>OW026433.1:5012500-6262500 GCA_932274075.1 Diarsia rubi
GGATACAGTCAACAACAAGACGTGGATTACCATAAAACTTTTTCTCCAGTGGCGAGAATAGCAACTATACGATTGTTGATCGCTTTATCTATTGAAATGGGCATGGAAATCGATCAAGTTGACATTAATACGGCATATTTAAATGGAGATTTAAACGAAAAAGTTTACATGAAGATGCCAGAGCTGTTGCAAGATAGTTTAAACAAACTTATCAAACTAGATGGTGCCAAAAGCGCAGTCGGAACAAAAGCGGTGAAGATGCTTGAGAACATAAAAGAAGGTGGTGATACCTGTCTTTTAAAGAAATCCCTTTATGGCCTCAAGCAAGCTGGCCGACAATGGAATATTAAACTCGATTCAAAGCTGAAAGAAATGGGGTTGAATCCTACAGTGAACGAACCTTGCTTGTACCACAAGCAAATAAAAGGTAGAATGGATCTTTTTGTAGCTATCTATGTAGATGACATCTTGATTGCATCGCAGCAGAGGGATGTCATAGATAAGTTCAAACAGGAGCTGGCAAAGAAGTTTGAACTGAAAGATTTTGGTCCAGCGACTTATTGCCTTGGAATTGATATAAGGAGAAATGGGAATTCATATCACTTATCCCAGGAAAAATACATCAATGATATTTTGAAAAGATTTGCCATGGAGGACTGTAATCCTGTAAAGACACCGATGGAGGTAGGATATACAGTAATGAGTGCAGAGAAGAAGGTAGAAGAACTTTTTCCCTACAGAGAACTCATAGGAGCACTAATGTACTTAAGTGTGGCGACTAGACCCGAGATTGCCAACGCTACAGCAAAACTCGCACAGTTTGCAGAAAATCCACAAGAAGTACACTGGAAAGCTGCAAAGCGGATACTTCGATACTTAAAAGGTACGATTACTCATGGTTTACTATATAAGTTAACGGGGTTATGTATTCAAGGGTATGCAGACGCGGATTGGGGTAGTTGTTCGATTGATAGAAGATCATTTACTGGCTACGTGTTTGTGTTAGGTGGTGCAGCCATTTCATGGACTTCACAGAAACAAAGAATCGCGACTTCGACATGTGAGGCTGAATTTGTAAGTTTGGCAGAAGGAATGAAAGAGGCAGTATACCTGAATAGTCTGTTGAAGGAACTAAGTCTACACCAATTTGCTAACGTACGAATGCATGCTGATAACTTAAGTGCTATCTGTCTTGCTGAAGATCATGGTATGTATCATGCTAAGAGTAAGCACATTGATATTAGAAATTTCTTCGTTAGAGATGTGCTACGTGATAATAAATGCATAACTTTGGAATATTTGGCAACCGATAAAATGTTGGCAGATATTCTCACCAAACCTTTGCCTCGTGTAAGGCACGAGCTACTGACAGCTGCTTTAGGGTTATGTAGCATTAAGTCCTGAGTTCACCTCCATGCTTGATGCTACTGGCACTGGCCTTATTTGTATGTGTTTTACTTGTTTTGATAGCTGTCTGTATTGTTCGTATTTGGTTAGTTACATATTTTGTTTATACTCTTGTCAACTGTACAACCATATTCTGTTGTTTTTTTTTCCATTACAATATTATTATATTCTGAGCGTGTTCTTTCCATTCACTGCAACCCAACATTAACTACCATATTATGATAGATGCTGTGAAAACCTTCGACTGTTTTGGTTGATGACCAGATGACGCTCTTTTTAAAACTGTCACTAATTGAGGATAGGTGTCGATATGTTTGTCTTTTTTCATCTTTATTGTTGCTTTTAGCATTGAATATGTACTCCATAAAGTGCTTGATTTCTTCGTCTCGGATAATTCAATAAAATATGCCAGCAAAACGGTTTCTGATAAAGTTTTGGCTCCTTTATCTAGTCGCCACGTGTTAAACATATCGTACTGTTTCAAATACTTCTCGCGTGATTGTTGAGGGAGAAAGCTCATTTGCGCACTTTTAACAGTTTCAGTCAATTCTGTTGGCGTCAAATAAACTTCCTCGCCGCTCGATTCACTCATTTAAGGTTTTTCACTTGTTTACAAGTTTCTTGTTTTTATTTTTAACCTAAGCCTTGCGCGCTAAGCAAATTAAAAAAAAAGTACACAAGAAGGTTCCAAGTCTGAGTTTCTAACAAATAAAAAAAAAGTTGTATGATAAATTCGGCACCATGGAGGTAAAAGTAAATAGGTTTAATGATGTTTTGAATTCACAAACTTAGTGCACACGATGTTCTAAATTCAATTTACTTTATCCTATAACGGATAAAAACAGCTTTTGCACACAGATATCGAAGAGCAAAAATACTCTTTCTGAGATGGTGGGATGAAAAAACTTTTAAATTGACAAGAAACAAACAAAAGTGTAATTCATGATACGATAAAAAAATGTTTTTGTGTTTTTATTTGGAAAAACTTAGTAGTGGTGTAATATTCAACACTGTATATTTACAATTAAAACGTTTTAGAATTAACAAACAGTGGTCTCAATTGAATTAGTGTAATACAAGCTAAAGAAAAACAGGTTTTTATGAAAGAAGTAATTTTTTTTAGGAATACAAATTACAATAAAAAAATAAAAGAATTGAAGTGGAAAATTCTTACTGGCGGATTAAAACAATGAATTCGCATAATTTTGTTTTATAGGCGGGATACGAGGCGAGGTGTGAGAAGAATACCAAAATAATAGTACATTATGATATAAGTGCGGTAAGTTGAAAATTACAGCCGAGGCGATATTGCTAGCCCGAGCCGTAGGCGAGGGCTACAAGAAAGCAGAGGCTGTAATTATCAAAGCGCACGTATGTCATACGACGTTTTATAACACATTTGCGAGAACATAAAAAAAAACTCGGATTTTCTTAAACGAATAAATCTTTAATCACTTGTTAAAGCAGTTAGAAAAATTTGAACAATTTGTGAAATTGATTATTACGTTGCCAGTTGGCATTTTTAATGTTGTCAAGTTATTATTATTAGTTACAATTTCACCAGTCTCTCTCTCACTCTCTTGAGTGAAAGTAGGAGAAACGAGACCACAGAGTTCTGCAGTCGGTGGCGGCGACGGAGGCGGCTGCGGCGGCGGCGACGATGGTGGAATGTACGCGTGTGTGCTCGTTGATGGTCGAGAGTCAACACTTGGCTCCAAATTTATATTCCTTGTAATGCGGGAGCTAATTTCTTCTTTATTTCTCATCGAGTCATCTATGTAGCCCTCGGCTACACTGTTCGACCGCCACCCTCCGTGGCGTTTTAGTGTCAATATCAATGTAGCCGAGGAACTTCTAAAACTGTGCCCTGTGTATTCATGTGGATCATCCAAATTTAAGAAAGTGGCAATTTGTTTCGGCATTACTCCAAATTTATTTATGCCAATGGGTTGGCTTGTGCATTTTCCATTTTGGTAATTTTGAAAAAATCTGTTAGACATCGCTTTTGTTGAACGAAGCGCTTCGTATTTCTTCACTATGTCGTGAAAAGGCCCCTGTATTGTGAACGACCTTGGAATTTTATTTTTTTGTGTTTTTGACCTGGACAAGAAGAACCCGCCCATGGTTCTCGACATCATTAGTTGTGATGTTTGCCAACTCTTGACGTCTACATGCGCCATTTATGCCGAATATTAAAACAACCTGAAAAGAGATAAAAACAGCGAACAAAACACCTATATTGTAAAGAAATACGAAAGTGAAAGAAGTTAATAACAATAATTTAGTTTCAACTGACCTTTGTTGCCAAATATCGGCAATCTGGAGCTTCTTTTAGGAATTTCTTGACATTGTCAGGCGAAAATACTTTCGACTTTTTACTCACATGGCCACTTGAGCGTCTTTTTAGAAATGCCAGCAAGTTGGAATATGACTTGATATCAATACCATGTTTTGTTTTCACAGTGCTTTTTAGCATTGAATAGTAGCACCATAATGAGCTTGACTTATATTTTTGTGAAAGTTCCATGAAATAGGCTAAAAACACACTTTCTGAAAATGAATTTGCATCTTTGCTTGTTTTCCATAACATGAAATTTTGATACGCTTGTAAGTATCTATCGGTCGATTTTTCGGGCAATAGGCTTAGAGTAGCCTTTTTCGCGGCCTCTGAGATATCTGGCGGTGTCGAATTAATAAATTCATCATTACTTGACGACATTTTCAAATAAAAACAATACGGCGAAAAGAAAAAGCGCGCGGAATAATTTTTATTTGTTCACAAATTAGCGATGCGCGGGCATCAGTGCTTTTTTTTTTAAGGCAACGGTACAAAAACAGCCAGTATTACTAAAGTAAATTAATATTTTTTTGTTTCTGTTACAGATGTAATTTACTGTCAAAATGAATTAAATTAAAGAATTAAATGTTTATTTTTTATATTTTATCTCCCAAAGTTAATTTTATTCATAAAATATTGACCACTTTTCTGACATAAAAACTTTTTGATTTGCTTTCTTTGCTTTTTTTTTCTTAAGATTTAAAAAAGTACCGTTGGTTTTAGACGGAGCATGATAAACCGTACGTGTTACCTTATTAGAAAGAAACTCGTGCGTTTTACTTTACGATTACGCACAAGTACGTAATGACATACATTACGATATTGAAATTGGTGAAATAAGAGGCCCTTTACGAGCAAATGTGTTATAAAATAAATAACATCGTAATTTTGTGATTGCCGATAGTGATGACATAGTTGGAACTCCGCTAATATTCACCTTGTACAAGCACAATTAACTCTCATCAAATTATTGCAAATTAGATTCTAATCATCTAATTCTAATTATCGAGAATGCGACGTAAATACTTATTATGTCAGCTATAAATATTACTGAAAGGTAGTTTGTAATATTGTCAACATTAGTCTTGGTAGAACTATTTAGTAGTTTGTTTACAATGCTTGGAGTTCCTGCGATGAAAATTCGGTACGATTCGGTAAATTCTGGACTATTCTGAACCTACATAGATCCCTCTTTTATGTTATTACAATGGACAGCACAAGCCAAGTTCTAGAAATCATCGTCATCATCAACAGCCTATTAATGTTCCCACTGCTGGGACACAGGCCTCCTCTCTTTGAGGGGGAATGGGCTATAATCTACCACGCGGGCCCAGTGCGGATTGGTAGATGTCACATATCTTCGAATTTTTCATGCCGGTTTCCTCACGATGCTTTCCTTCACCGTTTTGAGTTGAAGTTTTGAGTCTTATTTAGGACCTAATATCTACTTGATCCCAGCACTCCCATTCATCAAGAAGAAAATCTAAAACAACCACTCCACAGACATGTCGTTCACCATCCCGCTGTCGGAGGACTCACTGGTGCTGAGCGAGGACAAAAGATATTATTATGTAAGCAACTGGAAGGAGTGCCACAAAGCGGGGGGAGAGACTGTGGGCTCTATACAAAAATATAGTGAAGATGTAGTCCTCTCACTAGTGTTGTCTTTTGTGGCACCCTTCACCACTTCTAGCATTGTTTCTTCCAGGATTGCCAAGGCGGGTACACCCCCTATAGCAAAGTCCGAAGAGACTGTTGGTCAGGAAATACTTGCCCTAACTCTGGCCTCATACATGACCCTGGCAAAGCCTGTCACCACGCGAAATGTACCGGCGTTCACCAAGAGATGGCAATCAGCAATGTCAGGACTGAACATCACAGATCTGATCTCTGTATCAGCCTGGGATAAGATCACCCAGTTGGCCATGGTCTTCCACGGCATAGTAACCAGGAAGCCCAGTTTAAGGGTAGAAATCGTAGAGAGGATGTTGGGAATCCAAAAGATTGGGGCAGAAGGCGCAATTCTAGCACAAATAAAACTGGTGTGGTCGCACGCCTCACTTAAATCAGTTCAGCTTATGGACCTCTTCATCAAGTCCCATTGTAGGGCTCTCGAGATCCCTGCTGTACTGGATCAAGCGGTTATATTACATGAGGCCTGGGAAGAGACCAAAAAAACGGACAACTACATGTACAGCAGGGTCAAGGACCCCAACAGCCATCCTGACCTGAACCAAGCACACTACCCAGATCTTTACTATGCCTCCATCAGCTACGCCAAGGCCAACAAACTGATAGGGGAGAATTTTCAGATGTCCAGCGGGCATGTATCAGCTCACACCACCATGATAGACAAGTACATAAAGAAGATGGCTGCATCTGAGTTAGGTGACCTATCTGTAGAGGCAAGGAGCAAACTAACCCGGCTGGGATACCCCATACCTTCAGCCAGCAGGCGCAGAGGTCACCCCTCCGACACAGAGGATGAAGACTACGACGAGCCTCCTACCCACAGACACAGAGGAAGGAAGTAGCCCACATCCGAACTCTTACCAGCCTGTCTATAAGCAAGCGGAGGTTTAGTTTTAAGTAAACAAATGTAAGACACTCTCTTTAAGAAAAAGTGACCACAGGAAATCTCCTGTCACAGAATGGCGGACCACTCCGATGAAGAAATGCTCACAGAGGCCGTCATCGCTTTAGAGGCCCGGTCAAAGGGTGAGGTCCTTCAGATGGGCGTAACCTCAGCACCCCTCCTAACTCCCGGGGTGCTCACGAGAGCAGGAAGACGAAAGTCTGAGGAGGGTCACACAAGCAAACCTACTAAAAAATCTAAACCACCCACCATCCCCGTTCTAAACGAATGGGAGGATGATGAGGAGGAGACAGATCCTCACAATGAGCCCCAAGGAGGAGCCAGGCCTGGGGGGGAAGAGTGGGGGTGGATGCACACAATACTGGTTGACATCCAAAAGACACAGAGAGAAATCCTCACCAAAGTAACGACTATGCACGAGCAAGCCCAGGCAGACCGCCAGAGGATGGCTAATCTGGAGTTGAGAGTGGAGAGCCTACAGAGAGCCCGAATGGCGGGTTTAACTCTACAGCAGCTGCCTGCCGCCCCTAATCTTCCCTCTGGAGGCCTGACTCCGCACGCCTCTGGTGTCATGGAGGGCCCCATCATCTTTTGACCGCGCGATCTCTACTCTTTAAGAAAAAAAAAAAAAAAAAAAAAACCACTTTGCCGATAAGGTGATTTTATGTGTGTGTACGGTCAGAAGGTTTGGCAAAGTAAAAAGCGTGTTCTCAGTTGAAGGTTTACTGAACGAATACACATAAAATCACCTTATCGGCAAAGTGGTGACCCCGACGTGATACTACTGGTTATTAACATACTCGTGTAGCACTCAATTATAGCTACATCGCATTTCCTGTACGATAAAGTACTAGTGTTGAATTTGATCCAAAATCTGGATACGTCGATACCAAAGTCGCTCAAGTAATCAAATCATTAGGTTCCATAATGCGACTATCCAATTGGTTAGTTAGTTAGTTTGCTTTACAAAATTATCCTTTACCATATTTTTGTTATAAACGAAGTTTAGTACATAATACGAGTATGTTCTGTTTGAATGTAAATTGCTTGCTTTGAAATTTAAGCAAGATAAGAGGACTCCACCTTGCAGCACAAAAAACAAGATTAATTTGTCGTGCGCGACTTGTGTAACCGTATATCGATGCACGAACGGATACGAAGTGGTTCAGAGACAAATATGGCCGATATGTAATAAAGTAAGAAAAGCATGAAATACAAGGCTTGCTACAAGGCACCGTGAAGTGACCAATATGGTGGGTTCGAAGGAATGAGGAAGAAGCATGGCCGAATTTAAAAAAAATAATTTACAATACAAAATACCACTAAAAACAAGATTAACAAAATAGCTTTAAAACAGTGTGAAACCATTAATAAACTACAACGGAGTAAAATTGGGAGAGACTCACCGGTATCAAGAATGTGCATTTAATACAACGAACTCAACTCAAAATTACGTGATTTGGATGAGTTCTTTGGTTCCCTACCGAAGTTCAAAAGCCTGTTAAGCTCCCACTTGAAACGACGAATTTAATTTTGTTACATTAGTTTATACTATCATAAGTTAATTTCAATTGTATGATTATTTGATCTCATTAGAGCTCATTAGTTCGAGACAAAAATGTTTTGTTCCCTATTTTATGTTTGAACTTTATTTGTTTACGATAGCTTGTATACGAGAATGTTGTGTATACCTGTAATTGGTACCCACATCAGAACCCTAACCAGTATATTTTTATTATTCAGTGTGAAATGTATGTACTGTTGGTGTACCTGTTTTTTATTCAAATAAAATAAAACTATGAGGAAAAGGAAGGGTATTGTAATATCCTAAACGCAGTGAAACAGAATCGGTAATTTAACTTAATGTTTTCAATATGGGGATTTGATGAATGTGACAGAAATAATGGATTGTTCATTATTTCTGTTAACGGTCTAGATGACTTAAAACGCTTTTTTACGATCCAAGAGTGACCGATAAGTGGAGGTCTGCCCCGCTTGGGCGGAGCCGCCCCATATTCCCGTAGTGGCGATCGGCGGCGGCGACGTCTCGCGTCTGCCCCTGGTGCAAGCCATGGTCCGGGACGAGAGGGAATGGGACGCCGTCGCCACCTTCTACGAAGCAGTGATGCTAACGAAGGAGGTGGCAGAACGTGAGAGAAAGAGATCCTCTCGTCCCAGCCGCAGTGAGAGACGCTTCGGGCGTCAGGGGCCACGTGATGGCTTCCGGCCACCGTAGACGCGGGCCTGTGGTCGGTGAGTGATGGGCGAGCTCGCCGTACGTCCGTGTTATGATGACGCGCAAGGGCCAACACCCTTCGGGGCTGCGGGTTGTTCGAAATAAATACCGCGGCCACGGCACAAGGGCTAAGAAGGAACATGGTGGGTTTTAGTCAGTAGAAGTCTGACACTCCCTTTCGCTCTGCCCAAGAGCCGGAGGGGTTATTGGATGGTTTCGCACAGGCCAAAAATAAGAGTGACATAAAAATTCTTCGAAACTTTTACTACTTACCCTTAACAATAACCATTTCACAAAACCGACTTAAATAAAGATTCATTCAGAAATACTGTTGAACAAATATAACTATCCTTCAGTAATACTTCAAATAGAATACAAACACAACTTTGCTGTGAGTGGTTGCTTTATAACATAGGGAATGGCATCCTGTTGCAAATAGACTCATTCATACATAACCCTTTCCATGCAGTCGGTTAAAAATATACAAAGGAGATTTCAGAATGTATGTCCAGGATATTGTACGCTATACTCAAAAGTGGGGAAGCACAAAATAGTTTTCAACTATCAAATTATATATAGAGGTGATACGCCGTAGCACTGCTACGCATCTTGACTTTGTTCAGTGACAAAATTGTGTATATTCTTGTAATATGTATACACTTAAAATTTAAACACACAATCGAAACCCAACACGACGCTAAGCAATGGACAGTCCAATGATGTGGCAGTAGATGACAATTAATCGTGCGTCATTTAAATATTTAAAATAAAGCTCAGAGTGTAGGTACGTGTGTATCTTCTCGTTTTATGTGTCTAAGTGTAAAAGAACGTATGTAAAAATGTTATATTTTTAAACATGGACTTGGGATCGAAATGAATCGGAATGAATTCATTGTTCATAGGAGAACACAACCGTGTTGATCAAATAATAAAGTGTACAACATAGCACAATCACAGCGCTGAACCAGAGGTAAAGAATGATTTAATCCTGATGATGATGATAAATAGATTAAAAAACGAGCTCTTTTGAGCATGGGGACTCACCGTCACAAATTATATAATATAAGCATCGATTCAGGATGTACCTAGCGGTAGTCTTACCTACGCAACACATATGTTACGAGAATGACAATAATTCATCGAGCAAGCATTTATGAAATTCCAAAAGACCTAATGATTTAGTCATTCCGGATTAATACAACAACTTTTTGTTGGCATACGTAACTCGTAAAGAACACCATATTTTACTGTTTGGTCTTCAAAAAAACCGTAAGTTTCTTCAGCTCTCACCATTTTGAATCCAAGATAATCTTATCTGTCCTAGTCAATTTACACCACAAGGATTGACCAGGGAGCACAGAAGTACGGAAAATGTCGTGTGGTTCGTAGTTGGACTTCTGTCCAACAACAGTGAGGGAATCCATTGCTTATTTCTAGAACTCATCAAGTCTAGAGCTGCAAGTATTGTTAATTTATCCTAAAGTACAATAAGTACAGATTTCAAAGAAGCCTTAATTGATGCAGTGAAAAAGTGTTTCCTCTAAGCGAACAAAAATATTGCTATTTTCACCTAACAGAAACTAAATATATCAAAAATTCCGTAAACACATACTGAATCAAAGGAGTTTGCCCACAAATAAGTTTGATGGCCGCTTAAGCTTATAAAAGCCTAAATAAAGAAGCTATACAAAAAATTTCGGTCACTCTTGAAGAACTAAAAAAAAATTGTACTACATAATAAGGCAACGACTGTTACGGACTGGTTTTATAACTTCTATGTACGAGTAAATGAGACATCTAGGCAGTACGAAACTCAGAAACCCCATAAAACTATCACAATTTCCACCTTAAATTGAATTGGGACCTGTACTTATAACTCAAAATAAAGTAGAATCATGGCATCACCGCTAGAATTGCTTCCTAGGTCGATAAACTGGCATTTATTAAAAACTATTGAAGAATTTAAGAAGGAACAAAAACATGCAAAACCACACATTAGAAAAAAAATCTACACAATCTCCAGAAATCCTACGGGTAATCTAAATAACGAGATGAATACATAAAAAATATTTGAGAGAATAAATAAAACATGGACATTATAAGCATTTTTGAACGGCGTTGCATATTTATAAAAGTGATTATGAAATCTAGACACTTAGGATTACATAAAATAAAAAAAAGTTTTCAACACCTGTTTGAATGTGAAACATATAGGCACTCAGAAAACAACACAGAAACAGTACACAAGATTGCCAAAGAGCAATGCAAGGAAGCATGATATGAATATGTAAAGCAGAGCTTATGAGACATGACCGAATAATAATAAAAACCAAAGTCACAGATATCTTGACCAGCAAAAGTGGAGATGGACCGGCCATATTATGTTGAGATATAATGTAGAGAATGGAATCCTGCTGAAAATAGGCTCATTCTTAAAAAATACAAAAAGGAGATGTTTTAGAATGCATGGACTTATGGAGCCCCGGTCAGGACTTTGTACAGTAAACTCATAAAATGGGGAAACACGAAACAGATGTCAAGTATCCAATTACTTTGTTTGCTTTGTTTGGCGTCCATTAAAGCAATAAAAAAAGTATTTCCAGGCGAACAAAAGTGCTGCTATTTTCACCTGACACCGAGGATCCGTACACATGGGCTGGATGTTTATACCAAAACACATACTGAATCAACGTAGTTTGCCCACAAAATGCATCTCATGGACGCATTAGCCTTCTAAAGCTTGAATATAGAAGCTATAATATAAATTCCAGATGCCAGATGTCCTGCCCAGGTCCACTTGATACGCACCACCCGGTCTCCGACATCGTAGACTTTCGTCCGACGTCGGATTTCGGTGTTGCGCACTCGATCTAATAGGGTAATGCCGAACATGGCTCGCTCCATGGCCCTTTGTGCCACTCGTACTCGGTGGACAGTCTCAACTTATATCTAAGAGTAATATTTATAGAGACAAATGGCGACACAGCAATCTACACACAACCAGGGTTTCAGTTTATTATTTGAGCCTCTACTACCAGACGCCTGCCGATCGGCAGATCCGCGTCTGAGAATATTAGCTTCCTCACTAATCCCTCCGGATGACCTGCCTCAAATGGTTGCGGTCGGGCCTTAAAAGTGTCTACGCCTTATGAAAATGACGACGAAATTTTGATAATATTTTGTCGTGTCGTATTTTCTGTATAATTCTCGTTTATTTATTCCTACACCTACTCACCTGTACCTTTTATAAATATTCTTACAAATAAAAAAGGTACCTAGGCCTTCGGTATTCCAAGGCTACGGGACTTTTCCGGGGCTGCGCGACTGTTAGAAAGACATACCACAGGGAACGTAAAGGGCTAAGAAGGAACATGGGTCGGTTTTAGTCAGTACAAGTCTGAAACTCCCGTCCGATCCGATCAGAGCGTCGCGAGGGGTCATGATATTTTACCATCCATAAAAAAGGCCATCGATATCGGGAACAAGGTCCAAGCTACCGGCAGTCAGAGCTCCAGGCAAAGGAACTTCCTAACAATACGAGCCTTCTCAAGAAGAACCGCTTTTGTGAATGTGATCTATTGACTAACAAAACCCTCTTCAAGAAATTGATGTATTTTTACAAATTTATATGACTACTAAACAAACACCTGTATATATTACAAGACTCGCTGACTCTAGGGCCTCGTCGTATAACCAATCTTGATCCACGGACTGCGTCAAAGGATTTGGTAGCATGTGCCGCTAAAAGTTTGTTTGGACGAGCTCGAAATTGTATCCTTCGCTAGCCCCTGCTATTTGTCTTACCTAAGTACACTCTGAAGTAGAACGGTATTTCAACGTTTTGAAGGAAACCTTTCGTACACCTGGTAGTTTATGAAATACGATTGATTTATTAGAGTTTGATGTAGACTTTGCGAGAGAAATGTCTGTAGAAATCTTTTATACTGGAAAACATTTTGTGAACGTAAACTAGCGATTTGAGGTGGCTATTAAGTAAGTTGATAGTTCGTACATGAACAGTGTAAATAATTTATATCGTCTCAGTAACAAAACCAAAGCATAGCATAAGAAACCATAATACTCAAAATTCTATCAAATTCACTTAATTTAGTGAATTTTGATGGAATCTTGTGAAACAACCAAAATTCACATTGTAAACAAATTTCTTGTGTGAAAATAAAAGCCATAATAATTTTGCCAGTACGAGTTTTTTTGTCTGTGTCTTCGAGGTTGCTCGCAGTGGTTACCCTTGACTTACTCTGAGTGGTGCGATCTTTTTTGCGGGTGTTCCTTAGGGTAATATCATAACTTTTCTTCGTTTTCATTAACGCTGTCGCTAAGTTATTTACTTCACATTACCATCTCTATGCAGACGACTTGCAGGACTATCGCCATTTCATACTAACAACAGCTTCCGGAAGCCATAGCCTATCACACGTAAAATAAATGATTGGAAGAAGTACACACAATTTCTTTTTGCGCTGCTTTCTTCTTAAATTTAGCATACGACTTGTGTCATTTAATTTAGCATTGTAATGAATGCTCCTTTGTTCGCTCGTCGTTCGTCTTGGCGTTTATATTATATAATGATATGAAACGGTACGAGTATTAACCTTTTCGTATCATTATATAATATGTAGAAACGTACGAAAATACGCTCATCATAAATAACTTAAAATCAGGAACTGGGAAGGACATTTTTTAAACAGAAAGCTATATTCATTCAAAAAACAAACAACGTGATGATTTTACACTATTGGTGTTACAACGCAAAAAAAACACATTTGCAGTGTTATTAATATTATTAGAATAATGACTTACAAGGTAAACAGGTTATTTGAAGTAAATATATTGATAACAAAATACTCATGAACCTGATACAGATAAAAAAGAATTGAAGTTGAAAACTACTGGAACGTAAAGGTACTTAAAGCATTAAGTCTCCCGCAAAATTATTCAGGCATATAATCAAACTACTATACCCCATTCTAACGCTCACAAGCGATAATGCGAAGCGAATGATTATCTATCGAGCTAGGACGAAGAATTTTCTAGATTTGCCCAAGTGACTTAAAAGTGCCTTTATCAATTGTACATTTTTAATCGGACGTGATATACATGATAAAGAGTGTGTTTAACTTTTCAGTAGATTTATTAAAAAAAAAACCACAAGAGTCTGCCCATTGGTTAATGGATGGAACAATCATGACGTGTCCAGCGATGTTTGGATAGTTACATACCATCCACTCAGTGATAGGACAAACTGAAACCTCTGGCAAAACTGTACCATTATAATTTATGCATTATTATCACAAGTCTTAACATAGAAATATTATCTTATTAGAACACATGCAAAGTTCTGCGGTATTTCTGAATGTACAAAAGCTTTTGACCGTGTCTTGCACAAAAGTTTACCGGAAAAAGTATAGGGAAAACTTCCACACTCAAACTTTCTGCTCATCCATATTTATCCGACCGTTACTTCCAAGTGATATAGGGCGAAACACGATCAAGATTGTTTTATGTGGAAACTCAAGTATATTATGATTCTGTACTTGGCTCAGTGACGTCATCATCATCATTATCAACAGCCTATTAATGTTCCCACTACTGGAATACAGGCCTCCTCTCTCTTTGAGAGGGAATGAGCTATAATCTACCACGCGGGCCCAGTGCGGATTAGTAGATGTCATATGTTTTCGAATGTTTGGTTCCGGTTTCCTGACGATGTTTTCCTTCACCGATTTGAGAGCAGCGGCGGCAAGCTCAGTTACTTATAACATAATATTTACATCAAATCTACCCACATTAGACGACATAGCCTGCTTATCTAATGACGACAACCCGGAAATGGCCAGATGAGAAAATGAGAGAAGGAAAAAAAAATGCTAGAAATTATTCACGCAATAAAATGAATATTGTACTTCAACCTTAAATTATATTCACACAATCGCTGTCATCAAGCAGTTAAATCGGTTTTCCCAGAAACTTTGTTCTATTTTTAATTTTACCAAGAGTAGGTTTTCCCAGAAACTTTGTTTTATTTTTAATTTTACCAAGAGTATGTACTTTTAGTATAAGAGAAATGAAACTTGAACTCAATTTGTTTCTTCCAATTGTCATAATTGACAGATTTAATGAAAATACTAAGAATGAAGTCAGAGTGCTAGGAGGTATTAAATCTTTCGATAAAATATTCGCGATCCATTGCCACGATGCTGAGTCGTACGAAAAGTCTAATAGAATCTTAAAATAAATTGGTAAGTAATCTAGAAAATGAATTCCTATTATTGCAACGCCGTTCTATTTAATATAGCAAGATAGTTTTCTTTAGTTTTCAGTCTTTTCGTTAGCTTTCAGATAATTTTCTTCAGTGAAATTTATATTTCTCTATCAAATGGGCACTTTCAAAATGTGGAAATATTCAGAAACATCAGAATCAATATACCATAAAATTCACAAAGAACTTGAACAATCATATATTTTCAAGGAAGTTCGTGCATAAAGGCGTATGTAACTTTGAAAACGGTTCAGTAACTTTTAAGAGTTCCATTTGTTCATATTATGTAACGACGTGACCCTTTGACACGGAAATATGGATGAAAAACTTTTGATTTTTCTTTACCCTTTCTGATTCGATCATTTTATTTAATTTCTTGACAACTTCAAAGCGCCTTGGCATTCTATGTAAGCACAGAGCCATTTTCAACATGGTAGTAAGTGCTAATGAAAAGTTATTATAATTATTTATTTGCTAATTATGATGCATAAAAAACCAGAAAATAAAGTAAAAATGACCATTGAATAGCCACTAACCAGCTCTGTGTCTTCGTGCTGAAATACGGTAATGATTAAGAACATTAATTACCCTATTTCAGCTAAGTGTATTTTAATTTTAATTTACTCGATATTGTGACTCAAACTTTTACCATGATTGTCACTTGTAACGTAACACGTGCAATGTGTTTAGTCTCATTTAAAACAATTTTTATAACACAATCTTACTTTGTTTGTCCCCAGCTTCTGTCGCCAGGATAGCCAAGTTCCTGGGAGGGACTGGCACTCCTCTTGTGACGACCGGTGGTTTCACTTTTGACTTTGTCAAACCGAAGCAGACTTGCCAAGACGAGTTCTATATGCTGGTGCGGGCTGGTCCTCTGGGCTTTGAAGACTTGGCTTACTTTATCATTGACGTGATGCGATTGTGAGTAACTGATTGTATGCTTATCTGTATTTTATACAAAATAGCAAGCTAGTGGAACCTGTTTGCTCTTTTGAATAATTTACTATATTTTATGGTAAATCTTCACGGGACTTTATTTTTAAACGTTACTAGTTCGAAACGGTTCAGAATGTCGTACATTAATTCTTAATATAAAAATAATTTTACATGCTGTTTGTTGCGACATTGAAAAAGTGGGTTTCGAATGAGGCTTTAAAATAAATTCCTTTAAAATAATCTTTGTGATTGGAGGCATCAAAGGTATGTATGTGTGTGAAATGTACGGTCCTTCCATAATTATTCTATCTCTCCCAGGTTCAACCCTACAGTAACCAATCATGCGATGTATATTTTGCTAGACTTGTCAGTGACAGCATTCTATCAGCAATCTTATTGCTACGAATATAAAGTTCACTGTGGTTTTGACATCTAGAAGAGGTAGTAACTGTGAATGGACTGTAAAACTGTTTTTCTAGTTTCAATCATTTTCATCGCTGCATTCTAAGCTTGAAGTTTACGAATAGTGTTCATGGTAAAGGTTAGTAAGCACGTATTTCTTTGATAGCTTTGGAGCGGGTGTATTATGTTTAAAACTTACTATACTTTCTCACTGATGAAAGTTTTTATGTGATAAACAAAAAATTGATTATTTGACCTCATTAGACAGAATAACATAATGGAGTTTTACTAAAAAAAGAATAGAGATTTTAACATGTTTTATGCAAATGTTTCGCCAGTGAAAACGCATAGTACACTGTTTACAGTATGTAGCTAAGTTATACTTGCGTATGTATGACTGTGCTACATACTATAAATAACATGATATAGGTAACTTAATAAATAAATAACTAAGGGCTTTGGATTCAGGGCACGCCACGATAGTGGCGGTAAGTCCCCTCTTTGAGGAGTGGCTTGAGAGGCGCCACGGCGCCCTCACCTTCCGTCTGACGCAGGTCCTCACCGGACACGGTTGTTTCGGGAGGTACCTGCACCGAATCAGGCGGGAGGAAACGCCCGGATGCCACCATTGTGAGGATCGGCCGGAGGACACGGTGGAGCACACAGTGGAGGTGTGCCCCGCTTGGGCGGAGCCCCGCCGTGTTCTCGTAGCGGCGATCGGCGGCGGCGACCTCTCGCGCCCGGCCCTGGTGCAAGCCATGGTCCGGGGCGAGGAGGAATGGGACGCCGTCGCCTCCTTCTGCGAAGCAGTGATGCTAGCGAAGGAGGTGGCGGAACGCGAGAGGGAGAGAACCTCTCGTCCCAGCCGCCGCGGGAGGCGCTCCGGGCGTCGGGGGTCCCGCGATGACCTCCGGCCACCGTAGACGCGGGCCTGTGGACGGTGAGTGATGGGCTAACTCGCCGTCCGTCCGTCTCACGACGAAAACAGGCCGTGTCGACGGCGCGTTCGTGTTCCACGCGCGCCTCAAAGAGATGTCAGCAACATGGGAGGGGCCCGAAAGGGCCGACGCCTGTCGGGGCCGCGGGTAGTCCAACGGTTATCGCGGCCTCGACATAGAGGGCGAAGAAGGAACATGGGTGGTTTTTAGTCAGTAGAAGTCTGACACTCCCTTTCGCTCTGCCCAAGAGCGGGAGGGGTTATTCGATGATTTTACACCCACCAAAAAAAAAAAAAAAAAAGGGCTTTGGATTCTGCTTGAACCAATGCTGTAAGTATTATAACACAATAGTGTCAACACTACGATGTACCGCAAGAAAAAAGAAGATGAAAAGATAAAGTATTCAAATGTTGGATACTTGGACTGTACTTCTAGGATACAGGTAGAAGGTAAAATAAGAAAATATCCATCTTTCTTAAACCAATCACAAAAATAGTTACAATAGTGACCAGACTTGAATGCAGGGTGCAACAATATTTATGACAAACCCGCCATTCACCCAAATCTATACTCATGACATTGTATTAATATCTTAGAATTCCGCAAAGTAAGTGGTGAATCGTGGCCCAACTCGTCTCCACTCTACTCCGCTTCGCCTCGCCTTAGACTTTTCTGTTGCCATTCTACTAAACCTTTGAGGTATTACGACTGTCAGAACAAAAGCCTTGATATTGGATAAATAAAATAAGGCCTTACTAAGCAACCTTATATTACGTCGTAACTTGGGATTTTCTCTGCTTTTTATGATTTCCGTGGTAAGATAAGTTATTGGAGGATTAGAAACTCTTTCTGCTTATATTTTTGGACATATTGCCAAGTGTGTCATAAATAAAGAAATACGCATCGATAATTGGCATGTACCGTGTTGTTATTAGGTATGGTAAATGAGTTTGTTTGGCAGTTAGATATTTTCTGAAATCCATCGACACTAATTATTACTCAAGTTATTGAAGAAGCATTGTTGTTTCGGTAAATAATCTTACGGTTGGACCCTTGTGAGATCAATGTAATAAGCCTCAATAAACCTAATGCTGTACCAAAAGCAGTGAAGAAAAGACGAACGCCTCTTCATCATATCAACCCAGAATCACCGACTAACACAATCTGTATTATTAATTAACAACATTATGAATGACCATTAACTAAGAACTTGTCTATAAGGAAACTCCAATATAATACAGCAAATGTAGATGGAGCCACTGGGCCACTCTTGGTTATAAAACTGAATACAAAGCCACCACATTAGGAGATGCCATTGTACTAGGAAACTGTTTTCTAGAAAATTGTAGACAAAGAGTTTCCTATCTAACTTCCATGAAGCCAGGAGAAACAAAGACATCGACTAACCAGTGCAATGGTTTGGTGCTTATTGACACACTAAAGCATATTCCTACTACTTCCGTGTTTAAAATAATTGGCGTAGGTACTGATATCAATACTTTGTTTTAAAAAGAAAGAAGCAAAGTTATGTGAAATGTATTTTTTCATTCATTCCGGAAATTGGATTCAACCGTAAAAGATGCTATCTGTCTGAAACATAGGCAGGACCGGATAAGCAGATATATAAAGATGAAAAGCTTTTGTTGGCAGCTTCAAGTGAAGTTGATGTAGAATATTGTAATAAACTGAAACATATAAAGCGATGTTTTATACGAAATACAGTAGTACTGACTATGATATACGGTTATAAGAATACGTATGATACCGACTAGTTCAATAGAATAGACAGAAGCTACGAATTCGTAGGCAGTCAATTCCTTGACAAAACAAGCATTCGGAAATAATATTCCATCTAGAAAGTTGAATACAAATAATAAAATCATCATCACCTGCTCAGCCTTTTGTCAAATTTGCTGAGGCTGGTTTACAGTTTAACCGCATGAAGCTAAAAACCGTCCTTTACATAATATATTGCTACTGTCTAAGGTAAGTGCAATAAAGAGGGGTGATGTTAAAAACAGAATATAAGCGTGGATCGAAAATATAAACATTCGCACCACCTCACTCGTCGCTACCGCCTACATCAGGGGACAGTCTAACCCCACGAGGCTAGTAAACGCTGACTGAAAGTTAAACGTTATCTATCTCGTAAAGTTAGTCTTATTGTAAGTTGAGAAAATGGCAGACCATTGTTGCCCTCCATTCGCATGTGAACAAGGTCCATTTGGGAGGACAAATAGGCACTATCCGTTTGGAGGGTAGTTATATAAAGCGATGCACGAGTTGTACTAATGGCGGACTATAAAGCAGATTGGGGGCTTCTTTCAGATAATAATGTGCCATAAATAGTGAATCACCCTTGTTTGACTTTCAAAGATACTGTTTGTTACCCTCATCCCACTTTTAGGAAAAAGCTTGGAAAGGCCTTACCTTTGATAATTGTTTTTGTATAAATATGTGTGGACTAAGATTTTTTTTTAACAACTCATCTATTCAGACTGTAAAGTTTTAACGGCACGGTTGGCGCAGTGGCTCAAGCAATGGACTGCTGCGCTGCGTGTCGCGGGTTCGCGTCCCGCACGGAACAAATATTTGTATGACCTACAGATAGTTGTTCCGGGTCTGGGTATTTGTGTATGTGAGTTTAAATGTTTGTGAACGCACCCACGATACAGGAGAAATTCCTAGTGTGGGGCAAGTCACAGTTCGTCAACTCTTCGTACTCTACTCGGTCCTTACAAAAAATCATCCCTACCCGCTCCCAACCAAAAAAATGCACCTTTATCCCTCCAAGTACTCCTCATAGAACAGCCTTTGCCAAACATCAATTTCTTATTCAGAGCTCTCTCATTTACAGAAAAAATATCATAAACACCTAAATATTCTTGATCTGACAAAATGGGAAGTTAAGAAACTCACAGAGTGGCTACTTCAACAAGATTATGATCACACAGAATCACTTCTATCTTATTTAACCTAGCATTTGCACACTCATGCACACCCACACACATATACTCATACATACACACACACACACATACATACACATTCACAAGAATATCAATAAGTTCACTATTTAATATTCATTCATCATTATTATTTTCTGATAATTGTTTAATTGGGGATAGATAGATCGACAGTGTCCTTACTTATTAAATATGTAAGTAATATAAGAATAACTTAGCCTTTTGGCCGTCTACTGTCTCTTAAGATACAGGTATACCCTAGTTTGAGAGACAGTTTGTGTACCACTTCATAATCATGTTCTATCATATATGCAGGCAGAGGGTCTAACATCTTAAATGGAACTACGAAATATAGCGGTAATAAACTTTTACTCCAATAGCACGTCATTTAAAATAAACCACTATATCATTCAGATATAATGTAAAAACTCTAAGCGCAACAGCATGTGCACCGGGCCAAGCTTGCGACAAGAATGATCCCCTCCATATTTTTTTTTTTTTTGAAATGGCATCTCGCAGACTAGGAGACTGTCTTCTGCTTAACCGGGCAAATCCCTGTGGGTGCCTTGAGTTTAAGGCCTCCAGCCAGGGCAAAAACTTACAAACTAAGTGACAAATCGCTAAGGGCACCCCCTGTGGGGTACGGACCTCGGCTTAGGACGTCACTGGGGGAGGGCAGCAAGGGGATAGGCTGGATCTGAGTGATGTTATTTAAGGGCTGGTTTAAAACTACTGGCTCAGCATCGCGGGCTGGCTCTGGCGAGGGTCGGGGGGGGCTTGAAATGGGATTCCGCGACGGCGGACCGCGGCGGCGGCGCGGTCGGAATGACGGATATTTATGTCTGTTCTTCCTAAGAGTACTGGTTTCCTTACTACTTTTTTGAAGAATAGTATTAGGGTCATCAGGAGTGATAAATGATCCCCTCCATGCCGAGCGCTCGTTTATAAAGACCGGCTCGAGCAGTAGGGAAAGTGGCGCGGCCTTAGTGACGCCTTGCACTGCGCACCTGGCCCGCTGCACGTGCTGTTTACAACGGCGACGCCGTCATATACTTGTAAAATTATATTGCTGTTACTAGTTTAAGTTCTGTTTTCGCACTATCTGTACCTTCTTGATCAATAAACAATTGTTATTATTTTGATGGATAGAGAGGAAGAGAAAGCCAAACAAAAGATGCGATGGATTTTGTGAGGAATGATATGAAAGAGATAAGAATATTTGATGCCGTGACGTCTGACAGAGGAGAATGGACAAAAAAAGCGTATTACATAGACCGCATATACAGGGTGGCCGGAACATTGACGTCCAAAAATAAAATTTCGGTCCCTCGTATCGTGGGGTATTCGAATCACCCCCATGTATGTTCCGCGACTTTTCATAGTTTTCGAGTTATGAATTTTTTTCTGAACGTTTGAAAATTTTCGACCTGACCAACCTAAAAAAATTCTAAAAAAAAAGTAGAGGGTTTTATCGAGTTTCTTTTTTTGCAACTGTTACGACAGTGGTAAAGAATAGACAGGAACTGATTCATTATTTTATTCGGACAGAGTCTCGACTTACAGGTTTCACAATCGAGCGCGACAAGACCTCGAAACTGAGCTTACAGGGCATTATATAGACTGATATCCCCACCGGAGGCATCCGGTAGTTATGGCGGTGTCTTCGCTTGACTGTGATTGGCTCGCGAGTCGTTGCCCGTCATTGGCTGGCTAGAGTGGCATGGCTATGGTATGCTAGAGTGGCAAGGCTATGGTTTGCTAGAGTGGCATGGTTATGGTTAGCTGTCATTGGCTGGCTAGGGTGGCACGCTGTGAGCAGGCTGTTGTAACATTCGGCCGTCCTGGAACAATTGCTCCCGCAATGGAAACAAGAAAACAGTGATTACAAGTCAGCTCAGAAAAACCAAGTTAAAATGGGGCAATAGACCTCTCAGGAGATTTATGAAATCTTCGGTTTTCAATTGTTCTTTCACACTACTGGTGCTATCAGACAAAAGACTGACTGACAGACTGGACGGGTCCACTCAAATCTGTGTGGTGCTTTCTTCAAAAGACCATATCAGACATTAATCTGCATGGTCTTCATGTGTGTATTATACCTTATTGTTAACCCAAACGATTTTAAAAGATTAAAAGAGTAACCTTTGGAGTTTCTTGCCGGTTCTTCTCCTTAGGAATCGACCAATGCACCGAACCGTGCCCCTTTTTACCGACGTTTTATAAGTGCCCATGTAGGCCTATGTGAAATAAAAAATATTTTGATTTTGATTTTTGATTTTGAAAGCACTGCTACGATATGTTACAGCGGATACTCAACCTGTAAACCCGTTGTATCATATAATATGACCTTTCACACTTCTTAGTTTATGTCAATCATTACCTAACTCCTCAATATCAGTTAATGTGGGCCAGAAAACCAATCTTCTAACGAACAAGAGTTAACCTGGGTCGCCCCCTATAGCATGGGACTTTAAGCTGAAGTAAAAGGAATAAATGCATAAGAAGATTTGTAGTAGGTACCCACTTGTACTAATTATTATGGACAAAGATGTAGGAAATGCTTAGTACCAACAATTTTTAACGACATACCTTACGATTAAGAAAATAGCTGTACCACGAAAATGTCTTTTAAAATAAATTAGGGAAGTTTGTTTTTAACACCTATGTAAAAACCTCATTACAAGAGATGTGTAGATTCCATTTATGATTATTTATTGTTGTATAAGTATATATTTATGCCATACTAGCTTATGTTTTCGGCTTCACCGCTATTAATTAAAGTGTTTTAACGCAACTTAAATGTTATAGCATTACGTTATAGTCAACTTTTGTGTTCAATAAATGTGTTTAGTTGTAGGTAAAAGTGACGTTGTTATTGATGGAAACGTACCAACAATTTGTTACATTTAAATTAAATATCACTGTTTTACAGTATGACAGAAGTAATATACCATGTAGCACGGATGTAACCATGAATAAACACTTTTTAATTCATTTCAATTTACTGGCGAAATGTGTGTGTACTCATGAGTATAAGTACCTCTGCCTAACCCATTGGGTATTACATGCGTGATGTTAAAAGCATTAAACCTTGTTGCCGCCAGTAGTCATCGCCTGGCGCCAAAGTTACATAATCTAATTTTTTGTTTTTGTAAATCACACTATTAACATATTTCCTTTCCTTTTTTTTTTTTCTTTTGCCATAACACTAAGTTTACTAACCCTAGTCGTTAAGTTATTTTGTTGTTACTAACACTATGGACACTTGTCTGAATTAAAGAGTTTGAATTTGAATTATCATTTTTCACCTTGTATCTAAGTTACGTCCCATTTCTGAGATAACCCTACCGCACCTAGATTGCCCTGGTTGCCTGGAGCAACCCGATCTGGGATAAATCGTAAGGCTTATAGGTACCCGGTTGTAATATTAACAGTATTATAAGAACTCCATATTATCTGCGACATTAAAAACATGAAACATTTTTCATGTAAGAAAATATAAATAAACTGTTTTGCCAAACTATCGTTTGAAGAAACGGAAGAAACAATTTAAGTTAATTACATCATACCATTAAGACGCACGCATACATACATGTACATACTCACACACATAATTCTTAGCGTGTCGATGGCAAAACTTCATTACTTATACACACCAATACACAAGAATACGTTTTTCTATTTTTCCAATATATTAATTTTATGTGTTTAAAGCTTTTAAGTACTAATGTTAAGTTAATGCAACTCTGGCCCCCAAGATACCCACCCACAGGCGCAGCCTCGTTTCAGGACATCAGTTTTATCACCATTTTAAAATTAAAATTTAGCTTGCTACTGTCATGTATTATCAGAGCTAAGTTAGATTTAGAATTGGATGTCGTTAACCCTCTTTCCTACATTATCCCCTTTACAGTACGCACAATGTAAACATGACGTCACATAATAATATTTACTTATAAATCGGGTTATTTTTGGAAATCAGAAATTTTGTTGATATTTATAAAATTCAGAACTTCGTTTTACTCCTTGATAATGTCATGATGCATTTTGTAATATCTTCCATCGCGCGAAGTTTGACACAACTCACACAACTAATCTGGTACCGTAAAGGTTTGTTTACGTTATAGCCTACCATCAACGATTACACAATTACTCACTATAGGTATCTGTACATCCACTTCGCAGTAAAACAATACTACTTTTCGGCTTTTCATCTTGTCATTGCACAGTACTGAACAAATCGTTCACGTCTAAATGGTACACAATAAACGGCATCTATCGAACGATCTACTTACCTAAGATAGGCATAGACTTTGACTTTGGCTTTTCGTTTTAGCTTACTTGGGCTTTGGCTCATCGGTCACCATAGTGAAAAGTAATATCGGGCAATACATGGCATAAGACCATGATTAGTCATTGTATCGCGTACTGCAGTACAGTCCGAATTACATGGACATTTTTACATAACACGTCATAATACGAAATCTTAGCAACAATTTTATCACTGCAAGGGATTCAAGCCCAAAATCATGATAAACACTCTATCTGACTTGTAACGCGACTAAACTAAAAGACAGGGCGCAAACTACCGTCAATCTACTTTATAAAAGATACGTGCAATACCTGCAATACGTGTGAATTTCTGTTGGAAAACTAGGATCGTACCTACATAATCACTAATACCGACCTATAACATTTTTTTTTTTTTCATAACAAGATTTATGTGACTTGCCTCATACCCACATCGTACTTTTTTTTTTTAAGTTTGATAAACGGGCGAGCTATTATTGCTAAGTTATGAATGGACTTTCTTTAGTAACTAGATAGAACTAGATAGAATAAACTGACGCACTTCGTTTACATTACTCGGGATGAGAAATTAAGACGATCAACTTAAATTCACCTGGTTGAATGCCATCGCGTCATGATGTTTTATACCCTAATTAAGAAATATGTAAAAATTAGCAGTTCCTCATATTTAATTTTAAGTTCCTCGTTTTCAATCTGTCAAGAACTTTATCCAATAAGTCTAAAACTGTTTGAATATCGGCTGGCGGTAGCAAGAGATCGCCCAGGAATGCTATCTATATCTCTGATAATAGTTTAATAAAATTATTGTAGCTATTTATAAGTATCTGATCTACATGATTTACTTTGGAATTGTTATTGTTGGATAATCTAATGCGCACTTGAACTAAATATGTACATTTTAAGTTCTCAATGTGATGGCAGGCCTGATCCTAAGGCCAAATCCTATAACGGTAAAGATGACGTCCTGTGTTGTCATCTTACCAAGGTTCTGTGTTGGCTCGCGTTGATCGTCTAGTCTGTCTGTTTTCGTGAGTGAATATACTAAAGTGAGAGTTTAGCTTCTTAATTAGCCTTTGGAATCAATACTGTGTTTAATCTAGGAAGGATTGAACTTCCTTACACCAGTGTTTAAAGAAACAATACTGTATCGTGAGAGTCATTTCGGGTTTTTAATCAACAATTAGATTTAGATTTACCACAAGTCAATCTTGAGTACACTCCACTGTGCGAACAATGTAGACTTATCAATCATTCTACTCGATAATGCGGAGCTTGTCTCTACGCGTCTATATTATTACTTAGTACAATACTTAATCAGTCTTCCTCTGATTAAAATAAAAGACTTACAAGTTAAACTCAATTTGACATGTTAGAATGATTGTGTAAGTTGATACATGTGTGTTTGTGCTTGTTTAGCCACCGCGTCTGACTGATATCGTTCTAGCATTGGGGAACCCTGCACCGCGACACGGTCTTTAATCATTGTTATGGGGGAGCAATCTGACTCCCTATTTATTCGCTGAGAAGCGTTAGTGATTCCCACATCCTGTGAAGGCAGGTACTTGCATTTTTTTATTGCCAGATTCCCAGTTAGGGCAGGCATTCCCCCGGAACCATGGTTTT
The DNA here is from genome assembly GCA_932274075.1 of Diarsia rubi. Classification (NCBI taxonomy): domain Eukaryota; kingdom Metazoa; phylum Arthropoda; class Insecta; order Lepidoptera; family Noctuidae; genus Diarsia; species Diarsia rubi. Next base: position 5,038,537 of record OW026433.1, read on the forward strand.
GATATGTGTTTATATTTGAGTTATATTTAGATTTGGCCAAATCTAGGTCGGGGTCAGATTGCAAGACATGGCGTGTAATGATATGCTAAGTTATCACCACCAGAGGCGTCGTTCAGTCGTGTCTCTCAAATCATCAGCCTATCGGCGTTAGGAAATATTAATGTATATTATATCACAACACAGCCGAAATGGTTTTCTCTCTCAAGAACAGTATTTCTCCTCTAAATAATTAAGTGATTATTGGCTTGCACCCACATAATTACATTATAGCTGCTTAGTTTCTCATTCTATGACTGAGTCGCTGATATTAATGACTTGAATCAAAGTGATGATTAAGTTACCGTAGCTTAGCGTCTCTATTCACTCAGTTGGGATTTTACTGATTTATACTAGGTTTACTTTAGTTCAGAAGGAACTTATAGTCTCAAACCCTGATTAAAATATCTGACTTAGATCTGGATTTCTATCTCAGATCTGGTCTATAGAAGTACAAATTATTGTATTTGGATAAATCCAATAACGTATAATCGTGTTATTCGAGCTTCAATATGCATGTGGAGAGCTCATTAATGGAGAACCAAACTGATTTAATACACTGATTTAAAACAATGCTTTTGTTATGACTTGTCCTTACTTTTATCAATCTCATGTTATAACATTCTCTACACATGTAATCTTGGGATATAAAAGAAAGAGGTGATTTTGATTTAAATTATTCATTTATTCTCCTTTTTTTTACGAAAGAAACTGTTTGTTTATTTAGACCTAGGTTCGCTAAGATGATGGCGAGCCTAGGTCGAGTGTCCCATTCCTAAACCTAGTCAGATAAGGGAAAACGGAACATCCCAAGCGAAAAACCCTTCTGACATACACAATTTAGATTTACACACATGTGTACACAATATTTGACAATTATGTTTCAGTTTATATAAATCGTAAGACAAACTGAGAGAGGAGGTAAGCACACATAATAGTTACACAGGTTTATTCAAGGTAAGTACATAAGTCACAATATCCCATGATAATTTACAGTAGTGTATTCAACTTTCTAGCTTAAGCCATTTCGTGTAGTTCAAGGTCAGTGTGATGTATATCTCTTATACAATTCAACACGATTTGCCCACAGTTTCCACCTTTCCATCGCCTTCAAAACTCTACACAGGCTATCACTAGGAGATAAATTACCATTATCAAGAATAGTATCATAGCTACTTTGTCCAGGTTGGACCAAAGGTGCTCTCGTGTATTTTGTCTTAGTGAATATAAGATACCGAAGTTTGTAGCAGCCTCCATATTTTACTGGGCCGTTAAACAGATTTGGTGACTGAAGTTATAGTAAATTAGCTTGGGATCTTGCTTTAACACAAAATTTGAACTTGTAATACGTTACCAAACTTCAGCTCTCTCTCACCGTCTCTATTTCACTAATACTACTTAGTTACACTGTTTCTAAACTTTATTTTAAGATACCAACAATATTCAATCAAATTAACTCTAATTTTCACTTCGCAAACATCTCGCTCGCTGTCTCCACTTCCTCTCTGTCCTCGACGCCGTGTGTCCTCCGTCTCTGACCACGCATCCCCCTCCCAACATCCAGATAGCCCCACCTGGAATGCCATCAAACGCGAGTAAATCTGTCTTATTGGCTGTTTTTGTGCAGGACGCCTGCTCATTGGCCAAAAGCATGGCGTCGGGTCGATTCCCGCCAAATAACATTGCGTATGCGCCTCCCTGTATCGTCCATCCACACATCTGCTTAACAGATGTCCAGACTCCGGATAAGAGGTTACTTTAACGTACGATTTATTGCTTTTCGAGTATTATTTTAAACCAAATTCAATAGGTCTTTAGTTTCTAAGTGGCTTGGGTGCGTTTGCTTATCTTTTGTTTTTAAGTAATTTCTTTCCACGAATATTTCAATAGGCAGTTTTTGACAAGGGTTGAAATTTATGGATGGCTATTAAGTAAGTTATTTATTTCTTCTATATGAAAAAAAAATATAGTGGTTCTGCTAACGTCCATCTCACACTCCCCCAAATAGATTTATTTAATCACCTAGTACTCATATATCTCTCTATCGTTACACTAGGTCGTTGAAAAATCTATTTCCTTCTTTACATTCTCACGCTAACCTTAAATTTCCCACGTCTATTTGTTTGTTTTTCAAGTACGATAATAAACTTATTCAACCCAGTCTCCTTTTGTTTGTTTAGTTTGAGTTTACTGTTTTTATGATGGTGGCTACGCATTTATTTGTCTTCTTTGTCCGTCCTATCCCATAGCAACTACTACTTTATTTATTGTTTCCGTAATAGTAAAACAGGTGTATTGCATTGTAATTCCCTTTGCTATGTCTTTATCGAAATCATTCGACAGTAGGGTCCTCTTTCCCCTAACCTTTCGAATTTGCAATCTGAATTCAGTTTTACGCAAGTCCTAATTCCCAAATGTTCTATCGTTAAAGTCCGTTCGCTTCCACAGCTCACTACTCCCTTTACTCGTTCTAGCCAGTCATATCCTAGTATTAATGATCTAGGTAACCGCCGCATAATCAAAACAGGTGCTTCGACTAAGGTACTACCTAATTTGAATTCTATTAAAAAAATCCGATTCGTACTTTCGCTACGTGATCCGAACGCTCCTTGTATTTGAATGGCTGGAATAGCAATCTCAGGTAAAGTTTCATTTCTCCTTAGAATCGACTCGTACAATTCTCTAGTTATTCCACTAATTTGGCTCCCTGTATCGATAAGTGCATTCATACTTCTGCCGTACAACCTCACGCATACCTCCGGTAATTTAGGTAAAGAGTAATCAATCTCTACGTCGATCGACTCGTCGAGCTCGTGAATCATTGTATACGTATATAATTTCCTCACCACGCAAAGCTCACACACAATACCTGTCTTGATGCACTCGATTACGTTGTCAAACTGATTTTCTAATAAAATTCCTATGCTTTTTATTACTGAGTGATAGTCATATTCGTCACCGTCTGTGTTAGGTTTTAGTAGTCGTCTAAGGCCTCCTTCGCCAACTCCTAAACTCTGTCCCGACTTCCATCCTCTGTTAGTTAAAATTTTGTAAGCTATTCCTGTCTTGTCGCGTTCCGAGGTCCCTTCTTTTCCCGTGCTACACAATATTATTTTATCGGACCTAGGTTGTGTGGGAAATTCTAGTTTTTTGATTGTCTCTTCCCCACATTTTTCGACGCGTTAGATCCTTCGCCCTCTTTTACAAAAGCGATAGCCGGCCTAATGTTAGTTCCCTCTTGTTCAGTTCCAGATTTTTCAGGTCTGTTAACGTTCGTTCTATAACTTGATCGTCCCTGACGATACCCGCGTCCTCTCGACGAGTTTCCTCTATTTCTCCACTTATTAGTTGATATTGTCGCAACAATCGGATGCCCCGACGATGGCAAGTTGTTCCGTCTTTCTCTAAAATTCCTACCAACGTTACTTCTCGCAATTTCCTTCGGTTTCTCAACAATATTTTGTTCTATGCTCCTCAGAAAATTAATCCCGCTCATGATGTCTACTTCCTCAACTCTAGTAAACCATAGTCGTTGTATATCTATATTATAATGCCGCATAATAGAATTTACTATATCCCGCTCACTAAATGAAATAGTCAGTGACTGCATTGATTCTGCGTACTCAGCGAAATGCTCCGACATCGTCATTCCCGAATCACCCTTATATACTGAATTAATCAACCTATACCTTACAGATTCCTGGATTCGTTCAGTCCAGTAGATACGTCTGAAGTCAGCCTCGAAATCGGCGAATACAGTCCACCCTTTCGAATATAGATCCATAACCCTTCGAGCATGCCCCGTAATGCACCCTAACGCTATGTCAATCTCGCGGTCTGATCCATTTACTGCCCTTATATACTTCTTTAATCGCTTCAAAAATGCAATAGGATTAGTGAATGGCTTTCCATCAAAATTTGGTTTGCTAATTGATGGTTGAATTACATATAAATTCCGTGTTTCGGAAGATATTATATTAGAACTCGCGGATGTAGGACTAATCAATTCTTGTCTATCAGCCGTATTACTTCCGTTATTAGTTACCCCATTCGTCTCGGATGAAGAACCACTCGTATTTCCATTATGTATTAAGCTAACATCCGAACTTAGTTGTTGTAATTTCTTATCGAACTCATTGATTTTATTTAGAATCAAATCTAATGTCGGATTTCCTACGCCTTCGACTTCGTTTTGTTCATTTGCCTCTGTTACGTCATTATTAACCCGATCTGATTCTAATTGTCTTTTATTACGTCTTCCTCTACCTGTTGACATTTTTTTTTTTTTTTTTTTTTTTATTTAACCCGATTCACTCTACTGTATTTCCCTTTCTACTAACCGTTTACACCCGTATTATGTTAATTTATTCGTACGTTTAAGCAACCTCCCCGTCAGACATCTGGTAAATTGTTAGGGATAAACACAAGATAAACAACACAATGTAAAGCAAATTAATATCTCTAGCCACGCAGTCTCCTTCCGAAGAATTTAATCTAAGAAATAAGCTAATCTAGGGAATAATTTTAGTAATTATATAATTTAAATTTTTCTAGGAAAATATTTCTGGCGTTGCAGTCTCTTCCTGAAGAACTTAATCTAGGAAAATAAACTTAAGGAAAATATTTCCGACGTTGTAGTCTCCTCCTGAAGAACTTAATCTAGGAAATAAACTTAAGGAAAATATTTCCGGCGTTGCAATCTCCTCCTGAAGAACTTAATCTAGGAAATAAACTTAAGGAAAATATTTCCGACGTTGTAGTCTCTTCCTTGGAATCCTGTAAATTGTACATTTATTTGTAAGACATACAGCTTATTTCTGCTCCCCCTATACATAAGGTAAATTTAAATGTACAACACATTACACATAATTACATGCACAGTATGTATTTTATCTCTCCTCTCAGTATTTTCACAATTTCTAAATTTCTACGTTGTGTTCTTTTTTATTTTATATGAATAGATCTAGTCATATCGTTATTTCGAATATGTACTTAGATTCTGGTCACGCGGCATCAAATTCTGTGATGGCAGGCCTGATCCTAAGGCCAAATCCTATAACGGTAAAGATGACGTCCTGTGTTGTCATCTTACCAAGGTTCTGTGTTGGCTCGCGTTGATCGTCTAGTCTGTCTGTTTTCGTGAGTGAATATACTAAAGTGAGAGTTTAGCTTCTTAATTAGCCTTTGGAATCAATACTGTGTTTAATCTAGGAAGGATTGAACTTCCTTACACCAGTGTTTAAAGAAACAATACTGTATCGTGAGAGTCATTTCGGGTTTTTAATCAACAATTAGATTTAGATTTACCACAAGTCAATCTTGAGTACACTCCACTGTGCGAACAATGTAGACTTATCAATCATTCTACTCGATAATGCGGAGCTTGTCTCTACGCGTCTATATTATTACTTAGTACAATACTTAATCAGTCTTCCTCTGATTAAAATAAAAGACTTACAAGTTAAACTCAATTTGACATGTTAGAATGATTGTGTAAGTTGATACATGTGTGTTTGTGCTTGTTTAGCCACCGCGTCTGACTGATATCGTTCTAGCATTGGGGAACCCTGCACCGCGACACGGTCTTTAATCATTGTTATGGGGGAGCAATCTGACTCCCTATTTATTCGCTGAGAAGCGTTAGTGATTCCCACATCCTGTGAAGGCAGGTACTTGCATTTTTTTATTGCCAGATTCCCAGTTAGGGCAGGCATTCCCCCGGAACCATGGTTTTGATATGTGTTTATATTTGAGTTATATTTAGATTTGGCCAAATCTAGGTCGGGGTCAGATTGCAAGACATGGCGTGTAATGATATGCTAAGTTATCACCACCAGAGGCGTCGTTCAGTCGTGTCTCTCAAATCATCAGCCTATCGGCGTTAGGAAATATTAATGTATATTATATCACAACACAGCCGAAATGGTTTTCTCTCTCAAGAACAGTATTTCTCCTCTAAATAATTAAGTGATTATTGGCTTGCACCCACATAATTACATTATAGCTGCTTAGTTTCTCATTCTATGACTGAGTCGCTGATATTAATGACTTGAATCAAAGTGATGATTAAGTTACCGTAGCTTAGCGTCTCTATTCACTCAGTTGGGATTTTACTGATTTATACTAGGTTTACTTTAGTTCAGAAGGAACTTATAGTCTCAAACCCTGATTAAAATATCTGACTTAGATCTGGATTTCTATCTCAGATCTGGTCTATAGAAGTACAAATTATTGTATTTGGATAAATCCAATAACGTATAATCGTGTTATTCGAGCTTCAATATGCATGTGGAGAGCTCATTAATGGAGAACCAAACTGATTTAATACACTGATTTAAAACAATGCTTTTGTTATGACTTGTCCTTACTTTTATCAATCTCATGTTATAACATTCTCTACACATGTAATCTTGGGATATAAAAGAAAGAGGTGATTTTGATTTAAATTATTCATTTATTCTCCTTTTTTTTACGAAAGAAACTGTTTGTTTATTTAGACCTAGGTTCGCTAAGATGATGGCGAGCCTAGGTCGAGTGTCCCATTCCTAAACCTAGTCAGATAAGGGAAAACGGAACATCCCAAGCGAAAAACCCTTCTGACATACACAATTTAGATTTACACACATGTGTACACAATATTTGACAATTATGTTTCAGTTTATATAAATCGTAAGACAAACTGAGAGAGGAGGTAAGCACACATAATAGTTACACAGGTTTATTCAAGGTAAGTACATAAGTCACAATATCCCATGATAATTTACAGTAGTGTATTCAACTTTCTAGCTTAAGCCATTTCGTGTAGTTCAAGGTCAGTGTGATGTATATCTCTTATACAATTCAACACGATTTGCCCACAGTTTCCACCTTTCCATCGCCTTCAAAACTCTACACAGGCTATCACTAGGAGATAAATTACCATTATCAAGAATAGTATCATAGCTACTTTGTCCAGGTTGGACCAAAGGTGCTCTCGTGTATTTTGTCTTAGTGAATATAAGATACCGAAGTTTGTAGCAGCCTCCATATTTTACTGGGCCGTTAAACAGATTTGGTGACTGAAGTTATAGTAAATTAGCTTGGGATCTTGCTTTAACACAAAATTTGAACTTGTAATACGTTACCAAACTTCAGCTCTCTCTCACCGTCTCTATTTCACTAATACTACTTAGTTACACTGTTTCTAAACTTTATTTTAAGATACCAACAATATTCAATCAAATTAACTCTAATTTTCACTTCGCAAACATCTCGCTCGCTGTCTCCACTTCCTCTCTGTCCTCGACGCCGTGTGTCCTCCGTCTCTGACCACGCATCCCCCTCCCAACATCCAGATAGCCCCACCTGGAATGCCATCAAACGCGAGTAAATCTGTCTTATTGGCTGTTTTTGTGCAGGACGCCTGCTCATTGGCCAAAAGCATGGCGTCGGGTCGATTCCCGCCAAATAACATTGCGTATGCGCCTCCCTGTATCGTCCATCCACACATCTGCTTAACAGATGTCCAGACTCCGGATAAGAGGTTACTTTAACGTACGATTTATTGCTTTTCGAGTATTATTTTAAACCAAATTCAATAGGTCTTTAGTTTCTAAGTGGCTTGGGTGCGTTTGCTTATCTTTTGTTTTTAAGTAATTTCTTTCCACGAATATTTCAATAGGCAGTTTTTGACAAGGGTTGAAATTTATGGATGGCTATTAAGTAAGTTATTTATTTCTTCTATATGAAAAAAAAATATAGTGGTTCTGCTAACGTCCATCTCATCAACTCTTTAGTACACAACTAGTACCTACTCGTAAAACATATTTTTTTCGTACCGGGATAATATTATACAGATTAACTGACTAAGATTAGATTTACTTATCGGGCTTACCAAATTATTTTGTCTACGATTCGCATAATTATCTACTCATGGGGCACTCCATGGTAAAACACATTTGGCTTTTATATTTGGCTAATGGCATTTGGCTAATTTGGCAAATATTGGCATGTTTACTGACCTTGTTATTTATGCATGGTTCCTGGCAGCTCTCAGCGTGAAGTAGGTCGGTTCCTTCCTTCCATGTCCTTGGTTGCTGTTGACAACCTTTAGGTAGTCTTAATTTACCGTAGAACCGTTGCTGGCAGAGAGATGGATACTTCTTGTAACTCAAAGTGTCTCACAGGTGGTTACTGGCCGCAGTCTTCTTTTTCAAGGTCAAATTATGGAATGAACGATGCGATACTGAGGGTAGTCGCTTCGTGTTCCATCCAGATTGTCACCCGCTTTTTCAATTTGTGCCTTGTGATACTGGGATGGGAGACAATATTTTCCTTGCAGGCGGTGTGCATCGACGTACGTTCTTCGTTTGAATTTTTGACCTCGTCCTCCACAGTAGGTGACCGTTGACTTTTAAGTAGCAGAGAGTCGTTTTATCGTAGGTTTTTTTTTTATTCGATCCCACTTCTGACTGTTACGACAGTGGTAAAGAATAGACAGGAACTGATTCATTATTTTATTCGGACAGAGTCTCGACTTACAGGTTTCACAATCGAGCGCGACAAGACCTCGAAACTGAGCTTACAGGGCATTATATAGACTGATATCCCCACCGGAGGCATCCGGTAGTTATGGCGGTGTCTTCGCTTGACTGTGATTGGCTCGCGAGTCGTTGCCCGTCATTGGCTGGCTAGAGTGGCATGGCTATGGTATGCTAGAGTGGCAAGGCTATGGTTTGCTAGAGTGGCATGGTTATGGTTAGCTGTCATTGGCTGGCTAGGGTGGCACGCTGTGAGCAGGCTGTTGTAACACAACTGAATTTTCATAAGTAGTACTTTTATGCATAAAATAATCAGCTTCGTAACTGTGATGAAAGTTATGAAAATGTTGATCTAAAGTGAAAAATTTACGTTCGGTAAATTATGACTCAAATTTTCAACTTTAAATTAAAAATCTTAACAGGTGACTTCATAATCCCTAAGTAGGCTTCAAGAATGCGCCAGACTCTCAGCTTTCATAATCATAAAAAATTAAGTACTTAATAGGGCTACTTTGTTTAAAATCGGCCTTCAAAGACAGCGAGGTGGAAAAATTCTTAAAATTACCCATCTGAGTAATTATTTTTTTTTGGCTATTTTCTCGTTCCTAAGGTTAATTAATGATAAGAATACTGAAAACTAACCAACAAATAGTTTCAGAGTTGGGTAAGAAAAGTTTTACGTAAAAAGTGGTTTTGAATAAAACACAGATGATAATGTGAAAAAAGTACTTAATTTATTTTTAACATTTACAAAAGGTTTTCAAAGTGGCCACCACCAGCAGCAATACACATTCTACACCTACGTAAGAAATTGTCTGGCAATCGTCTAAAAGCGTCTCTGTTCTCTCTCACAACACGTTCAGCTTCTGCAATCAACTGCCTCAGCTCTTGTTCACTTGAACAGTCTCGGGCGTATGCTATTTCCTTGTAATAGCCCCAAATAAAGAAATCGATGGGGTTGAGATCAGGTGAGCGTGGAGGCCACCTAATTGGTCCGCTGCGTCCGATCCATCTGTTGGGGTATGTTTCATCTAAGTAATTTCGGACCTGGGTTGCATAGTGACACGGGGCGCCGTCATTTTGCAACACCATGGTTCGTCTGAGTTCGAGATTCACATCTGCCAGCAACAATGGAAGTTCATTTTCCAAAAAGTTTTTGTATGTTTCTCCATCAAGTCTGGACGGCAGTTCAAACGGACCAATTAGTTCGCCATTGAGGATACCAGACCACAAGTTAACGCTGAAGCGATGTTGAAATGTCGAAGCTCTCACTTCGAGTGGATTTTCATTCGCCCACGTGTGGTAATTATGAATATTGAATATTCCGGATCGCTCAAATCGTGACTCATCTGACCATAAAACTTTATTGAAAAATCCAGGATCCTCTTGCTCTTTTCGTAACATGGTTTGGCAAAAATCAACGCGCAATTGGTGATCTGTAGGCAGTAAAGCTTGGACTCGTCGGATGTGGAACGCGTGGTATTCTTCATCGTGAAGAATGTCTTGGATAGAAGTCCTTGGGATGTTCAGAGCACGAGCCATACTTCTCGTACTCGTAGACGGATTTCGCTGAACTTCTTCCAGCACCATTTCTCTGCGATCCGGGTTAGCTCTAGGGATTCCTTCATGACTGCCGCGTCGACCAGGAATGCGGCCTGCCATCAAAGTGTTGTGCGTGTTAATAAAAACACGATGGTCGGGATATCGCTCAGGTTGCGGCCCACCACGACGTTGAAGTTGTTCGCGATACAGTCGCGCTGCTTCATGGCCGTTTCCTTGTGCAACTCCATAAAAATAATGCATTTCTGCATATTCACTTAACGTGTAACTAATTTTTTACACTTCCACGTAAAAAAAGTCCAAATCAGAATGCAAAACACAGTCCAATAAACGAGCAAAGTAGTCAAACAAGTAGGCAGCGGAGTCCGTGGGCAAAGCGAGTGTGGTAAAGACAAAATGGCGACACGCGTATAGCAGTAAACACAATGTGAGTACGACTGAGGTACTTGTTTCGCGTTGGCTTGTTGCGCGCCTTGCGTGAGAGAGATAGCAATAATTCGGTCTCTTTTCCTCTCGGTCCATTGTTATTGCAGGTAAAAGAGTTGCACCCTCGTTTACAACCCATAGTCCACGAGAACGGATCGCGCAAAATTCATTAAACTAACATTTAAAAAAATCTCCGTGTTTAAATCTTAGCTTTCCTGCAGTCATTTTTGGTTAGCAAATTTAAATAACCTTAGGAGCGAGAAAATGGAAAAAAAAATTATTAAACAGATAGTTAATTTTAAGAATTTTCCACCTCGCAGTCTTTGAAGGCCGATTAAGGCCAAAGTTAGCCCCATTAAGTCCTACGTTTTTTAATGATTATGAAAGCTGAGAGTCTGGCGCATTCTTGAAGCCTACTTGAGAACCATGAAGTCACCTGTTTAGATTTTTAATTTGAAGTTGAAAATTTAAGTCATAATTTACCGAACGTAAATTTTTCACTTTAGATCAACATTTTCATAACTTTCATCACAGTTACGAAGCTGATTATTTTATGCATAAAAGTACTACTTATGAAAATTCAGTTGCAAAAAAAGAAACTCGATAAAACCCTCTACTTTTTTTTTTAGAATTTTTTTAGGTTGGTCAGGTCGAAAATTTTCAAACATTCAGAAAAAAATTCATAACTCGAAAACTATGAAAAGTCGCGGAACATACATGGGGGTGATTCGAATACCCCACGATACGAGGGACCGAAATTTTATTTTTGGACGTCAATGTTCCGGCCACCCTGTAGAATGGGATAGGGGTAGGGAGATGATGATGATGAGCGAATGTAGCTATATGCATTTGTAAATGTTTCATCATCACTTCAGCCAAAATACGTCCACTGCTAGACATAGGTCTCCCCCAGGCGTCGCGACTTTGACCGGTCCCGTGCGTCTTGCATCAAACCTTTACCAGGTCATTGGTCCACCTAGTGGGAGGCCTTCCGACGCAACGTCTTCCGGTTCGCGGTCGCCACTCCAGAACTTTTCGGCCCCATCGGCCATCCGCTCTGGATGGGCTATAAACCACCACGCGGGCTCCTTGCTGGTTGGTAGATGTCACATATCTTCGAATTTTTTGGTTCAAAGACACGATTTTTTCCTTCACCGTTTTGAGAGCAGTGGTGATGAAATAAATTACACAAAGTAATACGCCCGACTGGTTTCGAACCCACGACTCACTGGTTCGTAAGTCGGGGCCGCCACCACTGGGCCACCCTCTCAGTAAGGTACTTCAGTAAGTTCACAATATTCATTTGATGTTGCTATTCATTATTTATAATGTCCGTGTTTTGAATACGAAGTAACAGTTTTAATGTCTAGAGAGTTAAATAAGTTATGGTTTTCGTTGCGTTTTGAATAAATTAAGAGTACAGTCGTAAAGTGATTTTTGTTCCGATACTTAACTTTAGTTATCTCGAGGGTCTCGGGGTTGGTCTGTGGATGAGTTACATATAACGCCCATTACATATAAAGTTTTAAGCTGTTGGTCCCGGCTGCCATATATAGATCCTTTTTTTTTGGCGGGTGGAAAATCATCGAATAACCCGTCCCGCTCTTGGGCAAAGCGAAAGGGAGTGTCAGACTTCTACTGACTAAAAACCACCCATGTTCCTTCTTAGCCCTCTATGTCGAGGCCGCGATAACTAGTGTACAACCCGCGGCCCCGACGGGGCCATATATAGATCCTTGGCAGTCATTACAGGTAGTCAGTGACCTGAAAGACTGACCACCAGTCTTACCAAAAGGGTATCGTATTACCTAGTATTAACTGGATTGTAAAGGTCAGATAGGCAATCACTCCATGTATAATACGGAGTTCAGCTGCATCCGGTTAGACTGGAAGCCGACCCCAACATAGTTAGGAAAAGGCTAGGAAGATAATGACTTAACTTTATTTTAGTTTATATCTTGCTTTACTTTTTTTTATGGGTAGCACCCTACACGACTTATTGTCGAGTTTACGCTATCCCCTAGCTAAGTACTAATGCTGTAACATGAAATTATTGTGAAACCAAATCATTTTAAAAGAGTAACGATGCAGTTTTCAGCGGTTCTCCTCCGTATGAAACGAGCAACCCGAACCGTGAACCTTTTTCTCGACCTTTTAAAAGGTAGTCGGCCTATGTGACACAAAATATTTTGATTTTAACGTTCGTTTACTAAAAGCAGTGGTGGCGCTATAGTATCAGCCCCGACCTACAAGTTCTGGCACGTTTTTTTTTCTGAATTTTGATCCAGAAGCTGGCAGCGTAATACGGGATATCGATGCTCAAAATTTCAACTTGTTCAATCATTATTTGTAAATCATACAAGTTTTAAATGTTATTATTACTTTCCTTTGTACTATTCATATCAGCACAATGTTTTGGGTGTGTTACATTGTGTCCTATATTAGAGTTACTAAGACAACAACATAATTATTTATACAGAATGCTATACGGCTTCGTGAAGGGCCCGTTTACATTTTGTATAAGCCTGTTAAATAAATTAAAAACGATAATATATTAAAATAAACATAAAAGCGGCGAAAACAGTTAGAGATCACGAGTGATGAACTCATCCAAAGTTAGCCAAAAGACATATGACAATTTATTAGAAGAGTTTCGGTGGGGCGAAACCAAATTTCCGGTCTGACACTTCTAATATGTATACTTTCGTATCTATGTTAGATAGGTTTGCTGTTTTTCAAAAAAATGTGCCTCACACTAGTAATTTATCCTGTTTCGTGGGTGTATTATACAAATATTTAAACATAAATACACTCGGAACTATAACCAGTAGGCCATAAAAATATTTGCGACACGAAGTGCAGCAACCAATAGGGATGTCAACAAAAAAAATCTAATTAGTCCACTAAATACGAAAAAATATCGATTACCAAAAAATATTGCCCACGTATTTTTTCTTTTTTCACGTAAGCAAACAATGAAGACGATACAGTGCTTTGAAAACTCGTGTGACCTCATACTCTAAGACATTAGTATGCCATTTTTTAGCGGTCAGTGACGCGTTTTATCTTCGTCAATTTTTGATAAAACAAAAAATACGTATCCAATATTTTTCGATAATCTAACAGACGGACTAATTAGAATCACATTTTTTTAAGTCAGTAAACATCCCTATAAATTGCGAAAATAACATACAAATAACAATAATTCATTGTTTAAAATTCGTATGATTTGGTTGTAACCTGGTTGTAACACGACATTTGCTAAGTGTGTCATTTTGTAAAAGAATTATTTTTTCTGACTGTACAGTACAAAGACGGAGTCCATCCGGTACATTGATTGTGATCATTTTAATAAATAATAATTCAAATGAGACTCAAAGCATAGTAAATAATAGGTACATATTGAATTATGTACCGCGTTTGACCAAAACCATTCCTTAGATAAAATATGAGAGTTGTGTTATTTAGTGGATGAGATTTTAATTTTATAATTACCAACAAAACATATTATTTTACAGAGCAAATTAGTTATTTTTTTTGATCAGAGAATCCGAAACGGGCACGCGGTTTAAACGTAACGTAAATACATTTTTTTTCAGTCGAATAGACATTACAGACAACTAGAATCATCCACAGATATGAATATTATATATTTTTAAATAATATAAATATTGTATGCGAAACGTTTAAACTCATGTTCGATATCGAAAACGAAACTCATGAAAACGACACAAAATTTTTCTTAGGCGTCATATATCTTTTTTTATTTTGACAAACACTGAATAAAGATTAATAAAAAACAGTGGCTGTGACTTGTGTGCCTGGGACTTGTTAATATTTTTTTTTTTGGGAGTTTGGAAATCATGAAATGACTCCTCCCGTTGTGACGAAAAAGGTTTGCGTGGCGCAGGTTATATAATAAAACCACGCAACCTTGTCCACATAAAATATATATTTTTTTTAAAAAGATGGGTATGGATTAGGCTACGGACGCATACACTGTTAAAGCTCCCTAGTGGGATGCACTGTACTGCCCTGATTGCTAGCGTGGCGATGACCTCAGCGAGGTGCCACGCCGGATGCGTAGGGGTGCCCCGGTCGACTGGTATTTTTTGCGTCGACCCGTAGAATTTCTGCGCGGCTCACGCGGTAAATATGGCCTAACGTGGGTAGATGCCGGAACTTAATGACACACACGGCGGAACCAATGCGGGTTCCTCGCAGCCGTAGACGTACAGCCGTAAGTTTGTGGGTGTTCCTCCAACCGGAACACTGGACCCTGGAACATGACGTCCAGCGTGTCACGAGATGACCAAAGGTCAACTCCGCTGATTGCGACCTCAAGCTAAGCAGAGCGAGCAGCAAGCAGCGCTAATGAAGGTGTTGGTGGATTGTCACAATCAGACGGAGTTTACAAGATGGGATGAGTGAATTAAGGCATGATAGCACATTTTAAGTGTGAAGCACGAAAAGTCCAAAATGTATTGAGCTGAAGGCGATTAGATTGAAATACATAAATTGGCGTAGCAAGGAGTCCCGAAAAATAAGCATACATGCTAAGATAACCTATAAAACACAAAATACACACATGTTTATGCTGTTCAAAACTTATCCAGTATGTGGATTATATAAACAAAAAAATAAAAATGGAATTTTAAATGTACGGTGGCGGAGAATTATTAAGATTGGAACTAGTATAACATTAAGCCTGAATAATGGCGAGAGGTAGGCACGCGTAATGGGCGCAGGCGCGCGCCCGCTAGGAACGCACGCCTACGCCGGAGGCTGTGTCACCGACTCACTTCGTAATGACATCTCCTATGGGGAACGAACGGCTATTGGTCGCTCTGATCACTGGTAGTGACGCGCGCGCGCAGTATACGTCATTCAGACATTTAGTAAGGTTTATTTGCCACAGCACTACAACTTGTTATCTGTGGCCCGTCGGTGATGTTCCTAATATTTCTACGTCTGTGGTTCTTTGTTTGATAGATTGAATGTACCTAAACATTGAATCATTGCAGTGTTTTTATTGTTAAATTGATTATTATTGTTACTTAAAAATGTAAAGTACTACGTTACACCGTTCTGGGCAGATCGGTAAGGAGTGTCAGACTTGTACTGACTAAAAACCACCCATGTTCTTTCTTAGCCCTTTGTTCGAGGCTGCGGTATTTTTTTCGAACAACTCGCAGCCTCGACGGGAAATCAGCCCATTCTTCAAGTAAATAACAGGCGTGATGTTATATTTACTCTGTAACTCACTGGCCATTACGGCGCGCAAGTGGCCAGACAGACAAGTATGGTGTTGTCAAAATCAACAATTATGAGATTAATGATAGACCATTCTGACACTATTGAATAGCAGACTCGGGGCCCAGTTGCGTAAGTATCGGTCGCGCATAAGTCTATTCATGCAAGTAGCTTTCGCGCAAATGGCCTAGATCCCTTTTTGGGTCATCTATTTTTCTTCTGCCTTGCTAAATGAATCTGAGTAAAAACTACTAGGAATAACAAAACTGTCACAAATTGCGATTTCATGGCTCTCACTCCTACCGAATTTTCTCTTGCAACTATTGTGTTTAAAATAACAATAGGTATAACAGTACCGTTGTGACATTGTCCCAACTATTAATAGAAACCATATTTATAAACATATCTGTAAGTTGTCACTCAAATGTCCGAAAATAATAAACAGTCAAGCTTTCAGTCTTATCAGATTTATCTATATTTATTCAGCAAAGTACGTACTTACGCGTGAAATGTTCGCCACTTGACATTTTCAGTGCAATGAATGTATGTTCCTGAATTTATTGTTCGTCTTCTTCTTTTTTTACATTACATCTACATAAATATTGTAGTGTTTGGGCCCAGTATGTGGCCATGTTTATAGCGGTTTCAGAGGTATGGTTCACATCACCAAAGGTGCAGGTAAAAGGACACTTGAGCGACTCCAGTAGATAGTACGTAGTCAGATCAGGGTCGCCTCATTCGTGAAACCGATACCTAATACCATAATATGCCAGATTTTTTTACAGCTGTCCGCTGTGTTACGCAGTTGCTTAATCCTTGTCTAAATAGACCACTGTAGGAGGCCGATGTTTTTAGGGCTTCACGAAGTCTGTTTGCTTACGTGAAAAAATAAAAAAATATGGGTCCAATATTTTTTTTAAATCGTATCTGACGTACTAATTAGATTTTTTTAGTTATCTACCCTATTACCATAAATTTATTTTAGGTGTTAATACAAAAGTCGTTTTATTCTAAAAATAAAAAAGTATCATAGGTCATTTTTCTTATTTTCTTTGCACTTTTGAAAGTTTGACGATGAAAACATTCGTAGTTTGGGGACTGCCTTACATAATTGTGATGTTCAAACAGTTGTAATTTCTCAGCCTCGTTTGAATAACTCACTTTTTATTTCTATTCGGACTTTTCCAACTTGTGGCATTTTTTTTTTCATACTCATTTAGTTTTCCGTCCCTATTCTACTCTTAATGTTTCCTTTTACCTACTCAACCAGTCAGTCACAGTCCCTTGTGCCACGTAAGCTTTTCCCATGAGTAGGTGTAACTACCTACCTCTGACTAAGCTAAAAAGGTTTTCCCTTAGTCTGAAGGTGTATAGGTACTTTCTTACCAAATTCCTTCGAGTTTGAGGGACGGACGAGTCGCTTCTTATCAGTGCCTGCCTATTCTTTATAGACAAATATTTAATTGAACATTGTTAAATGAAGATTTCTACAAGTTGAAGGACTCACGAGACGAAAATAATACGAAAAATAAATGTATTGCGATTTTTTAATATAAAAAACTGGCCACGTGCATGTCAGACCACGCACAATGTAGGGTTCCGTAGTTGCCCATCAAAATATATAAACTTACTAAACTGATTAATTACCCTGCCTACCTGTCTCCGACCGATGATTTTTATTTTTTATACACAACCCGTATAGGTGATTTAGGTTAGCACACGTCTTTAGTCTAACAAAAATTTGCACTTTAAATCTTAATATGTCACAAACGAATCCCTTAATCGACAAACTGTTAGAGTAGAGCAGACTCGCAATGTTTTTAAAGACATATCCAACGACATCCCACGCGATGATCCCACACAATGACTTAGCGAGAGAAAAAAATCATCCCCACTTTAATGTGTACTGGAGATACCCTACAGAAAATATTTTTCAATATAGTCTTTAGAAATATAGTGCGGACGGACGGACAGACAGACGGACATGGCGAAACTATAAGGGTTCCATATTAACTACGGAACCCTAAAAACGAAGAGCAGAAAAGAGCTTTATCCAATACAGTCTTAATAACCCTGTTTATTTTTTTCTTAAGTCTAAGATAATACTAAAAATATACAGTGTGAGCACGGAAGGTAATCGGCGTTCGGTGAAATACTTAGTATGTTTTTTTCTGTGTTTGTGTGTGTCGTTTCTAAGCACGTTTTTCACAGTTTGGCTTGCTAACACGTTTTTATTTCCACGCCATCTAGCTACGACTGGAAGCAACTGCTGCTCATCAACGAGCCCGAGTCACAGTTGCACGTCGCCGGCAAATCGACGTGCCATCTCATGATGAAGTCCTTCGCCAATTTTCTGAAGAAGGAAGAAATACTTTACACTCCATGGGACACCACATCAGACGCTGGTCTCAATTATACAGAGAACTTGAAGTTTTACGTCGGCTACAAATACACAAGTAAGTTTAGAATTAAAAATCTCCTGCCATCTGTCGACTGTATTGAAAGTGGTAAGTAAAGCGCTGTGCCGCGTTGGTTAAACTGATCCGTTCCACATTCGGTACAGAGATGGCGCTGTTATGATGTTTAGAAGCGTACGAATTTTTTCGTTACGCTACTCAACAGCAGATGTCACTAGCGCCTATTCCTAAATATATTTCGGTTACCCACAGATTCGAATGGGGTCGCGCAGCATTGATATACGACACTCCAGCTTTTGAAATGTTTGTGGGCGATTCTGGCGGTTATTTGCTTGCTGCCACTATCCATAACTTCATGATTGCCGAAGGTATAGAAGTATTTGGCTGGGAACTGATGGACCAACAACCTTACGAAGACATGTTGGTTCAAGTCGTAGGAAATACTTTCGCGAGTGAGTTGAGTTTGGGTAACGGATGAGGGTTTAACACCACTTTCGGCTTTAGAAGTTATTAACACCACAATCGGCTTTAGAAGTTATGAAGCACATGTTTTGATTGCACGTAGATCTTTAAATAATCTTCTTCTTATCGTGTGGTGGTCAGTAAGGTCTAATTTGACTTTATTATTAGAATGTTTATGCTCAGAACACAGCTTTTATGAAAAATATCACGTTTGGTTTTTTTCGCACGTTTGATGACATTGATATTATTTGCACAGTGTTGGTTTACGGATTGTCATCAAATATCTCTATAAGATAAACTATCCGATATTTTTTTATGGAAAAAGTCTAGGTTCTTGGAGATCCGAAGAATATTATGTAAGTTTCATTTTCGAACGTCAATCGAAGTGTGTGCACCTACCTAGGTATTAAGTTTTCAGAATCAAGGGTAGACAATAATAATAAAAATTATCATTGATTTTGTTACCTAATAATGTTAAGGTTATAATGTTAAAGTTGGCATAGATACTGACGTAAGGGAGGAGAATTGTCGAGTGGAAAAAATTATACAAGGAAATCGGTAAAATAAGATCCTACCTACCGTCTAATTGGAATTTACAACTTAATATTTCGAAAAGATATTCATTTGGATATTTAAGGTACAAAACCTCAACTTGACCTTTTAGCGCTTACCGTTAAGCAATATTAAATACCTAGTTACTCAACATTATACGTATTATACATATATATTAACGTTAAAGTAACATTACTCCAATAACATTATAAAAATATATCAGTTGTTTTTTGTTTATAAAAGAAACAACAAAAAATTAATGTAGTAATAACAAATTAGTTATGGTAGTCGATTTTACGAGTTTTGATGTTATTGGCTACTTTCACGTAGCTTTAAGCGATCACTTAGCTGAAAGGCACCTGTGCCTGTAATAACAATGGTAATAATCCAAAAACATCTCTGCCTGCGATAAATTTTGTTTTATTACATTTCTCAACTTGATATGCAAAATATATTATGGAAAAGATTTAAATCTCCAGATGTGCCTTACCCAGTGGCAGTAATATTAATTTAGCCTACAAGCTGCCCTTGTAACGTACGGCAAGAATAGTAACTCTTCATCTCGTTCGGGTTTCTGAAGAACCTGCTAGTGATTACCGTATTATTGCCTCCTCAACAAGCCACTGATGTTTGCTTACATTGAGAAGAGTAAGCTCGCAAGTCCCTAAATGAAATGACAGATACGATTTTTAGTATGAATGAGCGAGACAATACTCTTGTCATTTCGTTATCAACGAAACAGAAACGTGATATTTTTACGAGGTACGTCTAATCTAAAAGATTTAAATCTTTCATTATGATTATTGGTTTCTCATAAAATAATAAGGGATGTAAGAAAAATATGGGAGGAAATATTGCTTTGTTATTTCCATTGCCTCTGATTATGCTCGGTATTTCGTTGTAGGCTATGTTCTAAACCAAACTTTTGTCACATAAATACACAATCGTGGACTTCATTAGTCAGTGAACCCAAATGCATCTTTGAGCTTTTCGGTGCTCCGGAAAAGTATTGTTACTAAACACGACGACTGGCGGTTCGGTAAATCGATTGCTATAGTTAGGACGTGGGAATAAGTTTGTCTTCCGAAAAGAGATTTTTTTTGTCATTTTGTGATCGTAGCGTTTTAGCCGACCGAGTACTACATCGAAAAAAAAACGTCATGTCATGTACCGTAGGTACCTATGTTTTACTATATCCGTCAAATAGTGTCACTGGTGATATTATAATGAAAAGATATTTCCCTCAGGATTAATAATAATATGTAAAACTTTGATCAAACGTCAAGTTTCAAGCTTGATTAAACCTCAGTTTAAAGACTCAGCTGGTTAAGACCAGCTTTTGTAATAATTACACTCCTATCATATTCTGAAATTTCGCTATCTCGACTTCAAAATGTAGGGATCTTCCTTTACAGCAATTAAGATATTTCTGAAATACAGGATTATTATATTTAGGACTAAATGTGCCGCGCGACATTCGTTGGAGTGAATTTATTATAAAAAAATATGACTTCCCTATTTGAATCGGATTTTATACCAATTTCAAGAGTTTAATTTTTATGCACCGTACCCTCTATATTTTTCCCTAATTTGTTTATGTTAGACCCTAACTTCTAGTAAAAGTCCCATTAAAATCAGTTAGACAAACAAACAGATAGACAGAAAATTTAAACAAAAATGTGGTTTCATTATAAGTACCGTGTAACTTATATATATGCTAACCTTCACATGCCTTCAGTAAGAGATGGTTAAATTGATTGATATGTTATATTGACATTTAAATTTTATTAGTTTAGGAGATTTATTTTATTTCTAGGAGAGGTACGCTAAACTTTTCAGTGTGCATCGAGAGGAATGTTTCGTTGACTAAAAATACGTCATAAATCGTAAATCGCAATTTACCGTTCATTCAATCAACTCAATTATAAAAATTATGTTAACATTATGTTACTTGCTGCTACGGAACCCTTCATGGGCGAGTCTGACTCGCACTTGGCCGGTTTTTTGTTTACGTGACAAAAAAAGAAAAATATGTGTCCAATATTTTTTGGAAATCTATCTGACGGACTAATTAGATTTTTTGTCAACTACCCCATTACCTACATACCATGTTCGGGAACTGAGGAGACTCTATCCAAAACATGATTGAGCGAAGGTAGATGCCGCCGAATGTGACTTACCAACCAATACAATCCCATTTCAGTTCGCGTTTGTTGCTTAACAAAAACTAGAAAATCGATTTTCAGGAAGTAGGCCCTTATCAAGTTTTTTTGGATATCGCTCGGCGCGCAGCGTAATATATTTTTAATATCTAATACTTTCGTGTACTTTGAGTACGCTTGAGGCCCTATATTCCCTTTATAATGTCAACAACGAAAGTCTTTTGTCTTGAGGTCACCGTTTCATGAAACATAAATCTTTCCCAGCTGTTACCAAGGCAACAAAAACTATGAGGGGCCTGTACTATCAACAGAGACCCTTTTTTGTATGAAACTCGTAAGTATAGAATGTCATATTGGTCAGAATTTCCATGTTTTGGTTCGGGGAAAACTGGAATTGATAACTCATGATGTTTGTAAGAAAAAGTAAGATATCCTTGAGGTATTTTAGAATATGCAACGAAATAATTTAACTTAAGAAACATATTATTGTTATGCATTTTAAAGTGTCAAAGAATTACAAGCCCGAGCGTCTTGCAAAATCCAGTGTGCGATATACTGCAACGAATTAGTGATTTTCTTTCTTTTAAATAATTTATGATAGTTTAATGTAAATCTCAACACAAAAATGTAGCCTAAGGCCTCATTAACGGAGACGCGGGGCGTCACGCGGCGCGTTGTGTGTTTTTAATTCAAGCACATGACGATGTTTGAAAACGGTAACGATTTTACGAGACACGATTTTTCGCTCGTTAATTAAAAAGGCAACGTTTTTTGCGGTGGAACTGCCTCTCAGTAAATGAATAAAATAGCACGCGACGAGCCTTCTGCACGCGCCGCGTGACGCCCCGCGTCTCCGTAAACAAGCCTTAAGGCATTAAACTCTATACTAAAATTGTAAATTGTAACAAAAAATCTTGATATTTGAGGAAAACTTCGAAAGAAACTACAGATAACTATTAACGATATCTTCTAAATGACCCACAGAGCGTTGACCTCGAGACCATCTTTCGAACGAAAAATAGGATACAAAAACACAAATCAAGTTTGCAAAAACTGCCATTTTTAATGTTGAGAACATCATGTTCTACCATTTAATTGTTTAAAATTAAAAATGCTGCCACTTGAATGTCACACAGACTTGTCGGATGCGATTGAATACTGCTGAAGAAAAATGAACCTTCCTTTGTGCATAAAAACATACATAAACCTATCTTTATTTTACTACACTCCTCTGTACTAAAACACAGTGCATTGTAATCTCACATTGGACTGTGTTTTTACTTAAAACTATCTCAATTTTAACGTGTAAATTGCTAGTTTTTAATAACACTAAAAGTCAGATCTAAATTAATGTCTAGGTAAAAGTGCGCTGTAGAATTATCAACGTTCAGCTTACGGCCTAGAGTTGAGTATTCTACCTACATGCAGCGGAACCATATAAATAGGCGCACATTTAGATTCTATTTCTTTGTGTGTCAATGGACGCAATAATTACGCTATAGTTTGTAACAACGTATACTGTTCAATCGTTGGTTTCGTTTAAATCCTGATTCGTTCATGTAAGTATTTCCTAGGGTACATGAAAACGGAGCATGTGTATCAAAGTAGAAATAAAAAAAAGTGTTATATGAGTGTGCGTCTGATCTGTGTATGTTGTGTGAAGTTGAGTGTGTGTTATGTGTGTGTGTAGTCGAGTCCTGTGTGTGTTCTGTAAGGTTGAGTGTATGTGTGTAGTATAATTCTGTGTGTGTTGTGTGAAGTTGAGTGTGTGTGTAGTAGAGTTCTGTGTGTGTTGTGTGAAGTTGAGTGTGAGTTATGTATGTGTAGTAGAGTTCTGTGTGTGGTGTGTGTGAGTAGAGTTCTGTATGTGTGTGTGTGTGGGTGTGTAGTTCTGCGAATTGAGTGTGAGGGCGAAGAAGGAACATGGGTGGTTTTTAGTCAGTAGAAGTCTGACACTCCCTTTCGCTCTGCCCAAGAGCGGAAGGGGTTATTCGATGATTTTACAACCGCCAAAAAAAAAAAAAAAAGGTTCCGTTTAAACTTGTATTCATGATTCTAAGTCAACGGGAAGTGCCTTATAAGTTTTGATTACTGGGGAAATCGCAACATATGCGACATAAACGGTCACATCTTTTGATCGCTTTGACTTACAAGCTTAGAGTGCTCCAAGGCGTAGCACGCCTTATTACCTACTTGATATTCATTTGAGCCTGATACTTTTACTCGCTCCTGAGAAATAGGGTCTTGGCAGTCGAACAGATAGACAGACGGACTACAAAAAGGTCCTATATCGGTTCCGTTTTTGTTGACTGAGGCATGATATAGCCCAAAAGAGCCTCTTTCAAATTACTATACTTCAAACCGGTACTTCGTGGTCAATATGGGATCGGACTGAGTTAAAAAATATGATTCTAATTAGTCCGTCAGTTAGATTATCGAAAAATATTGGATATTTTTTTTTTACCAAATTATTAAAAAATGACGAATATAAAACGCGTCAAAGATCATGAGTGGAGGTTGTGACGTCGTTTGTAGGTAAAAAATGCACTGACGTGTGACGTTTTAGAGGAGTTTACGAATTTTCGAAGCACTGTATCGTCTTATTTTTTTGTTTATGGGAAAAAATAATAAATATGTGTCAAATATTTTTTTTGTCCGATAGATCGGATCCGAGATCGGAGATCCCTATTATTGTAATAGATATGCGAAATCTCTGCACCGCAGAACAGTCAGGAACGGTTTTATTGCACGCCCTTTGTGTCTTGGATAGACGTGGGATTACTGGCCCAGCAATGTTAATTAATTTCCTCTCACGTCAGATCTCCAAGCTCTGGGCTTTGAATATACAATAGGCCTCATCTCATTCCGTATATGACGTCAAAGGTGACTTGGGATAATGGAGAAGGATAGGCATCTTTTGAGATGTCTAATACATTCAGACGTAACAATATACTAGTTGAATTCTCCGAAGGAGTAGGCGAGGGTATTTAATCTGTGCTAATAATTATTGTGAGCAGGTGAAGCAGCGGTGGCCCAGTGGTGGCGGCCCCGACTTACGAACAGTAGGTCGTGGGTTCGAATCAATCCAGGCAGGCACATTACTTTGTGTAATTTATTTCATCACTGCTGCTCTCAAAACGGTGAAGGAAAACATCGAGAGGAAACCGGCATGTCTTAGAACCAAAAAATTCGAACACATGTGACATCTACCAATCCGCACTGGGCCCGCGTGGTAGATTATAGCCCAATCCCTCTCAAAGAGAGGAGGCCTGTATCCCAGCAGTGGGAACATTAATAGGCTGTTGATGATGATGATGATGAATCATTATTGTAATGAGGCAAAGTTTGTAGGTTTTGAATGTAATCTCCGAAATAATCATTCGATTCAAATAATAAATTCCACTGTTGGGAAGCTTCTAGCTGTTACCGAGTGCTGTTAGATGTTTTAAGTAGTCCAAATCAGAAATCGTGATGATGATTTGGACTGAAGGTTCAAGGCATCTGTATCCGTTTTAAGAAGTGACGATATGTTTTATTTCTTAACCTTGCCCCATATTAGGAATTTCTCTTGTATCGTGCGTGCGTTTAGAAAAAATTAACATTCACAACCCAGAGCAATTATCCATAATAAAATATAATTATATACCACACAAATATTTGTTCCGTGCTGGGATCGAACCCGCGACACGCAGCACAGTAGTCAATCGCTCAGCCACTGCGCCAACCAAATGTTTACAAACAACCTTGGGGTTTGCAGTAGCTAAAACCAAATGATCTAAGAATATGCACAAACATAAGTTCCTCAGTCTTCATCAACTAAGAAATTTATAACAAAGAAATTCGTTGAAAGGTAACTCCAGGTCTTTGCCGGCACTGTAATTAAAAATTGCTAACCCTATTAATGACTTAGTTCTTTGACGCTTTATTCAAGACAAGAAACGAAGGTATTGAAGTTTATTTTTAAAACAGGGTTAGTTTTTTTTGTACCGATTTAGATCGTCGATAATAAACATCAAAATACCTTTGGAGTTACGACCGTATTTTAAGGCGGTTGATACGTGGATTGGCCTTTTTTAGGATACATTAGAAACCTTTTTTTTCCGCAACCATAACCGGTGTTTTTTTTTAAACGTTGCTCCACACTAGGAATTTCTCCTGTATTGGGGTTGCGTTCACAAACATTTAAGCTCACATACACAAATATTCAGACCCGAAACGACTATCTGTAGGCCATACAAATATTTGTTTCTTGCGGGGATCGAACTCTCGACACGCAGCGCAGCAGTCCAATGGCTCATCCACTGCACCAACCGTGCCGTCATTAGGAAAATATATATTAATCTAAACAATATAGAGCATGTCCTCTTCACTTCATAAAATTAAAAATGAAATTTAAACATCATAAATAAATATGCAAAGTTACATCTGTTTTGTAACTAACTACCATTTTTTCTCCTAAACTATCAATCACAGTTACTGTTAAAACTGTATATAAAGTCATGCCGAGGGTACCTTTGCCAATACCTTTCTTAATTCTTTATAATTATGGATCTTTTTTACGTAATCGCTACTTACAAATCGCGTAGCTACTACGTCTCTGGCGCCAAATAAATCGGTTGCGGGAGGCGGATCCCACTGCTGGGCAAAGGCCTAATTATAATAATATGTGTCTAATTATAACGGTGAAATGATACAGCCCTATGACAGATGAACGTATAATAGAGCCTTAGTAATATGGTTCCTATGGCACCGTGTGACTATAAAACCCTAAAACATTGTTAAGGAGAGAGTAGCTCCGGATGTCATTTTGTCACTTACGGAGGGCCAAATTAGTACTCCCGGCGTAGTTAGAAACTTACGAGTACATTGAGCGATGTTAATTGTTTTGGGTGTATGCTTGTCTAGTCCCTCCTTTAGATGGTCATTTAGATATATGTTTAATTACAAACATAACAACGCATATTACAAACATGCATCACAGACGCTGTGTGAGCGTGACCCGCCGCCATTGAATGGGTGAAAGCCAACAGAATTTGCTTAAGGCTTTTGCTCTTTTGGTTTAAATAATATTTTTTTTTTTTTTCTAGTGAGAGGATTAACGGATTAATAAGTCACACTGATGTAACGTGTAGTGGGAAAAAAAAGCAGCACAATAGGGTAGTTAACTAAAAAAACTAATTAGTCCGTCAGATAGATTTCCAAAAAATATTGGACACGTATTTTTTCTTTTTTCACGTATACAAACAATGAAGACGATACAGTGCTTTGAAAACTCGTGTTGAAACCCACACTCAAATCTTTGACGCGTATTATCTTCGTCAATTTTAATTGATTTTATAAAACAAAAAATACCTACGTATCTAATATTTTTCGATAATCTAACAGACGGACTAATTAGAATCATATTTTTTAAGTCAGTTAATATCCCTATTTATTGCACGAAATTTGGTTTCTACCTACATACATCGTTTTCATAATTGACAACATTTCATATTTTTAACTTGTGAGTATTATTAAGTAATATAAAAGCAAATCCAAAACTAGGGCACCCATATTTTTTTGTTTTTCGAAATTATGTACTTTTCATTCATAATTTTAAGTTTCAAATTCGGCGCGTTCTAAAAAGACGTAAGCGCCAAATGACGTCATTCTTACGGTGGAATGGCGATATAACCTTTGCTTTACTGTGACACGACAAAAAAAATTGAAAAGTGTCAAACTTGTCTTGTCGTTGTCACTTTGGCAGCTTGTCATACTCGTTGGCGCAGGCTGGTACAAAACAATAATTTGGTTCCTTTATTGGCGTATATGTTTCTTTGGGATCCATTTTATTGGGAAAATATCAATCAAAAGTTGATAATACTAACAGTAAGCGTGCCGAGTTTGAAAAATAAATTGTTCAATTTTATGAAAAATGTAAACTTCAGTGACATTCAACATTGACAAATTGACGTCTTGTTTGACATTATTGTTTTCATAAAAAATATTGAATGCTTAGGCAAAGATAACTACATCATTCTGCCGTATATATGACGTCATCACATGTTTTTTGGTTTTCAATTTTTTTCTCAGAAATAAAGGAATCAAAAAATAAATAAAATACATGTATGAACTCAGGATACGAAAATAAAGAAACGGTATTTTTATTTTAAGGTGGTGTCAGTTTTGAAATGTTGTGAATTGTTCCAATCATTGTTTGCCTAGCTTTTTCCCATCTATGTTAGGGCTGACTTCCAGTCTAACCGTGTGCAGCTAAAAATATATATTTTCATGGAGCGATAACTTTTGCCTTTTTCCCCCTCCACAAACTAGTTAGTACCTACTGGGTAATATGATACACCAAAGTAAGACACATTTCAACTGCCAAAGATACATAGGTACTATAATTAATGATCGAAAAAATTGCTTGGGGTCCTTTCGCGTTTTAAACGCTTCATTACGAAACCCTAAAGCAAAAACGAAGAATAATATAAAGATAAAGGCTAGGTATGAGCAAACAGATTTTCAATATCTGAATACATATTTCGTCAGATGGGATAGCCAATAAATATAATATGTTTACCAAAAATTGCCTTTCTTTCAGAACCAAGATTGTTTGTCTTCAAGTTTCGGTAATAGTCTCATTTCTTTGTCAAACAACTTCTTATTTATCTGTGTTTAATAGAAAAATGTTTTTCTATTATCTTTTGGGATTACAGAAAAATACCAGTTCATTTGGGTTGCTTTTAGATATGAGCTTTTGACATGTTGCCCGGCCTATATAAACGGTTATAATATAACACAAAAATATTCGATTTTTCGATAATACATCCTTGCTCTGTATTTGAAAAAAACCCCTATAGAGAAAAATGCAATGAATATGGTACAATGAAAAAATGAATTGTCTTAAGACTGCAATATCTGTTTTACGATAGTTTTTTTGAGGGCGTGCGATGTGTTTACTTCGTGTATCAATCTCATACAACAAGCATTAAGTTATTGTGATGTTTTGAAATGAACAAATAGTTATTTTCTGTTGACCTGAATCAGCTATACAAAACATCAACTGATGAAATATTCCGTTTTTTTTGTATTTCTTTTAAAATACGACTTAATGTATTACCTATTAACTATTATTTCATTCTATACTCATATTGTAAACAGGTAAAGTTTGGAGGCAATCTCCGAAACTATTCGTCCGGTGTAAAAAAACATCTTTAACTGATGAAGCTGCACTCTTACCAAGTGCCACGGGACTATAACGTGTTTTTAATAAAAGCAAAAGCAAGTGCTTTATAACCTGCTTAGCTACAATATGTGATGTAATTGAAATATTACATTCTTACTTAAATTTTTCCTGTTCGCTTGGTTGATTATTTAGGATTTATGAGAGGCCACGGAAAAGCTTAAGTTCCTATATCCGGAAAGAGTTATGAGCGTGTGGCCGCAAAATTTATAATTCTAAGCGAGTGCCAAATAGAGTGCACTTAAAAACGTACTCAGTCACTTATTCCCTTTTATGATCTTAGCTCAAACATGGAAAAGGAGGTTTAATTGTTTGTTTGGTTTTAAAATGGAGTTAGATAACGTTTTTGATCTTTCTAAGCTATGAGCGTTTGGAAATGTGATTATCCAGTTTTGATGCAATGACGAGGCCATTGAGGTCTTAAAAAGTTAAAGAGATTGACCCCAGTCAAAATTGTTTTATTCGACTTAAAATCCACTATCATCGAAAATAAAAGCATTTTTTGCCCGTTATAAAAAACTCTACAATACTTGGCTTAACCCCAAAATTCTATTGAGTGCCCATAGTCCCGTCATGTTCATCGTACAATGTCAGTTCAAAATCAATCAAATCAAAATCATTTATTTCAAGTTGGCCAGTTACAGGCTCTTTTGAATAGTCGAACAAATACTAAATTTTAATAAGCTAATAAACTAAGCTACAGTCCCACTCACAAGGCATAATAACTGTCAGTGTACTGTAGTTGCCGATTCCAAAGCGTTGGTCTCATGAGAAGAATGGCAAGAAACTTCATGGATACTCTTTTAAATCATAATATTGTTACAAAACTTTGGTTACATCAGTTTTCTATTGATCCTAACCCTAGATGTCGTCCGGCCGTTCTACGCTTCATTAAATGCTGTACATTGACCGTGGTCGCCTTTTGTACCCATAATAAATAAGATTGTATCTTTAGAAATTACTGTTTGAATATTTCGGGTAACGAGGTTTATGGTTGATAGAAATATATTTAAAATCATTTGACTTTTATTTTTCCATTTAAAAATACATGGTTGCGTTTGTTAGGTATCTAGTGATAAGTGATGTCAAGTTTATTCAGTAACTGCTCACACTCTCGAAGTAACGATAGCTTATTTGGCTGTACTTGTTTGACAAATTGGATTCATTCGTTCATGTGCTATCAGAAAAGTATCACGTAAAGATCCTGAACGAGAGAACTAGATAAAAATTAAAAAAATAATTTATTATTCAAAAACCACCTAGTTTGAACCTCAAGATAACGGGGTCAATAGTGATGCAAATTAGGTCTAGTACCGTTCAATTCAAGGGATGCTTCCGGTTATCAATCACCCTGTCTATAGAGCGACCTGCATGTTTTATAGACGTTAATTATAAAGCAACTAAAGTATACTGCAGATTGAGAAGCTCGATCTTTTGTAGCTTAATTTCTGAATAGTAAAATCTGGGTGTTTCTTTTTTATCAGCGGACATGCAAAAAATAAATTAACTCAATTTAAACGTTCTATATATTATTCAGGCTCTTTCTCTTTTAAAGGAAACGCTTGGGTATTCAAAATTCAAAGTCCCCTCCGACACATACGGGTGTTTATTTAACACATATTAATGGATACTTGATTTGCTATGTTTGTCTTTAATTACAACTTTGGCTTTACCAAATGTTTGGCATGAAACCATTATTTGGGCACGATTGGATCAAATATTTGAACCTATTATCTGTGCAGTATGATGAACTGCGAAATACCTAATTAGAGCGTATTTTTGAGGTTGTTATAATGTTTTTTAGTTTTTCTGGGCGTTTTCATTCTCATGTAGATAAATGTAAGATTTTGAGGTCATATAAATGTATTTATTTAACTTTCTGTAGAGTAATGAACATAGGCGCACCTAATTCACAAGAAATTCTTCACCACCTTTGGATTAAATATAACAATATAAAAAAAATACATTTTGTTTGATTCGCAATTTATTTATTGCGTGTATTGTACGATATTGTTTACAAGATTTTCGAAAAGTTCCCAATTTCTGTCACAAATTGCAACATATTCATGGCATTTAAAACTTATTTGTCCAAAATACCGGTCTTCTGACAATTCAAAAGTAATAATCTAATTATCCAGGTACAACTTCCAACGTGACAACCTGAAATAAACTTGAGAGGTGTCAAGGGACACCCGGATGGAACGAAGTTAAAGTCTATCGCAAACAGCACAAGAATGACCAAAGGAATTAATAATAATAATAAAATATATATATATATATATGTATTTATAGATATATTTATATCTATATATATTAATTATATGATTTTAATTATTATTTTTTATATAAATTTAAAATATAAAATATCTGGCTTGCTTTCTATAAGAGAGAGAGAGACAGACAGAGAAACATGCGACACCGCACAGCTTACAATAGCTTACTATAGCAAAAAGTGTCGTGACAACTTTTCGTAAGATTTTTTTCCGTCTAGCCCCCTTTCACAACGCGCGATAAGGAACTTCGTTCCAAAAAATACCAAAAAAAAAACACCTTCACCTTCTATGTGCCACAGCTAATATCATTACTGAAGGACATTGCCAAAGTAAAAAGGGATTCGTTGCCCTTGTCATTAATTAGACGCTTTATTAGACCCCACTTGGTCCCTTCTGACGGCGCGCGGCGTCAATTCGGGTGTCGTGTCAATTTTGCTAATGATATGAGGTGTCCAATCATTCAGAAGGGAGTATTAATCACGTTTTTTTTATATGTTGACTTATTTCTTGTCTGGTTTCAGAGATTTGTTATACGTTGACGCTATAATTATGTCGTAAAATCAATCCTGGACGTCCTCGAGTAGATACCTATCTCTGTATATGTATACCAAGTTTTGTTTAATCTTATGTTATATCGTGTGATTCTATAGAAAGACATCTATCCCGTCCCTCTTTTTACCCGACTACGGCGAAGCCAAAAGGAAGGGTAATGATTTGATGTTTTGACGACACGGTTGGCGCAGTGGTTGAGCGATTGACTGCTGCGCAGCATGTCGCGGGTTCGATTCCCGCACGGAACAAATATTTGTACGACCTACAAGTATTTGTTCCGAGTCTGGGTGTTTTTCTATCTATAATATTATGTATGTATTTACAAAAAAAAAAAAAAAAATGTATATAAGTAGTTTATCAGCTATCTCGTTACCATAACACAAGCATTAGGTTGCTTAGCTTGGGACTAGATGGCGTTGTGTGAAATGTCCAAGGATATTTATTTATATTTATTTATTTTGGCAGTGTATGTATGTATGTATGTATGTTCCACCGTAGCGCCTAGACTACTGAACGTATTTTAATAAAGGAGGTGTCAATAGATTCGTAAGAATAGCCCGGATGACATAGGCTATATTTTAACTATTATTTTTATGACGGAATTTAAATGTCAAATTCTAAGCTTGAAAAAAATTTAATTGAGATAATCATAACATGTTTGGTATCAAATGAAAGGCCTTAGCGAGTACATCACAAATATGTATATTATATTATAGTTCAAGTCAACATATACGTTTAGATTGCGGTCAAACAGTTCTCGCGGTCTAGTCTAAGTTATTTACTCGTATTATGTAAATAACAAACCAACATTAAGTGGAATATTTTAGTTGGAATATTTTACTTATGAAAGTAACATAAATTATTACGTATTTATTGAATAACACACAAAAATAAAATTTAAATAAAAAAAATAAGTTTAAAAACTAAAATCCGACTACGAATAAAAACGTAGACTAATAAAACCGCGGTCTTAAAAGTATTAAACAAGGAAAATCTTCTAGTAAGTAGATAGTTTGATAATTATTGTAGAGGACAGCCGTAGTCGCATGCCACCTTGGTAATGACAACTAGCAGCTGACTTCTGTGACAACGAGAACGCTACGAAGAAGCATCAGGTATCAGTGGCATGCGACTACGGCTGTCCTCTATAATAATTATCAAATTATCTATTTAGGTACTAGACGATTTTTCTTGTCTAATACTTTTAAGAACGCGGTTTTATTAGTCTACGTTTTTATTCGTAGTCGGATTTTAGTTTTTAAACTTATTTTTTTAGATCTGGATTTTCTTTAACACTTGTTACTATCAAGTCCTTTTATATAATAGTGTTGTTACTATAAAGTCCTTTTATTTACCACTGTTATGTCTGAACAACTTCAAGCCTGCGATAATATATTAAAATAGAGACCCGGACATTGTTTAAGATAATTAAATTATGTAATTTCCTTACTTAGGAAAATGGATATTTCTTCTTTATATTGCCTCTTTTCTATTTCACCATCATTTCAGGCCGGAATCACCCACTGTTGGGAATATAGGCATCCCCTTCGCTCAACCACTCTTCTCTTTTCTGTACGTCTCTCATCCATCCGTTCTCCGCGCTCCTGTCGATGTAATCCACCCAACGCGTCAGAATTATAC
This sequence comes from Diarsia rubi, assembly GCA_932274075.1. NCBI lineage: Eukaryota > Metazoa > Arthropoda > Insecta > Lepidoptera > Noctuidae > Diarsia > Diarsia rubi. The sequence goes on from OW026433.1 coordinate 5,071,615, forward strand.
TCCATCGGCCATCTTCGCATTAGCCATCCATTCTAATTTCATTTTAGGCGCATCGCCTTTCCTATTGACATTTCAGTAAAACAACGTGCGATGCTCTAATAGTTACTTACACAAAACATCGGACGCGTAAATATACAGCCGGGTAGCTTTGTTCGTAGAGCTTAACATGTCCGGCTTTACCCGGGAATCTGTCAAACGTTAACGTTTATGCAACCAAACGCATGGACAGACGCGAAATCAGCAACCATACAAAAAATAGAGGAAATTAAACAGTTACGTATCTATTACTTGACGGACCCATTCTAAAAGGCTCATATAAATTTTAATTAGTTAAGAAACGAGTTAACGGCTAGACTGAAAAATTGTCCCTTTCAAGCTGACAAAAAACGCAACTTAACTAATTAAATAAGTAAACCAAAATCAGCCGAAAGTCCGAATAACCGCCGATATGGCACTGAATTTCGAAAACGAATATAGTTATCAAATTAGTAATAATTATAGTTAGTCCCAGTTAGTAGGTAATCATTATAATTAGCTCTAGTTAGAATTAGTAACGCCTTTGTCAACATGAAACCGTTTCAACCGACAACGGATTGATTTGGACTTGCAACGAAATGTGTGTATGTATCAACTATAAAATATACCTTTGGGGCTTAACTCCCAACATTGAAAATGTTATATATGTATAATAATAATATGTTCTCGTTATGTAGACTTAGTTTTGTTATCTAAGAAAAAAAAATGTTTCCGTCGTCCTTTTTCACATTTAAATAAAATTTTAAACTACCATACAATAATATAGGACCGGGTGTGTTTTGGTGTGTGTATGATAACCAATTCAAAGCAATGGATATTGTTGAACTGCGAAAATCAAAACCATTGTTATCACGAGTGAATGTTGCGCCGCTGCGATGTTGAATATAGAATGTTTTCAGTTCAATGCACCAATTTCAGTCACATCCATTTACGTTCGTATTCTTTGTATCTGAAATAAGCTACGTTACAAAACAATTCGACTTTGTTGATGGTGTGCTTTTTATCTCACTGTTAAATTAGTTTATTCTCACGCCAGGCTTCAGCCATTATTTATAACTGCAAAAAGAATCCAGACTAAAAATAAACTCAAAGAACGAAATAAATGAAAAGAATTTACGACTTAATACAGTCATCTTTGATGGCAACGATGTAATAAAAAAGCAAAAGGCTGGAATACAATACCAGGGAAATATGAACGGGGAAGAGCTATCGTAAACCGTTGGGCGTGCGTGAAATGCCCCGGATACGAGTAGCTGTAAAACTGAGCCATTGAGTGTTACAACAACTTCATGTAGGTAAACAGAGGAATGGATGGAGGCTTGCTTTTTTCATGTGAGCTTTTATTTTCTACTGCAACTTTTAGCAGACAATGTAGTTTCGAGGTATCGCGAGTATAGTAGAGAAACGAAAGAGTAACGAAGCAGGCTTACTGCGTTACTCAGAGTTATTTAATGATAACATAAGCCATCACTTAGTAAAGATTTGACTTACTTTTGTATGACAAACCTGTCAAAACCTTTACTAAGTGATCATTAAAGCTCTCTGAGTGCAGCAGTTAGCAACACAAATACCAGAATAATAATGAAAAGGATGATTTTATTCAAAGCCAAACCCTTTGTTTGAATTCAAATACACTTTTGTTCATTAAACTGTACACAGAAATATAATTAATTGTATCTGTCCAGTCGCGTAGTATGAAGAAAAATGGGCAACATCGTAACTAATTAAACCTTTACTAAGAAAACCTTTTACAGTCATGTGCATTGGGCAGAGCGAAAGGGAGTGTCAGACTTCTACTGACTAAAAACCACCCATGTTCCTTTTTAGGCCTTGGTGTGATACCTATGAAAATTGCTACAATCAAAGAAATGCAAGCAAGTACGACTTACAAAACAATCAAGAAATACATAAAACATCTCTGTTTGTCATTTACTAAAAAAGATTGTCAAAAAGGTAAACCATAGGTATTACTAATGTCAGTTGACGTTTTGACAATAATGAACAGATCCCCAATTATTACCCACCCCTACATATACCCCTAGAGATATATTATTAGAAAAGGTTGTAGGAATCAAGACAAGGGTACCTACTTAATGTAGACTAGACTTCAAACAGAAAATCAATGACCTCTTATATAACACTAGCGGACGTCACGCGGTTTCACCCGCGTAGTTCCCCTCACACAGGGTTAAAAAGTACACTACTGCTGTTATTCGTTACATACAAAAACACAAATCTTTCCTCTTTATAATATTAAGTATTGATTATAATATTAGCAGAGGTAAACTAACGATCCGCCCCTGCTTCGCATGGGTTTTTACAACTGGACCAAACATCGAGATTGTTGTAAATAAAAAAAGTGTTTTGTTATTTGTAATACACAAAACGATAATAATATTCATGCTCTGTCTGTCCCAGTCTAAATTAACAAAGTAATGGTGGAAGCTGCGTGTGAATATGGCAAGCAGGAGGTGTCTGATGAGATGACGAATAATGGAGAGGTTTGGAACAAGACGTGCTCCATACTTTATGACCTGAAAATAATGAGAATGATGGTGGTGAAAAGTGCTCTAAAATCTTTTACGTAGGGTAGTTAACAAAAAAAATCTAATTAGTCCGTCAGAAAGATTTCCAAAAAATATTGGACACATATTTTTTCTTTTTTCACGTAAACCAACAATGAAGACTATACAGTGCTTTGAAAACTCGCGTGACGTCATATTCTAAGATATTAGTATGGCATTTTTTACCGGTCAGTGACGTCACAAACCCCACTCAAATCTTTGACGCGTTTTATATTCGTCAATTTTTTGATGATTTTTTATAAAACAAAAAATCCGTATCTGGGGGCACGGCAGTGCCCCCGCCAAGTCGAGCAATAAAGCGGCACGGCTACACCATCCTTTTCAGGCACGCACAATGGTCCACTTCAAGGACTAAGTGCGGAAACCTGAACCCCATAAAGATGAGATAAGACCATCCTTTTCTCGAACCAGTTCAGGCCATTTTCGACCTCCTATAACTTCGTTGTGGATAAAACTAGAAGCCTGAATTTTTAGTAACCAATTAGGCATTGTATAGACACGGTATATTTCAAATTTCATTCGATTTGAACCAGTAGTTTAAGAATTATAACTAATCAAAGTTCCTTAGTTTTGTCACTCACTCACTCACTGACTGACTGACTGACTGACTGACTGACCGATCATCATAAGTCTCAGGCACTTCTAGCAGACATAGAAGCTTCAAATTTAAAATACAATTAGTGTTTAGTGTATAAACCATGGAAAAACTAAAAAGATATACAATTTCAGTCTAGTTTTCTAGATACACTAACTGCATAAATAACTTTGTAATCCCATATAATTGTAAAGGATTACAAAGTTAAACTTACATTTTCAGTAAATGAATTTACGAGTTATTAAATTTAACACACTTCCTAGTTTCTGATTGATCTGAAATTTTGCACGTATATATATATCGTCTATCAATGCAATATTATGATGATATGGAACTGATCTGATGAATGAGCTGTAAGTTGGCCATGGGAACTCCATTTTAGAATATCATAACCGCATCGAGTTTGGACTCGTTTGATTCGTCTTGTCGAGTAGTTTGTCTTATGATGGTGTCCAGGGTCTGTTGATGGAGTCCATTATAAAACGACATAACCCTATCGAGTTTGGCCTCGTTTGATTTATCTTGTCGAGTAGTTTGTCTTTAGATGATGTTCAGGGTTCTGATTAGTTCTGATGATGGAGCTGGAAGGTGGCCATAGGAACTCCATTTTAGAATATCATAACCCCATCGAGTTTTGACTCGTTTGATTCGTCTTGTCGAGTAGTTTGTCTTAAGATGGTGTCCAGGGTCTGTTGATGGAGTCCATTATAAAACGACATAACCCTATCGAGTTTGGACTAGTTTGATTTGTCTTGTAGAGTAGTTTGTCTTCAGATGATTTTCAGGGTTCTGAATAGTTCTGTTGATGGAGCTGGAAGGTGGCCATAGGAATTCCGCTATAAAACGACATAACCCTATCGAGTTTGGACTAGTTTGATTTGTCTTGTCGAGTAGTTTGTCTTTAGATGATGTTCAGGGTTCTGAATAGTTCTGATGATTGAGCTGGAAGGTGGCCATAGGAATTCCGGTATAAAACCATATAACCCCATAGAGTTTGAGCTCATTTGATATGTCTTGGTGAGTACTCTGTCTTTAGTTGGTAACCAGGATCTGATGATGGAGTTGGAAGGTGGCCACAGGAACTCCGTTATAGAACGACATAACCCATCGAGTTTAGACTCGTTTGATTCGTTTTGACGTGTACTTTGTCTTTGGATGGTCTCCAAGATCTGTTGATGGAGGTTGAAGGTGGCCATAGGAATTCCGTTATAAAACGACTTGAACTTGTCGAGTTTTTACTCGTTTGATTCAGCTTGTCGAGTAGGTACTTTAGCAGTACTTCAAATCGATGAATAAGACTGCTCCAAATTCGAATAAATGTATTGTTGATTCATTAAACGAAATAGATAGAATGAGAGACGCTATAAAAAGAAATGAGATCCCACCAAAAACAAAACTTGTAAAAAAAGCCAAGCCGCGCAACTCAGTTCTTTTACCGTAAAAAGTAGTGAGATCCATGTAATACCAAGTCAGTTAATATATTTAATCCCTACCTACCTACTTAAAAACCTTTGATGTTTTAAATAAAAGTTTGACTTGGCCACTGCATCACATTGGCCAATGCGATGGCGATTAGCTATTACAATGGCCTGTTTAACACTAGTTATCGCGGCCTCGACATAGAGGGCTAAGAAGGAACGTGGGTGGTTTTTAGTCAGTAGAAGTCTGACACTCCCTTTCGCTCTGCCCAAGAGCGGGAGGGGTTATTCGATGTTTTATAACACGCCAAAAAAAAAAGGTTTATTTAGGAACCCCTACATAGTTACTATATAGCAATCTCTGCAATTTAACCACGATAAAGAATAAAATAAAACCAGACAATAAAACAACGATGTTTGCTCAGTGCTTGGAGCACTGATCAAACATCGTTTGAAGTTTCAGTTGTTCTTGTTAAAAGCGCACAGAGCTAACAATCGAAGGTCGTTTAGAAAAATCCAATTACTGGAGAGAAAACTCGGGGTTCTACTTCTACTAAATTTAGTCGAGGCTGGCGTAAGGACATTAACTCACTATCTAGACGAAAATCAAATTATCAATGTTAGGGTTAAGGTAACTCAATTTTGTTTAAAAAAAAGCATTTGAGCTAAATAAAAAAAAACGGCCGACTTCTTAAAAACATTGTTAAGTAGAAACTATTTTTACTTCCGGAAGTCGGTGGCAACAAAAGTCAATGAAACATACAAAGGTGACTTCAGAAAGTTTTCATACAATTCCATAACCACTTGCAACATATTTTCAAAGCTACACATTACTAGCGCCATATCTTACAAAAAGTAAGTAGGTATACAGTACCAAAAGAATACGTAGTTTCTGTGAAAATTTTCACCGTCGCTAAAGCAAAGTTTCCAAGAATTATGAAACACTTTATGTGCATAGGTTTGCAGCAGCAGTTGTTTGTCAATTGTTACTACTTCACGAGGCTTGTAAACTTACAGCTAAACGTTCCCACGGTGACACTAATCCGCCCAAGGTTGGAATGAACATTTTTATTTAACCTTATCTCTGCTGCAGACGTGAACAATTTAAAATAAAGTGAATTTTACATCACATTTTATCACAGAGCACGGACACTATTCGGAAGCCGAAGTAAGTGGCGACACTGTCAATACTTTTCATACAAGGGTAATTTTCAAAGATTCATTGAAAAACCATTCAAATACAAGTTCTCTTTCATGAACCATTATTGTGTGTTCAAATACAAAAAAGTGACAAAAACATTCCACTGAAAATGTCCAATATATTATATTTCTTTTAAAATAATTGGGATGAAAGAAAAAATACCATTAATAATTTTAAATCATGTCTGAAATTTTCACTGGTCTTTGAAAACTAACCCTGTATAAATTTTGAAACAGCGTGTCACCGCACTACTCTCGCACTACGACATAAATGGCGTATAAGTGGAAATGGACGGCTTTGAAGACGAAGATGGCAGAAATGGTGCACTCAACGCTATTTTCTAGATACGAATTTAATGAAAACTGCCAGTCCTTGATGCTAACCATGGATGATGATGTTTGCGGATGATTTCAAAGAATGAAATAATGTTTAGGTAGATTGCGTTTCGTGAAAAGCTTAGAATTCTGCGAGCAATTTATTCGTCCTACGTGACGAGACGTAAACAAACTAGACAACTAGACTGTTAGATATACTTCAGTTTTAAAGAATTAATATCCGCGCAATGCGTAAAATATGTGGTCATCAGACCCAAACTTTGGTTTTAGTATTCTGTGTCACACTCACAAGGGCTTTGCCCGGAGTAATTTAACTATAGCTGAATGTAGTGAGAGCAGTGGTGGCTCAGTGGTAGCGGCCCCGACTTACGAACAGTGAGTCGTGGGTTCGAAACCAGTCAGGCGCATTACTTTGTGTAATTTATTTCATCACCACTGCTCTCATAACGGTGAAGGAAAATATTGTTAGGAAACCGGCATGTCTTGGAACTAAAAATTCGAATACATGTGACATCTACCAAAACGCACTGGGCCCGTGTGGTAGATCATAATCCATCCCTCTCTTATAGAGGAGGCCTGAGTCTCTGCAGTGGAAACATTATAGGCTGATTATGATGAATGTAGTTAGGCCCTTAGGTGGCGCGATCTGCGTAGGGTGGCTGGTAGCAACTGGGTGAGTGTTACCGAGAGTCTAGTTGAGTGGCGCGCGATAGAAGAGACCTATGTCCAGCAGTGGATAGCTTTAGGCTGATGATGATGAATGTAGTTTTATGTACTGAGTATCATAACAGCAAAAAAACAAAATGACAAAAACAAACGGCTTGAACAGTCCAATGGTCAGGGTGTACGTAACAATGTCTTGTGCTTGCGGTGCGGCGGGCTAAGGGTTAAGTACGGTCGCCTTAGAGCCACAAAGGTAGGGGTCCTTAGACGCAGTTTGTAGAATCTTTATGTTAGTAGGTATACGATACAAGTACGGTTTCTAACAATAACATAGAATGTTTCAAATAGGTCCTTCTGTTGCTGTGAGTGTCATTTCGTGCTCTCGTAATATTCCTGAAAAGACGTGATCTTTTGTTTGATCTGTGGTTGTTGTTGGTAGGTATATATGTTCTTAACTTCCCTACTATTATATAACTACCTTTTCTTCAGCCCGACTCCGTCTACGTGGTAGACTATTTACTGCTACAAACTTTTTTGCATTCAATAAAACCAAATTTTGATGTTTTTTTTGGAAGTATGCTAAACAGGTTTACAATTAAAGAAGATATTGCTAACACTGAACATACACACGACAAAAATAATTATACGAATAAACAACTTCCTTTTTTTGGAAGTCAGTTTAAAAAGCAATCGTTAATACTGGGTGTAAACCAACTCTACACAAAGCTGTCAATCAAGCATTAAGTAGGTACATCATACTAAGTACCCAAAAATTATTGCTGGGTAACAACTTTTTTTTTACTCTTAAATAATGTTCTATTGGATGTTTTGAATAGTTAACGGGTCATGGAGGTCATTTAAGTGAACTTATAACCTGGAAAACTAGTAATAAAAAAACAGCTGTGAAAGTTCCAAATTTTTCACAGCTGTTTTTTTAGTAACTAGGGGGTTCCCAGGTATAGTCTAGAACAAAAAAGTGATCGTAGTGATGGGGAAAACCAGTGCCTTTTGGCTGCGTTTAGGGTACTTTTACACCCTTTATATCCAAAGACCAGCATCGGATTTTAAACCGGAGTTGATCTCACAACGAAATATATTTTCCGAACAAAAAAGAATCATCCGAATCAGTTCACAATTAATGAGAAAATATCGCCGACCATACACACAATAAACAAATTATTATATGAATTGACAACTTCCTTCTCTTGGAAGTCAGTACTTCCTTCTCTTGGAAGTCAGTTTATAAAGCAATCTTATTAATATTAGGTACAGTTCTCGTAGTATCGAACATATTATATGAAGCTGTGTTGAGATAATATCGATCACTGTGACATGGAGGGCGTTATTGGAATCTGCGGTCAGTCCTAACATGATTGCACATCCCTTATGTGATTGTATTAGTCTGTACATCCCCACATTGTATTAGTAGGTACATTGTATTATTAAGCACATCTTTTAGGTGTACCTTGTCTTGCTTAAAAGCGTGGGATATTTTAGATACCCCGCAGCGTTTCAAAGAATCAAAGAAATTTAATAAGAAAACAAACTTTATTTTTCATGTTTTCAAACATCAAAGGTATTCTTAAACTGGTAGAAATTAATATTCTATAAACTTGTCTAGGACAGAAATGAAAATTCTTTTTGAGGAATGCTCTAACATTCTTTGTTGAGATGGAACAATAAGATTCAATATTGTCGAAACAGAAATGTACAATATTTGGTCTTATCGCTTTAGGCGCTTTTAGCCAGACAACCACAACAGCGGTTATATTTGTGTGGTCTGTTTGAAATTGTTTGATGAAAATGTGATCAAATTTACCAGAAAATATACCAGTGAATGCCAGTACCTCCATTTAAAAAAGGAGTGTTTTGATTTGATTATTTTAATACCTTAATTAAAAAAAGAAATATTATAAAAGAAAACTATTTTCAGGTGAGAATAGTAATTGCTTTTATAATATGTGAATTACAATATACTATAGTCCGGTCAATTTAGACATCCAAAGTAACACTAATTCCCACCCGGCTGAAAATTGGTAGGATTGTTCAAAACACGTCCCCATTCGCAAACACGTCACCTGGAAAAAAAATCAAGGTTAAAGGTCACAAAAACGGCATGAGCGCGTGTCACTGACTACATAAATGAAAAAACCAAAGAAATTTTGTAAATTTTGGGGGCTATATTAAAAAAAAATCGGACTCTACCCACAGTCCGACTTTTTTTCCATTAACATCGAGCAGGTTACGAAATAAAGGGTTTTGAAAGGAGATTAATATGTATTTATGTAATTTAAAGCGACAAAACGTAAAATAAAATTAAATCGTCTGCGAAGTATTTTACGTGACTAAAAAAACTAAAAAAAGCTTGAAATAAAAAAAAAGAGGTTAAAAACTAAAAACAAACACATTTTAAACTAAACAAAAGTTAGAAGCAGGCGGGGTTCATCTCCCGTCGGGGCTGCAGGTTGTTCGAAAGAGATACCGAGTCTCAACACAAAGGGCTAAGAAGGAATATGGGTGGTTTTTAGTCATAGTAGAAGTCTGATACTAAACTAATACATTCCCTTCCCCCCTAAACCCTTCCCTCTCTCTTCTTCTTCTCTTTCTCTTCTTCTTTCTTCTTCTTTTCCCTTTTACTGATTTCCCACCCTCCAAAAAAAGGCGGGGTCTATTTGAATATAAAATTATGAAAATAGAATGGGCCCCGCCCGCTTCCATGTTTTATTCAAATTATTTCTAACATGCGGAAAACCTCTGAAAGTGCCAGATATATTCCAACGTATTTGAACCATAAGCTACTGACTGCCAAGTCAAATATATTTCTTTTACATCCCTTCCTCCACATCGTAAATTTAGCTATGGCGTCCATAACGACATACTTTATGTGTCATATTCCTTTTATGTATCATCCCAGAATGTTCTTTAGAAGTTCATGATTGTGTTTCCAGAGTTCTAATCGCTTGGGGTATTGATTATTTTGGACTGAAACTCTTTTGATTTGTAAGAAAAATAATGCATTTTTTCACCAACGTTTATGGCTATTTTAATTACATAATTTAATTTTCTAAAACTAAAGCATATTTACGATAAGTACGTCAGAAAATCTTATGTAAGCACTTGCTCAAAGAGACTTGCCTAGTAAAGTTACGAAAATAACAGCTTTAGGAAGCCATTTTATTTTGTTCAGGTCCTTTTTGCCTTAACGAGGGGTTCCGTTTTAATAAAGGTGAAATCAGGGTTATTTAAGAATCGGACATTTTCTTGACTTTGTAAAGGTAAGGGGTCAGGTGGCATTTAAATAAGATCAATGATACTAGGTCAAGGAATACATAAATCTTTTGGTTCTAATGTTTTTGGTTTGGACTTTGAAAAGGTGGGTAATTTACGGAGAGTTAATTTTATAAATTTACATAGTAAAAACCAACGAACAGAAGTGGTCTACAAAAGTCTTGAAATTTTTTTTGGAGGTAATTGGAGGAGGCCTCCAGCAGTGGGATGAGACAAGCTAGTAATAACATACGATATATCCGAAAAAGATGATTTAAAAACAATGAAAGCTCGAATATTTATATTACGAAAAATATACCTACCTAGACACCAGCAGGCTCATTAAGTACTATGATTCCAACCGATAAAAGGCACAGCACAAGCTTCGATTCTCGGGCCCACCGAATACTTACTGTACGTGAACGACATGTGAAACATGTTCACGGAAGGCTCCGGGTACCAATTTGCTGACTATACATAAATGTTTAGTTGTTGCACATAAAGACATAAGTGAGGCTCAGAGAGTGATGCAGAGTAACTTCGACCTATTATGCAAGTGGGCTCACGACGTTGATCTTGTTATTCATGCAAAAAAACTCCAAACTTCTGCATATACACTCACCTATGAGTGCCTTCAGTCGTTGCCCATGAGCATAATAATATGTGTTTACATCGCCCGGTCTAAGCTTGCTGTTGCCTGCTGTTGTTGTTGGTGTGACTCATAACATGTATCTGGGTTTGATAATATCATCGATGGGAACTTCCACTGGCGGCCCACATCGATCACATATGTAATAAGCATAGATCTGTATTCATAGTTAATAATTCTTAATTATAAACTTCCATATTAACACTTAGAACATTGTAGGTACTTGATATTGGCTGATCACGTGATTGACTACGGCCTAAGTTGCTACGGGCTTACATAAAAAACTTACATCGAGGACATTTACAAGTTATAGTTGCGTATTTTAAAAACGATTGTATAAACTATAGTGAATTCTACGATCATGACACGGGTCTATTTAATTACTGTCAAGTTAAAATGTCTTTTACAAGGTAACACACTTTAAAAGAGAATTATCACAACTTAGATATCATTCAAAAAATACGAAAGACCGGAGGCATTTCTTTGTGTGGTTACGAGTTACCGTTGGCTATATAAGAAACAGCGGTGAGCGGTGGAGAGCAGCGGTGGTCCAGTGGTGTCGGCCCCGACTTACGAACAGTAGGTCGTGGGTTCGAATCCAGGCAGGCGCATTACTTTGTGTAATTTATTTCATCACCGCTGCTCTCAAAAACGGTGAAGGAAAACATCGTGAGGCAACCTGCATGTCTTAGAATCAAACAAATCGAAGACATGTGACTTCTACCAACCCGCACTGGGCACGCATGGTGGATTATAGGCCATCCCTCTCCTAGAGAGGAGGCCCGAGTTCCTGCAGTGAGAACATTATAGGCTGATGATGATGATATGAAACAAAATAAATGTAAACAATTGCTCGAAGTTACTGAAGAGCCACTTTCTGGATTGTATTGCAGTCTAGGAAGTGTCTGTTTAGTACCTACTTATACTTATTCTATATTAATGTATATAATGATCAAGAATATTGTGACACCGAGTTGCCATGTCTGGCATAATAATGTTAAACCCACGAAGGTTTGTGTGGTATGTTAACGTTTCTAAAAAAATGTTTGTAACTGTGTTATGGAATAATAAACGTAAAAAAGATATATGTAATATAAAATGTATTAAGGTAACACGTGTGTATGTAGGTGATAAAGCAATATACGAGATAATTAAAAATAAACTGCCTCGTTGGTTTAGTGGTCGCAAACGTGACATAAGAGCGTGATGTCCCGGGTTCGATTCGAGGTGGAGTCAAGTTTTATTGGGCTTTTTCATCGGCAGCAGCCAGGATGTCTAGATTTGTGTGTAGTTGATGACAATACGGACTCAATTTTTATGGACTTAAACATAAATAGCGAATAAATGTAGGTGTAAGTAGAAAACTTGATTAATCTGAATGTAACTTCAATCAAGGGTAAAACGAACCCCGTCGGGGCCGCGGGTTATACACTAGTTATCGCGGCCTCGACATATAGGGCTAAGAAGGAACAGGGGTGTTTTCAGTCAGTAGAAGTCTGACACTCCCTTTCGCTCTGCCCAAGAGCGGGAGGGGTTATTTGATGATTTTCCACCCGCCAAAAAAAAAGGGTAAAACGAATTGGTTTTATTATCAGATTAAAACAATGGCCAAACGGGTAAAATATTAGTTCCTTATTTTGAATCGGGTTTGTTTCTTGATTAGAAGGATATGTCCAACCGTTTTGGAAATTAGCCAGAACAGACAGACAAGATAAAAAAAGTGTTTTTGATTCATTTAGTAAAAAGCTGTTATTTTTTAATTTAAAACAAACACATCAATTTGACTTTATTTGTAAATTGTAATAAAAGAAAGGCCAGTAATATTTATATAGAAAAGACAAACATTTTCCCATGATAAATATGTTCGGTAATAGGGGATCGGACTGAGTCAAAAAAATAAGATTCTAATTAGTCCGTCAGTTAGATAATCGAAAAATATTGGATACGTGTTTTTTGTTTTATCAAATTCACGAGTTTTCAAAGCACTGTATCGTCTTCATTTTTTGTTTATGTGAAAAAAGAAAAAATACGTGTCCAATATTTTTTGGAAATCTATCTGACGGACTAATTGTTATTTTTTTGTCCGATCCCCTATTGCAAGTCAATCTACCAAATCAATATAAAATCAAAGCCCTTCTTTTTGGCTTCGCCGTAGTTGGGTAGAAAAAGGTAAAGCTATATTTTGGTTGTTTTGTCTCCCACCATGTCGATGAATCGCACTTCAATTAAATAAGTTTACCTCATTAGGGAAATTAAAACATGAAAACAAACAGAGTCCTTTCTACCACAGTCTGCAGGAAAATTTAAAACTTTTTACGAGGGTGAAACTTATGTTTTGCAAGTAGTCGGTTCATGGAGTCTTTGTGACAAATCTGAGTGGGAAATTCTGGGGAATTCTGCCTCATTTCAAATCATCTTTATTTTTTATATTGCTAGTAGTTTTAATATAATGTGGTGTTTAAGCGAATCGATAAAGTAAGATAAATAATACTCACAAGAAAGTCTGAAAGTGGCGCGTGATGGAGGCATGTGATGAAGAGAAATTAGCAAAATGTCGTGAGGAAAGTTTTATGTAGGTGTGTGGATGGATGTAAGAATAGAGGAAGACCAAATACACAATGAATGTACTGTGTAAGCGACAATATGATAAGAAAGAAGGTGCTGCAAGAGATTACGAATAATAGAGAAGTATGGAAGAAGAAGACAGTATGCTGCCCCGACCCCTAACGAATTGAGATAAGGGAACGAGAGTGATGATTGCTATTAGCTTACTCTACATAGAATAACCCTCCTTTTGGGCTTCGCCGCAGTCGGGTGAAAACATGCGTCAATTCTAAAGATTAAAGACAAAATTACATTCGCAACATTTTGACGTGCTTTTTTTCACATTTTGTCCAACAAAATCTGACTATATCATAATTTGGCATCACATCGTTTTTCATTTGTACGTCCGCCAACTTTAGCCAACCTTACAAATTATTGTTTATGAACTAGTTTAACTAAACATACACAGAAAGGCTTACATTACAATTTTCCCTTGTTGTTTGATTTATTTGTACCGGGAAACGAAACAATTAAGGAACGGCTGAATTGGGCGTTCTAAAACATCAGGTAAGCTAAAACTTTTCCCCGTCAGGGCTGCGGGTTGTTCGAAAGAGATTCCGCGGCAACGACACAAAGGGCTAAGAAGAAACATGGGTGTTTTTTAGTCAGTAGAAGTCTGACAATCCCTACCGCTCCGCCCAGAGCGGGACGAGTCACTTTGATGATTTCCCAGATTCCATAAAAAAACCTAAAACTTTCCCCTCCAAGATAGACGTTGTTTTTAATAATAAGCGTTTGCCTTGATTACTTTTAACAAAGAACTCCGCCCTCAGGCATCCAATGTATGGCAAAATGAAAAGGCCAACCATATTGCTTCCCATATGAAAACTGACATTTTGTTCAGTTGGTAGTAAGTACACTGCTAGCCAAGATACACCCTAAAAGGAGATGTAATATTTAATGAAAGTATACTTACGGGCTGATTTCCTCTGCAACAGTGTAAATAAGTAGACTGGTCTAAACCAAACATTTAAGTATTAAAGAAATAGCTGTATAATATTAGAGACATCAACAAACGGCTATTTTGATTGAGTAGCCACTTAAATATGAGTGCACTTCAATCTCGAAAATAATAAAAAATAAGGAGGACACGTGCTTATTACCGTGTTTTAGTAAATCTGTGCGCATAGTACGCACCTTAACTCGACACAATATGTTCCCATTACCATTTTCCTTCCCATTTTTGGGACATTCTCGTTATATTTTAGTGTGCACGTGTGTGAACAATTTTCCTTCTATTTTCGTGTTCGGTGATTCTTTTACAGATGGAATATTGTGAAAAGATTCTTTGCTATAAACGAATTTGTTAGAAAGTTAAAACACATGTGGCAATACGATGTGATTTTTGTACAAGTATTTTTGAGTAGTTCGTTAGTTGTGTTGTTGTTATTGGTCTTATGCGCTATCGCTGAGTATGAAGTCTTGAGTTTGATAATTAGTTCCGGCCTAAGTGTAGTTAGGATTTCCGTCCGGAATTTCTCCGCAGAAGCTTGAGGTCTGCATAGGTGCTGCTTGAAGGCTCGCCGCCTACTACATTGTACTTAAAAGTAACTGATACAAAACTTCATAATAAAAATAAAACCGAATTCAACAAAAAATTAAATACAAAAAGTGAAAATCAGTTTCTGAAGTCTGTGATTGTTTGTTTGATTTAATTTGTTTGCCACCGACTTCAGACACTGATTTTTCTTCTAAAGTTTATTTTTCACTATTTGTGTTTTTATTTTTGTTGAAGCCGGTTTAATTTTTTGTTAAAAGTTTTTAGTTTTTACTTTGTAGTGGTTTTCATGTGCTTCCCCTTCACAGCGTACCATGCACTGGTGTAAACAATAGACAGACATAGGATTTTAGCAATTCCAGTCCATTTACTATCATTTATTGAGGAGTTCCGTTGCCTATCTCCGAAGTTCTTCATCAGATCTTCACCAAATTGAAATGGGAAGACTCCGAGAACGTACTCTTCCAAAAACTACTCAAATCACTTCAAGTGTGCGTATATAATTTGGAAAGTTCTCTCTATTTCGCCACGATTCTATCATCAGATCCTGACTTGATGATTATGGGATTACCTGGGAACTAAACCCTTTCAAACAAAACAAAAAATAACTAAATCGGTCATGCCATCTTCGAATAATCGGTGAACATAATCCTCCTTTTGAAAGTCGGTTAAAAATAGCCTATGTTAGGTACCATTACAGGAAAAAACATTCTCACTGGTGTGCAAACATTTCTCTCGAAGCGGATATCCGTTGTAGAGACAGAACACAGGAGCCGTTAGCAGTTTCCACCAAAACCAGACCAACACTGTTTAATGCTCTAGTACCGATATGTTTTATATTCTACGAGATTTGGCACACCCGAGTGGCAATATTAATAATAATAATAATAATAATAATGACATGAAGCAATCGTTGAAGGAACTTTCCGAGATAAGTATTTAATACTCTTTTATCAAGCACAAACAAGCGGAAGTGAGCCCCACAACGGTTAGTTTGGACCCGGATCGGATACCGGGGGGCCCCATTAAAGAAAAAAAAATTATTATGAAAAAATAAAAATGTATAATGTTTGTTTAAAAATGAATAAAGGAAAATAATAAAAAAAAACCTGGCAACACTAAAGTCAACAGACGACATTTATTTAATTTTCCGATTTTCTTAAATTTTCATTTTTATTCAATTTTAATTCGACTGTTTGGTATTCTCCGTTCCGTTTTAAAACAAAAAAAAAATAAAACCAGAACACAAGATACTAGTAAAGAAAATGAGACTTAATAGAACAAAGCCGCATAAAAGAACATACATGACATATATGACATTCCTCTAAGATCGTCGAAAGACGATGTTGGCAAGATCAGCAACACAAACATGTCAAAGACAAGGATAATTTTGAAGAAACTACAACAAAAATAAATTACAGCAGCACGACACGCACGCCCACCATTCTTGGACTTGTCTATCCGCCTCGTCGCCGCCGGACCTCAGATTACCTGCGTCATCGGCTGCATTACGAATATTTTTCTCCCATAACACCTGAACTTTGAAAGAACTTTGGCTGAGGATAGACCGGTCACCTGAGACTTAGAGGTCAACCGAGCCGGGTCTCCGCTGCCGGTGGTTGTGTGCAGCGCATGAAATGTACTCAAGCAATAAACGAGAACGTCATGCGCACATACTACGGGTTTACAGAGGATGGAACTAACCTCACTGCGTACCGTGTTAGTATGCTGTCTCTGTTCCAGGACCAACCATCAACGTTTCGAGCCAACGACTGTCGAATCAGGTGCGCGTCATCCAGCGCACATGTTGACGTCGCAGCACTTGATAGGCTGCGCTCAGAGGCACTAAGCAACCATATCATATCTTTACTCCATTACAAACCGCGATGCTAGCGTCTACTTTAGAGGAAGATGGTAGGGTTGTAACGTAAGTAGCCAGTGCAACGACCAATGGCGGAGGACTTATGATTTGGTAATCGGGGCCTAGGTTCTCCATGTGTATTTGTATGCATAGGTAACCATGGTTTGTTACCCATGCATACAAAAAAAAAGTAGTTAAAAAACTAAAAAACCCGACTGAAAAGACTGAAAAGCAAAAAACAAGCACATTTTAAATTAAACAAAACTTGGAAGCAGGCGGGGTCCATTCTATTTTCATTTCATAATTTAATATTGAAATGAACCCCGTCTGCTTCCAAGTTTTGTTTAATTCATAATGTGCTTGTTTTTTGCTTTTCAGTCTTTTCAGTCGGGTTTTTTAGTTTTTTAACTACTTTTTTTATTTCTATCTTTTTAGTTCTTTAGTGTTTGTTCTTTCATTGGTCGCGTAAAATACTTCGCAGATGATTTAACTTTTGTGTTTGTTTATAGAATTTTTTTTTTTTTTTTTTTTTTTTTAAACAAAACCCTTCATTTTGATACCCTACTCGATGGTAATGGATTTTATTTATTTTTTCAAATCCACGATTTGGCCCCCAAAACCAGCAATTATCTTTGTTTTTTTAATTTAAATGTAGCCAGTGACACTCGCGCCATCTAGACGAATCTAACAACGTATATTTCATTCAAATCCCTTCACCCGTTTAGGAGTTATGAGGTAACAAAGAAACGGACATACATACATACATACAAGCCAAACACATAACCCTCCTTTTGGGCTTCGCCGCAGTCGTTCGCCGCAGTCGGGTAAAAAATAGGGCGCTGGTGTGTACCCTGGACACGCAGCTCAAAAATAAGAATTTTTGATAGTAGCGACCATTAGAGATTATGAGCTCTGAGTTTGTTTCCGCTGTTTTTTCTCAGAATAGTGAAATATGAAACCCCGGTAACATCTAGTTTAATAAAAATAGACAACGTGTAAAAATATTCGTAAAAACCTTTAGGCAAAATAAACGTCAAATATAGACGGCAGAAAATATAGTTAAAGAAGTATTAAAAGCTTTGGGCTTCCTGTACAAAATATCGCATCGGGTTATGCAATTAATCAAAAAAGTAAAACACGAACTCCAAAAATATTTATTATTTAAGTATTTTTACTTTTAGACCCGAGATGCCTCAATATTGAACATTCGTAGAATGCTAGCTGGTTATATGGGTTCAAAAAATATGACTAGGTTATTAACATTTAGGAGTTTAGAAACGTGTTACCACAGGAGCTAAAATTGTATTTGATTAAAATACCTAGTTGTGTACACACAATATTCATTTTATACCTATCGACAATTCCAAATTCACAAGAAAACGAAAGGATTGACGTCAGCCGTTTTGAAACTGCATAGGTAATTACCCTTATCTCCATACACAAAACTGCTTATATTCTTATATTGGGCATCAAAAAACATCCCAAAATAACTGCGAAATCTATAAAAATTCCGATGTCAGATCACGTTATTTTTAAAATTGCAGAAAGTAGGTTTTATTTTGCAATGTCAAAAGTACAGGAGATACCTGTTTCTTTTATTACATATTGGTCACGTTCAAATTGACCTTTTGTGTGAAATGATACTTTCGTGAGAGAGTTCCGTACAATATTACCGACTTTGGTCTAATTTTACTTCCACATTGACAGTCGTGACTAGTTAAAACAATAACCCTCCTTTTGGGCTTCGTCGCAGTCAGATGTGTTTGGCGTGTATGTATGTATGTCCTCTTCTTTGTTCCCTAAACGGATGAAGGGATTTGAATAAAATATACGTCGTTAGATTCGTCTTAATGGCGCGAGTGTCATTGGCTACATTAAAATTAAAAAACAAAGAAATTTGCTGAATTGGAGGGCCATATCGCGGACTTAAAAAAATACCATTTCCCGATAGTAGGGTATCAAAATGAAGGGTTTTAAAAGGACATTACAATTTTTTTTACTAAAATTTTTAATTTAAAATATATTAAATTCTAAGTCACAAATCCTATAAACAAACACAAAAGTTAAATCATGAGCGAAGAATTTTACGCGACCAATGAAAGAACAACAACACAAAAGAACTAAAAAGTTGTTAATAAAAAAAGTAGTTAAAAAACTAAAACCCCGACTGAAAAAACTGAAAAGCAAACAACAATCACATTTTGAATTAAACCAAACTTGGAAGCAGACGGGGTTCATTTCAATATTAAATTATGAAATGGCTGCTTCCAAGTTTTGTTTAATTTAAAATGTAAATGTAAAATGTTTCAGTCGGGTATTTTAGTTCTATAACTACTTTTTTTTTGAGGCACAAAACAAAGGAGGATGAAGGATGGATGGGATGGATGGAGGAGGGTGGATGGATGGATGGAGGAGGGTCAAATTCACAACATATTATTTGTGCGCCTACAACACTGAACTAGTGGAAACTCAATAAAAGATCCAAATATTTCTTATCCAGAAAGGGTTTCCCTAAAAGTCTATTACTCGCTTCAGTAGCCATGGAAATAAGGTCTTATCCTGATTGACATGACATATAGTTTGATTTTTATTGTCTGTATACCCCCGAAAAAACTAAAACCTTTTGTAATATAAACTCTGCTTGTCAGTAGAAAGATCTCTATATTTTATTCTTCTTTCGCTTTCATCATTTTAAGTAACGTTTCAATAAAAATGATATGGTTTTTACTAAGTTTATACTTTTTAACTAATTGTAACATATTTTCTATTTTTATGTCAGCGCCAACAGTTTTTTATTTAATTTTGTTAAAATCGTCATTTGATTTCTTAAAGCAGTGACGATAACCAAGCCATTCTTGACTTAACTACGAAACTATTCTTTGCGACTATTGTTGTTATGGCAGAATGATGCGTACATAACAGAAAACCTCAAATTAAAAAAATATGCGGTACTCTAAACCACGTCACAATCACAAGCGCAACGAAATAATACTTGTTCCACAAAATTATGGAAACAACTACTCGTACTCTGTGTTATTTTTGGCACTTATTATTTTAACGGGCTTTGAAACCGGTCGCGTTAAGGTTACATTCGTAGCAAAAATATATAACCCAACGACGTGATCTGATCATGTGAAGCGTCACCTTTACTTAGCCAGTCTGCTCTGCACCGCTGTGGGGGGCGTACACGTCGCCATCTTATTTACGCGGGAAAATCGCTGAAGTAATTCGCGCGCTCGAATTTGAAAATCGAATCCAGTGTTCGGAAAATTGTGTGTTGTTACCAACCAGTGATAGAAAGTGTGAAGTTTATAGTGAAGTGAAGAAGTATTTTAGTGAGTTTGTGATCGTCCAAGTTCAACCGGTTTTAAAAGTGATTAATCAAAAGTATTATTTCGTTCTAAAATTGTTATATTGAATGCGATGATCGGTTAACTGGATTCAGCTGTACAAACGTACTCGGCTTGTTTTGACGCGGATTATGCAAATTTACATACAAAAGAATTTAAATTTTCAATGTCTGAAAACGATAATACCGGCAAACTGATGTTCTTACATTTCTGTTCCGTTTAAAACATGTTTTACGTCTAAACAACAGCAAATTGTTTTTACCTTGAGGTCATTTCGTACATCTGAATTAGAATTCACATATTTAAAATGAATGATAGAATAGGTAAGTAAATAACTTATTTATCGCAGTGTTCCAAGTGTGTTGTTGAGATTTCTATACGGTTGGAGCCAGAAACAAAATAAGCAAGTAATAAGGTACAGCTGACCACGCCACTATTGAATAGTAAGCATGTCCCATTAAAAAAAAAAGTACCTACATCTGTACCTAAAAGATCTCACGAGGTAGGACAAATTGAGTCATCCATTATGTTTACATGTAAGTGACTTAGTGGTTCTTTTGTCTTTTTGAGAATAAAGTAATATATTAAACTTAAGTCAGAACACGAATTGCCTTTTCCAGGATCAGAGGATCATCTTAAGCAGTGATTTGGCATAAAAACATTATTTTCCAAGAATTGAATGCCAAAATACTGTACTGTACTGTTTGGATGGTTTTCATAAAAAATGTTTCGTTTGGGGAAATATAAGGTTTGCTATTAAAATTACCATGCAGTTTAGGATATTTCCGAATTCCAACAAATAATGAAATTTACTCGTATAAGTACATACATTATGTTTTCGGTTTCGATTATACCTGTACAATACTTACTCATATTAAAATTATACAGTGATAACCTTGCTTGTGTTTTAATTGATTGAAATACGTTTGAATCAAATTAGCAGTCGGTATTCGATCCCATGGTGGAACTAATCACGAAATATACTATCGAAAGTTTAATTTGAAATTTAAAATGAAGGAATATCGCTTTTGCTAAAGGGGTATACATATTTGTGGTTGTGAATGTAATTATAGAGGGGTAGCTGTTATTTTTGAAGAGGGTGTTTTCGGATAGGGGTCGGAAAGTAAGCCCACAACATACCTGCTTTTCTATCATTTAGATTTTTAGAAAAAATAAGAATGAAACATTTTTCACATAATACTACCTGGAAGATACAAATAAAAAATTTAAAACCTAGTGTTTTTTAGCACTAAAGCTTTCAATAAGATTGTTCATTACCTATAAAGAAAAACCTTTAACATAACAGGTACACATGATAAAAAGTATAAAACACTAAACTGTATTGAAAAAAAAACACTCGTTACAAAGCTAAATGTTATAAAAAGTTATGATTGCTTTTGAAAAGAATCGATTTATGGGAGAAATAAACGTCATGAAGAAAACTGATGAAGGACATTTCAAAGATCAATCATAAAAACCTCACAGAAAATGCTCACGATTGTTTTGTCCATCGCATCAAAATTAAAAAAGTATTATGTTAATATAATTATGTACCTATTAAATTACGAGTTGATTTGATCATCTGCTAGTTAAACTTGTGTTAGCAATGATCACTATACTGGGTGGGAGAGACCGACGCACAACAGAGATGTTTTCTGAAAAAATAAATAAAAATCTGTTTATTACGTCAGTTAGATTATCGAAAAATATTGAATAGGTACGTGTTTTTTGTTTGATCAAATAAATAAATATTGACGAAGGTTAAACGCGTCAAAAATCATGAATGGGGGCTTTTGACGTCACTGGCTGGTAAAAATGTACTGCAATGTGACGTCACACGAGATTACGAAAGAAAAAAAATGTCCAATATTTTTTGGTTATCTATCTGACCGACTAATAAGATTTTTTATGACAACAACCCTATTACTACGTATTCAGTACATCCCCCTTCTCCCCTCATAGAAATTATTCAGTAGTGGTTTAAAAAAAAACAGCTGATTTTTAAAATTAATTACCGTTTAAAATTTCTTTGTAAGTTTAGAATGTTTTACTACGTGATTACCTTTTGTGCGTCGGTGTTCCTTCCTTCCTGTATACTATAATTTCGCAGTTACCAGTGTGTTTTCAATCCTGTCCATATCACGATGTTCTTTATTCAAGTTAAAATAAGGATGTTGTTGGACTGGCTAGGTTGCTGCTGTCAGATGTGACTGTTAAAAGACTGTCTGTTATATAACCGCCTTGTAAAAGGTTCATCGAAATGGCGGAAAATAGCGTGCAGAAGACTGTTTCATAGAAAATGTGTCACAAGCCACGATAGGCAGATGATAATAATGACAGCTGATGGAAGCCAAATGGCAATGTCTTCCCGTTATTGCGTTATTTTATTTGTTTTGGACTATATCTGGAAACCTACCAGTTACAAATTATAGTTATATTATATGTATTAGAGGTCAAAATTACTTGAAATCTTCAATGATCTGTTTACAGTGCGTTGTATTGAGCTACTTATAAAAAAAAACGTGATTTTTGGGTTGCCTAGTTTGATGCGCAGAATGCGTGGTTGCCAGTTTATTTTGCTTGGATGCTCCTTCAGTTTGATAGTGCCAACTGAAACATTTCCATTAAAAATAAAGAAATTACTCTTAGCACCTTGTTTTCTGCGGTTAACAACATTTTTTTTTTTTGATAATTTGTAACGACCTTTGTGGGCCCAGTCTGTGGGTGCACTTTAATTTGTCTACAATGTAAACTCTTGTGCTTAAATATTACATTTGCTTACCAAAATACATAATCTTTCAAAGTTATCATTCATTTTTATCGCCTTAATCAATGACGTAATTAGTGAGAATTTAGATATTTTCTGAAATACGAGTCGTTTGTCTGAATCAACCTTCAGAATAGTTACGGTAATTTAAGCTGTAAGTATCATGATTATTCATGATGCAAAAAAAAACACGGCAACAATGATATTATATATTGATTTATAACCAAATCAATCAATATACCAAATCGGCTCGGACAAAAGTCAATCTTGTAGCTTAATTCGGAGACAAATCAAATTTGATTGCCATCGGTTTGCAGAGAAGAGCCCATAAAACATGTTTATGCTGTGTGTAGGTATGCTTATTTTAAGAAAAACATAAGCAATCACAGCATATAACATTAAAACCAATGTTCATCATCATCGGCCTGAAGACGTCCACTGCTGGACTAAAGCATACCTCGAAGAACGCCATATCGAATGGCAACCTGCCGCTTGCATTCACCGGTTGCGTTGCGGAGAGGCATACCAACACTGAGTCTTCCGGACCAAACTTAACCACGCACTCAAATCGCACGTTTTTTTCTTATATTCGCCCCTGTTACTCCATCTACACTAATATTATAAGAGGAAAGATTTGTTTGTTTACTTATTTGTTTATTTGTAACGAATAGGCTCCGAAACTAATTACCGATTTGAAAAATTCTTTCACCGTTGGGAAGCTACACTATCCCCGGGTGACATAGGCTACATTTTATCCCTGAATTCTCACGGGAACGGGAACTACTCGGGTGAAACCGTGTGACGTCCGCTAGTGTTTAAAACAATAATTATCTTTAAAAGATTGACAGAAACAGACCGATAGTTTAAATTTAATTCTTCTTTCTTCTCTTTTCTCTATTCTTCTAGGCTCAATGAGCACTAAATTTTTACCAATAACTTCACCCTTCACTTCTTCTTCTTCTTCTTAACTTCTTCTTTAAGTTTCTCTTATCTGGGTCCGACACACTATTAAACTTTCCTCCTTACATAATGGAAACAAATACGAGACTCAAATGATTTTTATCAGTTAACTGCCTTGAGTATATTTGATGATGATTGGCTCGGTCAGAAACGAATAGCATTCTGCTTTACGAGTTTTGACAAAGAAATCACTATGTATTTTTAGAATGCTATGACGAAGATAGTAGAATTTAAGTTAAAAGAAAGTAATTATAAACAGCTATAATTTTTTAATAACTTTTATGGTCGGTATTGGTTGGTCGTTGCTGTACTATATACCTCTTGCAACATACATTTCCAAAATTTTGTTCAAATTTAAAGTGACGCCTTCTAGAGGCCAACTTTTTTTAAAATTTTTCCTTATTCCGAAATTCGTTTCCAATTGAATAATCATATTCTATTGAATCAGTATGTTTATATAATTCATAAATATTAACTTTTTATATAAGTGTTTTTTTACTTTTAAATATTTATGTTTAAGTCATCCGAGTGATATTAGCCAGTCCAGTGTGTATTTGTCTTGTTATTGAATTCGAATACTTAGATAAAACACTTAAACTGTAGGTTGTGATTAAAATCTCGTCCAAAATTACCAACATTCATACATTTATTTTATACTAAACCAATGAGAAACATGATTCACACAAAAATATACCAATGACAATAAATATACCTTCCAATTCTCAATTAGACAGTGCGAAAGTTAAATCTTGTAGCCTGTTCTAAAACGTAGATCTCTATGGAGAAAAAAACAAGCTCAATCCGCATGTTGTTCGTTGTCAACAATAGAATGACGCAAATTGTTGTGCTCAAACTGTGTGTAGATTAAAGTTTAATGAGTCTCGAATTCAGTATATAATTATGTTTAACAGCGCAGTCGCAGTAGGATTAGTTTTAGTTAATTCTGCCTAATTGTGGGTTATAGTGCGCGCGAAAATACAGCGTGATGCATATTGTTCATACAAAATGGGAGTTATATTGATGAGTTACTCAATAATCATTATGGGTGAGGGCGGAGAGTCGTTACGTTAGGGAAATCTAAAATTTAAAAAATATATATTTTGATTTAAGGGAAAACTCCCAAATATCAAAATATATGTTTTCTACCTTCCATTATGTTCAATATTCTTTTATTTAACCACATATTGACTGTGGGATAGTCAACCCACTTCGTTTATTCATACTTAGTTTTATTTTGGTGAATTACCTACTTAATTAGCATACAAATGACTAAACTTGTCTTCCTGTATACTTCAGTAGTAACTAGGCCTGTAGTGTGTGTGTGTGGTGTGTGTAGTAGTTGTATCGTGTAACTTTCGTTACCTAGTGACCAGTGGCGTAGCGTGCCTTTGCGGTGCGTGCCCGTGTAAAAATTTGTTTGGGGATTTCTAACAAACTAAAAAAAAATGTTTGCATGAAATTAAAAGCAATATTTAGTCACATAATTATCTGTCACTTTTTCCATATTTGTTCTCGACTTTTATCTCTTTTTAAATTTAAAAATTTAGGGAAGTTTTTATTGATCTTTTCCTACGCACGTCGGGGGGCCATGTGGCCCGGGGGTCCCGTATAATTGATACGTCAGATACGGCGGTAGCTACGCCCCTGCTATTGACTTCTTCAATTTAAGAGTTAATTTTATTTTCGAATAAATGTTCAAAATTAAGAGTACCTATTCTATTCAAGTTTTTATTTAATACAAACAAACACTATCAGATCTCAAAAGAAAACATTTGCTAACATAAAAATATAAACTGCCTGCTTAGAGAAAACTCTATTATATTGCGATATTTTTCCGGTAGCCGCAGTTTTCCATACCTCGAGGCTTCGGGATGTAATAAAATTGAAGTATCCGAAGTTCCGCAGATACAGTTCGCTTCTTTAGGTCGATATATTGTGTATGACGAAATGGTTACGACGCCCGTCGGGGCTGCGAGATGTTGTAAGAGATACCGCGGCCTCGACGTAAAGGGCTAAGAAGGAACATGGGCGGTTTTTAGTCAGTAGATGTCTGACACTCTCTTTCGCTCTGCCCAAGAGCGGTTATTTGATGATTTCCCACCCCACCCCAAACAAAAGGGGTTAAAATTCAAAAAACATACTCACGAACTTTATTAGAGTCTAATACATGGTGAAATATATTTATTGTTGGTTCAAATTTATCCAAGCAAACGTATCAATTTATTATATTATGAGCGAAAATGTTATTTTAATAGAAAGAAAGAGAATTTATTTTTATTGGGACAAGCCCGCCTCACTATTCCCATAACAAATATTTATGGAAGGAAATGCTATGGGGGGCCCACAGCACAGCGCTGTTGTTTAGTGGCCACTTAGAATAACCACAATTAATGTTTATATATCGATACTTATCACATAATTATGTGGAGTGTCGGCTGCGTATTTTTGACACCTGTCGAAGTATGGGGAACACATTTTCAGATTTAAAAGCAATCACAGTCAATTTCTGCATCGGCAGTCGAGTACCAATGTGTATGATATACAATTAGTAAATATACAAAAAAAAAAAAACAATTTCTACGTGTGTGGAAACGCAAAACGTTATTAAATACAGTAATTTTTAATGGGACAAGCCCATCCCTCACTATTCCCATACAACCGTACACTAGAAAAACGCCGAGACTATGTAGCTCGACCAAGCCCTAGAGAAACAATTTAACTGTCTTGGATACCGCAACGAAATTAATCAGAAAAGTATACGTACGAGTATGAGGAGTAGGAAAAACATAATTTGCTTAATTAATAAATACAGTAGGAGAACTCGGAGAAAATCACTTTTGCACATACACGAGGCAAGAGTTACCTCGTGATTGTACATATTTTTATTTGCACATACATGAGGCAAGAGTTACCTCGTGATTGTACATATTTTTATTTGCACATACATGAGGCAAGAGTTACTTTTTGATTGTACATATTTTTATTTGAACATACATGAAGGCAAGAGTTACCTCGTGATTGTACATACTTTTATTTGCACATACATGAAGGCAAGAGTTACCTCGTGATTGTACATATTTTTATTTGCACATACATGAAGGCAAGAGTTACCTCGTGATTGTACATATTTTTATTTGAACATACATGAAGGCAAGAGTTACCTCGTGATTGTACATATTTTTATTTGCACATACATGAAGGCAAGAGTTACCTCGTGATTGTACATATTTTTATTCCCGTTAATTACTTAATAGCTAGTGATTAGATGGTACAACCCTACACAAGAACAATATGGCATTATTGGTGCATATAATTGGAGTGGATTGCTGCACTATTTTCTACCTGTTGTATCGAATAGTAACGTTTAGATGTTATCGAGCTACTTTGACTGAAACAGAAAATGCTAAAAATTTGATAACTAGATAACCCGGTAAACTTTGTCTTGTCCTACAATTTTTTTTCAATTTTCTGAGCACCTCTCATATTTTTCTTTAAAATTTTAATCTGAAATATTTCGAACATGATTTAATTATATAATATACGAGTATATAGTACCCGTATTGATAGTAATCTTCATAATTGGCGGTACTTTGTCATTAACTAATTAGCGGGTACGAAAACCGTTTAATCCCTTATTATGGCAAGTTCCCAACTTTGTATCTCACGCAAAAAGACTAATGTATCACGATTACTAATATTTATTTGTGAAACAAATTACGGTAAATTAGTCTTCTTAGAAACTATGCAGAACTAGACAGTCGTAATAAAGATAGTTTATCAACGTTTATTAGCAAGTTGATCAAATGCTCATTGTATACCGGACGTACTGGATACAAGCATTGTCACTTCTTTCACCGCACTGTACCATAAAGTGAACATTTAAATAGTCTCATTTAAATGTTCACTTTATGGTACAGTGCGGTGAGTTTACACAAGCCTGCTATTTTCAATTATTATTTGTCATAATGGCTCTCATACCAAACGACACTATTTACCATTGTACAAAACATTCGGGGTCACCTAAATTCATAATGGTCCTTTGACAGCTGTAGGTATGTTGAAATTGTTCTAAAAAGCCATGAATGCACAACGGTGTGTGCTTCAAAAGAAATGCCATAATAATAGGAAATGATTGAACAGTCATGCCAACTCCAGACCAATGACTTATCAGTTGCACGCCATTGGGATAATTATTATAATGACGCCTGTCAAATAGACGCAATTTTCGCCCGTCAATTTTTTTTATTTATTCAGTTAAATTCGTCAAACTAATCTATATTAATTGTGGTATTTTACTATTTAGTAAAGTTAGTATCATACATTCAAAACGTATGTAAAAATCATTACAATTACTACGGAAGATTTTTTATATGGGTTGGTTATTTTTTCCAGAACTATCTCAATAACTCCCAAAATTGTCAAAATTAACAATAACTACGTCAGCGACAGCCATTTTGACAAGATAACATTAGTAAATGTGTACCCCTATCGAATTTAATCTGTGGGCTAACTTATTATTTACACTGCACTTATCTCTCGAAATTATCTTACTGGTAATGTACATTTTTAATTAAAACCTTTTTAGTTTGCGGTGCCGTCTACCGAAATACTAAATTATCATACGAGTTGTACCTACCTTTATTTAAGTCTTTTGTATTTTAAGTTCGTAACAAACATTAGATGGAGTCAAAAAACCTGTTTAGCTTCGCATAGATAATTTTAATATTGTTATGCTTGTTTAATTTTGTTGAAAACTAAAAGTGTAATTAATGTTTTGTCTGATTACCTATGTGTTTATTAGATATTTAAAAATTATCTTTTATTCTGGCGGATATAAGGCTAGGGAATTAAGGAAAATCAGATTTGAATATTTTGTTTAATAAGTATAGTCTATTTTTCTTTACATTTTTTTCACAGATGCACCCCCGCTCCATTTACTTAAATAAAGCGGCAGTAATAGTCCTAAGTTATGCTGATTCCTTTCATTTAATAGATTTTTTTTACAATCGGTCATTCTTCTCTAAAAAAAGAATGTGTCAACTTATTATACAATATTTTTTACCATCTCAACCTGTGATGATTTACTGAAGGAAGTTATTTCTACAAAGTAATTCAAACTTATTGGCCAATTATTCAGTACCTATCTCTTAGAACAATATTCAGTTTGCTAAAACAAGCCAGCATTTATCTTATTATCCCTGTCTCTGTCTTTTGATAAAACGGTAAACGTTTTTAACAGGTTAACATATTACTATGTTGACCTGTTAAAATCGTTTGATAGGTGATCGATCATGAGGTCGTTTACCTAGAGGTAAACGACCTCATGACCTTACAGTAACCATGTTTATAGTCTATATTTTAATTATGTAATTATGTTTGCCCACCCGCAGTGCCTATCTATGGTCAGTACAGTTCAGCAACAAACTCAAATCTCATGACCTTCACATTGAAACTTAGGCTATTAGTGTCATGCCGCTTTGAATTTCGAAACCAAAGGCAGTGTACAAAAATACGTGTCAAAATATTGGATCTGTTGGTAGAGGTGCAAACCGTAGGCATTCTTGCGTCACTATATTATTTAAGAAGCGTAGCAACATAAAAATGTAATACAGGTGTATTTTTACATAGGTACAACGTGTTTGTTTTATTCTCGTATAATTCTGCCGTTATATTCTATAGAACATCTGATGTGACTGTTTGTTGTCCGTCTTAATAAAAAATTAAATAAAAAATACGAGTAATTCTTTTTCATTCAGACCACCTATATGCTAGTAGGATAAGATATCCCAGAAAGTCTTGCTAACAAACTTTGAAGCCTGATTCACATGCCACCATTACTGCTGGGCTTTTCTGATTTACATAGGTTCCAGTCTAACAGGGAGCATCTGACCAGTACTTTCCATGCAGCAACTGCTTATCTGACCTCCAGAATCAGTTACTGAATATGATGTTAGCCCGTTACCTGATTCAGTGATTCATATTATAGTTATAGTACGCAATGGTCCGCACTTGATTTGTTAGAAAAAAAGAAAGAAAGAAAGAAAAAATGTTTATTTGTCACAGAAATATACATGCATACAGGAAATAAAACAATACACAAAAAAAAAGTAAAATACAACAAGCAGGGAGGGGGTGTTCTTATCTTTTTTTGTCCGACTAGTGCAAGGGACCGGAACCACGGATGACTGTGCCAGAACCGCTCTGTCGTTAGCCTTATTTAAGGGAGGGTACAGGTAGTTGTCCGCTATATGCAGGAGAAAAGGTTATATTCTCTGTCGGAGGCAACTGGGCTTATCCCAGTTGTATGCGTCCCTGTGTGCCTATTGGCCTTGTTCTTTTCTGTCTCCTGCTGATATGGAGGGAAGTGGAAATTTCTGTTTTTCCTACTCCTCCGCTATTCTTTTCTGATTAATTTCGTTGCGGGATCCAAGACAGTCAAATCATTTCTCTGGGACTTCGTCGAGCTTCATTGTCTCGGCGCTTTTCTTGTGGTCGCCACTGTTGATTCTGGCTTACAGAAGTTACAGTGGTTTGGGAATAGTGAGGCGGGCTTGTCCCATTCTCTGTCGGAGCTCCACACTCACACTTTGTTTGTGATAGGCCGATTATACCCCTTAAAAACTACCACGTTAACAAGTTCAGTTGATTAAACTTTTTTGCGTTAGTAACGAGTCTTTATCTAGTTTTATCGCTAATGTAATCGCTCTGAGCCCATTTCATTACGTCGAAATAAAAAAACTTGTTTCGGTATATAACTTATTATAGTTATAAATAGTTTTGTTAATTTTATTCATGTAATGTGTCTGAGTTTTCAAGTGAGCCAAGGTTACGCGGTCTGCGGGATGTTGTAAGAGATACCGCGGCCTCGACATAAAGGGCTAAGAAGGAACATGGGTGGTTTTTAGTCAGTAGAAGTCTGACTCTCCCCGCTCTGCCCAAGAGCGGAACTATTCGATGATTCTCCACCCGCATAAAAAAAGCCAAGGTTACGCATTCGTTTTGGTAGAATTAAGAAATTTTATTTTGCCATAAGAGTAAGCAGAAAAAAGGGGCTGTCGTACACATGTATTAATGTTGATCCTACATCCTACTAATATTATAAATGCGTTTGTGAGGATGGGTGGATGTTTGTTACTCTTTCACGCATAAACTATTGAACGGATGTGGACGAACTTTAGAACACACATAGTTTATAACCTGGATTAATACATAGAATGCCACATCCAGTAATAATCAAACGATGTCCATGTTGTTGTGTTTTGTTAAACTTATGTTCGAGTTGAGGTGTATTTATCTGTGTACCCACATAATCTGTGCGCTCTTATTATAAATTTTAATTGTAGTGTGTTTCTCAGTAAGTGAATTATCTATGTAATTCTTATGAGAAATAAAGTTGTTCTTAAACCAAAAAAAAAAAAAAAAATTATCCCGGTAGTATGATCCCGTGGGACAATTATCGAACTCCACGCTGGCGTAGCCGCTGGCGCAAGCTAGTTTATTATAATTATTGTGGTTTGAGGTTTAGCAATACATTTACAAACTAAAGAATGTGTGGAAATTTTTAAATGGCAACTCTCTCGATACTTGCAAATGTTTATTTTAGTTTTGACTCGCAAACCTAAAATAGACTCGAAAATAAAAACGTAGCTTAAAGAACACGTTTTCAGAAGACTTAAAACGATTTCGATTAATAACTTAATAAGATATTCAACGTGACTAATGTGCGGACAAGTTCTTAGTAGGTAATAAACATTTCCTTTTATTAACATTGCATTATAGTCAACTAAATTCAGCCAATGAATACAAAAAACAAAACGGTTTTTAAACGAGTTATTTTACCATATATTATTATTCGTTTTGCCTCCTCTATTATAAGTTGCAAAGCAATTTCGAGTTACCCTTTTAGGCGATTTATACTTACAGACAAATATAATAAATTGATACTAAATGAACAAGTACTCGTTAAAGATAAAAGGTACTAACTTTCATTCACCATATTCAATGACCGAATTCTTATTTTCCTATCAGGTATTGAAATATAACACCTGTTTGACAAAAGAATATAATAAGTATGTATATGCATTTGTTTCACCACGGTGTGTCGTGTAGGTAGTCGGTATACACCATGAACTATAATGGGATCCCCTATAGTTCATGGTGTCAAAAAATATGATTCTAATTAGTCCGTCAGTTAGATTATCGAAAAATATTGAATACGTGTTTTATCAAATTAATAAAAATTGACGAAGATAAGACGCGTCAAAGATCTTGAGTGGGGGGTTGTGACGTCATCTGTTGGTAAAAAATGTACTACCATGTGACGTTTTCGAGGAATTCACGAGTTTTCGAAGCATTGTATCGTCTTAATTTTTTGTTTATGTGAAAAAAGTAAAAATACGTGTCCAATATTTTTTGAAAATCTATCTGACGGACTAATTATTATTTTTTTGTCCGATCCCCTATTATATTATGTATTATTTGAATCTGCCTCTTGCAGCATACAAATTCTATCGAATTTATAAATAACACTTTTGTTATTTGCTTGATGTGAGTAAAATAAAGTACGTTAATACAAATTATGATTATAAATTATTAAACACTAAGCAAATTCTATTTAAAAAAAAAAAAAAAAAAAACTATAGTCTGCCTGAATATGATTCTGAACATGGTCCTTTGAGCGGGATACTTTTGCCATCATCCTAGATTAGATATACATTAATACATAACTAAAACATAAGCTCATACCTTTTTCCACGGGGAATTTCATTTAAAGAACACTAGCTGATGCCCGCAACTTTGTCCGCGAAAATGTCGGTTATCACGACCAAAAATAATCTCTTCATTCCTTTTAACCTCTTACAACCTTTCGCACTAAAAAGTAGCCTATGTCATTTCTCAAGCTCTTTACTATATGTGTACCAAATTTCATTTCAATCGGTTCAGTAGTTTTGGCGTGAAAGCGCGATAGACAGACAGACAGAGTTACTTTCGCATTTATAATATTATTATTACTTAAAGATAAATTATAATCTATTTTTGTTTAAAATTAACTCGTGGCGCATTATTATGACAGATTCTGGTTTATAAACGATAAATCATTGTGTTTGATTAAACCAGTGCAAATGTTTGTTTAATACAAAATGGTTGGCGGCCAACTATTCTTGGTTTGACTGATAAAATGTTACAACTGAAGTTTTAATTGGCTATTCTCATCTGTAGGGCTACTGCGTATCTTTTAAATGACAGTGGCTAACCTATTGCGCCTATCAATTACTAACAAATGGTTCCATTTTGTACTAAACCATAACCAATTTGATAGTTTATCCATGGACAATATGATAGCCACTGACATTAATTAAAAGATACGCAATAGCCCTACTGATCTGTCTAATCATGTCTTAAGTATAACTTTAGATTTATAGACAATAATAGTGCACCAGCTGCGCAATGTGAGTGTTCTTTTAAGTACAGTCACATGCAATAATATGTATGTAACACGAAATTACTTTATTGATTAACTTTTACACTTTCAGAAACATGGTATTTTGGTAACAATACTATCTCGAAATAGGTTTTATCTCACAATACATACCGTTTTTTCGCGAAAAGATAGCTTTTGAATATGTAAAAAACATTTCATTACTCATGAGTACTCATGACTGTATAGTCGACCAAGAAATTGGTTTACCACTCTAAGGTTGAATATCATTTGCACGTACAAAACATCAAGGGCTATTTTCGCTTGACAGATTTATAACTGCTACGTCAGAATGTGTCATTCCTGTTTATTTAAACTCAGAACTGATGGCTTGCAATTTATCTTCCTGCTACTCGTACTTTATGTGCAATAAAACGTTTTGTCTAGTTTCGACGTAAAATAATTGAATTTTGAATCCAGGGAATTGAACTTTATTATATATTTATTTATTTAAATAAATAAATAAATATAATATATATAAGCATCTCCACTGTCTGAGCTCCTGGAGCAATCAGAGATGTTTGTCATGGCTGCCGTTAACGGGTCCCTCAAGAACGATGCAGTCAAGCTGAAAACTCTGGTGAAGGCAGGGATTCTGGAGCAGAATGGCTCACTGAACGCAACAGTGATTGCAATTAGTGGGATTTGTGCCCACTTACAGGCACTGAGGTCAGAAACCTATTCAGTGGCAGTGCGCAAGATCAACTCCCATTTAAACAAGTAAGGGGCTGCACTGCTGCGCCGAGCTCAGCTACCATTCAGTATTCAGAGGCGCAAAGCACACCACTTGATAAGGAAGTCAGGTTCATGGACAAGGCCCGCATCATTGAGGAGACGAGTGCCCTTCGTGAACAGGTTGGGCATGTGTTGAAGCGTTGCGATGACATCTTCTCAATGGTCCGGGTCACATCTCAGTCATCTCAGACACCTGTGTCACGGGCCCCACCTCCACCCCCCATGCCAGCTTTTTTTTTTTTTTTTTTTTTTTATTGCAGATAGGCTCGCGTTTGACCACTATCTCACCTCTCACAACTCCGCCATCTTCCCCTGTGTACCTGGGGTAATTAGGCATCGGTTAGGCCGTTCAGTAGGGGCAACAACTCTTGAGGACCCTCTAATAACTGAATTGAAGCTAAAGTTAAGTAGGATGAAAAGGAGGGAGGAGTAGCCAGACTTCATAAAGGGCTTAAAGAAGTCATATATTTTTAATAGATTTTAAAACGTCCCATTTCCTGCTAGTAGCGTAAAGGGTTTTAGGATTAATAATAAACAATGATTTATCATTTAAAAATAACATAAATTTATTGGTTTTCATAAAACGTAACAGTAACATTTAATTGTAAAAAAAATATATAGGGAAATATCAGCCTAATAACGCGTGTTTCCACCATTAGCTTCGATGACTGCTAACAAGCGACTTCTCATAGAGCCAACGAGGCGTGAACAAATGTCTGTCCCGCGCAAAGCCTCCCATACTTCATGGCAATGACTATCGATGGCATCTCGAGTTCTCTCATTGCAGTGATGCCATTGCTGCACCATAAGACCCCAAAGGTTTTCGATCGGGTTAAGATCTGGACTTTTAGACGGCCATGGAATCAAGTTAATGAAAAACCAGGTACGAGTCACTCTAGCTGTGTGTAATCTGCAGTTGTCTTGTAGAAAATTAAATTGAGGCAGATCGCTTTCCGGGTAGACGTTCCGGACGGTTGGCAACATAGCATTTTCTAAATTATCCACATAATCTAAAGCGTTGGCTTTCGGAGGTAGTCTGCTTAATTCTCCGACTCCATCTGCCGACATCCAGCCCCAAATATTTACACTGATTCTACCAGACTCCGTGGTCGGCACAATATTTTCTTGAGTGTATCTAGTATTATTGTAACGCCAGAGTCATTCGACCATGTTGGCTAGATTTGAACGTTTTTTCGTCCGTAAATATCGTAGTAGACCAATCGAAATAACTATTGTATCCTAACTATCTATTGTATCAGATGTAATAATATAATTTCGGCTCTTTCCTGTAAGTTTAAATTACGCGACATTTTCTTGACAGTAAGTGACTCGAGTTGATCAATAACTGACACTTGATCATATTATGTCAAAAGCGATTCGAAAATGAATTAGTTTTTTTAAGTGTGGTATCTAGCATAAACCTCCTTGATTTATAAAGGACAAGTTGGTTTGTGTTTACATAAAATATTCTCTATTGCGTTGACATCACAGTTCAAGTTGCATGCTCTTTTAACCATTGCTCTGTGATTGGCTCTCAGTTAACCAATTACGTTAATGTAATACAGTAATCCTTAGCGAATAATTATGTAACTGGGAGATGTCATCAAAAACCAATTTCTTGGTCGACCGTACACCTAACCTTTCAGATAACTTTGAACCTAACCTAGCCCTTCGGGGATGACATGCTTGATGTTAAACGATAACAATAGACACATAGACAAACGCTCACCATCCACAACATGTAATGGTGCTCTGGCAAGCATAAACACAAAGACGGCCCATTCAAGGTATCATTACCTATAACTGGGATGCGATGCCAAATAGATCGACGAACACGATTCAATGCATGCAATGAGCGTACTCTTACTCTAGTGACGAACTCTGTCGAATCACTGAACATTAGCCAGACGGTCTGGCACTTTAGTGGCATAATAAAAACTATTAATAAATACAGAAGAAAATGTTTACACTAAGGCGGAAAGGGAAATGAATTATTCCTTCTTTAAGAAGTTTAAATATTAGTATATCTAAAGTTGCCAAAATGGTTGTAAGTAAACCTTTTAAAACCAAAATCTGAAGTTTACGTATAAAAAACCTTTTTTTGTTTTATACAGTTTAGAACATGTTTTAAATGGTTACACCTCGTGGGTCATTTACCATTTTTGTTATTTTTATAAATATAATATGTGAAGTCATATTATCATACTCATACTACTTTTTAGGATTAAACAGACTGAAAACAATCATGCATTGGCAACTCCGCATATTTAATTGGTACTTTGCTACCAAAATCGATAACAACTGGCCAAGCGCAAGTCGGACTTGCATATGAAGGGTTCCCCATACCATCGTAGTAGGGAAGGCAGCAACAGAAAAACATATATTTTGTGATAAGTTTGTTTTTCATAGTGTTTGTATGAATCATCATCATCATTCTCCTGCCCTTATCCCAATTTATTTGTGGTCGGCGCACCATGTATTTTTTTCCATACTTCTCTATTTCTCGTCATGTCAGTAGTCACCTCCAATGTTTGAATGAATGAAAAAGTTATATTTGTGGTTTTTTAAATGTGCTATATCTGAAAAACTATTTACTATCAATAAAATTGTTCAAACCAATTTTGGTTGAAAGTTTCTATTGCGATCTACAGCATATACACTTCTGGACACATCTATTGGCCCACCTTGTATTTTCAGTTTCGTTTGGTCCTAGCTAAAATTTTATATTAGGTCGAGCAAAAAGTTTTTATGCAGTTTTGAACCTGGCACATTCACAATTTCATTCATTAGTCTTTTTTTGAATTTCGAACACAGAATTTAAAGAAAAAAAAGACAATTTGGAGCCTGTTTGTTGATTTCAAACAATCGAATACTAAGAAAACTTGGTTTTATTGGTTTACTTGGATTTAATTCTTGAAAAAGTGATTGATATCTTTGGTTTTGCAACAAACATTACTTATTCTTAACATTAAGGTGAGGTTCTATCAATAATCTATGGATACTTCACCTGAAGTCGCCGCCCAAGCTGTGGCACTTATTCAGGCCGGACACAGCCAAAGAAACGTGAGTGCTCAACTTAATTTAAGTCGATCTGCGGTCCGAAATGTTTATCGGAGGTACCTAGAGACTGGCGGCTTTGTTCGTCGCCAAGGAAGGCCACGATCTCGGGTCACAACTGAAAGGCAGGATCGATTTATCGTGACGACCAGCTTGAGAAATCGTCACCTTACCTCCATTGAGATACAAAACCAACTTCGCGACTTCCACGGAGTATCTGTGAGCGCTCGAACTGTTCGGAGAAGGTTAAAAGAACGCGATATGGTACCACACAAGCCAGCTAATGGGACCAAACTAACGCGAGCCCACCGAACAGCGCGCCTTCATTTCGCACGCAGTCATTTAAATTGGACACAGCAAGATTGGAGCCGTGTACTCTTTTCTGATGAGTCTAAAATTGTGTTACATGGCAATGATGGAAGGAAGAAGGTCTACCGACGTAAGGGAGAGCGTTTCGCACAATGCTGCTTTGAAGAGAGGGTTGCTTATGGCGGTGGCTCATGGACTGTCTGGGGCGGTATATCCGCGAGCGGCAAAACTCAACTTGAGGTTGTTACAGGACCACGGCTGCCAACATTAAATGTTGAAAGGTACATTCGTGAGTGCTTAGCACCTCACGTGATACCATACGCGGACTATGTGGGCCCAAATTTCGTTTTTATGCATGATAATGCAAGAGCCCATGCGGCCGGCATCGTCAGGGAATATCTTCGGGATGTGAACATCAGTTATGGACTGGCCAGCCAGAAGCCCAGACATGAACCCCATTGAGCACATGTGGGACGAGCTAAAAAGACGTGTTAGGGCTCGTCAGCCAGTTGCCCAGACGATGCAGGAGTTGAAAACTGCCATAGAAGAGGAATGGGAGATGATCCCTCAAAATTTCATAGAGCGGTTGATAAACTCTATGCCTAATCGTATGAGAGCTGTGGTAGATGCCCATGGAGGCAACACGCGTTATTAAATTAAACCTTTATTTGATAAAACATGTTTTTTATTCAAAAATCAATTGCCTTTAACAAGGCGCATATCCGACTTGTTAGGCGTAGCTCCATGTCGTATGGTATTCTGAATTCAAATTTAAAACAATACGATCGAAAAAGATGGTAAAATGTATCAGGTTTAAAACTGCATCAACAGTTTTTGTTCAATCTAGCAATCATATTTCGGTAGGGGCCATCGAAACCTAAACTCTAAGGTGGGCCAATAGATGTGTCCAGAAGTGTATATTTTTTTCAATTTTTAACTCCCTTTCGTTTTAAAGTTAGAGGACACATTTTACCACAAATCTATCTATCTATCTTTCAAACTATTGACTAAATGGTATTAGGAACCCAGGAAATGTATTGTTTTAGGACCTTTCTGTAGACAGACACCCCGCACGCCTATACGTGCGGGGTGTCTGTCTACAGAAAGGTTTGATGAAATAGTTTTTATCAGTTTCAGTTCCATGTAGAGGAAAGTCACCAAATATGAAATAGTATCTTAATATGGAATACCTTCATTTCTCTAAGACTATAAGTATGAAACGCAACACTCGACCATCTTCTGTTCCATTCGGTCTATTGCACCACGTACGTGTTAGTAGACCGAATGGAACAGAAGATGGTCGAGTGTTGCGTTTCATACTTATAGTCTTAGAGAAATGAAGGTATTCCATATTAAGATACTATTTCATATTTGGTGACTTTCCTCTAAGGGGAGATCCCCATTAATCTTTATTTATTTTTATTTTCTGTATGGAAATCGTAAGGCGGTTCACAGAATACATCTACGTACCAAGTTTCAACTGTGTAGTCTTAATAGTTTCCGAATAATGTGTGTTCCGAATAATAGCCACGGACAGCCACAGGACGGACGGACAGACAGACATGACGAATCTTTAAGGGTTCCGTTTTTTGCCATTGGGCTACGGAACCCTAAAAATGTATAGAGTGGGAGCAGGTGTTTTAAAACATGTTTATTTTAATTTCCTTTGTTACGTCGTAAAAACGTTTTATATAATATTAAACCACTAAGTGTGGTTTAAAACTAAAAAACGGTTTAAAACGTTTAAAATCCGTTTTTCATCTAAAGTTGCAAAACAGCAGCAGAAGCTCATGTCACTGCAGTGGCAATGACATGAGCTGCTATATTAGAGGGTGTGCGCTGTAGTCAATCACGAGGACTCAATTCGGGTTTGTAGATGTCACCTGTCTTACAATTGTTGGTTGAAGGACATGCCGGTTGGGCCGCGGGTTGTACACTAGTTATCGCGAACTCGACATAGAGGGCTAAGAAGGAACATGGGTGGTTTTTAGTCAGTAGAAGTCTGACACTCCCTTTCGCTCTGCCCAAGAGCGGGAGGGGTTATTTGATGATTTTCCACCCGCCAAAAAAAAAAGGACATGCCGGTTTCCAGACGACAGTGTTCTATCGCTGATTTGAGAGCAGTGGTGAAGAGTACAAAAAACTTTCAGAAACACACTGACTTTGTAGGATAAAAATAATTTGCCTTAATAAATCTAGATGCATAATTAGTCACAGACAGACACTAAGTACGTCTTTGCTTCACACATTTTTTTCTAGATTTGGGCAAAATTTTCAAACTAAAACCAAGGCAAACTATTCTTAGAAAATTACTTTACTTTCTGATGCGTGGGTCATGGGTCAGGCCACAACGCGGTGAGCTACACCGAAAATATAATATGAACGTAAGTAGGTACAGTCAACCGTCCTTTATGGTAACAATTTGACTGTAGCAGCGCCCTTTTCGTAGCAGTAACGGCGGCGGCGCGGCGCGGTTTTTGTACAATTAGACGTGCAGTTGACTATACTTATTTATAAGCAGTGAAATAAGCTATATCCGGTTCCATGCATGATAGAAGATATATTTCCGGTGGTTTAATTTGCTTATTTAGACGTTATTTGGTTACGCGTTCAATTTGGAACTGTTTTTTGTACGGTTCATCCTCGGGGAAGTTCTACCGGAAAATTAATAATTAAATTACGTTGTTGCTGAACTTGATTAAATACCGTGGGAGGTGCTTTTAACTAAATTTAATTATTGTGAAAGGGTTGTTTAACAACTATTAATATTGAATGCTGTATTTTGTAATTAACACAATTAATGATGTGTGTGTGTTGTTTTAGCAAAAGGGTTTCTTGTATAACTGACATGAAACGGCTGTACTTTTTGAATGAATGCATGACGACAATTTAAATATAATACTTGTTGGTGCCGGTGCCACATGCCATGACAGTCAAAAAGTTCTAGCAAAAAGTCTTATTCAGCAGTTTATACGTGAGAGCTTAAAATCTAGGTTTAAAATACTTTCGATTTAATTAAAATTATCGAAATTTCTTATTTTGCAGAATCACATTTATATTGTACTTTAAAGTAGCTGACCCATGCAACTTCGACTGCGTCACATAATATATGTAGCTTACTAGCGGACCTGGCA
This sequence comes from Diarsia rubi, assembly GCA_932274075.1. NCBI lineage: Eukaryota > Metazoa > Arthropoda > Insecta > Lepidoptera > Noctuidae > Diarsia > Diarsia rubi. The sequence continues at coordinate 5,112,117 of OW026433.1, forward strand.
GACGTCGTACTGCCCGGACAGCAGCGCCACCTACCGAGTCGAAGACAGCAAAATCCCCATTAACAAAATGATCCGCATTTATTGAATTCATTTGTTACAAAAAATGTGATAAATGAAGAACCGCTCGACCGGTTTTGTGCAAACTTCACATAAACCATCTACTGAATAGTCCGAACAAAGCCTAAATATTTGTTTGGATAGGTGAGCCCGTTCGTGAGTTATAAAATTACAACGAAAAGTGGCATTTATTTTTATAAATATAGATTTACTAACCTTTTTCGATAAATCGACTATCCAACTTAAAAAAAAACAATTCTAACCAAACAAAAATACTGCAGCTTTATAATTTTATATTCGTCCGTGTGTATTTTGAAAATATAATTATAGCCTATGTTACCCGGTATAATAATAGGTGTAACTTTCTAATGTTCAAAGAATTTTAAAGTCGGCTTAGTAGTTTTATATTATTACTTAGGGTGGCTTTAAAATAAGACTTTCATATCTGTCAAACATAGCATTTCAAAGTTTTTTTTTTTACATTGTAAGAACACTTATCCCAAAGAAATTTTTATAATGTTAGAGCTGAAGAATGTCTATGTATGTATGTAGCTAAAATTTCTGAATACGATTAATTATTAATATTGTCTGACATGGCAAAGTATTCTGAAATATGACAAATAAGTCATAATCTGATTTTCAATTCGACCTTCAAAACCTACAGTCAATTTTATTATCTCAAGTCTTAGAAGGAGGATTACAGGTACAAACATTTGTACTTCAAAATATGATGTGATACCTGTTGCCAAATCTAAGACCTCTTGACGGCATTCAAAATAAAATAAACAACATTCTAGACGTAAATGTGACTAAATGCACTAGATGAGAGCCAAATGTAGCTAACTATCTATAGGTATACTTTTAATTTGTCATCGCAGCATGCACGTAGTGTGCCAAATTGCAGCAAATCTCTATGATATTCATGCACTGTTGAGATGTCGAATAATTACTGTGTTAAAGGTCAGGTCATTACATAATTGTCAGCTTTCTCGTCTGCAACATATGAGTCACCATTATTAAAATCTAGATTTTAAGCGGACCTTTCTTGTTATCCTTTAATATGAAGGTAAATGATTCCACTGAGACTTGGGCTGTTCCCTTCGCTGTGTTAGAGTAGCCCATATTCAACCACCACGTGGGTCAGGTAGGTTTCTCTTTCGTTTAAAAACTCCTAACTTGTACAACACATAATTCTGTGGCAGGGGCTATCGCTAGGAGGACGGCACCAGTTACCGCCTGTCAAAAAAGGGTCTGAGCTGTCAAAGGGTGTGTGTGACGTCTATCTGAAAGAAGAAAACACTCAACGAGAGCGTCAGGATTATAACCTCGACAGCAAATATGTAGTAAAATCAGTAGTTACTGTCTGCTGCAAAAAAACAAACTAACTCTTACATTAATCTCCGCTTATCCTCTACCGCACATTTGCATATGACACCACAGGATGGTGAATTCATCTAGTCGATCTCAGTTTTCTGAACGCGCTCTTAGTCTGTGTTCAAACTAACAATGATACATGCATGATGTATTTTGGAAAGTTGATCATTTATAGGTAAGGAACACATTATTTTCAATTTGAAGACTAAATTGGTACCTTCACTACTAGATTTTATCTTCGATAAATAATATTCCTATCCATTCAAATTGCTATTTTTAACAATGTTATACGCTTGTGCCACCAAAATGAGCTTATAAATAATTGTTGTCATTAAATCCAGCGCTTGGTATTCCTTCCATTACTGAAGAGTGGTTAAACCCCAATTTCAAGTGTTTTACAATACCTTTTGTTTTAAGTTTGAACGAACATTAAAGAAAGGGATAGAGGATCATTTTTCAGGCGCTTTGTGTTCCAAAGTTATTTTCCCGTTGAGTGGTTTTCCTCAAGCAAGCTACAAAGCCTTTGGTTACCTGAGCTTAGCTATCACTACAAGCCATTTAAGACCAAGTTCCGAAATTACTCTCGGAGTTCCGAAGCTCTATTGACCTAACGTCGAATATAAGAGCCTCAACCCCACAATTCAAGGTGAATGAGTAACCTAAACGTTTCTGTCTAGGAAATGTTTAGGTGGAGGCAGTCGCAAGTAACTCGCTTGTTCAAACGCACACGAACTACGTCAGTCGTTTAATCATATATTTGTGTATCTTATTGAAGCAATTCTCATTATTACCGGTTTGCTGACTACTGTTACTGAACACTAACAGAGCGCTTATAGCAGCTCTGAGGAGTTTGTGCAGTATTTAGCTTAATTGAATTTCACTGGCGCCAGTAACTGTCTGTTTCGTACGCTCGTATACAGTAAACGCTCATTTCACACCGGTGCAATGTTCCTGCCTTCACGAAAGCGATCAAAGTGATTTCCGATGGTTTGCCGCCCCTAAGTCAGTGATTTATTGCTGTCTATGAAGATTAAATTTGCCTATTAACTCGTATTATTCTAACGTTAGTTTAAACTGAAATAACACAAAATTGTTTGTATTTCCGTTATTTCTCTATCAATTTTTTTTTTTCTAGCATCTATTTCGTTAATTCGGCACGGATGGCGCAGGGGCTGAGCATTTGCACTGCTGCGCTGCGTGTCGCGGGTTCGATCCCCGCACAGAAAAAATATTTGTATGGTGTAAATATGTGATATTTGTATGTGAGTTTAAATGTCTCCATGACACAGGAGAAATTCCTAGTGTGGGTTAAAAAAACCTTGGCACTTGAAGGGTTTCGTATCGTTGATCGAAATATATATATTGTGATAAGTTTGTTTTTCATAGTATTTGTATGACAAAGTTAAGTATATTTGCGGTTTTTTAAATGCGCTATATCTCAAATAACTATTTACTATATCTCGTGAAACCAATTTTGGTTGAAAGTTTTTATTACGATCTACAGCATTTATTATTATACAATTTTTAAATTTCTGTTAGTTTAAAAATTGGATGGGGGAACACATTTTACTACTTTGGAAGTGTCTTCCATTCAAACGACAGATTTTGACAAAAAAAAGGTAAGCGCTTTATAGACTATTTATTCGTATTAGCGACCCACCATTGCTTCGTATGGTTCCTTCTTGATAAAACATCACTGTATTTTACACAATGAACCATCTCGTATAATTTCTGTCGATGGTTGCTACTTAGAGTCCTATAATCAACAAGCTGTGCCCCGCAGTTTCACCCGCTTTCCTTTTTTCTGGGCTCCTATGGGTCGTAGCAAAATGTCAAATCACTCACATGAATAGGGCTATCAAAGATAATACAGAACTTTAAAAATCCAATTGGTCTTTCCAGAGACTAGAATCATCAAACAAACAGACAAGGCTTTATAATATAACTATGTATTTGTCTAACTAAAATCAGCTTGTCAGATAAGTAGGCCTATGCGGTTTGTTTCAAGCCATGAACTTCCCCCTAATCGAAGCAATTATCGTCATTCCGACTGAACCGGGGTTATTGGAAAACCCTCGGTGATTAAATCCGTCTTAAACGAGGTTTTGAATCATATTGAGGATATTGAGGCAGGATTTATTTCCTTCGAGATTTGCTAATTGTTGTAAGATTTAGGCATTTTATGGTACGTTTATATAAATTTACAAATTCGTTATGATAACGTTTTGGTAAAATGTTATTACTTACTTACTACTACTTCACAGAAAATATCTACTTACTTTATACTTTTGTGTGTATTACCAAATATTATAATAATATGAACGTGGACGAGATGAATACAATGCTTTCTGTAAATTCTGTTTACCTCTATAAAAACCCTTACTCTGCCTGGGCGGCGCCTGCTAAAAGGCGTTAGTTTATGTAATTCTAGGAAGAGTATACTTTGCTACTCATCATAATAATATTTATTTAGTTGCTACTAACATTCCTCAATTTCCTTCATTTTTAAAACCACTAAAATGGCGCCTTTACACATACATTGAAGCAAAGTGAGAGCACTATTACCTACCCAACACAGTTGCAGCATTTTATGACTACAAGAGTTTTTAGTAGAAAATAAAGTGTCTTCAACAAGTATAGTGTCTGTACGAATTTACAAATGGGTCGTATATACAATTAACATGGGTGGATACTTCAACACCAGTGTCGGTATTGTGAATATAATATGAACAGGACGCAACTAATCACAAATTAGTTACTGTGTACGTACGGCAACCAATCAAGTAATACAGAATTAGTTTATGCGGATCCCTCATTGTACGGGAAACCTATACGACGCGAGGCCATGTAGTACTGGAACCGTGTGTATGTCATGTTCAGACCACCCCGCGCCCGCCATTCAAATACTACTAACTGCTGTGACATTCTAGTTACTCATGGGTGATTTATTTTTGTAACACATTAGTTTGGAGTAGCTATTGCGTATATTGGGCCTGAAATACCCGAATACCCGTTAGGATTGATGGTTAGACACACGAATAAAATTGTTTTCACCGATTGAATTTTGTGTTTAGCTTTTAATCCGACACAATAATTTCGTTAAGCGCGACTGCTGAGCAATCCTGATGATAGATCCGCGGGTCGAATAAATTGTTATTGGGTTTTCCATTAGAAATATGTCAGTAGCAGTTACGGATTTGCGCCCGGTTGATGGGAATAGACTCGTCCCCTATTACGTGTGGAACATCAAAATTACTGTCATAATGTGATTGTACTATTAGGTAACAAGCTTTGCCAAACCCAGCTTACAGGCGTGATATTATGTTATAATGCACTACAATGTTTACTCAATTAAAACACATTTACCCATGTTTTTTTTTACGTCAGTCAATATTTTTAAAATAGAAAGTCAATTGATGATGGCTATGGTCTTTATCTCCAAAACCACGTCTTTATGTTAACCAATTTTTTGCAATTTGGTAAAACCTCTTGGAAGGTTCTAAAGTGGATTTATCGGGAACCGCTTCCAAAGCATGAAAGGGTCTTTCATGTTTTATTAAGAAAGGTTTGGCTTTGATTTTGGCGAAGAAACTATTCTATGAGCATTATATCTTTGAACGGTAACATTTGACGTTAGTGCATAAATCTCGATCTTAGGGTCGAGATTAATACAGGTAAGCAAGAGTGCATGATAGAAACTAAGACAAAGGATGAGCTAAGTGATATTTTGTTCAGATTACTTACAAATCGGCCAAATTCTTTGTCTGGATCAGGCGTATTACGTACCAAAAGCGATCATGAAGTCACTCTATTTTTTTGGCGGGAGTGTCAGACTTCTACTGACTAAAAACCACCCATGTTCCTTCTTAGCCCTCAGCGCTGTTCACAGATTACCATTAATGTCTAAAACTTAAATTGCTAGGAAAGAAGATGTTCATGCAAGACAGTTAAAACATAAAAAATCAAAAAGAAGAAATATCTTACTATGCATTCTAAATTATGTAAATGCTAGAATATATAGATATAAATAATAATATAAATTAATCAATCAAAGGACCTAAGCGTCTCATACAACAAGTTTCGAAATTTGTGCATGGAGCATGTAAATATGTCTATGTGTTCGAGTTCTTTATTGTAAGATGCAGCCATTCGCCGAACTGGCGAACGTTCGCCGGTATTAGATCAGCAGGCATCATTACCTATTGCAAATAGCGTCCCTGCACGCACCAGCCGTCTATGAACAGTTCTGGGGACTGCATAACACAGTACATTGTTCAGGTCAATAAAGTCAAATTTGCCATTTACTATTTACAACTTATATGTTTAAAATAAATTCAAAGTCACAAATCATATAAACAAACACAAAAGTTGAATCATCTGCGAAGATTTTTACGCGAACAACAAAAGAACAGACACAAAAGAACTAAAAAGTTGGCCTGCTTCCAAGTTTTGTTTAATTTAAAATATGCTTGTTTTTTACTTTTCAGTTTTTTCAGTCGGGTTTTTTAGTTTTTAAACTACTTCTTTTTTAATTCTACGTGAGCTCCTCTTTTCGTGCGATACGTCTTTGCATGGGAGCTATAATATTCCGCTACATAAAATAATGTACTAGTTGGGTTCATACAAGTTTAAAACAGTGTATACTCGTATTGTGTAGGAATATATATTTTACTATATCCAGTGGTGTAAATAAAAAATGTAGTAATCAAATCATCCACTCAGTGAGTTCTGAAGAGTGTCCTAATTTTAGACGAAACAACTAAAGGGGCGAGTCGTGCGAAAAATAAGTGCATGATGAGCATTTTTTGACTCTAGACGGTTGAATATCATTTTAAAAGCTTGATTTATTTTCGCAGAACACCTTTGTACGCAAGCTTTTAAGTAATTGCTACTACATGACTAAAAACTGTTTTCACCCGACAAACGTAAATAAATGTTTGTAAAGATTTAATAGGGGCGAATTTCACTATTGAAACTAAACGTCAGCAAATGGCGTTCAAAAGCTGTCAGTTGACTTTATTTTGGAAAATTGAGTATTGTCAGCTCATGCGCTCGGTTAAGAGGCGCATATCGCATTCTGTTTAGTTGGTGCCGTTCAACTTTTTTTTTTTTTGTGATTGGGAAATCATCAACCTCCCGCTCTTGGGCAGAGCGAAAGGGAATGTCAGACTTCTACCGACTAAAAACCACCCATGTTCCTTTTTAGCCCTATATGTCAAGGCCGCGGTATCTCTTACAACATCCCGCAGCCCGTGCCGTTCACCTTTAAACTTAAATTGGATAAAGTGCATTGTTGAAAAATTGCTGCAAGTTTTTTTGTTTTCGTAGACCATTTCTCATTTACTTAATTATATGGCTACGGCGGAGTAGATAATATCTCAGACTTGATTTGATCACGGTTGCCGAAAAATCTCTCAGAACGACGATCACTCGGTCTTGGAACACAAAACATACTCGTATTATAATTATAGTATATTTACAATATACTAATTATCGTTTCTTTTCTCTTTCAACCTAAATTGGTATGTTTCGGACGTAAGCGGCTTGTAGCAGAAAATTCTCAGTAATTGCAACTTTAATTAAGGTAATTAAAATTGCTATTACTGGAAATGTTCCTCTTTATGAGCCATAAAACTAATAAAGTGCACTTCAGTTACCATAATCTGGACTCGTGTTAAATTAATGTTGTGAGAGAAAATAAAACTTGCGAGAGTTTTACGAATTTTTCGTACTGGGAAGCGTTGTTCACGTTTTTACGCGGGTATTATACTCGAAGTAGAGAAAAAAAACTTATGACCTGGTGAAGGTTGCGGGGATCCGCTGGATGCAAGACGCACAGGACTGATCAATGTGGCGACACTTAGGGGAGGCCTATTTCCAGCAGTGGACGTCATTCGACTGAAATGATGATGATACTCGACGGCAATCAAGTGGCAATGACTTTTAAAACGTTTAATATTTCTACAAAAACTTTTAGGTAGCTTCTGTCAATCTTATACATTTACAACTTCACCTTATCGTTATCGCTAATCAGGTGATCAATTGAAATATTATTTGAAAATAATTTAAACAAAGGCTGCTCAACTCAAATGGGACTGGGCAGGACATGTCTGCCGCATGCCGGAAAATCTGTGGGCCAAAATAGCAGGAAACTGGTGCCCTGACACAGTGAGACGGGGTCGTGGCAGGCCACGAAGGAGATGGCAGGATGAACTGGATCGGTTCCGTCAAAATTGGAAGGAGGACGCGCGGGCTCGAGAGAAGTGGAAAGAGTGGAGGGAGGCCTTTGCCCTGGAGTGGGACAGAGCAGGCTAATATAAAATAAAATGTTTTTTTCATTAAGATGACATTCACATATCGCGTTCAGACACACGTGAAATGATATTTAATTACTATCAAGATAATTATGCCTTCGAACCCCGTCACTGATTCTGAGACACTTCACCAAATCTCTGCTATAAAAACCCGATCTAATAAATGGTACTTACTTACCATACTTGAAGTGCTACAAATATTTTCAAGATAAATAAACACGTATCTGTAGAAACTTTGCTGAAAAATACTTGTATACCCGTAAAACTCTTTTTAAGTGAAGACCAAAATCCTTATCTCTCGTAACTACTGTTCGAAATATCTTCAACAGTCATGTTTACCCGGTTTGGCTTCGTTCGGTATCATAAGAACATTATGGAAGGTCGTTTTTTTTAATATGTGCATTTATTACCTTTCGCAACCGGGTTATACGGCTAGCGGAAGATTTTCGGGGTCGAGCTTTATTGTCCATGGAAAGATAGGAAGATCATTTTTAGGGTTCCGTGGTCAATATGGAACATATGAGTAACGCCGACAAGGTGCTTTAGTAAAAATAGTTTTTCTTTTTTTAGGTATCGAGTACACATTAAAGTGGGGATGATTTTTATTTCTCGCAAAGTATTGTGTGGGATGTCGTTGGATAGGTCATTAAAAAATACGAGTTTGCTGAAACAGTTTTTCGATGAAGGGATTCGTTTGTGAAACATTAAGCTTTAAAGTGCAAATTTTTGTTATACTCAAGTGTGCCAACCTAAACCACTTAAGTATACGGGTTGTGTTTGGGCGCGTGAAAAATTCATGCATATATAACACACATAACATAAGCATAAGAACACGCTCGATTAAATCACCTTTTAAACAAAAAAAAAACTAATTAGAAATCGGTCCATCCGTTTCGGAGCTACGAAGTCACAGACAGACATATACACAGATAGACACGTCAAACTTATAACACCCTTCTTTCGTCGGGGGTTAGTAATAAAAGGAAAACTATCACAGCTAAGTAGGCTTTACAAGTTTATGAGTAATAGTCGACCAACTTATAAAAAGGAGTTGTATGAAATATTTTCCTATACATAACGTATGGGAGCGCAGGTCTCAAAACTGCAAATGTAAATTTGTTTTATTTTTACAATAAAAATCACCGTTCGGAGGCAGGTAGGCAGGGTGGTTAATAAGTTTACATATTTTGATGTGCAACTGCGAAACCCTACATTGTGCGTGGTCCGACATGTACTTGGCCGGTTTTTTATGATAGTTACGGGATTGACATGAAGATGTTTTTGGTGGGTGTACGTTTCTACTCTTGTTCCACTTTACTTGGCGTCGCGTCGGCGCAACACGTTTTGTTCTTCCTTTCTCCCATGTCAGACGTCACGACATCATTTACTCATTTCACTTTCATATCATTCCTCACACAATAGTGATGTTTACTGATTAAAAAAGTATGATTCTAGTAAGTCCGTCTGTTAGATAATCTAAAAATAATGGATACGTATTTTTTGTTTTATCAGATTAATAAAAATTGACGAAGATAAAACGCGTCAAAGATCATGAAGTGGGCGGTTGTGACATCATTTGTAGGCATAAATTGTACTGACATGTGACGTGTTCGAGGAGTTCTCGAACACGTCACATGTCACATGTCGTCGTGTTCGGGGTTTTCGAAGCATTGAATCGTCTTCAATTTTGTTTATGTGAAAAAAAAAATACATGTTAAATAATTTTTGGAAATATATCTTACTATATATTCAGTCAGATATATTTCCAAAAAATATTGAACATGTATTATTTTTTTTATCTGAATATATATTTTTTATTGTCCGATCCCCTATTCATCCATATATTCTTTGGTCTTCTTCTACTTTTAGTCGTTACATGTTATTGCACTGAATATATTTTGGAGTGGAGGTCAAATTGTTACCAATTGATATAAGCAAGATAAGTTGAAAAAATAAATCTTATTTCTCAAGGTCGGTGTACATAGTGGTATCATTTTCGAAGTTGCTATAGTGACTGCAGCCTATAACGTACCCTATTTCCGACCTCAATGCAAGTTCTTAAATGCAGGCTCGTCCCAGTGCGGTTCCATCTACCAATTAATGCGTTGTATTCCCGGAAATTGCCAACTACTCCCGCACAGGTTCACCACCCTGCATGCCGCGGCAGATTACCCACTCCTTCTTTCATAACGGAGGCCAATGGCCCAGCAGTGGGAAAGTAGGGTTTGTAGTAGGTGTACATTCATGTATTTTATAGTAGGTTGTGGTGCCAGAGTTAAACCAACCTTTTCAAGATATTAATAGGTTCAAGTTATGCTAAAAAGTGGGCAGCCTGTCTTTAATAAGAATTGGAATAGGTAGGTAGTGTGTAATAAAACAGCATTATTTCGGAACATAAAACACATTGCGGGATTTTGTAGGGAGTTATTGTCTACTTGAAGATAAGGCAAATTAAATAAACTCGACGTTATCTGATCACTGCTGCAAACAAACACATGGATATAGGTAACTTCAAATATTGCAGTTGGTACGATCGATAGTACTAGTAATAGCGTTGTATAAGTATACTCGTTGCTACGGTGAGCAATAATTGAAAATAGCGTTTGCACTGAATCACAAATCAATGTAGTACGTTGCGCTAGTATCACTAAAAAGCTTTTCCAAGTAGAGACAGATTAAATCTTAGATGGATATTGTTCTCAAAGTCGTTTTCGAGTTCACTAGGATATACTTCTTTAATGCTATGAAATACTACGTTGTTTGTGAATCTTTAACTTGATTTCATTATACAGTTCTGTTTACCAAAACATCGGGAAATCTTAATTGTGTTACAGATGTTTATCTGTTTCGCGTAATTAAATCCAGGGCTCGAGTCTAATTTGGTATAATTTCAAGGGGTAAAGATCTTTGTGTATTCGCCGGAAAACAGCCCTTAGAATCTCGCGAGTTTAGGAAATGTAATTATATTTATACAGAGAAATGAACTGAATTAAACCAGATGATATCAAGAGATTTGGGAATAAAACTCAACACATTTTAAAAATATACTTGAGATGATAATATAGCTTTGAATAAAAACATAAACAGGTAAGCAACATTTATGTGGTAATATTTGTGCCTTAGCAATTATTTTAGCGCGAGAGAGCAGCTGTGGCCCAGTGGTGGCGGCCCCGACTTACGAACAGTCGTGGGTTCAAACCCAGGCAGGCACATTAATTTGTGTAATTTATTTCATCACCGCTGCTCTCAAAACGGTGAAGGAAAACATCGTGAGGAAACAAAAAAAGGCATGTCTTAGAACCAAAAAATTCGAAGACATTGTGACATCTACCAATCCGCACTGGGCCGGTAGATTATAGCCTATTCTCTCTCAAAAAGAGGGAGGACGGTATCCCAGCAGTGGGAACATTAATAGGCTGTTGATGATGATGATGAATTAGATTAAGATAAAGGAATATTTATTTATTTGCCTAGGTTGTTCTGTGGATTGGTGACCACCAATTACATACCGAGCTTCCTCCGTACCTCGGAAAGTATGTCTAGCCCGAGTGTCAATGGCATGCGTCATTAGTAGTCAGAGTAGGTACTATATGTAAACATGGCTTCTAGGAAAATAACTTTCTTTAACCATAATAGGGATGAAAAAAAATGATTCTAATTAGTCCGTCTGTTAGATTATCGAAAAATTTGGATACGTATTTTTTGTTTTATCAAATCAATAAAAAATAACGAAGATAGAACGCGTCAAAGATTTGAGTGCGGGATTTTGACGACACTCATCGGTAAAAAATGACATAATAATGTCTTAGAATATGCCGTCTCACGAGTATCCAAAGCACTGTACCGTCTTCAGTGTTTGCTTACGTGAAAAAAGAAAAAATACGTGTCCAATATTTTTTAGAAAGCTATCTGACGGGTATAATCTCCGCAACAATGCACTGCGTGCTTGACGCCTTTGTTAGTGGCCCATTTAGTGTGTATATCGAAATAACGTGTTGTGCAGCCGGACGGAAGAATATAAGGACGTTCGCTTCACTGCGCTTTTTGCTAGGCACTAAGCCAGTGCTAGTGCATAGGTATTCTAAAGGTATAATTCTGAAGGCAAACGAACGCGACTGCAAACTGCGGGCGGCTTTTCAGCTGTCGTTTGCAATGACAGACTAGAGCCTGATCGTGTAGTTTATATGTAACTCTATGAAAACGCTTTCGTTGAGCTATGGATTACCGATTTCGGTTTAATCATCCAAAATCTAAACCAGCAATGGTATTTTGAATAGTTTCTAAAAAATACGACATCATTTAAAGTAAAAGTTGTATTTGATTGATTTTCTTGTTGTGTGGTTACGAAACATCGATTACGACTGTGTTGCAATTTTTTATAATAATAATAATAATGTTCCACAACTATCACACAACGCCATCTAGTCCCAAGCTAAGCAGAGCTTGTGTTATGAGTACTAGACAACTGATAAACATACTTATATATTTCTAAATACATACATATTATAGATAAATTACACCCAGACACAGAACAAATGATCGTGCTCATCACACAAACATTTGTCCTGGGTGGGAATCGAACCCACGACCTCCGGCATAGCAGTTAGGGTCACTAACCACTAGACCAACAGGCCAGTCATTGAGAATATGAGTATTGGCACGTTGACAAGTGATAGAATTTTGGTATGAGTATGTGGAGATGGTATTTATAACGCCTATTATACGTGATGATGATTAGCAATAACGCATTTTGATGCAAGTGTGCATAATTAGTCTTGACCTACATGAGAAATTGTGGAATCCTGAATTATTTCACATCGTTTCTTATAAAAATTATTCTTTATTCTCAAATTGCTGTGTCCAACGGACATACCTACCGTTGGTCGATAAACGGGAAAACAGTTTCTCGCTGTCAAACGCGTTACGCTTTTGCCAAATAAGTAGAAGTTCGGATGTACTTATACAACCACACACCGATGTAACCATGTCCTCGGTTCAGTTTATAACTTTGAAGGTTAGACTATGCATTCAGATAAGGGCGAATAATAACATAATTAAAAACAACAGATTTATGTGCTTATGCGAATTCGAATTATTAGGTATTGCTTGTTTAAGTTTCAAAACAGCTGTCTTTTTATTAATTATTATGAGAAAACTAATAAACTCAAGTTATGTTAAGGTAATACATTACCTGTCATTCTCCATTGTGATTCGCTATTGTGTGGTTATTGTTAGGCACTAACCACACTATAAAGATGAAGAATACATAGATAGACCTTACCTTCTAAACAAATAACTTCTGTTGTGTACATTTGTATTTCTGTTGTATATTTGTTGTTTCCATTACTTGCAATAATATTAATTTGGAGGTTCGAAGCCTAAGCAACGCCCCCAGTAAGTGCTTCGTACTACCATTTGTTGTTCTATGAATCGCAGACTATCGAATCCAATCGTTAAGTTTCGGGGTAACATTACGTCGAAGTCTTCGTATAATACTTTATATTAAACTATCTTCTTTCTTTAACTTCGTCAGCGTGATAAACACATATTTTATCATTTCTACGGAATTCGGTAGTAGGAGAGGTTTTTTAGGATGAGGAGTTTCTGATGAGAACGAACTATTCCCTGTTTATAATGATTACGATAACTTCTATTAGTAATAATAATAATAATAATAATATTCCACAACTATCACACAACGCCATCTAGTCCCAAGCTAAGCAGAGCTTGTGTTATGGGTACTAGACAACTGATAAACATACTTATATATTTCTAAATACATATTATAGATAAATTACACCCAGACACAGAACAAATGATCGTGCTCATCACACAAACATTTGTCCTGGGTGGGAATCGAACACACGACCTCCGGCATAGCAGTTAGGGTCACTAACCACTAGACCAACAGGTCAGTCAAACGTTGTACATATAGATTTTATTTTAAATTTGTAATTGTATAATAATTGTAAATGCTATTAGAACTAACATAGGCGATTATTATATATCAGAACATTTAGTTTGCCGTATAAGCTAGCCATCGAGCTGTAGAAATATTTTAGCGGTGAATTAATTACTGTACCGAGGCAGCTTAAAATTCAGAACACACAATATTTTAAATACATATAGGTATGTCACCTTGTCAAATAAGATTTTGTACGTGTCATAAAACTGTCCTTTTAGGGGGCCTCCCAAATCGTACGTTTTAAGGGTTCATTGTTAAATGAACTGTCAATAGGATTCTCTATAAAATAAACCGATGATTTATATGACGGATACGTACGATGATCGATGTGTAAGCAACACCAACATTCGATGACTCATAATTTCCTATCTTTTGCCCACGGTTTCGCTCGCGCCGAGGCCGCGTGGTTGAAAATTATTCATACATGTGTTAATCCAGGTTATAAACCTACCTGTGTGCGAAATTTAATTAAAATCCTTATTACTTTTTGCGTGAAAGAAGAAAACATTCATCCTCACAAGTTTTCGCATTTTATCTAGCGGGATTATTGACGGGTAAATACGGAGACTGTTGTAGATCTTATGATATCCTTTGCATCATCAGGTGACTGTAAACAACAATGACTTTATAGTTTTAAGTAGCTTTAGATGTTGTGACTAAATACAATAAGTCACAATCGCGAGGCCGTACCTAACTAATTTTATTAATTTGCTTTAATACTAACATTTTTTGGGAAAATTGCGAGTATATTGGTTGAGCATAGTCACACACACGTATCTAAACCATGCCGTGTGAACCGTTTCGTACAGGCTAAGTGTGCTAAGTGTGAACTGGGATTTATATCAGTGGTTCACTAAAGTTCACCAACAAGATTTCTTGACAACTGTGTCAATTTCTGCACTGACGTTAAGACGTCAATATTTTGCTACTAAAACCAAACTTGGTACTTAACAAATGTAAATCAGACATCAGACATCCCATCACACTAATGTTATATAGGCAAGAGTTTGTTAGTGTGTAGGTATGTTTGTTACTTCATCACGCAAAAAATATTAAAACGGATTTGGATAAAACTTGGTACACAGATAGTTCATAACTTGGATTACCACATAGGATTTCTGTTTTTCGGTTCGGATTTTCGGTTTTAATCCCGATTTTATCTTCTCGTGGGATAATTTTCGAGTTGTAGCGGGTGAAGCCGCTGGCAACAGCTAGTCAGACATAACTTCACATAATAGAGCACTCTTTAGCATTCGGTGTCCAATATTTAATTATCCATTCTCTATTCTTTGGACTTAAATACAACACAATACAGCTCATTATGGTTTGGAGATGTATTGTTGTACACGCACACATAATCAGCCTATAATTATGAACACAGGCCTCTCCGCGAAAGGAAGTGAGCGGATCTTATCTCAACTACACACTTAGTGCGGGTTGTTGTACTGTTGTCCGAGCTTTTACAGTAGCATACATAATTAAGTTAACTAAAAAATATGATCACGATTATTCTTGTTCACGAGTCTTCTGTCTTATATTGACGATATAATCAATATAAGACAGAAGACTCGTGACACTCGTGACATCGTTTGGCCAGCGTTTGTGTCAAAATGTATAACATAATTATTCACTTTTACCCGCGTCGTGGCTCGCGTGAAGGTTGAAAATAGTGAAATGAATGATAGAAATCATAGAAATACCAGAATAATTATAATCTTAGAACATTGAACATTAGAACATGAGAACTTCCCCCACTGCCGCCTTACAGGTGATGCTGGGCCTACCTCCCCTACACCTCGTCGTAAGAGAGGAAGCGGCCATAGCGCCCTGCTTCCAAAAACACTACAACATAGAGCTCATAGACGAGTGGTGTGACTACTCAGGTACAAGAGAGCTAAGGATTTACACTGATGGATCAAAAACCGAAGATGGGACAGGCGTCGGGGTGTTCTCCGACGACCTAAACATTAAGATATCCAAACCACTTGGAACGCTCAACTCAGTTTATCAAGCAGAGTGTGTAGGTATTATCCAAGCGGCACACGCTATAGAGGCCAGGGAGGTTACCGATACTAATATTCGAATACTCTCCGACAGTGCCTCAGTCCTTCAATCCCTAAAGAGCAATCAGATCACGTCGAGACTGATACTAGAATGCCACAAGGCACTAGAACGTATCACGGTACTAAATCACAACACGGTAACACTACAATGGATAAGAGGTCACAGTGGATCACTTGGTAACGATGCGGCTGACGAACTTGCCAGAAGAGGATCCAGCACAAAACCGTACGGACCCGAACCCATTGTGCCCATCCCTTTCAAGCAGCTAAGAAGCTGGTTAAAAGACCACACTCGCATACAAGCGGAGGAACGGTGGACCTTGACACCAGGATGTAGGCAATCCAAGGATGCTATGCCATCCCTGGATACAAAGCTGACCAGGCGCCTTCTGCGCCTGGACAGAGACAGTCTGCGTCTGGTGGCGGGGACCATCACTGGACACTGTTCACTAAATAAACACTTCCACAACCTAGGTATCACTGACAGCCCCCTGTGCAGAGCATGCATGGAGGCAGAGGAAACGGTGGCGCATGTGCTCCTTGAGTGTACAGGCGTTACCAAGATTCGTGAGGAGACCCTTGGTACACCAAGATCCCTTGCGGATGCCCTGAGGAGACCGGGAAGTCTGATCTGCTTCTGGAGGGAGGTGGGCTGGTTGGAGTAATCGGCCACCATGGCTCACGCACAATGGTCCACTTCAAGGACTAAGTGCGGAAACCTGAACCCCATAAAGAAGAAGAAGAAGAAGAATCTTAGAACAAAGTTCGGTGTCTGTATTAGGTAGGATAAAGGATAAATCTATTCTTCGCCCGCCGGGGCCGCGGGTTGTACAATAGTTATCGCGGCCTCGACATAGAGGGCTAAGAAGGAACATGAGTGGTTTTTAATCAGTAAAGTCTGACACTCCCCCTTTCGCTCTGCCCAAGAGCGGGAGGGGTTATTTAATGATTTTCCAACCGCCGAAAAAAAAAAGGTTGAAAATAGTCCCAAGGGAACGTAATACCGGGGTAATAATCCAACCGTAACCGAATTCGTTGTCTACGTATACGATGCGAAGTCCGTCGTGTGTGTTCCGAATTTCATCGGAGCCCGTTCACCCGACAAACAGATAGATAAACCTTTCGATTATAATAGTAGTATGGCTCAATTAAGGTGTCCCCCGTGGTAATCAATTCAGGTCGAAAATATTTATAAATAGTAAACAATTAGTAATTAGTCATTTATTCATAAACAATCAATTGTATTTGAAATTATGTTAATAAAAAGAATAAAATATAATAATATAAAATAAAAATATAATTATACATTATTGTTTATCTTAACCAACAATTAGTAATTAGTCATTTATTCATAAACAATCAATTGTATTTGAAATTACATGTTAATAAAAAGAATAAAATATAATAATATAAAATAATAATATAATTATATATTATTGTTTATCTTAACCTAGTCACCAAGGTTTAAGATAAACAATTGTTTATCTATCCGGCAGATGGCCAACACATTATTTCCTAATATGTTTTGCAATAACAACCATATTCTTATAAACAGTTCACATGCTATATATGCACTTCCTTACTGCCCTTGTGGATATGAAGGCGTTTCTTGTTTTAATCTCTGTCTATAATTAACCGAACGATAAACATGATGTAGGTGTAAAAATAGATAAATGATGTAATAATCTTGTTGTTCGGTACCAAAATAGATATTTGATTGAGCACCGTCAGTATATCGATAAAAACATTGAATGTTTTGCATGACTTCTCTCTAGGTAATTAATTTTGAAATTGTGAAGTGTTGACGAGGACTTCAGAATTGCTAGACTGTGACTAATTTTGCTATTATCTGTATACACAATAGTTTTGGATTCTTAATTCGATTCCTGTTATTTCAACATTCGTGCTAAAGTTTTAAAAAAAGAGGTAATGAGTTTTTTATCTGCCTGTATTATTTAAACTGGTTTTAACTAATTATTTCCGAGTTCATAATTGTTTTGAAACATAAGACACGCGAAAAATATTTCAAACGAGATACAAATTAAAATCTAAACAAAAACGAATACTTAAAGTTAAGAATAGTTGCAATCTGCTGGTGATTAGCTAAATATCAAATAAAATGCAGACGTTTTAAAGTAATTTGCAGATAATAAACACAAGATTGATGTACAAGACAACTGTTTTTTTATTTATCTGTCAAGGAAACAAAAACTTTAAATGAAGACCGCAATATTTTTTTTTCAGTTTGGTCCACACAGGCGAAGTTCAATTCTGGATATGTTCCGTTCTGGATACGGGACTGACAGATAATGTTCTGATAAAGATAAATACATCTCATCTGTATCTATGTTCTTTTTGGTCTAGATGTTGTATGTGCGACCGTTGAGCATTAGGTTCGAAGTCCCAGTTCGGGAAAAATAATTTTTCGATCAGTCGAGTTCCTCAGTAGCAGCCACGAAGCCCAGCGGATGGCAAGAGGCTGTCTTCATATAACATGGAAATTCTAGCAATATACGCCTCTGCCTAACCCTTCGAAGAAATCAGGCTTCATCATCATCATCAGCCTATATTGTTCCCACTGCAGGGACTCAGGCCTCTTCTCTTGGAGAGGGATAGGCTGTAATCCACCACGTGGGCCAAGTGCGGATTGGTAGATGTCACATATCTTCGAATTTTTGGTTCTAAGACATGCCGGTTTCCTCACGATGTTTTCCTTAATTTTGAGAGCAGGTGATGAAATAAATTACACAAAGTAATGCGCCTGCCTGGTTTCAAACCCACGACCAGCTGTTCGTAAATCAGGGCCGCCACCACTGGGCCACCACTTAATTGCTCTCGATGTTATGTAAAGCGGTCTTCGTCCGGTGTACACGGTCAGTCCGCAATCTGTCCGTACTTACTCGTTTATCTGAACTATAGACATCCTTCAACATAGATATTGATTACTTAATTTTGTTATTTATACACATGAGTGTACCATGTGTAGTTGATCACTACAAACTTATACGCGTACCTAAGGAAGGCGATTTCGTAATTAGCTAATATTTGGCTTTTATAAATATTTTTAACAACGGTGGTCCAATTGAGCCGCTGAGCGATCGCAAGAGATAAAATAACATAAACACTGACATGAATAACACTTAGCCAAAGTACGGTTTTATTTTGGAGGGTGGCAAATCATCAAATGACTCCTCCCGCTCTAGGCAGAGCGGTATAGTGTCAAACCACCCGTGTTTTTTCTTAGCCATTTGTGTCGGGGCCGCGGTATCTCTTTCAAAGAATCCGCAGATAGATGGCCAGCCTAAGAATCACTTTGCTTATCTTTGTCGAGTAAGGACAAATTCTGGAATTATCACATAAATAACGTAATACCTGAATAAGGAACAATTAAAGTGGTAATAAGACATCATTTTAAACAGAGAAATTGATTGGCGAATTATATTACAACAAAAAATGTTATTTTGTATGCTCAAGCGGATATTGTTCGTTTATATTAAGAAAGAAAGACACATCTGGTGTAATAATAAGATATTTTTAGCTCCGAAGGTTAGACGTCTTGTATGGTTATTAGCATTTATAATGTGCTGTTTTTGTAATATACAGACATAAAACAACATACATAACCTGTATGTTGTACATACAGATTTAATACTAGCTAAGTTGCAATTTAGTAATGTTGATGTTTACAAATAATGGAGGATGAATTTGGTAGAGAAAGACTACGTTACATAACCCTCCCTTTGGGCTTCGCCGCAGGCGGGTAAAACTAACATCAATTTTCTTAACGAAATTAACTTAATTTGTAGGTAAGTTTGGAACATCATCATAGCATCTAAAGCAAGGATGACCGAGGTAGGAAAAACCAAATAAATAATTAGCCGTAATATACAGGGTGGCCGGAACATTGACGTCCAAAAATAAAATTTCGGTCCCTCGTATCGTGGGGTATTCGAATCACCCCCATGTATGTTCCGCGACTTTTCATAGTTTTCGAGTTATGAATTTTTTCTGAATGTTTGAAAATTTTCGACCTGACCAACCTAAAAAAAATCTAAAAAAAAAGTAGAGGGTTTTATCGAGTTTCTTTTTTTGCAACTGAATTTTCATAAGTAGTACTTTTATGCATTTATTTATGCAAGTTATGAAAATGTTGATCTAAAGTGAAAAATTTACGTTCGGTAAATTATGACTTAAATTTTCAACTTCAAATTAAAAATCTTAACAGGTGACTTCATGGTTCTCAAGTAGGCTTCAAGAATGCGCCAGACTCTCAGCTTTCATAATCATTAAAAAACGTAGGACTTAATGGGGCTAACTTTGGCCTTAATCGGCCTTCAAAGACTGCGAGGTGGAAAATTCTTAAAATTAGCTATCTGATTAATAATTTTTTTTTTCCATTTTCTCGCTCCTAACGTTATTTAAATTTGCTAACCAAAAATGACTGCAGGAAAGCTAAGATTTAAACACGGAGATTTTTTTAAATGTTAGTTTAATGAATTTTGCGCGATCCGTTCTCGTGGACTATGGGTTGTAAACGAGGGTGCAACTCTTTTACCTGCAATAACAATGGACCGAGAGGAAAAGAGACCGAATTATTGCTATCTCTCTCACGCAAGGCGCGCAACAAGCCAACGCGAAACAAGTACCTCAGTCGTACTCACATTGTGTTTACTGCTATACGCGTGTCGCCATTTTGTCTTTACCACACTCGCTTTGCCCACGGACTCCGCTGCCTACTTGTTTGACTACTTTGCTCGTTTATTGGACTGTGTTTTGCATTCTGATTTGGACTTTTTTTACGTGGAAGTGTAAAAAATGAGTTACACGTTAAGTGAATATGCAGAAATGCATTATTTTTATGGAGTTGCACAAGGAAACGGCCATGAAGCAGCGCGACTGTATCGCGAACAACTTCAACGTCGTGGTGGGCCGCAACCTGAGCGATATCCCGACCATCGTGTTTTTATTAACACGCACAACACTTTGATGGCAGGCCGCATTCCTGGTCGACGCGGCAGTCATGAAGGAATCCCTAGAGCTAACCCGGATCGCAGAGAAATGGTGCTGGAAGAAGTTCAGCGAAATCCGTCTACGAGTACGAGAAGTATGGCTCGTGCTCTGAACATCCCAAGGACTTCTATCCAAGACATTCTTCACGATGAAGAATACCACGCGTTCCACATCCGACGAGTCCAAGCTTTACTGCCTACAGATCACCAATTGCGCGTTGATTTTTGCCAAACCATGTTACGAAAAGAGCAAGAGGATCCTGGATTTTTCAATAAAGTTTTATGGTCAGATGAGTCACGATTTGAGCGATCCGGAATATTCAATATTCATAATTACCACACGTGGGCGAATGAAAATCCACTCGAAGTGAGAGCTTCGACATTTCAACATCGCTTCAGCGTTAACTTGTGGTCTGGTATCCTCAATGGCGAACTAATTGGTCCGTTTGAACTGCCGTCCAGACTTGATGGAGAAACATACAAAAACTTTTTGGAAAATGAACTTCCATTGTTGCTGGCAGATGTGGATCTCGAACTCAGACGAACCATGGTGTTGCAAAATGACGGCGCCCCGTGTCACTATGCAACCCAGGTCCGAAATTACTTAGATGAAACATACCCCAACAGATGGATCGGACGCAGCGGACCAATTAGGTGGCCTCCACGCTCACCTGATCTCAACCCCATCGATTTCTTTATTTGGGGCTATTACAAGGAAATAGCATACGCCCGAGACTGTTCAAGTGAACAAGAGCTGAGGCAGTTGATTGCAGAAGCTGAACGTGTTGTGAGAGAGAACAGAGACGCTTTTAGACGATTGCCAGACAATTTCTTACGTAGGTGTAGAATGTGTATTGCTGCTGGTGGTGGCCACTTTGAAAACCTTTTGTAAATGTTAAAAATAAATTAAGTACTTTTTTCACATTATCATCTGTGTTTTATTCAAAACCACTTTTTACGTAAAACTTTTCTTACCCAACTCTGAAACTATTTGTTGGTTAGTTTTCAGTATTCTTATCATTAATTAACCTTAGGAACGAGAAAATAGCCACAAAAAAATAATTACTCAGATGGGTAATTTTAAGAATTTTTCCACCTCGCTGTCTTTGAAGGCCGATTTTAAACAAAGTAGTCCTATTAAGTACTTCATTTTTTTATGATTATAAAAGCTGAGAGTCTGGCGCATTCTTGAAGCCTACTTAGGAATTATGAAGTCACCTGTTAAGATTTTTAATTTAAAGTTGAAAATTTGAGTCATAATTTACCGAACGTAAATTTTTCACTTTAGATCAACATTTTCATAACTTTCATCACAGTTACGAAGCTGATTATTTTATGCATAAAAGTACTACTTATGAAAATTCAGTTGCAAAAAATGAAACTCGATAAAACCCTCTACTTTTTTTTAGATTTTTTTTAGGTTGGTCAGGTCGAAAATTTTCAAACATTCAGAAAAAAATTCATAACTCGAAAACTATGAAAAGTCGCGGAACATACATGGGGGTGATTCGAATACCCCACGATACGAGGGACCGAAATTTTATTTTTGGACGTCAATGTTCCGGCCACCCTGTATACATTCCAAAATATATAAATTCACTAACAGGCAGCTTAAACCACTGGGTATAAAAGCATGAAATATGGCACAAGAGTTTCTGATATAACGACGATGAGCTCTAACCAGCAGGGCTATTGCGTATCTTTGAAATGACAGTGGCTATCATATTGTCCATGGATTAACTGTCAAATTGGTTATGGTTTAGTACAAAATGGAACCATTTGACAGTTAATTAAAGCACACAGAGCCAAAGTGATTATCAATAAATCTGTCAACAGAAATACGCAATAGCCCTGCAGGAATTTTGAACATTCATCTCTCAAAAGGGTTTGTTAGGGGATGAAAGTTTGTATGGAAGTTCGTCTGTTTTGCAGATATGAAATTATATCTGGTTTAGGGCCAATAACATAACACGACATCCACCCCTGTAATTTCTAATAATTTAGCATAATACGTAATATGTAGTATAATCGATATTTCGCCAGTTATGTTCAAGTATTATACTCAGTTAGTATCACATTAGAAATGCTATTCAATACCACGAACCTAAACTTCAAATAAACACTCCATAATAATGAACACGTAAATAAATATAGGTACAATGTGCAAGTTATTTCTGTACTCTGACTATACTAAGTAAGGGTCAGTTTGAGGTCGAATAGTACGACAAGACGGCGATGGCCGACGTATAAATGTATTGAATGAAAAATGCATGAGAGCTCATGTTTCTGCTAATGTGGAAGTTAGATACGAAATTTAAGTAAATGCTGTTCAGAAAATTGGGTTAGCTTAGTTCCTTTAGCTGCTCTTAGAATAAGAAAGACGTTGCCAAGAATAGGGTACCTACTTCACCTAAAAAATCTTATTTGTCCGTCTGTTAGTTATTTGAAAAATATTGGATACGTGTTTTTTGTTTTATCAAATAAAACGTGTCGAAGATCATGAGTGGGGGCTTTTGACATCACTTTGTGGGTAAAAAAGTACTAACCTTATGACGTCACACGGCTTGACCCGACTTTTCGAAGCACTGTATCGTCTTCATCTTTAATTTAAGTGAAAAAAGAAAAAATACGTGTCCGTTAGTTTTTGAAAATCTATCTGACGGACTACTTAGATTTTTTGTTGAAATACCTTATGGGGCTGTAGTTGCTTTGAAATGAAACCGTTAACTTTTATTTGACAGATCAGATGTATAACAGATTAAAATTAACATAACATAAGATCACGCCTGTGGGGAGTACAGGCGTGATCTAATGTTATGTTAATTTTAATCTGTTAACATAACATTAGATCACGCCTGTACTCCCCGAAGGGTAAGGCAGAGGTACCTAAATAATTCTCATAAATAATAAAACAAATATTCTTTTTAATATAACATAATCTTCATCATATTGTTGTGGAATATTATTATTATTATTATTATATAAATTATAAATTCTTATTAAATTATAATCATTTACTATTAAATATATAACTTAACGAAAATTATAAAATATAGTTAATCCAGTAGAAAAATAATATAAAAAAAAAAAAAACTATACACCCGCAAGTCGCCAGTTATAGGGCGCGAGCCTATTGTGATCAACCGAGCATTATTCCAGATCCGTTGGGTTTTTTCATTGGCAGACCAATAAATGGTGGAAACATCCAACAACACTTTACCCGACCCAGGAATCGAACTCAAATCCTCATCATTCATCAGTCATTAAAATTTAACGAGCTCTTAATTTCCACATGACATTGCCATTTCCAGTTTTAAAATATTATTATTTTAAAACTGGAAATTTATATTATTATCGTCGCAGAAAAACGAAATGCTTTTTACCATTATTCTTGTCCCAAGAATTTAGACAAATCTGTAAACTTAAACTAAAGACCTTCATTGCAAACCTAGTTGTTAACTTACATTATGCCAAGACTCGTATTTAAATGGGCTCTTACATAAATAAACAAATTGTCCACAAAATTCCCGATACTTGCTATTCTTTGCGAAGAGTAATGGAGCGTCTCATTCCGTACTTTGCAATTGTAATGTAAACAGGCACCTACTGAAAGATCACTCGTTATTTCTGACTTGTAAATGTCTGTTATTTTAAGTGAAAAGGCAAACAACTGTACAGGAAAAAATGCTGTATAAAAAGAAAAGATAACTTGTTTAAAGATGATACGAATGTCTCTGACTTTTCTTTACGAAGTGGGATGATTACCTACTCAAGTCTCTTTTAAACCAACGCTTTCAATATTACATTGTTGACACAACTTAGTGGGTTGCTGATTTATATTTAAGTTTAATTGTTTATGTTAGTTTTTTGGTTGTTCGGTATTAAAAACTGTCCACACCAAATAATGAATAATGCATTTACAACATCATACATTTTTGTTTCTTCACTTTTACAATAAGATTTTTACACGTTACGTTAAGTTGTGAACTAGATACAAGTAGACTCAAGTGAGTGCAGGCCATTAGAGAACAATAGTAGATTATGCACCAAGGGGAGTAATCTGTACTTACCCTCGAGTGATACATAATGCTTTATACTACACTTAGGCACAAAGAAGTTAGCATCTGCTATTATGTCGGGTGGACGCTATCTGCTACCTGCTTTAAAAGTTTTTGTAGCCAGTACTTTTTATGGTAAAATTAAATCGTTTGATTGCCAACGTCATCAAGACTTAAAAAAAACAAAACGCTTATTATTATTATTATTATTATTATGTGAATTTCAAAGCAACCGGACATTTCAAAACCAGAACACAACCATGCTGCTTGTATTAAGTATAATGAACCAGAATAACACTCTCCAGACCAGCACTCTCAGAAGAAGCTTTTCACACGTAGAACTGAATTGTTCTATACTAATTATCGACCGCAACATTCCATTTTATGCCCGACTTTCATTCTAGTTTTATGATTATTGGAAGCCCTTCCGAGTTATGACTATTGCGTACTAACAAAAGGAAGCTTTTAGTAGGGTATGGCATTGTCGTAATTGTGATAATAATTTTATTTTCAAAGGATTTCGTAATATCGGCTTAGCTCTATTTACGAGTACAAGCGGTTTTCGAGAATGGTCCGCTTTCCCTGTTATTTTCGGTCATTGCTGACGGTTTTCCTATAACAACATTTTTCTAACAGGTCGGTCAACGTTTCATATTGATGATAATTCTCAGAAATATCGGACAGCACTTTATTTTTATCGAAACCCTGCCAAAACCCCAGGAATGTACACTCGGGAGCTGTTTATCGATTACGGATTAAAAGCATCAACAATATAGGTCGGCTTGATTACCACTTACTCCAGTAGCACACAGACGTGACGAAATCAAATTGCGGAAAGGTGAGGTAAACGACAGAGTGTCAAAGGCAATCAAACCACGTAAGAAGGAAAACTTAGATAGCTGGGAAATACAGGTGCCAGCTATCTTATTCCAGATTAATTACGTACAGAAGATTTTTTGGTGAAATACCCTATATTTCACCAAAAAATCTAATTAGTCCGTCAGATAGATTTCCAAAAAATAATGAACACGTAATTACTTTTTTACCCACAAAGTGACGTCAAAAGCCCCCACTATTTTATCCCCCATTAGTTTTATTTTCGTAAATTTATATTAATTTGATAAAATGAAAAAAACACGTATCAAATATTTTTCGATAATCTAACAGACGGACTAATTCGATTTTTCGGTGAAAATACCCTATTGGCACTTATCCAAGATCATATTAGTTCTACGAACATAAAATACGTACATCTAAACATAATCACAAACTAAAGTCCCTTTTTGAGGCCAGGTGACGTATTTTAATGCAATTTTCGCCTTCATTAAGAGCATTTATTCTGGAAGCTTTGTTGTTTATTATAAAGAATACTAATGTGTACCACCTGCAAACCTACTTACTTATTATATAGGAGTCGCTGTATGAATGTGACATTTCTTTTGTACAATATATTAAAACAAAGATAAAGGAAATTCGACTCTGGGGAAGACATGTAGCTGTAGGTAATATGTAGGTACGGAGTAGACCTTTTATTTTGACGTTTTTCTTTGAAATGCCACATGTAAACTCAGACCAAATAAAAAGTAAAGACGGAACTCTGCCAACAGCAAAGTGAGGCCGGTCAAACTACGCCTCGCATGCACGCACACACGTCTCAGACCAAATAAAAAGTTTAAGACCAAGGCGTAGTTTATTTTGTACGTGTGTGCGTGTATTGTGTATGTACACGGCGAGGCGTAGTTTGACCAGCCTCACTTTGCTGTTCGCAGAGTTCCGTCTTTACTTTTTATTTGGTACGTGTGTGCGTGTATGCGAGGCGTAGTTTGACCGGCCTCACTTTGCTGTTTGCAGAGATCCGTCTTTACTTTTTATTTGGTCTGAGCATGTAATGTATCGTAACTGTTTTCGATGAATTAATTTAATAAGACCAAGAAAATGTTTCAGGTCAAATGTCTAACATGATAAGGGTAGACCCGTTTTTTTTTTCATTTCTGTCTAAATTAATCAACAGACTGTGACATTTGACCGGAATTTTTGAAAGGGGTATAAATTCCCATCAGTTATGTTTAAATGTATTACCGCAAAGGGGTTTATTCGGGTATTTGGTTTCACCCTACGCGTGGGAAAATTGTTTTTCGCCAGTTCATTTATTTTTATCCCCAGGTTTTCAATACTTTTAAATTGTTTTGAACCGTAAAATCAATGTAAGCGAAGGGTCTAGACTAGTGGCAATAGCTTTTAAATCAACTTATTTAAACTACAACTTATTTAAGAATTTAAACTATTTCGGTGGCGTACATTTTTGCCTTTTACATCTTCCTTATCGCTGGCAGAATATCACTTTGTTTACCAGCCCTCCGAACTTGTAAACATAGTCCCTTTTCTATTTCACTAATTTACAAAGCACATATGCCTGGGTGGCAACACACTTTTTATACAATATGTTGGTATAGACTGTAAGGGATGTGATATATCGGTTTCAGATTCGATTACGGATATGTCATCAAATGTAATGGGCGGGCCTCTCGATTTTATGTTCGGATATTATCCGCGATATCCGCCTGGTATGTGGACTTGTAAATCTACTGATAAGCCATCAGAATTTTAATATGCCCATTGAGAGCGGATATAACAGGTGCTATTGATGTATTTTACATGAATTGATTGAGTGATTAGATCTGTTTTTTTTTATTAATTTATTCAAATCATAAATTATTACTACATGCCATTACGTTAATTATTTGACATCATCTGCCTAGTGGGTGGTCCAATCCATGGATCAGCCTAGGCAAGCACGGTTTGACCTGAAGCTGGACCCGACCGGCTGTTACTATTTAACCATGAGCTCCTCCTTAGTCTTTGGTTGCGTATTGTGTTAAAAAACAAAAATGGTCATATTGTTTGTTTGATTTAATTTTCTGTTTTTATTTTTTTATTTTTTTTTCTGTTCATCTAGTACTGATTCATTAATATCTAAAATACGTATGTGTTTAAATCCATTGTTGTAGATAACAATTAATCAGATTAATTTTGAAAAACCGTCTGAGGGCCGGTGACAGGTGATAAACTAGCAATTCGATGATTATCCAAGTTTATTTCATTACATTTTCTGATTTGTAACAGCACCTGTTGTGGAAATGGGTCAATTGCGATCTTTTATTTGAACAATAGGTTCATAACAGACAATTAGACATACATTTGTTACGGTATATTTACCATGATTCCTTTATGATTTGCGTTTCCGAAATTATGTTTTATACGTGATCTTGGTGCGCTGCGAAATATCGAAACTTGAAACAAATGGTATGCATGGTAAATATCCCGTTACACGTGTTAATAATAATGATAGTGACCATGATAGTTTTAAAACATAAATTGACAATGGAACGTCCAAGTGTCAGATGGGTATATTATGGAGAGCACAGGTATATCACACCAGTTCACAATATTCTTTCAATTCCAGTAACCACTACCTAAATATTTTCTTTACCAGAATTATTATCAAGGTGATATTGCTTCATTGTTTCACTATTATTGCCTGGAATATTTTCTTACTCCGCACAGATCAATCAATCGGGAAACTACTTAAATCTTTTCTTTTGGGACTTTCACCGGCGATTGATGAGGCTCTTATCGTTGTTTTTGGCGTATAATATTTTTACTTCGACGCAGGTTTCATCTGAGTAGTTAGTTTTTGTTTACCCTACAACTTTTACTATGAAACTAATCCTGCAATTGACAAAGAAAAATTGGTGTTTCCTGATTTTTTGGATTGTCTACTAATAAAAGTTATTTATAATAAAATAAAATCATTTAATTCGAGTATCACTGACTCATTTTCAAATACATTCCACAGTCACAGACATTACATACACAAAATAAAATTAAATACAATAAAAATTATCATTCTCTTAATCATATTAAATTATGGTCGTAAAATATAGCTTACGTCAATTGCATCAACCTGCCACATGTCGCGTATAACAGTGGGAGATAATGGCGCAATCAAGCCTTCCAGCGATGGCACAATGCGCTTCCTTATGATGAGCACAATAATCTTTTACTTGTAATTGGGGCTCCAAGCTCGGCTCGAATTACAGATAGTCACTCAAGAATCACCGTCTTCTTGCTCTTGCACATGTAACCTATTTGGGATCGGCGCAACACTTTGATTTCTTGCATTCTCCCCTGTCAGACGTCACGATATCATTTGCTCCTTTTTCCTTCACTCAAGACTCAATGAAACTTACTTGAAATAGATTTCAACCAATTCAATGGGTGGAATCTAATTTTAAGAAAAGCTTTTTTTTTTTCGGGTGTGGGATATCGTCAAATTACCCGTCCCGCTCTTGGGCAGAGCGAAAAGGAGTGTCAGACTTCTACTGGCTAAAAACCACTCATGTTCCTTCTTAGCCCTTTATGTCGAGGCCGCGGTGACTAGTGTACAACCCGCAGCCCTTTCGGGCCCCTCCCATGTTGCTAACATCTCTTTGAGGCGCGCGTGGAACACGAACGCGCCGTCGACACGGCCTGTTGTCGTCGTAAGACGGACGGACGGCGAGCTAGCCCATTACTCACCGTCCACAGGCAAACTACAAGAACACAAACACTAAACAAGCTTGAGTTCTGATTTAACAAAAATCAGCTTAGACGAGATTTTCATACGTTTTTTTTTTTTTTACTATAAAGATCGGTTATTAAAGTCAACAGATTATCTACGAATATTTTCCAAGACAAATATTATATGTTAGGATCGAGCATCCCGCCCAATACAGTAATAACGAAAACACGGTTTTGCTTATCGGCTACGGGACCGAAACAGATAAGCCTATAGAAGTCCCACTTCCTTACCGTTATACCTACCGAATATAGTATTATGTACGTCTATTATGATTATTTGAATAGTCGAAGAATTCAATATCAATCCTTGCCTGAAATATTCTGTATGATTTCCTTGTATGTTATCCGTCAGATCTTGAATTACTTTAATATTAAATGCAGGGATTTATCATCATGAATTTATCGCTCCGTGTATAATTCTGACATTTAGCTGCTTCCGGGTTGGTGGGGAGCCAACCAGAACCTAATTGGGAAAAGGCCCTTCAGGCAAGGCCCAAGGCAATTAACTGTTAGTGAATAAGTAACCCCATCTGTAAGCTTTTTTGATTATATGAAACCCACCAGTTCCCTTTTTGATTAATATATTTTTCTCCAAGACAAAATGTATCTTCGCGAATAATAAATCAAGTTACGAGATGTTTGTTACATTTTCCAATACATGTCATTTCTTCAAATGAATAGTAATCAACAGACATTTCGCTCTCTGAAGTCTCAGATATACCCAACAAAAGAATTACTCGAGTCGACGTTCGCTAAGATTAGATCAAGTCAATGTCACAATACAAAACGAGAACTTTTTAGGATTACCCAAAGGGTGCCAACGGGATCCTATAACATAGGTTCCGCTGTCTGTCTCTCCGTCCATCTGTCTGTTACAGGGCTGTATCTTTGGAGCCGTAACAGATAGACACATAAAGTTTTATACGGGTAATAAGATAGCCGGTATAACAGTAAATAATAAAAATAAAATAAAAACTAAAGGTTTCTTTCGGCTATTTATGTTCAATCTTAATAGCGGAGGAACCTGTGTGCGACTCGCACTTGGACTGTTCTTCATATACGTTTCGCAGTCACATTTATGAGAAGCTCTGAAAAATATGAGAAGATAAAATATATTTTGATAATATTTTTTCTTTTATTTCAAATATTGAATAGGCTTCATGTTGGGATTATTTCCTTTGGATGTCATGTAATTTCATTTGTTGGGTCGCATATGTCTTCTTCGAGATATTACTACCTATATTATGGAAATTGGATTTTATTGTACATAAATAAAAAAAAGGTCCTTTGTAATAGTACAGGATATAAGTGCGGTAAGTTGAAAATTACAGCCGAGGCGATATTGCTTACCCGAGCCGTAGGCGAGGGCTAAAAGAGAGCAGAGGCTGTAATTATCAAAGCGCACGTATGTCATACGACGTTTTATAACATATTTGCGAGGAAATAAATAAAACTCGGACTTTCTTAAACGAATAAATCTTTAATTAAAGCAGTTTTGAAAATTTGAGCAATTAGTAAAATTGATTATTATTTCTTAACAAATAAGCGATGCGATTTTTTTTCAGGCATAGGCACAAAACAGCCAGTATTATTAATAAAGTAAATTCATATTTTTGTTTTTGCTACGGATATTAATGGTTGTAATTTATTGTCGAAATTAATAAAATTAAAGAATTAAATGTTTATTTATTATATTTTATCTCCCAAAGTTAATTTTGTTCATAAAATGTTGACCACTTTTCTGAAATAAAAACTCTTTGCTAAGATTTAAAAAAGTAGGTAGGTACCGTTCGTTTTGACAGAGCATCTTCCTAAACCGTGCGATTTACATTACATTACCGCACAAGTACGTAATGAAATACATTACGATATTGAAATTGGTGAAATAAGAGACCCTTTACGAGCAAATGTGTTATAAAATGATTTTGCTAATCTTTTCAATAAATAAGTAATAGTTATTGTGCCAGAGGCTTCGCCCGCCTGGAGTACGATAATTGTTCCACGGGATCATACTACCGGGATAAAAAGTAAAGGTTATAAACTGTCTGTGTTCTAAATTTCATTAGCATTCGTTCAGTACTTTTTGCGTAAAAGAGTAACAACCATCCATCCATACATCCTCACAAACTTTCGCATATATTATATAAGTAGGATAGTTTATTTATTACATAGTACTTTAACATAACTCTGCCAAAATGTGGGCGACACCTTTGTCTAACCTTTCGGAGATTACAGGGGTGACGTTATGCGTGACTTGATCAAATTAAAATATTTACCTATCGTAACAGGGATGTTTACTGACTTAAAAAAATATGATTCTAATTAGCCCGTCTGTTAGATTATCAAAAAATATTGGATACGTATTTTTTGTTTTATCAAATCAATAAAAACTGACGAAGATAAAACGCGTCAAAGATTCGAGTGGGGGGTTGTGACATCACTGACCGCTAAAGAATGTCATACTAGACTAATGTCTCAGAAAATGACGTCACACGAGTTTTCAAAGCACTGTATCGTCTTCATTGTTTGTTTACGTGAAAAAAGGAAAAACTACGTGTCCAACATTTTTTAAAAATCTTTATGACGGACTAATTAGATTTTTTTTGTTAACATCCCTATTGTATAAAGGTTTTTCAATACAAAAAAAAAACCAAGTCCCTATAAACCGAGGTGTATTAATTCCTCTGTATTTGCGTTCCACCGTAACGCAAAATATAGACTCAGTTTTATCAACATAATAAGGAGTGCTGATAGAATAGGTTTTTTTTAATTATGTCAAATCTCTTTACTTGTATTCCATAATTAGAAATTCACATATCCTAGGATACTAATATTATAAACGCGAAAGTTTTTAAATATGAATGGCTGTTGCTTACTCTTTCACGCAAAAACTACTGAACGGATTTGGATAAAATTTGGTGCACAGGTAGTTTATAACCTGGATTAACACATAGAATAATTTTTATCCCAATTTTATCTTCCCGTCACATAATTTTCGAAATGTAGCGGGCGAAGCCGCTGGCAACACCTAGTATATTATAAAGTTTCGTTGTTAACGTGTTACCGGCATCACATAACAGCGCCAATCATATTATCATACCGCACATATCATCGTTACATTCTCACTTCTCGACATAATACTCGTATCTACTTCACTCTTGAATGCACTAGGTTTGATTGGGTATCGCGTCCCTCACCCCTTCCTGTTATGAGCTTGAGGTTCGATTCCCTAGGTCAGGCAAAATGTTAGGTGCTGGGTTTTTCCATCAGGAATTTCGCTGCCAGCTTTATGCTCATATTTGTGTGCCCGTTTGGACGCAAAAAGCTTGCCCCGCTTACCTTATTATATGAGACTCATACATCACTGACAAAATGTTCACTATTAGGCACACCTTTGCCTACCCTTGGCGATTATGGGCATAATGTTATTATTTATTAGTCTATAGATCTATACTGAGAGGAAAGATTTATATTTTTGTGTATACATACACACGTATGTATGTTTGTAATGAATAAACTCAAAAACTACTGCGCCGATTTCAAAAATTCTTTCACCATTAGAAAGCTTCATTAATTTTTTATCCCTGTATTCCCACGAGAACGGGAACTACGTGGGTGAAACCGCATGACGTCCGCTAGTTATTATAAAATTTCGAGGGCCAAATCGCAGTCGACGCGACTGGTTACTATCATAGAACTCTATCCTAAAATGCAATGCAATAAAAACGCTGTCGTATATTGCCTTATTCGTATGGTTTAGAGGTTACTACGCCTGTTTAGTTGCTTTGCCATTGTGATTTGCGTAAATTGTGGGAATACCTGAACGCTATTCAAAAGAACATTAATTACGATTTTTAGATCACACTTTGAAAATGAAATTTCTTATCACAACAATTATTAATCGAAGATATTTGGTAATAATAAAATAAAGTAGTTAAAAAACTAAAAAACCCGACTGAAAAAGCTGAAAAGCAAAAAACAAGCATTTTTTTAACTAAACAAAACTTGGAAGCACACGCGCTCCATGAAGACGAATCTAACGACGTATATTTTATTCAAATCGATATTCGATTCGATTCGAATCGATGAAAAGTTATTTTTTTACCATAAATTCTTCATGCTTTTTCACAGTTTTTTTTTATTGTACTCGTAAATCGTTTATACTTGAAATAAAAACTTAAATCAATAAGTAAGAATATTAGCGAGAATGATTTGTTTTGTTAAACAACTTTAAATCGTTATATATCCTAAACTATTATTTAAAATGAAAAATGACAAATGGGACCTAAAGATGATTTTAAAATACCTATTTAACGGCACCCCACTTGACATAGTTTATCGACTTTTTTTTTTAATTTTGACAATATGGTGTCCGGTTGTCGCTGTGGTGAATTTTGATTACTGTCATGTCTTTAGTGACACTCGCAACGTTAAGACGAATCGTTTGACGTAAGAATTATCAAAATTGGTCTCTAGAACGCCACATAGAAACAAACATACATACATACATACATAGACTGATAAATACATTATCCTCCTTTGCGCCAAGCAGTCGTGTAAAAACATACATTTTGTCGCATTTAAAAGTTACAATATTACTGTTCTCTGTGAACTTTTAATTTAGTGTGGTCTTTGAAAATGAAATGGAAAGTCAGAATTCGCTTCGTTGTGTCGCGTCCGTATTTATGTAAGTGAATAAAATGAACAGTCAGAATTTGCTGCTTTACGTCGTGCCAGTTTGTAAGTGAATAAAATTTTCCATAACTTTGCTAATGATGTTGCGGATAAAGAGACGCGATTAATGTCGCGGTCGTGACGTGCTTATTTTATTTGAAACCTCGAGTTTAGACGGTTAGTTAATTAATAATATAATTAGTTGTGACATAAATGTATCTGTTATTATCCTCACTTCGAACTGGGCGAAGCATAAATTGATTAATTGATACTTAGTGTAAGTTTAATACTCATTAAGACCATAGTTCACTTATAATAAGTTATTATATTCAATTATAGACGATACTGTTATTATTACATTCATTTAACCTCCTAAAAAGACAGACCAGTTCTTAAATATTTTGTAACCATACGGAATACATAATATAACATAACATCACGCCTTAATTCTCGTAGGAATAGGCAGAGGTGTACCAAATAGTACACCGATATCTCGCCAGTCAAGTTTTTTAAACCCATGTAATATAATAGGGGATGAGCCTATTGCCATCAACCGGGTTCAAATCTTCTTTCGGTAGCAGCTACCGAGAAATACGTGATGGATGGAAAACTCCAATAACACTTTGCCCGACCCAGGAATTAAACTTTGCTAATGTCACAAGACTGCTGAAGTCGCGCTTGCGACCACTAGACCAATAGATCTGCTGTTGTTATTCAGTCGCACGACCCGCATAAAAAATAGTAAAATAAAATGTTCAAATTACACGTTTTATAAAGAATACCGTATAAAATCCGATATAACTACTCAATCAATACGTACGCAAATTCACAATTTTCACAATGGTATACCAGTTAAACTCCGAATTTTCTTGACTTATTGCCACTTATTACGTCACTGTACAATAATTATATGCGCACATTTATTGCGCATACGTTTTGAAAAGCAAAAGTCGCGCTTCTTATACATTCGAGTCGCGATTATCTCTTAAAATATTCGTGCTAACTGTTACTTTGGTTTATTTTTAGCCACTTTTGTGGCCACAAAATGACATGGAATGCATAATCTTTGGTACCTATTGACTATAGTGCGATCGTGTCAGAACGGTTTCGGCAACGGATTTTGGCGGCGATGTTGCCTTTTTTTTATAAATTTTAATCTAAGTTATACCGGTACCTATTCCTACCTAGGTAGGTACATGCGTGTGGTTTTATAGACTTACTCTAGATTTTTAATAGTTATTTAAGTAAATATGGTCGTATATACCGTTGATGGCAGGTTTAAAATCATTAGATGGGAATTGGTTTATGCAGAATTTCAGTTTCCCAAATGAATAAATAAAACATCTTATACAGCCTCAAAATCATTTCAATTTCTTATCTATACTAATATTATAAAGCTGAAGAGTTTGTTTGTTTGTTTGTTTGAACGCTAAGATCTCAGGATCAGGATGTTGGATAGTCCATTTATCGAGAAAGGCTTTAGGTTATATAACATCACGCTACGACCAATAGGAGCGGAGCATAAATGAAAAATGTTGCAAAAACGAGAAACGATATTCCTTATTGAGAGCTTCCGTTGCGTGCGCTGCGAAAATGGTTTAAGTTATGCAAATATTGTGTATTAAAGAAATGTTCTTCTTTAAAAGTTCTACGAAAAAGTCTGCAACAGCATATATCTACCTACTAAGATTGACTCACTGTAACCATTTTTTACTATCGAAATGTTAGGTTAAATAGAATTATTTTTTGCGAAGCTTATTTAACCCATATGGTATTAATCTATATCTAAATAAATATGTTTGTTAGAAAGGAAATTTAATATAGAATATTTGTTCCTTTTACTCTATATAGTTTTAACAAATACCTTAGAAGATATCGCAATGTTAAAATGTACGCGCGACAAAATATTTACGCGGTCCGGCCTCCGGGAAATTCAAATTCAAGTTATTTACTGCACCATAATATTTACAAGGTGTTTTTGTATATAGTTTTGTTAGTAGT
This sequence comes from Diarsia rubi, assembly GCA_932274075.1. Taxonomy (NCBI): domain Eukaryota; kingdom Metazoa; phylum Arthropoda; class Insecta; order Lepidoptera; family Noctuidae; genus Diarsia; species Diarsia rubi. The sequence goes on from OW026433.1 coordinate 5,148,252, forward strand.
GGTGGCCCAGTGGTGGCGGTCCCGACTTACGTACAGTTGGTGGTGGGTTCGAACCCAGGCAGGCGCAGAACATTTTGTAATTTATTTCATTACCACTGTTCTCAAAACGGCGAAGGAAAACATCGTAAGGATACAATATCTTAGAACAAAAAATTCGAAGATATGTGACATCTACCGCACTGGGCCCGCGTGGTGGATTACAGCCCATCCCACTCCTAGAGAGGAGGCCTGAGTCCCTGCAGTGGGAACAATATAGGCTGATGATAATGATGATGAGTGTATATTTAACAGTAAGAGATAGGTAGGTACTTATAGTAATTCTCACTTTAATAATCTAAAATCTAGGGTTCTATCTTATATTATAGAAAGAAAAGATTAGATTTTTGTTTGTGACGATTTAACTCAAAAATTACTCAGACGACTTTGAAAATTCTTTCAGCATTAGAAAACTAATTGAAAAAATATTACTATTAATAGTCGATCTATCGAGGAAGGTTGTAAGTTATATAATGTATTATTATGACGCAGACGAAGTTGCGTGGGTCAGCTAGTATACTAATATACAAGAATTCAATTGTTTTGGAATGAAGTGTAAAATGTGCTCCTCTTCTTCTTCTGGAATGAAGAAGGAAATTAAATAAATAATCTAAGTGAATGGATAAGAAAATTTAATCCTTCTTAGGATTAACATAATAAAGACAACAAACATGTATATCGTGAACCGAAATGTACCTTTTGTAACACTAGTACGAACTCAATATATAGATATAAATAATATTGAAGTTTCCGTATGCTATTTCGAAAAACTAAATTCATACCAAATGCATTTATGAAAGTATAATACCTACTTACGATACTCGACATTTAAAAAATCAGTTCAGTAACAAATAGACAGATATTTTTATTTTTTTATCTGTCTGTCTGTTTGACCGGTTCATTTCCAAGTATTAAAGACCGCGTAATGAAAAAAAAACCTATAAAATTGTTTACCGTTAAAAATCCGATGCAAACAGGTAAATAATGTTTGCAACAACAGTTTGTTCCAGTTAAATATGATAAGAAATTGGTAAATTAGTTTTAGAGTTTCACGACTTAGAATCGGAACATTTATTTAAATATTGTTTTTATCTATAATTCTCAATTTTATTAGGTACTATCTAGTAATAAAATTAAAATGCAGTCCGACCAGATGACTTTTAAAAGTGATCTAAATTGAAACTTGTGGATTTTGGAGCGATTCTATGTTTAGAAACTCCTCATCAACATTTAAGCTGTTCAAAACCTTATTCATAGAGATTAGTTACCTACTACTACTTCCGGAATAGACACATTCAAACTATTGAATGGAATTTCAAGCGACAGGCTGGCAAAATGTTGGAATAGTTTCATGAATTTTGATTCTACTCATCTGGTATTGTCAGAAATTGTTATTTATTGATATATGCGTGAATTAAATATAAAATCACAATTATGGAAGTCGCACGTGTTTTGCGTGTTCGCGTGCCCATTTTTTTGGCACGCAAAATAACTGGAAACCGTGGAAAGCTCTGTTCCTGGAAAACTATGATTGTTGGTTCCAAATACTGCTGGACATTCATGCTCAAATCGGAACTGGCTAGTCGCTGTACAATTTTTTTTCCATACAAACACCTTTAAAAATAAATTGTGTTCTACGAGCCTGCTCAAAATCTACGCCACCTACAAAAAAATCGTACCCTTTTGAAATAGTCTCACGACGACAGAAACAGTTTTTCTGTACTACAGCTACACATACACATCCAAAGTCACACACATACATACACGTAAACTGACAAGAACACACACACCCACAAGTCCATTGAATGTTAACATAATTTATTTTCGTTTTATTACTTTGTGTTCAAAGCATATTACAGAAGCTCCCTTATGTTTTAATGTCAAAGGTTTGACATTCAAACATTTTAATTTCGTTAAAGTTTATAATTTTATTAAATGTTCTCAATTTCACAGTTTCGAGACACAAAATACAGACGATTGTGGCTCACGGATTATGACACAACTGTTTTGTTTCTTTTGACCTGTATATATATAAAAGGCAAAGCTGACTGACTGAGGATCAACGCACTAGCCAAACCCTTATGGCTAAAAACCTACAATTTCGCACACGTTTTTCTCTTATGACGTAGGCATGCATTGAGGAACGATTTTACGAAATTTCACCCCCAAGGGGGTAAAATAGGGGATGTAAGTTTGTATGGAAAACCTACATTTCTACGCGAGCGAAGGCGCGCGCGAAAGCTAGTTAAAAATAACTTATTACTTTATCTACTTTGGGAGGCCTATGTCCAGCAGTGGACGTCTTTCTGTTCAAATGGTGATGACTTTGCATGCAAACTATGCACCATAAATTCTACGTCTCGGTAACAGAGCTGCTATCCGTATGATTGAACTTATAACACCCGTCTCGGCGGTTGTAGGAACCTCCCTTTCCAACAGAGGATCAGAACCTTTCCATTCCTTTCCTGATAGCTATCCACTCATCCACTGTATCACATATTTAATTTTGACTCTAAATAAACAGAACACTTTTTACTGTATTCACATACCAACCGTCATGTTGGTAATGCGTGTAATTTTGTAACGTTAAATAATTGTACTACACAACCTTGACCACGCTCATTTACTCATACCCAATTTATCATTCTAATTTTGTAGTGTTATGAATTCTCGCAAAATAATAATTAGGTGAGATTATCTAAAACACGTTTTCTTGTTTCTCGTGTAGTAATCTAGACCAACATACAAAATTATGTGCAGCGACATCCATGACGTGTGTTAAGAACTAAAAAAAATTGCATTTTGCGTTCAAAATATAGGCCAACAACAGAAACTATAATCGCTTCAACAAAAAAACAAAATTAAACTCTTTATTATTATGTTAACGACTCTCTAGTCAAATGAAGTGGGCAGTAATCCAAACTATTTGCAGAATCAACATAAAACCAGGTGTGTTAGTAAGTGTTGATTAGATAATGCAAGGACGTTTCCTTGTCTCGTATTTAGAGTAGAGTACAAGGTTCATTTCAAAATAGTGTATTGTATTTTGTTCCTAACATAAATCTGCATTAAATTGTCATTGTTATACATAAAATACCTACCTGCATAGACCCAGACTGCTTGGTATTATTTGTTGAACAATCAAACGCACATAAGGGGTACAGAACCAGTACAAGCTGACCTGATATTCCATTGGAACTCCGTTATAGGCTAGGCCAGTTTAACAGTGTTACATTAGATGTACGGTCAACTGTTCCAAGCTGTTCTTTTCCGCCTACGAAATAAAACTTAAAGCAAAAACAAAGTGTTCTATTAAATGAGACTATAATTAATTTATGCAGTTCAGTTCTCACGTTTACTACAAAACTGGTTAGAAACTGTGTTGATAATGTTGTTATACGACAAATTGTTTAGTCTAAGTCAAAATGACAAAACTGTTTTGAGTGTAATATTTATAAAGTGGCATTTAAATGAATCCATCAAATAATAATTACTCTCTTACGTGTATTCTCAACTCTTGGCGTATTTAGGTGCAGCTTTTGTCAAAAAAGTCAAAGGTTCGGGGCGCCTTAGTAAACACATTATTTTGACTACTGTTTGGAAGCTCACTGACAGTTTTCCTGTTTGTGCGACTAGAAGTTAATTTGAAGTGCTCAAGGACTTTGACCGTATGACGAAAAGGCCTCGGGTAATTAAAGCGTCGTAAATGGTATAATGATTGCTTTAACTTTGAACAATATACGGAGGTAGGATTCTAAGAATTTTTGAGTTTGAGTGGAAGTAACTTAGCTAGTTATAGTAAACATTCAGTTGTACTCGCTCCGTTGTGCTGTGTGAAACCAATAAATACTTTTTCTCAACCGGCTTGCGTGTATGACCAGATGTATGAATGTGGACGAGACAAAAAAAAATGTATGGATCGTAGCAGGTGGCGTTCTGTGGTTTCTGCCTGTTTGAGACCTGAGTTTATGTATGTATAGGTACAATAGGGTAGATACCAAAAAAAATTGGACATTTATTTTTTTCTTTTTTCACATAAACAAAAAAATAAGACGATATAGTGCCTCGAAAACTCGTGTGACGTCACATCGAACTGCATTTTTTACCACGTAGTGGGATCAAAAACCCCCACTCATGTATGACGCGTTTTATCTTAATCAATTTTTATTAATTTAATAAAACAAAAAACACGAATCGTATATTTTTCGATAATCTATATACCGTTATATAGATTATCGAGATCGAACGATCGAGATACTAAACAGAATCATTATATTGTTTAGTCAGGTAACATCCCTATTATATTCGTTAGTATCACACAGACGCAAGATAAAACCACAGAAACCACATTAAAATCATCACGTTATTGAATTAAACCTTAACGGCCTTATTAGAAAAGTCGTTAAACCTGGGTTTAACTTAAACTTGCTTTATCTCACATGCCGTCACTTTCTTTTGAATATTATCGAAGTGAGACGGCATGCGAGATAAACCAAGTCTAAGTTAAACCCAGGTTTAACCACTTTTGTAATAAGGCCGTAAATGTCAAATAAAAAAAAAAATATTAATTCATTTAGAAGTTATCTGAGCATGAGGTACTGACCAGTCTAATCAAATGAGACGTGTTTAACATCTAAATCAACGAGGCAATCAAATAATCAAAACACTTTGTGGTGGTCTACGAATGTTACGGAGCTTCGACTCCGAGTCCGGAGCCGGAACTTCCGATTGATATAACGTCTCCGGTTCCGATTTCGGCTCCGACACTTTTGAATTGGAAGTAAAACTAAACTTCCGATTCAAAAGTGTATCAGAGGTCAAAGCATATCTAACTCGCCGTCCGTCCGTCTCACGACGAAAACAGGCCGTGTCGACGGCGCGTTCGTGTTCCACGCGCGCCTCAAAGAGATGTCAGCAACATGGAAGGGGCCCGAAAGGGCCGACGCCTGTCGGGGCCGCGGGTAGTCCTCTGGTTATCGCGGCCTCGACATAGAGGGCGAAGAAGGAACATGGGTGGTTTTTAGTCAGTAGAAGTCTGACACTCCCTTTCGCTCTGCCCAAGAGCGGGAGGGGTTATTCGATGATTTTACACCCACCAAAAAAAAAAAAAAAAAGGTCAAAGCATATCAGATAGTGGCGACAGAGCGTGGCGGACGCGGTCAAACGTGTACGAGCAGGTTTATGCAGTTCATCCAATACTTTTGGACAGACAATACTTTTTTCCATTTGTAAGTATGGCTAGGGTCGGGTGATCTTATAGAGTTTCCTTACCATTTGATTCTGCGTCGTTAAGCCCTTCCATACAGCTCGTAAGTACTTTCTCAAGGCTGTGAATATCATAGAGCAAAGCTAAAACAGTTTTGTCAGGACGCACGTACAAGCGAACGGTAATACTACCTACCACTAGAATACTCATACAATACCACACTAATAAGTTTGGCTCAGAATGTTCTTTTGCCTTATCAATGTATGATAGTTCATGAAAACTGGACGGGACGCTTAGAACATACATACCTACAGTCACCATATTGGTAACGTTTTCAAACCTTTTGAACGCCAGAGCGTAAACATATCGGAGCCCTTCCCACGCCAAGGGACAAATTCCTACAAAATTATTTGACACTAGTTTCTATTAAAAAGCAGTTACAAAGTTTAAAAATTACGTTTTTTTGACGGCTGTAGCCCACGGTGGCGTGTTGGGCACGTTTTCATTTGTCGGCTATACCCGACCGTGGCAATCAAAAGGTTAATAAAAAGGGTAGGTGCGTAGGTAGTACTGGCAACTGGGCGTGGGTGTATGGTCAGATGTTTGAACGTGGTGGATGCCAAAGGAGTATGTAAAGATCATAGTAGGTGATATTCGATGTTCTGCGGTTTCTGCTTACCCGCATGATAAACAGGCGTAAGATTGTTTGTATGTAAACTGGATAACTATGAAAGTATAGTAAGTTATACATAATAACATATAACAGACTTCTACTGACTAAAAACCAACCTTCTTAACCCTTTATGTCGAGGCCACGGTATCTCTTACAACAACTCGCAGCCCCGACGGGACAATAGTATCCCTTAAGTTTCATTTCATAATATAAAGTTGTATTGTATAATTCCAATCGGAGTAAAATGGAAAATTACAAAAGCGGCAAGAAAACAGAACGTGAAATTGAGCTCCACAAAATAGCTCAAGTACCAATTGTACCGAAATAATACGAAATCTCGATAAATAATTTTAGTCTTTGAACTAAGAGAACACAATCCTCTAGTCGTTCACTATTTGTCTTTAATTTCTGATAAGGGTAGGGACACTGTTGCGACTTTTAGTCAGCTGTGACAAAAACTCTGCTGTTTTATGTTTTAACAGTGTCTTATTCCGCCTATTTCAATGATTTCATAATTTGATAGCCGATTTGTATTTTTCGGAATTGTCATTAAACAGGATAACTTATGAACTTATGAACAGATGTCGTGGCTTTTTCGTGACTGTACTCGGCAATAAATTGAAAAAATATATAGGTAAGTTTAAAGCACATTTTATACAGATAGGTCTTAGAAAAATCTTTTCAATCAATATCGTCAATAACAAATCAACGAAAACAACATAGGATTGGATTCGAATGCAACCAACTGAACCATCAATTATTTATCTACCAACACAATCAAATTATCATTAATCATTCCACAATCATCAAATGCACAAGAGACTGACAATACTAAAATCAGAAATGGGGCAACCATTTCACTTTTTCTTAATAAAAAACTTTTAATAAAAAAGTAAAACCGACTTCGACAAAAAATAACACACAAAAAAGTTAAATAAACTTTAGAAGAAAAATTAGTTTCTGAAGTCGGTGACTTTTGTTTGTTTGATTTTTTTTTGCCACCGCCTTCAGAAACAAATTTTTCTTCTAAAGTTTATTTTTCACTTTTTTGTGTGTTATTTTTGTCGAAGTCAGTTTTATTTTTCACTTTTTAGTGATTCACGTGCTTACCCCTTCACAACGTACCGGCGTGATGTTATGTTATGAACTGGTGTAAACAATAGACAGACATGGGATTTCAACAATCCCAATCCATTTGCTTTTATTTAGACATCAATACGACCTCGCAAGGTTTTGTATTTATTAGTAGAATAACAAAACATCACGCCTGTAATCCCCGACGTTTGCGAAGTCGTATTGATGTCGGTTACATAAGAACCATTCTACCATCAGTAGAGCTATTGCGTATCTTTTAAATGTCAGTGGTTATCATATTGTCCATGGATAAACTATCAAATTGGTTATGGTTTAGTACAAAATGGAACCATTTGACAGTAATTGATAGGCACTATAGGTTAGCCACTGTCATTTAAAAGATACGCAATAGCCCTACAGATCAGCTTGTTAGAGAGACAATACCAAAATCGCTGTACATTTTTCTGAGTTCTCTCGATTTCGCCAAGATTCCATCAACTGATCCCGACCTGTAACATATACGTAATAGCCCTGGCTATTGCGTATATTTTAAAAGGCAGTGCAGTGGCAGCTATCATAGAGTTGCCATCAATTTACTGTCAAATGGTTCCATTTTGTACTGAACCATAACCAATTTGACAGCTAATCCATGGACAATATGATAGCCACTGACATGTGAAAGATACGCAATAGCCCTGCTGGTGACTATGAGACCAATGCAGGCTTTCGAATAAAAGAAGAATTTTCCAAATCGGTTCGTAAATGACGGAGACGAAAAGATCGTTAGTGTAGACAATGTAGTCTTTTTGTTGAGTTTTGTTGATTTTTCAAAAACCGCTCCTCCGATTTCGATAAAATATTTTTTTCAAATCTGATAGCAAGCGACGGAGTTATGCCCGAACAAACATAAAATATAAAGAAGTCGGTTAAAAAAAGATTTTGCCAAACTAAAATATTATTTCATAAGTAATTCCTGATTAAATGTTAATGGATGGAGAGGGAGAGGGAGACCAAACAAAAGATGGATGGATTGTGTGAGGAATGATATGAAAGAGAAAGGAGTTAATGCCACCGTGACGTCTAACAGGGAAGAATGGAAAAACAAAGCGTGTTGCGCCGACCCCAAATATGGGCTAAGGTCAGGAAGATGATGATGATTAACAAAATGCTTAGAGGAAAATGTATACATATTTATTATTATATTACTGAGACGCACTGATTATTATATTATCTACTACGCATACAATCTAACAGTAGTGCGCACATGTATCAACATTGATGTGACCTAGACACTGCGATACATCACATCACATCAGATAAACGTACGCACAACAAACACGCCATAAGATCATCTACATACGTAAGTACCACTTCACAGTCGCGAGCGTGCGTCCTTCCTAGAGAAAAAATCCAAAAGAAAACGCCTCCGTTTTTTTCCTTTGCACTAATTATAGCTGTCCATCAAAATAAGAATATAAAAGCTGAAAATGTTTCTGTTGAACGGCGGTAGAATAATAACTTGCCGAAGAGTTGCCACGATTGTTTGTTTATGGAAATCGTTATAGGGAACTGCCGACGCGCAATTTATTTCGGATCTATAAAATTCCACTGTTGGGCAAACGAATTTTAATTTATCGTCATGACATGACGCATTTAAATCTCAAAACAGAAGGCTGTTCTATTTTTTAATTTATTACAATTTGCTTTTCGAGTTTGTTGCCATCTTAGAGATGTTGTGCCAGTTTTTGGCTGAGCCCAAACTGGCAATATAACTGTTTGCGACCATCTAGAAGCTCTGATGAGATAGTTTAATTTATTAGCATAATACCATCTATATTTTATAAAAATAATTTATAAACAGTAGTAAAAATATAGACGCGGCTATTTTTTTTTTCTTAGCCGAAATGATTTTAATTTGTCCGTAAATTATGAGAATTGGTGCTCGTTTCCCAAATGATATTCTCACTTGTCACTTGTCGCAATTAGCGGCACCTCAACGGAAACTGGCAGCGTGGCATCTGTCAACGTGGAAGCTAACATTGGCACGGATGAAATATAATTAATTGTGTTCGTTTAGGGAAAAATAAAACAAAACATTTTACTTTTGACTTAATTAAATACGCGGTTGTTATTAAGCTTTGTTTATAGTATGTTGTAAGTTCATTTATTAAAAACGCGTTTTATGTCTGCTTGCGCGAGTACGTTTTGCGAATTAATAAGTTTGGATATAAAAAATGGTAACAAAACAAAAAAAAACATCTCCAAATGTTACCAGGAACCGCGGCCATATATCAGTTTGTTTGTTATGCATAATTAATGTGAAACTCAAAGTAAAAACCGTGCGAAGCAAACATTTTGATTGTCAATAAATAACATTAATAAAATATTTTTAATTACATTTAACTCCATAGCTGACGTAAGCGCAAAAAGCACTCCAGGTTCCGGGCAATTTTCCTTTGGGAAAATAAGGTGAAAATAACAGCTCACTAAAACAAAAATACTCGACAGATACACTAGGTAATACAATCAAGTTTTCGTATAAAAGAACCAAATTTGTGAACGGAAGGACCAAGCCCTTCTTTGTCATGATACAAGTAGGTAATTTTGTTTGTGAGTCGGAATTACGTTGACGGTATCTTTGTTATAGGTAGCTGTTTGTTTCGGCATCCTTTATATATATATATATAAATAATATAAATTTGGAATAAGAGGATTATGAAGTAAGGCTTTGTGCTTATATATTCTCGTATGAAATTAATTTTATAGTAAGATTTCTTTGTACCGTAATAAGCACAGGCAGACGATACGAAAGGGGAAGTCTTGCTGGTAGATTATAAGTGTCATTCGACTTTTTTTTCAGTGATCTCTCAGTAGTGGCAGGGATTCAAGATAGGTGCCCTGTTTAAAGCAATATGTTCGCGCCTGTTAAACGAATAACTGGCGATATCTGGTACGCACAATGACCAATCAAGCTATGCCAAAACCATCTCCCATTGTATAGAAAACCTATACGAAGCGAGGTCATATTATACTGGAAATGTAGGGTAATGTATCGCCGTTTGTACTATCTAAGATGACTCTATGAAAAAAAAAAAGAAAAACATTGTACGTAGAACTGACGAACCCACAAAATTGATAGATCCTTTTTCGTCACGAAGCGTTTTCAGTTGGGATTAAAAATAGCATGCGATGTTTTCCAATGCGAAACTGCTATGGAAAATTGGAGATCAGTAAAGTAATTTGTTCTTGTACGCATATGTTTCGAACATATTGTAGCCTAAACGGCAAATGTCCACCAGCTGCCATTCAATATGTCATCGTTCCCATCCCTGACCCAAATTTGATAGAATTTGCTATGATATGGACATCACGCCTGTAATCTCCAAAAGGTTAGCCAGATGCGTACCTAAGTACACCCACATTTCGCAGGTTATGTTTAAGTTCCATGTGATATGGGGCGAGCCGATTGCCATCAACCGAGCACAAATCCAGACTCCGTAGCGGCTACTAATATATAAAAAACCCAATTCTACTGCCCGACTCGGTAATCGAACCCGGGACCTGAGCTCAGTAGTCGCACTTGCGACCACTAGACCAATGAGGCAGGTAATGGTGACACTAATAAATTTCATCGTAATAATCTGTTTAACAATCTATCAATAAAACAACATAAAGTAGTAGGTCTATTAATGAATATATGTTAACAATAAAACTTGATACGATTTAATTGACGGATTTGAAATATACGTGCATTACAAGGAAGTATTAATTAGCATACATTGTTACAATTGGTATAAATATTATACATGAATATCATTACTACGAGGTGCATATTTATGTTAATAATAGACTATTATCAGGAGGTGAATAAGTGCAATGATGACGCATTAATGATTCTCACTCAGGTGCATCATACCCACGATGCTACTCAAAAGTAAATTACAAATTCAAATCACCAATACGCAGCCAATATAATATCACTGCACGAATACTTAATTATTCTATTGGTGGCGGTCCGTCGGTACACTATGGTTCTCGATATCTACCACCGGTTTGTCAATCACCAAGGAGATGTAAAAATTTATTGTATAATTGTTTTAATAGGAATCTCACAACAAATCTATATTACACTTCGATTATCATGCAGCGTGCAATGAAGATAACACTTCTTTATGATTTAGGCCTCCTCGTGGGTTGATACCAATCCACAAACCACCTAGACCAGCGCGGTTTAACCATTTCTTCCAATTTGTGCACCTATCTGCGACCTCTAAATTCCTATTAGTTATAGCAACATTACAGACAATACATCCAATACGATGCTATAAGACACAACATAAAACAAAAATGTAAAATTAAATAAAACTACAGAAAAATCCGTAAAACATGACAAAGCTCATAGTTGCACCCCATTTTCAATAACTATTTGTGCCCTTTGAATAAATTTCGCCAGGTTAGATAATAATATCTGTATTCTATGCAATTTTTACCATCAGTCATAGAATAAAGTAAGTAAACGAAAAGTAAACTTTTGTTTTACAGACCATGGAGATTTACCTGTTCTGTAAAAAGTTCCAAAAAGTTTTAAAATATCGTAATCAGTTAAAAATCGTTTCAGCAATTCGCGCTATTAGTAAAGCAATTTTAGAATAAACCACAATAATCCTTATTTTTCTTTTATTAATTTCAAATTAAAAGTTCCAAAAAGTTTTAAAATATCGTAATCAGTTAAAAATCGTTTCAGCAATTCGCGCTATTAGTAAAGCAATTTTAGAATAAACCACAATAATCCTTATTTTTCTTTTATTAATTTCAAATTTTAAATTTGGAACGTGAAATAATCATGCCAGGATGTTTCAAATAACATGCCAATATATCGTCAAATCAAATTATTAAAACCTATTTCTTGTTCTTCTTCATTGAAGTTGAGAAAAAAATCGAAAGTGCCCGTTTTTTTTGCAAAAGAGTTTATATTATTTTTAACGCTTATTGTCTGTTACGTAAATTATTATGACATTGCAAATTGTCTATAAATAGAAGCTAACCGGAAAGTGTCAATATTCATCCGACTATAGTAACCTATTTAAATATTGTTTTCTTTGAAATATATTTTGCCATTTTAGTTTTTCTCCAAACAGATATAAAATTGTATCGTGTTTCAAAATGGTTGTTCTGCCGTCCTTTTTCCCCATTGGCTATTGAACAATGAATGCCTCTTGAATCTGTGCGCCATTGAGCAGCCAAGGGCTCTTGAAGTAGACCCGTCTACAGTGACAATCGACAACATACTTGGTGTAGCCATATTTGATTTGTGACCTTTATGAACGTTTTACACGTGTCGATTTCAGATATCCTCGTGAGTGTCTACTAGATATAGATGTAGGTAGGAATTGAGTAAGATAGAGTAGTTTTTTATAGCCCTTTATATTTTATCGACTTTCTTATCTAGCCCCCAATACGCCAAGCGATTCTCTAGCATACTGAGCCTGCACTGAGAGTTCAAAATCCAACAGTGGGCTTTTTTGATACACTAGGTTGCGCTCTGTTTGATTTTCAATGGTAAGTAAATTATTTACAGCTAGAAATCAGGAATTTCTAGTAGACGTTGGCTTGTGTATCAGCTATTCAGTATAGTATCTCTTGAACATTATAGAGTATTTACATGGAACTCCTTGTTTATTTCTAAGGATAGGTCTCAAATACCGCTAGCCAATTTATTGTTCAGAGACCCTTGTCTACGACGACAGCAATATCTGCTTCAAATAATACCATGTAAGGTAACCAGTACGAACGGTCACCTTTGTACGCTACCGTGTTGGATTTCCAGAAATTCGTCGTATTGAATGTGTGCCCATATAAAATATCCCCTGTATGATTGTACCGATATGTGACACGAGCCTTGTGCTCGACAAGGGTTAGGACACAATTAATTTTGATAATTATTGTTTTTGTGATCACTTAAAAGCATCGTCGGTGAGTATCAGTCTTCCATGACATTTTTTTACAGCATTTGTATATAGCCTTATGAGCAGTGGGATGGCTGACTCGTGGCTTAAGACGATCGGTCGGGTCGGGTCGGTCTTGAATGTGAAGGACCGCTTTTAAAGGTCGGTCAGCAGATAGGTGATCATCACACACCGAGTTTCTTCCATATCTTGAAAAACACGTTAAGCCCGGCCGTCAATTGTAAAACGCCGTCAATTGTAAAACTCCGTCAATTGTAAAACTATGTCAGACGTTATTTTGTAAAGGTAGACAGTCAGTGGCCGGACTGACACAACAATTTTTACCATAAGGTAACTGAATCAACCGAGTTGTGGAGGTCAGACAGGCAGTCGGTTTCTATAAAATACTGGTATTTGCTGCTTTCAGTCATACCGAATAAGGCGGAAAGCCTTATTTTTTTGAGTGTCAGACTTCTACTGACTAAAAACCAACCATGTTCCTTCTAGCCCTATATGTCGAGGCCGCGGTAACTTGTGAACAACCCGCAGCCCTAGGCTGAAAGCCTACCCTGATATTGTTGGGGACTCATATGAATGTTATTTACTGAATTAAAAAAATATATAGATATAATCACTTTCAATCAAAAAAGATGAAGTGAGTAGTGTTTGAAAATTCCTCTTCGCCAATGCATTCAACTAAAGCTATATTAAATAAGTATGCGAGCAAATTTATTTGTATTATTCTTCCGTAGTCAGATCGTGCAAACAGTTGCCATTCGATATAATAATTAATCGTATAGCTGTACGATAAATTATATTGATAGGCAATACAATCAACAATATTCTCGAACTTTTAAATTCATTACACCCGTTTGAAGCAGTTGCAATGTTACACGGTATAATTACTTATATTGATTTACGTTTCGTTTTTCGGTGACAATAGGTTCCACAACCACAAACCATATTTATGTCTGTATTATCTATAAACTAGCTTATGCCCGCGGCTTCGCCCGCGTCAAATTACTACTAAAACCTTCCTCGCGAACCACTCTAACCATTGTTGAAAACAACATGAAAACCGGTGCAGCAGTTTTTAAGTTTATCGCGAACAGACAGACAGACGCGGCGGAGGACTTTGTATCATATGAACTCGTAGTGATATTATTTCAGAAATGATTTTCTTGTTTTTCAGTGTGAAACTTGACTTCGGCTAGAAATTGTTTTTCATTAGGATCGCGTTGCTCTTCTAAAGTGAGCAAATCATTTTCACCGCTATGCAAAAAAAATATCTAGGAAGGCTCATTTTCGTCATTACGCCATTCTTCCCTGACTTGCGTAACTCAACCACGGTTCACCCTAATCGGGCCTTTGGACGGTGAGTGATGGGCTAGCTAGCAGTCCGTTCGTCATATGACGACGGCAGGCCGTGTCAACGGCGCGTTAGTGTTCCACGCGCGCCTCAAAAGTTGTTAGCAACATGGAAAGGCCAACGCCCTTCGGGGCTGCGGGATGTTGTAAGAGATACCGCGGCCTGGACATCTAAGAAGGAACATGGGTGGTTTTTAGTCAGTAGAAGTCTGACACTCCCTTTCGCTCTGCCCAAGAGCGGGACCGGTTATTTGATAATTTTCTACCCGCCAAAAAAAGGGTTCATCCTAAGAAAAGTTCACGTGGATTATAAATGAATAGATATAAAACTTAGTAGGTTATGTTAAACTTGGTAGGTTACTTAGTAGGACCGCAAGGGAAAAGAAGCAGAGGCAGACGACGAACAGGGCACGCCACGATAGTGGCGGGTAAGTCCCCTCTTTGAGGAGTGGCTTGAGAGGCGCCACGGCGCCCTCACCTTCCGTCTGACGCAGGTCCTCACCGGACACGGTTGTTTCGGGAGGTACCTGCACCGAATCAGGCGGGAGGAAACGCCCGGATGCCACCATTGTGAGGATCGGCCGGAGGACACGGTGGAGCACACAGTGGAGGTGTGCCCCGCTTGGGCGGAGCCCCGCCGTGTTCTCGTAGCGGCGATCGGCGGCGGCGACCTCTCGCGCCCGGCCCTGGTGCAAGCCATGGTCCGGGGCGAGGAGGAATGGGACGCCGTCGCCTCCTTCTGCGAAGCAGTGATGCTAGCGAAGGAGGTGGCGGAACGCGAGAGGGAGAGAACCTCTCGTCCCAGCCGCCGCGGGAGGCGCTCCGGGCGTCGGGGGTCCCGCGATGACCACCGTAGACGCGGGCCTGTGGACGGTGAGTGATGGGCTAACTCGCCGTCCGTCCGTCACACGACGAAAACAGGCCGTGTCGACGGCGCGTTCGTGTTCCACGCGCGCCTCAAAGAGATGTCAGCAATATGGGAGGAGCCCGAAAGGGCCGACGCCTGTCGGGGCCGCGGGTAGTCCACCGGTTATCGCGGCCTCGACATAGAGGGCGAAGAAGGAACATGGGTGGTTTTTGGTCAGTAGAAGTCTGACACTCCCTTTCGCTCTGCCCAAGAGCGGGAGGGGTTATTCGATGATTTTACAACCACCAAAAAAAAAAAAAAAGGCAGACGACTAACTCAGTGGGAGGACGAGATTGTCAAAACAGCCGGCTCAAATCGGAGCCAAATAGCAAAAGACAGAGACACTTGCGACAGCTTTGGAGGAGGCCTTTACCCAATCCTGGGTCTTTGCAAATGAGAATAACTAACAAAAGTAAAATCAAAATCAAAATAAAAATATTATTATTTCATATAGGCCTACATGGGCACTTATAAAACGTCGACAAAAAAGTGCACGGTTCGGTGCATTGGTCGATTCCTAAGGAGAAGAACCTTGAGTAATCTTTTAAAATCGTTTGGGTTAACGATAAATTCCAGACATAATCTTGGTATAATACACACATGAAGACTGTGCAGATTAATGTCTGAGATGGTCTTTTGAAGAAAGCACCACACAGATTTGAGTGGACCCGTCCAGTCAGTGCAAGCATTTGTCAGTTATCGTGGAGCTCGACTTATAACTCAAGGAGCTCAACGTCACGACGAACAATACCAAAGAAAGGACATTTGGGTTGGTCGCTTATAGTACTCAAACTGCCAGACCATCGTTAAAATCAAAGAAAGACCCACGTGGTCCTCACATTCACAATACAAAAATAATCAAATATTTATCATATTGAACAATCATGTCATGTTATTAAGTTATTAAAGAAATGTCAAAAAAACAGAACACATAACTAAATAAAAAATAAAATATTTACAAGTAAATACTGGTCAAACAAAGTAACAACTACATTTAATACATGAAACTAACCCAACTAACACATTTCTACTAGACATTAGAATTGTTAAAATATTGACATATATAATCGTCTGTAGAATGTGCTAGGTAATTACTGTCCAAGTGGCATTTTCAACAATATCAAAAACGCGACCATTTCCTGACATATTAGGGAGAATCTAACGATTTCAATCATTGTCCATGTGTGTAAAAGCTTGCTAATAGAGTGAGTTATTTTCGCACATTGATATGATGGATTGCCCCGTCACTATTTACGGAGAAGTGATTTATAAACCCAAACTATAGTGACGTTGTCGTATATTGTGGCTTCCAGAAGTAATGAATGGATTACGCTTTTATGTGTGACAGCCCATTCTCGCGGTAAAAATTGGTAAATGATATCCCCCATTCATTTTTGTTTGCGAAACTACTAGGTTTTGAATCTATTGTTAACGTATTAGCAAGAACAAACGGCTTTATTTTATGCGCGAAAAACTAGTTTGTCGAGGCAAGGTAGACTGTCAATGACCTGGTAAAAATTGAGGAAACCGTCTTCAAAAATAGCTACGTTTTGTGTTTAATACTGTTAATAACCTTTGTAAAGTATATATAGTAGCTAAGAGGTTTTTAGTAGCATAAATACCAATCAAAGATGTCCTCCCATTTCTACGACCATTATAAGTCAGACACTAGATATAATATAATATTACGTTTCTTAGCTCTTAGGCAAAACCAACTTTGATGAATAAAATCTTAGAGCAGCTTTCCATTTCGATTTACTATATTGACGGTACAATTCTTCCCAGATACCGGCTAGCTACGCCGATATTCAGGTACACTCAAGCTAAGCCAAGGAATATTGCTTGGCGACGACGTCGAAGTACATTGTATGGTTCAGCAGTTTTTGGAATGTGCATTTACCTTATCATGATTGTGTTCTATTCGATAAATGTATTTTGCTGTATTTCGCAGGTGCATAATATTATGTAATCAGTCAGAGAATTGACAATAATAAGGGGTTATATGGATAATGCTTTTTTTTGTCCGAAAACACACGTGCTCATTTGAATACATCACTAGCTCAGCTTGCTTTGCTTTTGTAAAATTATGGGCAATTATGTGGTTTCTAGGGTTCCGTATCCGAAAAGTAATCAGCGGGACCCTATCACTAAGCCTGCACCGTCCGTGGCTGTATCTCATGATCCGTAATAGGTAGACAGTTTTACTTTATTGTCACAGAATTCCTATTGCGCCGTGTACCGATATAGCAACAAATTATGAAAATAAATTAAAAATAAACGGGGCTCCGCTTTTGTGAGTCGCTTAGCTAACAAAACTCGATTAATAAACGCGGATTCAAGTTACAACTCTATGGTTGGCGTAACTTTAGGTACTCTTTGTTTATTAATAAAGGGACTAAGATTCAATAAAACATTTGAATCAAGCAGGCAAGTCTAAATAACGACTTCACTGAAAATTTCCATTAAGATCTTTCATTGTTGCATCCGTAAGACTAAAATAAGACTAAAATTAAATCTGTGTCTTGTATTTACTGCAGTGGTCAAAGCCTAAAATACTACCAAGAAAAATATATCGATATAGTAGACGAAAGGTATTACAGGGACATACTTTAATTTTTCATAAATTTTTGTTCTTCAGAAACATCTTCATCTATTTTTTCACGCTGATTTAGGAACTCATTCTTGTTAGTCAGATTACAAAAAAAAAACATGATCAATCATTGAGCAGAAACAAAAATATACACATTGCCAAAAAAATCTTTAAAAAAAAAACGGGGAAACAAAGCTTCTTACAATAAAATAGCTCGTCAAACGAGAGCACCCAACAAAAATCTCAAGTCACCACCTCCAAGCTTTTATTTTTTCCAAGCTTTTTCACAAGAGACTACGTCAACGACGCGCGACGGCGGGCGACGCCTTAAAGCTTAACCCCGAGGCTGTAGAATAAACCTTTTTAACGCTAAGATATATTAGTTTACGAGGCTGCAGCTTAACGACGTGAATATGCTGTATAAAGCTAGTTTTGTTATGTATTTGGATTTACTAGAACAAGGTACAGCATGACCTGCATCACACTTGATATCAAAATCAGTAGCTAATTCATTATCAATTGTTTTAAAAAAAAAATAATCCATTTTTATCTATACTTATATTAATTACTATGCGCTTATCTAAAAAAGTAACTTACATTATTATGGAAGTATCTCAAGAACACCGCATAGATAGTCAATTCACGCGGTGAAAAACGCCGCATTTAGTGTGAAATTATCAATTTCGATTTGCTTATAAAATGTTGGGCGCGAATTGGCTTCTATGTGAGTTTAAATTCGAAGAATGGGTAGCGTCGAACTACCTGAATATAGCATCATTTT
Source organism: Diarsia rubi (assembly GCA_932274075.1). Taxonomy (NCBI): domain Eukaryota; kingdom Metazoa; phylum Arthropoda; class Insecta; order Lepidoptera; family Noctuidae; genus Diarsia; species Diarsia rubi. Next base: position 5,166,832 of record OW026433.1, read on the forward strand.
TTAACCAGCTCTTTCTACAAAAGCCTTATATTTAATTTAAACATTTTGATGCATATTCGCTCCTGGAAATCCTATCCTTATATTCTATCTAATTGCATACTCCGAATTTTGCCACAATTCGCAACGGCCTTTCAACAGGACGTGAGCCGTGAATTTTCATTGATGAATGCAATTTGGAAGCAAGCATTTTCAAAAACAAATAACGGGCGATTTTTGTTTCGGTGTTTTCATTTGTCGCAGCAAATACTAACAAGTCATCCGGGTACCTTTAAAACAAAACAAATCGACAGAGATTTTCCCATTGCTGCCTAAAATACAATGTTTCCCTAAATCAAAAACGAGAAAAGTATTTTTTTTATCATTTAGTCGTACCGGGTGGTACCTATATTACTTTACAAATCAAATTATTTATGGTCGAGCACTTAGACCCAATATTTACAGAACATTAGTCAATAAATGTTTCTACACGACCCAGGACTACCTTAGTTAAAATTAGTGTAGCGCCTTAATATGTTCTTATCAGTGTAATAATAACTAGTTAAGTTCGTATGTAGTCAAAATGAATGAATGAATGAATGAATGATTTTTAATTCACTTCAAGAAATCTTAAAACTAATGACATAGCCCCACAAAGCTGCTTACGCAGTAGTAATGTAAATGTAAACCTCTGTAGTTCTAAGTTTTGCATGCCAGAAATGGTTAATATGATATGATCTTTACAGTAGTATTATGTAATGCACTATGTACCATCTTTTTACCCATATTATGCGAATAAATTATTTGATTTGATTTGATAAAAACACATTCCAAAAACGAATAAGTCTTATCTGAATTTCACAATCAGTAATTTAGTAAGTACAGGCAAAGAATCTGCTGTACGCACTTCGCCCCAAACTAAAACAAAAACTTGTTTGTCAAGTACTAATTCGATTTAAAAATAAAATGCGCTTCGTCGATGCACGGAAAACATGTCAGTATAAACCTCTCTTGCGTAAAAATGTTATGTTATGTCTTTTATTAACATGGTTATGGCAGGTAAAATACCGTATGGGTTCCTTGAAAAAGGTAAATTGTTGCTAAAAATACCTACGTGTGAATGCGGACATTCGGTCTGAATTGTTTGGTGACAGTTATAAGGATGTTTTTACGTAGGTACAGTCTGTTCCAAAAGTATTTAGTAAAAGTGTGTTTGCTAATTAAATGAAGTACTGACACAATCGCTCACTAAATGGGAATTAAATAAGAAACGAGTTCATCTATATTGGAATGGTTACCAATTTATAACTCACCACTTTATAAAAGCACCACTTTGTAAATCAATCATGCCTATGTCCAGCATCGGATGTTTTTCGACTGAAATGATGATGACGATGCAGAAACCAATCATTGAAAAAAAAATTGAGATATTTCCTTCACCGTAGTGTACATTCTTTACACACTGATAAGATGCTCACATAAGACGCTCTAGTGGCATTTTCATGGAAGTATCGCACGTCTAATTAACGTTATATCACGTCGCGTGCCTGGCATCGCTGTCCACTAATAATAACATAACTTTGTGTTAGTGCCAGGATATATATAAAACCAAAACCTACAGTCCTTTTTTTTCATCGCGTCCCCTTACTTAGCTATTTCTCCTAGTTGTAGGCCATACAACTATTTAGAATAGCCACTGCGTCATTCGTGCCGTTTATTAATTTTCAAATACAAACTCTCTTCTACTTACAAAGATTCAATTAATAAAGACATGCTTTTGCCAAAATTTGTTTCAAGTTTTAATAACCTCAAGAAACAAAGGTTTCAAATCTGATATAAAGTAATATATTTGTCTTCTCGAAGAAAATAAAGTAGTGTTGATTATTTTTCCGACCCAAATATCGACCAATAGAATTGCACCATTCGACGTCACGTGGTACAACCTACATGGTATTATACTGATAATTTTTTGAAAATTTTCTCTGGTCGTTGCTATATATAAAAAACAAAACATAATCCAGTCAAATTAACCACACGTCAAACTGACAGGTTGAATTCAATTGTGAAAATTGGAGATTTTGCATGAAAATGAGTCGATTTGGAGTTTGTTCTCTGTCCACCATCGATAAAAAAGTCAAAGGAAATGTTTATTTGTTAACTGTACATTTCGTCTCATGGTGCAATTCTATTGGCCGACATTTGGGACGGAAAAATAATCCCCCGAATACCACACGAGCTTCAAAATTATCTGGCATTTCCCTCAAGGTTCCCTGCAAACAAATAAAAACTTGACTCCTTCATTTGTTTGCAACGAACCTATCGGGAAATACCCGATAATTTTGAAGCTCTTGTGGTATTATAAGTGAATATTTTATGAGTTAGGAACATCAATTCAAACTTGACAAAAATCCCAAATAATGGCCATGATTGTAAAGACTGACTATTATACGATTGACAAAAAAAACTATAATATTAAAAGCTACTTTGGGTGAATCGCTGTGTCATCATCATCAACAGCCTATTAATGTTCCCACTGCTGGGACACAACCCTCTTCTCTTTGAGAGAGAATGGACTATACCACGCGGGCCCAGTGCGGATTGGTAGATGCCACATGTCTACGAAATTTTGGTTTCCTCACGATGTATTCCTTCACCGTTTTGAGAGCAGCGGTGATGAAATAAATTACACAAAGTAATGTGCCTGCCTGGATTTGAACCCAAGACCTACTGTTCGTAAGCCGAGGCCGCCACCACTAGGCACCGCTGCTCTGTGTATTATAAAGCAAATGTAACTCCGAAAGCACTTAACAATCCTTTTCTGTCTTCTTTCAAAGAAACTGTTATAACTGTATCACACAGAAAAAAAGATAAAAAACATTATAAATTCAGTATTTCATTAACACTTTCAGACCTTTTCGAAATGTTAAGCAAAGAAAAGCAACCTTTTAATAAAAATATACATATTTCTTTTAATAAATTAACCTTTAGAACGCATAAAAATCAAACGCAAGCTATCTGAGTCATAAAAGATAGGGAAACCCCTCGAATGAACCCCAAAAGACTGTTAACCGCAGTCGCTCCCCACTTAGTTAGAAGTCTTTTCTTATGTCATTTAATTTTTCCACGCCATAAAATATCGCTGAAATTCTGAGATAAAGAATTATATTTTCTTATTTTGTGCTGAACCAAGAAATTGTTTAATAGAATATTGCTGTTCAGAAGTATCGAAATAATTTGCCACTAATGGGCACAGGTCTTTTTTCTGTAAGAATCTTGGCTGTAATACACCAGGCGAGCCATATCACAGGGTTTATATTAGCTCGATGGCTCTACTTGCTGGCTCATGATTCTTTTGAGTTACTGACTTAAAATTTTCATTTTAGAGCTTACAATTATTATTTTCACTGTATGCAAATTACACCATTAAGTCCTCGGTTTCGAACTCTCGTAAATTAAATATAAATACCTTGGTAGCATTACGAACAGTTAATCAGTGCAAATAATGTGCCCACACTGCTATGTACCGTAAAAGTCATTTTATGGACCCTCAACGCGACCGGGTATAAAACGGTCTCGTCGTATTCGATAATAATTTCGAGAGCCGACATCTGAATGCGGTCTAGGATTGTTATGAGTAGTACCAGTAATTCCGAAAGACAGTTTGTGTATGAAAATTTTATATGGTCTATAATTCTGAAAAGCAGTTTTCGTATTAAAATTTCGTGTTAGTAGTCCGGTGGTTAGTCAAAGGGTTTAGGGTTTTAATACATAATATTATTTTGGTATTCAAAGGATTACCCTTACAATTTAAAGAGGTCGCGGTCGTCTATTTTTAGGTGGCTACTTGTAATTATGAACATAAATATATACTTGCAATTATTTGTACGACACGGTTGGCGCAGTGGTTCAGGCAATGGACTGCTGCGCTGCGTGTCGCGGGTTCAATCCCCGCACGGAACAAATATTTGTATGGCCTGCTGATAGTTGTTCCGGGTCTGGGTATTTGTGTATGTAACTTTAAATGTTTGTGAACGCACCCACGATGCAGGAGAAATTCCTAGTTTCAACGTTTTTTTATATATTACATATAAAAAAAACATGAAATACGGAGGTGCTAAAATTATTTAACCGTAGCATTTTTATATGTTTTCACATATCATTCATTCAATGCTGGTTAACCAGTAAACGCCGATGTGTAAATCCCATAGGTAGGTACTAATTTAAAAAGTGATAGTTAAGATAATATTACACAAAACATGTTGTTGAACCATTATTAATCCAACTAATATTATAAATGCGAAAGTTTGCGAAGGTGTGTGGAAGTCTTAATGTTTATTACCGTTTCGCGCAAAAATCACTGACCATGAAATTTGACACACGATACTTGATAACCTGGTTTAACATGTAGGATACTTTTCATCCCAGTTGAACGATCCCGCGGGACAATTAACGAACGCGGGCTTAAGCGAGTAAATAATAAATAGCCTGAGATGAGGCAATCAGTGTCCTTTAGTGAGGTATTGAATTTCAAGACTAAAAAATATGAGAGATATTATTGCAGTTTCAATTTCAAACGGTTTACTGGTTTAGTATTCTCTTCTCGAAGCGTTACGAGTATATATATTGAAATTAGATTGATATTGTACGGTCTCGCTATACGTGATATGCTTTGCCAATGTTACTATATACAATAATAACTGCAAAATATTACAATATACATGCAGATTTATATTGTAATATTGTTAGATCGTAAATCAAATTCGTAGCTATAGGATTATCGGAAATAGGATAGCTTTCACATACAATATTGTCTTTTACTATCATTCATTTAAAGTAAAACTATCTTTACTACATTAAAGAACTGACATGGTGACAGATGCGACTGATACATCATCATCACTATATGTTCCAGTCGCATTTGCTAGGAGCCCTTTTTCCAAATTCGGCGCAGCATGCTTCGTCCATACTTCTCTATTATTTTTAGTAATGGTTAGGTTTAAGAATTGATTGTGAATACACTTTCGCAAACAAATAGAGGAAAGTCACCAAATATGAAATAGTATCTTAATATGGAATACCTTCATTTCTCTAAGACTATAAGTATGAAACGCAACACTCGACCATCTTCTGTTCCATTCGGTCTTTTGCACCACGTACGTGTTAGTAGACCGAATGGAACAGAAGATGGTCGAGTGTTGCGTTTCATACTTATAGTCTTAGAGAAATGAAGGTATTCCATATTAAGATACTATTTCATATTTGGTGACTTTCCTCTACCTATTGTTTCTTTACCATTCTTGATATCCGTCCATCATTAAACGAACTCAGTTTGGCAACGCGCCAGTGGTCGGTGAACCCGCGACGAAAATAAATGATACGACAATTAGTGGTAACAGTTACGATAGTCATGGTTATATGTGTTTGTTTGTTTGTTTCGATTTAAGATTTTTTTTAATGAATCACTAGCCTTAACGTGGAGATCATGGAAGTTGTAATTGGCACACGGGAATTTATTCAGGAATTTTATGAAAATTCATTCAATTTTAATATGCGATTATTAGCTTCACTTGTTAATAATATGTAACAAAATCTTAAAAGTTAACTTTTACGATTGAGCTGAAATTTTGAGTACATGTTTAGTTTGGATGACAATTCATAGTTAGCTAAGTAACGTCTTTTTAAATCCAATATGGCGAACTCCCAAAGATGGCGGTAGTCAAAACTGCACCTTGTATGTGATGATCGTGTTCTGTTTCATTTAGTGAGTATGTCAGCAACCTGCATTATTCCCTGCAATATACTTATTAAATAATATTGCAATATACTTATCATAAATATTTTGTACTGTATTTATGAATTATAAAAGAACATAATGTCAATCATCCCGAAACCTTAACTATTCTCTAGATCCAAAATTATTATATACCCAAAACATGATTCTGTTACAATCTAAGGGCTCAAAACTTTGGGTTCGCCAGCTGGTGTACAGTGTGGCACCAAAATTAGGTAACGCGGCATGTTGCCCAATTGATTAATTATATTAGCCCTCAGGGTGAAACTACCCATCAATCTTCTGTCCTGTTTTGTAAATAATAATAATAAATAATATTTTAAACTTTTACCTTTATACAAGCTTGTTGCTAAAAAATAACACCCACTCCGGTCGATCTTAAGGTCAAACCACTCTTGCCTAGGTTGTTTCCTGGATATGTACTCGTAGATACCGAGTTTCCTCCGTGCTTCGGAAAGCACGATAAGCCGTTGGTCCCGACTGTCTTCTGCAGGTCTATTGCGTATCTCTGTTGACAGATTTATTGATTATCACTTTGGCTCTGTATGCTTTGATTAACTGTCAAATGGTTCCATTTTGTACTAAACCATAACCAATTTGACAGTTAATCCATGGACAATATGATAGCCACTGTCGTTTAAAAGATACGCAATAGCCCTGCTGGTCACTTATCTATGTATTACTATGTCTGTTGGTCACTTATCGTGCACATCTTGCTACTTTGTTCTCACATAATAATATACCATCTCAACATAAATGATGTAACCCAAGTTTTAGACAATATATGGAGTTTCTTGCCATTCTTCTCATGAGACCAACGCTTTGGAATCGGCAACTACAGTACACTCAAATTTATTATGCCTTATGAGTGGAACTGTAGCTATTAAAATTTTGTATTTGTTCGACTATTCAAAAGAGCCGGTAACTGGCTTACTTGAAATAAATGTTTTTGATTTGATTGTCAATTGTAGATCAGATCTTTGACAGTCGTTAAGTAGTTTGACAAGTCAGACAACCAGTCCCACCAAGGGTTATCGTATTACAAAGCACAAACTGAGTTATGCATGCAGGTCAGGTAGGCAAGCCAATTTTTTTATAACAGACTAGCTGAAGTCACGCGGTTTCACCCGCGTAGTTCCCATTCCTATGGGAATACAGGGACAACATGTAGCCTATTATGTCACCCGGGGATAGTGTAGCTTCTCAAAGGTGAAAGAATTTTTCAAATCGATCCAGAAGTTTTTAATTTTATTCGTTACATACAAAAATACCAATCTTTCCTCTTTATAATATTATTAGTGTAGATATAGATTTGAAACATTTCGGTGAAATCACTTATTTCGGTGAAATCACTTATTTCGGTGAAATCACTTATTTCGGTGAAATCACTTATTTCGGTGAAATCACTTATTTCGGTGAAATCACTTATTTCGGTGAAATCACTTATTTCGGTGAAATCACTTATTTCGGTAAAATCACTTATTCACCTTTACCGGTACAACTTAGTTATCAGTGGAAATAGCATTTTCAGAATAGCTAGTGAATTCGTGCTGTTTAATTTGGTTACACAAACAGTCGCTCCTTGTAAAATACTGTTATCCAGCTGCATTCAGTGAGTCTGGAAGCTGACTTCCACATATATGGGAAAACGAGGAGGCAGATGAATGTTAATGCACTGATCTTGGTTGATCTAGTCCTCTTATTATATATTTTTATACTTTCTTCTTTTACCGAGTGTTTGTGAACGTGTGAACAATAACGGCCTTGTAGATTCGTATTATATATATGCTTGTTAACTTTTCTATGTTGTTTTACGTTTCTGTGGAATTTATTTTTCATATTTTCATGAACGAACGAAATAATAATATATTTGTGGCACGCATCGTAAACTGTAAAGGTTCAGTAATAAGCTTAAGCGTACTCGTGAAACCACAAACTAAGCTTTTGTTGAAGTTCTTTGAAGTAAGCATATAGCGCGGTAAAACTCTTGTAACAACGAGCTTACAACGGCGTAGACACTTCATTCTGCACGTGTAATAAAAAAAAGCCTTTAATTCTACCATAAATATTACATTATTAACATTTATACATTATCAACAAACATCAACATTACATTACCGGCACACATTTGGCATTTTTAGATTACATAATCAACATATTATATATTAACAATATTATGATATTATTATTTCCGATCGCCGCTACGAGAGCACGGCGGGGCTCCACCTAAGCGGGGCAGACCTCCACGGTGTACTCCAACTTGTCCTACGGTCGATGCTCGCAATTGTTAGCATCCGGGCGTTTCTTCCCGCCTGATTCGGTGCAGGTACCTCCCGAAACAACCGTGTCCGGTGAGGACCTGCGTCAGACGGAAGGTGAGGGCGCCGTGGCCTCTCTCAAGCCAATCTCTGCCTAACCCTTATTACAGAGCCCTAACTTTCACACAGTTAAATGATCTATCACATGTAATTTTACGATATTAGCTTACCATTTTTGTAAATAAGTGTCGTTAAGGTGCAGTTTTATTTATCAAAAACTACCAGACAGCGTTTTAATTTGCAATCTTTAATGTATAAATAAAGGTATTAAACCACTTCTTTCTTTACCTTTCCAAGCTAGACGAATGTTCCTCAAACTACTTGAAACATTATCCAGTATAAACTCAAATATAAACCTCAGGGTTCAAAATCAGAGTGATATCCGCGTGTCAATGACATTTCTGAGAATTCCTCTGAAATTCAATGTTTAAGGATATCTATGGGAAAATATATTTCGATTGATAGTAAAAATATTAGCTTATTTCTTTGGTTGGGTGATTTTCTTTTATATAACAGAGATGGTAGGATGGATGGTAAAAAAAGTAACAAAACTATTTTATTTTGCACGAATAAAATACATGATATTGTGCCTGTCAATTTTTTATACATAACTATATTCATAAAATGAAGTGAAATACGAAAAATCTCGTTCACATGATGTACATATAACACCACGTACCAATGATATTTCCGAAGGATGAGGGAAAGGTGTATCTAATAGTACACCCACACTTTGCCAATTATGTTTAAGACCCATGGTACGAGCTTGAAAGATGAATGGCAAAAGACTTCTAAGAAATTCCTAGTGGATAAACCGAATAACACTTTGCCTGAACTGGAATTGAACCCAGGACCTCATTTATACTCAGCAGTCGGGCATCCGTTCATTTTTTACCCGACTGCAAGGAAAGGTTTAGGTTTTTTGCGCCTATCTGTGATCTTTTATATCATTTTTTAAAGATGAAAACTCCCGTCTCTGTGGACCAATGAAAAAGATGAGGATGTGGGCTGTTATCCGAAAGTGAAATAAATATAAATAAATATATTTTATTATTTTGATGAATATAAAGAAAATAACACCTTTTGACAGCGACACAGAACAGCAACATTGACAGAAAAGTAGAAAAACAATTTAAATTTGAAATAATAAAGAAAAAGACAAAACACATTGTCGGGCTTACTATTATTATATTTTATCTAAATACATCGATCTTCAGTTAAATAGTGGAAACCAACATTTGATGCTTTAAGATCTTTTTGGACCGAAAACATGTCTCAAACTTGGTCACTATAGGAAGTCCTGAAGTATTTCCAGGAAGATCAGGAAATTAAAGATGTTTTAACTGTTGATGAGTTTAAGACTGCAGTGAACTTGGAGACTGATTTCTTGAAAGTTTTGCGACGGCCGGAGATACGTTACGCCAGCCCCTCAATAAACTTATAAAGCTTGCCACATAAGGCTTCTTTAACCCTTGACGGATGGTGCAGTGCTGCACGAGGGGAAGGGCAGGATGTTACGATAATAACAATAATCCATAAAAATACACAAGGACACTCTGTTACCTTTTGACGCCCATATGGCTGCACGAATTTTGGCACATGGTAAACCATGACCTAACTTAACATTATAAACGACCTTTATAATATTATAAAGAGGTAAAACTTGTTTGTTTAAGTATGAGGTTATCTTCAAACTACAAATTCAATTCCGAATATTCTTTCACTTACGGGAATATAGATTATTCCCGATTGCCGAGAAGCCTTAGCATAAGCTATTATTATGATACTTTTGATCCCGTGAGATAATTTCAATAGGGGATCGGACAAAAAAAAACGAATTAGTCCGTCAGATAGATTTCCAAAAAATATTGGACACGTATTTTTTTCTTTTTTCACATAAACAAAAAACAGATACAGTGCTTTGAAAACTCGTGAACTCCTCGAAAACGTCATAATTATTAGTAATTTATTTACCTACAAATGACGTCACAACCCCCCACTCATGATCTTTGACGCGTCTTATCTTCGTAATATTTTATTAATTTGATAAAACAAAAACACGTATCCGATATTTTTCGATAATCTAACTGACGGACTAGAATCATATTTTTTTGACTCAGTCCGATCCCCTATTGTCTAACATCAATGCGTACGAAGCCATAGATAATGGACACCCATGGTTTCGCCCGTGTATTAGTTTAGTGTGGTCAGATTAAAGGATGTAGTACGGACCATTAAATTGAACAACGTTCTACATGGTAATCGCGACGTAATATTCAACTATGTCCAGTGAAATTCACCGCGGAATTTGAGATACCCAGCTATAAACTCGTATAAACTGGTATTTTGACATCCTGAGAGTTGTCTCAACACCTCCTTAGGGTATGGTACGCGTCTATTATAATTTAAGGTCAAAGGTCACATTACTCTGATGGATATCAGAGTCGATACTAATGGTAGGTTTACGATTAGTATAGGTTTTAGACAAGTTTTACCATGACCATGTCAGTTTAAAAACTTATAATTTAATATTCAAGAGACGTTTCACATTATTCACTCAACTCTTGTTTTGGTCTATTTTATCCTCATTTTTGCAAGTATAAGGGCCCATCAATATAATCTTCGATAAACTATTAAAGTTTACACACCTCACAGTTCCCCACCAGGGCCTGTCCGGGCTTTCCGGATTTAAAGAATTTGCCTAGTGTAAGATACACATACACCTTTGCCAAACCCTTCGGATATAAATCTGACGTGGCATAATTATGCTTAAGAAAACTGCTGGCTTAAATGAAACGACATCCAGGATTCCAGAACACTGCTAGGGAAGCGAAATTGTAGCCGTCCGCGTCGTAACAAAGATACAGCGGGCGGCGGCGCGGAGTTCGAAATACAATCAACTAAACCCCGCGATAGAGACACTCCTGTCCAAACGGATGTTATTAGAGAGGCTTAGAACAGCTACCGAAAAGTGCTTAACCATGTTTGACTTTTTTTGGTTAAGTTACAGAAGTAGCGAGTCATACAAAGGTTTTCCTTGAAAAAAAACTGGACGGGACTTGTTTTCTGATGAATGGAAGACGATGATAATGTTAGAATGTTTGTGGTTCTGTGTGACCAAGTAAAAGGATTACTTAATTTCGTACAAAAAGCAATAAATAAATAAATAGTTGTTAAAAGCCGAGGCTTTCAGGAATGAGAATAATCTCATCACTGATGTCCTGGACCCTGAAAGGCCCTACACTGATAATAATTATGTGCAAATCCAGACCCATAAATCAATCATCCTAAACGAGGTAGGCAGGAAATAACGCTGATTAGTATACAAGGTGCGGTATGGGCTATATGAGAATATTAAACGACCTATTAACCGCCTTAGTCATGGACATGGAATATTTATCATAGCAACATTAACATCAGTTGCGTTCTAGCTACACTTGGTATGAAAAGATGTATGAATATGGAGGAAGCAAACGGTATGTAAGGAACTAAGGATATTGTTATAATATTCACATTATACCCATAGCGTGCATTGTTCACTAATAAATTTCTTGTGTGTAGGTAATATGTCTTTAGTTGTGGTCAATTCCTTGGATGGTAACTAAGTATTGAATAATATCTGTTAGACGTCTTTGTTTTCTCTATTTTATGCTATGAGTAATGCTGCCGATTACCATAGACTACGTTGTATCTCACAGATACATAACAACACGCTTGTAATCTCCGAAGGTTGAGGCAGAAGCGTACCTCATAGTACGCCCACGTTAAGACAACTAGGCACTGTAATCAGAGAAATTCAGTCACCATGAACACTAAGAAATTCCTGATAAAAAACCCAATAACACTGTAGTCTCGCTTACGACCAATAGATCAGAGTGGCAGAGACGCAGTGAGGCAGATTTTATAATATTAAGTAACTTAAATATCAATTAATGAAGTAATATTGGATGCTCTCATTTTAAACGAATCCCAAGAGATCATTTTTATGTGCAATATTTGTGTGTCAATATACATTTATAATTATAATGAAGGCAAGTTACGTCTCAATTCTGCACAAAACAAAAATAATGAGGAATCTTATTGAGTTTCTCTTTGCGATGTTTCACAAATCGGCTAATTTTAGAAGACAGCTCATTGAAAAATACAAATTATAAGTTAAATCCGATCCTTCTTATTTGCATTTTAATGATATTCTCCTTAAATACCTCATAATTTTCTCATTAAGGTTGTTTTAACCATTAATGGTTTTTCATAACATTAATGCCTATAGTAATTTACGTTAAGTGTAATCAGGCCTTTTGCTGATTTGCAAAAATACAATCAAAATCGGAATCATGTCGCATTAGGATCAGAAACTTTGTCGTAAGCCGGGAAACAGCCGGGAATCGTTTCTGATTGCAACCATAAGTTCAGATATTGTAATAAAAATACAATTTCTTATTCGAAACATTACTATAAATACGGTATTAATATTGAGTAATGTAGAGTTATAGCTAGTAGAGTCGGACAGCTTACATCAACTGGGTCAAGGCGCCAATTACGTACAAAGTCTTCGGACTTAGTGCGAAATAGCTCTAGCATCCCTATCTATTGATGCGACTGTTAACGACTCTACTTAAGGGAAGGGGGGAGTTTTGACATAAACGTGTAATAAAACGTTCCGGAGCTTTAAGATGAATCACGTGGTAGCAAGGAAGACCATGATTTGGTTTTAAGACAAGTTTTTAGAAACCGTTATGTATTTTTTCTGCTATTTTTATTTTTTTCAATCAATTTTGTCTTGTTTTACGTTTACTCCACATGCCTTTTCAAACTTGAGGTTTTCAAACGAATCTTTGGTTCTCAATTAACTGAATCAATAATTATTGCCTCTCATCAAAAATTTATTGCAGTCTAATGTTGGACATATAGGTCCTCTCTTTCACCCGCTCTTTTATTTTTCGCAAACAATTGACCTGTCCTTTGACTCTGACCGTCGAAAGTCGTCTTTGATATTATTGTTAAAATATTGACAAACATAATGATTTTATATATAGATTATTATCCATCAGAATATATATATATAAAGCTGATTTCAGTTAAGTTGTAGTGGCAGTAATGGGCTACTCTGTTTTTGTCAGAAATGTTGACACATGATTAAAATAGCGATGTACATTTCACAATATAATATATAATATATAATATAATATTCCACAACTATCACACAACGCCATCTAGCCCCAAGCTAAGCAGAGCTTGCTTTCGGAGTTACATTTGCTTTATAATACACAGAGCAGCGGTGCCTAGTGGTGGCGGCCTCGGCTTACGAACAGTAGGTCTTTTTTTTTTTTTGGTGGGTGTAAAATCATCGAATAATCCCTCCCGCTCTTGGGCAGAGCGAAAGGGAGTGTCAGACTTCTACTGACTAAAAACCACCCATGTTCCTTCTTAGCCCTTTATGTCGAGGCCGCGATAACTAGTGTACAACCCGCGGCCCATATCTGATTGTTATGTGACTTGTATGCCAAATATGGGAGAGAGGTCAACAGAAGTTTAACTTGCTAGCGCTTTAGGGCCTAATTACTTTCATAGTTCGTATCCTTTTAAATTCAATTGATGTTTTTTGTCTTAGTGCAGGTAACGTGTATGTTACATGCACCAATTTATCAGAGATATCCTAAGATCGGCCTCTCTCATACTATCCGAACGTCGGCAAAAAAAAAACGCATAAATGGACTCTGATCTTAAGTTTAATGTAAATTACTGACCAAAAACTTGTTACGAAAATATCCAAAGATTCAAAGTCGTAGGCTATTTTTAGATTTCGAGGTGTGTGGAGTCATGGCCGCATTTGAGTCATTTGGCGGTCGATTGTACCCATTTAAGACGTTTTTTTTACGTTCGCCGTTTGTTTATTACTTTGTTATTTAAGCTGTAAAAAGATATGGTTTATCTTGAAAAGTTTGTACCAAACAGCATTTTTTGTGATAAATGTTATGATGTTTGCTTTCGAAAACACCGTTGAGTATTCAGAATGGTACAAATATACGTAACGAAGTAAAAGTTGTTCGCATTAACAAATACCCTAAGTATCTTTTTTGTTGCTATTTTATATTTAAAAAGAGGCATTCAGTCTTGATCACCACTTTGAAAAGCATCCCTTACGAATGTTATCAATAGTGTCTCATATGGCGCACCGACAGTTACAGTGATAATAATATATTGGGTATTCATCATCATCATCTTCCTGCCATTGCCACATTCTACGTGGGGTCAGCGCAACTCGAGGATGTTCTCCCGTTCTCCCATGTCAGACGTCACGGCATCATTAACTCCTTCCTCTTTCTTCTCATTCTTACGAAATCCATCCATCTTTTCTTTGGTCCATTACAATTAAAGAGGGATTATTACAGTTTAGAAAAAACAAAAACGTTATGAATGCCAAGTACTATATTTTCCAAAAAAACTGCATTTACATACCTAGTGTGTGTTATAAAGGGTGTAAAAGTACCCTTAACGCAAACAAAGGACACGTATTCTCCCCACCACTGCGATCATTTTTAGGGTTCCGTAGCCGAATGGCAAAACACGGAACCCATATTATAGATTCGTCATTGTCTGTCTGTCCGTCCGTCCGTCTGTATGTCACAGCCACTTTATTCGGAAACTATTAAGACTACACAGTTGAAACTTGGTAGGTAGACGTATTCTGTGAACCACTAAGATTTCTATACAAAAATATAAATAAATAAAACATTAAGGGGGGTCTCCCCATAGATGGAAATGAAACTAAATTTTTTTCACGAAACCGTACGTGTCTTTAAAAATTACATTGAGGTTCCTAAAACAATTTTTTTTCAAAGTCAATCGTTTGGAAGATAGACACTTCCAAAGTGGTAAAATGTGTCCCCCCCCCCCCTAACTTTTAAACTAAGAGAGTGAAAAAAAAATGCTGCAGATCGCAATGTGAATTTTCAACCAATATTGGTTTGAACGATATAATTATAGTCAACAGTTATTGAGATATAGCATCGCAAATATAACTTTGTCATTCATACAAACACTATGAAAAACAAACATATCACAAAATATGTTTTCTGTTTCCGCTTTAAGAAGAAATAATACAAATTAAAGGGGACTTCCCGATGGTACGGAACCCTTCATGTAGCTTTAATATTACAATAAGCTAACGCAATTGATAAAATAAGTAAAACAATAAGACCCACCAACTTAAGATGCTTAGAATAACTACCATTATATAATCTGCCGAAATGTAACAATGTATATGGAAGAAGGACCTGGAGGTACTTGTTACCTAACTTTTTGAATAAACACCCTAAGCAATTAAATAATAAATTAAAATCAAAGACAACTTTACAAATAAAACGAATAATTAAATATTACCTCACAGGGGATCAATACAAAGTTTCTCCAGATCTTTCACAAACAAATAAATAATGTATCTTGAATTTTATACATAATCTTTCAAAATTAAGATTAAGCGATGTGTGTTTAACCAAAATTAATGAAATGTTTTTTGAAATAAAAAAGTTTAATTTTTTTTTTATGTGCAAAGCCGATTTGCACATGGCCAGTTTTTTTGTTCTAGAAGATACCTGGGAACCCCCTAGTTACGGAGATATTGGGGGTCAAAATTCCAAAATTTTCACAGCTGTTTTTGTAAATACTTTATTTATTTTATTTTTATTAAAACTTTATGCACAAGTAATGAAACCGTACAAAGGCGGACTTAATGCCTTGGGCATTTTCTACCAGTCTACCTTACTTTACTTATAAATACTTTTTCAGTTTTTCACTTTATACTTAAATTACCTCCATGACCCGTTTATTATTCAAAGTATCCACTGGCACAATGTTTCAAGAGTGCTACATTGAGTTTTACCGTAAAATGTGATTTTCAAAAAAAAAGTCGAAAAAAGTCGTTTCCCAGCGAAAGTTTTGGTACTTAGTTCGATGTACATAATGTTTCGTTGACAGGTGTGTGATGAAATGTTCCATATTCCAATTCAATTTTCGTTTGACATGACGAACCTCTTCCCTGACACAAGACCAGGTATTTCGTTATTACGAACAAATCTGTATTCATCTTAAATTCGCTACAGCTAAGGAAAAATGCTATTGACAGGCGCAGCCCTAAGTATAGAACAGACATGTGGCGGCAAGCTTTTCAATGGAATAGGTTTTATTTTTGGCGCTAGCTCATTTTGATTATCGTGGAACTTTTTTCACGATATATATCTTTACATATACATATATCGTCTTTGGCGGCGTTGTGCATTTTTTTGAGATGGGTAAAAATGTTAAACTCGCGTCAGGACACGTGAACATCAGGTCACGGGCACATTGGTAAGATGGCGCAGGGCGCTTGCCCGAATGTGCGTGTTTGTCAAATGCCAAAAAAATTAAATGTAAAGTTGATTTTTCAGAGACATAAACTTTTTAATGTAAAATAATTGTAATAGTTCTTAAGTGTTAATTTTATTATGTAATATAAATTGTCATGTTGTGTACGAGAGCGCAATAAATGAATATTGTATTTAACCACATAAATAATAGTACTGCTATATGATCTATAATAGTAATTCGAGCGAAAATATTCCCAAACCATTCCAAAAGATTCAAAAATGCACAACGTTAATGTTTAAGTTTGCACTTCTCTTCTTCACTCCCGAAGTGCAACCCATTGTTTTTTTTTTTATTCCGATATTTCTAAATACAAGAATCAAAACGATTCTTTACACACTTTTTAAGTTTTCACGAGAAAAAAATAAAGTATGTTCCCCGCATAATTATTACAAACAAACTGTGCATAGTTGTGAAAGCAACCAGGAAAATAGCAGAAATGACCACTTATTTTATGATACAAAACACAGTTTCACTTGAAGCGCTCTACAACTAGATTCATACTGTAAGTTGGCGGCCTTTTCCGAGTTTTCTTACACCATTTGTTTTACATTGTCTTCAGAATTGTTTCCGAGAGCGGGAGAACTAGCAAACTACCTCCGGTTTCGCCTATAAAAGATAGAACGTGGGTTTTGTTTTTTATTTTTGTGGAGGAACATTGTGTGTAGATTTGTAGAACTTTTATTGTGTTCCCATTTCTTGAACCAAAGAGTATTACATTACCGAAAGCATTATATATTAAAAAAAAAAACTGTATGTTTCTGTTAATTTTTTCTATTCATTTTATTTCTATTGACTTTTTAAACATTACTCGTGTTGAAAACTTACTGCTTCTCATAACAACTTGATATTCCTATGAAATACCTATCTAAACATTGTATTTAAGTAAGTATAGTATTTAGGTATTCCTATAGCAAGCTTCTCAACACTTGAGAATGAATATACCTACCACCAAGTCAATAACGATAATAAAATATAAATATCCTAATACTTAATAAGGTGAACAAATGATTTTAGCTCTGTTCATTTATAATCTTATTTGTATAAGATTTTGGACATTGTCAAAATTTTCTTTTGTCCCCTTACTCAGTCTCATTTACCTTAAATATTTTTAGATTTATTTTCCTAAATTTGTTATAACGTATGCCTATAAATTATTTCGGAAGGAAATCTCATAATTTTCGTAATCTATTGTGATCTAATATCGCGAGTATTTAATAGCGCCATCATTAGAACCGCTACATTGTTTCTGTTCAAAATATTATTATTTAGAAAATCAGTATAACTAGTTCTATCTATTTTTAAATATAATAAAATATTTCTTCTGTACGTGTGTTTGTCACTGAACTTCTCCTAAACGGCTGGACCGATTTTGATGAAAATTTTCGTATGTGTTTAAGTGGATTCGAGAATGGTTTAAATTTACAATTGGACCCGGTAGGGGGCTGTCCGGGCAGGACGACGTCTGCCAGGTCCGCTAGTATTACCGGGTCCTGTCCGGGCAGGACGACGTCTGCCAGGTCCGCTAGTATTATATATATTGTAAAGTATATGTGATATTTTCATACAAATAAATAATATTGATGTGTCTGTTTATTATCTCAAAATAACAGCTTTTTACTGAAACATAACAAAAATATAATTTTTTTTTTTTCTACATTTGTTCCGGGTTATCTCCAAAACAGTTGGACCGATTTTGACGAGACTTTTACTATCAGATAGCTGACGTGATAAGAAGTAAATACTTTAGAAAAAGTATTACACGTTGGTGCAAACTGTAAGTGCAGGTAGTACCTGGTTCAATAAATAAATAAATACGAGACCTTGGCAAAAAAAAAAATCCTTTGAAATTGTTAACAAAATGCGATTCAAATAGGGAAATAATATTTTTTAATAATTTTGTTTGTATAATACATATAAATATAAATAGCTAGTTATAAACATAAGTTTTAACCGAAGATACATACTGGCCTACGGGACCTCCTGGATGCGAGACGCTCGACACTGGTCAATGTGGCGACACCTGCGGGAAGCCCTATGTCCACCAGTGGACGTGTTTTGACTGAAATGATTATGATGATGACTAACTGATAGTTTTTTCTATCAATGTTTCAATAACTTCAATTCTGCATTTAAGTTTTGATTTCCCTATAAGAATTGAACAGATTCCAAACGATTTACCCTTTGATCAATTTCGCACTTTACAAAGCAAAATAATAACATCTATTATTATATTATATAAAAAAAAACCATGACAATGTAACCTTTCAAACAATTTGTTTTGTTTTAATTTTAATCCAGTTCAATATCCAAGTTACGCCATATTTAAATTGTGCACACGTTTATATTCCTATTACAGTTTTGCCTGACATAGGAAATATTGAAGGACAGGTTAAACAAGTTCTATTTTTAGCCATGTCTATGTCTAAGCTACAATTTATTAACTCGTATAGACAAGGTAACACTTACATTGATTTATAAGATATTATACTATAATGGATTACTTCCGAGCACGGTTTAAAAATAAATACTTTTATATTAAATGAGTTGCTGTTGAGTCGGTTTTATCTGTTGGTTTATTTGTCCAGGAGAAGTTCAAGAGGATTAAGGAGAAATAGTTTTCCTTTATCGATAAAATTCACTGTGGCACATAATGATACTCGTACTTCTTTTTTGTTTATCTACTCCTCCGCTTTTCTGATTAATTTTGCTGTGGGATCCAAGACACTCAAATGGGGATATTTACTTACTTAAAAAAATGAGATTCTAATTAGTCTGTTAGATTATCAAAAAATATTGGATACGTATGTTTTGTTTTATCAAATCATTAAAAAATTACGAAGATAAACGTGACAAAGACTGACTGTTGACCTGACCTGACGTGACTGGCCTGTTGGTCTAGTGGTTAGTGACCCTAACTGCTATGCCGGAGGTCGTGGGTTCGATTCCCACCCAGGACAAATGTTTGTGTGATGAGCACGATCATTTGTTCTGTGTCTGGGTGTAATTTATCTATAATATGTATGTATTTAGAAATATATAAGTATGTTTATCAGTTGTCTAGTACCCATAACACAAGCTCTGCTTAGCTTGGGACTAGATGGCGTTGTGTGATAGTTGTGGAATATTATTATTATTATTATTATTAAAGATTTTAATGAGGGTTGATGACGTCACTGACCGCTAAAAACTGCCACACTAATGTCTTAGAGTATGACGTCACACAAGTTTTCAAAGCACTGTATCGTCTTTATTGTTTGTTTAAGTGAAAAAAGCAAAAATACGTGTCCAATATTTTTTGGTAATCTTTATGACGGACTAATTAGATTTTTTTTTGTCAACTATCTTATTGTTTCTTCGGGACTTCGTTGAGCTTCATTGTTTCGGCACTTTTCTGATGATTGCTACTGTTGATTCTGGCTTTTAGGAGTTACAGTGGTTTGGGAATAGTTTGGTTTGTCCTCTTAAAGTAAAAACATACTCAAAAATATGCGAATAAACTTTTCAGAGTTGGACATACACATGGTATTCACGAAACCGTAGGTAGCACCATAATACTATAAAACACCTTTGAAAGAGTTTTCAACGTCGAATCAGAATAATTTGATAGCACTAATTTTAGTTCCAATTGCTTTCCCAAGATAATCCAAACATCGACAATTGGTAAACACGAACACTTAGAAATTAATGTTTTTCTTTAATTTGTGAAGCAGCTAAAACAGGTTGGTTTCATTACATAAACAACAACAACCAACATAATATACTTCGTACATAAATTATTCATTAGTGCTAAGGAGCCGTTTTCTTGTTCCCGCTGATGAGGGCAATTAAAAGTAAATAATGCTGATAGTTTCAGTAGACATGTTTTTGGAGGGCTTGAGAAGTCTAACAACAGTTGCTACATGTAACATTATGATAAGCAGTCATAATGTTTTATGTCGCTGCTTGCTTAGCAATAATCTCATTATCTGAGGGCAGGAGATGCCGTTATTTCAATTTATTTGGGTTCGGCTCAGCATGCCTTCTTCTTCTTTTCCAATACCTCTGAGCAAAAAAACCCATAGTAATATAATTTAGTAAAATAGTTAGTTCCTAGTAGGGAGGAGCTCGTGGCTTAATAAGAACTGCCACTCGGGTCGATCTTTAGGTTAAGCTGCGCTTGCCTAGGTCGATCTGTGGATGGGTGACCGCCCATTACATACCGAGTTTCCTCCGTGCCTCGGAAAGCACGTTAGAAAGTCTGACATCCAGTCTTACCAAAGGGTATCGTATTACCTAGTATTAACTGGGTTGTGGAGGTCAGATAGGCAGTCGCTCCATGTAAAATACTGGTATTCAGCTGCATCCGGTTAGACTGGAAGCCGACCCCAATATAGTTGGGAAAAGGCTAGGCAGATGATGATGATGAGTTAGTTCCTAGTAGGCTTAACTGGCAAAGTCAAGTGACGAGACGTTGACTGTACTATATCAAGTTCAATTAATACTCGTATTCATACTTGTACCAATCATGTCAAAACAGAAAAGGGAATGTTAGGGAAGGAAATATGTTTATATTTATGACTTATTAGTTGATAGAATTATCACTAAAAACCATTAGGCTGTATTAATAATACACTTAGCGAAATCCGCTTATGTATAAAAGCTCCAACGCTTCCTAAGGCCCGTCGTTCACAACACTAAAATTATGGAATTTGTTTAATCTGAAATAAATGCTTTGTGATAATAATAATATTACCCTGACTAAAAAGTTTACTTTAAATAATATGTTATATCTGAGACGGAGAAGTGATCTGTACTTAATCTTCCTACTTTTTTTTTGACGGCACGTTTAACGCAATGCTGCGCTGCGTGTCGCGGGTTCAAAACCCCCACGGAACAAACATTTGTATGACCTACAGATACTTGTTTTAGGGTCTAGGTATTTGTGTATGTGAGTTTAAATGTTTGTAAGCGCACCCACGATACAGAAGAAATTCCTAGTGCGGGGCAATGTTTATAAAAAATAAAACTTCAGACACTTTTCTCTGTTTAAGAATAATTCTGCATTATGTGAACTAAAGATGAAACGAGGATTTTATAATTATGATCAATGGCAGCAAGAAATCATCCTAGAACCAATATGAGAGCCCGCGTGGTGGGACTGTATGGTGGCAATATAGTTGCCACTAAGTACTTTTAAAAGGGTAACCCACCACCTTCAATAAAGAACGCCCTGTGCCCCAGCAGTTGGAACGGCTGATTATGATTACGGACCTTTGTTCAAATGTGCGTTACCAATTTTTTAAGTTTCGTGTAGCATCGTGATAGACGGGCGTTAGATCTCGGTAAAATAAGTAGCTTGTAATCCAATATTTCGAGAAACCCAGTAAGTGAAAGTTTTAGATAGAAAATGCGGGCTCAAATAAAAATGGTTTATCATAACTTTTATCTTAGTAACGGTTTCTGATCCTATTTGCATGGGCTTCAGAAATAAGATAGAAAAAATATAAAACTTGGGTAGTAAAAACTTCACACCAGTGTCTTTTTTAGAACACTGAGCAATTTGCATACAAAAATTACTTTTTCGTTTTGCTTCGAAATCAGTAGCGTTTTTGCGAGGATACGAAATTGTTTTTGTAAGATGACTTAACCTTTGGGTTTAGTTTAAAACAAACATATTATTATAACTCATGAATAATAAAAGTTTGTACAACAATAAAGTCTTTATTTATATTCTACTGATAATAATCGTTAAGTTCTTATTGATTGAATGATAAATCTTGGCTAAAAATAACTTCGAATAAAACCAACCTATCGGCAATGTTTCGCTCCCACTTTGTGATTGATGACGTTGACGTTTCAACTTTTATATTTTTATTACATGTTACTTTGACCTGCGACATGATTTATTTCGTGTTTTCGAACATACAACGAATCACATGCATTGGCATTTGTTTTCCCCACCACTGCGATTTTTTTTTTGTTCTATACCATACCTGGGAACCCCCTAGTTAAGGAGATATTGGAGGTCAAAGTTACAATTTTTTCACAGCTGTTTTGTAAATACTAGTTTTTCAGGTGTTAACTTTACTTAAATTACTTCCATGACCCGTTTACTATTCAAAGCATCCACTAGCACAATGTTTTAAGAGTCCAACATTCAGTTTTACCGTAATTTTTTTTGCGAAGGGGTACTTAGTTTGACGTACAGAATGCTTGGTTGACGGAAGTGTAAAGGGTTAAATTACACTCTGTATAACAGCCGACTTCTAAAGTCGGTTTCGGCACAGCATGACTTCCCTTCCTCTTTCATTTATCAATAGTCGGCATCTCGTGCGTTATCCCTTTTTACCCGACTGCGGCGAAGCCCAAAAGGAAGGTTATGTGTTTCGCGTGTAGGTATGTATGTATGTATGTCCGTTTCTTTGTTCTCTCATAACTTTGGATAAAGGGATTTGAATAAAATATACGTCGTTAGATTCGTCTTGATGGCGCGAGTGTCACTGGCTACATTAAATCTAAAAAAAAATGCGAAATTTGGGGGCCATATCGCGGACTAAAAAAAAACTGTTTCAATTACCCTTTTTTTTTTTTTTTGGTGGGTGTAAAATCATCGAATAACCCCTCCCGCTCTTGGGCAGAGCGAAAGGGAGTGTCAGACTTCTACTGACTAAAAACCACCCATGTTCCTTCTTCGCCCTCTATGTCGAGGCCGCGATAACCGTTGGACTACCCGCGGCCCCGACAGGCGTCGGCCCTTTCGGGCCCCTCCCATGTTGCTGACATCTCTTTGAGGCGCGCGTGGAACACGAACGCGCCGTCGACACGGCCTGTTTTCGTCGTGAGACGGACGGACGGCGAGTTAGCCCATCACTCACCGTCCACAGGCCCGCGTCTACGGTGGCCGGAGGTCATCGCGGGACCCCCGACGCCCGGAGCGCCTCCCGCGGCGGCCGGGACGAGAGGTTCTCTCCCTCTCGCGTTCCGCCACCTCCTTCGCCAGCATCACTGCTTCGCAGAAGGAGGCGACGGCGTCCCATTCCTCCTCGCCCCGGACCATGGCTTGCACCAGGGCCGGGCGCGAGAGGTCGCCGCCGCCGATCGCCGCTACGAGAACACGGCGGGGCTCCGCCCAAGCGGGGCACACCTCCACTGTGTGCTCCACCGTGTCCTCCGGCCGATCCTCGCAATGGTGGCATCCGGGCGTTTCCTCCCGCCCGATTCGGTGCAGGTACCTCCCGAAACAACCGTGTCCGGTGAGGACCTGCGTCAGACGGAAGGTGAGGGCGCCGTGGCGCCTCTCAAGCCACTCCTCAAAGAGGGGACTTACCGCCACTATCGTGGCGTGCCCTGCACGGGGTTGCGACAGTCGCTGTCTCCATGCCGCCATGAGATCGCACCGGAGGTCTGTCCGCCGCGCAGCAATTTGCCGCGGCAGCGGAGTGACCCCCCGGCGCAGCGCCTCCGCGCGCCATTGATGCAGGCGCGCGAGGACTATCGCCTCCAGATCCCACGGCGGCAATCCGGCAAGGAGGTTCGCCGCTTCGCGGGAGATCGTGCGGTACCCCCTTACCGTCCTCACGGCCATGACCTTTTGGGGCACGTTCAGGTAGTGGGCGGCCCGCTTCCTCAAAGCAGGCGCCCACACCGGTGCCCCGTAAAGGGCCATGGACCGCACGATCCCCGCGTAGAGCCTCCGGCAGGAGGCGTTTGGCCCCCCCAGATTGGGCAAGAGCCACCTAAAGGCAGCCCCAGCCCGCTCCAGTCTGGGAGCCAAACGTCGGAAGTGCTCCACGAAGTTCCACCGGCTGTCGAGGACGAGTCCTAGGTACTTCAAGGTACACTCGACGCCGATGGGAACCCCTCCCACCATTAACTGGGATCCCGACGGCAGCGCATTCCCACGTCCATGGAAACCCATGGCCTCCGACTTGTGAAGCGCCACCTCGAGACCCAGCTGCCGGATCCTCTCTACGACTATCGCAACCCCGCGTGTGTTTTTCAATTACCCTCGAGTAGGAAATCAAAATGAAGGGTTTGAAAAGGAGATAACAAAAATTTATGGCACTTATATGTTTAAAAGAAATTCAAAGTCACAAATCCTATAAACAAACACAAAAGTTAAATCATCTGCGAAGAATTTTACGCGACCAATGAAAGAACAAACACAAAAGAACTAAAAATTTGGAAATAAAAAAAGCAGTTACAAAACTAAAAAACCCGACTGAAAAAACTGAAAAGTAAAAAACAAGCATATTTTAAATTAAACAAAACTTGGAAGCAGTCGGGGTTCATTTGAATTTTAAATAATGAAATGAAATGAAAATAGAATGGACCCCGCCTGCTTCCAAGTTTTGTTTAATTTAAAATGTGCTTGTTTTTTACTTTTCAGTTTTTTCAGTTGGGTTTTTAGTTTTTTTTATCCATATCATCATACTCAATTCAACCCTGAAACGAGACTTTCTGTTAAATACTCCAAGAGTCAAGAAATTGTTATTATGTTATTCACATCGAATTAAAACTTTATATAATCTAATACCTATATAATGCCCTTTTTACTTAATTTTAAGCTTGGCTTTGTAGGCTAAAGAATGTTTAATCGGCTTGTTGGATTCCATTGGATTAAGTATGTGATTTAATAAATTAGAAAATAGATTTGAATTGTGAGGTTACGCCGGACGCCTGGCAGATGTGAAACATCGAAATTTCGTGTCCTATGTAGGGAAACCTGCAGCTTCATTTCTGTTTCTTTGTATTCATATTTTAATAGGTCTATAAGTTTCAAATATTTGCTTTGTGTAAATATCGAGATTGTAAGATTGTAGGTATAACAATTAAGAGAAGAAGAATTTTTCAAATCGATCCAGTAGTTTCGGAGCCTATTCGTTACAAACAAACAAACAAATCTTTCCTCTTTATAATATTAGTGTAGATGAACAACGCTGTTTTTGATTACCACAGGTATTTATTATACAATAATACGTTATAAAATATATACAAAAAATGTATTTCAATCTTTATTGCAAACATATAATTATCATTTAAAGGCCCCTAATTCCTAAAATAAAACTGTCTACTTTATTATTGATGTAAAATTCCAATGCGGATTAAGCAGATTAAACGTAGGTATATTATTAAGAATTTTAACCTAATATATTAAGTATTTTAGTTATGTAGGTAGGTACGTTTCATAGCAACGTTTAAGACGAATAAGTTCAAATTAAATGAAAATACAGAAACAATTTTACTTTTAAACAAAACTATTTTGTATCATAATCAGTGATCGGAACATGTAGAGCTATTTAGATTCATTGACCGCAAACATTGATGTTAATATGGATATTCTACGGGATTTTGACTGATACTACTGGATTTTATTGAATTTCATTATTGTTTTCAATATGAATAAAAATGGTTTATGTAATTTTTTTATGATTTTACTACTTAAAAACTAAATCCCGGAACTCGGGGAAAATCCATATTATTCTAACGTATGGCAAGTACATAAAAAAGCTGTACACATTCCGATCTATGATCATAATGCGCTACATTTTCAAACTCTTGTAAATCACGCAGTTTGCATTAGTTAATTTTACATAATTATTCTCACTAAGATGATCATAGTACAGAGTACCTACTTTTATTCATTCCGATTAGCATATACTTCAATGAGTTAAAATTACATTTCAAAGTGGGTTGGTCGTTTCCAATCTTGCAAAGTGGGTAATGTAACGTTTCTTCTGACATGCTGTCTTAATATTCTAAGCACAGTTGCAAACTTTGGCGTAATTTGGCCGATGGTTTGCCCACAGAATGTTAATTACTGGCAATATTTAAATAGACACTGGCGATAATTCATAGTACTTAGGAAGACCTTTATTTGAATTAATGGTTCTAATAGATCGTTTCGAAATAGAGGCACTTGTTAAGGACGTATTTGCAAAACTGATAGGCATAGAATTGAACTCCTTACTACATAGACACGAGTCACATACACAAGCGTTGGCTTGTTAGCTGCGGGAACAATAGTCAAGTGAACTAACTTTAATACGTTAAAAAAAATTGTTTTATTTTTATGGTACTTGTTAGCTAAGATGAAACCTCACCTGCGAACTTTATGGAGTGACCTGAAGATCTACTTCAGTGATTGCTACTGGAACTCCTCGATGGATCGAACTTGATGTGCCGAGTTTGGGCTCGTTTTGTTAATAGTTAATGTAAATTTTTCATATTTAAATATTATTAATAATATTTTGTTTTAAATTTAGAATAGACTATATTTGCCTACTTATAGTATTTTTAGAAATCGTAAAATATGTTATTAATAGAACAAAAACACAACACGGTATCGAAAACATGGCAACGGTAGATCGTTTTTACAGTATCAAAAACTATTATTATTATAAAGGGTGTAAAAGTACCCTTAACGCAAACGAAAGGAACGTGTTCTCCCCACCACTGCGATAATTTTTTGCTCTAGACCATACCTGGGAAACCCCTAGTTAAAGTAAGTAAGAAGTTTAGTGGAGATATTGGGGGTCAAAGTTTAAAATTGTTAACAGCTGTTTTCGTAAATACTAGTTTTTCAGGTTATAACTTTACTTAAATTACCTCCATGACCCGGTTACTATCCAAAGCATCCACTAGCACAATTTTTTAGGAGTGCTACATTGAGTTTTACCGTAAAATGTGATTTTTGACCCCAAAAAAAAAGCTTTTCCCAGGATTTAGTTTGATGTACTGAATACTTGGTTGACGGTTGCGTCAAGGGTTAATTTACACCCTGTATATTATAATATTATAGTTTAAAGAACCAATCTATTTTTTGTTAGTTATAAGTTTTATTTGATTTGGTTCAGTTTAGTCAGAAAATGTACTGAAAAACAGCATAATTTCGTCCGAATTGTAAACGCACCCGTAAGGCCAGAGAAATTTGGTGAGCGTGGCAAAAGCATTGCGTACGCGTGTTTCAGTCCCTTCGAAATCACAATAATTTAAAATTATTTAGCACTTCGCCCACGATTTTGTCAGCAAAAAAAGGTAATAATATAATACTCGGTTACTATGCATGATTATTTATAGCCAATAGCACCAACGAATTATACAAAATAATAATAACGAATAATGTATTTTATAATGCTTGGTTAATATGCATGATTATTTATAGCCAATAGCACCAACGAATAATACGAAATAAAAATAACGATTAATGTAGCTTTTAAATAGTGAAAGAATTTTGGGTTTGTTTCGATTGTTCCGGAAATATAATTATTACATTTTACATTAGTGTTGACAAAAGGCAGCGCTAACATAGAATAATAAATAAAATATACAGGTTGTAAGGGACACCGGCGCTAAAATCGTTACCACGTATTCAGTACTTTATTCTCAATTTACTTATCTTAACATAGAAATTAACCGAAAAAAAACAGCTTTTTCTTATATAAACCAAAACCTACACGATCAAATTGTCTAGAATAGCTAGAATACTTTTTTGTTCTTAATTCATGTTCAAAATTATAATTCTTAAATTAGTTCGAATATTTAGTGGATTTGTTTTTTTTTTTTAAATATAATTTAAGACTCCTTTTTATTTACGAATATGTATGTTAAACCAAATTTCAACCAAAAACAACCCACAAAAACACAAATCTTATAAATTCAAGATTTATCCAACTATGCAGACGGCCAATATTTTATCCACCTATTGTCTAGATCGGCAAAATATTATCAAAACGAGTTTATTTCCAACGATCATCGCATTCAATATTAATAAATATTAATCAATCACAGCCCACGCATCACTACAATGCAGTGCATAAAATAATCTAGAAAAATGATAAAATTTTAAATAAAATGTTAGAGGAGATCGTTCACACGATACTCCCGAGCACACGGACATTAAGGTGTAAAAAGAAACCCTTTGCCAATCGAGCAAATAACAGGAAGAGACGGAATACAACTACAGACGAAGATACAGATGAAACTCTTGGAGAACTTAATCTATCTTTGGACAATGCTGAAACACACGCGCTTAAAATACCGAGATTTAAAGTGCCAACGTTCATGTCATTCCTCATTTTCTATATATGTGTTATAAATGTGATAATCTCGTGTGATGTTAGTATAAGTGATGTAAATAATAAAGAACGAAAAGGAGGTCTTTATGAACGTGAAACAATCAGAGAGTTGCCGAAATACCATTATGGACATAAGCACGACGGCTACGACAGTTACGGAAAGAATCTACGGAAAGGTCGAGCGTCAGCTAAGCGACAGACTGATGATGCTAAACCAGATAAGTACGGCCCAGAAGCTCAAGAGTTTATTAAGTATTATGATTACTTTAAGGTTAAAGAAGATTTACCAAACGCAACTGATTTTCCAAGTTTTTTTCAAATGGGTAATTACATTCAAGATGACTCGCGAGCTGTCGGTCATCCACATGATCTCGCTTCCCATCCTTATTTTGTGAAAAATATTCAATTTAACTTGAGGCCAGAAAGACATCTTTTTAAAGAAAAAATTATAAAACTTGGTGTGTTGTTACCGGCTGATGCGAATCAAATATTCTCGCTTGGAAAAGTTTTACCCATTGTTGAGATGGCAATCCCAGCTGTTACTGGTCCTGATGGGCCGTTACCAGGCTGGACTATACTGGTGGATTACAGAGATACAAGGTGTTCATCTGTAGAAGGGCCTTTAGCTGCTTTTGAATTCTACGTCCACGAAGCTGCTGGTAAGCATTTCTTTATTGTACAGAATAATAATTTTATCTTGTGATTTCCAAAAGGCACTTTCAAAAAACATTTTATAAATTACAGTATTATAAAAGAATAGCTTTGATAATTTTGCAAGATTCTAAGTATTACGACAGTTCAAGATTGTCAAGTATAATATGCATTTCAGATGCGTTTATCGGGCCTGGTTGCGAGTACGTGATAGCGCCAGTGGCGAGGTATGCGGGGCCTTGGGGCATACCAGTACTTACTGCTGGAGCTCAGGCAGAAGCTTTTGGGTACAAACAACCAAGCTACGGCACGTTAACCAGAATGATGGGAAGCTACACGCAAGCTGCAGTCGCGATCCGCAAAGTCTTTGAGGTAAATCCATGGGTATTCTGTATCAATGTTGTCAATGTAAAAATGATTTTCGTTTCTCTTTAAATGTGATGTTTTATTTTTCGTTTGCGTTATTATGTTTCGCTTTATCAAGTGTTTCGTATTGCCTATGTTTGTGCTTTGCTTTAGTTTTTAAGTTCCGGCCTAAACAAGTTCGAGATTACTTTTGACTTCAGAAAATCAAGAAATTCCTCTTTTATGTTCCTTGTCATCCGAATAATCTTACTTATGATTTATTACTTATCTATTTATGAGGAACGAGGCGCAGTCCAAAATTGTTGCGCAGAAAAATGAGGGAACTTACTTTATACAGATAGAAGCAACCGTTTCTTATTCAGCTTCATTAAATAACAGGAAATAATACCTTATTCGTAAATATAATATTTTTCGCGAAGCTGATGTATAAACCAAACGGGTAATTGAAACTGTTGAAAAGAAGCAAAGAGTACATAAAATACAATTTTAAGTACATAATCGTCAATCACGTCGTTTGTACTAAGTTAGGATTCGAACAAACCTCATAAAAATTCAAGCTCCGTCTTATATTAGTCAATCGTTAAGTAAATGGCATAGAATAAAGGAATTTATTTTTACCATCCTATTGTAATGATTTGAAGAAAATTAACATTTGTTTTGGCTTGATGAAATAATTTCCTAATTAAAAAAAGCAGTCAGAAAAGGGATGCGTTAAATAAGTAGTGAATTGAGTAAAGCTAGGATATAATGTTAATGAACTGGTGATTGATATTTTTAAAGCAATTTATTGCCCTAGCAACTATTACTATTGCTCTAAGATAAGTAAATCTCAGATAAACAAATTCATTAAAATACCTAAACATGTGTGGATACGTCAAATTTTTGACTGTGATATTAAATTTATTCGCAATATAATTTCACAAACATCTCGCTTGTTTGTGAAATCCACGATCCAGTGCGTCGCCTTTACAAATTGCGATGTCACTTCCACTTCCGCTGTATGAGAGAGGCAAGCAAAGCGACCAGCGTATAATAATTATGAACTTTCATGTCCAGGCATTGGTAACGTTTAAATATACATTAGCCCACCAACTGGTGTAAACAGACAATCAGCATGTTTCAGAAAAATGTGGTCAAGAATATGGTATAAATAGATAGACTACCGATCTGTACATTTTTCTCCATTGAGAAAAGTAAATTACTCGTAAGGTTTTGCATACAAAATTTCAATACCTACTCCACACAAATGTATGGGACATCGGTTTTGATTTTAGGTTTACGGTTTTTGTTCTATTTAGAAAGTTGTTCCGTCTAATTGTCTTTACCACATCCATAAATATGACTACATCTGTAAAGTTTATTCAGCATCTGGAAGGCTTATTTATATATTAATAGTTGTTTCGGTCATTGCTCAGAAGTACTTATATTTTAGCCTTTAGTTCTTGTTGAAAGGAGCACTGCTCCTGGTTTTATTTATGCAATCTTAAGACCTAACGCAGCACTATGTTTTTAGCGTTGAAATCATTTGGAAATGTGCCCATTCTTAATGGAAAGCGATTGCAGAGATAGTAAACTTATTCAGAAATACACTACCTGACTGTAAACACAAAAGAAGGACAACTGTATGTTTAAAGCTATACAAACAACATGATATTTACAAGAAAATTATTTTGCTACTTTAAATTGCTATTGATCAATAGTTACAAGTAAATTCATGTACAAGGTTCTTTAAATTCATTAAATGTTATTGTAGGTATTTCGGCAGTTATTGCCGTAAGCTACCGCCTAAAATTTCTATAAAAAAAGAAACGACAAAGTAGCAAATTAAACAACACGCGTGTAATCCCCGAAGTTTTAGGCAGAGGTCTACGGCCAATCAAGCTATGTAAAACCAATTTATACGGATTTCTAATTAAGCAGAAAATCTATACAAATCTAGGCCATGGTATAGTGGAACGTTACAGTTATGTTTAAGCCGTTACTGAAAAAAGTCTATAAAGATTTAAAGACAAAAATGTAAGACTGACTGCTAACCATGCGGTTCTAGGTCGATGCTAAAGTCGGGCAGTGGATTTTCACTCATAAACTTTTTAGTAGCAGGCACTGAGTCTGGATTTATGCCCGTTTGATGACAGTAGCAAACTCTCTTCCTATTGCATAGGACTTAACACATAACTGCCACTTAAATGTGGGTGTGCTATAGTACACCTCTGCCTGAACTTTCGAGGAACCACAGGCGTGATTATTCATGTTATAAAAGGGAGAGACAACGGAAATGGCGACTGTAGTATGCTTGTATCGTACTTTGCCAACATTTTGACAAACAACACAAACGTGAATAGAACGCAAATTAGAAACCAAATAAATAAAAGACATGAATGGAAATAATTTGACTATCCTATCATCCTAGTCTAGCTCAAATAATTCATCCATGACAAAAGGTTTTTTACGTGATTTGACTCCTATTTTTGTAGCTATCTCTGACCTAATATTGAACTATGTAGACCGTGAAATTAAGACCGATCTTCGACATCATACAGACAGGGTTGAGGGTGTATAGGTACAATCATTCATTTTACGTTTCTGGAGGACGGTTTTCGATCAGCTCTGAGACAGTACAGTAGTAGGTAAATAAAAATATTAATAATATTAATTGTGTGTTTAAAAACGATTTGGGGGTATTTTATATAAAAACAGTTTTGTTTAATATCTGTGTCTAGCTGTAAACATAATAAATCAGTGTTAAACGATACATATACCTAATTAAGTTTTAAAAATTGGTCATAAATCAGTCAGGTTTCTAAAAGAATCTCTAGTCTCTGAATTATGAAGCAACTGTGGGGCTGGTGAATTTTTTCTTTATAAAGAAACTATATTGACAGATAAAATTGACAGTTTACATGCATACATGTCATGTCATGTTGTCATGTTGCCAATACGTTCGTATATGAACTCTTTTGTCTGAAAATAGATTTTATAATTATGAGACACAAAGTTTTCACTGAAAATCGGTTACGTTTATGGAAAATGCTAATAGTTTCCGAGTAAAATGTCAGTCAGATCATAATGAAAATATTTGCGTTATTTGACTACGGAAACCCTAATAGCAAAGAAACATTAATTTCCTACATTATCACAGGAAACATTTGTTTTGTTCGTAATGACGAGCAAAGTTTCCGCATAAACAAACTTCTTTTAGTCTAAGTAGGTATTACGTGAGAATGAGGGCTTCACACGGATGTGTTATGCTACCAGCATTCTCTTGTTCTGTTTATTTTTATACAAAGAATAAAATATATACTAGCATCATATATAGCATCTCTTTCACTGAGATTTGACAATTATGGTACGTAACAAGTGATGTAATTAAAAAAATAACAGTTTTTTTTAATGCTAGTTTACATTACACCATAAAACTAACAAATTAATGTAAATGTATTCTTGTTTTATTTTAGTAGGTATTAAATGAAAAAGGCCACAATAGCTTGGAGAATTACTGACTAAATATGTCGTTTTTGTTCGGGTCGATGCGATAAAATGAAAATCGTCGTTGCTGAACAATCTGTTGTTAGTTTTGACCCTCTTTTGAAACAGAATGCCCTTGCCCGAAGGACGCTATTTAGAACCTTTTCATAGTATAAGTTTAGCTGTCGCTCATAACTCCTTTCGTGCTGAATATTCTTGCTGAAACATCCTCTGGGCACCAACCCACGGAGACGGTTATTCAGTCTGATGCCCTGATGTACACCTTTATAAAGCGTGGTTTAATTATAATAAACGTTGTGTAACATGAAAACATTTTATCAAATGACAAACATTATCAAGGAATATGTTAAAATAGTCATTGTACCAAGTTTTATTTTTAGACTTGATTGCTTTTATTCAAGGTGAAGAGTAATGTCATTCACGTAAGAGACTGTAATAGTAATGTGGCAAGGTAACCGATGCAACGAAGGATGATGTAACGTCTCGCTATTACTCTCAGAAAATTCTTAGAGGAAAATCAACCATCATTCGAAGATATGGGTACCTAATATGCTTTATGCGTAATCATGTATATTAAACATTCAGTTTAGGATATTACCTATTGATGCAGTTTAGTAACATTATTTTCGCAAAAATGCCTTTTATAGGAGTAATAATAGCCAAATTATATAACTCTGGCTTATGCCCTCGGCTTCGCCCTCGTTGTGTTTGAAAATGGTCCTACGGGATCATATTACCGGGATAAAAGGTAGCCTGTGTGTTAATCCAGATTTTAAGCTAGTGTGCAAAATTTCATACGAACCCGTTCGGTAGTTTTTGCGTGAAAGAGTAACAAACATTAATCCATCCATTCTCACAAACTTTCCCATTTATAATATTAGTTGGATATATCATGGACATACTGGCAAATCTCATACAGATTTGTATCGATAATTCTTACGATGCTATTATCTTAAACCTTTATTTTTCAAGGTCGGAAATCGCTTTACAACCTGACACTTATAAAAACAGAATGCAAGAGAATTTGAATTTCGCGGGCTGTGCTAAAGGTTGGGTTCGGTAAAATCTCTACGGATGATTTGTGGACGTGGCTCCGGATCCGGACTCTGTCAGATACTGTAAAGAAATGTTAATGTAAATGTCCAGTGTTCGCAGCCGTGTAAACAATATTATGTTCTTGTGACAATTTCACTATTTCGAGACTGGAACATGCGGTTGTTTTTTGTCCCAACAATTTCCTGTTAGCTGCACTGTTTTCAAAAACTGAAGTAAAAAGCTACATTGGGTTCGCTTCAGTTTTACTAGAGCTTTTACATAGCGATCGTCCGTTTCGATCTTTATTTCAACGGATAGGTACTAGAATAATACTTCAGTTGAGTTGCCATATTATTTTTATGTATTGGGTTTGTGTCTTCTGTTTATTGTCCGTTCTATTACAGCTGTATTCGTGTCTATTCTTGTTTTATTTTTTATTTTATTTTAGATGTTTTAGACGATCAATTTTATCTAAATGTGAAAAATAAAATGCTTTTCCATGATCTGTCTCTTGTTTTTTATTTCTTTTTTTTATTTTGAAAATTTTTTGACATTTTGTTTTTGTTGCTACATTGCAATATAATTTAATTTTAACCTATCTGTGAATTTGATTAACAACAAAATATGTAACATTTTGAATACAATCATTTTTTTTAAAACCCCAGATTAGGAACGTAATTTTTTTACAAAACAAAAAAGGACCGCATTTTTCAACTGATAACAATGTTTTATATTGTTTCAGGAATTTCAATGGAGTCGCATAGGAATGCTGTACCACAACTACGAGCCTGCGACGGGGAAAGGCAACAGCCCTTGTTTCCTGACGTTAAGCGCTGTTTTCACAGTCCTAAACAAGAAAAGCAAAGGGTCGGGGTCAGCCCTAGGGTCCGCGCTTCACTTTGACGAGACCAACACCACCACAACAAAATTAAAGGAATTGCTACAAAAGTTGTCATTAAATACCAGAAGTAAGTATTGAAGAGATATTTCAACTAACCAGGCTTTTAATAGAAATTGATAAATAAAAAAGTTGACCAACAGATTTTGGATTGTATTTTTTAATAACATCTGGTATTGGCTTTCTTTGGTGGTGGTAATTTTTGATGTAGTTTATACAATGTAAGTGTGTGCTTATTCTAATGCTTTTAGTAGTTCTCAATAGCAAAAGTTTTAAAAGTTACCGCCTACTAATATGTTTTTATACACAGTATTGTTAGGAACTTTAGTATGTTCCTAACAAAACTGAGTATACAAACATATTAGTATATGTCATCATAATTATTTGTATATCTTGCAGGTTGACAGGAAAAAAGTTCGTTTTTTATTACGTGTGATTTGTTTCAAGTTACTGAGATTTGTTTTTGTCGCGCTACAGTAAACACCTTCTTGTTGAAGAAAATATGGGAAAAGATAAAATTGAGCAGAGCTTTTGTATTCTTAGCTTATTTTTTTACTGGGCAAAAACTTCACGTATTCTCTTTGTGTTTGCCTTATCTAGACTGATAGTCAAGAACAAGATCAAAGCCACATGCCAGTGTACTCTACGAGTATTATTACTACTAACTTTAATGAGATCTTCTGTCTACCTAGTCGATTGTATTCCCAGATGCCACCATCCCGACCGCCCCGTCCCCACTTTAGCACTTCCATCCCTCATCTTCTATCCATAGGGCTATTTGGCTATAACAATGCTATCCTATTTGAACCAAATATTAACTGGTAGAGAAGTCCTTGTAGCATTAAGCCTGGCTACATCCCACTCTTGAACATACAATTTAATTAAATATTCTATACTTAATTATTATAGGTAATATACCATCTAATTTAAATTCGAATACGTAGTCATTTCCATAAATAGTCCTCAAAAACATTTATCCAGTCTAGGCATGATTTGCATACGGTGGCTGGTTAATATAATCCTCTTACCTACCGGGTTCAATCCCTAGGCGCTCCCAGCTTTACGAAATAACGCAACGATTGCGTTATTTCGTAAAGCTGGGAGCGCCTGTGTATTTCATTTTAAATTTATGGACGATTTTTTACTGATTAATGTACAGCAAAATGTTTAATGACATGGATTTACACAAAACGACGCTTGATGAGAACTTAGAAAAAATATTGAAAATAATTCTCTCTTCTTCTTTGTTGTGTGATTTTCGTACTCATGTAAATAAGCTTCAACCAAAACTATGATTATTTCTTGTTGCCCTGATTGCAATAGAAACTAGGAAAGAAAAAAAAAATGAACGATGTGGTCGACCAAATTATTTACTTATGTAGTGCTGACATTACTTATTTTCTCAGAAAAAAAATGTATGGGATAATGTAGTGTTAGTGTGTATGCATCCTGCTAGCTTGGCAGATGACCAGTTGTTAGGTACCAGGAGCAAAAGGCAGGTAAATGTAATACTTAGTCACTTTACTTACATCCTCAGTCTTGATTTTTATATATGATATTCAAGGGACTATTTCAAGAGTTTTTGTAAGAAGCCAGACCATTTGGAGAGGCCAATCATCTCCCCAGATACACATAAAGTGTCGCTATAAGTATGAGTACAAATGTGATAGAAAAATCATAACTCCGTCATTTATGAACCGATTTTCAAGCCGTCTGATCGTCAAGGGTGCAGCTAAACAGACACTTGGAACACTCCAGCGGGTGGGAGGATATAGTCTGATAATGTGTAAAGAACAGATAATACTCAATTTTGTGACATTGTTTGCTCAGTTGGGAGTTTGGACCCGCGTCCTTAATTTGACCTAGTCTTTAAACATTTGCACCGTCACTGCAGCTCAATTGTCTCTAATGGAAAAACTTTTGTTTACTATTACCCGCAGATAAGTTGCAAACTGCACCGTTAGTTCGGGAATAAAGCGCCCACCACAATTGCACACGAGCTTAGTATGGACTAAGCCTTCCTGGAATTCGTAAAAGAGAACTCAAATGTTTTTTAGAATGAATTTTGGGAAACGGAAACATTTCCCGCTTTTTGGAAATATCTCTGATTTGTGGGATCTTCGCTTAGTGAAAATTCAACGACACATACATTCCACCTGACTACTGACGCTTCGGTTTCATCAGAAATAAGAAAAAACGTTGATTAATAATTAAAAAATAACAGACAATTTCATTTTTCTAAGCGTGTATGACCACCTAATGAAAATTTACACGTTATAAGTAGCCATAGCAGCATGTTTTGTAACCATTATCCGGAATAATACCTATTAGTGCTCGCTCAGACATTGCTTAGTGGTAGTATGCGTTGAATTAGCATATTCAATTAAAACAATTACCATCATGCAACAATTTGTTTCAAATGAATAAATAACGAGACCGTTGCAGGCTCTCACTGATATCCCCAACCACAACTTGTTGGTTAGGTAAAATTGGGTGCCTATAGATTTGCTCGTGCCTTCATCTTCTTCTTCCTTCGCACTTCTTACAATTAATATCAAAATCGACCATTTAATATGATCTTCGTATGTGAAAATGGGAAACTAGCCTTTGGGCCCAGTTTCGAGAGACAAAAGTTCTCCAATAACACTATCGAGCAACAATAACGGTCATCAAAAATCTATAGGCAACTTCCTCGACACTGATACACCTCGCACAACAATACCCTTTATTCGGACCGATCTTCATTTGTTCTCGCTTATTTGCATCTGTTCCCCTTATTTGCATCGCCTATGCATCGACGCAGGAACTCGATACGATACTATTTGAATTTTAAATCTCTTTGTCATGTGTGAATTGCGCGACAAATCATTGTTATGCGATATCGACGAAGTAAGACGTACATTACGTATGGTTAAAGCTGCGCGGTTTTCTTTCAAACAGGACTTCCATTTCATTTTATGGTTTGCATGGTTTTGTGGTTTGGTCATGTGGAGAGGATAAGCAGAAGGTGACTAACAAAAGATACTTACAACGTAGATCTGATCTGAGATAATATCTGAATGGCAACCAAAAAGACATACATTGACCTAATTGGTAAGGTACTTCAGAAAGGTTAGATACGTAGTTGCAAGTACTGGCGTATGTATGAACGTGGGCAAGGCAAAAGAAGTATGTAAGGATCGTATGATCGCTCTGTGGTTTCTGCCTACACCCATGACAAAAAAGCGTGAGTAAGTATATGTATGTATGTATGTGTGTGTTTTAGTTTAACTACGGGTGTGGTCATATTCATATCACGAAAACGTAGGCGAAAGGTTTCTCGATTGATGACCGTATCACACCGTTTAGTACAACTACACCTTTCTGATAAACGCTGTACATCATAATAAATATGACACTGGCAGTTATTCTCATTCCTTGATGCGCGGGTTTGTAGAAAACATTTACGAGTATTTAATATTCTTCAAAATTAGATCATAGAATGAACACGCATGCAACGACATTAATATTCAGGATAATTTAGTTGTAATTAACTGAGTGAAATACTGTTGGTAATTTCAAACTAGTTATTATGTACATAAATTTCGTCAAATGTTATAACCGAATGAAGATTCTGTCACACTATGTCGTAAACAAGAAGATAAAACTGAACATACAAAATAATTGGTCGTATTTTTATAATGAACATAATCTTAACGTGAAACAACATACACGAAATCACGTTGCATGAAAAAAGTGTAAGAAAAGAATAATAATAATAATGCATTTTCCATTGTTTTGCGCGTACACTTTCTTAATTCAGTTAAATACTAAATCATTGAAAATTAAAAAACAAACCTACTTCCAATAAAAAAAACGTTGGTGTTTATCTATATTATGTACCTATGTATTTAGAAATATATAAGTATGTTTATCAGTTGTCTAGTACCCATAACACAAGCTCTGCTTAGCTTG
Organism: Diarsia rubi; assembly: GCA_932274075.1. Lineage (NCBI taxonomy): Eukaryota > Metazoa > Arthropoda > Insecta > Lepidoptera > Noctuidae > Diarsia > Diarsia rubi. The sequence continues at coordinate 5,205,769 of OW026433.1, forward strand.
GGACTAGATGGCGTTGTGTGATAGTTGTGGAATATTATTATTATTATTAATATAATTATAAAAGTCAATAAAAAAAATCGACTTGTTGAAGTAAAGTTACTTTCCACTTTTTAGTTTTTTTTTTTTAACTAGCTTACATTTTACTACATTTATTCACTCTGCTTGGAGAGTCCTAAGCAATGTGAATAAAATGTATATATGGAACCGCCGTGCAATCTTCCTGTACCAAACACACAGTCATGTAACGTAAATATTTTTTTGTTTAGCCTATATTGTCCCACTGCTGGGCAAAAGCCTCCCTCATAGACCCTCCTATATCTTTCATAAATGTAGATTAAATAATATAGATATAAAGACGAACATAGAACTTCCTCTTTTTAAGTTCGTTTAGACAAAAGATATTGATATTGCAAACAAAGTAATGTTATTCCGTATATGATACCATACTTACTCATTACATTGTTAACGAAAAAGAAAGAACAAATTGTCAACTGTTCATGCATTTTACAATGTACATTCAATGTACAGACAATTTTTAATATTATATTTGTAATATTAACGATGTTAGAAATGCCGTCGTCCACGATAACGACTCGAGCAACCAAGTTGACTATATATCTTTATAAAAATGAATTGCGTTAAAACTCGAGAACGGCTGGAGCGATTTGGCTAATTTTGGTTTTGAAATATTTCTGGCAGTCCAGGTGATAAGTAAGTAGTAGGTTTGTAGGTGGTAGGCAGGTAGTAAGTAGGTAAGGCAGTAGGTGAAAAAGAGCATCGAAAAGCATGCTCGGCAGAGTTAGTGTAAACTATAAATATATTTCATTCACTCAAGTCTATGTAATATTGTCAAGTCTTTAAATGAATTTGCGTAATGTATTCGTCTCACTTTTTATATTATCCACTTATTATTATATTGAGTTACAATTTATCTAAACATACTGATGTTATTGCTGGAGAGTTTGTTCCCTAACTTCTCTCTAGACAAAAAACAATTAAAACTTTATTTTGATTTTCAAAAAGTTCTCATATTAAGGCTAATTTGAATAACATTAATTGAAATCAGCTCTTTTACAACATAAATCATGTATTACGTGTTATACGATGGCTATTTAAATTTTTATGTATGTTGTTTTTATAGAAATCACGAAGAAATCGCGTACGTTGATAACTATAATAATTATAGTAAATCAAGATCAAATAGCCGTTTCGAGTTGTGTGTAGGTTGACGTGTGCCATTATGAATCTAGTCCGAAACAGCCATGGTGCATACTCTAATAGCTCTGCCTCTCTCTATCGTGCACTGGAACCAAAGTGGCATTGAACTGTCATACGATATCAGAACAGAATACAGAGGGTGTGGATAAGTGGCAATTTCTGCAAAAACTTCTTCCCGACCATTCATATTTTTTGTGGCATTAAACAGGATGCTAGGTTTAACGAGGGACATATGGAAGGAGGGTATTCAGTATTTGATTTTCGTCCCAAATATATAAAAAAAACTATGACTTAATATAACTTAATTTGTGACATAGTTGTCCCATGGCCCCCGCACGCTCACCAGATCTCACTTTATTAGACGTTTCTTTTTCGTCATTGTCCTACGCCAGTTTTGAAATATAATATGAAAAAATATGATAATAATAGAAAATGGATAGGTATAACTAAAAGTCAGTATTCCGCGCACCTTTTCTGTGATAAACGCAAGGGTGGCGAGACTTTTCCGAAATGTTTGGTATGGTTCTATCTGTAATTTATCAGTGTTTTTTTTTGTTCATATTTTATTAGTAAGCGTCCTATTGCGGGTTGCAATATGTCCCTCGCTTAAACTAACATACGTTATAAAGCTGCAACATTTTAGATCGTTTAAAATAATGTTTCTTCCTCTCGTTTTTGCTTAAGACTTCACAACAATAAGGTAATTAAATGTAATAATTATATGTCGGATAATATGTACTATCCGACAATTTCGCAGCCGCACTCACCAGCATCCTAAAAGAATTGAGCACATGCTAATCGTCAGTTGTTAACAATAATATGCGGTTTTTAATACACATCCTCGAAAACTGGCTCTTATTTAACTATGATTAGGTGCGACATGAAACGTATTTCGTACGCGACACCACCGACTATTGAGTCGGCGGCTATTTTTTTATTTCGTTATTCTGTTTTGCGGCTTTACCGCATAAATAATTTTTGAATATTAAATTATGTTTGTAAAAAGAATACTATAAATAAACATGATTATTTTAAAAAATTATTTACTTTTAAGAACAAGTAAACATTTATTTGTGTTCTTAATTAAATATTATTTGAATTTTATATTTTTCCTGTGAGGCTGTTTAGCGGCTTCATACCTTTGCTTCTTCTTCAACCTGACGAAATCAAACCGCGGAAAAAAAAGGAAATTGAATTTCCTTTTTTTCCGCGGTTTGATTTGTCTTTGTTTGTTGATCTCTAAATTGATGACTAAAATACTTATCGTTTTATTGGTTAATTTCTTCAAAAGTGTATTGAAAAACGTCGTTTGATACACGTGGGAATTTGTTATTGCATATGATTGTTCAATCCGCCTCGAATGCAATAACAACTTACCGCACTTGTATCGAAATGTACTATTAGTATTTGATATGAAAATCAAACTAAAAGTTTTACACATTTGGTTTCTTTGAAGTGTTCAAATGTTTACAGTTGTAAAAATATATTTTGGTCAGAGATGAAAGATCGTGTGCTTGTGCGTGTAAATCTGAATGTATGTGTAATATCTGTAAAGCAAGCAGTTATAAATTATTGCATATGATGTGGTGATGTTTTCGGGACAGCTGTGAAAAAGCAGTATTTAAAAAAATACTTATTTATTTAGTTTGTAGCGAGAAACCGTTAAGTTTAACCAAAGATAAAAATAAAAAATGTTAAAACTGTTTTTAGTCTATCTCGCCTGAGGTAGGAGAGGTTTACATTATTTTTTTAAGAAAAGAAAATACAGCACCAGCCAGCCATATTTACAGTGGTTGCTTTTGTAAAAAGTGCTCTTTCATTTTATATTTAAAATAACTCGAGAATGTACCGTTGCTTTAAGTATATTTGAATCTTAAAACGTTACTGACAATCGTATCAGCACTATGCTATAAAGATGTTAACTGTGTAAAGCGATTATCATTAATAATAATAATAATAATAATATTCCACAACTATCACACAACGCCATCTAGTCCCAAGCTAAGCAGAGCTTGTGTTATGGGTACTAGACAACTGATAAACATACTTATATATTTCTAAATACATACATATTATAGATAAATTACACCCAGACACAGAACAAATGATCGTGCTCATCACACAAACATTTGTCCTGGGTGGGAATCGAACCCACGACCTCCGGCATACCAGGGTCACTAACCACTAGACCAACAGGCCAGTCAATTGATCAATTAAATCAATAAATAAAATAAAAAGTGTATTTAAAATAAAAATTAAATGGGTTGTCGACCCTTCTCGGGACTAAGGGTTAGCTTCAATTTAGTCCAAGAATCACTACTAGCTTTTTTTTTTTGGCGGGTGGAAAATCACCGAAAAACTCCTCCCGCTCTTGGACAGTGCGAAAGGGAGTGTCAAACTTCTACTGACTAAAAACCATCCATGGCCGCGATAACTAGTGTACAACCCGCGGCCAAGAATCACTATTACCTTCGAGGCAATACTGCCAGCCTTCTGGGCATTATCTCCGTTGACGGCGATGCGGATGAATTTTTGACGTCTTTTAATGCTTTCCCGCTTTCGATTATTTTTATTATTACTGTAAGTCCGATTTTAAGACCTTTTTACCACCACAATAGATTACGAAAACCCGGTCTTGTAGAGACAACCCCTAAAAAACACCAAACTATAGAGGAGAGAGGCATCTCGCTTCAACAATAACAACTACTGGAATTCCTTCAACTTAGCAAGTCTCCGCCTTCACCACAAGAGGATTTGTCTACCTAGAATTTCTTATCCCGGTGTTGTTTTGACTTGACCAGGTGGTTCGACAAAAGACGCGAGGAGAATGAGCTCTGCTGGCTCAAGTAGCCATGAGCGCAGCTAAAGAAGCTTACACCCTCCTTAGCTATAAGGTACTTTCCTCTCAATTCCCCATTTTCTAAACTCAACCAAAATCAAAAGTATGGGCAACCGTTATAAAGGAGGTGGCCCAGTTCTTCAAGCCCGATTTTATAAAAAAATATTGTTTAAATCTAGGTATCAATAAAAAAGTCGATGATCGATTTTTTGGTGCTTGAATATCATTCAGGGGGACATTTGACTGAATATATTTTCGTGTAATTGACGAATTATGATTCCGAATTAGTTCTGCTTTAAAATGATCATTTTTCAATTATCATAGTATCCTTAACAATAATGTTTATTACAGTTGTTGTAGTGTGCGCGAACCCGAGTACAGTCAGAGAGATAATGCTGGCAGCCGACGATCTCAACATGGTGTCGTCTGGCGAATACGTGTTCTTTAATATCGAGCTGTTTTCCAAGTGAGTATTATTACATGATCTGCTTGGATATTGGCAATGTATTAGGAATATCTTAGAACGGATTCAAAGAAATCGGCAAAATAGGAGTTAGTAAATGTTGTTAATTTTTTTATAAAAACGATATAAAACCGAGAAAATTCGTTTAAAAAAGCAACGTCACCTGTTCGAATCACAACTAGAGCTACACATCTTCTCCTGTACCTAGCTACTACCAACAATATATTTATATATAATAACGCAATTTAGTCAGGTTGTTTTTGCAAAACTAAGTCATTATTTTGTCTAACACTTAACACAATGGTCATTCAACTTTAGCAATTGATCACAACCAAAACACAATACATCAAGATTTTATCTAGTGCCTCAACTTGTGCTTCTAACTTTAGGACAGCATTAAGAGCAAAGTAAGAAACAACAAGTCCCCACCACAGCCTTATTTACTGCCCTGAATCGGAAATGTACGGTCTTTCATGTGTTTCTGACCCTTCTTACATTGAGATGCTAAATTGAAATTTAACTCATTTATAATAATAAAACTTACTATAAATGATGTTTAGTTTAAAAACTTTATTTACATAAAAAAAACAGAAAAGTTTTTCTCTAGAACTACCTCTACATTTGTAAAAAATTACACCATTATACAGATTTTTATAGAGATCGACGCACGCGTTGTTACCAGTTAGAAAAAAGTACATAATCCTAAGAATGCTAAAAAGCAGGTTTTATCTGTATCTTTTCCATTTTTATGCAAAAAAAAATTATAAAACATCATCAGTAAAACTTAATTACAAGAATTTCTTTAACGAAACCGTCAAACTGATAATACATGAATAACATACACTATTTTTGATATATGCCATTTGTTAGACAAAGCTATAGCACATCATAATTACAAATATGGGAATCCATTTTTATCACGCTGTTAGGTAACAAACAGCTGACCGTACCTAATCCTGTCATTTTTGTCACAGCCTCGCATCAGCGTCGTCCAAGGAACCTTGGAAAGTAGAAGGAGATACGGATGAGCGGAATGAAAAAGCAAAGAGAGCATACAGCGCAGTGCTCACAGTCACCAGCCCCGCCCCTGAAAAGGAGGAGTACCTTGAGTTTTCTGATCAGGTAAGGTTCACATAAATGATAAGCATTAGAAGGATTAACGGATTAAGTGGTTATGGAAACATCAAGATAATATTATCATAAACACTGAAAACGGAATAACTACCATGTTTCCATTATCCTCCCGAATATCTCGTTTTCAGTTTTTATGTATTAGTGAGAGATTAAAAACTTACCTATATCTTTAAAATTAATTTGATTAATAAAACTCTACCCAACTTTCCTGGCGATCCCTTTAAAACTAGATGAACTAAGAAGAGACAACAAGTCGTAAATTGCCTCAGAATTTTATCGCGCCAGCGATGAAATTATTGAAACAATTTGTTATTTTTAAAGTGAAGCTTGAAACTGATGTTTACAACTTTTGCAGGTTAAAGAGTTAGCCGCTACAAAGTACAACTATACGTTCGGTAAAGGCGAGGTAGTGTCTACGTTTGTAGCAGCATTCTACGACGCGGTTCTCCTCTACGCGCTCGCTCTCAATGATACGCTACGCGACGCTGAAAACCCCAGAGGCCCGCTAGATGGCGCTGCGGTCATTAGGAAAATGTGGAACAGGACTTTTCAAGGTAAGCGGTTTTGACATTTATTGAGTTTGCTAAGAGCTGATCGAAGCCCGACCGAAGATGTAACCACGGGTGGGGCTAGCTCAATTTGCTCATCGGAAAAAGTGAGGAACTCAATTTGCTCATCGGCAAAATGAAGAACTTCCATACAAAGTTTGAATAAAATTCATCCCCTGATAGAGGTTTAAGAGATGAAGTTTTTTTATAGGATTTTTTTTTTTAGGTTTAAAGATTTTTATTCTAATCTAAGTTAATATAACAAGTCATGTGTACATTCTGTTAGAGCCAGAGATTGTGGTAGTGGTGGTGACGTTTTTTAATAGAATAAAAATAAATAAAAAATAGAATAAAAAATAGAAATAGTAAATATGAAAGTTAACGCTATCTAAAATACCCAGAAACTGTCGTCGTAAAACTATTCTCATACGTATAAAGGTAAAGACATCACCTTCCAAGCTACAGAAAATTACAAGTGGAACGACTATTGTGTTCCTGTAAAAAAGTTTTGTGAAGTAACTTTTGAACTAAGTATTGTACAAAGTTCAGTAATGAATGGCTTGACAGTTTGTTAGGTGGTAAGAAACTTAACTGTGTTACAATAATTAGACTTTCCTAACTTGAAAAGTTAATGTTACGAGATGAAATATATTAAACGTTGCCAATATAGTTTTCTGTAATGTCCCTCCTCATTTTTATTTGTATCTGAAGCAACTTTACGAAATTGTATCTAAAATATGATCTAGAGCCCAACATAATAATCACAAACAAGACTGCTGTAGCATCAAAAATATCAATACAAAAAAAAAAACAATTGTCCCATACATTTGGGTAATGTAGATAACATGACTGTATGGGACAATATTTTTTTTTCAGTTTAGGGTCTTGCTTTGGTTTATAGTGTCTACTACCGTATGGCTCAAATAATAAGCAATATGTTTTGTGTACCTTTAAGTAAAGTGATCCGTTTTTATCATACTCGCAGGGATAACAGGAGAAGTTATCATCGACTCCAACGGCGACCGTGTGGCTTCCTACTCTCTCTTAGACATGAATTCTAATACTGGACAGTTTCAGGTCAGTATCGAATATTTTTCAAAAGTTGTTTACTACTTGAAACGTTATAAAAGTTAAGAATAAAAAGGTAAAAATAACTATAAAAAGTTAAAAAAATTCCAATATCAGTATTTTACATGGAGCGACTGCCTATCTGACCTCCACAACCCAGTTAATACTAGGTAATACGATACCCTTTGGTAAGACTGGATGTCAGACTTTCAGGTCACTGACTACCCGTAACGACTGCCAAAGATCTATATATGGCACCCGGGACCAACAGCTTAACGTGCTTTCCGAGGCACGGAGGAAACTCGGTATGTAATGGGCGGTCAACCATCCACAGATCGACCTAGGCAATCGCAGCTTTACATAAAGATCGACCCGAGTGGCAGTTCTTATTAAGCCACGAGCTCCTCAAGAAATCATAATAAAAACAAAGTTGAAATTTTGATATATGTAATTATGATTTTGATTCATGCCGGTTATGGGAGAATGTCATTTGACAAGAAATATGTGAACAGGGGCGTTTTTACGTTTACAAAAAAAAATACGGCACCCAGTCGTAGTATTATAATACTATGAGTTTAGTTTATTTTTATGGATTATCTATTATATTAAAATATCCGTTAACTACATTAAAATAAATAATGCTATTTTTAATGCAATTTTAAAGATTTTCGCTAAAATCGAGACATCTTCTCGATTTTAGCGAAAATCTTCAAAACATTATCGTAACACGGAACGTTGTAAATCCGTTTTTTTGGTAGTTGACAGTCAATTTCATTTGGCATTCTTTCTGCCTATATCGATTTTCATTTGCATACTTATTTCTCAATATTTCCGTTAGACATCGCTTGAATAATAACACCAATGCAATCTAGAGATTGTAAGGGAGAATGATTATACGTTTCGTAACTCAACGCTGAGGTACGACTACTTTTTTTTTTATAACGTTCCCCATCTTGGAATTTATCCTGTATTGTGGGTGCGTTCACAACCATTTAAACTCACATACACAAAAACCCAGACCTGAAACAACTATCTGTAGGCCATACAAATATTTGTTCCATGCGGGGATCGAACCCGCGACACGCAGCGCAACAGTCCAGTCGCTCCGCCACTGCATCAACCGTGCCGTCAAGATCTATTCTCCGAACAAATCAAATTGTCATCTTTTGAATTCTTCTCCACATCTGGTTTTATTAAAAACTAACGTTACAGTGACTACACGGCTCTATACGGCTAGTTCTTACATTTACAAAGAAAAGTTCCGAGAAACAAAGCAGTAAAATGTAGTAATTTGCTTTTGCACAGAAAAACTTATGTTTATTTAACCTTCTTTTCCTTGGGGAAATTTTGCAGTGTGTGGTGCAAAAAATAACGTATGAATGCGGCAAAAAAAATCGTCTTAAATTATGTTACTGCAATGATCGTAAACAATATAGGTAGATGGATCTTTCAATATATTTTATTCAATAACTAGCGGACGTCACCCGGTTTCACCCGTGTAGTTCCTGTGTGAATACAGGTATAAAAAAAATATTACTATGTTACTCAGGGTAAATGTAGTTTTCTAATTGTGAAATAATTTTTGAAATCGGCGCAGTAGTTTTTGAGTTTATTCATTACAAAGATACACACACAAAAAAACAAATCTGTCGTCTTTAGATGTAGATGTAAATTATGTGTTTTCTTAACACTATGTTTTCTTTTCATCTCAAAACCATGATCTGCTAACTGTGGTGTCTGATAAACTTCCTGAGTAGCGTAAATTTTCCATTATAGCAGATTTTGGAACGAAAGTCGTGGATTTAAAAAAAACTTTTAAAGTATGATTTATCCAGAACCAAACAGATTTTGCTTTAATTTTTTTGGCCAAATCTATTCAAAATAACCCCAATGTCAATGGCACACCTGTATTCTAAAATGACAAAAATGCTGTAGTTTCTTTTTCTAGTTGCTTGTTTCATTTAAAATATTCACCACAACATTACCAAAAACAACAGAATAAGGAAATATCAAGTTTAAGCCATCAGACGGTCAAGACACTTACGATCAGATATATGAACGTTTCATATACAGACCCATAACGACACGAGTTAATACGAGTATGTGACTTGTTTGCCAAATATGGGAGAGAGGTCAACAGAAGTTTAACTTGCTAGCGCTTTAGGGCCTAATTACTTTCATAGTTCGTATGCATTTAAATTTTCACCCAGATAAGTTCATGAAGATATTAATTAATTTGCATTTAAATAGCCTTTTCCCGCCTGTCTAGACTTGCTTAATATAATTTTTAATGGTACGTTGTAAAATTTGCAGAAATGATTACAGTTTCTATTGGACCCAGAGATCCTTATCAGGTGGAGATGTTTTGTACATTTTATAACTATCGTTTAGAACAGTCAAAGCTTTCAATACATGCTTTCATTCCAAAATTCATTAGTTTTTTGTTCGGTATATAACTGTTTAGTTATTTCATGAAAATATATAAATATATTTCATAAAATATCTATTTCATAAATATATTAGCAACATTTCTTAAAGATAAAAATATTTAGAATTTTATCTGTTTAATTTATTCAAACTTCTGTGCTGTGTCTACAGTGGTAGCTGTTGAGCAAAAATGTCGATTTGTTGAGGGTTTAGTTGCAAGCTTTTAATCGGGGTATGACTTTTAATCATCCCCCTCCCGCTCGGGGCAGAGCGAAAGGGAGTGTCAGATTTCTAATCCATGTTCCTTCCTAGCTCTTCGTGTCGAGGCCGCGGTATCTTTTTCGGACATCCCGCGGCCCCGAAGGGCTTGTAAATAGGCCTTTTTTTAGGCGGGTGGAAAAACATCAAATAACCCCTCCCGCTCTTGGACAGAGCGAAAGGGAGTGGCAGACTTCTACTGACTAAAAACCACCCATGTTCCTTCTTAGCCAACAGAAAATCCCGGAAAAGTTAAATTTCAGAAACCCACACAAAATATTAGGTTTCGTTAAAAATAGCTCTCCTTTTTCAAAGAACTCGTAAAGATTCATAAATGAACTTCAAGGATTGTACCTTTTGTGGTTTGTTTTCGTTTAGTCAGCCCACTGTTACAGGTTTAATTTTAAACAGTTTTGTTAAGGCTATTGAAACCCCTTGTACTTATAAAAAGGGTTTTCGTTTATGTAAACTTAAGTTGGGATCATATTTTGTTTAACGGGAAAAGGGAGAATCTCTGAATAATTTATTATCAAAAACACTGCTGAGGGTATGTTTCGTTCGTATTAATAAAGGTCGCAAGCGACTGCCGAGCTAGAGGTTCTAGGTTCTATTCTATTCTTAGGTCGGGCAAATAGTTAGTAGCAGCCACAGAGTATAAATTTGTGTTGATAGCAATAGGCCCGCCCCATATTACATAAGACTTAAACGTGGCGAAATGTGTGTATTATATACTATACTATTAGGTAACTGCCTAATTCTAATAGGACTAAATGTGGCAGTTATGTTACTATCCCGAATATTATAAACTTAAAGTATAGAATTTGACATTTTTACAAAGAAGTTTATGCAGGCCGCAAATGAAATTACTTTTTAAAAACTATATACAAAAAGAACCACAGGTCCAACTGTCGCTACATCAAATTCCGAATAGCGAGTCTGTCGAAATTTGTCTTGTTTTGTTATAATATCAAGAGTAGGTTCGATATATTTGAATGTAACGTAACTCGTAGCACGTACCCTGTTAAATATGCCAGCCCCTTGTCAGCAGTATCTTGCAAAGGAAACGGACGGAGAAGACGGGTCGTTTGAATTACAAATACCATTTCTACTACCGTTAGGTACTAATCCCGCTGCATAGAGTCATAATAATGTAAGTATTATTGTCTGTGCAAAGCAATGGGATCTTGTAATTCAGAGAAGGCACGAGCATTGTTCATCATAAACACGATAAACAGTGCTCGAACACATATACTGGAAACCACACAAGCAATTATCATTAAAAAAAACAATTCGATTTATTTTGTCCCTACCGTACTAGCTACTACCGAAGTTAATATTTACGGCACAAAATGAAATGTACTCGTAGGTAGTTATGAAAAGTTTTTCAATTACTCCCTTTGGGTATATTTACATGCATAGGTATATACAGTCAAGCGTTTTTCTTAAATCGATAGGCAGAAACTACAGAACGACACTTGCTACGATCATTAGATACTTACTCAGTTAGCTTCGTTTAAGTCTTTACGTCTGTTCATACAAGTAAGCTGGCTGCGGTTATTTTAGGTATATCCAATTGTTTTGCTTTTCTAGTAAAAGGCAACAACATTATATGTGGAAATGTAATGTGCGTTTAGTGGCAACACTGATTGAAAAAGGGAATATAAGATGATGGAGTGACAACACAGTGTATCAAGGACAGATACATAGAGGATCATTTGATGGAAAAAGATGAAAGACGTACAATAGAGTAGTTGACTGACAAAAAAAAATATGATACGTGTTTTTTGTGTTATCAAATTAATAATAAGGGTTCCTTTTGGGCTTCGCCGCAGTCGACGAAAATAAAACGTGTCAAAGATCGTAAGTGGGGGCTGGTGACGTCACTTTCTAGTATAAAATGTACGTCAAAAATCTGTGACGTCGCGCGACTTTTCGAAGCACTGTATCGCACTGTATCGTCTTCATTTGTCCCGCCAAGTCGAGCAATAACGCGGCACGGCCGTACCATCCTTTTCTCCAGTTCAGGCCATTTTCGACCTCCTATAACTTCGTTGTGGATAAAACTTGAAGCCTGATTGTTTAGTAACCAATTAGGCATTGTATAAACACGGTATATGTCAGTTAATTTATTCAGTCCCTACTTAAAAATCTTTGATGTTTTAAATAAATAGATTGACTTGGCCACTGCATCACTTTGTCAATGCGATGGCGGTTAGCTTTTAGAATGGCCTGTATAACATTGGCGAATGCGATGCGATGGCCAAGTCAATCTATTTATTTAAAACATCAACGATTTTTAAGTATCCCGACTGAATAAATTAACTGACTTGGAATTAAATATGTTTTCTTTCTTTCTTTTATTACATGAATCTCACTACTTTTACGGTAGAAGAACTGAGTTAAGCGACTTGGCTTTTTTACAAGTTTTGTTCGTAGTGGGATTTATTGTTTCAGTAAAAAAAATAAAAAATACTTGTCCAATATTTTTTGGAAATCTATCTGACGGCCTAATCAGATTTTTTTTAAAATCTAATTCATATAAGATATATTTATCTCGCTCTACTTCTATTTATCTCTCTTTACTTCACTTTAATTTAAATATTTTATTGTATATGGATCAAGTTGTCTGAAATAAATGTATTTTATTTATTATTTATCTATTTATTTAAGGTAGGTGTACATATTGAGTTATAAGTTTTTTTTTTTTTTATTAGTCTGCTCTGTCCCACTCCAGGGCAAAGGCCTCCCTCCACTCTTTCCACTTCTCTCGAACCCGCGCGTACTCCTTCCAGTTTTGACGGAACCGATCCAGTTCATCCCGCCATCTCCTTCGTGGCCTGCCACGACCCCGTGAGTTATAATAAAATACAAAAAATAAAAATTACAAATTAAAACTAAAAGTAAATACTTACATATATACAACGACCACTTAGGCGTCTTAGTACTCCTCCGCACCGCTGACAACCGGGAACGTGCCCAAAAGACTGGCAGCATTGCCACGTTGAATGGCAATTGTAATCCTTTGACCAAAGAAAGATCCAGCCCTCTAATCGCGCGAAGTGTCGACTAGACGGCGAGAGATCTTCTTGAAAAGGAGACGCGCACTCGGACCCCATGACCCGAGCGTTTCGACCCCAAACGGCTCAAAACTGTAATGCATATTTTTTTTTTGTCAACTACCCTATTTTCGGACTATATGCCCGCCCTATTGCCGTTTTTTTTCGGATCCCACAACACACACTACATAAATATGTATATAAAAATGATGTACCACTTTATCCCAAGAAAATAAAGTGTTAAGATTTACAGCCACTCGATCGTAACGTTCTCTAATGCATGTCGCATCCATCTTGCGACCAAACCGAAGTTTCAACCTCTACCGAAATAAAATTATATTATTTATCACTAGGTTATTGCTGCGACTCTGCATGAAAGACGCATTCTATAGCGTTAGTTTTCAATTACTAGTAAACATTTGTTTTTACGTAGGTACCTATCAAATCGCAAAAACATTTTAAATCTTGTCGAATAAAAATAAAATATTAGCATTTATTAGACAATGCTTCGTGTAGTTGCGCAGGCGACCGCCTAATGGAAATCATCACTTGTGTGGTGCGTACCGCCAAAATGTGCTAACTGCTACCTATCTAGGTTGTTGGAATGTGCTGTTGTAATATCCACACGTTCGCATTTAGTGGTGCACTGGAATTAAATTTTATTAAATGTCGAAAGTTTTATCGATTCTCAACCATCTTTAAAAATTTGGCCGGACATTGAAAATTTAACCTTGTTAATTCGTCTCGGCCATAATGTAGCTGTGAGAGCAGTGGTGGCCCAGTGCTGGTGGCCCCAACTTACGAACAGTATGTGGGTTCAAACCTAGGCAGGCGCATTTCTTTTTAATGTATTCACCGCTGCTCTTAAAACGTTGAAGGAAAACATCGTGAGGAAACCCGCATGTCTTCGAACCAACAAATTCGATGTCATTTGACATCAACCCGCGCTGGGCCCACGCGGTGGATTATAGCCCATCCCTCTCCTAGAGAGGAGGCCTAAGTTCCTACAGTGAGATCGTTATAGGCTGATGATAATGATGACTTAAACAAAAGGGCGAAATACGTACTTTAAAGATTCCTAATAAGCTAACTGCTTTATTCTTCTCCCAGTTTTGGTCAAGGGGTAACTTTAAGCTTGAGGTTTTTTTTAAGAAACTTGTCTCTGGTCGTAAAGAACGTGAGTATTTAGCATTCCAACTACACTTGTAGAATACATTTTGCCCATTTATTTAAGTTATGTCAAGTGTAACAAAATATGGTTTTCAAGAAATATTACGGTGTAAATATATTATCTTGTCCTGTTTGTTTGAATCCACGATTCACTGAAAATCATATCAAATACAACCAGAAAATATCTTTGCAGTATAAGAGAGCTGAACAAACCTTTTTAAACTCGAAGCGAACGTTTGAGTGCAAAGATATCCAAGAAGTATTTGAAAGGATTTTGAGCTGTTTATATCATATGAGTGTATAACGTAACTTAGAAAAATGTAAAACCAAATAACACGTTCCCGTAACTTTATGAATACAAAACAACGAATGCACGTTACTTCGAAAAACTTAAGGCCGTAGCCATGCCATCCCGAATAACTGAACACCGTAGACATCTCAAAAAGTACTTAAAAGTCATCGTAAAAAGTCTTTCTCTTCTACTCGTATTTCTTCAATTCAAAAATCAACCAAAGTGAACATTTGAGAAAAAAAATGTTGAATCAATCAAAAAAATGTGTTTTTCCTTAGAATGGTGAACAAAATGAGATTATTATTAATTTCATTTTGTTTCAACATCTCAATTTGGGACCAATTTTCAACCTGACATAGTAATAACTGACTTCGAGAGGGCGTCGACGAAGAAGACTGTTTCCGGAAATTAGACACCAGTGTTGTTACTTCCATCTGGCACAAAGTGAGTAACGTTGAAAGAATTTTCAAAGTCGGCAGAGTCATTTTTGAGTTAAATCGTAATAAACAAAAAATTAATCTTTCTCTATAATATTAGTTTAGGTTACCTTCGATTATATTATTAAAGTCAGAATTACTATAGGCACCTACATATCTCTTACTGTTAAATATTATTACAATATCACCTTGTAAATATTATGGTGCCAATATTTTGAATTTGAATCAAAATCAAAACTGATTTATTCAAACTAGGCTGATAATTAGCACTTTTCGAACGTCAAAATTTACTTTACTTTACTTATTTACAAGAGACAGTCCCCCAAACCGCCCCCCCCCCCCTTCGACACTTGAATTTCTCGGAGGCCAGAAACACCACGTTTCTACATTGGGCCGCGAGGGCCGGCGGACCGCGTAATTATTTTGCAGCGCGGATTTTTTTTTTACATTGCGATATTTTCTAAGATATTTGTTGAAAATAGAAAGAGTAAAGGGCAGAATATTCTATATTAAATTTCCGTTTTAACAAACACATTTATTTAGATATAGATTAGATACCGTATGGGTTAAATATAAATAAGCTTCGCAAAAAAATATTCTATTTAACCTAACATTTCAGTAGTAAAAGTTGCTTACAGCCAGTCAATATTAATAAATAGAACTTTTAGTATTTTTAAAGAGGAACAATTTCTTAAAACATGATTTTTGCGTAATTTAAACCGTTTTCGCAGCGTACGCAACGGAAGCTCTCACCTTTTCGCGTTCTTGCAATATTTTTTATTTATACTCCGCTCCTATTGGATGAAGCGTGATGTTATATGCCTTTAACCTTTCTCGATAAATGGACTATACAACACAAATAGATATTTTTCAATTCAAACCAGTAGTTCCTGAGTTTATCGCTTTCAAACAAACAAAAAACTCTTCAGCTTTATAAAATTAGTATAGATGTTTTCAGGTAACCTAGATTGAGACCTAGCCCTGGACCTAACTTTCATAGTCATAACATACATAGCCTGTTCCCACTTTTTTTTTTTTTTTTTTTGGTGGGTGTAAAATCATCGAATAACCCCTCCCGCTCTTGGGCAGAGCGAAAGGGAGTGTCAGACTTCTACTGACTAAAAACCACCCATGTTCCTTCTTCGCCCTCTATGTCGAGGCCGCGATAACCGTTGGACTACCCGCGGCCCCGACAGGCGTCGGCCCTTTCGGGCCCCTCCCATGTTGCTGACATCTCTTTGAGGCGCGCGTGGAACACGAACGCGCCGTCGACACGGCCTGTTTTCGTCGTGAGACGGACGGACGGCGAGTTAGCCCATCACTCACCGTCCGCAGGCCCGCGTCTACGGTGGCCGGAGGTCATCGCGGGACCCCCGACGCCCGGAGCGCCTCCCGCGGCGGCTGGGACGAGAGGTTCTCTCCCTCTCGCGTTCCGCCACCTCCTTCGCCAGCATCACTGCTTCGCAGAAGGAGGCGACGGCGTCCCATTCCTCCTCGCCCCGGACCATGGCTTGCACCAGGGCCGGGCGCGAGAGGTCGCCGCCGCCGATCGCCGCTACGAGAACACGGCGGGGCTCCGCCCAAGCGGGGCACACCTCCACTGTGTGCTCCACCGTGTCCTCCGGCCGATCCTCGCAATGGTGGCCATCCGGGCGTTTCCTCCCGCCTGATTCGGTGCAGGTACCTCCCGAAACAACCGTGTCCGGTGAGGACCTGCGTCAGACGGAAGGTGAGGGCGCCGTGGCGCCTCTCAAGCCACTCCTCAAAGAGGGGACTTACCGCCACTTTAGTGGCGTGCCCTGCACGGGGTTGCGACAGTCGCTGTCTCCATGTCGCCATGAGATCGCACCGGAGGTCTGTCCGCCGCGCAGCAATTTGCCGCGGCAGCGGAGTGACCCCCCGGCGCAGCGCCTCCGCGCGCCATTGATGCAGGCGCGCGAGGACTATCGCCTCCAGATCCCACGGCGGCAATCCGGCAAGGAGGTTCGCCGCTTCGCGGGAGATCGTGCGGTACCCCCGTACCGTCCTTACGGCCATGACCTTTTGGGGCACGTTCAGGTAGTGGGCGGCCCGCTTCCTCAAAGCAGGCGCCCACACCGGCGCCCCGTAAAGGGCCATGGACCGCACGATCCCCGCGTAGAGCCTCCGGCAGGAGGCGTTTGGCCCCCCCAGATTGGGCAAGAGCCACCTAAAGGCAGCCCCGGCCCGCTCCAGTCTGGGAGCCAAACGTCGGAAGTGCTCCACGAAGTTCCACCGGCTGTCGAGGACGAGTCCTAGGTACTTCAAAGTACACTCGACGCCGATGGGAACCCCTCCCACCATTAACTGGGATCCCGACGGCAGCGCATTCCCACGTCCATGGAAGCCCATGGCCTCCGACTTGTGAAGCGCCACCTCGAGACCCAGCTGCCGGATCCTCTCTACGACTATCGCAACCCCGCGTGTCAAACTGTCGGCCGCCGCCTCGTACGACCCACCCTGAGCTAGCACCAGCGTATCGTCCGCATAGCAGACTACGCTGACGCCGCTAGGGAGGTCGGCGCGCAGCACCCAGTCGTAACCGATGTTCCACAAGGGCGGCCCCAGAACCGATCCCTGTGGAACACCGCACGACATCTCTCGCCGGTTCCACTGTCCGTCCTGACCAGGGTAGATGACAGCCCTGTCGTTCAAATAGTCCCCGACCACACGACGAAGGTAGGTCGGCACCCGGTGATACCGGAGTGCCTCCCTAATGCAGCTCCAGGGCATAGTGTTGAAGGCGTTGGCGATGTCGAGAGACACCGCCAAGACCACACCGCCCCGAGAGACCGCAGCCCCCGTCGTGAGGGCTCTCACGCGCATGATGGCGTCCACCGTCGAGCGCCTCTTGCGGAAACCAAACTGGTGTTCCGCAAGATCCGAGCCTGTTCCCACTTAATCAGCGTTATAAATAGTTTTTTGCGGTTCTCAATAAGGTAAATTTTCGAGGCACTCAAGCAATTAGCATTTCCAGACCAATTCGTAGTAATCGACAAGGAACATACATATCTCCCTCAAGTAAGTAGATTTTGTTCGAAGCTATTCGCATGTGATATCCGTTAGTTATGGTCACCTGTGCAAGCTAGCGTGTTTTATTTGCATGTTTGCCAATAAACGCATTTTTCGTTTATACCAGCTGTAAAGCTTAATTTTCAGGCAAAATTCCTGAATAATTGAGGTAATAAATAAGTCGAAAAACCAAGGCGGAATAAAGGAACAACTCTAAAACGGCGAGTTTAATCCAATTCCGTGTTATTTCAAAGAAGCAGTAAAGAAAGACAGATGTGCTTGATTCTGAAAGTTTGAACGGAAACCGAGACATTTGTGGGGAAACTAAGCAACGTATGGCTTTTAACTTTTAGAAATAATTATGATAAATGCTCTGTGGTTACATAAAGTTAAGGCAAAACCTCATTTGTTAATGAATGACTAAAGCTGCAGTCACACGAAACACTGTGTATTTTAATTAGGATTAAGCAACTAAACTGAGCCATAAAAACAAAATCGAAACATTCCATGATGTTTAAGTAAATCAAATCGGTTCAACTGTGTATGTAGGTGGTCAATGAATTGTTTAAATAATAAAAAAAACAGCCAAAGTTAAATTATTATTATTCCATTAAAATGCACTTTTGAATGGCAAAGAAACATTATTAATTCTAGTTGAAAATACATGAAAGAAAAAAGAACTTAAAACGTATACCAATTTACGCAGCTTAATCTCTCCCAATATGACAAAATAAGAAAAATTTCATCCCCGCATTTTCAGGACCGGGCACTCTGTGCGAGCTTTAAGCTAGTATTAAAAATCACACACACTCACGCCTTATTGCAGTGGGAGTAGGCAGCTAGGCAAAAACCATTGAACGCAACCGGTTACATTAATACCCACACGGCTGAAATTTGGTAGGATTGTTTAAAACACCATTTTAAATTATATGCAAAACGTCCCCATCGATTCAACACCTGAGAAAAAAGTTATTCGAGGTCAAAGGTCACTAAAACGGGTTTTTCGCGATTTTTAGCAAAATGGTAAGGTTTAGCATACAATTTGCAAAGACAAAATTATAGATCAGATAATAATCCATAAAAATGTCCCTACACTTTTATTTCTACGATCCACCGTTTTTGAGATAATATTACAATTCAAAAAGTTGAATGAGTTGTAACCTAAGCACGTAGTTTATATACATGGTGTACTTATACATATTATGACGATTACAACTCTTACACCGTTTTGCTGAAAATCGCGAAAAACCCGTTTTTGTAACCTTTGACCTCGAATAACTTTTTTTCCCGGTGTCGATGTCGGATCGATGGGGACTTTTTACATATCATTTCTAATGGTGTTTTGAACAATCGCACCAAATTCCAGCCGGGTGGGAAGTAACACCTTACCCCTATTTTTTTGATTTAATTTGACCGGACTATAATATAGCAGAAATAATTAATCATACATTGTGACAATGTTCGATATATTGACTATCCATTATTATGGCTATTCGTTATAATTCTCCCACAAACATTACATTGTGTAGGCTCATTTGGATTTTCGTGTTAATCACGCCTGATATTAATTTGCGTAGCATACTGTAAATTACCAAATATTATGGGAAAATACATTAATTAACACAGTTCATCAGACAATTTAATTAAACAATTTATTAATTAAATACATTACAGTAAACCAGAAGATAACCTGTGTGATGGATGGGTGAATGAGTAAATGTATAATAGGAAATAAGTAATGAATGACAATTTGAACAATAAAAAAACCGTTTGCAATATTATGCAAAGTCAGTAAAATTAGTTTATACTACACCTGCTTGGAAAGTACCTTGATACTTTATCAAATTTACGGTAGAAAGTACGTCATTGCATATCGAACAAATATGCGGGGAGAAAACGCATCTGAGCGGGAGAGAAAAGTGTATGAAAATCCATTTCTTACGTGGTTTTTTTTTTTAATTTTGGGTAAGACTATGCGCCGGTAACCTAAATATCAAAAGCCAAAAAGTATTTACAGTGAGTTTTTATCTCCAAGTTCGCAAAATGGCACTGGCCACTAGCTGTGTGTTGGATAGGGTCGGGCTGGCAGTGCGACCCTGCGGCGTAAACAATTTGAAAAAAGAACATGTAAAAATTGCAGACGCCATTGGCGCCATTTTCAATTTGTGTGTTGTTTGAGGATTCAGTTTTCGTAGAAAGTAAAATAAAACTATCAAAATGATAAGTAGTGATAGTAATGATGAAGATTTTTCAACTCCGCCGCAGTTGAAGGAAACAGCAAAAATACTGATTGATAACCTTTTACCACAGAAATCAATTGAAAAATATAATAAAACATAACGATTTTTTGCAATGGAAAAGTGAAAAAAATGCGGCATCTTTTTCTGAAACAGTTTTGCTAGCTTATTTCAGTGAAAAAGCGCAAAAATACAAACCAAGTACGTTATGGTCTATGTACTCAATGTTGAAAAGTACTATATTGACAAGAAACGACATAAATATTCAAGAATACAAAAAACTTACAGCATTTCTGAAAAGAAAGTCGGAGGGATTCCGTAGTAAGAATTCAAAAGTGCTTACTACAAAGGCCGTTTATTCCTTTTTGCAGAATGCTCCAGATGACAAATATTTGTTGATGAAGGTAAGTTTATGAACAAAATGCACTGGTTTATGATTTATTACGTACCTATTTATGAGTAGAAATCTAATAGGTTTTCATGTTTGATATTTTTGTTTACAGGTTATTTTGATTTTAGGAGTAAATGGGGCCTGTCGTTCGCAAGAACTTGTGGATATGACAACAGACGATATCGAAATCCTCGAAAATGGAATAATTGTCAATATTCCTAACACAAAAACCAAAATTCAGCGATCATTTGTTATATCAGGCTTATTTTATGAGATAATGAAGAAATATAACGAAATTCGCCCCAGTGACCCCAAAACCAATCGGGTTTTACTACAATATAAAAACAAAAAATGTACGAAACAAGTAATTGGGAAAAACAAAATAAGTACTGTGCCAAGAGAAATAGCTTCCTACCTTAATTTACTCAACCCACTAGAATACACTGGCCACTGCTTTCGCAGAACTTCAGCGACTATTCTTGCCGATACTGGTGCTGATTTAACCACAATAAAACGCCACGGTGGTTGGAAATCGTCCGCTGTTGCAGAAGGTTACATAGAGAATTCCGTAGGAAACAAAACACGAATAAATAACCAAATATCGGGATCGATTAATGTGCATCAAGACTCATCTCCTCAACCATCAACGAGCGCGGCGATGCCAAATGCTCCTCAGCAGCCAGTTGCCCCTTTGGCACCACAGCCTTCTACGAGCGCAGTGCCAACAGCACAGCCAGTTATTCCTCCTACATTGTCGCAAACATCTCAAACAATCATTAATGGAAAAAGTGTTACATTAAGCTTCACTAACTGCAACAATTTCAATATAAATTTCAATTAGTAAAGATTTAGTTTTTTATTTTCCTCGTAGGTGTAGTATAAAGCACTATGTATCACTCGAGAGAAAGCGCGATTCCCGATCTCGGGTGTTTTAAAGCCCTCCCCTACGGCTCGGGCTTCAAACGACACCCTCGACGGTAATCGGTCACTTTCTCCTCTCGGTGAACAATGTACTATTATTTCTCGAAAAACTGTTGTCGTAAATCGAATGCAATATTCGACGATGAATTAATTCGACGGTATAAAATACACTTTTATTACCTACATAATGAGTGTAATAACTATCAGTTAAGTAGCAAAGTCCGTTCAGCTTAGTTCTAGGATTTCATTAACCAGCAAAGTATAGGTACTTTTCTGGTTAACAATACAAGTCGTATTATTTTGTCCAGTTTTTCTAATAAATCGACAGACATTCTCGGTAATTGGTGGTAGGGCCGACCTCCATCACAAGGGATAAACACTGGCTTAATTTGGGCCAAAGACAGCGTTTAGTTAGACCCACGTTCGTCTGTGAATTAAGGGTGAGCGAAATATTGACACCACAAACCTTCAAGCAATAAACGTCTTAGGCATTATAAATATATAGAAGACAAGATAAGAAAGAAAAAGGAACGACATTAACATATCATCACATAAACATAACATCACGCCTGTAATCCCAGAAGGGTTAGCCAGAGGTGTAACTAATAGTTTACCCACTTTGGCCAGAGATGTTTCAGTTCCAATTAATAGGGGTCGAGCCGAAAAGGCACGAATACAGAAAAAAGGAAATGGTTAGTATAAAGGTACAATATTCCATAGCTCGCGGCATCTGCGGAATTCTACCTATAAATTAAATCCTACGATACATATCACACCATACATAATTATGTATTACACTATCCAACAAAAATCGTAAACTCCACTTGTACAACAGTATTTCCACCCACACGAGGTTTTATTAAAATAGTGTTAAATTACATTCAAGCGTTCGAATTTGAGGCATGTTCGAGGCTAAAATTCTGCTTGTGACAAGTGTTCAACTTAAAGCCAAACTAAGTTACAAATTTTAAAGTCATAGTTTCATGTTACTATGTGAAGGGAATATTGATCGAGATAGAGGTAACCGTTATCCAGCTTTTGCAACATAAAGCTATTCTGCAAAGAAAGATGAACAATATGACTCCTCCCAAATCGTTGGGTTCTTTACCGACTCAAATATCACGTACAGCAACCCCAATTAGGACCCATATATATTGTACATGCTCGGAATCGCGAATAGCGAGACTGGGAGTGATATATATAAGAATAATATCTTGCTTTGGACCGTTCATCGCGCTTACAGCTCTTAAGCCACAAAGCACAAGTACCAATTACTAATTGGATCTCAAAAAGATGTATTCACCCAAAAAATCACATTATTTCAGTATCATATAAATCAATCCATAAGAATCAATCCTGGATGAGTCGCCCATGGCAAAAGCCAGCGAATTGTACGCAAAGAAATACATAAAAAGAGCCTATATCGAAACATAACGAGCTCTCTGTCTGACGGCGGAGCAAATAACAAACCGAACAAAGAGCGTAGAAAAGGGCGATATGCTATATGAAATTCAGGACATAAATTTATGTTATGTGCACGCAAAGCGTTGCATGATGAAATTGATAAAATCTTTTAATTTAGATTCGGTGTTCATAATCATAAACAAAATAAGCTCAAAAACTATATCGAGATTTATAACAGTGCTGAAGTCGATACGTATCAATATTAATTAATACAAATATTGGGTGCTTGGATACGGTGCATACTGAAACAGAAGACTGTCCTATATCAAAGAGCCTCAAAGTAATTAACAGCCGCAGATGATGTGCCGCGTTTCGGAGAATCTATTATGTAAAATTGGTCTAACATTGTCTGTCTGCCTATCTGTTGGTTTATCTGTCCGGGCCTGTCTATCTGTAACTTTTTCACAACTTAACGGCTAAAAGGTTTTACACAGACCATGACTTAAGGCGCCTCCCCGACCAAAACGCCACGCAAACCGTTTTTGTGCAGTTTTTTGGAGCTATCTACTTGTTATTTAAAAGAAATATCAACTAATAAAAAACATATTAAATTTCTACATAATCTTGATTCCATAATTGCAGATTTATTTTTATTTTTTATTGAGTATATCTTTAATAAATCTCCTTCCAACACAACCCCCGAAATGAGAAATAGTGATTAATAACACGCATCTCCTCGTAACGTAAACATTATTTAATTTTGCTACTGACACTAATGGATAGACAATTTAATAATGAACATTTTGACACAAATAAAAATTCCAAAAGACCAAAATTTTATTTTATATAGATTTTATTCTAAAATATGGGCGTATTCACTACTGTACAGTACAGAGGGAACGAATGCTCAAGGTTAATTGGTCAGGGTACGGCCTTAAGTGACATAGGTTACTTTAAACAGTTTTTTGCCATTTAAAACGCTTTACCGCAGGTGAAGCTACAGGCAACACATACTATAAGTTACACTTCTAAATGGCTAGCTTTTTCCTGTGGCTGCGCCCACGGCCCACATGTATGTCGAAAAGTATCCCAAGAAACTCTCATCCCCTATTTAACTCCCTTAGGGGTTGAATTTCGAAAAATGTTGTATTCTAAAACCTTTCTCGAGAACCACTCTATCCATTGATGAAAACATAATGAAAAACAGTGCAGTAGCTTTTGAGTTTATCGCGAACAGACAGATAGACAGACGCGGCGATGGACTTTGTTTCATAATAATACGAGTATGTAGTGATACGTATTGATGATTAAAAAATAACCCTTGCACATCACTTTGTTTCTAGATCGCAGGGCAGACAGATCTGATTAAGGGAGATCTAGATTCTTTGGACGAGTCCTATTGATCCTTATGTCGTTTTATGGGTGGGTGTGTAGAGTGATAAGCATCGGCTGGCCTCAACAACCTCAGCCAATATCTCTCATTTTGGGCTTTGCCGCAGTCGGGTAAAAAAAAGCCTTTGTTCTTGTTTTTGAGCGCAAAATCACAAATTGTTTTAAATGTCAATTAAGTGATTTATTTTATAATATATGATGTTGATGTCTGTTTTCAGTCTTTTCGTACACCAGCGTAACTTTTAATATTTTAGTAGCTTAACCCAGCGGCTTAGCCCGCATCAAGTTCGTGCGCGTGTAAACGTCCCACGAGATCGTACTACCGGGTTATAAAGAATTATTGTGTGTTAATCCGTTCGGTAGGTTTAAGTGAAGGAATAACAAAGATCTATCTATTTTCATAAACTTTCACATTTATGATAATAAATAAAAAGATTCCATTAAACTGGAATAAATCTGCCTGAAAAACTCATTTAATATATTTTTTTTCTTTTACCACACAAAACATGTTATCGGTCAGAAAAAAATACTGTTTAAGCTAATTAACACTCTACGTCAATTTTCCGTGTCACAGCAGTCAGTAAAGAAGAATTATGATTTGACAATTTAAATTGGTAGTGCTTCCCTGACTTTATTAAGTACTCGTAGTCTTCCATCCACATGAAAGATGTCTTAACTGTATTTATTGATCCGAATTCTATCAGCACACTTAGTAAGGTACGGTGAAAATCGCATGGCACAGCTATAGATAACGTTAATGAGGAATAGATGAAACTTACACGCCATATCTTTGTAACTCAGCGATATTTTATGGTTGAGCGCATGCGTTTTCTGCGATAAGATTTTCGCGATGTATTCAATTTCTGCACCAGGTATCATGGCTTTGTTTTATAAATATTGGTAATTTTTGTGGCAAAACAACTATTTTTATTTATAATAACTTTGAGATGGATTCGATATACATATATAATACGAGTACACAATCACGTGTGCTTTCTCGACACGAAAACCTACACGTTATTTATGAAACATTCAGTTTATTTCTTAAAACAGATACGCCAACAGTATACACGCTTAAATTTATGAAATTACTAACGTACCTCATATATTATACAAATTCCTGACTAAAGAAACATTGCGTGTTACAACTCTATAAACGTGGGTTTTCCAATAAAAATCTAAAATTTATGAGTCTATTGCCAACATGTAGGTACCCCGTCAGCGTTTTCGTTGAAACAAAAGAATTTTCAGTTTCGAGAGACCGTTGAGAGAGGTAAAAATGGCGGCGAAGTGGTATTCATTGTGCTCTTTAAAGAAAAGGTTTTGTAAGGAATAATAACAGGCCAGATTGACAGCGTCCGAGCAACCCAATTGCTATAATACGAGTATGTAACTCTACAAAAACGTTTCAGTAGATGACGAGATTGGCTGAGCAGCTGTTGCCGTTTTCATAGTTAACGCAGAAACCAGTTGCGATTGGTTGACTCCTCCGTACCGGCGAAATAAACTGTCAACAACAGAACTACTACACGACACAGTACATAAAATTCTCATAAAGCACCACGGTGTTCATATAGCATACAGTTTACTAAAATCGCGTTGACGTTGTTAAAGCGTATCGTATTGAAACAAATATTCAGCTATCGCAAACAAAACTTCTAGAAATAAATAACTTTGGAACGGCAATCAAAAGTAAAAGTTTTTGAGATTAAAGTACTTTGAAAACATTAATTGATCAATAAACATTTTTCTATCAAAATAATTTATAGACGACTGGACTTTAATGGTTCATTGGTTTTATTAAGACTTCAACACATTCAATTTTGATAATAAAATCATTGATCAATAAAGTCACGAAAGAGATTTGGTCAATTTTTATTGCTCATAAAACTCTCAAACCGTATTATTGAAAAACACCCTCAAAAATGGCGCATGCTGTCCTGCCCGTTGTACACCTTCTCCGTTCAGGGCTTAAACGAGACAAACGACCGAATTATCCACAGAGACAGTGTCTACGGACTGGTTAGACGAATTAATATAAGTCATCGACACGAGAAGACTTACAGGAGAAATATTAATGTAGTTACAGAAAAACCGTATTGTAAACCGTTGAATTGAGAACCAACTCCTTTTTGAAGTCGGTTAAAAACATATGCTAAACGCACATCTTAAACTTGGGCCGCCGCCGCGTCGCCGCGCGCCTCCATTCCACGACATTCGTATAAAGATTAATCGAAAGTTTTCGTGAAGAAGTTTCAAGCGCTCCCATTTTGTTCCCTACATCTTTTATATCAGTCTGTCTTTGTCAAGTAGAGAGCACATTATTTCAACGACCTTTCCAAAGGTCTGAAGATCTTTTTTTTAGATGTTTCCGATATAGGAGACAGTGAAAGATTATTGCAGCTTTTCTAGTAGATAAATTTATCGTTATGTGCTATTATTGGCTTGGCATTTTGTAGAAGCCGTTAGCGTTCAGCTTGCAATAGGTTTAACAATAGAAGCATAAACTTTCTATGACTTACCCAAACATTTGGGGAAATCAAAACCTACTGCGTCTATGTTTAGATAGCGAATTCTACAATTTGTTTTTCGTTATGGACCTATATTATAATCCTAAATGCCAAGCCCTTAAGACACACCGCTTTGAGGACATGTCATGTTGTTTAAGAATGTCCACTAGATATATTATTTCAAACCCTCGGCTTCTATCTACTAGAAACTATACAAAACGACACCAAAAGGATACTGCGTACGGATAAAAAAATGATGATTGATATTTGCAATAATTATTTGACAGGAATCCCTTCAATCATTCTTATTCCGAGCAAAGACACAAAAAAATCTCAGGCCATTGACGTTACTGAAATTGTTATTGACTATTTGTGAGACATTAATATATGCTGTTATTTACTCAGGTAAGGTTTGTTTGCAATATTTTCCCCAAGACGTACAAAAATACATTTGTCAAGTAAATAGTTTTCGTGAACCCTTGGGGTTAGGTTCAAGGCAAAGAAAACACTTTTTTTCTAGACATAACAATGTTTTTATGTTTTGCGGGAATTACGAGTAGTAAAAAACGATGACATCAAAGTACGTACTTAAATTATGTCATAAAAAATGGTTTAATATCTCGATTTTCCACTACTATTATAGTATGTTTATTTTTCTAGACATAACAATGTTTTTATGTTTTGCGGGAATTACGAGTAGTAAAAAACGATGACATCAAAGTACGTACTTAAATTATGTCATAAAAAATGGTTTAATATCTCGATTTTCCACTACTATTATAGTATGTTTATTTTTCCTGCGGACTGAACATTTTAATGTCACTCTTAAAACTGAGAGCATCTAACAATAAAATGTTTTCAGTTCCGTTTTAATTATTTCAGTAATTTAATAATTTAGCCCTAAAGAACATGTTGTATGGCCGCGGGTTGTACACTAGTTATCGCGGCCTCGACATAGAGGGCGAAGAAGGAACATGGGTGGTTTTTAGTCAGTAGAAGTCTGACACTCCCTTTCGCTCTGCCCAAGAGCGGAAGGGGTTATTCGATGATTTTCCACGCGCAAAAAAAAAAAAAAGTACATGTTGTATACCGTAAGTAATTTGTACCCCCGTCGGGGCTGCGGGTTGTTCGAAAAAGATACCGCGGCCTCGACACAAAGGGCTAAGAAGGAACATGGCTGGTTTTTAGACACTAGAAGTCTAACACGCCGTTTCGCTCTGCCCAGAGTGGGGGGGTAATTTGATGATTTCTCAACCCCTAAAAAAGAAAAGGGAGTTTATACTATGTTTACATGCAGAATTAACAAAAAGTTAAGAATCACTCAAAGTATATTTACTTTCCCATCTTACTTACTATATCCTAATCATCATCATCATCATCAGCCTATAATGTTCCTACTGCTGGGACACAGGCCTCTATTCTATGAGAGGGAATGGACTGTAATCCACCACAAGAGCCCAGTGTGGATTGGGAGATGTCACAATGTCTCGAATTTTTGGTTCCAGGACATGCCGGTGTCCTCACGATGTTTTCCTTCACCGTTTTTAAGAGCAGTGGTGATGAGATAAATTACACGAAGTAATGTGCCTGCCTGGGTTCAAAGCCACGACTTACTACTCGTAAGTTGGGACCACCACCACTGGCCATCGCTCTCTCGACTATATCCTAATGCTGACTAAGAAACCCAGAAGTAGCGGTTTCCAGTTGCCGAGAAAAAAATCATACCAAGTTTTCCTCAATTCGCACGATTTACAAATTACCTAAAAAGCATTGCCAACTTCACAAAATACGTGAAGGAGAAGTTTTTCATGCAAAATTACCTTGAATCAAAAGGCTTTGGAAGTTGTCGCTGAAATTTTAAGAAATGCCAAAGGAAAGGCTTTCATTTCGAATAACAATGCGCTGAATACTACCGACAGCTGTTTTACTTCGCACGCGCCTTCAGTAGACTCTGATGGATTATTTTTATAGCGCGAATTATACCATCAGCATGGTATGCAAACGGTAGAGTAAAGAAAATAAAGCCATTTTCATTTAATTATGATCATCTACAATCATTACGCTTTTTCTCTTTACTGCGGCGAAATTCAAAAGCATGGCTGTAGAGAAAATAACTTGAAAAAAAAAATGTGGAAGGCGACAACGAGGTTTATTCCTTTAAGATAAAGCAAACGCTTTATCCCGGTTATTTATAACAGCGAAAATATCATTGGACCGTTTTACAAAAACTGACAAATAATATTATTCTACGAATTTAGTTCTGGCTCTGGAATAGTCAGGACTTAAAAGATTAAATCTAAAGTCAGATATATTTTATCCGCTGTTTTAAATCGACGTCCGACAATCTTTGTGAAAATTGAGCAAATTCAACATTTGTCCACAGGGTAGGATTATTTCATATTCTAGGCGTATGTTCATATTCGCTTTAAATAAAATCTGTGTCGTAATTCTCTAAAAAAAACCAATAAGTTACAAATCAGTCCCAAAAATCTGTTCCATATTGTTTTTCGAAACATTCGAAGTTATTTCATGCGTACAAATAAGGATATTGGATTCGCATAAAATTCAATTTACTTTTATGGGAAAAATTCAAGGTTCAGGCGTTTCTGTTTTATTACAAACCTTTTTCTTGCTCCTGAATATTCGTCTAGTTTCTACTTTCAAAAAACTTGTTTAAGGCTGAACATGACATTTACAAAGTTTGAGGCGAGGTAGGTTTTATGTAAAGTAAGCAAATGTAATTTTCTAAAATTGTATAAGATTTACCTAGAAGTTCTAGAATTTGAGTGTATTTCGTCGTGTGTTATTTTTAAATTATCAGCTACTTCTTTTTACTAAAAAGTATTGCCAGCTTAAATCACGACAAGCATTTAAAATTATACAACATTTAGATCGATATAATTTTAATACAGTAATTTTTGTCTTTACTCAGAATTTTAAGCTCTATCGTCTTCCCACAGGTGGTAGCAACATACATACCAGCGACTTCGTCTCTCCAGTTCATCAAAGATCGGCCCATCCACTGGGCTGGTGGCAGGACTACTCCCCCGCGAGACACCCCCGAGTGTGGCTTTGATGGATCACTCTGTCCGGATAATTGTGAGTATATTTCTGTTTAAAAATAGTTACCCTTGGTTGCAGCCGCGAGTTTGTCGAAAATTATAGCACGGAAACGTTTTATCAAAAATCGCAAACTGAAGAATAACCTAAGCCAGATTAAGGGGAGGACCCGTGTGCGAAATTCGATCCAAATGCGTTCAGTCATTAAGTCATGGAAGGTAAGAGCCAAACAAACAGACTTAACAACTCATTCATATAATTATTTCTTCAAAGAGCAAAATTCATGTTTAATCTGTGTGGTCTTCAAAATGTCTGTGTTTTTCATTCTAAATCTTTAGAGATGGCTGTCTTCGTGGACTTTAAAAACCGTAAGTACGATTAAGTCGAGAAAGTAAGTCACGGTTTTGAAGAAGTAACTTATTTTCGATTACTATTGAAGTGGAAAGAGACGGTTCACCAGTTTGTTAGTTCATTTTTCTTTTTTTCTTTTGTCAAAGATATCGCCGTCGGTCATTGTCAGCATTGGTGGCTTCTCCTTTTTTTGAAGCAGTTGGCCATGACTTGATTTTTTTTATATTTTTTTTTATATTTTTTTACAAAATATAGACCATATCAAGGAACTAATTTGCTTATTTTATTTTTTTAGGGGTTGTACATTTTTTTAGGATTTTTTAAATTCGAGGTGCTCTCAATATCACTATGAGGCTGTATGTAGTGCGGTGTTGTGCCACAGACAAATTAAAAAAGAATACAATGTCAATCTAAATCCAGTGACATATCCTTGACAGTTGAGATTGATACAGTGATTCAAGAGGAAGGTTTTAAGTATAATACATGCATAATATAGTAGAGAAAAACACCTGTGCGAAGCCGGGGCGGGTCGCTAGTATATAATAAGTTCATTGATGACAAGAGATAAACCAATCTTATATAAATCAAAACAATGATATAGAATACTTACATTTGAGAGCCTTTGCTCCTCGTATTTCCGCTATATTGTGTTGAGTGGACAACATCATATACTCAACAATCATAGCATTATTGACCTTAAGTATGTTACGGGAATCCGCCTTAGTATAATTTAAAGAAGCCATTACAACAATTCACAATATTTCACAAAAACAAACTTCAACAAAGCTGGCTAAACATAACTTACAAAATGTTGACATTGACAGCCTCGCAACCGAATGTTTTTTTTTTCAAGAATGATAGAATGACAAAGGAATGTTCTATTATGCCTAATGTTATATTGTTGGAGGGTCTGAAAGGTCAAATGAAAGTCATTCGTTAAAACACCTATAACTTTTGAATTATAGATAGACTAAATTACTTTTTTGTTTACAATATTAGCATAGATTCGATGTGTAGTCGTCCAAGGTTACTTTAATATTAGCGCGGGTGTGTAGGGCAACTTAGTTTTTGACTGTTTTAGTACGAATTATTTATTACTAGCTGTTGCCAGCGGCTTCACCCATTACAACTCAAAAATTAAAATAAAAACTATCCTATGTTTTAATCCAGGTTATAAACTATCTGCGTACCAAATTTTATCCAAATCCGTTCGGTAGAAGAAGTAACAAACATACACATTCACAAACGTTCACCTTTAAAATATTAGTGTGATTTTAAGCCTATATTGTAGCACTGCAGGGAAAAGGCCTACCTTACCTCTTTCCACTTTTCGCGATCTAGTGCGAGTATAGGTCAATCCTTTGAGAGAGATTCCAGCTCATCCATCCCTTCATCTCCTTCTGGGTCTGCCGCGTTGTCGTTTCCTGCTTTTTGGTCGAAGTATGGTGTTTCTGTTTATTTTTATTTATAAAACTAGCGGACGTCACGCGTTTTCACCCGCGTAGTTCCCGTTCCCGTAGGAATACAGGGATAAAAAGTAGCCTATGTTACTTAGGGTGAATGTAGCTTTCTAATGACATACACACACACACCCAAAAAACAAATCTTTCCTCTTTATTATATTAGTGTAGAAGCGTAGATTATGTAGATAATTATGAACAGGACATAAATAAGACCTTGGAAGATATCGTACAGTGGCTGGACAAAAACAACTTGGTAATAAATTTACAAAAAAACTAACATAATGCACTTCCATCAACGCACAATTTTAAAAGAAGTATCTGTAAACTACAGTAACCAAAATATTAACCGGGTTGAAGTAGCAAAATTTTTAGGAATTTACATTGACAGACAACTAAATTGGCAAACACAAGCAGAGGATATTGGCAAAAGGTTGAACACAGCGGCATATGTCCTTTCAAAGTTGTCCAAGAAAGTAGACATTCAAACTATATTGGTAGCTTACCATGGTCTGGTTGCATCAGTTTTAAGGTTCGGCATTATTTTCTGGGGCAATTGCAGCTCAAGGGAGTACATATTCAGGTCGCAAAAACGTTGCATTAGATCAATGTGTGGTTTAAAGACCACAGATAGTTGTGAACCAAAGTTGAAGTCCCAAAAAGTGCTTACATTTCCGTCTTTGTATATTCTGGAAATGGCAATGTTTGTAAAAACGAATAAAAACCTATTTCCCACAATGACGGAAACTAGAAAACGACCTGTCAGAAATCAGTACAAAAACTTATTACAAATTGAATCGTGTAACACAGCATTGTTGAAGAAAAGTGTTATTTGTATGGCTCCTACTATTTAAAATAAATTGCCAGACTAGACGTAATGAAAAATGATACAATTAAAAACTTTAAAAATAAACTTAAGGCCTTCCTAATCGAAAAATGCTATTATTCAATTAATGATTATTTAATGGACAAAACGTTTTAAAGAGCAATGTGTACAATTAATATTATTTTAAACTTATGTGAATCCTTTTTTTTTATTTAGAATGACATTTTAATTTTACTCTTTTATTTGACATTTTAATTTGGCCTTTTTCATGTATGTAATGCATGTGTGACATTTTAATTTGTAACTTTCTTTTTGACAAATTGTAACATTTTTTTATAAGTTTTGCGTGCCTATTTCCAGGCAGAATGTATATGGCTCACTACTTTTTACTACACCTGTATTTTAATTTAACCTATATTCATTGCAAATAAATGATTTGATTTGATTTGAATTATTTAAGTAAAATGAATCGTAAGTAAAGCTATAATTATATTACAAAAGGGTTCCTTTGATTCTTTGGTAAACTGACCGGCGGGATAAGTCGAACGAAACACATTTTAAATTGTTTTTCTTTTCATGGTTTTAATGTGGGTCCAGTAGCAAGCGGGTCCAGTTTACCAAAGACTTTTTGCGATTTGGTAGGTATTCGAAAGTACACCATCACATTGTCTTAAACACCGTTATAAAAAAACACTGTCAAAATGCAATACTGCTGATAATAAAAGTGAAAGAAAACATTAATTCACGTAAGCTGAATTCTGTCGTTAGGGACCTTCGAAGACCTTGGCATTAAGTACCTACAAATTATTTTTACGTACGCTCAGACATCATCTGCCTAGTCTTTTCCCAACTACGTTGGGGTTGGCTTCCAGTCAAAAAAAAAATTATATTGTGAATGTGAGGACCATGTGGGTCTTTCTTAAATTTTAACGATTGTCTGGCAGTTTGAGTACTTGTAAGTGACCCACCCAAATGTCCTTTCTTTGGTATTGTTCGTCGTGACGTTGAGCTCCTTGAGTTATAAGTCGAGCTCCACGATAACTGACAAATGCTTGCACTGACTGGACGGGTCCACTCAAATCTGTGTGGTGCTTTCTTCAAAAGACCATCTCAGACATTAATCTGCATGGTCTTCATGTGTGTATTATACCTTATTGTTAACCCAAACGATTTTAAAAGATTAAAAGAGTAACCTTTGGAGTTTCTTGCCGGTTCTTCTCCTTAGGAATCGACCAATGCACCGAACCATGCCCCCTTTTTACCGACGTTTTATAAGTGCCCATCTAGGCCTATGTGAAATAAAAATATTTTGATTTTTGATTTTGAGTCTATCCGGATGCAGCTAAATAGCCGTGTTTTACACGGGACGACTACCTATCTGACTAGTCTTATTGATACAGCATACACTGTAAATTATATTTTAAATGTATACAAGATCACACCTCAATGTTAATCTAAAAACTCACTGTTTGTTGCAAGTTATGAAAATTTTAAATATACCTACAAGATAAAAAAGGCAGACGTCGTCCTGCCCGGACAGCAGCGCCTACTACCGGGACTAATTGTAAATCTAAACCATTATCGAATCAACTTGACCACATACGAAAATTTTCATCAAAAACGGTCAAGCCGTTTAGGAGGAGTTTAGTGACAAACACACGTACAGAAGAAATATATTTATATACGAGGGCGGTCCCATAAATACCCGACCTTACTTACTTACTGGCAGTTTTTATTTGATTAAATACTCTATTTAGGAAGCGTGAACATTAAGAAATTTAAATCTAGAATTCGTACGCGCTAGGTCATTTGTTCTGAAGCATATTTAGTGAAAGTTGTCATCGAATTTTTCGACTATGGATAAAATTGGTGTTCGTTACGTTATTCAATACTTTTATTTGAAAGGTCTTAGCCCAACTAATATCAAAGTGGAGGTAGATTCCACTTTGGGGGAGTCTGCTCCTTCATTTACAACAATCAAATACTGGGTGGCAGAGAAAAAAAAATCCATAAAACTTTATTGGATGACCGTCGACTAAAAGTGCGCGAGATAGCAGATATGGTAGGAGTTTCAATCATGAGTGGGGGGTTATGACGTCATTTGTTATAGGTAAAAGATGTACTGACATGTGACGTTTTCGAGGAGTTCACGAGTTTTCGAAGCACTGTATCGTCAAAAAGAAAAAATATGTTATCAATATTTATTGGAAATCTATCTGACAGACTAATTAGTTTTTATTTTGTCCGATCCCTTATTAAATATATAAAGAAGAAGATATACCTAGGTAGGTAGTTGAACAGCAAATATTCTAGAAATAGGTTAATCCCCGTCTTAGTTTTTAAATAAACACTTAATAATATAATATAATAATATATAATATAATATAATATAATATATAATATAATAATATTCCACAACTATCACACAACGCCATCTAGTCCCAAGCTAAGCAGAGCTTGTGTTATGGGTACTAGACAACTGATAAACATACTTATATATTTCTAAATACATACATATTATAGATAAATTACACCCAGACACAGAACAAATGATCGTGCTCATCACACAAACATTTGTCCTGGGTGGGAATCGAACCCACGACCTCCGGCATAGCAGTTAGGGTCACTAACCACTAGACCAACAGGCCAGTCAAATTTTCACTTATCTGTCGAGGTCATAAAAGACAGTTTAAATCCAATGGATTATGTATGTACCATTTTTATATGTAAATATTTTTGGGAGCAGTTGTTGAGTAGCTTTCTTCAACGCAAATTTTGAGCCCCTTTGAAAACTTTCGCAGCCCATGATCAAGTTCGAGAGATAATTACTTTTTAGTGATCGGTACATCACTTTTGACAGTAGTTTGACTATCTTAATTTTTTTTATGTAGAATTGTTGACCGTATGTTTTTTTTTTATACTGATACTGCCTTACTGCTAGTATTCCATTTTTTAATAAAATCCTTAGTGGTTCAAACTATTTTCTCTGAATAAATGGTCGCCTTCAAGAGTCACTTCAGTATCAAATGTCTACAATTTTCACTTAACTTCGCTCTTATCTTATTTTCCCCTCTAATTACAAAAGAACCACTCTTAAATGAGGTGTTGTTTACTCTCGGACTTAAGCCACTGAAGTTCTTATCCGCCACTTCAATGTATTTACTCGCTACTCAATTTTTTTTACTTTTAATTAAACTTCAGTTCAGGAGATATATAAAATATGCTATATATTTCTCACTGTTACGTTATATTAATTAATTGAATAACTTTTAATTTGCATAAGAGTTTATGGAGAGACTATTCGGAATATTCGTGTTATTTAATACCTACACAATAAAAATAATTTAGTTTGAAATCTATATATATAAAAGAAAGTCGTGTTAGTTACACTATTTATAAGTCAAGAACGGCTGAACCGATTTGGCTGGAAATTGGTGGGGAGGTAGCTTAAAACCAGGAGACGGACATAGGATAGTTTTTGTTCTTTTTTTTTTGGGTAAGTAGATAGTTAGGTTGTAGGTAGGTAGATAGGTAGTATTTAGGTAGGTAGTATTTAGGTAGGTAGTAGGTAGGTAGGTAGTAGGTAGGTAGGTAGTAGGTAGGTAGTAGGTAGGTAGGTAGTAGGTAGGTAGGCAGTAGGTAGGTAGGCAGTAGGTAGGGAGGTAGGTAGGTAGTAGGTAGGTAGGTAGGTATTAGGTAGTAGGTACGTAGTAGGTACGTAGTAGGTACGTAGTAGGTACGTAGTAGGTACGTAGTAGGTACGTAGTAGGTACGTAGTAGGTACGTAGTAGGTACGTAGTAGGTACGTAGTAGGTACGTAGTAGGTACGTAGTAGGTACGTAGTAGGTCCGTAGTAGGTACGTAGTAGGTACGTAGTAGGTACGTAGTAGGTACGTAGTAGGTACGTAGTAGGTACGTAGTAGGTACGTAGTAGGTACGTAGTAGGTACGTAGTAGGTACGTAGTAGGTACGTAGTAGGTACGTAGTAGGTACGTAGTAGGTACGTAGTAGGTACGTAGTAGGTACGTAGTAGGTACGTAGTAGGTACGTAGTAGGTACGTAGTAGGTACGTAGTAGGTACGTAGTAGGTACGTAGTAGGTACGTAGTAGGTACGTAGTAGGTACGTAGTAGGTACGTAGTAGGTACGTGGTAGGTACGTGGTAGGTACGTGGTAGGTACGTGGTAGGTACGTGGTAGGTACGTGGTAGGTACGTGGTAGGTACGTAGTAGGTACGTAGTAGGTACGTAGTAGGTACGTAGTAGGTACGTAGTAGGTACGTAGTAGGTACGTAGTAGGTACGTAGTAGGTACGTAGTAGGTACGTAGTAGGTACGTAGTAGGTACGTAGTAGGTACGTAGTAGGTACGTAGTAGGTACGTAGTAGGTACGTAGTAGGTACGTAGTAGGTACGTAGTAGGTACGTAGTAGGTACGTAGTAGGTACGTAGTAGGTACGTAGTAGGTACGTAGTAGGTACGTAGTAGGTACGTAGTAGGTACGTAGTAGGTTCGTAGAACAATCAATAGAACTTTCAAATTTCACCATATATGTTTAAGTCCCATGTATGGGTGCGAGACTTAAACCATCAATCACGGCTGCTTCTGAGTAATATCCGATAACACGAGATTTTACTAAAGATTGGTCAATGTTCAAAAACGTTACAAACAAACTCATGTTTGAACTTACTAAAAAAAGGGTCGTCTATAAAATCTTTTTGCACCCACAATTGACGACAACGGACCATGACCTTATCTTATCCGTTTCTGCCCAATCTGGGGGCGCATTGCTTTTTAAGCCGTTGGGTTGACGCCAAGTTAAAAGCAATTTAGGATGCTTCACATCGGTTCTTAGTAATGAGAATACTGCTCAATTAAGCACTGCTAAAATTTAAAAAACTGATTTTGCGTATGGTGAATGCTTCGTGAATGCTTGCGGTGGATAATATTTTTAATTTTGTGTAACACCGAGTATTTCCCAGGAGGTGCCCTTCACACACACACACCTTCTTCTTAGCGTGTCTATGATAATTCAAGCAAAAAATATGAAGACGAGTTTGGCACTTTCAGTAGCCTCTATCAGCTCCTGTGATGTGCAAATAAGAGGACAGGCAGGACACGATATCACGTGCCCCATAATTTGTAGTGCGACACTACAAACACAAACACCTGGTCAAATTACAGAAAAAGATGCTTTTCTAAGCACGTATGAGAATCAATAGTAGTTACTGCAACTGTTGATTTTGTCACGTGTTGCTTCGGTTGATGCGATAATCCATGATTGGATAGAAGCCGATTGCATTGCTATTCACCCTTATCAGTAAATGGATACATTACCCAAAAGTTTCGTTGAAAATAAATTATTTTTTACCAACCATTTTTTTATTTTTGTTCACCGATTACTTCATGATTACCGGGCCGATATACGAGATTCTTTTTTCATTTAAAAGAAGCCCGTACGGTTGTCCCATATTTATTTATTATCGTTGCTTGAGCAGTTTAAGATAATTATGTTTATTTTTTCTTCATGGCCTATGTTAACGACATGATGATCCCTTAATAACTTCTAGTTTGTAAAATAGATTCATGATAAAAAATTCTGTGGTATACATACTACAGCTGCTTTTTAGCAGATGTAGTATGTATACCACACAATTTTTTAGAAATGAAAAACTAAATTGCAAACAAACCGACTTACACAAAAACACAAAAAAGAATAACCTTAACTTTCGGAAGTAGGTGGCAAACAAGTCAATGATACAAATATAAAGAAATGCTTTTATTCTTTCTTTCATCAACGGTGGCTTATTTTTTTAAACATTCAGTATTGCAGTACAGTTCTAAGTTTTATGAAACAAGTACATTTAATTTTAAATAAAACTGCCAACAGCCCGGCCAACTACAGGCCCATCTCAGTCACGTCCATACTCTGCAAGAGCATGGAGCGTGTACTGAACAGCAAACTCCTGGCATACCTAGAAGTCAACGACATCCTCAGTGACCGTCAATACGGCTTTCGTAAAAACTGATCAACTGGGGATCTTCTAGCGTATGCCATTCACATCTGGAGTGAGGCCATCGAGAAGCACGGAGAAGCACTTTTTTTTTTTTTTGGCCATCGAGAAGCACGGAGAAGCACTTGCCGTTTCTCTTGATATCTCGAAGGCCTTCGACAGGGTCTGGCACGGTAGCCTTATTAAAAAGCTTCCATCTTTCGGTCTACCCCCTGAACTGTGTGATTGGATTGCAGACTTCCTGAAGGATCGGTCCATTCGAGTGGTTATTGATGGCTGCTCGTCTGACCAATTGGCTATTAATGCCGGGGTCTCTCTGGGGTCGGTTCTCTCAGCAACATTATTCTTGCTGCACATTAACGATCTGCTAAAGCCCGGTACCTTTGGGTATGCAGACGACAGCACTGTTGCTGAGAGTTACACATCCAACGCACGGGCTAGTGGGTCTCAGATCCGGTCTCTACGAGAGGCCATGGTTGAGCGGTTGAACTTGTCCTTGGAGGCTGTCTCCGAATGGGGTGATGCCAACTTGGTCAAGTTCAACGCTGCTAAAACCCAGGCGTGTCTCTTTTCCGCTAAAAGGAGCCAATTCGAACCGGCTCCATCTTTCCGTGGTGTAACCGTGCCGATAACCGGCCAAATTGAGCTTCTTGGTGTGTCATTCACCTCCACCCTCAATTTTGGTCCATAAATCGAGG
This sequence comes from Diarsia rubi, assembly GCA_932274075.1. Taxonomy (NCBI): domain Eukaryota; kingdom Metazoa; phylum Arthropoda; class Insecta; order Lepidoptera; family Noctuidae; genus Diarsia; species Diarsia rubi. Next base: position 5,244,969 of record OW026433.1, read on the forward strand.
CCAAGGCTCAACTGGCTGCTAAGAAGCTGGGAATCCTAACAAAGGTGAGACAGTACTTCACACCGGAACAGCTGCTCAACCTATATCAAGCGCAAGTTCGATCGTGTATGGAGTACTGCTCTCATCTCTGGGACGGATCTGCCAAATACCAGCTTGACGCTCTGGAGGCAATCGAGAAACGGGCCAAAAGGCTTATCGGCAACGATGCGCTTGTCAAGTCGAAGCTCCAGAGCCTTGAACATCGCCGACGTGTTGCCAGTCTGTCGGTTTTCTATCGGTTACATTTTGGGGAGTGTGCGATGGAATTGCACAATCTAATTCCTCCAAGCCCGTTCCATCATCGGACTTTTCACTTTCATTGTGCGTACAGCTAAGGAGTGGAATTCCCTGCCGGAGTCTGTATTTCCTGATAAGTATAACCTAGGGGTCTTCAAGTCAAGAGTGAATAGGTTACTTCTGGGTCAGCGTGCTACATCTTCGACCACATCGTCACTTAACATCAGGTGAGATAGTGGTCAAACGCGACCCTATCTGCAATAAAAAAAAAAAAAGTTAAATACCATTAACAAATAAAATTAACCTAAAATATTGGTAGCAATAAATTGGTTCGCAGAACATCAGCAAATAACTAAACAGATCGTTATTATGAATTTAGTCACGTTCATTACACTAGATTATGATCGGATGCATGAGTTGTGTGTAAACGACAGCGCTTTGATGTAAATTGGCTGTTCGCCAATATTTGTGGAGGCTATCGCCTGGGACGGGACTATTCTAGATATTAAATATCCATTGGTTTATCTTGTAGTTGTGTTTAGTTACGAGTTGCTAGGTCGTGAGTTTGACTCGGCAAATATACTGGTACCTAGTTGCTGTGTCAACGGTGCGTTCGTGTTCCACGCGCGCCTTAAAGAGATGTTAGCACCGAGTCCGCAAGGGCCGATGCCTGCCAGGGCTTCAGTACTGTTCGAAAGAGATACCGTGGCTCCGGAACACAAATGGCTAAGAAGGAGCATGCGTGGGTTTTAGTCAGTAGAAGTCTGACACTCCCTGCCGCTCCACCCAAAGCGGGTGATTTGACGATTGGCCCAGCAAAAAACACGGTTAGCGTATTTACTTTGTGCAATTTTTTAATCACTACTTTTATTACGGGAAAACCCGCACTAAGACGTGTGTTCCGACGCAGCCCGACCACAGTCGATTTCGAAATTTATATAAGTATTAATGAAATCACATTTGCCGCATGCCGGATGAGCTATGGGCTAAACTAACAACACAATGGGTCCCAAACAGCAGCAAACGGCAACGCGGCAGGCCCAGAAGAAGATGGCGAGACGAACTCGACTCTGTTTGCAGGGATTGGCAAACAACTTCACTGGATAGGGATAAGTGGAAAAAGGGAAGGGAGGCCTTTGCCCTGCAGTGGGACACAAATGGCTAATAATAAATCAATGAAATGTTCTTAAATTGTTCTTGCAGTACCAATAAATAGATTAAATGTACCACAAATATATCTTGATAAAATAGCACTTGTTTGTGGCCGGGCAGTACCGTATACGTTGCAGCCCGGCCTCGTGTATATTTTCGGGAAGATTGCTCAGAATGTTCTAAAATATAAACCAAATAAATGTTCCTTTTGTGTTCTTTTTTTTTTTTGCAATGAAATATACCAAGAGAAACGCTTATATAAACAAAAACATATTTCAAATAAAATTTTGCACTAAGCGCCCGTAGAACTAAAATAGCACGTCTGCTTATTTGTAAAAATTTGCTGACGCATATCTTTAGGAGCAATTTTCTAGGAAAAACGGACAATATTGTGATGAAAATAATGTCATGTTGTTTCTAAAACGATTTTGTATTTTCCTCTAAGTAATTGTTCAGATTTTACGGATTACGGACAGATTTCAATGTAAACTTTCTACTAAAATTGGTTTGAACGATATCTAATAAATAGTTTTTGAGATATAGCACATTTATAAAACCGCAAATATAATTTGCTTTAACGTTTACAAAACTTTGTCATTCATACAAACACTATGAAAAACAAACTAATCACAAAATATGTTTTTCTGTTGCCGCTTTAACAAGAAATAACACAATTTAAAGGGAAGCCCCCTTTAATGTTACTTACAAAAAATATCACATACATAATTTATTAAAATTGTTCGAACTTGACATGAAAATAAAAGGTTTCGTACTCCTGCTTCTACGAGCCTCTTTTGTCTAATGTTATAATAAATGAAGAATAGGTGATATGAGGTTCCTTACGCCTCTGATCTACATTTCGATACATATAGTTTTATGGTATATTTCTGACATTGTCATTCATTCTCTCTGTATTTTCACTATACATTATAATCTCATTAAAACCATTAATATGAATATGTGGTTTGTTTTATACTTATAACGCTAGGTGTAGGTGTTTATGGTAAAAACGTTAAATATTTTAGTAGGTATTTTCTGCGTTTTAAGTATCTATGGTTTGTTTTCTACCCTCACATGTCACATATTTTATTGATATCTAGAATTGTTTTATTGATAGTTATCTGTGTGATTAGTGGTTGAATTTAATAAGATTACAAAAAAATAACGTGAAACCGAAAAAAACGTGGAAAAGTTTTATCTGTGTCTCTAGAAGAACAAAAGATTTCTTTTCTTTCTTTCTTTCTTTCATGAAGAATGAAGTTACTCAAAAATCGTATGTTTCGATGTTGAGCCTTTAATTTGGGAACAAATACGTCCAATTAAAGATTATTATTCTGCGCGCAATGATCCAAATAAGCCGTTTGCTGCAAAACAAAAAAGATGTATCCTGCCCAAGCAGAAATGGACTACGATCATGGCCCAACTACTGTGGCGCCATATAAATACAACATGTACATGGGATTTTAAGCACAGCTATGCAAGTGAAAATAATTTTATGAAATTTGATGCATGCTGTAAACAATGTGGTGCCAAATTAAATGCAAAGACTTTGAAGTCTACGGAAACTCGAGCCACATTTCAGTTTATGATCCAAGATGGTGACCCAAATGTAATTCATAATCATCATGTAAAAAATAAACTTACTAAATATCAAAAGTAAAATACTTCAAAAGGATCTAGACTATGAGTATCCTAATACGGTATTACGTAGCAAATTATTAAATAGATTATGAAAGACGATGAAATATACATATGAACCACCATTTGTACCTTCTTTAAAATCGCTAGAGGACATCAGTTTTCAAACTAAAACTGAAATTTATTTTCATAAAAATGTTATTATGTCTTTATGGGTTATGGGGCTGACTACTCCGTATAATTCGCTTATTAAAACTCTTTCAATTTTACCTCTGACAATTCACTACTGATGCAAATCACAAGACAAATATTACAAATCTCTGACTGAATCGAAAAGATGTATTAAAGTGAGCATTGACGCGACTGGAAGCATTGTTAAAACTTCGGATCCTCCTTCAGACATATCTGCAAAACCAAAACATATATTTTTATATGTAGCCGTCAAAACTGAAAACAGCAGTGTACCGATAACGCAAATGATTACCGATTCCCATACTTTAGAAAATATTTATATTTGGTTGAAGGAATGGCTACAAGATAAACGTCCTCCACATGAAGCCGTTTGCGATGACTCTGCGGCATTACTAGGAGCAATCGTTAGGGCATTTACCAATTTAAAAACATCAAAAGAATATATTGAATATTGTTAGAATTTTGGACGAAAAGGAAACATTAAGCAAAACACACTGTCTGATACGTTTGGACACTTCCCATTTCATTAAGACACTGCACAATAATAAATGTTTTGATTATATAGACTCTAGAGTGAAATACTTTTATATATTATAACATAACAAATTGGTATATTTCATGGAAAAAAATTAAGAACACAAAAGGAACATTAATTTGGCTTATGTTTTAAAACATTCTAGGCATCCGATTGGCCTGTTGGTCTAGTGGTTAGTGACCCTAACTGCTATGCCGGAGGTCGTGGGTTCGATTCCCACCCAGGACAAATGTTTGCGTGATGAGCACGATCATTTGTTCTGTGTCTGGGTGTAATTTATCTATAATATGTATGTATTTAGAAATATATAAGTATGTTTATCAGTTGTCTAGTACCCATAACACAAGCTCTGCTTAGCTTGGGACTAGATGGCGTTGTGTGATAGTTGTGGAATATTATATTATATTATATTATATTATCCCACCAGAAAATATACACGTGGCAGGGCAGTACCGTATTTACGTTGCAGCCCGGCCACGTATATATTTTTTACTCATCAATCTTGACTGTAATAATTATAGTGATTATTGTATTTTTATTACAAAGTGTGCACCTAAAAGAACCTTTTTTAACTTCTGTCTAATGAAGTAGTAAAGAAATAGTAAATGGAGTATAAATATATGTATAATCCGTTTTTCCTAGAGAATTGCTCCTAAAGATATGCGTCAGGTAATTTTTACAATTAAGCAGACGTGCTATTTATTATAAAATAATTTTATTTAAATAGCGCGTAAAAGCGTTTCTCTTGGTATATTTCATTGAAAAAAATAAAGAACACAAACGGAACATTTATTTGGTTTATATTTTAGAACATTCTGAGCAATCTACCCGAAAATATACACGTGGCCGGGCTGCAACGTATACGGTACTGCCCGGCCACAAACAACTGCTGTTTTATCAAGATATATTTGTGGTACATTTAATCTATTCAATGGTACTGCAAGAACAATTTAAGAACATTTCATTGATACTTATATAAATTTCGAAATCGACTGTGGCCGAGCTGCGTTGCAACACAACACTAAGCCCACCTCGTTGTTTGCGAACCACTCTTTCGCACAAAGATGAGGTATAGGGCTCTGCAGTATTATTATCCCTGGTCCTGGACCCTGGTCTTAGTCGTATCATAATAATCTACGACATCAGATTTAGTGTGAATTAAAAGGCAAACAAATAAATTCCCTTAAATCTGTACACACTCGTATTACAGTAGTCCGCACGTAAGTGGTAACAAAAACTGTCGAAATAAATAGGAGCTGTACTATTCTATTGAAACTCCATAGTATCCTGGGCCAGGTTAAGGTCAAAGTATGTGTCAACACAGTCATGCGATCAACTGAGTGACCAGATCGTTACAGTTTTTTTTTTGCATTTCCGGTAACGTAAACCACACGTTACCGGAAATGCAAAAAAAAAAACTGTTCAGAAGATAAATTTGTAATACGATGACGAGAAGGTGCATTTTCGATATAAAAAAAAACATTCTATTGCTTTGTAAATGTAAACGGTTACCCAAAAATGACGGTGTTATGACGTAACAAACATAAAAAAATATATAGTCGAATTGAGAACCTCCTCCATTTCGGAAGTCGGTTAAAAAGAGGACATGTTACTCGTGAAATTGATGATATTTTCAGAACAAAACGTACTTACCTCCCAAGCATCAGCTCAGAATACGTTAAAGCATGTTTTTATTTAACATATTATAACATTGATTAATAGCAGCTTGACCCAGGCGTGTCGTGTTACTTCGATAATGGGTTGCTTTGTAATGGGGATCATGTAAAATACTGGTATCCAGCTTCATCCGGTTAAGCTAAGCTAGAAGCCGACCACAATATAATTGGCAAAATTCATGCGCTATATTTTCACAAAAATCAAAATATCTATGTTTCAAAATGACAATACTTTAGACAAGAGCCAGCAAGCGTTTATTTAAAAGGAAAATTCATCTCGCAGACACATTAAATTATCGAATCTAGCTCAGTTGTGTTTATTTTGGCGTGAAATTAACTTTTATCAGATTTATTGCGATAATTCACTTGAGGGAGAAACGATACCATAAATTCTTGAAAGAATTTCTTTAGTGACTGTGTCTAGCTTTAGGGTTTTTTTTATGATACCCGAGGACGTACTTTTTAAAGGTCTAGTGACCCTATTTTTTCATTCTACGTGTTATTTTATCCTTACCTTTGTGAACAGTAATTAGTATTTATGTAGGAGAAGGCCGTATGTCACATGCATTTCCCTAATATTACCTGCCATATCATCATACTATAATATAGTATTTTTTTAAACATAATATTATGTATGTCGCATCATGGGTGGCCGAGATGCGAAGCATCGGGTCTTCTTCACGATCCGACATAGTTTTACGTAAACGTGGGCACTATCGTGGGTACTCGAACGAAAGATAATTTAAATCAAACTAACTTTATTTATTCACTAACACTATAACGGTTTTACAAGAAACAAACACGTGCGTTGGTACTGAGCGTCTGCCAAGACTGTTGGAGTTCAACTGTCGCAACACTCCGTCCTTTCGCCAGTCCTCGCTGCATCCCCTCTACCGACGATCGTGTCCAAGCGGTAGGGCGCGCTTACGTTTCCGGTAAACATTTATTTAGTTCCAAATCGAATTACTAGACGGCGCTGTCGGTTGCACCATGGCGCCATCAATCCACGACATGTATTAGAAAAAAGGGATAACATTTAAAAAAGTGACACGTGTACATTGAAGTCACCAATTTTTTCATGGTCCAACCATCTCATTACACGGCGACACACCGAAATGTGCAGTTGATTAGTTTTTTTTTTATTGTGATATTGGTCCCAAGGAAACTTTTTCAGTTCGAAGGTTTTGTTTGCCACGCTCTTACATAGAGATGAAATCTTTGTATTAGCGTATATTACCGTTTTTAACTTACTAATAAAAAAAGAGTTACTCTTTTTATCACCGTTCTTGTAACACGGCCTCAGACATGACAGTGGTTAGAAGTTTGAATTTGACAAAGATCTTGGTTCTAACAATTTTGAATGGACGTTATACTAATAAAACCTTTTTGTTTCAGCGTTACCAGTTTATGCGATATTGAGTATAATCCTGAGTTCTGTAGTCGTCGTGTTGGCAATTCTCTCCGTGTTCATATACAGGTATTCACCAAAGTCTTTTCCGTTTTATGCCAAAAAAATGCCATTCTTACGATGTGACAATTTTCCCGTTTATTACGCGCGGCGGGGAGTGATGGCGCATTGGTTATTATTACGTCTCCGTAGAACTTGTGATAAACATCATAAAAAAAGGAGGAAAACTGTTATTTTTATATATTTTTTAATAATTTAGTAGGTACTAATATTAATTTGGCGTAATTTGTTTTCTTAAATCTTATAACAATATGTAACGATAGAACCTATTTTTATACGAAAATCCTATTTTTTATAATTGCTTCACAAGATCGAGACCTCGACGTCAAAGGTATTGCCTTTTAAAAATAGCAATCGTTTTACTCACTTTTTTCTTACTCTGGTCTTCATTAAAAATGTTCACGATTTTTCCCCAGTGCAGCGGTTTTTCTTAATTTTCAATAAGATGTGAGAAAGTAAATTTGAACACTTTTGCCGCTAGTTTCAAAGGTGAAATTCTGATTCTGTTTCTTATTTCACACAGTATAATTTGTAACTTCTGACAGTGACATTTCTGGCATACAAAACTACAAACCGAGCAAGCCAAAAATTAAGTTATAACCTGATCCCTCTCATTACTAAAAACCAGTTTGTCAGCATCGACCATGCACTTAGCAGCAAATTCTTTTTCTCGCTCTAGCAAATCAAAGTTAGCGTTCAGGCGGCGCAAAGCTTATTCTATTGAAACTGCTTTGCCAAATCAAGATCAAAATTATGTAGCACCTAGAGTAGGTGACACATAATTTTGATCTTGATTCTGAACAAAGTACGTAGGTACTTATGAAAAGCTCTCACAAATCTATACATGATTCAATTTGCTGTTCCTATTTTGTGATCAATCAAATAATTGGTAGATCAGCTTTCAAAAAAAATGTCTCTTTCTGTCTTATCATTTTCCAGCAATTGAATCCATGTGACGTTTTTTGTTCTACCAGGCATTACAAGCTGGAAGCAGAAATAGCTATGATGACGTGGCGCGTCAGTTGGAGTGATGTACTGCAGCCGGGTGGACGATTGCGCGGGAGTTTGCACTCTTTGGCGCGCAGATACAGTACTGGGGTCAGTGTGTACTAAAGTATTCGATTCTTATACGTCATAGACGTCAACAATAGGGTAGTTAACAAAAAAAAAAACTAGTGAGTCCGTCAGATTTCCAAAAAATATTGGACACGTATTTTTTCTTTTTTCACGTAAACAAACAATGAAGACGATACAGTGCTTTGAAAACTCGTGTGACGTTATTTTCTGAGACACTAATATTCTTCTTTCTTTAGCGGTCAGAGACGTCACTACCCTTCACTAAAATCTTTGACGCGTTTTATCTTCGTCAATTTTTATTGATTTGATAAAACAAAAAATACGTAGGTATCCAATATTTTTCGATAATTTAATAGACGGACTAATTAGAATCATATTTTTAAGTCAGTAAACATCCCTATTACATGCCGGCCTTTAAAGGCTGTTATTTTGTAGCATTACGAGTACAATATAATCTATAAGGTTTTTATAAGTTGGGCCGTATGTATGTGTATCCCCTATAGAATGTAGGTACATGAATAATTTACCAGTTATCTTTAAGTCCCATGTAATTGATGGTGAGCCTATTGCTATCAGTTTGCCGCAAATCCACGCTCCAGACTGCTACAGTAAAAAAAATACCACTTTTCTCGACCTGGGAAAACAAACCCTCATATGCTCAGCAGTAGCGCTTGCGATCAAAATACCAACGCAACGTGGTACTCACTAAAACTTCTAGAAGATTTTACCAATAACAAATATTTCTTGTTATTCAAGTCAAAGATTTTTGTGAGCATTACCAATGTTACATCATAGGGACCGTGTTTTGCCGGGTTTAGCTATAGATATAAAACGGTCACAAAACAGACGAAAAACAAAATAATAAAACTGACGCAAATAAAAATTCCCTACACAAATCCGATACGGCAAAATGGCATTCTAAAAAGGGTCTAAATATACAAGGCATTGGAAACGACTTATTTATCTACTCTCCCCTGAGATTTTAAGGGTTGGAGAATAGATACAGGATCAAAATGTCTTGGGTAATCATCAAACTACGAGTGACACGTCTTGATACTTCACGACAGTTTACGAATTTGTTAATCTCGCTGGTATATCAAACTAAGATCATGAATATTGGAAGAGGCAGAATTTATGATTATTGTTAACAGTAATTTAGGTGTTCATTTTAATTAATCTATCTTTATCCAAAAAAGCTTAACGCTTAGTGGAAAAAGACTTACGAGAAAAAATTGTCAAAATGACTAACTTATTTAAAGATGTCAGTAGCAATGAAACGAAGTATAAGTGTAGACGTCTTATTCTGCTGAAATAAACCTAAACCACCGGAGTGCGGTCGACTGTAGCTACTTAGCATTTTCAGCTAATTCAGCATTTAACGTTTCCATTATTGGGACCAAGCACAGCATAGCACGCCTTCTCTCTGTGAGAGTTGTTAGAGACCTCGCTTAAAACTAATAACGTACTGCACTACTGGAATTCAAAAAGGTTCAAAACTGAAATGGTTAAACATTTAGCAGTCTACCCACACAAGAATCGTATAACGAAGACAATAGGACTGAAAGCTACGGAAATATAACCCACTCAACTATTGATCGGAGTCTATTCAAGAGCACAATTTATTTCATAACTTTCAATTCTGAATAAAAGTACAGGAAAGTCTGAAATTGATTCATGATTGACTTTCAGTTTGTGGCGAGCAAAGTTGGCCAAGTTATAAATGTCAACTATTTTCACTTCGGTTAAAACTTCATCGTTGCCCAAGAATGTTAATATTCGATGAAGTAAAGGAACGAGTGGGTAGTTTGAGCTGCAACTTCCAAGAGGTTTGCCGTTAATCCTAAACTGTTTTAGTCCTGATGAAAGTTTGTGGCTTTCAATAAGCAGCTTTTGAGAGTTCGATTTAATTCCCGGCATAATTCTTGTTAATTATTCAGCGTTTTAAGATTGATGAACGGGCGGGCATACATTATGAGGTGACTATAACCTTTTTGCGATATTTTAGCATAATTTTGCTAGGACGGTTCCTAAAATTATAGTAACTTAAGTTACAAGCATAGAAACAGTTATCAGCCAGAAAAATGTCGCGTCAAAATCGGTTCAGTCGTTTCGCAGATTAGCCAAAACAAACAAAATATATAAAATAACTCATTTCCTCATCAGTACCCATTATGAGGCATACATTATGAGGTGACTATAACCTTTTTGCGATATTTTAGCATAATTTTTCTAGGAAACGTTGTTCCTAGTCTTGTGCTTGCTCGGTCATTTTTAAGATCGCTCTGTACTAGTTCATTTCGGACAGTGAACTAGTTCATTCTATTAGTTCTAATAGCTCTATTCGGTCTTCGCTCTTGGTAAGCATTTCCATAGAGCATAGCGCGGATCACTCACAGAGCAAATACGCACTCTAGGTATTACCAAAGACATTATTATACATATACCACTAGGTATAAATAAAAAAATATATAAATGCATCATCTGTAATAATTAAATTAATCTCTGTTTAATATTACCACAGAGTTCACAGCTGCCATATTAGACTTTATGGTATTGAAATAACGCGCATCTCATTTCATTCTTGTGAATTCGGTTGATCGGGTTGGGATAGCATCGTCATTCGTCGGCTATTCTATCTCGTTCTCATTCATTCACAGACACATCGAATGAAAACGTATCGTTTCTGTCACAATCAGTCAGACTGTATTTTCATTTCTCGTTCGGGCGATGTATACGTGTTCGGAAAGAGCTATTTGACCTATTAGACCGATTACAAGCCAGCGTTCGGAAACGTTTCTTCTAGTACAGTGCGAAGATACGGCTCCTATTCGTTCATCGTTCATGAACTACACAAGACTAGTTGTTCCTAAAATTAAAGTAACCTAAGTTACAAGCTTAGAAACAGTTCTCAGCCAGAAAAAAGTCGCGTCAAAATCGGTTCAGGCGTTTCGCAGATTAGCCAGAACAAACAAAATATATTCTTTAAAATAACTCATTTCCTCATCAATAAATCCCTGTTCGCGATAAACTCAAAAACTACTGCACCGATTTTCATGCTGAGTTCATCAATGGGTAGATTGGTTTTCGAGGAATGTTTTTACTAAAACTATAATTTGACGCGAAATTATACTTATAATTTAAGGCGGGCGAAGCCGCGGGCATCAGCTAGTTTAAATATAAAGGAATAATCTACATAGACAGACAGATAAACAGAAAAAAGTTTTTTGTTGTAAGTGCCATATGAATTCAGTAAAAAGCTGTTACTTTGACATCACAAGCATCCACTTTAACTTTACATAGCGTATAGTTGTGCAAGGTAGAAGGACATGTCATTTTCACCAACCCGCGCTGGGCTTTCGTAGTTAACTTCGACCTACTCCCTATTTTCAGCTGGTTACGTTGAACTTTAACAAATTGATTGAGATCCATATTCACAAGCTTTCTTATTTTCAGACAACATTTTCGGACGAAGTCACATCCTTACCTGGGGACCGACAAGTATACGCACCATGTGGTTTCTATAAAGGCTGTCGAGTTGCCATCAAGATAGTGGACAAACAACGTATAGACCTGACCAGACCTCTCCTTCTTGAACTGAAGAAGATGAAAGATCTAGAGCATGATCATCTGGCGAGGTTCTATGGAGCCTGTGTAGACCCTCCACATTGCTGTCTCCTGACGGAGTATTGTCCTAAAGGATCCTTGCAGGATATTTTGGAGAACGAGTCTATTAAGCTGGATTGGATGTTCAAAGTCAGTTTGATGCACGATATTGTGAAGGTGAGTGTGGTTCTGGGGCATACTGTACTTTCATTGTTATTTTTTAATACCTTAGTTTGAAATACAGTGTTTATACTTACATTGTCTTTGTCATACGGTTTTTGTCCAATTTTTTTTTGTGAAAGGACTATTTATACTTGTATTTTTTAACTCGGTACAGTATTTGATCACGCAAATATTTTTTCAATGCGGAACCTCTCCTAAAAGCATGAAAAAGGTTTAACGAAGTTTCAATGTCCCGGAAACAGATGTCCCAAACACATCCGTAGTAGATTACTGACGGTCGATATTTCTTTCCCAAAGTAGGTATTATGTACATAGCGAAAAGAGCTTTTCGAGCAACGTTCCGGTGCTAAAACGGCAAAATGCTCAAATTTTTGAATGACTCTTTAATTACCCTTTTTGAAGACTATAAAATCAAGTAGCTGATAAGTAACCAATAGCGTTACAAAAGCATAATCAGTCACTACAGCATTGTTGCAATGCTAGTTGTTACTACATGAGACCTAAATGAACGCCTTCATCAGAAAAAGAGGACACTGTTCCATTTTCGTCCCTTGGTTCACGAATAATGAAAAATCCAACATTGCAATACTATTCAGGCATTCACTAAGTAAGATTTTTCAAAACGGGCGGAAAGATATAAAAAAAACTTTGTTGACAACATCAATTTGAAATTATTATTTTGCCTATTTTCTCGCAAAGCTCACCCGAAGTAGAAGTGTTGGGTCGTTCACCCGTGTTACTCGATAACAGTATTAAAATCCAAAGGACAAGGAGCGTGTCGCTATTTACTGAACAATACTTTATCGGAAAAGTTGCTGCCGTTTCACGACATCCAATTTAAAACCAATATCTTAAAAGAAGGAAAGAAAAATATTAAATTCTTGCAAAGGCAACGGGAATACAAATACAAAAAGCATGTAAAGGGAACTACAAAACCAAAACATAAAATTACCATAATTCGATAATACTGATTCATTTGTCCAAACATTGAAGTAAAACCTCACGTAAATTAATTAATTAGCCCATTAGGTTTTTCATTAATATAACACACTGTTTGTCATAGGATTTAGTCCATGGTAGCAGAGCTACTACAGTCCTATATTTTATATCACTGTTAAATCAAAGTGATCTATATTTAATTTACTTAATTTTACAAGTGAATGTGTCAATTTAAGAGTGAACTTTATTCTCGTTACATAAAGATTACTTACTCATCATTCTCCTGCTATTTTCCCAATTTTTTTTGGTGCAGCATGGTTGGCATGGTCTTCTTCTTTTATATTCTTCTCGACTACTCAACATCTACACCTCCTTTCTTGCTATGTCATCATGATGACTATTGGCGTAAACGTGTTTTGAGTGGAGACCGTGCACCAACAAGCGTAAGGTAGGACGTACTCCGACTTGGTGGAGTCATGATCGTAGCATAGTAGCTGGAAATCGTTGGAAAGAGAATGAGTGCTTATAGAGAGAGTTAAATGGCGTGCGATTGGAGAGGCTGATCATGATGATTTTTAATAAGCGTTTTCAGCGCCACATTTTATTTTTAAGTAGCGTCGTGGGCGAGTTACATCAATTTATCTCGTAAATTATAATATAAACATACAATTTTATTTCTATAGGGTATGCATTACCTCCACGGCTCAGACATCAGATCTCATGGAGCTTTGAAATCGAGCAACTGTGTGGTGGACTCTCGATTTGTGCTGAAGATCACGGATTTTGGACTTCATGAATTGAGGACTTCGGAAAAAGATTCTAGAGCACACAGCTATTGGACTCGTGAGTAGTATTTTATTTAATAAAATGTTAATAATCACAAACAGGTAAAGCTAGTCTATTAAGCAGCGAAATAAATTATTACTTAATTAATTGTCCTACTTCCTACTAATTTATAAACGCGAAAGTCAGTAAGTTTGAATGTTTGTTAATATTATATTTCACGCAATAACTCCTGAACGGATTTGGATAGAATTTGATACACAGAACCTGTATTAACACACAGGATAGTTTTTTATCCCGATTTTATCTTCCCGTGGGATGATTTTCGAGTTGTAGCGGGTGAAGCCGCTGGCAACAACCAGGTTAATGAAAAAAAAATGTTGCAGCCACGACGTGCAATTTTTTTTTATTATCCCCGCTTCTTGTATTTTTTAGTATTTGTTATGCGTTGTACGTGTATTGCTTTTTTTTCCTGTGTGTTTCTTTGCGTGCTCGTCATGTTTCTGCGACAAATAAATATTTTTTGATTCTTTCTTTTTCCTAAACGAGAAGTTTTAATAACCTAACTAACCTATATAAATTAGGGATAGTTTAAAGTTCAGTTTATATATTTTAGTGGTAGTTTTTTGGTAAATCGTATCTGCTGGCATGGTGTATAGGTATAATAACCACAGATTAAACAATAGCTTTGCCAGCCCGGCTCAGCCCTAATTGACACAGGTGACACGGGAGAGCCTAATATACTATTCTCAGGTCAATTAGTTGCCGCCTGGTAAGACTGTTTAACTTGAAGTAAATTATATCAAGCACCTCGCTAAGTAAGCCAACTTTGGCAAGTTTTAACTTCATTTTCACTTTGTAATAAATTGATTTTCGTCTTTACTTTCTCTTTATAGAGAATATCAACATTCAAATTCAATCAACGCATTGTTGTACCAGGGCGGAGTGATAAGTCTGGTAAAAATGATAAAATGAAACAAGGAGACAACTATATTTAAAAATTATGATTTATTTTTTAACGTAATTTCAATCTAACTCAATGCACTTCATCCAGCGTTTCTCAAACTTTTCGATCCCTTCCGTAAAGTACGACTTAGGGAACCCTTTGAAATAGGCATTGGTTTCGAGCATGATCTCCTCGTTGGAACTAAATCTTTTTCCACCGAACCATTTTTTAAATTCGGAAACATAAAATAGTCGCAAGGGGCCAAATCTGGTGAATATGGTGGGTGAGATAGCAACTCATATCGCAACTCGATGTAATTTGGCCATGGCAATCGCGCAGGTGTGCACTCGTGCGTTGTCTTGGTGGAAGAGGATTTTTTTCTTATCCAAATGCGGTCGTATTTCAGGTAAAATTTGGTTAAATTGGTCCAATAAATTGGCATAATAGTCGCCATTGATCATTTTACCCTTCTCTAGGTTATCAATATGGATTACCCCACGTGCGTCCCAGAAAACTGTAGCCATCACCTTATTGGCCGATAAAACTGCTTTAGTCTTCTTCGGAGCTGGTTCGCCCCTAGCAATTCATTGTTTCGATTGTTCTTGGTTTCTGGTGTACGGTGGTGGATCCACGTTTTGTCTACTGTTATATAACGACGCAAAAAAACCGGTTTATTCCGATGTAACAACGCCAAACCTGCCTTCGAAGTGGTAACTCGCATGCGTTTTTGACCAATAGTTAGTAAACGCGGCACCCATCGCGCTGAGAACTTTTTCATATCTAAATGTTGGTGTAAGATATTGCGCACACGTTCGTCTGAGATGTCTACTATCTCGACTATCTCGCTCACTTTTACTCTTCGGTCGTTCAACACTATGCCCATGGATTTTAGCGATCATCTCTGTAGAAGTGACCTCAACTGGGCGTCCTGGGTGTTCAGCATCACTTGTGCTTGTACGACCACACCGAAAATCCGTAAACCATTTATAAATCATTTTAATTTTCGGAGCAGAGTCCCCATAATATTTATCAAGCCTTTGTTTCGTTACCATAATAGTTTTTTTGCGCAAAAAATAATGTTTAATCAACACTCGAAATTCACTTTTCTCCATCTTTGCGAAAATGCGTTCAATTGTTTTTATTTAATCGCTCTCAAAAAAAAGCAACCGGCAGTACTGGCTGAAAATTTAAATATTATAGTCCCTCAAAAGAATTGTGAACAAGGAGGTTACATAAATTTTACCAGACTTATCACTCCGCCCTCGTATAACGACGTATAAATACGTAAGTCAAGAGCGTCATTTCTCTTTAAAACAAATTACCATGTCTATGTTTTTTTTATTTCTTAGGACTTCTTTGGACGGCGCCAGAGTTGCTTCGCACAGCAGAACCACCACCAGAAGGGACGCAAAAAGGAGACGTCTATTCTTTCGGGATCGTCATGCACGAGATTGTCAACAGACAGGGAGCGTTTTGGCTCGGTCCTGGAATCGAAATGGCTCCAAAGGGTGAGTTGAAATGAGAAAGCTTAATTTATCTTAAGTGAATATCCACTTGATGGGCTTGATCTCATTAAAGCTGAAATTTGGACTCATTGTTGTGGGTTTTTTACGTGGAAATAGGACCAATCACAAGTGGGAATGTGAGTAAAACATTATAGGTAAAACCTATACGATGCTGGTTCTATCCTCTTAATACAGATCTCTTTTTGTAAAACTCAGATGTGGAATAATGCTCATTGTTCTAGCACGCACATCTAAAAAAATATTTTGCATATTTTCGGTACAAAGCATTTCCTTTATTTCCATTTCTGACAGAGCGGACACGTGGAACGTTAATAAATTCCGTGATTTATATTCGGTTAGCTTAAATTAAATGTAATGGGATTTTGCTTGAGACACAACAAATCAACTCGCGCTAAAATATGTTATCCATAAAATATGATTAGGGTTTTATTTCCTTCATATCACGCTTAAGGGAGATATGGAATAAGGGGTTCTTAATTTATAGAGGCTGCCTTTTGAGAAATAGGGTCATTTTTTAAGCCCGTCTATCTATCGCCCATCTATTATCGTCAAAGAATGCATTCTTTATTATAATCGTAGTCCTAAAGGGTTCGTGGCTAGATGAGAGGGTACATTACAGCACCAATGGTAGGTTTACAAGGTTTTAAGGAATTTTTGTCGCGGTTGCTTGTGAATGTTCCAAGAGACTGACGTGCCAGTAATATTGTGTAACAAATAGTAACTATTAACTGATTGGTAGAAAGATTTATTTAATAATAATTTTAAAACATTGAATAGTTTTTAACTAAGCAAAGCCTTATCAGGTTTCGAGATCATATTAAAACATTATCGCACTAATATTATAAAGGCGAAAGTTTGTGAGTGTGTGAGCGTGTTTGTTACTTCTTCACGTAAAAAGAACGGATTTGGACAAAATTTGGTACACAGATAGTTTATAACCTGGATTAGCACATAGGATAGTGTTAATCCCGATTTTATCTTCCCGTGGGATCATTTTCGAGTTGTAGCGGGTGAAGCCGCTGGCAACAGCTACTAAATTATAAATAGCTTATTTGAGTTACTGAATCAAGTTAAAATGTATATATGAAATAACGTATTCAATGTGAGAACAGGTGACGAAAATATCTTCAAATCCGTTTATTACGTGTAACAAAATTGTCAGAAGGAGATATTTCCATGAATGAGCTAATAATGCTGAGAAAAGCTTCCAACATTCATGTATTTTATCAAATACCCCACCACCTCACTATAGGAATCGTTTCCACTGTATCGTAACAAATTATTTTCGTAGAATGAGAGTTTATATCTGTTTTTATTGGGACTTGATAGTAGAAAACATGACAAAAATTGATATCGCTTTAAAAACAGTGAATCGAGATTGCTCCATTTTACGCAAAAAGCTCCATTAAAGAAGTTGCATATTTCATTTCATTTCATTTATTTATTCAATAACAATTTACATTGTATCTGAATGTGTTACAAAAATATAAATAATGTATGAATATAATATTCGTCTTAACAGAAATTAACCAATGTCAAAAATCGAATTAAACAATCAGGACATATACAATCTGTTAAAAATTACAAAATAATTAAACACAATGGAAACTTGTCAGTTCTTGCAACTCAATTATTTAATTTCAACACAGAGGAAATTAATTAATTAATTAATTGCACAGTTCGTAATTACATCGAGTGTTGTTAACATGGCAGGTGTTTGTGACATTGCCAACCTTCATAATGCACAAACTTAAATAAGCCAACCGTGATATTTTAGACAGACAAGATCTGAATTTCGACTCAATGAAAACCATACCTATATGATCATAATACAATTTAATAAAAATAAGCTAAGTTACATTCTCGTTGTGACGATTTCGATTTTATTTTCCTTCCTAGAAATAATCGAGACGGTGATAGCAAGTGGTCTTCGCCCGAATACTTCTCACCACCGATCGTGTGAGATTGACGAGGCCACCGAATTGATGCGGAGGTGCTGGGCCGAAGACCCTCTGGAACGACCTGTCTTCGGCCATTTGAAGGGAGCAATCCGGCGCCTCAACAAGTAATATATTATGTACATATTATGTCTTCATCTTCTGCTGTAGATGTACTGTTACTTTTTCTTTTGCTATCCTGAGTTTATGAATACCAGTATTATGAGAGTACTTCAATTGGATAAAAGACGCTTATAGTTTCGAAGGCAAGCCAGCAATTAAATAAGCCGAAACACACACTTGACCTCTACGTCATTGAGATGGTATTTTAGTACTGAATCATATTATATTGGAGTTCCAACTTGTTCACTACTTTTCTTTCTAACGTAGGTCCTAAATGCTATAACTTTATTAAATACCTATATGCCCCTATACTGTTCAACACAATAGGTTACATTGAGTCCTACCTTAAACTGTGATTTTTCATCACAAAAAATATCAATTTTTGCGTGGAGCTTCTTAGTTTGATATCCAGAAGGCTTGGTTGACGGCTTACGACCGACAGTGATCTAATTAAGTATAAAAAATACATTAGTCGGGCCCAAGAAGTAGGTGCTTTTGTCTAATCTAGGTATATCTATGATATTATATTCTATGATTTATAATTTTGTAAATGCATTATTAAACTATAGAGTAACATAGAAACCTGTCGAATTGCTGCTGGCTGTCACAATGATTGGTGGTTCCGAAATATATCAAATTTTTTTTTTGGGGGTGGTATATCATCAAGTAACCCCTCTTCCGCTCTTGGGCAGAGTGAAAGGGAGTGTCAGACTTCTACTGACTAAAAACCAGCCATGTTCCTTCTTAGCCCTATATGTCAAGGCCGTGGTAACTTCTGAACAACCCGCAGCTCCGACAGGAAATATATCCATATTTACGCTTTATTTTTCTGTCGCATGTTTAGTGTATTATGTTTTTTTGTTAACATATTATTGTTTTTCAACAGAACTCAAGAAAGTAGCAATATATTAGATAATTTACTTTCTCGTATGGAGCAGTATGCGAATAATTTGGAATCATTAGTTAGTGAGAGAACTCAAGATTATTTAGAAGAAAAGAAGAAATGTGAGGAGTTACTGTATCAGCTTTTGCCAAAGTAAGTTTACTCCTATTAGTAATAAGTCTCTATACTAGTGACCAGATTCTTTGACCGCGTGGCCAAAATCGAAACAACAGTGCCAAAATATCGTCATTCGAATACCAAAAGCTCCTAATAAAACTAAAAATAGAATTCAATCCCGCTTTAACGATCAAATTCAATTGAATCTTTCAGTCTGTGACTTTTAGCGGGTACATAATAAGACAGTGAAAATTCAGAAACAGAGACATCCTTAATTGTCTTTTTAAACTTACTAATCATTTGTCCTTCTTATTAATCAAGAAGAACACAAAAGCTTCCTTTGAACAATTCTTTGCGAAAAATATTTATGCGATTAGTTCCAAAATTTTTCCTTGAAAGTCTTGAAAAAAGAGAAAATAAAAAACTGGTCACATTCAATTCAGAGCATTACTAATCAAGCTTGATAAAAATGTTTGATGAAACTCAAAATCCTCAGTAATTTATTTTTTCATAAAATTTTGCGATAAGTGTAAAAAAGATGGTTAAGAAACCATTTTTTTAACAACTTGTTTCTTTCGACACAGTATTCGTGTTGCGTATCAGAATAGAGCTGACATTATTTTTTAATTCTAAAATTATGGTTACATGGTTTTTAACAATTCAATAATTTTATAATTCTTCAAAAATCTAATAACTCAATAACCTAAAAGCTAGTTTGTTCACTCACATATTTAAAAACTGGTGATTAACTCAAATAACACTTTGTTGTAACCCAGGTCCGTAGCCTCGCAACTGATAAATGGCCTGTCAGTGGTCGCCGAGACCTTCGAACAAGTGACGATCTACTTCTCAGACATCGTTGGCTTCACTGCATTGTCAGCATCCTCCACGCCAATGCAGGTGGTGGACCTGCTGAATGACCTGTACACTTGTTTCGATTCTATAGTCGAAAACTATGATGTTTACAAGGTGAGTTTTTTTTCAATTCTACTCCTTAGCGTGTCGATAGTAACCTTTAAGATGTGTCGACTCTGAACTTAGCAATGAGTTTGACACTATCACTAGCATTTATCAATTTTTGCAGCATAGGCGTCATCATAGCCTACAGGACAGGATATCAAATGCACCATTATTTGTGGCATAATGGCTCGTTTTTGTCCTTACTACGTGTACGAGTGTGGTAATCATACAACTCAATATAATTTTTCACAATACTATAGTCTCATATACGTAGTAGTGTTAGGTAATAGGTACCCCTTGTCTTGGAAAGCACGATAAGCCATTGGTCCTGGTTGACTTTCGACCACGTTTAACAGGCGTAACGGATAGGTGCGTCGAACCAGAGGAAACTTGTTGACTGGTTGATTGCAATAGGCTCGCCGGAAAGACTAATACGTTCTCCTCCGCCATAACCTTAAAAAATGATGTTCTGTTGAGGATCAATCGTAATGTCTTACCAGTTTCTTCTTCGCAAATAAAAGTAAATTTAGGTACTTGATAGCGAATACATGTGATGACATGTTTTGTTCGTGTGTTTGATCGGTTATTTAGTTTGAACAAGCCAATTAAATAAACAACATTTCAAGTAAATTATAATCAAATATTTGTTGTTGGACAGGTGGAAACTATAGGCGACGCATACATGGTGGTGTCAGGTCTCCCAGAGCGCAATGGCACACGGCATGCTTGTGAAGTAGCTCGGATGTCACTGGCTCTCAGAGATGCTGTGAGCAGGTTCCGCATCAGGCATCGGCCGCAAGATCAGTTGAAACTCAGGATTGGGTTGCATTCTGGTGAGTCTTATTGTATACTAATGAAATTTTTCATTAAATTTTCTTGAATTGTTTTTTATTGCACATCAATTTCAACATTTCATTTTCTTCATCGTCTACCAATTATTTTGTCACCGGTTTGTTTGTTGAGAAGAATTTATGGAATATTTCCTTAGTTTTTTTTTTCTTTACAAATTGGTCTCAAAGCTTTATTCACGAGGAAAACGCTAAAGTTATATATTATGTGTATGTAACAGCCAAAACTGTTCATCATTAAAACTACTTTTGCCTGGTTGAAACCATTACAACAATAACTAATGTTATCTTATAAGGACTTATAGTGGCTAAATGAAGAACATCGCGTTCTGGTCATTTTGAATTTAATAAAATTCATAATTAAATAAATGAGGCTTTCGGAAACAACTTATTTATAATTGTAAACATACATTTCCACTTAATTAGAGCATATTGACTGACATACCAATTAAAAGCGATTTAATCTTTTAACAGTTTTAGCCATAACATAATTTTATGTGGCTGTAGGTACATAAATGAAGAGGAAAAGTGTTTAAGTTTGGATGTAAGCGATAAACTCTGATACAAAATATCCAATTTCAATCATGCTTCTTAATTAGGAAAATATGTTAAAACAACAAAGTATGTGGACGAACTCGCGGGCAGAACCTAGTTGGTAACAAAAATAAAACTTAATTTTTACGAGACGTGCCTACACAATTTCAGTTCGAGGCTGGAGTATCAGTAAATGTTTTTGTATACTTTACGTTTCTCATCGAAATATTAATTGGTTTATTCATTTGAATTGTTTTTAAAGCTTATTTTAAAAAATACACGATATTGAATCACACAGCAAATGGGTTGGTGATGGTTTGTATTTCGCCATTCGTGAGCATAGCATACGATAAAAGTGTACGTTAGCCTTAAAAGAAGTAATCTCACAGAAAATCTTGAAAACTTCGTCTTTACTCAAAATAATTTGTCACAAGTCTGAAAATTATCTGTAGATAAACTATTTAGAAATTAAGTCTCGCAACTTGTCAAAACATTTAAGATGAAATATTTTCAAATGATCTATGTATTCCTATTGTACCTTTATTAATTTCAAAGATTTAGATGGATATTATTGTTACTGATGTTCAATTTGAGTACCTATTTATTATAATATTATATTAGAAGTATTTTTGTTTTTTTTTTGCGTTGGACGACGTATTAGTAAAATTATTTGGTGTATTATTAAAACTATTAAGACTAATTGACAGTAAAAATATTAAAAATAACATCTAATAACCATAGATACATAAACTCACGTGTTTTTCTGTAAATTCTGTACGTGAGTTTATTTATGAGTGCACTGTTACCAAATAATACTAAATAAAAACTTATACAAATCAATGCGTAGAAGCTCTATAAAAAATTAAATAAAACTACGGAAAAAAAAGACCAACAAAAGCTTGTTTGTGACTTTACGGCCGCTTTCACATTAGGACGTGGGCAATTGAAACTTTTGCCAAGTTTTCACAACTGTAATATAATATATTCAGTATTCAAACTTGGGGCCTGTAACGAGGTCACTTTCTACCCACCCAGGTACTTTTTTCTCTTTATTTTCGTTTTTTTTTCTAACAAAAAATCCCTATTACAACTACTGAACTTATAATAAATGTTAAACTAGCTTAAATGACTCGTTGGTCTAGTGTGTGAATTCTCAGTGAATTCTCAGTGGCAGTATGACAAGCATGAAAACTTGACTACCCCTAACCTAAATCATAGTTGTGTGTCAAATTATTTTTAAAATCTTTCAGACGTTAAAAAGTATAAGTGCCACTGACCGACTATTTTGATAGCTTCATAGGTCGCAAGCTTTTAATAGCTCGTAGATGACGTTAACCTGAAGGTAATAAATTCTTTCATAACCCAACGGTCATGATTTTCTTACATTTTCTCTTGATTTGCAAGAAAAAGAGTAGAAAGACAAACTGACAAAAGAGCAGGAAAACTTAATTGCAAACTGACTTTATAAGTTATCAATTCATCATACTCGTATTATTGGCGAAGAAAATGGCATATGAATGTATGAATATACGAAATTACAATACAAAACCGTTTCGTCAAAATAATAAAAAAGTCAAATAAAAACGGGACACCTTGCCAATTTAATCATTACCAAAATTGTGTGCCCAAAAAATACCTACTGACCCAAAATCACCCTCACGTAAAAGTCAACAATCATTCGCGTCGAAAATCAAGAGGTTCAAAATATCCAGGCCACGATTCGCTGAAAAATTTGAATGAAAACACAGTGCCACGTTCATTCCTTTTCAAAGTAATGAGCTGTGGCGAAACGTACTTGAAATATAAATAAAATATGAGCTAGCTCTTTTGTGGGTACGTAAAATGTTGTTTTTTTAGGAAGCTTAATTACTTTGCTATCATGCAAATATCATGCAAAAAGAGCTTGTTATTTAGGTATTTAAATGAAGAACTTTGTACTTGGCTTATGTTTCTAATTAAACGGTATATCGTTTTTAGTTTTTTTGCTGGACGGCACTCTTGTTATTAATACAAAAACATGCAAACCATGTAATCGTTTTAATTATGGTCTAGTTTGGTGAATTGTGGGTGTACTATTAGGTAGGCTGCCCTTCTCTGAAGTTATTTAGAGTCAGCACGGCATGACTTCTTCCATATTTATCTGGTTGTTGTCATCTCATGATTCATCACCCCCTTTTGGTCTAAGAGCTGGTGAAGATCGACCTTCACAACTCTGATAACCAGGTGAGACGTATTTCTTATCAAACATAATTTATAAACAGATATGCCTATGATAACTTGACTATCAAAAAGTGGTCATAGCTATTTTTTTATTTTGATTGGTCAGCAGACCGGTCTAGGTACCTATATTGACTTAACTGTTCACAGCTTGCCACAGAAATGAGTAGGCAAGCCTACCTAGGCGTATTCTGTGTGTTAAAAACTATCAGTTGAGATAAAATTCATTTGGTTATCAAAAATGTGAAAATGATGAAAGAAAATTGATTCAGATTAAATTAAATTAAAAATAGGTTTATGCACTTTTGATAGGCAAGTTATCAAAGGCATATTTGTTAATAAATTATATTTGATAAGAAATACGTCTCATCTGGTTATCAGAGCTGTGAAGGTCGATCTTCACCGTCTCCTCTACTATTTCTAGCCTTATAATCTTCTATTCGTTATTTGTTCGTCGTCCCCATCTCTAATGACCATTCTTATGGCCATCTTATGGCAAATGTACCCATGTACTCAAATTTTTTTACCTAAAACGTGTCCGCCAAAGAGAATGAATCATTTTAATGTTATCCTTAGTATTCAGTTGCTCGTAATGCCAGATATAGTAGGTAAAGTATGTGCTATAAAACAAAAGAAATTATGTTGTTTTTTGTATTCCATTAGGTCCTTGTGTAGCCGGTGTGGTGGGTCTCAAGATGCCCCGCTACTGCCTCTTCGGTGACACCGTGAACACTGCATCGAGAATGGAATCCAATGGAGAAGCTCTCAAAATCCACGTGTCTCCAGATACGAAGGCACTGCTTGACCTCTACGGGACCTTCAATTTACAGTGCAGAGGAGAAGTTGCTATGAAGGTAAAACATACAAACATTACAGCAATAATTATGAACAAAAAGAACTCATTTGTAAAACTGCAGTACCGTCATATCCATTTCCTTGTAAATGGAGGTACCATTGAACGAAAGATAGACAAGTAAAATTGTATTCTCGTACTTTAACTGCGGTACAAGAACTTATAGGTACCCAATACGTTTTACATTACTATGGTATTATTTTTGTCTCTAAAACCATAGGTATTTCGGTTATCTAAATTAATCTAAAATACGTTTGTTTTTTTCTTTTATCATCCTTGCTGTTACAATGTCACTTCATCTAGAAAAAGTTGAAAATATTTTTTTTTTGTAAATCGTTCCTATTTGTTCAGTGTAAATAAAATCAAAAACCTATACAGATCTTTAACAGTTTGACAAAAATGCAATTAAGTTAAGTTAAAAGGTAAAAAAAAGTTAGTTATATAAAAATTTAAAGCTGCAATGCAGACTGCCAATAACCTATTAACTTGATGTCGGCCATTGCTCTTGTATCAAATATACACCAATAAATAGAGCCTGAGGGAATACCCGATTGGTTTTATTTACGAGTCTGTTAATTAGACTTCAGTAAGAATTATTTTTTTAGTTTATAATAAAATTTAATATTTGCGAGTATTCGCTGTATAATTAAATTTAAAATCAATTAATAACCTCATAAGATCTCGTGCCATTGAAGAGTATTTTTTCCCAATTCAATAAAGAAACTGCAAAGTAACAATAGAGCAAAGAAAAGGTTAAGCCTATTTTTTTAATAACAATTCCTCTTGTTGCAGGGCAAAGGAACTCTAGTCACATATTGGTTGTTAAGCGAAATAATAGATCCTAACGCACCTAAAGAAAAACCATTATTAGTTAAAACACAGACACTATCAACAGAAAGTGGGTCGCTGTCACACTTGACTCCATTCAGACAACGATTAGACCAAAGTTCTCGATCATCAAGCAGGAGAGGATCAGGAATATTCCAACAAAAAACAGATATGAACAAATTAGAGAAAGAAGCTCAACCTTTACTACAGAACCTCAGCATTCAGAGACAACAATCTGATCCTACAGAACCCGCTACAAATGGCATTACTGATAATGGAGAAGATGTAGACAAGCAAAGCGTTTCAAACTCCATATCGCTGAATGTCAACTCGTTGAACCACAACTCAGTTAATTGCAGTCAACCGCGAGTCAAGTTGAAAGACAGTCAGACTACAAACGCAATCGCCAACTACAAAACGAACAAAATAGGTAATAACAATTGGATTTCCAAGTTGCCCACAGCGAGCTCATTTGATAACGGTACCAAGAAAGGCGCCGAACGATTAAAGGATTACAGTAGTGTCCCATTACTGTCTAAAGCTGATACGCCAAACGATTCGATTGTGTAGATTTTCTGTGAAGTTAAAATGGATGTAAGAAACCTTATAATAATGCAAAAAGTTGTGCGAAATATTCTTGCTTCTGTGTTATTTCCGTCATTAAAGTGGATGTTATATTTGACTCTCACTAAATCGTTCAAGTATTATGAGCAAGTGTGCATATTAAAATTTAGAACCTATTTGACAAAATATGTTGTATTGAATAAGTCCCTAATGGATAGTTTTCCCGAAACGATTTGTCTCAATTCATTAGACATTTCAAGAGTTGATCGTTTATTACACTCAAATAAACCTTTTCCGCAACAGTGATATATCTATTCATAATTATCTTGAGCAAGAAATAAAACTTTATTTACATTACCTTCTTAATTTCGAAGATGCAGATTAGATAATAATTAAGATAAATAATGGATTATTCGTACTGTACGAATAATATGAACAAAAATAACTGTAGGTGTAGTGTATTTACACTGGGGATAATTTATAATAAACGATTTCAAATAAAATTGAATCAAGGTTTTTAACTCAAATGTTTAGTTACTTAATTTGTATCATTTATCTGTAAAGTTAGAGGTGGGTAGGTACGAGTATAGTATTTTGTTTCAAATGAAGTAAGTTTAATACAATTTTAGGACCTTCAAACACAAATTTTTGCAAGATATTGCAAAAAAATCATGTCAAGCGCACGCCGTTTCCTCGTGGATCAAACTAAATACATAAAAGCAAATGATACTAATTAAGTAAAGTATAAAATAATTCATAAATGTTTAATTAATGTCAATAATAGGTTACTTGGTGTTTTAATAGTTAAGGCAGCAGTGACATTCGATATAGAACAGTGTGTTAATACTTTTGATGATCAATTGCAAGGTTGATAATAAAATCAGTGTTGTGTAATTTTACTATAAACGTATCTTGGCTTTAAAGTGTTCGTACTTTACTTACATTCCTGATGCTTAAAAGTCTATCCTGCCATGCATATATCGCGTTTCTTTTGTGAAAAATCTATTTTTTTCTTAGAAAATTATCCCTTAAGGCGATCTTTATTTAATAATACACATTGAGCAATTCTGATCACTTGGTTGTCAGTGTTCTGACTTTTGAGTGATGTATTTAATTATTATGATTAAAGGTGACTTCAATAAGTTTTCCAACAACTAAAATAAACTGAAAATAAATGACAGACTACACTTCAGAATAATTATCAGTAAAACTAGATCAATTAAATTTAGTATAAAAACTCATTTCGTTTGGAAATCTATTCTGATATTAATTTCACATTTGGTCATTTCCGCTTTGCAGACGTTTAAACTCGCAGTGTTACATATTAATATGTCCCATTTTGGTACAAACTCATTTAGAATGTAATAATGATTAGCTAGACACCAGAGCGTGTCTTTGTGTATTGAACCAGTCAAGTGTTCTGGGGAATATTCAGTACCTAGCAATATTATGATCAATTTACTTTGAAAATCATCTGCCAGTAAATTGTAAAATTTCATATTTACCATAAATATTCATCATTACAGTGCAATGAAACAGTTTTGTTATTTTTGAGATTCATTCACATGGATTTAACAACACTGCTGCGCATTTTTTACCACATTTAAAATATAATTATAATATTTGCAAGAGTATTGTAACAGTAAATTGCACGGATTCCATGGCGTGATGTGGGAGCCATGAGAACTGTAAAATTGCAATCATATTATATGATTAAGGTTAATGATGATTTATCGAATGAAAACATTAATAATTAGGCCAATTGCATTGCACGTTGTTGGTTTTAATATCTTCTGTACTTTAAAGAAAAGCACACAGAATACGCTGAAATTGTTGTTATAGAATAATGTTTGTTGTTTATCATACTCAATCACAAATATATTTTATTTTAGGCTCAATGTGTAGTTTTTCCCAGTTCATTGCGTACACTACATAGGACATTTTATTTATTACAAGTGATGAGACTAGTTTGTAAATATTATGTACTTAATTGTTTATTTATTGTAAATAACGTCTTACTTATAACTATGTTGTGATCTTAGAAAGGTATATTTATAATTGTAGGCGGTTAAATGAGAACGTAAATGTTTCTTAAACGTTATAGCAAATATAATGAGTGAGAATTATTTTTGTTGTTTTATTGAATCTGGTACACTCCTTAGTTCTTTTTTACATCAGACCTGAAGCAATACATAAATAAAAACATTCATTGTTGTAATTTGCTGTACTGAGCTGAGTGCTGTACTGAAATCCACCAGAGTGCATTAATTTAGGTGACGTCTGAATGTTAATAAAAGATACGTTTTGTTGGACATCCAGGAAAAAGCTCTCTAGTGTAGCACACACACAGTTTTCAAAAGTGGCCCAAAAGTCCAAAGCAGATTGGAGGTGTGGTAGCAAAGACTGGAGAATATTGGCCTAAAATTCTACTTAACCAAAACGGAATACTTGTTACAACCCTTGCCGGAACGCCCATACTGACGCTCAAATTTTTGGTAGCTTGGTTCGCTTGCCCAAGGGAATGGCGAAGCAAACTGGGACGTAACGCCCGGTGCGTTACGGCACGGTCTACTTCGCCCCATCAACTCAGGACGGATAAAATGGCGACAGATCACAAGAACAACTTGCGACCCATGAAGACACCCCTCCAGTTAAAGGGGAACCTATAAAAGTCCTTTTTACCCGACTGCGGCGAAGCCCAAAAGGAGGGTTATGTGTTTGGCGTGTATGTATGTATGTATGTCCGTTTCTTTGTTCCCTCATAACTCCTAAACGGATGTAAGAATTTGAGTAAAATATACGTCGCTAGATTCGTCTTGATGGCGCGAGTGTCACTGCCTACATTAAAATTAAAAAACAAATAAATTTGCTGATTTGGGGGGCCATAACGCGGATTTCAAAAAACATTTTCTTTTCCATTACCATCGAGTAGGGTATCAAAATGAAGGGTTTTAAAAGGAGATTACGAAAATATATGACACTTATAAGTTTAAAATAAATGCAAAGTCACAAATCCTATAAACAAACACAAAAGTTAAATCATCTGCGAAGAATTTTACGCGACCAACGAAAGAACAAACACTAAAGAACTAAAAAGTTGGAAATAAAAAAAGTAATTAAAAACTAAAAACCCGACGGAAAAAACTGAAAAGCCAAAAACAAGCATTTTTAAATTAAACAAAACTTGGAAGCAGTCGGGGTTCATTTGAATATTAAATTATGAAATGAAAATAGAATACTTTTTTTTTAAAGACCTGCTTTTTCGAAGAATGCTTGGCTATGAAAAACGTAGATTAAATAGATTGCATGTAGCGGAGATTAGATTGTTGAAGTAGCTGCCTGCCTGGTGTGACAAGAATGAATAAAGTACAGAAAGATTCTGAACCGATTTTAATAAAATTTCTATGGGACAAGTACCTATATGTTTTCCGAATATGGTCCCATAGAAATTCCTCCTGGCCTGTACAAGATTTTTTTTCTAATTTGAATCAATTACAACAAAAAAAAAACATTAACCGAGTGTAAAAAGTTAGAATTTACCGTAGTTGGAAAACATAGGTTTACGGGATAATTTTAAGATTTAGCGTAGTTCAGGCTTTTATATCAACATGTATTTATTTGTTATATTATGCAATCTACTTACCATAGGTGCCTATGGGTACGTAACATTGGCCTTAAACAATTAGAATAAAAACTGGATACGAGTCTGGATTGAATTGCTCTCATTTGCCTTACTATAGTTTCTTGCTCCTACATATCTCAAGATGGTTGGGTATTAAATCATCGACGCTTTGGTTATACATTTCCGTTGAACCCATATTGTCTTACAATAGTGTTTTCTTTTACATGAATTACAAATTAGCATAGACATTTCAGCGCACACTTCAGTGCGACACTTTTTTAGAGCTGGGCATTATTTTGACCCTGTTACTAAGCCTCCGCTGTCCGTCTGGCTGTCAGCAGGCTGTTTAAATTAAAAATGACTTCCCTGGTATGCTAGTACTTGGACGGTTTGATTGAGCACCGAATACCGGAGTGATTGCGTTAATCGTTATATAAATTTTCCATTACAATTTCACAACCCGTCACATTCCTGATATTGAATTGTTTTTAGCAAAATATTTCATTTAGTTTTGATTAATATTTCACTGAAAAGATAATTGTTTTTCCTGCTACTGACAGCTCGCAAAATTAAAACGACTAAAAACGTGAAACATAATAATAAAATTGTTGTGGAATAACGCATTATAGGGAGGTCTCGATACTACTGCATTATTAGTAGTTAGGTTAGGTTCATCATCGGTACTGTATTTTCTAGCAGCTTCAAAAATAAAAAATAAAAACTACTTTTTTGTTATAATAGTTAGTAAATTTTGTTTTAATTTTATTAAAATTAAATACGTTAGTAAATTTTGTTTTAATTTTATTAAAATTAAATACGTTTACTTAAAAGTCGACAAACGGAGTCGTTTAATATTTTTAAGGATAAATTTTTAAAGATCCTAGTTTAATTAGTACTAACTGTCGTTTAAGGACTTAAGTAACTTTAACGAATAAAGACACAAAGTGGAATGGAGGTCAGTTCTAAACCCTAAATGGGCTCTATTAATATTAATTTTAATCCGTGGTGTTAGGCAATTAGGCTTATCCCCGTTATAATTGGCCTTGCTCCTGCTTGATATAATGGACTGGAAATTGGGGTATTTTTATTAACTCTTTTGCTGTTTTTTAATATTTAATTTCGGGATACAAGATATTTTGCAGATGGTGTGTGAACCAATATTATAAATATGTGGTTTGTTTTATACTTATAACAATGTAATAACCTAAAAGAGATGTGGAATGAAGATACAAAATCTTTTATTTTGCAAAAGGTGAAAACCAACGCTAATCTCGCAAAATATCTGAGACCCGAACGATTCGACGTTAATCCGAATACTCAAGAAGCAGATCTGAAATGGATCCACTGGAAATATAGCTTCAACAGCTTTCTAACCGAAGAGGTCCCAGATGAAACACCAGAGTACCTCAAGCTAAGATTGTCAACCATCTGTCCGCGTCAATCTTTTCCTACGTGCGAGATTGTCAAACATTTGAAGAAGTCATCGCAATTCTAGATAAAACGTATGTTAAACCGAAAAACAGTATTCTAGCGGTCCACAATCTATCAACTAGAAGACAAAGTAACGGCGAGTCCATTTCTGATTACGTGAGGGGACTTAGATTGTCGGCACGGGACTGCAACTTCCAGGACGTTACTGCTAAGTAGCATTCCAAAGAACCCTTGAATTTATCATTAACGAAGAAAAACTTCCAGGAACATTCGCTTATCTCGATGACGTGACTGTCTGCGGAAAAGACCAAGACGAACACGATGGTAATCTTGCTCAGTTCATGTTAGCAGCGAAGAAATACAACTTGACACTAAACAAACAAAAGAGTATATTTTCAAAGGATTGTATCAATTTGCTGGGTTACACGATCAAAAACAATATTATTAGTTCAGACATTGAAAGGATAAAACCATTATTCGAGTTAGCAGTTCCAACAAATACCAAGGAACTTAAACGAGCTTTAGGACTATTTGCCCACTACGCGAAATGGATTAACAAATTTTCTGAGAAAATAACACTCCTCATAAACATTACTACTTTTCCAATAACGAATGAAGCTTCAATCTGCTTCGAAAAGTTAAAAAATGATATCAAGCAGGCCGTATTAGTTGCTATAGACTATAACGAAATATTAAGATCGCTGTAGATGTGATTGACTCAGCCGACATATCAGTAGCAATTCGCCGCCTGAAAGCCCATTCATCTGCAGGGCCTGATGGAATTCCACCGTTTGTACTGAAAGACTGCTTGGAAATATTTAGAGAGCCGCTTCTTTTTATATATAACTTAGCCCTGCAAACAGCAACGTATCCGGCAGAGTGGAAAATCTCACGTGTCACCCCTGTCCCTGTACCCAAGGGTGGCTCCAGGTCAAAAGTAGAGAATTATAGGCCCATAGCCGTTCTGTCCGCTTTCGGCAAGGTGTTTGAGTCGATACTTAATCGGTACGTCACTGGACAGATCAGAACCCAACTAGCCGAGTGTCAGCATGGTTTTCGAGCCGGTAAGTCTACGGTTACAAACCACATCAACTTTGTTGACTATGCCGTCACCGAGATGGACAAAAATAAGCAGGTTGATGTGGCTTATTTCGACTTTAAAAAGGCTTTTGATCGAGTCCAAAATGACGTCCTATTAAAGAAACTGTCGGCCATAGGATTTACCCCAAGGTTGCTTCAACTCTTCTCGAGTTATCTCTCTGACCGTTTTCAGTATGTGCAAATTATTGGTCACAAATCCGACCCATACGCAACAACGTCCGGAGTAAGTCAGGGAAGCACCCTGGGGCCTACACAATTTATTGTTATGGCGAATGACCTGCCGAGGGTGCTCAGAACGGCGAGCTGTCTCATGTTTGCAGATGACCTGAAGCTATTTTTGGGTATTAATAGTGAGCAGGACTGTGATGCGTTACAGAGGGACATCGATATGGTGGTAAAGTGGAGTGAAGCAAACCACTTAGAATTCAACACTTCTAAGTGCAAAACAATTTCCTTCACCCGCTCGCGTGCGCCCATCCAGCATAACTACCACGTTTCGGGTGTCCCTCTAGAGCGTGTCTACGAAATAAAAGATCTAGGACTGACTTTAGATGTGAGCATGACATTCAATCAGCACATAATTAATATTTGTGTGAAGGCTTTCCAATCGCTTGGCTTTGTTATGAGGCAGGCAAATAAATTTAAAGATAGGAATGCTATACTAACATTATATTATTCTTTTGTACGTAGCAAATTGGAATATAATGCGCTGGTATGGGATCCCCATGAGCAAAAATACATGCTCATGATAGAACGGGTCCAACGGAAATTTGCTCGGTACCTGTATAAAAAAGTATATGGGTACTACCCATATTTGTATCCGTCTCTGTTTGTTGCGGGAATGGTGGGCATCAACACATTAGAAGTGCGTAAGTGTGCGCTGTTGATGCACTACTATCTACTACTTAATTATAAAATTGACGACGGGACTACTTTAGCTCGTTGTTCACTGTTTGCTCCGGACCGACTGCGACGGTCACGGGCCTGTGCCTCCCGAGGCTTGTTCTCTGCTCCCACTGTGCGTACCCAAACTGCTCGATATGCGCCCACAACCCAGGCGATGAATCTGCTAAACGCCCTGATTGCTCAGGAACCGGATCTAGATCTGTTTATGATTAGTAATAAAGCTATGCTTAATTATTGCATACGATTTTTAAGTTAGTGTGTGTGTTGTTGACTTGCTGCACGCGTTGGTGCAAACTGTAAGTGTAGCAAGTACCTGCTTAAATAAATAAATGAATAAATTAACCGTCGAGACTGATGCCTCAGAATTTGCTAAAGCGGCTACGTTAACACAGAATGGACGCCCAGTAGCGTTCTCTTCTACGTTGTCAAATGCAGAGTGCAAGCACCCATTCATAGAAAAGGAAGCATGTGCTATAGTCGAAAGCCTTAAAAAGTGGCGACACCATCTCATAGGTAAACAGGTTTTCTTCTAATTACAGACCAGCGCTCTGTGACTTATATTTTTAATCAAAAACATAACAGAAAAATTAAAAACGAAAAAATTCAACGATGGAGATTAGAGTCATCGTGCTACAAGTACGATATCATTTATCGTCCCGGCTCTCAAAATGTTGCTGCCGATGCTTTATGAAGATTTTGTGCTTTTATGAACACAAACCAATTAAAGGAATTACATGAGGCACTTTGCCATCCTGGTATCACTAGAATGCATCATTGGGTACGGATGAAAAACCCTACTCATTTTCGGAAATTAAAACAATGATGTATGTGCCGAAATAAAACCTCGTTTCCTAAAGACAAGAGGTCAGCTTATAAAAGCCACGTCTCCTTTTGAACGACTTAACATTGATTTTAAATTACCTTTGCCTTCAAATACTGGCAATAGATGTTTACTTACGATTATCGACGAATATAGCCGATTCCCATTTGCTTACCCCTGCAAGGACATGACTAGCACTACTGTGATCAACTGTCTCAAGGACTTGTTTCCCACATTCGGACAGCCTTTGTACATTCACAGTGACAGGGGAACATCGTTCATGTCCGAAGAGCTAAAATCGTTCTTAATGAATAACGGTATCGCTTCATCACATACGACTCCATACAGTCCCGAAGGTAACGGTCAAGTAGAACGCTTGAACCTGAACGGAGGCCTAGTTGGATCGTACGGCACATTGTGGCGTACGATCCAAGAATCTTAGCGTCGTAAACTTCGAACAAACCGTCAGATTTGCTCTACACTCTATTCGTTCTCTGATATGCACATCGACAACCGTAACCCCCCATGAACGGCTATTCAGCTATCCTCGCAGATCACCTAATGGCGAGACACTACCTACTTGGATGGTACCAGGGCCAATACTCATCAAGAAGAATGTTCGACATAACAAGACGGATCCTATTTGAGAAGAAGCTGAATTGCTAGAGAGTAATCCTTATTACTCCTCAATAAGACGGAGCAATGAAGACACTGTGACTGTATCCAACCATCAATTAACGCCCCTTCCTATTGAAGATCCTTTGGTTCAAGAAGATCAAAACCGAGTACCAATTGAATCAGACACAGACCAAGAAGAGCATACGGAGGTTGTGGACCAATTCGTAGAATTGCCACGAAATACCACTACTGAACCACATTGTCCTCTAAGGAGATCCACCAGACATAGAAGACCTCCTAATTACCTAAGTGATTATTCTACTAATGAGGAAGATATTTTAATGGAGGGTGAATGATATGAGGTTCCATACACCTCTGATCTACATTTTGATATAAATAGTTTATGGTATATTTCTGACATTGTCATTCTCTCTCTCTGTATTTTCAGTATAAATTTTAGCTTATTAAAACCAATATTATTGTACGGATTTGGGGATGGTTTAATGGAAGAATACTATATCGCAAGACAAATAAATAATTTAATCGATGTTAACTGCACGAGTTAAGTATGGCAAGTGACGACAGTACATAGGAGAAACATAAGAGGAACATTACACCTTATAAAATATAACTTAAAACTAATTGCATGTGTTGTTGCCATGGTAGATTTGGCAGGCGCTCCAACATGCCCCCGGGCGTTGAAAGCAACGGTTTCAACAAGATTCTGAAGACACAGGCAATGGGCAGATCCTGTTGAATGCCCGACGAATTAGTCCAGTGGAGGTCTGTATGTCAGCCACACGAGCGATGCCATCCGTTCACGGGTGAACAGCCACAATACGTCCAAGTCTCCACTTCAGAGGAGGAAGGTTGTCCTCCTTGACCACGACTAAGGAGTTAAGCTTGAGACTGTCCTTGCAGCTACGCCATTTTGACCGCACCTGTAGCTCTGTCACATATTCCTTACTCCATCTGCTCCAGAAGTGTTGGCGGAGTTGTTCGACTCTTTGATAGCGAGACAGATGGTGGGCAGAGAAATTCTGGTAGTCAGGTTGCGGCAAGGAAGTAAGAGACCGCCCAATCAGGAAATGTCCTGGCGTAAGCGGAGTATAGTCTGCAGGATCTGAAGACAACGGCGTCAATGGACGTGAGTTCAAGATGGCCTCGATCTTAGCTAACGCGGTGTAAAGCTCCTCGAAAGTTAAATTACAATTTCCCAACACTCTTTGAAGGTGATATTTTGTTGACTTGACACCCGCCTCCCAGAGTCCACCAAAATGCGGGGTATAAGCTGGGATAAAGTGGAACCTTATTCCATCATTAGCTGCACTTTCACCCAAGGACAAACTATTCGATTTTAAAAATTTTGAAAGATCGTTGTACGCACCGACAAATGAGGTACCGTTATCCGAGAAGATATCAACGGGTTTACCTCTTCGAGAAATAAATCGATACAAAGCCAGTAAGTAACTATTGCTAGTTAAATCGCCAACGAGCTCCAAATGGATGGCCTTGGTTGTAAAACAAATTAAAATTGCGACATACACCTTTACCAGTCTGCATCCACGACCCTGACGGCTAGCACACATAATGGGCCCGGCATAATCAACGCCCGCGCTCTCAAAGGGATAACCTGGACGAAGGCGTTCTTGTGGTAAGTTACCCATTAATGGGGTTACCACCTTACCCGTCATGCGTTGACACAGAACACACTTGTGAAAACAGGCCTTTGCCAAGTTGCGACCTCCTATAGGCCAATAAGATTCCCTAATGGAAGCTAGTAGTAATTGAGGGCCAGCATGCAACAATCTCCTATGTTCGAAATTAAATAACAACTTCGTAAACTTATGAGTGGACTGTAATAATATAGGGTGCTTTTTACTGTAAGCAAAATTAGAATTATCGAGACGTCCTCCTACTCGTATAATATTTTTGTCGTCCAAAAAAACATTAAACTTAAGAAGGGCGCTCCCTTTAGATATATCTTTCTTATTTAAAAGTAATTCATACTCAGAAAATGACTGAGACTGACTGTGAATGATAACAACATTTAATGCATCTTGTAACTCATCATGTGACAAATAATTATCTTTTGGATAATGTTTTCTGCATGACTTAATAAATCGCAATACATAAGCGACAGAACGTAGCAGCCGCGAGTAATTAGAAAAACGGCTAAAATCAATGAATTCCTCACGCTTTGAATCATTAATGACAGCATTTAACACGACATTAGGTCGAGTCTCAGGTAGCGACTCCAGTTCTGGACATTTAATTTGTGAAGGCCAGTCAGACTGGTCTAGTCCTAAAAATGTTGGTCCATGCCACCACAGTTCCGAAACCTGCAGTACACTCACATCCACGCCACGAGATATAAGGTCTGCTGGGTTTTGTTCGGTTGGGACGTGTCGCCACGTACAGTTGCCCGCCTTATCCAAAACTTCAGCAACGCGATTGCGTACAAACGGCTGAAGTTTGGTAGGCATCATCTGTAACCATCCCAATACGATGGTCGAATCAGTCCAACAATAGACTCGACTGATCTTCGCTCGGAGTGAGCCCATCACTTTCTCACAGAGACGAGAACCAACTACCGCACCACACAACTCCAGTCGCGGGATTGTTGTAGGCTTTATGGGAGCCACTCGACTCTTGGCCATCAATAAGCGAACGAAATGCTCACCTTTGTCATTAACACTGCAAATGTAGACGCAAGCACCATATGCGGACTCAGACGCATCTGTGAAAATATGAAGTTCCAACTCCGTATATAAATTGCAGACTACAATACGCGGGATACGGAAATTATTTAGAAGAGGCAAAGACTTAATGATCACATCCCAATGTTTACACACTTTCTGTAGTAATACCTTCATGCTGATAATAATAGGACCCAAAATACCTAAGGGGTCAAAAATTCGCGCAATAACGGATAGCAAATCACGCTTAGTGTGCCTAGTCGAGGACTTAGTTATATTTATAGGAAACCCTAGCTCATCAGTACCGACATGCCATCCAAGACCAAGCAACTTGTCAGGTTCATTAGATCCAACGTTTAAATCCAATGACGCTGGCAAGCTGTCCGGCGGAGGAACACAATCCGACACTAGCTGAGGTTCATTTGACTTCCATTTTCTTAATGGCATACATGCCGACATAAGCGCTTTTGTAACTTCAGTACGTATTAATTTTGCTTCGTCTAAGTCATTCCCCCCTGTCAGTAAATCGTCGACGTAAAAGTCGTGTCTGATGATATCAGAGATTTTAGGGTCCCTACAATCGAGCCCTAGTTGCTTAAGACATCGAGTCGCGAGGAACGGTGCACTAGCAGTACCGTACGTGACGGTATTTAACTCGTAAACACTAATCGGCTCACCAACATTGTCACGCCAAACAATCTGTTGTAGATACCTATCCGACGGGTGGACGACTATTTGTCTATACATCTTCTCCACATCTGCAGATAAAACATACTTGTGGAACCTGAAACGAAGAAGTATAGACAATAGATCGTCTTGCACAGTAGGCCCAACCATTTGTAGGTCATTAAAGGACACTCCCGTCGTAGTAGGACAACTTGCATTGAAGACAACACGAAGTTTGGTCGTGCTACTCGACTCGCGTAATATTCCGTGGTGCGGGATAACCAATGCACAAATTAGGTTCATTGACCTTTGTCATGTGACCAAGTGACTCGTATTCTAATAAAAAGTCATGATACATTCTACTAAAATTTAGTTTAACCTTTAATCTACGCTCTAAAGACTGTAAACAATATGTAGCTTTCTAATAAGAATTGCCTAGAACTGACGGATCTTTCTTAAGGGGAATACGAACACAAAAACGACCATCAGGCAATCGTGTCGTATTTTTAACGAAATGATCTTCACATAATTTTTCTTCTGGCATGTAAGAATTGGAAGATTTCGCATCCACCTCCTCTAGTTGCCAAAACTTTGTCAACTCTGCTCTAAGCTTTTCCCAGTTACTTTCACCATCGGAAATAATATTAGAAAAGTTACATTTAATACTATTCGACAGCAGTGAAATATGATTTTGAGTAATTGGACCGGAAACTATCCATCCTAAACGGGTTTCACATAATATTGGCTTTCCAGTACCTAATTTTAATCGTTGCGATCCTAAAAGTTCCCAAAAAAGGTCAGCGCCGATTAATATATCGACATCCGAGGGTTTATAAAATTTAGGATCCGCTAAAATAATACTCGACGGTATATCGAAATCAGTAATGTCTATTTCACGACACGGTACATTACTTGTAATGAATGGCAAAACAAAACAATTGAGTTCGAAACTAAAACTATCGCTTAATGCCTGCATCTTAACATGACATGTTTTACCTACGTGCGAAGTGACGTTATTGATGCCAAGAATAGATCTATCTACATGGCTAGTTATTAAACCAAGTTGTTTACATAGCCTGTCTGTTATGAATGAAGAGGTGCTACCGCTATCTAGCACCGCGCGAGCGAGATGCGCGCAACCAGTGTGATCCCGCAGTTTAACCAAGGCGGTCGATAATAAAACAACATCATGCTGATTATGAGCACGGGATGATGCAGTGTTCGCTGACAATGCTACGGTATTTGTTTCAGTGCTAGT
The DNA here is from genome assembly GCA_932274075.1 of Diarsia rubi. Lineage (NCBI taxonomy): Eukaryota > Metazoa > Arthropoda > Insecta > Lepidoptera > Noctuidae > Diarsia > Diarsia rubi. Next base: position 5,283,948 of record OW026433.1, read on the forward strand.
AGACGGTAAAGAAGCCGACACAGACAAGTTGTTGTTAACACGAAGTGTATTCGCAATAATGCTTTTAGAATCTATGTGAATTAGTGTGTTATGCCTACGTTTGCATAGTTTGCAACCTTGTTTTTTACATTTGTTAGCATAGTGACCTGAACGAAAACAATTGAAACAAACCTTATAACTGGGTAGTAATTTTAGACGATCGTCATTACTTAATGCGAGAAACTGTGGACAATTATATAACAAGTGGTCGTTGTTATTACATTTCGGACATACCTTAGGAGTTAATTCAGTGCTAGAACTGTTAGGAGATTGCGTTGCTACCATAGACTTTATCTTAGGACCTGATTTACCTGATGTTTGTGAACAATTACTGCGACTTAGTTCTAAGGTCTCGATAACAGTGGCTCGATTTCGTAGAAATTGCATCAATGCGCCTAACGTGATCGCGCTGTCCTTGTCAATATTACCTTTGCACTCCTCCCACTCACGATAGGTCTTTTGATCAAGCTTGCGAGTAACAAATTCAATCAAAAGTGTGTCCCAGTTTTTAACAGGTTCCCCTAGCGATTCCAACGCACGCAAATCTTTATTTAAGTGATCGATTAAACCTTTAATGGCAACTGAAGATTCCTTTGAGATAGGCTCAATATTAAACAATGCGGAAACATGATTTTGCACTAATAATCTTTTGTTGTCAAATCGATCACATAATAACCTCCATGCTACATAGTAATTATTCGACGAAAACTCAATACATTTAATGACTATTGCAGCAGTTCCTTCAAGAGATGCTCTCAAGTAATGGAACTTATTGATTTCGTCGATTTCATCATTACAATGAATCAAACTGGTAAAGGTGTCACGAAATTCTAGCCAATTAGAATAAGATCCACCAAATTTAGGCAACTGAATTGTTGGCAACTTAACTGGCTTATTGTTTATTGTACTTTTACAACTTTCCATCGATTTATTATCTTTATTAAATTCAGTCAGAATATTTTGTGCTCTGGACAAGGATTTATAATAAAGAGACTCGAAGTCAGAACGCTCGGTGTCTTGTAATTTGAGATCATCTACAATGCATTCTAGACGTAACTGTACCTCATCATACTGCTCATACAATGACTCCATCTTACCCATGCGCAATTGCAATTCCGACACATCACAGTTTGATAACTCTTTGTCCTTAAGTAAGTCCAGAAAGTTGACGAAAGCAGTCAAACGACCTTTAAAGCTGCCTCGCTTTTTAACTAATTCCCTTTCCTCGGACATACTGGGAGATGAGTGTCAGCAACCTGGAATTGATACAGGAATACGATTATAAAAAGAATAATACTATTTTATTATTCTAAATCTGTGTTGTAACGATCCCTAAATGTTATTACAAACAACATAAACAAACTTATCTAATAATGTAACTACCAGCTGTTCTCATAAATATACATACAATTCAAGTCCAATCCTTTATTTGTAAAACTTTAACGCTAACTTCGTAATAATAAGGCACAACAAAACACTAGTCGATATTGAACGACACAACATAAATTATTCTCAACAATGAGTAATAACTTGATTAAATGACTTGCACTAATATCTAACACTCCCAACTTATACTATTATGTATTCTGTTATGATACCTGCTAACAGTTAACGACCACTGTTATGTAGATAGTTGTGACTTAGTTTCAGATTTATCTTTATTTAAGTTTAATAATGTAGCAAATAAGCTAACTATACTATATTTAGTATGATTTTAAACTTAATTTTGCTGATGAATAAAATACTAATCACAATGCAACAAGTATCTAATGATTTTCATCTAACACAATCCAATAGCTAATACCACGGTAATACAATAAATTTTACTGACCTTATAAATATTTACTCTACTTATATACTACCTGAGTGTTGGGTGACGATATTGACTTAACCACAATTGCAGTACACCGCTAATAGCTTGCTCATATCAATCAATCCAATTCACCGGCAAATAACCTCCACGACACGTGGATGGAAAAATCCTTATTTCCTTGAATATATCCGCTGATCTTCTTCAATAATACTTTATCCGGTTCGTTAGGACCATGTACGGATTTGGGGATGGTTTAATGGAAGAATACTATATCGCAAGACAAATAAATAATTTAATCGATGTTAACTGCACGAGTTAAGTATGGCAAGTGACGACAGTACATAGGAGAAACATAAGAGGAACATTACACCTTATAAAATATAACTTAAAACTAATTGCATGTGTTGTTGCCATGGTAGATTTGGCAGGCGCTCCAACAATTATGAATATGTGTTTTGTCTTATACTTATATCACCGACCCAAAATAAACATCACTTTTGTTTTAATTTTGATATAAATTATATAATTATGACTGAATTACAAAGATTGCAATCGTAGAAAGCTTATTTTAAACATACACCAACAACAAATTCGAAATCGTGATTTTATTTTATGCTCATAAATAAATATAGGTATTAAATACAGGACTTACACCACGCTGCAACTATCTCATTTCTCTTTTGGGGCAAAAACACGTTAGAAGCTTTTATGGTTCGTTGACAATCTGCGGGGATGTCATTACATGAATATAATCCGCCCCGCACCCGTCACGTTCACTCTAAACCTGACGACACATAAAAAAAATTAGCAAAAAATAGCTACTGTGTTGGAAATTGTCTAATTTTTAGACTATTCTTATGTGCGTCGTCATCAAGGGTCGGTTTGAAGTCGTCCTCTTCTTGTTGATTATAATCAGGGGCTTTACAAGACAACAACAACATTACAAGACAACATCGTTCTTGTTGGTGAAGGTGAACCTAAGATCCAGAGCAAATTGTAGAATTGGCAACATAAACTGGATAATGTTGACTTGAAATTCAGCAGATGTAAAACTGAATACAATGACATGTTATACGATATCACAGGGAAGATTTATGAATCATGGTAAGACCTGCTGTCCTGCTTGGATCAGAATGTTGGGCCACAAAAGAGATGAATGAAAGGCCATTGCATGTGTCTGAAATGAGAATGCAAAGGAGGATGTGCGTTGTAACGCGAATAGAAACAATAAGGAATGAGAACATACAATAAAGTCTGAACGTAGTGCCGTTGACTGAAAAATTGTGTGGTAACCGGTTATCGTGGTATGGACATGTGAAGCAGAGAAATGAATAGTGGCGAGTAAAAATTGGAAGTGGAGAAGAAGATAATTATGCTGCGCCGACCTCAAATAAATTGGGATAAAGGCAGTGATATTATTATTGAATAAAATATTTTAATCTTTTAGATTATGAATTACTTTTAAGCATATAAGTTAGAAAATGGTTTCTTACTTAACAATCATTGAAAGAGTTTCAAGAAACACCCAATACCTCTCAGCTACTCAACAACAGTACATACACCAGATTTCATTACGATAGCTCCAACCAGAAGGAGTTATAACCTGTTCACGTGTCAAGTAAACCCACATTCCATTAAATGTAATCTGTTTGGTTTGTAGATGTATTAGGACATTATATAACGGACTGACTATAAAAGGTTAATACGATCCTTTGTTGAAGTTGATGTGGCTGTTTATTTACTGTTATCTCTACACATTTATATACATAATGCCATGCCATGCCATGCGTGCCTGTTTTCCATAGGGGTTGGCAGCAACTATTTCTCTCTCTCCACGTTCATCACACAACTGGGTGTCTAAAATGGCCACTTTAGCAGATCATAATATTAATTGCGTTATAAAGCGTAAAATGGACCTTTTATAATAGTAGCACGCAAAATTTCAGAATAAAGAGCTGCTTGATCAGTTAAGAAATATTATATTGTATATAAACAAAATAGAGGAAGTAAGAATAAAGGAGCTCGTGGCTTAATAAGAACTGCCACTCGGGTCGATCTTTAGGAAAAGCTGCGCTTGCCTAGGTCGATCTGTGGATGGGTGACCGCCCATTACATACCGAGTTTCCTCCGTGCCTCGGAAAGCACGTTAGAAAGTCTGACATCCAGTCTTACCAAAGGGTATCGTATTACCTAGTATTAACTGGGTTGTGGAGGTCAGATAGGCAGTCGCTCCATGTAAAATACTGGTATTCAGCTGCATCCGGTTAGACTGGAAGCCGACCCCAATATAGTTGGGAAAAGGCTAGGCAGATGATGATATAAACAAAAATATTTATTTATTTATTTATTCAAAATAAGTAACTGTACTATTTTAGTAAGGTTTGCTGTAACCCAATTCTGTGTCAATCTACCTTGAACCTAATGCTTTAGCGATAATGTTGAAAATCGGTGAACGTACTGGTGTTTTTGCATAAGTCCGTTACCACTTGGACACCACTGCTACAGTTTATATCGTTTTGTGTGTTTTTAATACTTATTTGTAAATCAAAATCAAAATCAAAATATTTTTTATTTCACATTAAAAAAGGGGCACGGTTCGGTGCATTGGTCGATTCCTAAGGAGAAGAACCGGCAAGAGACTCCAAAGGATACTCTTTTAATCTTTTAAAATCGTTTGGGTTAACAATAAGGTATGTAATACACACATGAAGACCATGCAGATTAACGTCTGAGATGGTCTTTCGAAGAAAGCACCACACAGATTTGAGTGGACCCGTCCAGTCAGTGCAAGCATTTGTCAGTTATCGTGGAGCTCGACTTATAACTCAAGGAGCTCAACGTCACGACGAACAATACCAAAGAAAGGACATTTGGGTGGGTCACTTAAAGTACTCAAACTGCGAGACAATCGTTAAAATTTAAGAAAGACACTCCTCACATTCACAATATAAATTTTAAAAATATTTATCATATTAAATAATAATTTAAAAAAAAAACGCACACACACACACAAAAAAAAATATAAAATAAAATATTTAACAAGTAAATATGGTCAAAAAAAATATCATACTTGTAGATTTAGTATCACTCAAAGGAATTTGCTGGTTAGGCTTTTTTTAGTTTCTAATAGTTTTGACAATAGATTTTATTGTACTTTGGATTAGATTTATAATAAATATTTTGAAACATCAATTAAGGGATAAAGGGCTCTGTCGGGGCCGCGGGTAGTCCAACGGTTATCGCGGCCATACATCATCGACATAGAGGGCGAAGAAGGAACATGGGTGGTTTTTAGTCAGTAGAAGTCTGACACTCCCTTTCGCTCTGCCCAAGAGCGGGAGGGGTTATTCGATGATTTTACACCCACCAACAAAAAAAAAAGGGATAAAGGGGTCCCGGGAGTCGGGGCTGCAGGATGTTGTAAGAGACACCGCGGCCTCGACATACAGCGCTAAGAAGGAACATGGGTGGTTTATAGTCAGTAGAAGTCTGACACTCCCTTTCGCTCTGCCCAAGAGCGGGAGAGGGTTATTTGATAACTCCCCCCCCCCCCCCTAAAAAAAGCGATAAAGGCTTAACATTTATACGTTTATAATCTTACCTTCAGTTATGAGTTTACGAGCTTCTTAAAGTAATTAAAACTCACTACCATAATAACGATCCTGTCCCTAGATTAACGGCCAATTTCAGGAATGATGGTCATTTTATCTACTCACGAGCAGTTTTATGTGTATCGACAGATTTAATGTAGGTACCGACGTCCATCAGCTTTATGAGTAATCGTCATTTTATTGTTCGGATCGCATTTGTATATAAATGTTCTAAAATCGACAAAGTTAATATCCTTCTGCGAGAAATTTACGCTGTGGAATGAGAAACTACAGTTAATTCACAGTTTTTACCAAAGCCCGTGGGTAGACCGTGTCAGCTTAGTTTTGACTATTTTAAATTGCCTGCCACGGGTTTATATAAATTTTTCATTACTCGTACTCTGAAAGTAGGTCATAACATGCCTGCGGAGCGGGTTGAAAGTACTACTTTTTAGTCCTAGGGAGAATTGCTTTCAACTGACAGCTGTCAAATTATTAAAAAAAAATTATAGGACCATGTTACAACTTTATCAGCCACTAAATTATAGCGCGATTTAAAATTAAAATAACATAAAGTTAACTTAAAATATAATATATTATGACTTTAATATAATTTAGTTTTAACTATTTCTTTGAAATAACAGATTATTTTTTTAAATGATGAACATGAAAAATTCTAGCTGTAGAGCTGGACGACCAAAAGACTAAAAGAAAATCAAAATAAGCGGAAAAGCGACAGTACGATCAACACTCATTTTTTCTTTAGCTAATAATTTATGTTCTTATTTTTACTATCCTCGTATTCGTAATGAAAAGCACAGTGTTTACCACGGGTAAATTACTTATTTAGTCCCTCGAACTAAAAATAAGTGACATTCACCCCTAGGATAACAATGTAGTATTTAATGTTTGACATTGAAAGTGTCTATTGCTGAATAAAAAAAAAGTAGTTAACAAGCTAAAAAACCCGACTGAAAATAGTGAAAAGCAAAAAACAAGCGCATTTTAAATTAAACAAAACTTGGAAGCAGGCGTTTTGTGTTTGTTCTTTCGTTGGTCGCGTAAAATTCTTCGCAGATGATTTACTTTTGTGTTTGTTTATAGGTTTTGTGACTTTGAATTTCTTTTAAACATATAAGTATTATATATTTTGTAATCTCCTTTTAAAACCCTTCATTTTGATACCCTACTTGATGGTAAAGGATTTTTTTTTTAAAGCCACGATATGTTACCCAAAATCCGCAAATTTCTTTGTTTTTTTTAATTTTAGTTTAGCCAGTGACACTCGCGCCATCGAGACGAATCTAACGACGTATATTTTATTCAAATCCCTTCACCCGTTTAGGAGTTATGAGGGAACAAAGAAACGGACATACATACATACATACATACATTCATACATACATACACGCCAAACACATTACCCTCCTTTTGGGCTTCGCCGCAGTCGAGTAAAAAGAAAAAACATGCATTACGGTTCATACCTCTACTGTTTTGAAGATTACTACAAACTCGGAAAAACATCTACTATAATAAAGTAGAGCAGTCTGACGAGGAAATTGGACCAAACTAATAGTCGCTGCTGGGCTTCATAATCATCAAAGTTTTGTCCGACTTTGACAATCTCATCTCTCCAGAATATCTCGCAAATTAGATTAAAATTCAACATCAGTCATCCTTTTTATCTGCCGGATCAAGCGGAAAACCCCTGTCTGGCAGAGTGTCAGATTATGTGGTAGGGGAGAGGTTTTGCAATAGATGAAGTTTTACAGGTGAGGTAAAAATGAATATCATAATAGTGTTTCTGACAAAAAATCTGTCTTAGTCCGTCAGTTAGATTTATTTTTTCACGTTAACAAAAAAATATAACGATACCGTGCTTCAAAAACTCGTGTGACGTCACAGTTCAGTACATTTTTAACTTAGAGTGATGTTGTAAGCCCCCACTCATGAGCTTTGATGCGTTTTATCTTCGCAATTTTTCATCAAAAACGCTTATACCTTATTTTTCGGTATTCTAACTGAAGGACTATACAGATTCTTTTTTTGTGTTAGTAAATGTCCCTACTAAGAAATTACAATAACTAGATACGTCTAAGTATAGATTATTGTAAAATATTATACATTTAAATATTGCGAAAAGTTACTAACAATGTTAGATGTTTGTGATTAATAAAAATCTTATCTCTTTTCTAACAAGATGATTCAAGATGATCGGCGGTTCTGTGGTTGAGGCGAGAAAAGGTAACAAGTAAATAAGCGCACTTTGTCATATAAAACCTAGGCTAGGATACACGAACAGTGCCTTATTGAAATAAATGGTTTTAATTTCGAATTATATGGTTATTAATACAAGGCAAAGTCTGTCGTGTACTTCTGGATAACGGCACACTTTGTCGACGCCCGATATGCATTTAGTACCGTAGATCCAAAGAAAGATCGAAGTGCCAACACAAAAATAGTATTTTAAAATTATAAATCCATAAAAAAGCCAAAACGTTGGTGGCTCTGGACTCAATACGTCGAACCGTATTATCATCAACACATAATATAAACTATATAGCATTTTCGCTCGAAGATTTTCATTCAAACGAGTTTGATTTGATCAATTGAACCGTCGAAGAACTGACAGTCAATCCAATTAATTACTATGCAGAGCTCTTACAAATTGCTCACAATTGAATATATGACAGTAAGAGGAAGACAGAACCAAAGGAGATAATGAGATAGGAATTGCCAGTTCATCGGTTCAGTGATTTTCAGTGTTCAGTTTGCTCAGTTTTTAACAAAATTGGGATTTTTGTTCGAAAGTTTTCAAAGAAATCTCGGTAGTTGAAATGTGCTTTACTGGAGAAGTTTATCTACTAGGTAGGTTTAGTTTGTATAGGCAACTAGCTTTTGATTTTGGCTTCCTTAGCGTGGAGGTCAAACATTATTTTATCTGGATAAAAATATGTTCTAAGCTAGGTCACAGTTATCAAGATCCATTCAGTCAGTAGTTAGGCGTCAATAAAAAAAAGACAATGAGATTGAGATTCCAGTCCCATTTATAATATATGAATTCGTAACGATTATTTATTACGGACTAGCTGTACCCTGCATGCGTTGCAATGCCCTTTTTCCTAACTACTACCTGGCTATCTACCTACCTACTACCCTATCGAGTACCATACCAAGTACCATACCGAGTACCCTACCTACTACCTTACCTACTACTACCCTACCTACTACTACCCTACCTACTACACTACCTACTGCCGACCGTATGCCGCATTTACATGATGTAAGGGACATAAAACAAACAACCCTCCGTAAACTGAGGGGCATTCAGCTCCTTATTCTGAATCAATATTTCACCAGAATTTATCTCCGGCAAATTTTATTTTTGCAATAGTATTTTCTGTAACTATTTCTTTATTGCAGTGTACATTCTTTGTACGCAATCCAGTTAGGATAATAATACGGCTAAAATCAAAAAGCCTACAATAGATTTGAATCTAACGAAAGCCGAGTGAAATCAGCTGTTCACTTCCGGCCTAGCTACCGAGTTGATCGACTTATCGTCGCGCCTGCCGTTCGCAACGTGCCTTTTGTTACGGCAACAATTCATTAGCGCATGAGGAAATAAAACAAATATTTATTGGATTCTCATAACGTGCCTGAAATAATTTATTGTACCGGTCATCTTATTATGATATACTGAAATCACCCTATTAGTCTGTGGGGGCTACTCACTGACACCCTGTAAATTTTGGGTTATGTTGTTTGCCAGACCACTTTAGTACCCGCTATCCCTAACGTAAAACTTTAAAATCGTAACAGTCACGAATAATAAAAGTATATAAAATATTGTTACACGGCATTCGTCCATTGTCATGCCTCAAGAGGATTCTGTACCCTACACAAGATGACCCTCAAAAGAGAGCAAAAAAGAAAAATATGCTTTTTTTATAATTTGAGTTGCTACTGCTACTCAAGATGTGCTTGTATGAAGAACGATATTATGAAAGAAAAAGCAATAAATGATAGCGTGACAGTTGATAGAGGATTATAAAAGAAAAAACATTTCGCCTCAACAACCTTTTTACATTCATGTATTTTTTTTTAAATTAAACTTATTCATTATTTACTTAAAAGTGTCTCTTATTTATTTTCTCATACAAAGAGATGAAAAGTAGGGTATATGACTCGAGAGCAAAAACATTTTTCCCTCAGGCGATGTACTTTGAATCCCTCGGTACTTTCAGGATTCTATTTTAGAATCCCTCACTGTGCTCGGGATTCTATTGTAGAATCCTTCGCTTTGCTCTGGATTCAAAATAGCGCCCTCGCCGTAAAAATATTATTTTGCTCCCTTGTCATACAATCTACTATTGTTGATAAACACATGCATTTTATTTACATGTAGAATAAACGAAATAAATCATTTAATTTTCTTACTTACAGAGAAACTCGTGTCTCACTGTGACGGCAAAATCACAAAAACATTGCAAAATATCATAACTGTAATTTGTTAATAAGTTAGAAGTTAATGTTTCACTATTATTTATTTATCCTACTTTAAAACAAGTAGTATCCTGTGGAAACCTCTATGGTTGTTTAGCAATTTACTAGCGCATCTTAATTAAAAAATAATAATTGCCAACTTCGTTATTTCGTTCTTCGTTATTTTAAACAAGATAGAGAGAACCTGAAGATTTGACAGTGAGCCTCAAGTAAAACATGTAGTTCCCAACTACATGAATTGATAACTTAAAACGCCTTTTATTTTACGTACCTAGCAGTTTTTACCCTTTCTCCATTACTGTCGCGTGAATAATGGAAATAAGATTACAAAGTTGTACTTGTAATGCAATAGGTTTTTACGTTACCTACCGCGAGCGAGCTGTCATGAAGCGAAATAGGGGTTATGAATAAAATATAAATAAAAATGGCACTGTCTCGTACGTTTGATGTTATACATCGAAGCAGAAGTAGATACTCGTATTATTTTTTTGCACGCCGCGTTATTTAGCTTACGAGTACCAAAATAAATTGTATTTATTAAAGTTACCTATTTCTGGGTGACCTCTATACGTATTAGGTGTAAGGTGGTGTTAGGTGTGTGTAATCAGAACCATTAACGATTTATCATGTTTTTTTTTCTTTCATAATACTCTATCAACTGTCACGCTATCATTTATTGCTTTTTCTTTCATAATATCGTTCTTCATACAAGCACATCTTGAGTAGCAGTAGCAACTCAAATTATTAAAAAAAAGCATATTTTTCTTATTTCTCTCTTTTGAGGGTCATCTTGTGTAGGGTACAAAAACGAATTCTCTTGAGGCATGACAATGGACGGAGGCCGTGTAACAATATTTTTTATACTTTTATTATTCGTGTCTGTTACGATTTTAAAGTTTTACGTTAGGGATAGCAGGTACTGAAGTGGTCCGGCAAACAACATAACCCAGAATTTACAGGGTGTCAGGGAGTAGCTCCCGCAGACTGATGGGGTGATTTCAGTATATCATAATAAGATGACCGGTACAATAAATTATTTCAGGCACGTTATGAGAATCCAATAAATATTTGTTTTATTTCCTCATGTGCTAATGAATTGTTGCCGCAACAAAAGGCACGTTGCGAACGGCAGGCGCGACGATGAGTCGATGAACTCGGTAGCTAGGCTGGAAGTGAACAGCTGATTTCACTCGTCTTTCGTTAGATTCAAATCTATTGTAGGCTTTTTGATTTTAGCCGTATTATTATCCTAACTGAATTGCGTACAAAGAATGTACACTGCAATAAAGAAATAGTTTCTGAAAATACTATTGCAAAAATAAAATTTGCCGGAGATAAATTCTGGTGGAATAATGATTCAGAATAAGGAGCTGAATGCCCCTCATTGAGGGTTGTTTGTTTTTTGTCCCTTACATCATGTAAATGCGGCATGCGGTCAGACTCGGCCCAGGGCCAGATTATTCTCGCGTCTGCCATTTGAAATGTTATCTTTACAAAAAATCAATTCGCTTCCATCCCTGGTGTGATTTTAAGTAAATCACTCTTCTAGTATTTCATTATGAAACACTTTGTTTTTTTTTAATTTTTACTGAAAGACTAAGATATTCTCACAAAAAAAAAAAAAATAACACTAGAAATATATTACGCAACAAGAATATTGCAGTATGTACAATTGGTATTTTTCGACATGTTTATTGTAGAAGAGGTAAAATACAACATAGCCGATATCCGTGTCATAGATTAAAAGTAAATTATTATGCAATAAGTTTATTAGATAAACCCCAAATTTCCGTGTAAATTTCTATTCGACCGGCACCGCGTCCGTCGCCTTCAGCCATCCGGCGTTCAGCCGGCTTGTTATTCAAATCATGTTATTTGTTGTGTACTCTGTAACGGTTTTTATTGCGGATTTAGGATTTCTAGGGTCATGGAGATTACTAAACTACTCTAGAATGGTTATATTTTAAAATTTGATTTAATTGCTTATTTATCTGCCAAAAAACAGTTCTGCAGTTTGGCAAGTTTATGCAAACTTGTAGGGATATTGGTGTAGGACAAGCCAGAGCGAAAGGGATAGGGTTGGCTTTAGAGACGTGCCGCCCGCGGAGGGAGGAAAAAGTGGTTAAAGCCGGTAGGGAATGGGTCCCCGGTTATTACTAGACCACTCTTCATACAAGGTAATGCATATTTTTCGAGAAATTAATGAAAACTGTTTCTAACCTCAAATCAGTTTTTTAAGGAAAACGGAACGTTAAAATGGACGATTGACAACCAAATCTGTTCCACGAATTGTCTATGGTGCAAAATTACGTGAAAAATGTGCAAAACGGAACGTAAAAAATAAAAAAAATTGTTTGTTAAGTGACACTGTCAATACTGTCATTCGTGTGTTCATTCCGTTTCTCCTCGAGTTGCTTGAATGTGTTCCCTGTTTCGTTGTGTTTTTCTTGTGGCTATATGAGACGACTTTGGCTTTCCCTCTGGACTCGAATTGTTTGCCCTCACGAATAACCTACGCTTTTGTACACCGGACACCGATTTTCTGCCTACTCGACTGACTTTTGCGCGTATCCCGGACTTAATTTTACCGCATCAACGGACGATGGAGCCCCAACCATCAACAAGCCGTTCTGCGGTTGAGGCTGAAGCCCAGCCATCTACGAGCCGTTCTGAGGTAGAGGCTGAACCGCAGCCTTCTACAAGCCGTTCCGGGTTAGAACCCCCAACATTGAGCAGCTCTTCCGACGAGGACGCACCTCCACCAGCTAAGCGGCGTCTTAATGTTCAGGAAGTGCGCAGCATGTGGAACCTGGTGAAAGTGTCCCGTCAACTGGGCACACGTGAACAGGCTGTGGCTTTTGCCGAGGAAAGAGGAATGTTACCTCGGCAGAAAATGTGCAATTATCATAAAAAACCCATGAACATAGTGTACACTACTATCAGAACAGTGGGATCTTTTGTTTGTAACAAAGGGCCATGCAGAACAAAATCAAGAGTGAGCCGAGCCAAAGGGACTTGGTTCGAAAACATTAAAATTCTTTTGCCTCAAGTGTTTTTTCTTATGTATGCATTTGCTGCTAAATTCAGCTATGATCGTACCATAAAGGAAGACTACACTGAAGGAGAACACTGCCTCTCTACAGCAACCATAAATGATTGGTTTAATTATTGTAGAGAGGCAGTTGTAAAATATATGAAAAATAAACAGGATGTAACCGGGAAGATTGGAGGTCCTGGCAAAATAGTGCAATTAGATGAAAGCAAGTTTGGAAAAAGAAAATATAACAAAGGTCGACGAGTTGAAGGGCATTGGATCCTCGGGATGATCCAGGATGGGAGCGAAGATCTTCGCCTGGAAGTCTGTCCAGACAATGTCCGCTCTGCTGATGTTTTGGTGCCCTTAATCAAGAAGCATGTTGCTGAGGGCACCACCATACATACAGATTTTTGGCGGGCCTATGATTGTCTGGGGGACCACGGGTATATTCACCATAAAGTTAATCACAGCGACCCAGATAACCCTTTTGTGGCTGAGGATGGCACCCATACACAAAGAATTGAGTCACAGTGGCGTGTCATCAAAAGGTTCTTTTATAAAGACAATTATAATAACAGAGAGAATATTAATGATTCATTATATGAATATTTGTGGAGAAGAGATGTAGAAAGAAATAAAAGAGATCCTTTTGAGGAATTAATTAATGTAATAAATTATAATTTTAATAAATGAAAAATTTATCAATGTTTTGTCGTTTTATTTCTTTTAGCCCTATGTGTGTACAATAGGCAATGTTACTAGAAGCTGAGAATGCTACTAGAATAATTTGGATGCAAGAGCGAGCGTAGCGAGCTCGGGACTTGGGGCACCCCGACACGGATAGATTAGGTTAGAAGGGTATGGCGGGGTCGAATGAGCGAGCGAAGCGAGCGAATAGACCCCGCCATACCCTTCGTGGTTATTTTTTTTTTAACCAATCAGAAGTAGGAGCCCCGCGAAGCGGGGCTCCGTCGACCGTCCCACCCTCAACCGCGCCTTGGTGAGTGGTATACCATATACACACATCAAAAGTGTCTAGGGATCAACATATATTTTTGCAATAACTTTTCTCCTGATTGATATTAATTAAAATTTTCTTTAAGGATTCATCAAATAAAGTGTTTTCGTTTGTCACAGTGACGATAAACCAAGTCACCTTTGCATTAATAAAGAAATTTGCCAATTTCCTAATAAAGGGATTTTTGACATTTGAACCACTAACATTAAAGTTCGAAAAAAAGACTGAAATAACAGTTTTCTTTAAAATTTTATTGGGTAACTTAAACAATTAATAATCCGTGTTTCTACCGCGAACACTAACAACACAAGAACATCGGTTTGGCATACTCAAAATGAGTTCATCCAAATCACGCTGTGGAATGGCCGCCCATGTTCGTTGCAACAACAAAAAAAGGTCTTCTTGCGACTGGATACCCTCCATATTTGGCAGAGCTCTTCTCTGTAGCATATCCCATGCATGCTCAATCGGGTTCAAGTCTGGCGACTGAGCAGGCCAGGGCAGGACATTGATGTTAGCTGCGGCGAGAGTCTGTCTTACAACTCTTGCGGTGTGCGGTCGTGCATTATCATGCATTAACTGAAATAAGGGACCGATTTGCACTTGTAGAGGAACGATGACGTCTGATACAATCGTCTCAGCATAAATTTGAGCGTTGAGGTTGCCTCTGATCCAAATCAACTCAGTTCTTCCGCCGATCCAAATACCCGCCCATACCATGATGGTTCCACCACTATAAGGATGGACTTCCTGGCAGGATTTTAATCGCTGTTGGCGTCCAGGGGTTCTCCAGTGTCGTATACGTCTTGTATCCGGTCTCATACCAAAACGAGACTCATCAGAAAAGCACACGAAACGCCATTGTTCTTCTGCCCAATTTCTGTGTTCAAGAGCCCATTGATATCGAATCCTACGATTGTGCATTGCTATAGGTGGTACCCGTAGCGGTCTTCGGGAATGAAGGTTCACTTCATGCAAGCGGTTTCTGACTGTTTGGTCGCTAATTAAGTTCCCTGAAGAGTGATGAAGCCTCACGGCTAACATCATGGCGGTTATTGTTGGAGCTCTTCGAGTTAAGATTTGAATGTATCGGTCTTGTCTCCGTGTGGTGCAGCGATACCGTCCTCCATGGCGCTCAGCCACGGTACCAGTGCTTCGGTAACGTGTCCAAAGTCGACTGATAACACTCTGACTTGTATTCAGAGCTAAAGCGACAGTACGTTGCCGGGAACCAGCTTCTATCATTCCCACGGCTCTGAGCATTTCTTCCCTGCTTAAATGACGTCGCCGCTCCATAATAACGTTGGTTTTAATCAGTAGTAGGGAAACAGTAGCACTAATAATGTCTTCAATGCGTTGTATGTTTTTATAGGGAAAATATTGACAGCTGATTTTCATCTTTTACTCGAATTTGATTCACAGTTCCTGATTTAAATTATGAAATGCACCAAAAAGGATCCATATAAATTTATAAAATCATAAATTTATTACAAAGCCACATCTCAATCTCAAGAAATCCGCATAAAAATGCTTGATCCCTAGACACTTTTGATGTGTGTATTTTATCCCTACTACGCCTTTTAAGCGACTATTAAGTGTTTTGAGGTATGGTTACATTAATCGGTTTTTCTCAGGAATGGTGCATTACCTTGTAATGGGAGTGGTACCAGGGGGAAGGGGGGACCCCCCCTCCCCCCTCCCCCCCAACCCCCTCCGCGTGCAGCACTTCACTAAATTTTAACCGAATAAATAGCTACAGTATAACATTTCCGTACTTACACAGGTATTTTAGAGCTCCTTACACTTTCAAAGTTCAGAAAAGAATGTCCTGCTAAAATTATTATTATTATTGTATTTGTGTATGTGAGTTTAAATGTTTGTGAACGAACCCCCGATACAGGAGAAATTCCTAGTGTGGGGCAACGTTTTATAAAACATAAAAAATGGCCTTAGACCTTTTAAAACCTCCTTACTAGACTGCAGTACTCAACTGTTATTCCAATAATCGTTGGCGCCATTTTGGCATTTCAACTAAATCAAATAACTTATTTATACAAAACAATTCTGTAATTCTTATAAAATACTGTAGTTATCTTGAAACTAGATAAAAATGTATTTAAATAGCTAACATTGGTAATAATGTAATTTTTTGTATTTAAACGTCAACTAACACAAGGCACACAAAAAATAACTGGAGAGAAGCAACCACTAATTCAAAAAACTAACTACTTTATGGTCGCGTCCCAATCCTAACAAAAATAATCCATTTGAGATTGGGACGCGCGCGCGCACCATTCATCTTTCAGCGCGAACATCAGCCGACCTACACCCCTACGCTTCCAGCGTGGCACCTCAGTGCGGTCAGCGCCACGCCAGCTATCAGGGCAGTACAGCGTATCCCACAGAGGAGCCCTAGGGAAGAATAATAATTAAATTTTTATGTTGACTAGGTTGCGTGGTCTTCATTTATAGTATAACCTGTGCCACGCAAACCGTTTCCGTCTCAGCGTATGTACAACTGGACCCCATTGCTTAATTCTACAAAACGGTGTAAGCAGGTGCCTAAAGATATTCACAATTTGATAAATAGGCATACGATCAAAATTTTGGTATACCGTCCCAGTATTTTGGACTTAGTTGCAAACTATCTTGACAGCTTACATTAAGTACTGAGTAAGGGGCTCGGATGGTCATTAGACATCAGGACAACTCACTATGAAGTTTGTTCAGAACTGTCAAAGTACATTCCTTTAGTTTCTAATTTCAAAATGAAGGGTTAAATAATAATACTACCGTCACCACCTAAAGTTCTGTCAACGTTGCCACAAAAGAGACACATCAATAACAAAGAGGAAATATTAAAGGAAATGAGGCTCTAGTCTCAAATTGACGTTGTATTTTTTATAAAACGATTTTAAATGCTGTTTTTTTTTCAAATTACCCCAAAAAACGCCAACATACATGAATAAATAATAATAATAAAAAAAGTTACCGAATTACATAAAAGTGAATTACATCCATCTTTTAATTAAAACATCAAAGGTTTTTAAGTAGAGATTAAATATATTAACTGACTTGGTATTACATGGATCTCACTATTTTTTACGGTAAAAAACTGAGTTGCACGGCTTGGCTTTTTACCCAACTGCGGCGAAGCCCAAAAGGAGGGTTATGTGTTTGGCGTGTATGTATCTATGTCCGTTTCTTTGTTCCCTCATAACTCCTAAACGGATAAAGGGATTTGAATAAAATATACTTCGTTAGTTTCGCCTTGATGGTGCGAGTGTCACTGGCTACATTAAAATTAAAAAAGAAAATAAATTTTCGGATTTAGATGAAAAATAGAAAAGAGATAGAAAAGATAATTAGAAAATATATTTTCCAATACCATCGAGTAGGGTATCAAAATGAAGGGTTTTAAAGCATTACAAAAATATATAATACCAATTTGTTTAAAATAAATTGAAAGTCACAAATCATATAAACAAACAAAGTTAAATCATCTGCGAAGAATTTTACGCGACCAACGAAAGAATAAACACAAAAGAACTAAAAACCTTTCTTCCCTTCAACACCTTTTGGTGGGATATTTTATTACCGGTACCAGTAAGTTTCTTATTGTGTATATAAAAATATTAGCGTGAAACACCCAAGTGGAAAAACCATATAAATAAAAGGTTGTGGTAATTTTTTTTTTATTATCACTAACCAAATATGGATTGAATTCTGAAATAAATTATTTGAATTATTTGAAAAATCACTCGTGATACTCAGACCTGTCGTTTTACTAATCTGTGCCTAAATCCCAAAGATCTATACATGGCAGCCAGGACCAACAGCTTATCGTGCTTTCCGAGGCACGGAGAAAACTTGGTATGAAATGGGCGGTCACCCATCCACAGACCAACCTAGACAAGCGCGGCTTAACCTGAAGATCGACCTGAGTGGCAGTTATTATTAAACCACGAGCTCCTCCAGTAATATGAACACACACATGTGTTATTGTCGCAAATCCAATGTTGTTTACTTATAACCTGACACTGATCGGCAAATTGCAAAAAACGTAAAAAAAACGAATTTCGCGGGTTACTTTGAAGGTTTCACCTTGTCTTCTGACGGTCTACGGGTCAAACAAATGTTTACTATAGGTTAAAATTTTATTCCATCGAGGTATTGTACGCCGCCGACAGACGTGAAGTTCATTTAATAACGCATTTTAAACACCAGTACCTATGTGAGATTACAGCGATATTATTTATAAATACTTTTTGTTAAGCAATACTGTTAGGCCATATTGATAAAAAAATGGCGTGGTAACGTTTAAATTATTTTTTAAATGATTAAGAGACGATAATGGTTTATTGAAACTCCATTTTTGTATGCCTTGAATAAACTCACTGTTTTGATTCAACTTCAATGTATTAAAAACCGATCAAATATCGTTCAAAGAACACTCAGTACGATTTTATACAGACTTTTGATTTCAAACTAGTAGTTCTATGCAAAAGTGGTTTATACTGAATGGTTTCAAAATTCACGCGTCAACCACCAAA
The DNA here is from genome assembly GCA_932274075.1 of Diarsia rubi. Taxonomy (NCBI): domain Eukaryota; kingdom Metazoa; phylum Arthropoda; class Insecta; order Lepidoptera; family Noctuidae; genus Diarsia; species Diarsia rubi. The sequence continues at coordinate 5,302,504 of OW026433.1, forward strand.
AGCTTAATCAAACTAACGTGTTCATTCTTCGACACGTACGTTCGCGGTCTGAATTACTGAATACTGTCGAAAACCGAATAAATTCTTGTTCCTAACGCCTGGTTTGAGTTTGTTTGTGCACGTTCGATTTTTGTTACTTTTTGTCTTGAATTCTAAATTATACCAGATATAAAATTAAAAACAACAAGATTCATTTATCATTGTATTACCTTACCTTAACAAACTGTGAAGTAAAAGTTTTCATTACGTTAACGAAATTCAGTCAACTAACTCAGTAATCCAATGTTAAATATATGACTAATGGGAATTTTAAAAGTCGGGCATGGTACTTAATCATCCGGTCAATTTCGGCTTCTGAGGTTACATTAATTCCCACCCAGCTAAAAATTGGTAGGTTTGTTCAAAACACCATTATAAATGAAATGTGAAAAGTCTTCATCGCTCCGCACTTGAAAAAATAAATTACTTGGGATCAAAGGTCACAAAAATCGTGTATTTTTTGCAAATAATGTCTCGTTTCCTATAAGATTATCTCTATTTGTGTGTATAATCAATATTGTAAAAAATTAAATTCCCAACAACTTTTCGATAGTTAAAATTACTAGCATTTTCCAGCGGCTTCGCGCGCGTTTTCGTCTGGAAATAGCCACATTTTTACATTTCAATTTGAATGCTGTTCTGAACAATCCTACCAATTTCCAGCTGGGTGGGAATTATTGTTACCTCACCCCAATTTTTGGGGCTTTGACCGGACTATTTTAATGTCCTTTCGGTTTACTTTTTATGCTAATAAAGTAGTTCCTTTAGTAGCATCATTAAAAAACTAGTCTTTAATTAACTGTAAGCACCCTATTAGAAGCGATGCTCCACAAAGTGGCTTTTTTATTTAAAATGTAATGTAATCCGGAATTATGGATGCTATAATATTTACACAACATTTCGTGAAAGGGCTTATCCATACTTCAACACTGGCAATAATGTAAACTAAAATAACGTAGGTATATGTTTCGCGTTTGTTTACTACGGTTTTTAATCCTGGTAATGACTGGTCTGCTAAGCATTGTGTGATTTTCCATTATGACTTTGCAAATGAATGCCGCGATTAACCGGTACCCGGTTGAACAGTAATTATAGTTGGTTTCGTGCTTCTATTTATATATGAAATGTATTATATAAGTCTCATTTAGCATTTTTTGTAATTAAGAACTCTTGGTTTAATAGTAACTCGCTCTCGAGTCAATCTTAAGTTTAAACCATTCTTGTCTAGGTTGGTCCGTGGATAAGAACTCGTGGCTTAATAGTAACTCGCTCTCGAGTCAATCTTAAGTTTAAGCTATTCTTGTCTAGGTTGGTGGTCCGTGGATAAGAACTCGTGGCTTAATAGTAACTCGCTCTCGAGTCAATCTTAAGTTTAAGCCATTCTTGTCTAGGTTGGTCCGTGGATAATAACTCGTGGCTTAATAGTAACTCGCTCTCGAGTCAATCTTAAGTTTAAGCCATTCTTGTCTAGGTATGGTCCGTGTATAAGAACTCGTGGCTTAATAGTAACTCGCTCTCGAGTCAATCTTAAGTTTTAGCCATTCTGGTCTAGGTTGGTCCGTAGATAGGTGATTACCAATAGGTGACACCCATTACATACCGAGTTTCCTCCGTACCTCGGAGAGCATGTTATGCTATTGTTCCCGGCAGCCACTTCTAGATTTTTGGCAATCGTTACGGTAGTCAGTGGCCTGAATGTATGACAGCCTGTCTCACCAAAAGGTATCTTATTGCCCAGTACCAACTGGGTTGTGGAGGTCAGAAAGGCCAGTTGCTCCATGTTAAATACTGGTATTCAACTGCATCCAGTTTGGAAGCCGACCCCAACATACTTCAGAAAAAGCTAGGCAGTTGATGATCTCGCATGTTTCTAAATATATTTGTTGTTTATATTATTATAATAATGACAACAAGTTGCAAAGTTTTAAAATAATTCCACAAATGTATATACTGTAACGTCTAAATTCCCTTCTAAGTCAGACTCGGTCAGATAGAGATATTTAATGACAAAAAAAAATTGATTCTAATTAGTCCGTCTGTTAGATTATCGAAAAATATTGGATACGTATTTTTTGTTTTATCAAATCAATAAAAATTGACGAGGATAAAACGCGTCAAAGATTTGAGTGGGGGTTTTTAACGTCACTGACCGGTTAAAAATGCTATACTAATATCTTAGGATATGACGTCACACGAGTTTTAAAAGCACAACGTCTTAATACAAAAAAAAATACGTGTCCAATATTTTTATTAGGAAAATAAAAAAATTAAAAACTACGTAAACTCAGATTGGTATTTTAAGTGAGACATTTTGAGAAAAATCATCATCTCTTTTTAAATGTAATATTTTGGCATAAGTACACTTGTTTGGTGAAATGTAACTTATCAAACTAAACCAACATTAATCGTCATCTGCGTAGCCTCTCCCAAAATAATAGATCTCGGCTTCTAGTCAAACCAGTATCTTCCTGCCTTCTATCTCATTCTATTTGGGGTCGGTGCAACACGTGTTCTCCTTCCATTCGTCCCTGTTAGACGGCACGGTGGCATTTACTACTTTCTCTTTCATGTCATTCCTCACACAATCCATCTATCTTTTTTTTGTTACGTCCCGGCCCACTTCGCCATCCCCTTGAACAAGCGACCCGAGGTACCGAAACTTGGAGCAAATCGGTATGGGCATTCCGGCAAGAATTACGATCATGGGAGTGCTTTAAGTCAAACCAAATTGTTAACAATATTATATAATCCCTCCAGGGACTTGGTCTGCCTATTTGATAAATAATCCTGGGCCCGGCAAGGGACTAAATTATTTTGTTTTTTAATTTTTCATGCGGGTTTAGGAAGATTTTCGCGCAAATGCGAGAACCAAAAAGTGAAACAAAACACCGAGGTATCGGATTAACAGCTCAGTAAAATTAAGTTTACCTGGAAATTAAAATTCTTTCTTATTTTATAACTAATTTGCAAGTAGATATAAGATAAACTTTTCTGAATATAGACACTGAATTGTACATTAATGTAGGGATGACAGAAGATGACGATGACAGTATTATGTGAGCGAGAAAGAGGAAGTGGTATAATAGTACAGTTTATGATACTACGTTAAGACTGTGAAAGAATTATAATGTTACAATGAAATTATGAATTAAAAAAACCTTTTTAAAAATAAGCTTACATAAAAATGCACTTCATCAGGGTGGCCCGAGTTCACCCACTGGTATGCATAGGTCAGAAATACACTTAAAAGAAGAAAATAAAACTTGGAGTAAATAAAACCCGAAAAGAATAGTTTTCATAGAAGCATGTCGAGTATATTTATTGATTTCACCTGATTTTCTACCAAGGAAATCCGGGACACTTTAGACCATGACGGCCCACAAGAGGAAAGCTACATGGATTGCCGACTTGTAATGCATGAGAATGTTACTATGCTCATGCATTACAAGTCGGTAATACCGCCAAAATTAATAATTATTTTATTAATGTATTTCTCCCCGCGTATGTGGTGATAACTGTGGTGAAATAAGCCGTTAATTCAGGGTATACCGAAACCACAGCCGAAACAGGCTGTTTTAAAATACCCCCTAGGGTTTATGCCCCAACTGCGCCACAGTACAGCCAGACGCATACAAGCCATTAATTAGCACTTGTAACTAGGTCCAAATTGAAAAGACAATCGTAAGTTCAAGTAAGCAAGTTCTTTACACCGGAGAAGAATCCACTTTTGCGTATTTGTATGACTGATTCTGAATGATTTTCAATGATTTCAAAAATATTGAAATCCTACAAGTAATCATAGCGTCGTAACGAAGAAGGTAAAATAAAAGCCAGTCCCTTCCAAATAAATTGGTTATAGGTACAGCAGGAAAATGAGGTACGTACCGAATAAACATTGGAAATGCAATCCAATGCAATGAGTGAAATTTTCATATCAATACGGTTTCATCGACAAACCATTACTAGAAAAACAAATCCCGGTTCGTTCTGGCCACGACACATCACGTGTACACGTGTGAAACTACCCTTAGGTATTAATACACATGGTGTGTATGGCATGTGTATTAACACAAATGAGTGAGTGTTCTGCATGGCAGGAGTTTATGTATTTTAGACTAGCTGTCGCCCGCGGTTTTACCCGGCGTTTCTCTTTTTACTCGGTTCGTAGGTTAATGTTAAACAGTCAATAACTTTCCTCAAGAATTTGAGGCAAACATATATTTTCAAATACGGTTTCCATAAGTAAGTGCTTACAAGTCACCAATAACTAAATATAATAAAAACTTTTGATAATTGTTGATCTTTTGACCAGAGACTCAATAAAAATGTTAAAAAAGTAGTACGAGATATTGTAACATGAGAACATTATTATCATCCCTTTTGTTTGTACATAAGATGTGGGACATTTTTGAATCAGTCAATAAATTAGGTCATGTTTATAGAATTTTGCATTTCATTAATTAGTCAATAAGAATTGGTTACAAAAAAACCTAACAAAAAAATCTGTTTAGTCCGTCAATCGTCGATAAATATTGGATACATGTTTTTTGTTTTATCAAATTAATGAAAAATTATGAAGATGAATCTCGTCATAAATCATGAGGGGGCTTATGACGTCACTCGCCGGTAAAAATGTACTGAAATGTAAAAACACGAGTTTTCAAAGCACTGTATACTCTTAACAGATTTTTATTTTTTTCTTAGGAAACCGATCTACTTTGTTTTCCATAAATTACAGACACTGTAGTCACTTTGGGAATCAGTATTCAATCCCAGACTAAACCCAAAATTTCGCAGCTACAAAAAGTGATAGCTAAATCTTGATCCCTTGGAAAATACAGGCAATAAAATGAAACAGGAAGACGATGCAAAAAACTTCAAGTTTTAATAGCGTGATTTTTTGATAACGCAACAACATAATTAAAAACTGCAGAGCACTCCATAATCAATGATAAAGACAAGTAAGTTTGAAGAGATTAATATTATTCTGAAGGTTTCATAGGCCTTCTAGGACCTTAAAATGCTTGAATTAAGGATCGATTTATGTGTAACATTCGAAATTTCGATGTTAATCTTCCTGTGTAGCCAAAAGTGTGTAGTAACTGTAGGATCCTTTCAGTATCTGGAATTAAAAATTAAGGCTTTATTTTAGTTGATTGTAATCTACTATTAGATGGCACGGTTGGCACAGCGGCTGAGCGAATGAACTGCTGTGTTGCGCGTCGCGGGTTCGGTTCCCGCTCGAAACAAATATTTGTGTGGCCTACAGACAGTTTTGTTTCGTTTCTAGTTGTTGTTGTTGATGTTTGTAAACGCACCCACCCACAATTCTCACACCCGACCCGTAGGTTAATGTTAAACAGTCAATAACTTTCCTCAAGAATTTGAGGCAAACATATATTTTCAAATACGGTTTCCATAAGTAAGTGCTTACAAGTCACCAATAACTAAATATAATAAAAACGTTTGATAATTGTTGATCTTTTGACCAGAGACTCAATAAAAATGTTAAAAAAGTAGTACGAGATATTGTAACATGAGAACATTATTATCATCCCTTTTGTTTGTACATAAGATGTTGGACATTTTTGAATCAGTCAATAAATTAGGTCATGTTTATAGAATTTTGCATTTCATTAATTAGTCAATAAGAATTGGTTACAAAAAAACCTAACAAAAAAATCTGTTTAGTCCGTCAATCGTCGATAAATATTGGATACATGTTTTTTGTTTTATCAAATTAATGAAAAATTATGAAGATGAATCTCGTCATAAATCATGAGGGGGCTTATGACGTCACTCGCCGGTAAAAATGTACTGAAATGTAAAAACACGAGTTTTCAAAGCACTGTATACTCTTAACAGATTTTTATTTTTTTCTCAGGAAACCGATCTACTTTGTTTTCCATAAATTACAGACACTGTAGTCACTTTGGGAATCAGTATTCAATCCCAGACTAAACCCAAAATTTCGCAGCTACAAAAAGTGATAGCTAAATCTTGATCCCTTGGAAAATACAGGCAATAAAATGAAACAGGAAGACGATGCAAAAAACTTCAAGTTTTAATAGCGTGATTTTTTGATAACGCAACAACATAATTAAAAACTGCAGAGCACTCCATAATCAATGATAAAGACAAGTAAGTTTGAAGAGATTAAAATGCTTGAATTAAGGATCGATTTATGTGTAACATTCGAAATTTCGATGTTAATCTTCCTGTGTAGCCAAAAGTGTGTAGTAACTGTAGGATCCTTTCAGTATCTGGAATTAAAAATTAAGGCTTTATTTTAGTTGATTGTAATCTACTATTAGATGGCACGGTTGGCGCAGCGGCTGAGCGAATGAACTGCTGTGTTGCGCGTCGCGGGTTCGGTTCCCGCTCGAAACAAATATTTGTGTGGCCTACAGACAGTTTTGTTTCGTTTCTAGTTGTTGTTGTTGATGTTTGTAAACGCACCCACCCACAATTCTCACACCCGAAATTCCAAGTGTGGGGTAACGTCTAAAAAAATGTGCATTGTTGGCATAGGCATTTTGAGGATTTAAACCACCAGAAACGTCATACCCAACAAGAATGGTTACTTTTCTGTTTTGTTTACTATGATATTTAAATAGTAGTCTCGCTCACTCGTACCGTAAGACATTATAATAACGTATCCAACGTGTAAGGTCACATTTCTCAGTGGGAATACTTTTATCCCCGGAGATGAATCTAATAATACACCCACATTTGGACATGGCTGTATTTAATTCTTATCCAATAGGCGGCAAATTTATTGCTATCCATCAACCGGGCACAAATAAAAAAATAAAAAAAAATAAATACAGACTCGTTGACTGCTACTGAGAAAATAACGTAAAACTAATAATTTCAACCTATTGTTAGATATACGAAACATTAGTTCTAAAAAGGTGTTTGAACTCCATAACCACGTGAAAATGTAAATACGAGTACCTATTTCTAATAAAATCCTTTCAGTATATTTTCACGATAACTTGAAAATAGCACTGCAGCTGCTTTTTTAATTCAGATTTGTGAATACAGGTGTTCATTTCACTCTCAAATAATAGAAGTACCGCTCAAGAATCTTTTGTACTTTATAATACCACTTTATCATTTACAGTATCAAAAGGATTTTTACAAAAGAACTGCACTTTAAGCCCCTTTTGAAAAATTGCGATGAAATTTTTTATCCCTCCCTGTACCTGAACGCTAAAGAGCTGAGAGAGCTAGTAAAAAGAAAAATGACGATTGTTACATTAACGATATTATCATAGTAGAACTTTGCTTCAATTTAAACCTTATAATACAGAATGTATAAACTACGTCGAAAAAATATATTCTGTTTGTTGTAGCGAATTTTTCCTGTTCGGTAGGTAGACATTTAATTTTGTGTAACAATAATTATTATTCTTACTAAATTTTTGCTTGACCTAAATGTATTGGATAGCCGCTCACGGCCTAACGTGTTGTCCGAGACACGGAGGAAATTCGGTATGAAATAGGTGCACACGTGTCTACAGACCCACCCAGGAAAAGCGCTACTTAACCTGAAGATTAATACTAGCGACTGGTATTGTTTAGCTACGAAACCTTTTCGATGTCATGTATAAAACTTACAGCAACAAATGTAGCCATATTCAGGTCAGTGAACGGTCCGGCAGTGAACATAATGGATCGGCGTAGTTGGCCCCCCAGTAGAAGCAGACTCCTGCGTATGCGCACGTTCTGAGACCACCACGCGCTGCTATACACTCCACTGTCGACTTGATTGCTCTGAAAAAAGTCATTTGACATTCGAATTAAAAAACACTAATTACTAAATCTATTTCTTGTTATTTAACGCGTGACACCAATAAGTTGTTTTTTTTTTTTAACAACGTTACCCCACACTTGGAATTTCTCCTGTATCGTGGGTGCACGTTCACAAACATAATTATACAAATACCCAGACCCGAAACAGCTATCTATAGGCCATGCAAATATTCGTTCCGTGCGGGGATCGAACCCGCGACACGCCGCGCAGCAGTAAATTGCCCGAGCTACTGCGTCAAACTTAATATTTTTTTTTTAATTTTACTTCATTTGCAAATATTGTAACTAATGACGTCTAGTAATTACTATTTCATTAGTTTTCCGTGCTTCCCCAAAAGTCATCAGTGACTATTAGTATTTATTAGTATTCTAAATGACAAGCAGCCAAACTTGACTGCTTCAAAAGTTAATTAAAATTTGTCGATTGTTTTCTTAAAACTATAATACTTCTAGTTGTTTCATTTTTATGACTAAAGCCATTCTCGGAGTGGCTAGAAACTTGACTGACTCGAGGACAAATCTCTTCAACTCGATAAAAGCACACGGACGAAGTTAAAAGATTGCGCTAGAGCATTAAGATGATTGCGCGCACGAATTGTCTTCATGATATTTTCCTCTGCTTAATATTTACAATCCGAAATCTGGTACGGAATCCTTCATAAGTGCGAGTCGGTTTTAACGTTACTACTACCAATGCTACTGCATGATATGGTTTGAATTGTTTGACCTGAAAGGAATATTCAGAACGGATTTTAAACACCTGTTATAACACTTCCGGAACTCTTTTTAGGGAGACGCTTTATATAATAATATTTTGACAGGAAAAGATTGTCACACTTTTGGCGTCGCTACATTACAGAGTAGCACCAAAAATGTTGGTCAATTAAGCTTGGAAGGCAAAAAAAGCCAAGATGCATTCAAATTAGCTGTCGACATTTCTAACGTCTTTTATGAACTTACTATTTCACATTTACAACTCCGTACGTTCCATAGCAAACGGGTTGAATCGTGAACGGATTGAATTGTTTTCTACGTCGGTGTGAATGTCTCGTTATGTCGATGGCATACCACGCTTAACTTAAAACCAAAGATAAAAATCTTTGGTTTTAAGACAGAATTATGTCACCACGATGAATCCTAATATTCTTGCAATTCGTAAAATCGACCCAGTAATAAATTGAACACGTTTGACAACAGGTTGTTGTTTAAAGAATTGAAATAAATCTTAGGGTGGAAACGCAATTACTGAGACCGCTTAAACGTTTTTAATAAGTGGTAAAATATACGTTAAAAATGTAACTAACCATATACAATACGTCGTTACTATGCCAGCAATATAAAAATAGCTGCGCTATGAGAGCCATTAGATATTCAGCAATCCAGATTTTCTGCATATTAGCCGTGTCTTCCTGAAAATTAAAATAATGAAGAGAAGTTATCACCGAGACAAAAGTAGAATCTTTTAGATCAAGCGATCAAGCTTTCTGCGCGGCTTAGATTGTAAAAATGTTTCTTTATCAAAAAAAAATTGTGGAATCATTTGAATAAAAAAAAATACATGATTCAAAAAAAGCTACCATTTATGGTCACCAAACAAATTAATAGGAATATTTCGTGAACCCTTGAACAAAAGTTTTACATTTTTTTAATTCTAAGGTATGTATAGAAGTAAAAAAAAAATCGCACACAATAATATATTTTATACTACACCTGCTTGGAAAGTACCTTGATACTTTATCAAATTTACGGTAGAAAGTACGTCATTGCATATCGAACAAATATGCGGGGAGAAAACGCATCTGAGCGGGAGAGAAAAGTGTATGAAAATCCATTTCTTACGTGGTTTTTTTTTTTAATTTTGGGTAAGACTATGCGCCGGTAACCTAAATATCAAAAGCCAAAAAGTATTTACAGTGAGTTTTTATCTCCAAGTTCGCAAAATGGCACTGGCCACTAGATGTGTGTTGGATAGGGTCGGGCTGGCAGTGCGACCCTGCGGCGTAAACAATTTGAAAAAAGAACATGTAAAAATTGCAGACGCCATTGGCGCCATTTTCAATTTGTGTGTTGTTTGAGGATTCAGTTTTCGTAGAAAGTAAAATAAAACTATCAAAATGATAAGTAGTGATAGTAATGATGAAGATTTTTCAACTCCGCCGCAGTTGAAGGAAACAGCAAAAATACTGATTGATAACCTTTTACCACAGAAATCAATTAAAAAATATAATAAAACTTATAACGATTTTTTGCAATGGAAAAGTGAAAAAAATGCGGCATCTTTTTCTGAAACAGTTTTGCTAGCTTATTTCAGTGAAAAAGCGCAAAAATACAAACCAAGTACGTTATGGTCTATGTACTCAATGTTGAAAAGTACTGTTACGAGAAGGATTGGTTCTCGGATAACATAAGGGATGGAAATTCAAAATTAACTTCCAAGCGTTTGCGGGAGCACTAGACACTGACAAGAAAGACAATATTGAGCAGCCTTACCTTGATTCCCACAGCTAGATCCTCCAGTTCAGGTTTCCACGCACTATTGCAGCCCTTTTTATAGGGGACACAACACTTTAGACACAGAATGTATATTTATTTCCAATTAGATAAAAGGTGGCGTAGCCATCTTCAAAACTTCGTGGACGACTAGAGAGAGGCGCTTGCTTCCGTTCCACCATAGATAACACAAGCACTCGAGTGTTGGGCGTGAAGTCGATTATTAAATATCGACTGACTATTGATTTGATGTCTTGAGGTTTCTTGATGTCCTAATACCACCCCAGGAAGACTGCTTGCGCTTACCATCGCGCTTGCCTATATCTTAATCAGTGAATATTTACAATTACAAACGCTTTGAAATGAAAGTACGCAAAACATTAGGTACTACTTGAATTACGAATAACGGTGACGATACATACCGCCCACCAAAATACACGGTAGTTGTATTTTAATAAAATACCATTGGACGACATGTTACAATGCTTAAGAGTAAACTAATATACTTTGAATTGAGGCCTGTCTAAGGCACGAAATATTATCCTAGTATATGAACAACGATACGTAACTAGAGAAAACTTAACGTTTAACTAATACTAACTAACGACTAAAGAATGAAGAAACCAACGTTTACGATTCTAGTCCGTTTGGTTTGGCAAAGGACATATCTTTGCTAATGGTCGCGTAAGGAAAGAACCGTTAGGTAGACGTAAGTCCGCGATGCGTATTACTCCATCTGGTCCGCTGTGCAGCCGTTCTACACGAGCTATAGGCCAATGAAGCGGAGGAGTCTCCGATTTGATGACAACCACGGAACCGATTTCCAGTGATTGCGAGTGCTTAGTCCATTTTGCCCGTTGAGTTAACGAATGCAGGTACTCATTCTTCCAACGCTTCCAGAAATCTTGTTGAAAACGCTGGATAAGTTGCCACCGGCCTAAACGAGTGATATTGACAGATGTCAAATCCTTATCGGGAACTGCTGTCAGGGGCTCTAACGTAAGAAACATACCTGGCGAAAGAACCGAAAAGTCATTGGCGCAGGTACTTATCGGATAAAGGGGTCTGGAATTAAGCATTGCCTCAATTTGCACGAATAACGTAAAGAGCTCATCTAAAGTCAGCGATTGATTGTTGACCACGCGGTACAACGTTGATTTTGCAGCTTTAATCTGAATCTCCCACACGCCACCGAAGTGTGGGCTGGAGGGGGGATTGAATTTGAATTCGATAGTTTCGGTGTGAGCAGCATCTTGCATAAACGACGAGAGCTCGCGATGAGCACCAACGAAGTTGGTTCCTCTGTCTGAATAGATCGTCTGGACTCGTCCACGACGACCGACGAAGCGACGAAGCGCGGCGATAAATGATTCCGAAGTCAAATCGGTAGCCACTTCAAGATGGACCGCTTTAGTAGTTAAGCAGACGAAGAGGCAGAGATAAGCTTTGCTTATCTTAGCACCGCGATGTTTGCCTGATTTGACTCGGAAAGGACCACCGTAGTCCACGCCAACGATACTGAACGGTTTTACCTGATTCACACGAACTGCAGGCAAATCACTCATAAACGGTTCGAGAGGAGAAGGATTCGTTTTGAAACATTGTAAACATTTTGAAACTCGGTGTCGAATTGCACGTTTAGCTGACAAAATCCAGAATTGCTGAGCGACCAAATAATGTAACGTGTTGATTCCTGGGTGACAATTTTCACGATGGAGAGCGTCTATGATCATATACGTCAGTGGAGAATCTCTCGGGAGCAAGGCAGGATGTTTGTGACTGTATTCTAGTCCGGATCTGGATAACCTACCGCCCACCCTGAGAACACCCAGGCGGTCGATGAATGGGTTCAGCTTTCGCATTTGTTTTGAAAGAAGCTTATGTTCTTTCAACCGTTTGAAGTCTTCAGGAAAATGAAGAAACTGAGTACGTTTCACTATCATCAACAGCGCGTTATGAAGTTCTGCACGATTTAAGGGTAGATCAGAACGGCGATTGAATTTACTACGGAGATTGCTGATATAGCGAAGCCATAGGCCGATGATTCTTTGGATTTTGCGAATTGACGAGTATCGAGTCAGCAAATAATCGATGGGATGCGCAGGGGTATCACTTGTAAGAAGAACCTGTACCTTCTCTTCTGCACGAAGTTCATCCTCAGAAGGATCTGAAACTGAGCAAGGCCAAAACTGAACGTCTTGAGAAAGCCAATCAGGCCCCGCCCACCATAACGAATTGGTGACAAGTTCCGCAGGTGTTTGACCACGAGAGGCGATGTCCGCGGAATTGTCCTCTGATCTCACATGGCGCCATAGTGCGCCAGGGACCGCATCCTGAATATGGCTGACACGATTTGCTACGAAGGTCTTCCAGCGGGAGGAAGGCGATCGAATCCATGAGAGCGCGACAGTCGAATCTGACCACGCGAACATGGCTGAAACGGGAAGAAGAGGTTGATAAACCTCACTGACAAATTTAAGTAGATCTGCCAGAAGAGCGGCAGCGCACAGCTCAAGTCTTGGTAGGGAAACAACTTTGATAGGAGCTACCCTAGCTTTTGACAACACAAAAAAGACCTTGATGTTATCGTACTCGTCGATGACTCGAAGGAACACCACACCAGCGTATCCACGTTGAGAACTGTCTGCGAACCCGTGAATTTCGCACGATTTGATATGAGAAACGGATAGATGACGCGGAATTCGAAGGTTCTGAATGGAAGGAAGTTCTTCGGTGTAGCGAGTCCATTGTCGTTTGATGTCTTCAGGAGGATCTGCATCCCAGGGAACTCCAAGAGCCCACAATTTCTGCACTAAATACTTCGCGAAGAAGGTCAACGGTGACAGAAAACCAAGAGGGTCATAGATTTTTGCTAGCTCGCTTAGAATGTTACGTTTGCTGCAAACACGATCTTGAGGCTTGACTTCGAAAACGAAATGATCAGAGTTAGATTCCCACTTCAAACCTAATATTTTGAGAGTGTTGGACTTCTCAACGTCCATCGAAACGTTATCTGTGAGACAATGCTCCGGAGGAAGATCAGAAAGCAACCTAGAGTCATTGCTAGCCCACTTGCGCAGCTCCATGTGACCTCGTTTTAGAAGCTCTGTCACTTCCGACTTAGCTTGCATGGCCTGATTAAGATCAGAACACCCAGTAACGATATCGTCGATGTACACGTCAGTCAATAAAACGGATTTTCCGAGAGGTAAGTCACTACCTTCATCCTCGGCGAGGTGTTTGACGGTGCGACAAGCAAGAAAGGGTGATGACGAGACACCGTAGGTGACAGTATTCAGGCGATATTCCAACAGGGGTTGGGATGGATGATCTCTCCAGAAGATTCTTTGGAAATCACGATGTTTTTCATGAACAAGAATTTGACGGTACATTTTGCACACGTCCGCGGAAAACACAACAGAGTGGGTACGAAACCGCAGAAGAATTTCCAAAATGTTAGCCTGTAACTTTGGACCGATAAGTAAGGTTTCGTTCAGCGATACGCCAGTGATGGCGTCACGATTTGATGCGTCAAAGACGGCACGAAGCTTCGTACTGACGCTGTCAGGACGAAGGACACAGAAATGAGGAATGTAATACTTTCCCTTCTGCACATCTTCTGCGGGCACAGGAGTCATGTGACCACACTGAATATACTCAGTCATGAAGCTCGAGTACTGTTCTTGAAGAACCGAATCAGCGGAAAGTTTACGTTCCAACGAATGGAAACGTCGAAGAGCCGACTCTCGCGATCCTGGGAATGACGGTTCCTTGTCTTCTACAAAAGGCAAAGCGACACTGTAGCGTCCAGTTGAGTCACGATTAGTTGTGTCACAATAGATTTGTTCGCAACGTTGATCTGCTTCACTCAACTTGGTGACGCACGGAAGCTGGTCTAATTCCCAGAACTTCTTGACTTCCTGAGAAAGCTGCTGGTCGTCTGAAACGAAGAAAGAGTTGACACCTTGTTCAGCCTGGTGGTCACCAACACTTCCTAGAAGAAGCCAGCCGAACACAGAATTCAACGCGGATGGCTGCTTCGGCCCTCCGCTCACGCATCCTGGGAGAATGAGAGAAGGAAAGATTTCAGCACCTAGAAGAATGTCAACTGTACCAGGCTTATCACAATTCGGATCCGCTAGATTGAGACCGCGAATATGAAGCCAAGACGATTTGTCGAGCCTGACGCTCGGCATGTTCCCGCATATGTTAGATATGGTCAATGCTTCAAGATTGAATGCCACTCGACCGTTAATACCTACCTGAAGTTGAACAGCTCCTGAGATGGAGGCTGACGATTGACCTACACCACGAACCTGGCGTGAAGTCATGCGTTTGTCAAGTCCTAGACGGTTTACTGCGCTTTCTGAAATGAAATGAGCCTGACTACCAGTATCGATAATACAGCGGAAAGGCTGGTAGTCGCCCGACGAATCACGAATATTTATAACGGCAGTCGATAGAAGAACAACCGAATTATCACCCACATTCGTCAACACACGAAGGGGTTCACTGTCTGGAGGCTTCGGTTCAGAAATGTTAGCATCATTCTCCTGATGCAGGAGCGTATGATGCTTCCGATGGCATTTCTGGCATGTAAATGTCGATTTGCAGTCGCGAACAATGTGGGACGGCTTCAAACAATTGAAACACCAGCGATTTTTATTCGCGATGTCACGTCTCTCTTGGATTGACTTAGCAGTGAATGATTTACAATGCGAAATGGAATGAAGTTCCGAACATGACGGGCACTTTGAAGCAACCTCTCGCGCAGTGGTGGAAGGCACAGAAGATTGGGTACCTTCTGGCTGTTTTGTTGTCTTCTCTGAATTGGATAACAACGACGACGTAATTTTCTTATTGTTGTTGCTGTTCGACTTGACATCAGTTTTATAGTTTTTGCTAGTAGACGGTTGAGGATCACGATTACCAGAAAAGTGAGTATCACGAACGAGTGCATCGCACTGCGCTTCGAGAAAGTCCTTAAGGGCACTGTAACGTGGTATTTCTGAGGTAGGATGCGCTTGTTCAAAAGCACACCGCGTTTTTGAGTCTAACTTCGATAGTAAATGATAACACAATACGAAGTCCCAATGAGCCGTAGGTAAGTTAAGACCGGTTAAAATGATTAGGTTTTCGTTGAACAGGTCCAGTACGCGTCTTAATTCGGTAGGTGAGTTCACTTTTAGACTAATGTTTTGCATTTCTCGCCAACAAGTAAATGCGAGTTCACGTTTGTCACGATAACGAGCTACCAACGTTTTGTACGCTTCTTGATAGTATTCACCCTGGATAGGAAAGGTACGAATAAGTCCTAATGCGTCCCCGAGTAGACTCGCTCGAAGATACTGCATGCGATCCGAGTCCGACAGTGATTCATTCAGATGAATGAGCGAATTGAACGCATCAAAAAACATATTGAAATCTTTTATGCATCCTGAAAAACGTGGCAAGTCAATCTTTGGAAGTCGAATTGCCGAAGCAGGCGACATCTGTGTCGCAGCCTTTGAAACGTCAGTAGAAGGAACAAGAGTACGATGTATAGCAAGCACCTGAAAATAAATATCATCGAATTCGGTACGGATTTCATCTTCGTCCTCCACTTCAGAATCATCGACAATACTTAAAATGTCCAAATGTGCTTCTTCGAAATTATTAACGAGTTTTGTTACTGCCGAATAATGTACGATAAATTCATCCAAACGTGACGAATCCGATTCTGCCATTCGTGCTACTTCCAACGTTTTCCGCAATCGATTCAATGCTAAAGTCCGTTTACGTCGTAATATGGGCAAGTCAGCGCACGTAAGACCACTTGTTTCTATTGATTTTGATTTAGACATTTTCTTGACACCACGCCTAGGTACGTAAGCCATGTCTCGAATCGATAAGCAAACAAAAATAATCGATTGTAAGAAATAATTATTTTCAAGTAAATCGATACTAAAATAACAATCGATAGTTTCGACAGAACGTTGGTACAACTCTTTTTCTTAGAATACCCTACCTACTGTTTGTTGCAGAATACCTACCTACCCTACCAATTTCGATTCGTAATTTCTATGAGAATTGTTACGAACTTTGTTATGATTTTTCCCTAGCAAATAACTTTGAATGAATATATAGGTACGCAACAATGACTACTTACGTCTACGAATTGAATTGATTTGTATGTTGTGTATTAGTATTTTCGATTACGAATAGTCGGTTAACATAGCTTGTTTACATAACTTGTCTTTACTTTTAATTGTCGTGACGAGAAAAATGTACGTGGTGCTACTACATGTACTGAACAGAACGATTAATTTACATGTATTAACATCGTACGGAACGACAATTCTGAACGAATTAATCACACAAATCACTGAATTTTATGATGAACTTTTGAAAACGAGCTACCAAGATAAGTATACCTACCTAAGCGAATGACCGGCGACAACAAGGCGGATGGGTATGAAATACTTAGACTGACGGATTGGAATGTTTGCTACTTTGTTCATCAAGCTACGATTTTTGAATGAAATAAATACACGAAATAAGCTAGACGAAATTGTTCTAAAGTGTTGTTCATATACTTTGGAGAAATATTCAATAACTAACGAGATTTGTGAAGATTAAATTATGGTGACATGGCGGTCGACCATTTGTGCAAATTACGAAAGTTGATAAAATCTTTCTCGCTAACGTTACGATTACTGCTTTATTAGCAGTCCCTGGTTTCGGCACCAAAATATGTTACGAGAAGGATTGGTTCTCGGATAACATAAGGGATGGAAATTCAAAATTAACTTCCAAGCGTTTGCGGGAGCACTAGACACTGACAAGAAAGACAATATTGAGCAGCCTTACCTTGATTCCCACAGCTAGATCCTCCAGTTCAGGTTTCCACGCACTATTGCAGCCCTTTTTATAGGGGACACAACACTTTAGACACAGAATGTATATTTATTTCCAATTAGATAAAAGGTGGCGTAGCCATCTTCAAAACTTCGTGGACGACTAGAGAGAGGCGCTTGCTTCCGTTCCACCATAGATAACACAAGCACTCGAGTGTTGGGCGTGAAGTCGATTATTAAATATCGACTGACTATTGATTTGATGTCTTGAGGTTTCTTGATGTCCTAATACCACCCCAGGAAGACTGCTTGCGCTTACCATCGCGCTTGCCTATATCTTAATCAGTGAATATTTACAATTACAAACGCTTTGAAATGAAAGTACGCAAAACATTAGGTACTACTTGAATTACGAATAACGGTGACGATACAAGTACTATATTGACAAGTAACGACATAAATATTCAAGAATACAAAAAACTTACAGCATTTCTGAAAAGAAAGTCGGAGGGATTCCGTAGTAAGAAATCAAAAGTGCTTACTACAAAGGATGTTTATTCCTTTTTGCAGAATGCTCCAGATGACAAATATTTGTTGATGAAGGTAAGTTTATGAACAAAATGCACTGGTTTATGATTTATTACGTACCTATTTATGAGTAGAAATCTAATAGGTTTTCATGTTTGATATTTTTGTTTACAGGTTATTTTGATTTTAGGAGTAAATGGGGCCTGTCGTTCGCAAGAACTTGTGGATATGACAACAGACGATATCGAAATCCTCGAAAATGGAATAATTGTCAATATTCCTAACACAAAAACCAAAATTCAGCGATCATTTGTTATATCAGGCTTATTTTATGAGATAATGAAGAAATATAACGAAATTCGCCCCAGTGACCCCAAAACCAATCGGGTTTTACTACAATATAAAAACAAAAAATGTACGAAACAAGTAATTGGGAAAAACAAAATAAGTACTGTGCCAAGAGAAATAGCTTCCTACCTTAATTTACTCAACCCACTAGAATACACTGGCCACTGCTTTCGCAGAACTTCAGCGACTATTCTTGCCGATACTGGTGCTGATTTAACCACAATAAAACGCCACGGTGGTTGGAAATCGTCCGCTGTTGCAGAAGGTTACATAGAGAATTCCGTAGGAAACAAAACACGAATAAATAACCAAATATCGGGATCGATTAATGTGCATCAAGACTCATCTCCTCAACCATCAACGAGCGCGGCGATGCCAAATGCTCCTAAGCAGCCAGTTGCCCCTTTGGCACCACAGCCTTCTACGAGCGCAGTGCCAACAGCACAGCCAGTCATTCCTCCTACATTGTCGCAAACATCTCAAACAATCATTAATGGAAAAAGTGTTACATTAAGCTTCACTAACTGCAACAATTTCAATATAAATTTCAATTAGTAAAGATTTAGTTTTTTATTTTCCTCGTAGGTGTAGTATAAAGCACTATGTATCACTCGAGAGAAAGCGCGATTCCCGATCTCGGGTGTTTTAAAGCCCTCCCCTACGGCTCGGGCTTCAAACGACACCCTCGACGGTAATCGGTCACTTTCTCCTCTCGGTGAACAATGTACTATTATGTATGTTCGAGTATGTATTTATTCTTATACGTTAGGTATATATATATTTTTAAAATTTTGTTTCCGTTTTGCACCTACTGTGTTACATCTCTGCATCACCCTAAGGTAGACTGGTAGAAAATGCCCAAGGCATTAAGTCCGCCTTTGTACGTTTTTATTACTTGTGCATAAAATTTTAATAAATAAATAAATAAGTTAGAGAGTTAGCAGAACACGGGGGATTGTCAAATTTTAAAAATGTCGTGTGGTGACGCTACACCTTTTTCTAATTTGAAACACCATTTTCTTACTGTATGGTAGTTTTATTTTTATATTAATACAGTTGTCAAGTTTTCTATTTAGTTTCAGCTGCCGAAAAAAATGAAAAATGTTCCACAGACCTGACAATCGTGTGTAAATGAGTGCACAGTAATCTGTTGTATTAAAACTTAAATCTCATCTGCTAGCCAAAAAAAATAATTTAAAGTATAATTTTGAACTTTGACATAAAATTATCAAACCTTTCAACCCGTACCAAAACAGAACCCTTATGGGATTTAACTCACTTAGTCAACCAAATTATTTTCAAAGGCAAGATCAATAACGAGCACATAGTTAATTTTAGAACATTCAAAAGGACTTACCATAGTCAACTGTATAGCATTAGCACAAATCATAAGAGAACAGATTATGACATACAAAAACATGACGGGAGAAAGCAAATCATTGAATTCTGACGAATATCTGAAAACATTTTTTTTTAATTTAAATTTTAATGTAATACTTAATTATTCTTATTAATATTTGAACAACATAAAAGAGGTTAAACGAAAAAAAAAACTTACTTCACCAAGTAAAAATGATGCAAATGACATTCTTTAATCCTTTTCACTGCCTCATCATTATTATTAACTAGCTCGTTACCACTGGCAAACAGATTTTCACAATTTGCAGATAGTACTTTCAGTTGTCCAGCAAAAAACGTCATTAAAACGACAGCAGTAGTGTCATAGTTCGCGACGACTGCACCTCCGTAGAAGCAAGCAAACATCTGGTAAAAAGTAGCAATCCCATAACCGGGGCCTCTAGTTCTGTCAAGAGGAATCCAAGAGCTCATTATCTCTGGGTATGGTTCGGTTCCATTTCTAACTCTCTCTCGATAAGTCAGGGAGGACCAGTAAATGAAGAGAGGGGCCAAAATAACTGTGAAAACTGTGGCCGCTACTAAACTCCAGTAGAAGTATGTAACTTTTCTAGCATATTTTACATATTCAAACATAATATTTATGACCGTCTCGTCGTTTTTTGATAGTTGCGACTTTTCGGTTTCGGACGCATATTCAATGATTTCTTTCCAAGATTTTTGCCAGAACACTAAGTTGCAAGCTTTGACAACGCAAACGGTGCTCAACATCGTGAGAGACAAGTTTCTCATTGCCATTTCTAGGTTATTCTTTATAATCCAAAGTTCTACGTATTGAGATAACACGAAAATAAATGCAATAAAATGGATCAAATTATAGAAAAACCTTTTTAGGCGGTATTCTTGCCATAAGCCCCCGTATCGAAGGAGCATAACAGTTGGCCCTAATAATGGACTATTTGGGTCTTCTAAACGATTTAAGAATTGAAAGACCATTTTGGTATCCCGTCCTTCTCTTTACACACAATCGTTTTTAAGGGTGAAAGAAACTATATGTGTTTTATATCGTGATTTTGGCCCTTTGGAAGGTAGTGCAAGCGAAACTCATTATTTATATGTGTAAGCATAGCTAACTGAATCCTACGGCGGGGCTTGTATAATATTTTTTTAGCCAAATATGTATAAATAGCTGTGTTACTTGTTTAAGTCGGTGCAGAAAGACTGACTGAGTTAGGAAGAATGTAGAAGTTGTTTGTATTTAACTATTTTAGTCGCAAGGTTTGATAACGTGGAATCTTAACATTCTTCATCTTTTTAAATCAATAACTCAGATTTTGTCCGACCAGTGCACCACTAAATATTGGACAATTACTTGTGGATATTAGGTAGAAAAAATGTGATATTTCCTGTGTTTCGGTTCTCACTTGTAATTTATGAAAGAAGATTCCAAATGTCCGGCGCATCCAGTACAGTTAAAAATCTATAACGCAGAGTCTAGCTGATTAATACTTTCATCATGATGACTGAACTAAACATTAATCTGAGACAACTTTAAATAAATGTGGTATTTAAATTTGTTTTTTGCCATGTCCTTTTATTTTAAATCACGGTATAAACTGAATGACCCCAATTCTTAGTAAACCCAAAAAAAACGTATAGAATTAACAGTCTAGTTACTTTTTCTTTTCACTTTTATCCGGGTTCCACACTGACCTCGATATTACCCGAGTTGATAAAGTACCGAGATATAGCGACCGACCTGCGTTATTTGCAGCAGTTTTTATCTCGAAAACTACAGAATGAATGAAGCCACTACTATGAATGCAGATTGTAGACTGTTTTAATCAAGTCTTTTGTGTGAAATCCACTTTGTTCGTTTGTCATTAAGAGCTACAAACTCCGG
Source organism: Diarsia rubi (assembly GCA_932274075.1). NCBI lineage: Eukaryota > Metazoa > Arthropoda > Insecta > Lepidoptera > Noctuidae > Diarsia > Diarsia rubi. The sequence continues at coordinate 5,323,822 of OW026433.1, forward strand.
TCTCCATTCGGTAATTGAGTTTAAGCCAAATAATTTCGTCATCGTTTGTGCTTCCTGAAATAATTAATCTTGTTTAAGATTTGTTTCGTTTTTGGTTAGCTATAAACAAAAATAAAACAAATATTTTGAAATGATAATCTATAGAATTATGATATATACAAAGAGAATAGGCCAAATATGATATTTTGAACGATTTAAAGAATCAATAAATAAAAATATTAGTAATTAAGGAAGAATTAGGTAAAATATTTTAGTAGGTTTTAATTTTATAAGTTTTTGTTTTGAAAATAGTAGCAACAACAAATTGTATGTTGATCTTTTACTACTTTCATTATGGAAAACAAATATTTTGAATTACGAACAAACATCCACACACATGGGTCCATGGGTAACTCGGGGTGAGTTGGCCATGGGCGGACAGTTGTCAATCCAATTGATGGTTTGCATACAAAACAAAGCAGACTATTTATTATGGCCAATCTTTCACACAGTGACAACCGACTATTTCGTTCTTTAAAATTCTACTGTTTTTGCGAATGTGGCAGGGCAATTGTGGGCTTGAGACGTCAAGTTTGATAGAATAGCTGTCATATTTTTAAACATTATTTGGACGTCGCTGTACCATAATGAGCCAACCCACAATATCTCTTATTAAAGTGTAAGTTATACTACTTTCCCGTCAAATCAGACCCATACACTGTTATATACAGGGTGTAAATGAACCCTTTACGAAGCCGTCGCCAAGCATTATCTACATCAAACTAAGTACCCCTCCCTACGCACAATTTATTGGTGAGAAACGACTTTTTTTTTGGAGGTGAAAAATCACTTTGTACGGTAAAACTCAAAGTAGCACCCTTAAAACATTGTGCTAATGGATGTTTTGAATAGTAAACGGGTCATGGAGGCAATTCAAGTAAAGTTATAAACTGAAAAACTAATATTATAGAAAAAAGACCCATGACCAAAACCACAAGAAGTCTCAGGTTTCAAGATCAAAATGTTATAGTAATTATTTTCATATTTTTTTACGACATTATGCGTCAGGGATTTGATTTTGCGCCTGGAGAATTAATTTAAAGTATAAATATTGTTTTACTCCCAATATGACATTTACACAACCAGTCATAGAGATGTAGAATTGAATTGTCGTGTCTGGCATACTACAGATAAACCCACGATGGTTTGTGTGGTATGTTTATGTCTCTAAAAAAATGTATTGTAACTACGTTATTGAATAATAAAACAAAAAAAAATGTACTTGATACTTTTTTGATGAATCTACTAAACAGTCATGCCCATTTTTTGCTTTTGTGTTTAAATAACTATAACATTTGCTTAAAAAACATTTTACGAATTATATGTATTACTTTTGCAATTTTCCTGTTGAATACCAGTAACATTAATTAAAACCACCAGTACATCAAATCAATTTAGTAATACTACTAACGATTTTTCTAAGGAAGGAGGGTTTTTTTTATTGATTTGGAGAAATCCCTGCTGACATTTGATTAACGTCAGTCTGTGTTTTTAGTTTTGAGATTAATTAATATTATTGTAATGTGTGTTGAGAAGTAGATCTTGTTTGTATTTTGTGAACTCGTAATTCATACTAATATAAGTGGATTAAATTACTTTATTTTTAGAGCAATAATGTTCGTCCGTGCATGATTTCAGGTATGTCAATAAAATATACATATCGCCTGGTTTTGAGGTTATGCTGGATTTTATAAAATTGATTTTGAAACGACATAGTACGGGATTCCATACTCAAGAAAACATTCTCCTTTAGAAATTTGACCCCCAATATCTCCGTAACCCGGGTTCCCAGCAGGGCCATTGCGTATCTTTTAAATGACAGTTGCTATCATAATAGTGTCCATCAATTAACTGTCAAATGGTTCCATTTTGTACTTGTACTAAACCATAACCATTTTGACAGTTAATCCATGGACAATATGATAGCCACTGACATTTTAAAAATACGCAATAGCCGTGCAGGTATGGTCTAGATGCTAGACCATACCCATTTTTTTGTTCTAGTCTCTAGAGCAAAAAAATTATCGCAGTGATAGGGAAAACAAGTGCCTTTTGGCTCCGTTAAGGGTACTTTTACACCCTTTATGTGTGTGTGTCAATAGTGGCCTGCGTCCTTGCCCTGCTCTAAACTAAGAATGTATTCATGTCAGTAGTTTCACTTGTGCCCTGCGTATCTACATAACTTAAAAATACTGAATAAAAACTTATAAAAGATTTTAATTAACCAGCAAAACTTCCTATAATTATTAATACTAATACAATTTCGGAAAATTTGATATTAGTTGGTCATCCTTCTAAGGTCCTATTACAATTTTCCAGAACGTTTATTTCATGAGACGGTGTTTAATAAAAAAACATTTTACTAACTTGACACAGTCATAAGCGCACTCGGTTCTCAGTTAACAATGGTTTTATTGTATGAGCTGAGCTTAAAATATAAGATTTTGTATGATGTGATTTCATATCAAATGCCTAATGATATGAAATCACACACGATGCGAAATAAACAGAAAAATCTATGTACTCGTAATAATTTAATTGTAACTACAAAGCTTTCCGAAAATGTGGAAATACGTTAATTAAAAGGTACACGAGTTTATTTACTTTGATCGAACAAAAACAAGAGTACAACAAACACAAATTATTTATTTAATTAATTCGAAAGCACAGCAGTTCACCGTACAAGGTAAAGAAGCTTAATCAGTATTAAATTTGTGTATATAAACCGAACTGTGTCTGTGTTAAGATACCAATATGAAGTATTGCGTTGCTTGGTGAAATCTTATTAATTAATTTTCTTGCATCTGTGAGAACAGCGTGAAGAAACTGTAAGAACCTTTTATGACCTGAAATTAATAGAAATAACTGAGTTAATACAAAAGAAAATATGTTAAGTAGTCTTGACATATTTTCATATTTTTATTTTCATATTTATTTATTTACTTCGCCCGCGTGAATGTCGGAAAATATTCCACGGGAACGTACTACCGTGATTAAAAGTACCCCATTTGTTAATCTAGGTAAACAATGAGAAAATCCTCTTTACCCTCTATCCTGTGAGAATTAGACAAAAATAGTTACGTAAATAGGTAAACCCGTTAACCCCCCCCCCCCCCAAACCCCTTAATGACAAACGTTATTACATAGGCAAGTATTAACTTTACTTGTATAGTTTCAAATAAGATTTTTCATATAGACACTGGATTGCCTGTTTTCAGCCCCACAGGGGTGTAAAAAAATCTTTTGTGGTGCTTCCATAACTTGACTATACACCAATTTTCGAGTTAATCAAGCCTCCTCTATAAACATGACTAGTATCCCTTTTTAACCCGTTAGGGGCGATTTTCGAAAAACCCTGATACACGTTATTCTTTATTTTTGTTCTCAAGCATAAATACTGAGTTTCGAGTTAATCGACCCGCGCGTTGGAATTCTTCCATACAAATTTTGACACCCTCCAATCCCCCCTCAGGGGGTAATTTAGGAACAATAAAAGTCACAAACTTTATAATTTACTTTATAATTTATTTGTACCAAGTTTCAAGTATATTTACTCAAGAAATAAGATTTTTTTCATACAAACTTTCATCCCCTATTTAACTCCCTTAGGGGTTGAATTTCGAAAAAGAAGAAGCCGTCCTTATTTCTTCTCTACATTATAAAGGGAAGCTCTGTGCAAAATTTTAGCTTTCTAGGTCCAAGGGTTTGGGCTGGGCGTTGATGAGTCAGTTAGTCAGTCAGGACTTCTCTTATTATTTATATAGATAGATTTACGGAATGGCTAAGATTCTGCTCGACCTGAAAGCGACCTAGCTAATCCTGTGGCAACACCTCGTTAATGTGGTGCTCTGACAAGGTTGTTGTTCAGGCGTATCACTTTCCGGCCGTATTGTAATGCGTTCCATAGGAATATGAGAGTGAGTGGAGGGAGAATTCATTTAAACACCCCCCGGCCTGGACTATATAATCTTGATGATGTACTGCTCTAAACGAAAGTAATTAAATTTCGGTCAGGAAGACTAGTACGGTTGTAATTGACGTTCCAAGTCAATTTTGCAATTGATGAAATAGGTACGTACTTCAATGAAGGTAGGAACAGATAACGTAGTGTATGGACCAGCATCCAATATCAGCGGGTGATTTAACTTTCCAGCTAGCAGGTGAAGTTCTTTGCGCACACGCACGTCACTCTGCCACCAGTCACTGTTGTAGATTCCTCTGTCTACTTGCTTACTCTGAAAATGAGACAACAAGACAATAAGAAAGAGAGCAGGGAAAGAAGTCCATGCATGATGACATCTTTTTTGACACAAAATTCTAAATGGTAACGTATTGGGAATTTCATGTCGGTACATAACTAAATTAATTAATTAATATTTGATTTAGATTTGACAGTACATTCAGACGATAGCCATGTAATAAAGTTTCTTCGTTCTATTGAATAATATTTATGATTATTATATACCTGAAGAAGTACTTCGTTACTATGCCAGCAGTACAAGAAGAGTTGTGATACTAAGCCAGACGTGTACTGAAAGACCCAGAGCTTTTGTGAGGCAGTGACTTCTTTCTGTAATAAAGCGTATTTTTTTCTCAGACTTCTTACAATTTCTAGCATAGTCATATATATTATAATTTATAGAGTATGAAAACTAAATAATAAATATAGATACTTCTTTTATTTAAAGAGCAATGTGGGGACTATGTCTCACGTACCCATCGCTTGCATAGTTGTTAAGAATTGAATATTTTTATAGAAGTACTTATTGTAATTATTTTAGAAAGTTTTATTTTGTGTTTTTCCCACGTTCCCACATCTGCAAAGCGATTTAAGTTATAGGTGCTATTGTCTTTTATGATTCTTTATTTTTAGTTAAGGTTCATTGTTCTATTATTTTCAGTTATCTTTTATCGTACTCATTTGTATTTTTTGTGTTTTAAAATGCAATCATTTTGCCGCGTCCTTTGTTTAGAGAACTGCAGATGTGGGAGGGTTTTGGTTCTGAGCTTGTCAGTCTGTTTTTGAACTAAGATCGTGCGAGGTCCTATCCTGACCCCGATAATTTTTACTCGCCGAAGCTCGCCGTAATCTAGTGTTTCTAGTAGTTTTACCGTTCATGTAACATTATTTAATTTTACCTTTTCGTGTCGAAGTGTAACTGCTAGTTTTAGTTACTTGATATGTTAATAAACTAATCGTTGCTTATTTACAACTTACTTCTGTGTGTTACTTGTCCACGTGGTTGCGAATTCCCACAGCAACACCAATAGGTTTTATTGCTACTTCTAGTTACTGTGGATATACCATCTTATTTAAGTTTTGTATTTGAGTAAATTTAAATTTGAAAGGTAGTTGGTTTAGAATACGTTTTTATTTTTAAATTTTGTACTCTATGACACTTGTTGTTGATACTGGTATATCTTTTCCTTCAATAAAACTCCTACATTGGTTATGGGCCCAGGTGCGATAAATACGAGAAAAGTAATCGGTACGTAGAGAGGATAATAAAAAATCCAGAATGTAAAGTCGATAAGAGACGGAGTAGCTGATCGAATAACGAGGTGCGAATACGAGCAACATGATGAAAATCGAGCCCTTGGGCAAAGAAAAATTGTAAAGGCAATTTATTTGCGCAAGTGTCTGCATGATAGCATAATATTTTGAAATTTTTAAATAAAGATTTGTTACTAAAACAGTAAATTGTATGAGGTGAGTTGTCTTTACTTGCAGTGCGCCCATGTAGTTACGGCTGGGCGGAACCCCATTTTGGGCGTTAAAATAAACCTACCTATAAATAAAAGAGATGGAGTTCCAAAAGGAAAAACGTTTTCGTTCAAAATTTTCTCCTCTTTAGGGATCTTTTTTCAGAATTTCCTACATATGACTAGTTTATGAGTTATTCACGAAAAACTAAAGGGCAGTTTTTGTTTATCTTTATTTGTTAACAACAATTGTAATTTTGTATGTGCTAAAATAATATCCTCGAAAAACATTTTTCTAGACGTCATTCCGCATCGAAGTTGCTGTCGCTCATTATTTTTAGGAGCTTTACGTTGATTTAACACGTTTTTGAACTTGTTGACTAGTCTATATACCTTTTCTCCAAAAATAATGACATAAGTAGAATCTCATTTCAATACCTAAAAATACCGTCGCGGATCGGGCAGGAGTTTTGTATTCATAGGTTCAACCATTATACATACCGAAGTAAATTGAACTACGCTGCCGCAAATTGTCATGGAGCACAGGAGCACATATAAAAACATGGTAGGCGACAGCAGCGAGTTGAAGATTGAGCAGTGCCTGTAAATACATTGAATTGAAGACTAATTAAACAAAAAAATCTGTACGTATCCCGTTCCATTTTAGTTGGACGCATGAAAACCGACTTCAAAAGCACAAAATAGGTAAAAAAAATCTTAAACTGCTTTTCTGAAGTCGGTGACTTCTGTCTATTTCATTATGATTGTGCCACTGAATTCTGAAGCTAAAGTTATTTTTTTACTTAAAGTCGGTTCAAGTTTTTTATTCATTTTCAGTTGTAATTAATTATACGAATATTTGCTATTCATTTAATATTGTAGAGATGATGTATCATAGAGATTGTAGACAGAGTGCTCAGCATCACTAAGACAGGAGCAGAAGGAGCAGTACTAGCTCAAATCAAGCTGGTATGGGAGTACTCTTCCCTCAAAGCTTTGCAGTACATGATCCAGCTTCTGCAGTCTCATTGCAGAGCGCTTGAGATACCAGCTGTCCTGGACCAAGCCCTGGACCTGAAGACTAAATGGGACACTGCAGTGGCTGTTGTTACCAATTGGCTTACAGCAGAGTTCGTGATGTTAACGCGTATCAGGAGCTGCATCACGCTCATTTTCCCGACTTATACTACGCTGAGCGTTCGCCAAGGCAAACAAAGTTATAGGAGAGAATTTCCAGATCTCCCAGACGCACACATCCCGTCACACTATCCTTATAATTCAAAATATATTTATTAAAACCTTCGATAAAGATTTCCTTTTCATTGTTTTCAACTCCTAACCGCTGAGGAAGTTGCACCTCCCATCATAATCTTCGAAAAACAGAACAGTAGTTACAAACTAAAAAACCCGACTGCAAATAATTATATTTAAATTAAATTAAATAAAACTTGGAAGCAGGCGGGGTCCATTCTATTTTCATTTCATAATTTAATATTCAAATGATGATTTTTTCTTTCATGATTTCAACAAGTGCTTTTTAGCCAATATTTTTTATTCCGCCTCCGAAATATATGAACGAGGTGTCTTTCGATTCGGAACAGCGTGCGCGAATTTTTGGTAACAATTAACTGTTAAAATGCGGTTTGGTTTTTTACTATTTTTTTACAAAATCTAAAGAGTTAGACATTTTTCAAACTTGAAAAAGGATTCAAAAAGAGGAAGACATTTCATATTGAGAAGGTTCCCAGAGGACTGAAAGTACTACTGAAAAAAGAGACTTTCGTTTGGAGGATGGGAAATCATCAAATGATTCTTCCCGCTCTGGCCGGAGCGGAATGGAGTGTCAGACTTCTACCGACTATCCATCACCAATGTTCCTTCTTAGCCCTTTGTGTTCGGGGCCGTGGTATCTCTTTCAAACAACCCGCAGCCTCGGCAGGCGATTTAGAATTTTAGATGAAGATACAATTTGCTAAACTTCAGTTACAAACTAGCTTTAACGTTATTATCTAATCAACGACCAAAGTGCTAAAACGTTATCGTAAAAACTTATGTTATACTTACTTTACTAAGGCGTTATGATGTCTATGACATTCCTTGATCCTATCTAAAAGGTCTTCAGGCGAAGTTACTTCATTAAATAAGCTGTTACATTTCTCTTTAAGAATCATCATCTGTCCCTTAAGATAAGACATGATAGCAACAGCATTCATGTCATAAACGGCTAATACTCCAGAGCCTTGGCTTCCCATAATTACATGAACGAAAATACTTCCCAAATACCCAGGCATTTTGGTGTTATCAAAAGGAAACCAAGAACAAAGTATTTGTGGCAATGGTTCAATACCCATTGATATCTCCTCCCGGTAAGAAACCGATGATATGTATTTCAAAAAGGGCATTAATATTAAAAGAAAATTAGTAATGAACACCATCACCCAAAACATATACGTGATTATCCTTGTATATGTTGTGTAATCATCCATGAGTTTTTTTATAACAGGGTCTTTTCTTCTAATTTGTTTTAATTCTTCCTCAGAAATATATTGAATGAGCTTCCTCCATTCGCTTTGCCACATAATGTAAGAATAACATTTTGCAAAGCAAATAACGCTTAAAACGGTCAGTGACATGTTGTTTAGAACTTTGTTAATATCGTGTCTAACAAAATACAGGTCAACAAACTGGCTTATGACAAAAAGTAATGTAGAGAAATGTATCGAATTGTAAGCAATGGTCCTAAATCTGCTCCCAGTTTGCCAGAGGCCAAATAAATACAATCCTTTCAATGTTGGCCCCAACAAAGGATTTTTTGGGTCCTCTAAATGTTTGGTATACGTAATTACTTTTTGTAAGAGCATTATTACTTTTATTGTGTGAAGTTTTCAATGGTTAAAGCAAAACTGTTCTTTGATTTGCAAGGGGTTGATTTCTTCAATAAAATTGACCAATTATTGAATCGGTCATTGTGCGCAATTTCATTTTTATTGTCTTCGTGTATGCATGTATCGCTCTGCGTAAATTGTTCATATACATGAGCCCTATTTTAGGGTTCCGTCTTAAAAATGCAAACCAGGTTTATTTTAATAGGTACGCAAATTTCCACCGCCAGCACCGACCACCCACCATTTTGGAAATGATTATTAATTATTTAGTTAAATTGTAAAAAACTAGCTTCTGTATTTTATATTACACTTACAGTTTTTAGTAGTTTTTGTCATAAATCGTTACAGACACAAAGGTTTTGTAGATAAGATGATGATAAAAATAAATTATGGTTTAGGTGATGGATGTATTATAAAAGTAATGTTTACTAGTTTTTTGTCAAGGAGTTTTCTCTACTCATTGGTGCTTTGTTCAAGTTGGTAACTACTAAAAATTTGGTAGTAGACAGGAAGGAACACAGTATAATAAAAAAAAGCATTATTTTTCTCGTACATTGAGAAAGTAACGAACGCAGTAATGGTAAGTCCATTAACATTTAGACACTCTATGCTTTTACCACCACTTCGTTTTGTAACACAACGCGGCAACGTCCACAAGGCATTTTAGCAGAATTTTTTGTTTTTAAAACCCAAATTTAAATTCATTGCAAAGACTCATAATTCAATGCAAAAATAAATTAATTCATTATTAGTTTGATATAAGAAACAAGCCTGAAATCCATTAGCACAAGCCTTTTTGACTTTAGGTGTTGCGGATAAATTTTAAGTAAATTTCTTTTTGGTTTACTTTACTTTTGGCGAAAAAATTGATACGGTTTAATTTTTAAGTGATAATATAACTAAAAAAATTTGGATTGACGTTGTCAAACTCAACCAGATTTGGGAATTTCTTAAAATATTTATAAATGAAAACGGAAAATTGTTAAGGACTTTGAGAGCTTCGGATCGAAAATATTGTATATTCACTGAATCTAGAAAAAGTGAAACGGAATATGTAGGTAATTGATATTGAACTTTTGTAGGTATTAGGTTTTTATACGGTTTATTATAGAAGGCTATCCATTTGACGTCTGTCATTTCGAGTCTGATGAAGTTAAAGAAACAATTTAAACGACAAACCATCATCATCTGCAAAGCCTCTTCCCAATTATGATCGGATTCGGAATCGGACTTCTAATCTCACAGGACTACCTATCTGACCTCCACATCCCGGTTAGTGCTGGGTAATAATAACCCCTTGGTGAGACCAGTTGTCGGTTTATAGTGCTTTGGAGGAAGAGTGGAGGAGAGTGCTTTATAGTGCTTTAGGAGCTTATTTATAAGATTTAAATTGTATTCTGTGCCAATTCTAATTTTGAATAAAATATATTATATTATTATTACATGTTTTTGGAATCAGCAATTGGTTGCCAACAAGGTGACCCTCTCAGGCCATTTTCAGTTTGGCTATTCATCACATAATTCAACAACTAAATTCAAAATTCAACCTATTATAGTATTTAAATGATGGAACGCTAGGAGGTGATATTGACACGGTTTTGAATGACCTACATCTCCTGAAACAATGAACGTGCTTAAGTAAAGAGACTAGTGTGTTTCTTAAATTTGTACAATGTTCTTGATAGATAGCGCTAGCAGCGAACGCAGTTGGTAGAGTAGTTTTTGTTAGCAGTTGAGAGAAGTCAATGGATCGAGCATTTTTCAATAATGTATAAATATGTTATTAAAAACCCTAAAAAGGAATTGTTCATTTGTTCTTTAAATGTCGTTTCTTCGTTTTCAGAGCAACGCAATCGTTTATTTAAATTACAATTCCTTAGGAGATATTGTCTTATAAAACGACATTCTTGTACCTACTGGTGATATTGAACATCGAGGAGTGCTTAATGTGGAGGTGATCTTAGTTGCTTTGTTTTTGTAGTTGCTATACGAGTATTAAAATGGTTATAATTATTTATTTATTTACCACTAGTTATAGCAACATTACAGACAATACATCCAATACAATGTTAGAAGACACAATAGAACACAAAAATGTAAAATTAAATTAAACCGTAAAACATGACAAAGCTCATAGTTGCACCCCATTTTCAATAACTATTTGTGCCCTTTGAATAAATTTCGCCAGGTTTTGACCAAATAAATCCTCCGATACCATTATAATATTAATAACACGCGCGGCTCGTGACATAGAAGCAAACTTAAGTAGGTTAGTCTTCGTCGCTGGCACATCTAACAATGCGGGGCGGCGGGGCGCTCCCACGCACCCATCAGGCGCGCGCAGGCGCAACGCAGCCAATACCTCGGGGTGATGCAGTAACCCTAGCAGTACACTCGCTACGTACTTGACTAACGTCACGTCCCTTTCTTACTGCCAACCTGGTGTACCCAACCATGCCCAGGACGAACAGACTTGGGTACATCAGGGGATAAATTATTTCTAAATTATTTCTTAAGACTGTCGAAATACTCATTTAATGATTCTTACCGAATTGGGAAAATTTCATCATTATCATTCTCTTGCCCGTATCCCAATTCATTTAAGGTCCGCGCAGCATGTCTTCCTTTTCTATACCTCGAATTGGGAAAGTTTGACACGATTAAATTAACTAATAAAATGATAATTTCTCAAAGCAAAAAACAAACAATGAATTAACTGAGGAATGACGAAATGTTGACCAGATCAGCAGCTAGACGCGCACGCCTTCTACCTCCGGACCAGTCATTCAGCTCCGCCTTGGCGTCGCTGCCGCTGGAACCCAGCCCCATCGTGAGTGCTGTGACAATGGCCACAGTCGCGTTGAGCTACAGCGATGAGTATTTCTCCCCCGTCCATGACGCTATCACCTGCTCGTCGACGAAGAGTACGCCGGTCGAGGGACCGCGAGGCCCACTTGCTTCTGATAAGGTGTGATGAACACAATCCATCAATGAGAACGTCATGCGCTCATGCTATACACGTTCGGATACTGTCTGTTTCAGGTTCTTGAGCCAGCTATCAACGTGTCGACTCAACGATTAATTATCGGATCAGGTACGAGTTATCCAGCGTACTCGTATGTTAGATGATACTGTAGGTAGGTGTATCACCTGCGAACTGAAATGCAGAGTAGCCATGTCATTGCTACACCGTCGCAGGCTGTGGTACCACCACAGTCGATCACAACACTTTATCGCGAAAACAGCGTGAGTAATGAAATGTTTACTAATGTAAATACCCAGTGCAATGAAAAAATAAGCAGTGCTTTTGAGGGTGAAATTCGGGTAATACCTATTTAATTATATAAATTAGTATGTAAGATAGCCCCTCGAGTTCAAAAGAGTGCAGTTTCTCTTCATTATCTGTCTATTCTAAAGAAATACTGCGGTTGGTACAAGTACCTACTTTATTGTTATCAATATGAAATTGTTAATTATCCACTGTGATCGGACGGTGAGAAATGGGCTAGCTCGTCGTCCGTCCTTCTTATGACGACGACAGGCCGTGTTAACGGCGCGTTTGTGTTCCACACGCGCCTCAAACAAATGTCAATGCCCCCAAGGGCCGACGCCCGTCGTCGGAGCTACGGGTTTTTTGAAAGAGATACCGCGGTCTCGAAAAGTCTGACACTCCTTACCGCTCTGTCCAGAGTGGAAAGAGTCATTTAAAGTTTTTAAATAAAAAAAGGTGGGAGAGAGAGCGCTTATGAAAAGTAAATGTCATTTATTTCCTGTACACCAGGCGGGTAAAGACGCGTGCAGAAGCTAGTTTATATATAAATTTGCGCTTGAGACAGCCACCTTTACTTGAGATTTTAAAACCAACTTTATTGCGCCACGTGACGCTATAAAATGGTGCCTGCGTCTGTTTATTGGCTGAAAGATCATTCCCAACCGAGACCTGAGAATTACACCGACGGAACCATATCACATTATGATTAACTCAAACCAATTTAGTCAAACAACCCTGAATTCCGCAGTAGAACCATTAAACAAGCTAATTTTCACTTAAAGAGTTGATTAAATATTTATGAAACAAGGTCTCCAGTTTGTAGGTAAAAGGTTGGCAATTTACGGAAAAGATTTTTTTTTTCTGCTAAACTTTTATTGGAGGCCTTTCCCCATTAGTGAGACAATATAAGGTAAGAAAAATAGAATTAACTAATTCGAAAGCTAATTCGTAGAATACATAGTAAGAAACAGTTTTAGAAGACTAACAAACAATTTTCAAAAATATTTAAATAATTTAATGTCTTTGAGAATACCGAGAATCGCGGGTAAAAGTCGGAACAATTAACAGGCTACATATGTTTTGACGGTATTTATTAAAGGGATTACAAAACATTGTAGGTTATCATTTTGTTTTTTTTTTTTTAAATTTGCCCCAAAGTAGGAATTTCTCCTTTATCGTGGGTGCGTTCACAAACATTTAAACTCACATACACAAAATATAATCCAGACCCGGAACAACTATCTGTTTTAACAAATGGATTCGGCTTTTAATCTCGGAAATAAATGTCAATCAACATTTAACGTGTGGTATAAGGTGGTACAATGTTTCGTGTCCGCCCTATTAGCCTGATCTTAGCTGGATCATGTTGGTCAAGATGTATGTAAAATTTCAGTTAAACCGGTTGAGAGAAACTCGGTTGGAAATTCAGAACTGGCCAGATTTGACGAAAAACTTACACCACACCCACATACTGCAGTGTTTCCCTGCATGCAAGTATGCTTAAAACCTCTTGAATTTATTAGTTGATTAAAATTTAGTGCCTTTTTTTATTTTAGGACATCCTGAAAAAAAACATGTTTTTTTCAGGGATTACAGTCGTAGTTTTTGGTTCCATGTAGGTACATGAAGTACAAAAAATGTCGTTGAAATGATTTAATGCCAGTCATATTTATCAGTATTGGCTTAAAAGTGCAGTTTTTAACAATGAAATATTTTATTAACTAAGGGTGTTTTTATGAAATATAATAAAATAATTCCGTTGTAACCGTTTCTAAAATGTATGTTTCGAAAATGTAGACAGGGTTTTATTTCATTGTTCATCTGCAGGTTTCACTCTAAGCCCTGAGGAGAAGCAAAAGCGAAGGGTATTCCTCCTCACCGAAGAATTTTCTGTTTCATAAAAATATCCAGGAGCGAGAGGTTCGATTGCCGTATGGTGGTGTGATATACCAGTCCAGCATAGCCATTCACAACCAGTCGATTGTCCGTCATATCCAATAGATCTATCGTACTATCGAAAATCGCTATTCACAATGTGACGGAAAAGGGATGCGTGGCGCAGGTTAATGAATAAGACCACGCAACCAGTCTACATAAAATATATTTTTTTCTTATAAAGATGGGTGTGGGAAGGTCTACAGTCACATACGCACTTAAAGCTCCCTTGTGGGATGCTCTGTATTGCCCTGATAGCCGGCGTGGCCATCGCCACGCCGGCTATCAGGGCAATACAGAGCGTATGCGGTCATCACCGCAGCGAGGTGCCACGCTGGATGCGTAGGGGCACCCCTACGACGGTCGACTGGTGTTCACGCCGACCGTCGTTACTCGGCTCGGCCCACGTGGCAAGTATGGCCAACAAGTGGGAAGTCCGCTGCCGGCACGTAATGGGCGCGCCGAAGGAATTAGCCGCGTAGCTTGCAGATGTTAGAATTGAGGGTGTTCCTCCAACCGGAACTTTGGACGTTAAAAGGTGTTCCTCCAGCTGGAACCTGGGACCCTGGAACATGACGTCCAGCGTGTCACGAGGTGGACAAAAGTCACCTCCGCTGATTGCGACACCAAAAGCCAAGCAAAGCGAGCACCAGTGCGCTAATGAAAGTGTTGTCATGTGCATTGGTGGATTGTCACAATCAAACGGAGTTTACATGATGGGAAGAGTGAAAAAGGCATGATAGCACATTTTGAGTGTGAAGCACAAAAAGTCAAAATGGAGGTTGGTTATGGAGTCACTGAATTTAAATGCACGATGGTGGAGAAATATCAAGATTGATGGTAAAACATTAAGCCCGAATGATGGCGAGAGGTAGGCACGCGTAATGGGCGCAGGCGCACACCCGCTAGGAACGCACGCCTACGCCGGAGACCGAATTTGCAGTGGGCTGTGTCACCGACTCACGTCGTAATGACATCTAACCGGAACGGACGGCTATTGGTCACTCTGCTCTTGTAGTGATGCCGCGCGCGCACTATACGTCATTAACACGTTTAGTAAGGTTTGTTCACCACAGCACTACAACTTATTACCTATGGCCCGTCGGTGATGTTCCTAATATTTCTACGTCTGTGGTTCTTTGTTTGACAGATTGAATGTAAACATTGAATCATTGCAGTGTTTTATTGTTAAATTGATTAATAATGTTTAGTTACTTAAAAATGTAACGTACTACGTTACAACAAAATGAAGATTATCAATCCTGCCGACAGCTATTTGATATCGGATGTGCAATCGAATCAGAATAACGACGCCATTTTGTACTATACTATAAACATGAGCCGTTGCGTATGAATTTAAAGTTGCAATGCTTGTAAAAGGCTGCTAAGTTATAAGTACAAACCAAAATATACCTAACACCTCATTGTACACTTGGTACGTAATAAATGTTATGTTTAGTTCCTCGACGGATATTCAGAACAATGTATAGTTTATCTAAATATAATTACTCATTAAAGATAATTTATTGACTACATTAAATGTTCACCACGAGTGTTACCACATGTCAATGACACCACCATGTCAATCGAATCTGTGATTAGCATCTGACAATCGTTCGATCCAAAACTCTGATACTCGAAGAAGTGTCACGATCGATTGGACTTCGATTCGATTGTTTTTGAATAGCTATGCCGGAGAGGAGATAGGGAGCCACAGATGATGTGTGTTATGTTTAGACTTACCTGCGGTGGCGGAGCGGCGGCGGTGGGATCACGATGTCAAGTAAACTAACGAGCTAAAGTTCGCTCACAGAAAAAACAGAAAATTAACGCAAGATCTTGTACGCTTCTGAAGATAATAAATGTAGTAGTGAATGTACGTAGAATTAAAGAACTTCTAACACAGCTTTGACAGAATATTTTCCTCCAACTTTGCCTATTAAAATTCTCGTTACGATAAACAGTTTAATTGGTAATTTCGCGAACAACTTGACATGGGTTTAGCAAATTGGTTGTTAAAACTTCGCTAAGAGCCGTAATGGATATTGGGCCTCCGCCATTCCCTTGGCGTGGTTAATGTGATTAACATAACGTTGTTTTGAAATTTGCTACTTTACTACTGGCTGGAAACATAGATTTTTTTATATCCCCTACGAGTTTGCCTGTATGGAGGTCGGAAATGATCCGATGGAAACTTCATAATCATAGACTAAACTTTTGTCAACTACGTTGGGGTCGGCTTCTAGTTTAACCGGCGAGGTGCCCCTATTTATCCCAGTGACAGACTCGTTTCTTCTTGAACTTTATCTCAGAAATCGTATTATATCAGGAACTATTTTCGTTTTATGAAAAGCTAATAATAATGTCAACGATATCTGCACATATTTGACATTAGAAAGCTTTTGTTGAGGCTCTATTAATAAACCGGATGTCACGCGGTTTCACCCGCGTAGTTCCCGTTCCCGTGGGAATACAGGTATAAAAAGTACCATATTTTGTCCCCCGGGATGGCATTCAAACCAGTGTTCAGTAGTTTCTAAGTTTATTCGTTACATACAAAAATACAAATTATTCTTCTTTATATTAATACGAGTACTAGCGAATCTGGCAGACGTCGTGCTGCTCAGACAGCAGCGCCACCTACCAAATACCGGTCCAATTGTGTTATTGAAGTGTTCAAGAACCCATTGAAAAATCCCCAAAAAGTTTCATCCAAATTGGTCCAGCCGTTTAGGAGGATTCGGTGACATACACACGTACAGTAGAATCATATAATATGTCGGCATCTAGTCGTATTCAGTACGCCAGCGCCACCTAGTGGCGCTTGATGGAGTCATTGATGAGCGCGCCGGCCGGTCTGTATGTCAGTCATTGGTGCGTGCGCCGGCCGGTCTGTACGTCACTTCCCAGTGAACGGGCGCAACGGCGCATGCGACCGCTGATCCATCGTGTGTTCTAAAATCGTCCTCTTACTGCAAAACCCAACTAACTGCACAATTATACACTTCTCATCAAAAAAATCGAAACACTTTCGTTTTTATTGTTTTTGTCCTAATTTTTTACAAAAGAGAATTAATTCCATGAAAAAAAAACATTATTGTGTAGCTGGCAGTTTGGTCATTACAGTAAGAAGAAAAAAATCAAAATTCGAAATTAGAATTTCATTTGTTTATCCTATAAATGAAATTAATCACTGTTTTGAGACAAATGTGTATTTAGGGTTGGAGTACGTTTCTCGTTTAAAAACTAAAAATTAGCGCTTGTCTTTAAACTTTTTGTTTCTTATTTCATTTACTGTGACTTTGGGACGTCTGAAAAAACTTTTTTTTTCTAAAACATATGGATACTTCGCCCGCAGAAGCCGCCCAAGTGGTGGCATTGCTGGATTCTGGACTTAGTCAGCGTGTTGTGGCTGCAAGATTGCATCTAAGCTTATCATCTGTTCATAGAGTCTACAAACACTATCGGGAGACTGGTTCGTTCACGCGCCGTTCAGGATCTGGCAGGAATCGGGTCACTTCTGAGCGAGATGATCGATTTATTGTAACAACTTCTTTACGAAATCGACGCCTTAACGCTTTTCAACTGCAGCAGCAGCTTCGCGTTGTACGAAGAGTAGCTGTAAGTGACTCTACAATAAGAAGAAGGTTGAAGGAACGCGGATTGGCACCGCATAAGCCAGCGAATGGGCCGAAATTAACTACAGACCATCGAAGAGCGCGCCTTAACTTTGCACGCGAGCACCTAACTTGGTCATACCTTCAGTGGAGCAAAGTACTGTTTTCTGATGAGTGTAAAATTATGCTGTATGGTAACGACGGAAGGAACAAGGTCTACAGAAGAGATGGAGAACGCTTTGCACAATGCTGCATTGAAGAAAAGGTCAGCTATGGTGGCGGTTCGTGGACGGTTTGGGGAGGAATCAGCGCCGACGGTAAGACAGAACTTGCCTTTGTGTCTGGGCCACGGCTGCCTGCACTAAACTCTCATCGGTACATCGAACAGTGTCTTGAACCTCATGTGATGCCCTATGCACATTTTATTGGCAACGACTTCATATTCATGCACGACAATGCTAGAGCTCACACCGCGGGCGTCGTACGAGATTATCTTACCGAAGTCGGTATCTCCATTATGGTATGGCCAGCAAGAAGCCCGGACATGAATCCCATTGAACATCTATGGGATGAATTAAAGAGACGAATTCGAGCAAGAGATCCAGCCCCAGAAACACTTAGCCAGCTGCAAAATGCAATCCAAGAGGAATGGGATAATATACCACAACATGTGATCGTGACTCTCATCCGATCGATGAAGAACCGTATGGAAGCAGTAGGTAATAAGAGCTCGCGGAGGGAATACAAGTTATTAAATAAACGTTTCTTACATTTTTTTTTCATTTACGCGTGTTGTTTTACCCATTTCCTTCATATTCCATACAGGGTAAAAATTACTCATTATACAAAATACGAAACCTATGAAGACTTCATTTGAATTTAGAACATTAACATTAGGATTTAAAAACCTCATACTACTCACTATTAAATGACATTTTACATTTATTCCTAAATATACACATTTTTCTGATAATCCTTATCAAATCATAAACTGCGAGGTGTTTCGATTTTTTTGATGAGAAGTGTAGTTTCGAGAAAACCGTGTTTGAAGGTTCGAATCATGACTATTAAAACAACTGATAATGAGGAGAACTCGTATATTTTTGATGTATTATTGTATTCATCATTATAATAATATAATACTTTTTAATTTACATACAAATTCCATTTTATTTTCAAAATTTGGCACCAAAATTTTCATCTTTATTCTTTTCTTTTATATTATAATAATTTCAATCAGAATACATAGAATACTAAATGAGACTAAATTCAAGAAAACACCATAAGAAGAAAAATAAATGACATTATGTCATGTCATCCCAAAATGAAAAGTGAAGTAAATTGTTGAAATATGACGAAAATAATATGTTGACAAGATCTGCAGCTACAGCAAGACGTGCACGCCTTCCACCTGCGGACACGTCGCTCAGCTCCGCCTCGCCGCCGTCGGAACCCAGCCCCATCGTGAGTGCTGTGACACCGCCCGCGGCAGTAGCGTCGAGCTCGAGCGACGAGTATTTCTCGCTGTCCCCGACACCACCACCTGCTCGGCAACTGAGAGGACGCCGGCTACCGGGCGGCTTAGAACCTCGAGGCCCACCAGCTTCTGAATTGGATTCCAGCTCCCGGTGGAAGTGTGCAGCGCATGCGATGGACGCAATCCATTAATGAAAATGTCATGCGCTCATACTACGGGGCTACAGAGGGAGGAATCAACCTGACCGCGCACCGTGTTCGGATGCTCTCTCTGTTTCAGATGCTTGAGCCAGCTGTCAACGTATCGGCACAACGACTGTCGGATCAGGTGCGAGTCATCCAGCGTAATCGTATATTGGATGTCACCGTACTTGATCGCTTGCGGACTGAAATAGTAGCCACGTCATTGCTACGCCGCCGTCGCAGACTGGTACCACCACAGTCTACCACAACACTTATTCGCGAAAACGACGTGAGTAATGACATGGTTAGTAACGTAAGTATCCAGTGCAGTGAGGAGATGAGGAGTACTTTGGAGGGTGCGATCAGAGAATGATGCCCGAACTTAGACCACGCTTACCTCGTTTGCCCATGCATAACATAAATAGGGCGCTGGTAGCTGTTCTGGATTCGCAGATGTCAAGCTATTTTGATAACTGCGATAACCTCACTGATGCTCATTCCAAAACCAACCGTACAGGCTTGGCAGTACAGGATTGAACGAAGCATTGCTGGCTGTCCGGAGCGTTCATCGGCAAACTAATCAGCTTCCGCGAGGGCAACAATCGCCCTTGAATGATACGCTTTGTGAGACGGGCATTTGCGGGGACTGACATCAGTCCTCGACACTACATGTTTCGTGTCACAGAGCGCATCGACTTCTGGAAGCAGAACGGTACACTCTGAGTCGCGCCTTCCAAAGTGAGGATAGGTAGGTTTACAGAGCTTGGAAGCGACCGGACTAAGGTGTGACACACGTGCTTGCCGGATGATAACGCCATATTTTCGTTTTGGCGCAACATCTGGTCGGTACCTGTCAGTCATACCGAGGGCGAAAGGACTCGGGACGTCAAGCGAGCGTGTAATCTAAATATCAGAAATATGGGCAATAACAATCAGCCCCCAAGATGTAGGTTGTGCAATTCGTCCGTTGCCTAATTGGACTACACAACTTCTGCATTAAACTATTCACAAGATCGCATGCTTGCTTGGCAGCCCTATTCCAGTCAGTCTTACTGTCAGGGTCGCTGAGTTCCTGACGACTGGAATAACTCACCTGCTCCATAGAGCAGTACTGCGGAACCCAAAAATTATAGACCGATTACGTGTCTTCCAACGGTCTATAAAGTTAGTGGGTACCTCAATTTTGAGAAACTAAACCCATATTAACAACGCACCTAAGATGAGCTTTGCGCCTTAAGCGCTTTTTATCCGTAGGTTCACCTGCTCCATAAAGCAGTACTGCGGAACCCAAAAATTATAGACCGATTATGCTACTCCTACTTCTGTTACCCTTCCTACAGCTGATTCTTCTAGCTCATCACAAACCGTTTAACGGGGAAGATCGAGGTAATCCCATTTTCTACTTTCAGATCCTCCTTTATCACTGCAGCTTTCAGTGCAAACGGAGATCTCTCTTTGATGCCTATCTCAGCCCGGGCAAAACCATTGGTTGAACTCGGATCCCAAAAGACTCTTCTGAACATCTTAAATCAGGATCTTACCTCTATTCTTTCTAGACTGATGATCTATCCCTCGGTCCCTCCTTCACCAAGGAGTTCAATTCAATATCTGACAAGGAAGTCAAGGTCAAGCTCCTGAAGAGCACTTTGGGTAGTGTACCGTTAACGTACTCCATGTAGATAACACGTTAATTGGACTGAATTTATTATAAAAAATTAGATTTTGAAATAGCAACGATTAACGTCATTCGAGCAGTATTTCCAAACGTTACAGTAAAAGGGTGTAATTTTCACTAACTAAGAGCTATTTGGAAGAAATGACGTGCATTAGATTTGACAAAATCTAAGGTCCAGAAATTAAGACAAGTGGCACTATCCGCTGCCTCTCTTACCAGAAAGTCAAATTATTAATAGCCATAGCCCATAGTTATTTTTGTTTTATGTAGCCAGCCAGAGCCCAGACGATAGTAAATAGTAACGTTTAAATAACGGTGCATAATACATGAAAATTGATGAAGAAATTGAACGATAATTCAGTTACGAAGATACGATATAAATAACATCATATAACATAATAATAAAAAATAGTGCAGCAATAAAAAGCGTGAATTCTTACAAACTAACATGTCAATTCTTTTATTTGCTGTGAAAGTTGTTTACACTCTAAAGTAACGAACTTATGTTTTGGCGCTAAAGGCGAAAAACATGTGCTATGAAATGAATTCACCGATTTATTAAAATCTTACACTTTGTGTTTTCCTCATAAGTAAAGCTGTAATGCTCGTTTTCACCGAGTCTAAGCGACACCCTAATTGATACTTGTTTACTTGGATGAATTCACTCGAACGTGTGAAAGTATTAAACGACAGAGCCATTAATGATACACAGTGCAGTTTTGCATTCAGGAGGTTGACTTAAAAGACAATTAATCAATATAAATTGCGCTACTATAAAGTCACTTTTAACATTGTAACTTTAATAAATGTTGAAAGTGGTTTTGTTTACTCTGCCCTGGGGGCTGAGAGAACTTCATACTCATTCAGATCTCTCGCTGATGTGTTGTTGCCGCTGTGTTTCGGATCATTTAGCTCCCATCAAAATGGTTGAGTTGAATGGTGCTGATCCATTCGTCATGTAAGTGGTCAGGCGCTGTCAGTAGAGACTGGTCATCTCTTAGTTGCCATTGTTTATTTTATTTTTTTTATGTGTTTGTTACATCGTTTACTCTTTACGCTCTCAACTTTGCACGTATTTTTTACATCGTTCTCACATACATAATGTAAGATCTAATCATGATGTAACCAAGAATTTGGAACAATATATTGATTTAAAAGGGTGTCCATGGAGTTTCTTGCCTGTTCTTCTCCATAGAGATCTACGCTAGGGAATTGACAAACACAGTACTTTCACAAGTTATTATGCCTTATGACTGTGACTGTAGCTTCGTTATAATGTTTTTCTGACTATCAAAAGTACCTTTTAAGGTTTGATTTAAATAAATGCTTTGAGTTTGAGTATGTCATTGCTCAAATATGTATCGTCCGTTCACAACTCGTCGGACATTAGTGATGACCGCCGGACATTAGATCACTACAAGTCATTAAACCAAGATATTTTTAATCTCTTGCTCTTATACCAAACTATTTTGAGTCTCGGTGCAGAATATCTTCTTCTTTCATGTTTGTCTATTACTCGTTATCTCGTTATCTTATCAGCAGGGCTATTGCGTATCTCTGTTGACAGATTTATTGATTATCACTTTGGCTCTGTGTGCTTTGGTTAACTGTCAAATAGTTCCATTTTGTACTAAACGATAACCAATTTGACAGTTAATCCATGGACAATATGATAGCCACTGACATTTTAAAGATACGCAATAGCCCTGCAGATACCTGAAGAGGTATCTATCCGTTATGATAACGAAAACTAAAGACCAAAGACACGATGTATGGACTGTGTAAAGGATGATATGGCAAGACCTTTGTTATTGCCATACCATCTTCTAAACTTCTTCTTCTATTCCTATTATATTCCTCCAAAACACTGCAAGCGTACAGTTACAAAGTAAATTAGCCCTGTTCATTGCAGTCGTTAGCATTATGAAGGAGAACACACAGCTCCAGATTTGCTAGCTTGGATTCCAGCGCAATTTCTTGACGAGTCTTTGTGCTTGAAAGACGTAGTAAAGTTATTTACAGAGAGTCAATTTGGTGTAACTATGTGGTCTTCTTGAAACTTACATAAATATTGTGTCGAATAGTTAAGGAGGTGATTAGCTTGGTTCCGTACCTACGAAAACAACACAATAATAACTGGCCAAGAACTTAAAAAAAAAAACTGTGCCCCACAATAAGAATTTCTCCTGTATCGTGAGAGCGTGCCGCAAAATATTATGGATTCACAGTAGTATTCAAAACTACGATTAAAATTACTGTCTTCCTAATATCTTCCGTGAGTATTTTTTAATGTGCAATTTTTGATTCCATTGACTTTAACCTACAGTGGTAAAAAAATTGTAGTGGTACGTCAGTACAACACACTTAAAAAAATGCTTGTTTAATTTAATGGCGATTTTGGAAAGTTAATATGGTTGCTATAATGACCAATCATAGAAAATCACAGACCCATTCACAGAAACAATTCACATTGGTTGAAGTAAGGTTCTCATTACAGGACCATCACAAACACATTTATGGAGAATATTATTAATATACTGATTTAGGATTCTCAATGACGCTGACTGTGCACTCAAAAGCACCCTTGTTTGAAGGCTGAGCTTCTAACAGTCGCGTTTAACCCTTGTACTTATACCCAAAGAATTTCAAACCTTATTTGCTATAGTTAGGGTTTAAGTTGCTAAGAGAAGTGAGTTGAATCTGAAGAATTTCAAGTCTCATAGGATAAGTGGCGTTTACGAATGACATTAAGTGTGTGAATTGGCAATATTTTCTCGTTAAGTTTTATTTACAAGAATCCTACATTTATTTCATCTGCTTATCCAGATATGTTTGTCCAATATCAATGTGTTTCCTGCGACTTTGACGATTTTTTCAACCCACGAGCGACCCTGGTTTCTTTGGCCTTTGGCCACGACTCGGTCAGTCTTGCTCAATCAACCATCTCCGCGTTTACCCAGTTGTTCTGCTCAGGTCCACTTGAGGCGCACCGCCCAGGTCCACTTGAGGCACAGCGCCCAGGTCCACTTGAGGCGCACCGCCCAGGTCCAGGTCCTTGATGTAAGAGGTGCGCATGGCTTGCACCATGTGGCGTGGTGCTTTTATGAATGTTTTTAGGTACTTCTCATACAAAATAGGGGTTCTAGGGTCTAAGGTCACGCACTGTCACTGAAGGTAGGAAAACGGTACTGCCCTGAGCAACCAGAAGACGTCGATCGCCACGCACGGTAGGTAGGCCGGGTCAGGCGGCCTCACGCGTCGGTAGGGACGCGCGGCAGGGCGATCGCCACGCACGGTAGGTAGGCCGGGTCAGGCGGCCTCACGCGTCGGTAGGGACGCGCGGCAGGGCGATCACGACGCACGGTAGGTAGGCCGGGTCAGGCGGCCTCACGCGTCGGTAGGGACGCGCGGCAGGGCGGTCGACCAGGTGGGCAGCGGGCTCAGGGCAACTAGCCCTAGGCAGCGTTGGTGGTAGGCAGGTAGCGGCAGCGCAGACGGCCAGTAGGTAGCGGCGGCAGGCCACTGTCTACACGGCCACGCCGTCGTCTGGTGCCGGACGCTTAGGCGTCGCAGTTTACAGGCGGCTCGCGGTAGGGCGGCCGTGCAGATGCGCGCTTCTCACCGCGTTGGTAGATGCGCGAGAGACAGAACAGTGCAGCGTGAGCGAAGCAGCCATAGTTGGCTAGCCAGCGCTAGGAACGCTATTTTGTTCCACTCGTACTAACTTTTTGACCGTATATGTCTGTTGGTAGGACACATTGGTTAAAATGGTAGTTTTATACATATAATTCGTAATTGAGGAATCGTATTGAACTGAAATATGATTTACTTTTTCACATGGTACCTATTAAGTTATTCTTTTAAAAAAATGTGCATCATGCGATTTTGGTTTAAACGCTTTCGCTCTCTAGGAACTTTGATATAAAGAACGAACCAGGTGGAAAAGACAGCACACACAGGTGAATAACAATCAATTGAACGAGATGGTGAAAGTCAATCCAATACCCAACTACCCAAGAATTAGCGGCATGGTTTAACGTTACCTTACCAACAATATTGACTCATTTGAGTCAAATCATTAAAATACAAAAATATGAAAATTGGTTCCTTTTACATGGATTACCTGAAACTTTTTGCTAACAACGATTTGCAACTGATGGAGCTACTGAAGGTCACTGAAACTTTCAGTAGCGCCATCAGGATGGAATCCGGTGTGGACAAATGTGCGGTCATGCACGTAAAGCGAGGGGGGATTGTGGAATCTGTGGGAACCCAGCTCACAGATTCCATAAATCTTAGAATCTCAGCAACCGAAACCTATAGCATTTGGGTATGTCGAAAGCACTGGGCATCAACGTTACCGACATGAAACAATTGTTGTAGGAGCGCTTCTTTTGCCGCCTGAGAAAAGTATTTAATAGTCTTTTATCAGGCGGAAATAAGGTGCGTGCCTTCAACGGTTGGGTCATGTCGGTTTTGATGTACTCTTTCAGCATACTCAAATGGACTCAAACAGAGCTAGATGCCCTGGATAGGCGGGTCCGTACATTGTTGACGGCATACCGAATGCATCACCCACGGAAGTGTGTAGGTCGAGGCTTTTTAAATATTCTCCACAACTGTGAGATATGCAGTCACAGGAAATATTTTCTCGAAGCCGGCGTAGTGCTTGACACTAACGACCGCATGGAGGTATGGCAGAGTAAGGAGCTTCACGGACGCTTTTTCCGGGCCCTACACGGGTCCGACGTAGACTTCTTAGCATCCGTAGCCTGGCTACGTTTATAGTATATGCTATATTCCTACTTATCATTATATATATCACATACCATTTATCATCCTTTTTATAGTTTATCTTTATTTATACTCGGCGAAACGTTCTAAACGATTCGTTTCCATTTAAATTGCTAAAATTAAATATTCTATTCTATTCTATTTTTAACGAATGGCAATTGAAGCCGATGTCGACTATTCTGCCAATGTCGAAAGTGAAATGGAACGGCAAGTGAGTGTTATAAGGAATAAAAATCAATAAAAACTGTAAAAATAAATAAAAAAAACTTCGGTTGATACAGTTGCGACTTGTTGGGTTAGTAGTAGACTGAAACAAACAAAAAATAAATAATAAATATATATTATAATTGTTAAAAACATACATATACCACAACAACATAGAGTATTTTGATGTAACAGCTTATAGTTTTATACTGTTGTGGCGGATGAAAATCATCAACGCCACAAGTAGTTCGGAGGAAGGATGTGTTAAAAGAGAAGGGAAATTAATCGGGAGAGGAATTTTGAGTTTAGGAAGGCGGCCATATAAATCAAGAGGTGGGACGTTGCTTGAGCATTCAAAGAAAATGTGGTCTAAAGTACCCTCTCCCAACCCACACTCGCAGAGAGAGGAGTCACGTGCATGGATTTTGTGTAAAAACACGGGAGTACAACAGAAACCTAGTCTGATTCTACATAGGACGGATGTAACAGTTTTAGAGACCTTTTTGTACCCGTAGAACCAAGGTTTTGGTCTAATGGTTGGTTGGACTGCGTAGTAAAACTTGCCTTTCTTAAAATTAAATATTAGTTTTCATATTTTCATTGTTGTGACATGTATGTCAAATGTGCCAAACTGTCAGTAGGTACTTTTCTTTTTGTCATAGTTTCTTTCTAGTTTAGTCTAAGAAGGTCACTTTTTGGTTTATATAACTTCATTATTTTTTATCATTGTTAAGCTGAATAATTGTATTTTATTAATTAATAAAAATAACTTTATTTTAAATTATAATTTTAAAATTCTAAAAGCACACTCGGAGGTTCTATTACGTCTTGGTGGAATACTCCTGGCTGGTTATATGACTGGCAGGTGACATGTCATATTTCAATTCGAAATTGTCAAAGAATTTTAGAAGAGAAGAAAATGTGATTTTTTGGTATAAAAATGGGCAGCTGATGCTGACCCAAAAACTTTTACACTGGATACCACGCCGAGATTATGTCCGGTTGATTTTACGTTTTATTTTACGATCGACTCTACGCTGAGAATCAACGCTACTCGTTTCTGTCGAGATTCAGTCAATTACACGGGAATCTACGTCGAGGTTGTCCTGTTACTACGTATGGATTCTGCATACATATAAATCTACGAAGTTCTACTGTCCAGACCAACTCCAAAGTGGATCACCATCATTCATTACCAAAAGTGGATCACCATCTAAGAAGCGGATCTCTCTTCTCTCAATTAAAAGTGGTTCACTAACTAAATTTTAAAAACCTCCGCCGCCTGAGTGTGTGATAGGTAGGAAGGTGTTTTATATATTCTTTTGTATTTTTTATCTTAAAAATTAATATTTATTGTACAATCTACCTTCTCTTTTATTTTTTTATTAGGGATCGGTAGATTCGTTACACGTTCCGGGGAACTCTTCGGAGAAACCGAAAGTTTTGTCTGTGCAATTATGGACGAAGTTATAATGACGAATAACTACCGGAGATTTATTGTGAAGGACGGTACGGTTGACATATGTCGGGCATGCCACCGTCCGGGCGAATCAATCCGTCACATTATCTCCAGATCTCGTCTGGCTAACGGAGAATACTTGCATAGACACAACCT
Organism: Diarsia rubi; assembly: GCA_932274075.1. Lineage (NCBI taxonomy): Eukaryota > Metazoa > Arthropoda > Insecta > Lepidoptera > Noctuidae > Diarsia > Diarsia rubi. The sequence goes on from OW026433.1 coordinate 5,351,219, forward strand.
TGTAGCAGGATTATCCATCAGCAACTTGCTCTAAAATACAACATTGTGGAATCGGTACTACAGGTATGCGCCCGACCCAGTTCTCGAAAATGGCCATATCACACTGTACTGGGATCAATCCATCATCACTGACTGGACTATTGTAGCCAAAAGGCCTGATAATATAGTGGTGGTGGATGGATCAGAGCGGCGCGATGATTATTGACATAACCGTCTCGCATGACGAGAACCTCGTGAAAGCCGAGAAATATAAGCAAATCAAATATCTTGACTTGGCTCGCGAGGTTGTCGACATGTGGGGTGTGAACTCAGCGGTCATTGTGCCGATAGTCGTCACAGCCAATGGCTTAATTGCCAAGAGCCTCGACCAACACACACCACACCTCCACCACCACCACCACCACCTCCACATAGAGCCACCACCACCCACCTCGACATAGAGGGCGAAGAAGGAACATGGGTGGTTTTTAGTCAGTAGAAGTCTGACACTCTCTTTCGCTCTGCCCAAGAGAAGGGGTTATTCGATGACTTAACATAAGCCAAAAAAAAAAGGAGGCTCTCGTTAGGTAGCTGGATCAAGGGCTTGATGCAGAGAGCGGTACTCCTGGACACGGCTCGTATTGTTAGGAGGTTCCGTTCTCTGGAGCCCTGACCGCCGGTAGCTTGGACCCTGTTTCCGATACCGGTGGGTTACAATTTTTTTATATTTTGAAATGTTTTTATAATTGTTTTTATAAGAAATATTTAAAAATGTATTAAGTTTGTAAAAAAATTAATAAAGGAGATAATTATATTATTTAATTGTAATTTATTTCTTAAGAAATTAAAAAAAAAACAAAAGATGAAGACAGTGCTTCGAAAAGTCGTGTCAAGTTGTGTGACGTCACAAGGTTACTATTTTCTTACCCACAAAGTGACGTCAAAAGCCCCCAATCATCTTTGATACGTTTTATTTTCGTAATTTTTTATTAATTTGATAAAACAAGAACACGTATTCAGTATTTTTCGATAATCTAATTACACACATCAAAAGTGTCTAGGGATCAAGCATTTTTATGCGGATTTCTTGAGATTGAGATGTGGCTTTGTAATAAATTTATGATTTTATAAATTTATATGGATCCTTTTTGGTGCATTTCATAATTTGAATCAGGAATTGTGAATCAAATTCGAGTAAAAGATGAAAATCAGCTGTCAATATTTTCCCTATAAAAACATACAACGCATTGAAGACATTATTAGTGCTACTGTTTCCCTACTACTGATTAAAACCAACGTTATTATGGAGCGGCGACGTCATTTAAGCAGGGAAGAAATGCTCAGAGCCGTGGGAATGATAGAAGCTGGTTCCCGGCAACGTACTGTGGCTTTAGCTCTGAATACAAGTCAGAGTGTTATCAGTCGACTTTGGACACTACCGAAGCACTGGTACCGTGGCTGAGCGCCATGGAGGACGGTATCGCTGCACCACACGGAGACAAGACCGATACATTCAAATCTTAACTCGAAGAGCTCCAACAATAACCGCCATGATGTTAGCCGTGAGGCTTCATCACTCTTCAGGGAACTTAATTAGCGACCAAACAGTCAGAAACCGCTTGCATGAAGTGAACCTTCATTCCCGAAGACCGCTACGGGTACCACCTATAGCAATGCACAATCGTAGGATTCGATATCAATGGGCTCTTGAACACAGAAATTGGGCAGAAGAACAATGGCGTTTCGTGTGCTTTTCTGATGAGTCTCGTTTTGGTATGAGACCGGATACAAGACGTATACGACACTGGAGAACCCCTGGACGCCAACAGCGATTAAAATCCTGCCAGGAAGTCCGTCCTTATAGTGGTGGAACCATCATGGTATGGGCGGGTATTTGAATCGGCGGAAGAACTGAGTTGATTTGGATCAGAGGCAACCTCAACGCTCAAATTTATGCTGAGACGATTGTATCAGACGTCATCGTTCCTCTACAAGTGCAAATCGGTCCCTTATTTCAGTTAATGCATGATAATGCACGACCGCACACCGCAAGAGTTGTAAGACAGACTCTCGCCGCAGCTAACATCAATGTCCTGCCCTGGCCTGCTCAGTCGCCAGACTTGAACCCGATTGAGCATGCATGGGATATGCTAAAGAGAAGAGCTCTGCCGAATATGGAGGGTATCCAGTCGCAAGAAGACCTTTTTTTGTTGTTGCAACGAACATGGGCGGCCATTCCACAGCGTGATTTGGATGAACTCATTTTGAGTATGCCAAACCGATGTTCTTGTGTTGTTAGTGTTCGCGGTAGAAACACGGATTATTAATTGTTTAAGTTACCCAATAAAATTTTAAAGAAAACTGTTATTTCAGTCTTTTTTTCGAACTTTAATGTTAGTGGTTCAAATGTCAAAAATCCCTTTATTAGGAAAATGGCAAATTTCTTTATTAATGCAAAGGTGACTTGGTTTATCGTTACTGTGACAAACGAAAACACTTTATTTGATGAATCCTTAAAGAAAATTTTAATTAATATCAATCAGGAGAAAAGTTATTGCAAAAATATATGTTGATCCCTAGACACTTTTGATGTGTGTAGATATTTGTGTAAAATACCCTATTAATGCATACAATGTTGACGATTTGAACACCTTTTTTTTTTTTTTTTGGTGGGTGTAAAATCATCGAATAACCCCTCCCGCTCTTGGGCAGAGCGAAAGGGAGTGTCAGACTTCTACTGACTAAAAACCACCCATGTTCCTTCTTCGCCCTCTATGTCGAGGCCACGATAACCGTTGGACTACCCGCGGCCCCGACAGGCGTCGGCCCTTTCGGGCCCCTCCCATGTTGCTGACAACGATTTGAACACCTTAATTACAAAAAAAATATAAATTGAGTATGTAACACAAACTGCGCAGTGTTCAAGAACCCAGGTCAAGTGTCTTCATTAAATTGAAGGCAATAACCGCTATAATTAAATTTTAATTGCAAAACACGAGCAAGCCACTCGAGTTACCCAAATTGATGTAGTCGAGACGAGTACAGCTTGTTATCAAGCTACTCGTAAGTGGGGTGAAATATTTTAACAACATTTTCTGCTTTAATCATTAAACTTTTTCCGTTTTTTAATAAAAAAGATCGGGTAGACTTCTATGAACTCTGGTCCAAGAAGCTTTGTTGAATGTAAGTTTGTCAAATCACTTGTCGTGTTTGTCGTGTTTGTTGCTTTTCAATCACCAAAATGTTGTTTCGGGTTGTCAGGCGACAACCCGAAACAACATTTTGGTGATCACGATTGAATATGAATTTAAAAAAATGTAAACTTTCTTTCATTAATGAGAATTTGGCTCACTATTACCTACTACGGGTTGAAAACATTTGTTTGGTAACTTCTGAAACACAACATTTTCACGACTACCTATATCTCTTAAAGAGGAATGTAGACAGATGTCACAGTATCGGGTATATTCATAGTTCATTGCATTACGTGTTATGTGTAAGTCAAAGCTTGCATAATTCATTAATTATTCATTGTTGTAAAGAAACCCAATCGTTTACCAAATTCTTGACACAGCAAAAATCTTAAGCCATTGTGTTTAATGTGTGATTAATTAATGTGCTATAAAACCCTGTTAATGTCGTTATTGTTGAGTTTATTACCCGACTGCGGCGAAGCCCAAAAAGGAGGACTATTAAATGCCTAGGATCGTTTTTCCAAAAAAAAATATAGGTACTGCAAACTAATAATAATAATTACATAATTGCTTTATATTCTTAAAGCCGGGTGAATAGTTGACGTAAGTCATCTTCATGGGTCTGCTGGTCCTTCGAGAATACCAGGAAATCGAAAACAATAACCAAGTCCTCATGCCATTTTAATCTTATTGCGACCTCTCTACTTACTTCTTGAAGGTCACCTTCTGCTTGATGTGTGTTTTGGTGGGATTTGGTTTCAGTTTGGTAATGTTCGGAGCTTCATCACTATTTGGAGGTCGACAGAAGAGGGGAATAGATGATGTTCTCCAGGAAATGCCTGGGAATCCCATTGTCACAGGACAGAGGAATGCCCCAAACTTGGAGATCAGAACTTTGAAAAATTCTACAAACTCTGCAACACACAAAGAGCGGAGAGCCAAGAGTGAGACGGCGGAATGAATTTGACATGACTACTATGCTGGAGGCTGTAACCCTGATGAGGAGCCTCAAGGGCCTCAACTGCCTTGTGGCCCATTAAATTGTCATCCTATGGAGGAGTTCTTTAAGTTAGCTGACTTGCTGGAGTGGACCCTGCCTGTGAGTCTGTTATAACTCAAGTTGAGCTAGTAAGTGCTGATAACCTGACTGACAAAAGGATACTTCTGAACCAGTGTCAACTTTTCATCTGAATTTCTCTACACGACTAGTCAGTTCCTAATGGAACTCTCGTAGATGCCTGTAGGGCTAATTAACAGGCCCTATTTATTGAGCTTGAAAGGTATGAATCAGGTGTAATAATTGCAACATGCAAAGCTTTCAATAATAATATTGTGACACTAGGTCAACTAGTGGACCAATCTAAAATCCAGTCTAATCAAACCCAGAACCAATTAGAAATGGATTGGGAATTTCAGGAAGGGCTCACGAGGCAGTTAAACTTCTTTCCGAGAAGTGTTGCAGACTTGTCAGAAAAACAGGACTCGCAATACTCTCTAGGGTCTTTAGGTGTCCAGGCCTTGCTATACTAAAATCATCACGCCAGTCATACCCCCCAACACTTAGTAAATGTTTTGACAGTTTTGTCATACAAAAATATGTCAAATCTTTACTAAATGATGGCTTAAATAATCATTAAATATCTCTGAGTAGTGAGTCTGTGTATGTTGCAACTCCACGCACATGTCGCTTCTAATTAAATAAACTGTCAGTGGTAAGCAACTCTTTGTTTCATTAGCACGTACATCATGTCGGGGATTTTATCTCTCCGCCCGACATCAAACAACTCCCAGAAGGTTCAGACCAATATTTTAAATCGGGACCAAGCTATGGTTTTGGCCCTGTTGACAACCCATTCCACATTCATTCATGACTTCCGTATTAGTAAACGGACTGAGAAAATTCAAAATCTAAAACACACATTCGTATTAATATTATACACATCACATTTATTTCACGTAGCTAAGCCACACTTGGTCCAAATTATCCCCTGTAAGAGGTTTTTATTGCCCTAGAGTGCCCTAGAGTGCCCTAGACACTATAGTGAGAACAGGTCGGGACTTAGACGTGCAACAGTTTAATAAATAATAGGAGCTCCAGATTTTGTAATCACTTTCTTTTGAATTTTCTTACAACGAGAAATGAAGAACCATTAGAAATCAAATAAAAGGCTGACGGAAGGTATGGATAAACAGGGGGCCAATTCTCGATTTTAGAGATGGTGTCGAACTCGACAAAAATTTCTAATGACGTCTTTTTTCGACAAATTTTAAAAGTTGCTATTCTGGGGATGTCGAATTCGACATTTGTCGAAAGCTAACGTTAGAGTTCATGTCGAGTGCTTCTGAGCAGTAGAGATGTCATGTCGATTGTAGAGATACGTCATTTCTGAGTGAATTCGTGGAGTTTTGGATTGTACACTGTGTTTTCTTTTCTTTAATTTTTAAATAAAATACGGCTTGGCATCTCATACCTACTGGAAATTTGATTTATACTCTTTGATTTGTGCCCTTGCCTTGTTTGATTTTTCCCCTCCATGTTAAAATAAAACTTTTAAAATGTAAAACAGCACCCAATAATGATGTAAATAATGATGTAAACACAGTACATGTAAACATAACAAAAGTTTTGAAGGAACCGCAAAAAGGCGCAAATTCTGACACTGACAGACAGTCAACTGTCAATTTGTTTTCTATAATTCACGAAGAGCATACGAAAATCTTGAAACACACTAAACGTTTCGTTTTATACTTAAATAAGTAGGTTTAGTCAGCGTTTTAAAACAAAATCATTCATTAACTCATAGCTACCTAAAACAGAACGTGCGATTCTTCATAATGGTAACATTATCTTCACTCGACTCGACATTTTCGTGACATTTATTTCTATTTTGACTGAGAATACGGAATTCTGCTCAATTCGACATTTTTTGGTAGAGATAGAGATATTTTTAATAGACATAGAGATAGACTTACGATCTCGAACTCGAGATAAATGGCGAAAATCGAGAATTGGCCCCCTGGTAGGTATACAGGATGGCACCGATAATACGACTATAAAAACTACATAATATACCTCATGGCATTCACAGTCTGCAAAGAAAAATGTATTCGAATATACGCAGTAGTTGGGTCACTTTACATTTTACTTTCAGTATTTGGGTAAATCTTGAGATTGAGAATATTCAGTTGATTCCCGTGGCGCATTTTTATTATTATTATTTTTACAATTTATAGTTTGGTATGATTTTTAGCCGAATTAAAAATACATTTATCAAATAGGGGTCAGTTTTGAACGACGCATTACAAAGATATTTAAAAACATATTTTTTGGGCCAGGGGAATCAAAATACGATGACAAGGGAATCAAAATTAAATCAAAGGTAAGTAATAAAACATACTATTTATTTAATAATCAGTCTCTTGTTCTCAGTTATTGGCACTTTTTCACCTAATTATCAATCACTTTATTCACAAGTATGTAATAATGATAAAATAAAAATTACATAAGTACTAAATAATAAAAATTGAAAACAAAACTTTTCCTTTTAAACATAATAAAAAATTTAACAAAAATTAGGAACCTTTCTTTAGTTGACACAATTTAAAAAATATATACGTGATCAGCAGTCCGGTACTCGAACCACTAGACCACAGAGTGAGGTCGTCAAATGTTCTTATTAACAGGAAATCTGCGACCACGGCACACGTAGGTCCTTTTTGGTAATCTCTGCATGCAATAGGTATAAATCGCATAAAGATTTGATACAAACGGATTATAACTTATTTGAATAAATACTTAGATAACCCGGCAAAACAAAACACTCAAAACTGTCTGAGCAGATCGTGCAATTTGGAATGAACAAATTAATGTACTAGACGAACTAGAAAATATTGATTACCCTGGCAAAAACGCCAAGGGAATCAACACCAAGGTAATCAATAAAAGTTTGTTTTTTATCGATTACGTAAAAAGTTTAAAGTTCTAAGCAATAATAATAAGATTAGTAAATCAATAATAACAAGATTAGTAATAATAATAAATAAGATTAGTAAAGATATATCCGAGAAAAAACTTATACATTTTTTACGACGTCAGGGTAATCAATGACCTAGTGAAACAAAACCAGGGGAATCAAATATTTTCCTTCGTAATTTCGTCCACAGGCAAAGTGAGACGCGACCTTCCACCACGGCGTTTTAAGCGCGACTAGAGCTAGCACGAGAACGAATAACTGCGCTTCGCGACCGCTCCACTAGCGATCTATGTCTAGTTATGTAGCGCGCCACAGGAATCACTGTTTAGCTCTGGACAAAACTTTAAATCTATTTCTATGTAAATCTATGGGATAAACTAAAAACTGTATATTTTTATTTTCAACACATACTAATCTAGTTATTGAAAAACTACAGAAATTGATCATTTTACAATTATAAATTGGCGACTTCGGGTTGTTTTCTTTATAAAATGCGTAAAGGACGCGCCAGGGTTATCAATTTTTGTGACGTTTCGTTTTTTTTTTCGAAAATTACACCCAAATTAAAAAGCGTAACTATTGTGCATCAATTAGATACTATAGTGATAAGACGTAAAAAAAATACTTTGGGTCTTTATTTCAATGTTGCGGGTACTTTATACCTCCGGACATCATAAATTGAGCCTCTCAAGATTCACCCATTTTCTACATAATGTACGAGATTCTCGTACATTACACACGTGGTTTACACGCAGTTTACCAACTTGTTATTTCAAAAAAATAATATTTTCTTTAAAATTTTATTTCTGCACACACCAAAGGTGTTTAAACAATATTAAATTATAAATGGTGTTGTGTTTCGTTAACAGTTTTAAGCTTATTAGTTTATTCGAAAAAAAAAAATTACCCAACTGCTAAGGAACAAGATTATTGGTATGATTTTGCGCAAATCTTGTTATTAATTTCGATGTTAGGATTTATTTGATAGTATAAACATAATTATTATGAACTATGTAGTTTTACCAATGTTTTACTTATTGTCGTATTTCGGGCACCAACCGTATATTTTTAATATAATTGCCGCACTGATCAAGTATCAATTTCTTGTATGTTAAAAGTATCTACATAGCTTTCTTGAAGACCCATAGATCAAAACATCACAACTACAAGTTACTTCTACTTCCTTTAAAAAGTTGTGTGATTGATACAGACGGAAAATTTAACACTTGAACTAGACAAGTAAGTAGTATAGCTGATTCGTAGAAGTCAAAGCAAAAATATTTCCTATCAAGTTTACATTGTTGACAATTTTTTGGTTGCAAAAAGAAGCCGGGAGTGTTGAAATTTTCATTTCGTTGCAGTAGGTAATGAAGATTGAAATACGAACAGTGAACTAAGTAATAAGTAATATAAACAATTTGTCTGATTCATAATTTTCTACCGTATAATTTAAACTGCTCAGGTGAAAATTACTTTTTGTTTGATTTATTAAGCCGGTTCCAGATGTCGAAAATAAGGTTGCTAGATTGCGTGAATAAACTTTTTTGCTTTGAAGAGTGGCCATTATTGATGGTAATATTGTCTGTTGCCCTTATTTCAATACAACTAGAGTTCCCTAGACCGACACAAAATAAATGAGAAAATGGATGTGAAAGAGATGTGCGTGTGAACTGAGGGACCACACTCGGAATACGCGCAATGAGAATCGTAGGATTTAGTAGTAGACTTAAAACGATAGTAGAACGAATCTGGGAATTTGTAAGCAAATATATTAAAAAGTGCGACCCATAAAGTGTGGTCCCTCAGTTCTCACAGACGATTATCCAGATCTCGGAAAGTAGCATAAAAAAGATGGTTTTGTGAATACAGACATTTAATAAAGAAATTGGAAAGACATTTCCTAAAAAACAGACCACAAAGCATTAAAGAGTAAAAAAATATAACGACTGAACTGTGGTCCCTCAGTCCACACATCAAAGATAAATATTTTAGTGAATATTACTGAATAATATTTATAGAAATGTTATAATTCTACATAAAGTTTTAGTAGAAGTCTTATAACATTTTGTAAAAAAAAATGGAGGTTAAACATCAAAGCATTTTGAAGATAGACATGATTAAAACTGGTCCCTCAATCCTCTCATCAACTGACATATGTGCGTGTGCTACCTACTAGACGAGAAGAATATCAGAAAGTCTAGTGTACTTAACTTTTGTAGTAAGTTTCTTCTAAATAATAGGTATCTAAAATTATGTATTTCTTACCTCTTAGCTGAGATAATATTATTTATTTATTCCTATGGACATAGATAGAGAAGTGTGACCACACAATAAAACAAAATGTAGACAGTACTATATCATATTTTATTTAACATAAATCATTTTTTTGACGAAACGAAAACAAGGTTGTACGGGTCCCGCCAGGGCTGCGGGTTGTTCGGAAGAGATACCGCGGCCTCAGCACAAGGCCTAAAATGAACATGGATGGTTTTTAGTCAGTAGGAGTCTGACACTGCTTACCAGCGCAGGATTACGTAGGAGATCTGTCTTATGATAAGATAAGAATAAAATTGTAAATACAGTACTCGCCGCATTTAGATACAAAAATACTTGACTCTGTCTGTCTGTTTGCCTGCCTGCCTGTAGCCTCTTCATGGTTTAACGGCTAAACATATGTAAAGATACAATTCATGCCACGTTCGGAGTACGTTTTACAAATGATAACTATCGACCTGCACGTGGTCAAAGCCGTGAGCAAATGCTAATAAATCTAGTAATTACTACTACAATACAGTTGAATAAATAGACAATCCAATTTAGCCTTTGGATATTTGTCTATAAATAACAATGTAATTAAATTCAATATGGAATTCATTAAACTGGGCTTATGGTATTGACACTTCGCGCCATGTAAATACGAATAGTAAATTGAATTGTGTTTGGTCTTGTTGTGACGTTCAGGTTCAAATTTTAGCGACAAATGAAGACCCCTGGCTAACGGACAACTTACTGCGAATTGATCCTAAATACCTCGTCTTATAGAATTGAAATGAGGCTTATGTGACCCTTAGGACCCATGTGAACCATACGACCTACCCAGTTTGATCGGTTGGACAATGCAAGTCTATTGTTGCGAATAAGCCTACAATAATAGCCCTTCTGATCGTTCTCTATAACGGCGATTAATGTTAGCAAAGCTTTCTAGCTGTTGCTTGTTTTTATGAGGTTTAAGAAAACAAGAAAATTTTATAGCTAACTTTAAATGCCTTAACCGACTGTTCACGTTGAGCTTATTGGCTAGGATTTTCAATTTCATCGCCCCAACCTGTAGGAACGTAAATTACGTTATGAAAGGCGCTACCAAGTTAAGGACTGAACAAAAACAAAATGAACTAGTCTACTTGAACAAAATGTCTTGTGCCTAAGATTCTCCCACTTTGATCGAGTTCGGTTAATTTTGTACGCGTGTAGTGATAGTATACCCGACAGTGTGTACCCTAAACATGCTGAGAATACTGTATTTATTTCAAAAACGATTAACGAAATAATAATGGGTGTACAAAGACTCTCAAGAAAACCGAATGGTACGGTACCTTTTCCTATCAGGAATTGCGTTTTCCTTGGGTCTCATCCATATCTGGGGAACCTACCTACTAGTTACGGAAATGTTAGAGGTCAACGTTAAACGTTAAACGAAAATAAAATAAAACTGTTACCTAATAACAGTTTTATTTTATTTTAAACTAGCGGACCTGGCAGACGACGTCCTGCCCGGACAGCAGCGCCACCTACCGGGTCTTATTGTAAATCTAAAAATCTAAACCATTCTCGAAACCACTTGAACAAAATTAAATGACATAACAACATGCTTGTACTGTAAACACTGGAAAAAGTTTAAATTTGACAGCAAAATCCCCATTAACAAAATGATCCGCCGTTTATTGAATTAATTTTTGTTAAAAAAAATGTGATAAATGAAGAACCACTCGACCGATTTTGTTCAAACTTCACATAAACCATCTACTATATAGTCCGAACAAAGCCTAAACATTTGGTTTGGATAGGTGAGCCCGTTCTTGAGTTATAAAATGACAACGAAAAGTGGCATTGATTTTTATATATATAGATAATTACATTGGTAAAAGAATAGGTATAGGTTAGTTTAACTATTAATACGCGTATAATAACTTAAATTTGATAGTTTATAACTTTACTTACAAAACCTCCATGGCCTGTGTAATAATAATTAGCACTATGGATTGCGTGCGTTTCGTTTAGTCCTGCCTGCTGAATTAATACATACCTACTTATTTAAATTAATAAAAATAAAAGCCCAATAGCTTTTAAGTACAGTAGTGCCCAGTAGCATTAGAAGTACTTACTTGTATTAATATATTTGTTTTAGTTTAAACTTGATGATTTTTCTATTCCTTATTATATTGTGGGCCAGGGTTTCTTGTCACCCGACTAAAGGCTAAAAGGAAGGGTAATGATTACATTCCGTTTTTATAAGTCACTTCTTCTCATTGGCTGACCGACAGCCATACCGGTAGTATTTTTTATCTGTTTATTTTAGCTGGTAGTCTTCGATAAGTAATTCTAAATAATACAAAAAATAAAGATGGGAAAATAGCGAGGATTTTTAAAAAAATACCAAAAAAAATGTTATCTGAACATAAAGTAGGTATACAAACCTTAATATGTAAGTTTTTTTTTCATATTTTTGTCGTATGTTACCGTTTAATATCATCCTATAGCAAGACATCGCCGGAATATTCTACATGAACCAAAATATAAATAAAGTTTGCCTTTGAGGGGAAAATGTCAATCAATCGATTTCTCATAACTGGAACCACCTATTCCAGCTAAGGTTTCTTGCAAACACTATCATAATGCAATTTTAATGAAACTTTTAACGAGCAATTTCCAAGTCGATATCTACTCGTGGGATTAATTAAATTTCCCTCCACACTCTACGCTCTATTATTATAATTTTTAGGTAGGGTCTTAGTGTCGGCGAAGTTTGTAATAATAATACGTCTAATTTAAAGAAGAAAACATGAAAAACTATGAAAAACCACTCGCAGCTAAAACACAGGTTGTTTGACTGCAAACCCAAGTGCCAGCCGAGTCTCGAGCTATAAAACAGTACACAAAATATCCTCTTTTGTGGTTTTGTCGTATAGAAAATCATCACAAGATAGCACTAGATTATTGTTGTTATAAGCCATACAATTCGTCAAATATAAAATTACATAAATAGTAGTAAGATAGGACTCTGGAAAAGTTTGATTTATTAACAGTGTCACGTTTATATGTACCTATTTAACTAACGAAAATTAACTCTGTCCTTTCGTCCTCAATATAGAGAGAAGATTTCGTGCAGTGAATGCCAATCTGGGGGCACGGCAGTGCCCCCGCCAAGTCGAGCAATAAAGCGGCACGGCCGTACCATCCTGTTCTCGATTGAAGTTTATCGCACTACAGATTTTATAAATTCACTAGACATACCTACTTAGCGTACAATTATGTTTGCACTGTCGGTTCCGAATTCCAAATCAAGCCAATATGACACGTGACTAAACCATTCTCGTCGGGGGACGTCATTCATATATGATTTAGGGACAAAGCAAAAAAAGTATCTTGGGTTCGCAACGCATTTAGGACCTATATCTCACCATTGGGACCACACCCAACTCATTGAATTCCGCACAAATTAACAACGTCTCACAAAATTAATTATTTCAAGAGACAAAATGAGGTAAAATGTATCACTCAGTACAGTTTTCATAGCTGTTTACTTTTTACCCGACTGCGGCGAATCCCAATAGGAGGGTTATTATAAATGTCAAAACTTCGTATTTAACTAACAGGTGTTTAATGAGATGACAAATAATAGAGCAGTATGAAAGAAGACGTGCTTGCTGCGCTGACCCCAAATAAATTGGAATAATGAGAGGAGAATGATGTCTTCGTAAAGTAGGTAGTACCTGTATGCAGTATGATACAAATAATTGATTATTTTCTTTTACAGTGGAGCCGGATCTTTAAACAACTTTTTAACATTCGTCTTATTAATAATTAACTGCAGCCCCGACGGGAACATCCTGCAGCCCCGACGGGAACAACCAGCAGTCCCGATTGGAACAACCCGCAGCCCTGACGTAAGTGATGGCTTGATGGATCATTAAACGTCTCTAAATGCGACAGTAAGATAAATAAGAAAATCCCTAATTATGAGGCGTACTTATAATGGATTTCCTGAGTCAGGAAAAAAGAGGGTTTGATTCCACGATTCCTCACTTTTTAAGTACTAAAACCTGAGTTTAGTTACAAAGTCTCTTGATTCTTGATTGAGTCCGACACAGAAAGTTGTCTTTACTATGAAAATAAGTATTACTGAGCTGTTTTCTTGACGGACTTTTGATATTGGATGACGGGACTGAATATTTTATGAATTTTTCAGAAAGGTTATTCTATTTAGAAGACTTCATTTTTATGTATATAGGTACAAGATGATTTTTTAGCATATCACATCACAAAGTTTTAACGTTTCACGGAGAAGGGATAATTCTTTCGAGAAAATTATTTAATATGAAAATTTTACGTATCGATTTTTTTTCAAAAATGGTGTGAATTAGTGAATGAAACCTAATGCCTAGAAAAAATTAGAAAGAAAAGGATGGTGACTAAACAATCATCTTGTATACTTATACATATAACGGAAAGGAAGGTCAAATGTGTATCTTAAGTATAACGCGTATGAACAACTTTCAAACTTAGTGTTCTGCAGTTGTTAGTTAACACCTATTTGGCTTACCGGAACTGTTCAATTCTATCTTTTGACAGGATAAAATATAGTTTAACCAACTTCAACTACATTTATAATAAGAAGTAACCGAACGTAGACGAATTTTAAAAATCACTCAACGCATACATTGACTTGAGTCAGTAACGTTTTGAGTCAGCAACGTTTGCGTCTGACCATTTTTAAATATTAATAATTAATAAAATCAATTAAATGGTTTCCGAGAAGTGAAACAGTATAACATGTCTCAGTGACAGCTTAAGCAAAACTATTTACGAGTGATTATCAACAAAGTCTTCTCGGCGCAGCATCCATAGTTGGCTTTTGCAAGTGGATTACGATATTTTTCGTGCAGCTGTACCCCGATAATCGTTTTTTTTTTATCCTGCCTTTTCGTGGTAAACCAAATACATCTACCGATACCTTTAAAAAAACAAGTGCAAAACCTACTCGTTTTTGTTTTCAATAACAACAGTGTAAGTAGATCAGCAACAAAATAATATTCATAAATACTATTTCAAATATACTTAACGATAAAAAAACTGTTTCTCAAAACAGAAACTCTTGTTTTCGTATCAAACGAAGGTTGAAGTTGCCATCTTTTAGGGAATAGCAAAACTATGCGTCCATTTCTGACACCTTACTTCGTTGAGTCGGCGTGAATTGTTTAGTAGTTCGCCTATTCCCCGCTAGATGTCAACCCCACGAAGTTCTGAGTGATAGCAGACGAGTGTTTATGTTTTGCCTCGAATCTCTCTCTCTAGTTCAGATTGAATTCAATAGATGTCATGAAAATGATGATAATATAGGTAAAATTTTATATATTCAAATCTCAATTAATCTTCCAGCGACCTTAATATAATTAACATCCCATTTTTTTCTTAGGCCTAACTGTAAGATGGCATTCGTATAAGGTATTGATAATGTACATTTGTAATTATCAAATCTTAAAATAACCTAAAAAATAAAGACAAAAAAAAGTTGAAGTTTGGTAATAACGCGATCGTTTTCAAAATGTATGAAAATACTTTGAATCAAATGATACAAATATTATCAAAATGTTAACCACTTTCATTGACGTGGTACAAAAGGCTGCCCAACTTAAATGGTACAGTCAACAGCAGAAGTAGCTTAACACTTCGCATTTTATATTATTGTATGTACAGAACTCCAGCTATATTTTTTAATTTTTCTGAAAATTATTTAATAAAATATTTCTAATTCGTCAATAACTTGTAAGTAACGTGTTATTTCTACAAAGTTTTTTGTTTAAAACCTGCTTTGAAACTTGAAATAGTGTTCATCTACTTCTGCTGTTGACTGTACTGGACAGGACATGAGTTTTACATTCCGGATGACTAGGGAAAAAAACACATTTATCACTGCTAGCAGTATAAAAATATAAATCCGTCTTGCTTTTTCTACTTCTCTCGCTTGGCTTGGGATGACTGGGAGACCAGATTAAATGACGATAATGTCTTGATTGAAAGTTAGGAACGCCAACGCATATAACTACTTATTCAGATAAAAAAATAACCTCGGGATTTTTTTAGAACTATTCAGGGTAGTAACGAATTGTTATTGGATCAGAGTTCCTAACTATTTTATGGGACTTCCTCACGAGACATTTAGTCGTTTTTTCACGTAACCAAAGCAAAGGGCTAGGTTACTTTTTGCCAGGCGTTTGAACACATTTCCCGATGACAGTGATGCCTCTCAAGTATAACTCAACTCAAGTCTAATTATTAATATTTTTTAATCTTTACCGTTTTGATAACTTTTTGTAGCGTTGTTTTTCTAGCTATCAGCTGAAAAAGATGGTCTAAAACGACAATGTACTACACTGGTTTTCTAAGTGATAGACAAATGGATGGTAGATGGGTTATTCAGAAGATGGGCAAATTTAAAGGCTTTTGTAGCAGGTAGTGCGTAGATGAGAGTAGCTTAGGGACAGAGAGAAATGGAAACATCTGGAGGAGGGCTTTGTCAACAAAGGGCATACAAACAAGGCTGTTTTGGCAATTCGCTAAAATAGTTCATTACGTTCGTATTTTATGTTTCTCGTGCCTTCTGCACGAGAAACATACTGCTTACTACAATAACTGCTCTGGCTAATAACTAAATTGATCTGATTAAAATAAAATCTTCTACAATACACAGGTGTCAGGCAGTACTATGTACAAAGGTTTTTCATTCATCTCGTAATTGGTATGAATTTCCAAGCATTAAATCAATTAGATTACGTAACCTACATTTATCATGCAACCATCCACTTTTTATACAGTTGTTGCATCCAACTCAGGTGCAATCCGGTACTTAGACCTTGAAGTTACTGTACAACCAGATCGATGAAACAAAAACTTGGAGAAGGTAATTTCTTGCGTTTTCAAATTATTTTAACAGTAGTAGTATCATAATTGTACTGAAATCGTTATTTTTGGCATTGGCACTTGGCATCATTGATGATTAATCTAAAATATCGAAAATTATTGTTTTGACGAAGAAGGTAATTAAAAATAAACTTTGAATGTACCGGTACGTACAATAAAAATAATTAAAAATGATGTAAAGTCTTACTTTTTGTTTTGTGTGTGTGTTTTATTAGGGGATTCCCCGCTCCCGTCCTCGTCGTGTGCGTTTCGACCGCGCGGCCACGACGTTTTTTTTTTTTAAAAAACTGTACCAAGTTTATGTAAAAGTTTGTAAAAGTGGATTCCCAAAACCATAAATTTGTCAAAGTTATGGTTACAAAGTTATAAGGGTTTGAACGTGGCCGCGCCATCGAAACGCGGAGAACCGCGCGGCCACGGAGATCTTTAAAACTAAGCGTTGCAGAGACCTGCAATTTAGGTAAATAACAGATTCAATATGTAAAAAATTTGTAAAAATATAGAAAAAAATCCTAGGTTTATATTTTAGGAGCTGTAACACTAAAACCCCATGGCCGCGCCATTGAAACGGTGAAAAATACGTTATCGCCGATATCTCGCTGAAAAAGCATCGTAGAGGTCTGAAGTTTCTTGTAAAACCTAGATTTAAATATGTCAAAACTTTTGGAAATACCCAAAAATTACCTAGGTTTATATTTTAGGAGCTGTAAGACTAAAACCCCATGGCCGCGCCATTGAAACGGTAAAAAATCACGTTATCGCCGATATCTCGCTGAAAAAGCATCGCAGAGGGCTGAAACAATTATTTGAATTTGTCAAAAATTGGAAAAATACACAATAAAATTCTAGGTTTATATTTTAGGAGCAGTAAGGCTAAAACCCCATGGCCGAAACGGTGAAAATCACGTTATCGCCGATATCTCGCTGAAAAAGCATCGTAGAGGTCTGAAGTTTCTTGTAAAACCAAGATTTGAAATTATCAAAATTTTTAAAAATACACAAAATAATCCTAGGTTTATACACACATCAAAAGTGTCTAGGGATCAAGCATTTTTATGCGGATTTCTTGAGATTGAGATGTGGCTTTGTAATAAATTTATGATTTTATAAATTTATATGGATCCTTTTTGGTGCATTTCATAATTTGAATCAGGAACTGTGAATCAAATTCGAGTAAAAGATGAAAATCAGCTGTCAATATTTTCCCTATAAAAACATACAACGCATTGAAGACATTATTAGTGCTATACTGTTTCCCTACTACTGATTAAAACCAACGTTATTATGGAGCGGCGACGTCATTTAAGCAGGGAAGAAATGCTCAGAGCCGTGGGAATGATAGAAGCTGGTTCCCGGCAACGTACTGTGGCTTTAGCTCTGAATACAAGTCAGTGTTATCAGTCGACCATGGAGGACGGTATCGCTGCACCACACGGAGACAAGACCGATACATTCAAATCTTAACTCGAAGAGCTCCAACAATAACCGCCATGATGTTAGCCGTGAGGCTTCATCACTCTTCAGGGAACTTAATTAGCGACCAAACAGTCAGAAACCGCTTGCATGAAGTGAACCTTCATTCCCGAAGACCGCTACGGGTACCACCTATAGCAATGCACAATCGTAGGATTCGATATCAATGGGCTCTTGAACACAGAAATTGGGCAGAAGAACAATGGCGTTTCGTGTGCTTTTCTGATGAGTCTCGTTTTGGTATGAGACCGGATACAAGACGTATACGACACTGGAGAACCCCTGGACGCCAACAGCGATTAAAATCCTGCCAGGAAGTCCATCCTTATAGTGGTGGAACCATCATGGTATGGGCGGGTATTTGGATCGGCGGAAGAACTGAGTTGATTTGGATCAGAGGCAACCTCAACGCTCAAATTTATGCTGAGACGATTGTATCAGACGTCATCGTTCCTCTACAAGTGCAAATCGGTCCCTTATTTCAGTTAATGCATGATAATGCACGACCGAACACCGCAAGAGTTGTAAGACAGACTCTCGCCGCAGCTAACATCAATGTCCTGCCCTGGCCTGCTCAGTCGCCAGACTTGAACCCGATTGAGCATGCATGGGATATGCTACAGAGAAGAGCTCTGCCAAATATGGAGGGTATCCAGTCGCAAGAAGACCTTTTTTTGTTGTTGCAACGAACATGGGCGGCCATTCCACAGCGTGATTTGGATGAACTCATTTTGAGTATGCCAAACCGATGTTCTTGTGTTGTTAGTGTTCGCGGTAGAAACACGGATTATTAATTGTTTAAGTTACCCAATAAAATTTTAAAGAAAACTGTTATTTCAGTCTTTTTTTCGAACTTTAATGTTAGTGGTTCAAATGTCAAAAATCCCTTTATTAGGAAAATGGCAAATTTCTTTATTAATGCAAAGGTGACTTGGTTTATCGTTACTGTGACAAACGAAAACACTTTATTTGATGAATCCTTAAAGAAAATTTTAATTAATATCAATCAGGAGAAAAGTTATTGCAAAAATATATGTTAATCCCTAGACACTTTTGATGTGTGTATATCAGGAGCTGTAGTACGATATCGTTTAGAACCTTTGTTGTTTCGATAGGATGACCATGACTTTGTGTTAACTTTATTAATTTGTGTTAATTTAATTATTTACTTACACTTAGTTTTTTTTTTAAATTATATAATTATTTAACATCTTAATCATCTATTAGACCATAATATGTAAGATTATGTATTGTCATAGGTTGAACTAAGTGTAAGTAAATAATCTGTGATTTTGTCAGAAATATATATCTTAGTGTAAGTTAACAATCTGTGATTTATGTGATTATTAAAGAAGTAAATATATATATATTTTTGTATTTTATTGTTATATGGTCTAATAGATGATTAAGATGTTAAATAATTATATAATTTAAAAAATCTTAGTTTAAGTAAACAATCTGTGATTTATGTGATTTTTAAAGAAATAAACATATATGTTTTTGTACCTTATCGTTTCATTTTAATTTAATTTAGAATCCTTGAGAAATAATTTCTAGGGAAATGCAATAGGTGGAAAGTTTTCTGTTAACACAAAGTCATGGTCATCCTATCGAAACAACAAAGGTTCTAAACGATATCGTACTACAGCTCCTGATATATAAACCTAGGATTATTTTGTGTATTTTTCCAATTTTTGACAAATTCAAATAATTGTTTTACAAACAACTTCAGCCCTCTGCGATGCTTTTTCAGCGAGATATCGGCGATAACGTGATTTTTTACCGTTTCAATGGCGCGGCCATGGGGTTTTAGTCTTACAGCTCCTAAAATATAAACCTAGGTCATTTTTGGGTATTTCCAAAAGTTTTGACATATTTAAATCTAGGTTTTACAAGAAACTTCAGACCTCTACGATGTGTAACGACAGTGGTAAAAAATAGACAGGAACTGATTCATTATTTTATTCGGACAGAGTCTCGACTTACAGGTTTCACAATCGAGCGCGACAAGACCTCGAAACTGAGCTTACAGGGCATTATATAGACTGATATCCCCACCGGAGGCATCCGGTGGTTATGGCGGTGTCTTCGCTTGACTGTGATTGGCTCGCGAGTCGTTGCCCGTCATTGGCTGGCTAGAGTGGCATGGCTATGGTATGCTAGAGTGGCATGGCTATGGTATGCTAGAGTGGCAAGGCTATGGTTTGCTAGAGTGGCATGGTTATGGTTAGCTGTCATTGGCTGGCTAGGGTGGCACGCTGTGAGCAGGCTGTTGTAACATTCGGCCGTCCTGGAACAATTGCTCCCGCAATGGAAACAAGAAAACAGTGATTACAAGTCAGCTCAGAAAAACCAAGTTAAAATGGGGCAATAGACCTCTCAGGAGATTTATGAAATCTTCGGTTTTCAATTGTTCTTTCACACTACTGGTGCTATCAGACAAAAGCACTGCTACGATATGTTACAGCGGATACTAAACCTATAAACCCGTTGTATCATATAATATGACCTTTCACACTTCTTAGTTTATGTCAATCATTACCTAACTCCTCAATATCATTTAATATGGGCCAGAAAACCAATCTTCTAACAAACAAGAGTTAACCTGGCTAGCCCCCTATAGCATGGAACTTTAAGCTGAAGGAAAAGGAATAAATGCATAAGAAAATTTGTAATAGGTACCCACTTGTACTAATTATTATGGACAAAGATGTAGGAAATGCTTAGTACCAAAGATTTTTAACGACATACCTTACGATTTAGAAAATAGCTGTACCACGAAAATGTCTTTTAAAAATAAATTAGGGAAGTTTGTTTTTAACACCTATGTAAAAACCTCATTACAAGAGATGTGTAGATTCCATTTATGATTATTTATTGTTGTATAAGTATATATTTATGCCATACTACCTTATGTTTGCGGCTTCACCGCTATTAATTGAAGTGTTTTAACGCAACTTAAATGTTATAGCATTACGTTATAGTCAACTTTTGTGTTCAATAAATGTGTTTAGTTGTAGGTAAAAGTGTCGTTGTTATTGATGGAAACGTACTAACAAGTTGTTACATTTAAATTAAATATAACTGTTTTACAGTATGGCAGAAGTAATATACCTTGTAACACGGATGTAACCATGAATAATCACTTTTTAATTCATTTCAATTTACTAGCGAAATGTGTGTGTACTCATGAGTATACCTCTGCCTAACCCATTGGGTATTACATGCGTGATGTTAAAAGCATTTAAGGATTTAAGCCGCCAGTAGTCATCGCCTGGCGCCAAAGTACATAATCATAGTTTTTTTTTTGTAAATCACACTATTAACATACTTCCTTTCCTTTTAATTTTTGCCTTGTTACTAAGTTTACTAACCCTAGTCGTTAAGTTATTTTGTTGTTACTAACACTATGGACACTTGTCTGAATTAAAGAGTTTGAATTTGAATTATCATTTTTCACCTTGTATCTAAGTTACGTCCCATTTCTTTCCAGCTATTCTAATCTGAGATAACCCTACCGCGCCTAGATTGCACTGGTTTAGAAACCCGATCTGGGATAAATCGTAAGACATAAAGATAGGTACCCGGTTGTAATATTAACAGTATTATAAGAACTCCATAATATCTGCGATATTAAAAACATGAAACACTTTTCATGTAAGAAAAGATAAATAAACTGTTTTGCCAAACTATCGGATGAAGAAACGGAAGAACCAATTTAAGTTAATTACATCATACCATTAAACGCACGCACACACACATGCACTCACACATATATAATTCTTAGCGTGTCGATGGCAAAACTTCATTACTTATACACACTAACACACTACACACGAATACGTTTTTCTATTTTTCCAATATAATTTTATGTGTTTAAAGCTATTAAGTACTAATGTTAAGTTAATGCAACTCTGGCCCCCAAGATACCCACAGGCGCAGCCTCGTTTCAGGACATCATGTATTATCAGAGCCAAGTTAGATTTAGAATTGGATGTCATAACCCTCTTTCCTACATTATCCCCTTTACAGTACGCACAATGTAAACATGACGTCACATAATAATATTTACTTATAAATCGGGTTATTTTTGGAAATCAGAAATTTTGTTGATATTTATAAAATTCAGAACATCGTTTTACTCCTTGTTATTGTCATGATGCATTTTGTAATATTTTCCATCGCGCGAAGTTTGTCACAACTCACACAACTAATCTGGTACCGTAAAGGTTTGTTTACGTTATAGCCTACCATCAACGATTACACAATTACGCACTATAGGTATCTGTACATCCACTTCGCAGTAAAACAATACTACTTTTCGGCTTTTCATCTTGTCATTGCACAGTACTGAACTAATCGTTCACTTCTAAATGGTACACAATAAACGGCATCTATCGAACGATCTACTTTATATTATAGTACTCTGTGGATCTACTTACCTAAGGCAGAACCAAAGATAGGCATAGACTTTGACTTTGGCTTTAGTTTTAGCTTGCTTGGGCTTTGGCTCATCGGTCACCATAGTGAATAGTAATATCGGGCAATACATGACATAAGATCATGTTTAGTCATTGTATCGCGTACTGCAGTACATTCCGAATTACATGGACATTTTTACATTGCAAGGGATTCAAGCCCAAAATCGTGATAAACACTCTTTCTGGCTTGTAACGCGACTAAACTAAAAGACAGGGCGCAAACTACCGTCAATCTACTTTATAAAAGATACCTGCAATACCTGCAATACGTATGAATTTCTGTTGGAAAACTAGGATCGTACCTAAATAATCACTAATACGTATAACATTTTTTATTTTATTTACATAAGTAACATGATTATGTGACTTGCCTCATACCCACATCGTATTCTTTTTTGTTAGTTTGTTATACGGGCGAGCTATTATTGCTAAATTATGAATGGACTTTCTTTATTAACTAGATAGAACTGGATAGAATATACTGACGCACTTCGTTTACATTACTCGGGATGAGAAATTAAGACGATCAACTTAAATTAACCTGGTTGAATACCATCAGATGATGTTTTATACCGTAATTAAGAAATATATCTAAAAATTAACAGTTCCTTATATTTAATTTTAAGTTCCTCGTTTTCAATTTGTCAAGAACTATATCCAATAAGTCTAAAACTGTTTGAATATCGGCTGGCGGTAGCAAGAGATCGCCAAGGAATGCTATCTATATCTCTGATAATAGTTTAATAAAATTATTGTAGCTATTTATAAGTATCTGATCTACATGATTTACTTTGGAATTGTTATTGTTGGATAATCTAATGCGCACTTGAACTAAATATGTACATCTAAAGTTCTCAACTCCTTAGTACACAACTAGTACCTACTCGTAAAACATTTTTTGTACCGAGATAATATACTGATTAAGTGACTATGATTATATTTACTTAACGGGCTTACCAAATTATTTTGTCTACAATTCGCATAATTATCAACTCATGGGGCACTCCATGGTAAAACACATTTGGCTTATATATTTGGCTAATGGCATTTGGCTAATTTGGCAAATATTGGCATGTTTACTGACCTTGTTATTTATGCATGGTTCCTGGCAGCTCTCAGCGTGAAGTAGGACGGTTCCTTCCTTCCATGTCCTTGGTTGCTGTTGACAACCTTTAAGTAGTCTTAATTTACCGTAGAACCGTTGCTGGCAGAGAGATGGATACTTCTTGTAACTCAAAGTGTCTCACAGGTGGTCACTGGCCGCAGTCTTCGTTTTCAAGGTCAAATTATGGAATGACCAATGCGATACTGAGGGTAGGCGCTTCGTGTTCCATCCAGATTGTGGCCTGCTTTTTCAATTTGTGCCCTGTGATACTGGGATGGGAGACAATATTTTTCTTGCAGGCGGTGTGCATCAACGTTCTTCGTTTGAATTTTCAGACCTCGTCCTCCACAGTAGGTGACCGTTGACTTTTAAGTAGCAGAGCGTCGTTTTATCGTAGGTTTTTTTTTTATTCGATCCCACTTCTGAGTGTAACGACAGTGGTAAAAAATAGACAGGAACTGATTCATTATTTTATTCGGACAGAGTCTCGACTTACAGGTTTCACAATCGAGCGCGACAAGACCTCGAAACTGAGCTTACAGGGCATTATATAGACTGATATCCCCACCGGAGGCATCCGGTGGTTATGGCGGTGTCTTCGCTTGACTGTGATTGGCTCGCGAGTCGTTGCCCGTCATTGGCTGGCTAGAGTGGCATGGCTATGGTATGCTAGAGTGGCATGGCTATGGTATGCTAGAGTGGCAAGGCTATGGTTTGCTAGAGTGGCATGGTTATGGTTAGCTGTCATTGGCTGGCTAGGGTGGCACGCTGTGAGCAGGCTGTTGTAACAGATGCTTTTTCAGCGAGATATCGGCGATAACGTATTTTTCACCGTTTCAATGGCGCGGCCATGGCGTTTTAGTCTTATAGCACCTAAAATATAAACCTAGGGATTTTTTTTTGTATTTTTACATGATTTGACAAATTCAAATCTATGTTTTACAAGAAACTCCAGACCTCTACGATGCTTTTTCAGCGAGATATCGGCGATAACGTGGTTTTCACCGTTTCAATGGCGCGGCCATGGGGTTTCAGTGTTACAGCTCCTAAAATGTAAACCTAGGATTTTTTTCTATATTTTTACAAATTTTTTACATATTGAATCTGTTATTTACCTAAATTGCAGGTCTCTGCAA
This sequence comes from Diarsia rubi, assembly GCA_932274075.1. Lineage (NCBI taxonomy): Eukaryota > Metazoa > Arthropoda > Insecta > Lepidoptera > Noctuidae > Diarsia > Diarsia rubi. The sequence goes on from OW026433.1 coordinate 5,375,759, forward strand.
CGCTTAGTTTTAAAGATCTCCGTGGCCGCGCGGTTCTCCGCGTTTCGATGGCGCGGCCACGTTCAAACCCTTATAACTTTGTAACCATAACTTTGACAAATTTATGGTTTTGGGAATCCACTTTTACAAACTTTTACATAAACTTGGTACAGTTTTTTTAAAAAAAAAACGTCGTGGTCGCGCGGTCGAAACGCACACGTCCTCGTCTTTCTTCCAAATTAGACTGCTACACGTTCTCTTAAACTAAAATTGATAAACAACTAGGTGCTGAAAATCAATACGTTAACATTGCGCATCCATTAATGCAATAACCACAAAATGTGAATATAATTCCATGACTGCAATACAGTGATCAATTTATTTATTCAATCATTGTGACTAGTGCTTACAAAGAAGGATCTCGTCCGTTGTTTCATAATACACGTCGTTATCTATAGGTATGAATTCTCCTATATTATTTACTAACTATACATTTTGAAATGCCCAAGATAAAAATAGCTCGTTGCAACATTTAGATAATATTCATGGCAGGGACATTCCTAGAAAATAAAATCATGTCAGGGGGGTTGAATCTGGATTGGTGAGCTTGGTCTTCAAATGTCAAAACTGACATTTTAAGACGACATTCGCCTCTCTAACATACCTTATACGAGCCTGCAGCTCTTAAATGTAAACATACTTGTCTCGGCCACAGACTCGAAAGGGCTAAGAAGCAACATGAGTGGTTTTTAGTCAGTAGAAGTCTGACACTTCAAAAACAAAAAAAATATGCTATGGGGGTCAGATAGACATTGATGCTGAGTTAGACCAGTTTAAAGACCTAGCATTTCAGCATTTTATCCAAGGCCACATTGCCAGTAAGAGACAGGTAGAAAATATAAAAACATTTCTGACAGAAAGAAGTTTACGATTCGGAATCTTTATTCTTGGAAGTGTGAGGGGCAGTCCCAACAGTTACCTGAGTGTTATTGCAGACTACATCTATAGTCCTATTTGGAGGCATTAGATTGGGCTGCACATACTGTAGGCTTTTCTTAATTAATAATTGTATTTTATGAATAACTAACATAGCTATAAGTCACCTTGATATACTACTAACACTTTATAATAATAATAATCCATTTATTTTGAGGCATCTAAGGCCCATAGATAAATACCTTGCAGACTATACAGGGTGTCCAAGAACCTGGCGTCCAACTGGATTCCCACGATGCCCCAAGTTCTAACAGTACTCAGAAAAATATTTTAAAAAATCCACCCCATGTACTTACAGAATTATACTGATTTCAAAAAAAAAGGGGAAATGAGCACCCTGTGACATACTTTTGAATGCTGTGACTGCTAATGCTGATAATTTCGATATTTCTTGGAGGTTTTGTAATCTAGGGTATTGCTGTGTCTAAATAGAATGTAAAAATAATGTACTTATTGTACCATTTTAAAATAAAATATTATTTTAACTAAAGGTGATATGGAAAACTATTGAATTTCGCAACTTTGACCGACTGTAGTGTAAAAAAAATGTACCAAAATAGTATGGCAAGTGACGTCAAATTTTGACGCGTTTATTCCTCTTTTTAAAAAGGTATAATACTTACACATTAATTTGAAAAAAAAAATTTTTGATAATATTTTTACTCAACAACCCAATTTTTACGATGTCTTACAGAATTCTTAGAAAGAAAAATTTACGACGAATTGAATCTAACCTCTAAAGAATTACTATTGTATGCTCATAAAAATAACAACAGGCCTCTCAAAAAACAGGTTAGACCGTAAGGGACGGTATGTGCATGCATCTCACCATAGTGATTCGTTATTACAACAGGAGGGAGCAAGACAGAAACTATCTTTGCGATTTGCTGGTTCTTCTTTATGGTACCCCATTATTCAGGTAAGAGTGAGGGAGAAAAAGGTTAGAGGTGCGAGTGAGATAGATAGTGACGCTATCTGGGATCGTGCTATTTAGGATAACAGTACGGTCAGTACGCGTCACTGCCTCCTGCCGTTACTACGCACCTCTCTCTTATTGTTACCATTGATCACGTACTACGATTTAAAGCTTTGTTTATTGGACTCGATTACTCTTTGTGCTCTGGACTTTGAAACGAACTCTTTACGACGACCTTTGCCTGTGTTTGGACAGTTTGTGTTTTGTGTGTGCTACCATGGCGACCTACACTCCGCAAGAATACGCAAATATGCACTACATTTATGGAGAATGTAGAGGTAATGGACGAGCTGCAGCGAGACTTTACAGAGAAAGGTATCCGAGGGCTACGCGATATCCCGACCATCGAGTTTTCATTAATGTGCACAGATCACTATGTGACGGGCGGTTCCCCAATCAAGTAGCTGGTGAAGGACGACCCGTAAATGACTTCATACGCGATGAAGTTTTAGAGGCGGTGTCGGCAAATCCAAGCATCTCTGTGCGAGGAATAGAAGCTGATACGGGGATACCGAAGAGCACAGCACACAGTATTCTCCAAAAAGAAGAATATCATCCGTACCACGTACAGCGAGTGCAAAGTCTTTTACCTCGAGACTATCCGAGCCGAGTCGCGTTTTGTGAAACAATCCTGCAAAAACATCGAGAAGACGAAAACTTTATCGACAAAATTTTGTGGTCAGATGAATCAACATTTAAGAAGGATGGCTACATGAACCTACACAACTTGCACGAGTGGCATGTGGAAAATCCGCACTTGATGCGAGAAGATAGATCCCAGTACCGGTTCAAAGTGAACATGTGGACCGGTATTCTCTGTGGGAATATTATTGGTCCATTTGAGATGCCCGAGAATTTGACTGGCGAATCATATTTAAATTTTCTTCAAAATGATTTGCCAAACTTACTAGAAGAGACCCCACCAGATATGTGGTTCCAACACGACGGCTGTCCAGCACATTTTCGCGTATCCGTTAGAGAGTTTTTGGACGAGCAATACCCGAACAGGTGGATTGGGCGATCAGGAACAATCCCGTGGCCAGCCCGCTCACCTGACTTAAATCCGCTGGATTTTTTTTTCTGGGGAACTATGAAGGAGCTCGTTTATGCGAAGCCCATTAATGACATCGCTGACCTTCGTGAGAAGATAACACAAGCAGTGCAGGTGATACGTCAAAAAAGTTACTCGCGAAACATAAAGCGGTCCTTTTTAAGGAGAGTGAGAGCTTGTATTGCCAACATTTTGAACATTTATTGTAATAAAATATCTTTAAACTAACATTCTTTGCTTTTATTCTACTGGGAACCCATCTACCTGTGTGTATTTCCTTCTTGCTCACTCTTGGAACCGAAGTAAATAATAGTAGTAACATAACAGTTTCTAAGATAAGAAAGGGTCCGACAGTTACCGTTAGTAGGTAGGCACTTCGTAAAAATTGGGTTGTTGAGTAAAAATATTATCAAAAATTTTTTTTTTCAAATTAATGTGTAAGTATTATACCTTTTTAAAAAGAGGAATAAACGCGTCAAAATTTGACGTCACTTGCCATACTATTTTGGTACATTTTTTTTACACTACAGTCGGTCAAAGTTGCGAAATGCAATAGTTTTCCATATCACCTTTAGTTAAAATAATATTTTATTTTAAAATGGTACAATAAGTACATTATTTTTACATTCTATTTAGACACAGCAATACCCTAGATTACAAAACCTCCAAGAAATATCGAAATTATCAGCATTAGCAGTCACAGCATTCAAAAGTATGTCACAGGGTGCTCATTTCCCCTTTTTTTTTGAAATCAGTATAATTCTGTAAGTACATGGGGTGGATTTTTTAAAATATTTTTCTGAGTACTGTTAGAACTTGGGGCATCGTGGGAATCCAGTTGGACGCCAGGTTCTTGGACACCCTGTATGTATCCGCTGAATTTGAGTGTATTTTCATTGACGGTAAATTTACGATTAAAATTTATTATAAAATACAATTTGTGTTAGTTAATAGAGACTTAAAAGTATGTAATAACACTTCACTAGCGCACTGCCGACCGAATAGGCTGAAATAAATGTTTTGAATTTAATTGAATTGAATTAATCAAGTGACAGAATAAATCAAGAAAAAAATTGAAAAAAAGGCAAACAATAATCAAACACAGTGAGCAAAAACGAATACATAATTAAACATAATAATTACACAAATAATTAAACTATTAGTAGATTTATAATCGGAAATTCTTACGGTTTTTTTTTAATTTTTATTTTTATGTAGGTTTTTTTTAGGTTTTTATTTTCATTATTTACTTCTATCTGCTATATTTTAATTAAATTTGAACCTAAAAAACATTTATTTGTTCAACAAAACTTATAGAAAAGGTTTGGGTTTTAATGTTGTAAACTGCATGTTATACTGCAGACTATCAAGAATGGTGCTAACTTTGTACAAGATGGATGCTAGTCCTCCCGTCCGGGCCGTGTTCATGGTGATAGAAAAACTGAATATTCCTAATGTGAATTATGTTGAAACGAATCTTTTTTCTCAAGATCATCTTAAGGACACTTTTCTGAAGGTAAATAGTCTCTATACCAATATGAATTTATGAAAAAAGTTATTATTTAAAAAAATATATGTTATAGGTTTTAATTTTTGTTGCGTTATTTTTTTAGATCAATCCACAGCACACGATACCTCATTTGACGGACGGAAACTTTAATCTTTGGGACAGGTAATTATTGTAATTTTATAAATGGTAGTTTATTTGCGACTACACAGTTACATGGAAATAATAATAATAGTTGAATAAAAAGACTCCAAACTCGTAGCCTAATTTTGGACTAAGACAATTTGTCATGGACACGCTAAGAAGAAGAACCAAGCTATTTGCATTATATAACAATGATCTATAGCCGTTTTCCTTGTATTAATAACTAGCGGACGTCACGTGGTTTTACCCGCGTAGTTTCCGTTCCCGTGGGAATACAGGGATAATAAGTATGCCTATGTCACCCGGGGATAGTGTAGCTTCCCAACAGTGAAACAATTTTTCATATCGGTCCAGTAGTTTTGGAGCCTATTCGTTACAAACAAATCTTTCCTCTTTATAATATTGGTGTAGATAATTATACTGATCGATTTAATACCTAATTTTAATTCACATTTATTGAGGACTTTTATTGCAATTACATTAGATGGTGAAAAACAAACAGTTTAACTATGATACAAAATTATATGATTTAAAACAATATTGCCGTGTACCATACGTAGGACGGACGTTTCAAGACCCACAGTGTTTAACTTTTGTAACTTTCTTAACTTCTTTATGAAGTTAGTGTAAACCCCATTTGATCCATTATTGCACTTTAGTTTTTATTCATTCGTTATGTATAATTGTACAACAGTGAAACACTATTCAGATAATTAAGACTAAATTATAACTTGATACATTAAACTGCATTATAGAAAAGTCGTAGAGCATATTCGTACATTAAAATTTTGAAAATATTTTCAGCCACGCAATAATAACTTATTTGGTAAACAAGTATGGCAAGAAGAATACTTCTTTATACCCGACCGACCCGGAAGAGAGGGCTCTTATCGACCTAAAACTGCATTTCAACAGTGGTATTTTACACCCGGCAGTGAGAGAAAATGGTGTAAATATATAATTTTTGTAATATTATAGTGACAGTTCAAGTTTAATTTGGTAATCGTTTCGGGTAATCCAAAAGTCTAAAAGCCCTAAACCTTGACCTGACTACCGGTATCTGATATATTATTCAGTTAGCTGAATTGTGTTGCTCCACTTGTACTTTTGTTAAGCTAAACCCGGAAGCCGAACCCAAAATACAGTTGACGTCACTGTATTTTGGCTACAAACGTTTTTTTTTTAAATTATCTATCGAGCGAAAGTAAAAAATTTTTGTTCGTTTACTATCTTTTCAAATCTTAACTGATCATTTTGACAAATTAGTAGCAAAGGATTCACTCTCTGCCAGGTTGAAATTTTATCTAGCTTTTATTTAATTTTATTCTAGGAACACATTTTCTTCGGGCACGCCACATGTTTGAAGCCTGGAGGTGTAGCCAAGATCAGGTCAGCGTATGATTTCATGGAGAAGTTCCTGATGGGCGTGCAATGGCTAGCTGGAGACGAACTGACCTTGGCTGATATAAGCTGTGTGGCTACAGTCAGCACCCTTAATGAGTTGTTGCCGATTGATGAGAAAATGTTAGTAGTAAAACACAATTTTATAATAGTTTATTAGTTTTCGGTATTGAATGCATTTGAAAAGAAAAGTCTAAGCCACGTACTTATTAACTTTATCGGCGGTACCCAGCCCTTGAACCTTGAGAGCTTGAATTCTGTTTGCGTATGTAACGAATAAGGCAGCTTGCGTTATTAAAATATAGACATAAGAAAGATGCAATAAATAATAATCATTTTGAGATTGGCGGGCTATCTTGGTGCATAGTATTAATAAGAATTCAACGCAAAGGTTTGGCACAACATAAAGTGCTAGTAGTCCAGACAAAATACCCTTTTTATTTTTTTTGGCGGGTGGAAAATCTTCAAATAACTCCTCCCGCTCTTGGGCAGAGCGAAAGGGAGTGTCAGACTTCTACTGACTAAAAACCACCCATGTTCCTTCGTAGCCCTCTATGTCGAAGCCGCGATAACTAGTGTACAACCCGCGGCCCCGACGGGAGACAAAAATACCCTGTTTTCCATTTTCGCGTACAGGGTGAAAACTAATGAATTTTAAAATTTTTAGGTACCCGAACATTACTGCTTGGATAAAACGCTGTTCTGAGTTCGAGTTTTATAAGAAAGGAAACCAGCCTGGACTCATGGAATTCCGTCGTCTGTTGAAAGAATTTCAGCCACGTTACAATTTGGCGATTACTGGCGTGGTGTTATGATTTACATACCTATACCTAACAATGAATTGAGGATAAGAATGATTTTGATAATAATTATTGTTATTATTTATTTTTAACAAATTAAAATAACCTTTAAACTAATAAGTACAAATAAATAAAAAACCTCGTCATAAAACTCCTATTCAACGCTGGCAACTGTAATTTATGGATTATGACAACGCTTAACCTCTGGCCAAGGTAAAAGTCAGCCTTCGCAGCATGTCAAGCCATAGGGTCTAACAGCTGGAACGATAAGTGTCAAGTGTGCTCCTCAGATGATGTTTATATACACTCTTTTGCAAAAAAAACGGGCACCTAAGGAAATTTATGTTCTAAGGTCGATTTGAGTTAATTAAATGAAATTTATTCTTTGACGTAGTCTGTATACTTATAATCGTGTAAATTAATGCGCGTGAAGTGAATTTGGGCAAATAAAAGAAAAAAAACGATGGATTCTTTAAAACCGATGTACACGCCCAAACAATAAGAAGTGGTCGGCAATAAAGACAAGATTTTTTTTTTACTTTTTTTAATTAAATAAAGTTACAAATGTAAAAACCTAATAACGAGTGTGACCTCTTGCCAAAATCACAGCTTAAATCTTTCTGGGCATGCTTTCCACGATGTTTTTAATAACGTTTTGAAGAATACGTTCCCACTCTTCTGCAATGACTCTTTTTAGTTCCCTGATGTTTTGTGGAGCAGGTTGCACTGATCTTACCCGTCTCTTTAGAACATCCCAGACATGCTCAATTGGATTGCTCAATTCAATCTAAACGACGGATCCCAACTTCTTGCATGTACGCTTCCACGTCGCCAGAACGGTGCCGGCGCGCATTGTTGTCCATAAAAATGGAATCTTCCCCAAGTGCAGTCAATGTGGGTTGTGCATATGAAATTAGGACTTCCATTATGTACCGGTGTGCATTTAATGCTCCATTTTCTATGAAAGCTAACTCCGTACGCTTCGTCGAATTAATTGCTGCCCAAAACATAACGGAGCCTCCGCCATAAGGAGTGATTTCTTCGAAACACACTTAAGCATAGCGTTCCTGTGGTCTTCGCAGCACTCGCCGGCGTCGGTCCTCTCCACACAAAGAAATTCTAGCTTCTTCAGAAAACAATACTTTATTCCAGTCCTCCAGAGTCCATGAAGCAAAGTTCCGAGCAAACTGAAGTCGAGCAACACGGTGCTCACGGAGTAATTTAGGGCCCCGAGCTGGGCGGTAACTCTTGATATTGGCAGCCTAAAGCCTCCTCCTGACCGTCCACAAGCTAACTTCTACTCCTCTTACTTCTTCAAGCCTCTTCTTCAGGTCCACACTTGACGCCTTACGATTCCGCAACGCCTGACTCACCAAAAAAAGGTCATCTCTTGGTTCTGTGCATCGTTTTCTTCCCGAACTGGGTCTTCTTTTGACCGAACCGGTTTCTTGATACCGTTGCCAAGTCCTCTGGACAGTTGAACGACTCACATTTAGCCGCTGAGACATGTAAGTTTGCGAACAACTTTCTTATAGTAGGGCTATAATTTTACCGGCCCTTATCGCTTTATCACTCATATCAAAAAGTGGTATTTAATGTAAAAAGAAAGATTAAATTGTTTAATTTGCAGAAAATATCGAAAAAGTTTTAAAATGTGAGTGATGGGCTAGCTCACCGTCCGTCCGTCTTATGACGACGACAGGCCGTCAACGGCGCGTTCGTGTTCCACGCGCGCCTCAAAGAGATGTCAGCAACAAGGAAGGGGGCCCCTTCTTTGTTGCTGACATCTCTCGCAAGGGCCGACGCTCGTCGGGGCTGCGGAATGTTGTAAGAGATCCCGCAGCCATGACATATAAGGCTAAGAAGGTACATGGGTGATTTTTAGTCAGTAGAAGTCTGACACTCTCTTTCGCTCTGCCCAAGAGCGGGAGGGGTTATTTGATGATTTCACACACCCAAAAAAAAAAAAAAGCTGAGCATGCATATCAATGTTTCACATAAAAAAATAATATCTCTTTGATCCTCGCGCTGTTTACACCGATTTATTTGTTTATATAATTTGGCTCTTCAACGATGAATACAATAAATATTACATAATTTAATAGTTATAAAAGAAAACGTATCCAACTTAAGTGCCCATCACTTAAAAAAAGCACTACACTATATGCGGTTAAATAGCAAGTCAAAAAACGTCAATAAAATTATCGAAAAATATTGGATACGTGTTTTTTGTTTTATCAAATTATAAAAAATTTAATAAGATCATGAGTGGGGGCTTTTGACGTCACTACGTGGGAAAATATGCAGTACACTGTGACGTCACACCAGTTTTCTAAGCACTGTATCGTGTTAATTTTTTGTTTATGTGAAAAAAGAAAAATATGTGTCCAATATTTATTGGTAACTATCTGACGATCTAATTACATTTTTTTGTCAAATACCCTATTGTATACATACCGAACTTGTAATTGGCATTATATTTACCCGAATGGACTAGCTGCCAAATGTATAAACGATAGTACTTACCTACTGAAAAATGTACAAGTAAAGATTGCGCATCCGTGGTTACAATACACACAAGAGGTGATTACGAGTATAATTCCATGACTACAAGATAAAATTATTTACATAATCATTGTGACCAGCCGCTTACGACGAGGGTTATCGTCCGTTGACTCAAATAATACGCCATTATTGATAGGCATGGTTTTGTAATTATTGTATTATTTATGTTTTTATAATATATATTATTTATATTTAGATTGGTAATTACTGACCGATAGTTAAAAACGTGAGACTCATGATAATAAACAACTTTTACTATGGGAGTAAACATGAAATCGCGAACAAAAAATCGGCTGCTGAGTACATTTTCACCAGTTAAGGGCACATAAATCGGTCAATAGTTACCAGTGACCCTATAAATAAATACATATTATATACAAGCTGATGCCCGCGGCTTGATCCTCGTGGATGTCGGTTATCGCGACCAAAAGTAATCTTTCCATCCCCCCATTTCAACCCCTTACAACCCTATTTTTGCATTTTAAAGTAGCCTATGTCCCTTGTCACACTTGAGACTACCAGAGCACCAAATTTCATTTAAATCGGTTTCGTAGTTTTGACGTGAAAGCGCGACAGACAGACAGACAGAGTTACTTTCGCATTTTTAATATTATATTACATCATCATCAACATCAGCCTATAATGATCCCACTGCAGGGACTCAGGCCTCCTCTCTAGGAGAGGGATGGGCTATAATCCACCACGCCGGCCCAGTGCAGGTTGGCAGATGTCACATGTCTTCGAATGTTTTGGTTGTATCGTAGTTAACGTATTAAATCGGGCATGATTTAATACGCTAACAACGATTAATATAAAAATAATTGAAAAATTTGAATTTGGAATATTGTCAAATCTAGCGTTTCCTTATTGTCAGATCTCACATTATGACCTTATGACTGCATCAATGAGCCGAGTACGAGTGGCAAACTTTAGACTACACGAACAAATTACTTGAACAAATTTCAGCCAAAATATGGACATAAGCCTACCCCCGGTGTCGCCACATTCACGGGTCCCGTGCGTCTTCCATCCAGCGGGTCCCCGCAACCCTCACCAGGTCTTTTACGAACTATTAATTTAACTAATTGATTTTTAGCCATATTTTATATTGAATGTTACAGAATAATAAGAATGGTGCTAACTTTATACAAGATGGATGCGAGTCCTCCTGTTCGGGCCGTGTACATGGTGATAGAAAAACTCAAAATTCCTAATGTGAATTATATTGAAACGGATCTTTTAGCTAATGATCATCTTAAGGACACTTTTATTAAGGTAAATGATAGGAATTATGCTCCAACCTACTATTGTTAATTTTATGAAAAAAGTTTAGTTTAAAAAAAAACTAAAAAACCCGACTGAAAAAACTGAAAGCCAAAAAAACAAGCACATTTTAAATCAAACAAAACTTGGAAGCTGGCGGGGTCCATTCTATTTTCATTTGATAATTCAAAATGTGCTTGTTTTTTGCTTTTCAGTCAGGTTTTTTAGTTTTTTAACAACTTTTTTTATTTCCAACTTTTTAGTTCTTTTGTCTTTGTTCTTTCGTTGGTCGCGTAAAATTCTTCGCAGATGATATAACATTTGTATTTGTTTAAAAGATTTGTGACTTTGAATTTATTTTAAACAGATAAGTGTCATACATTTTCGTAATCTCCTTTTAAAACCCTTCATTTTAATACCTTACTCGATACAAAATGCAATTTTTTTTTTTCAAATCCGCGGTATGGCCCCCAATATCCGCAATTTTTCTTTGTTTTTTTAATTTTAATGTAGCCAGCCAGTGACATTCGCGCCATCAAGACGAGTCTAATGACGTATATTTTATTCAAATCCCTTTATCCGTTTAGGAATTATGAGGCAACAACAAACGGACATACACACATACACGCCAAACACAAAACCTCCTTTTGGGCTTCGCCGCAGTCGGGTAAAAAAGCTTTTTTTTTCAGATCAATCCACAACATACCATACCTCATTTGACTGATGGAAACTTCCAACTTTGGGATAGGTAATAATTCTAATATTTATATATTTTTTTCAATTTTTCATTAATATTTAAGGTAAAACTAAAATAAATGGCAGTAATGTTATTCACCATTGATACTTGTATGTTATTCATACAATTGCAATAGTATTCATATAATTATCACTAGAGTACCGTATCTATTATAATGAATCATAGAAAAAGTTTCAAAGACTTTTTTCATTATTCGAACACTAAAGTAATATTTTAATTATGTATTATTTTCAGTCACGCAATAATAACTTATTTGGTGAACAAGTACGGCAAGCATAACTCTTCCCTTTATCCAACTGACTCGGAAAAGAGGGCTCTCATCGACCTAAAACTGCACTTCGACAGTGGTATCCTGTACCCGGCGTTGAGAGAAAACGATGTAAATACACGCATATTTTGTAGTATTTAATATTAATTTTCAAGTCCTGGCCAGTAAAGAAGACACACACACATTATTGTTATATTTTGGCAGGACCTATCTCCTCCCTCCCTGGCCTGGAATGTCATCATTAATAATTTATGTTTTAAATACAATTTTTATGTCTAACAAATTCACAGTAACATCTTTTTATCGGCTTGTTAACTACTATTTGTTATAATTATCTGAGTTATTGTATTTAATGATTCATTTAGTGCAAAATGTTGATAATCAATCAATGTTAATTTCTCAATCATATCATGGACCAAATTATTATTTGATAAATTGCATTTTTCTCAGTAGATTTTCATGTTATAGTAAACTTCCTTTCGGGAGTGGCTGTTGTACCAGGAATATAGCATTAAGTCCGCCTATGTATCACTTTTGTGCATAAACTTTAAATAAATATAGGATTCGATGGGCCTACTAGACCCCTTTGAACCTTTAGAGGGGATTTACTGAGTCATAGATGGACGGGAGCTAGTCGATTTTCAAATTGGTGACGAATTTTATAGTTGCCTACTTTAGATCATCAATGGAAAGTTTAAAATTTAGAAACGAAAAGTATCACCATCTTTATATAACATATACAGGGTGTCCAAGAACCTGGCGTCCAACTGGATTCCCACGATGCCCCAAGTTCTAACAGTACTCAGAAAAATATTTTAAAAAATCCACCCCATGTACTTACAGAATTATACTGATTTCAAAAAAAAAGGGGAAATGAGCACCCTGTGACATACTTTTGAATGCTGTGACTGCTAATGCTGATAATTTCGATATTTCTTGGAGGTTTTGTAATCTAGGGTATTGCTGTGTCTAAATAGAATGTAAAAATAAAGTACTTATTGTACCATTTTAAAATAAAATATTATTTTAACTAAAGGTGATATGGAAAACTATTGAATTTCGCAACTTTGACCGACTGTAGTGTAAAAAAAATGTACCAAAATAGTATGGCAAGTGACGTCAAATTTTGACGCGTTTATTCCTCTTTTTAAAAAGGTATAATACTTACACATTAATTTGAAAAAAAAAAATTTTGATAATATTTTTACTCAACAACCCAATTTTTACGAAGTGCCTACCTACTAACGGTAACTGTCGGACCCTTTCTTATCTTAGAAACTGTTATGTTACTACTATTATTTACTTCGGTTCCAAGAGTGAGCAAGAAGGAAATACACACAGGTAGATGGGTTCCCAGTAGAATAAAAGCAAAGAATGTTAGTTTAAAGATATTTTATTACAATAAATGTTCAAAATGTTGACCACCCGCGGCAATACAAGCTCTCACTCTCCTTAAAAAGGACCGCTTTATGTTTCGCGAGTAACTTTTTTGACGTATCACCTGCACTGCTTGTGTTATCTTCTCACGAAGGTCAGCGATGTCATTAATGGGCTTCGCATAAACGAGCTCCTTCATAGTTCCCCAGAAAAAAAAATCCAGCGGATTTAAGTCAGGTGAGCGGGCTGGCCACGGGATTGTTCCTGATCGCCCAATCCACCTGTTCGGGTATTGCTCGTCCAAAAACTCTCTAACGGATACGCGAAAATGTGCTGGACAGCCGTCGTGTTGGAACCACATATCTGGTGGGGTCTCTTCTAGTAAGTTTGGCAAATCATTTTGAAGAAAATTTAAATATGATTCGCCAGTCAAATTCTCGGGCATCTCAAATGGACCAATAATATTCCCACAGAGAATACCGGTCCACATGTTCACTTTGAACCGGTACTGGGATCTATCTTCTCGCATCAAGTGCGGATTTTCCACATGCCACTCGTGCAAGTTGTGTAGGTTCATGTAGCCATCCTTCTTAAATGTTGATTCATCTGACCACAAAATTTTGTCGATAAAGTTTTCGTCTTCTCGATGTTTTTGCAGGATTGTTTCACAAAACGCGACTCGGCTCGGATAGTCTCGAGGTAAAAGACTTTGCACTCGCTGTACGTGGTACGGATGATATTCTTCTTTTTGGAGAATACTGTGTGCTGTGCTCTTCGGTATCCCCGTATCAGCTTCTATTCCTCGCACAGAGATGCTTGGATTTGCCGACACCGCCTCTAAAACTTCATCGCGTATGAAGTCATTTACGGGTCGTCCTTCACCAGCTACTTGATTGGGGAACCGCCCGTCACATAGTGATCTGTGCACATTAATGAAAACTCGATGGTCGGGATATCGCGTAGCCCTCGGATACCTTTCTCTGTAAAGTCTCGCTGCAGCTCGTCCATTACCTCTACATTCTCCATAAATGTAGTGCATATTTGCGTATTCTTGCGGAGTGTAGGTCGCCATGGTAGCACACACAAAACACAAACTGTCCAAACACAGGCAAAGGTCGTCGTAAAGAGTTCGTTTCAAAGTCCAGAGCACAAAGAGTAATCGAGTCCAATAAACAAAGCTTTAAATCGTAGTACGTGATCAATGGTAACAATAAGAGAGAGGTGCGTAGTAACGGCAGGAGGCAGTGACGCGTACTGACCGTACTGTTATCCTAAATAGCACGATCCCAGATAGCGTCACTATCTATCTCACTCGCACCTCTAACCTTTTTCTCCCTCACTCTTACCTGAATAATGGGGTACCATAAAGAAGAACCAGCAAATCGCAAAGATAGTTTCTGTCTTGCTCCCTCCTGTTGTAATAACGAATCACTATGGTGAGATGCATGCACATACCGTCCCTTACGGTCTAACCTGTTTTTTGAGAGGCCTGTTGTTATTTTTATGAGCATACAATAGTAATTCTTTAGAGGTTAGATTCAATTCGTCGTAAATTTTTCTTTCTAAGAATTCTGTAAGACATCGTAAAAATTGGGTTGTTGAGTAAAAATATTATCAAAAATTTTTTTTTTCAAATTAATGTGTAAGTATTATACCTTTTTAAAAAGAGGAATAAACGCGTCAAAATTTGACGTCACTTGCCATACTATTTTGGTACATTTTTTTTACACTACAGTCGGTCAAAGTTGCGAAATTCAATAGTTTTCCATATCACCTTTAGTTAAAATAATATTTTATTTTAAAATGGTACAATAAGTACTTTATTTTTACATTCTATTTAGACACAGCAATACCCTAGATTACAAAACCTCCAAGAAATATCGAAATTATCAGCATTAGCAGTCACAGCATTCAAAAGTATGTCACAGGGTGCTCATTTCCCCTTTTTTTTTGAAATCAGTATAATTCTGTAAGTACATGGGGTGGATTTTTTAAAATATTTTTCTGAGTACTGTTAGAACTTGGGGCATCGTGGGAATCCAGTTGGACGCCAGGTTCTTGGACACCCTGTATAAATATAAAGAGAAGTCCTGACTGACTGACCGACTGACTTATCAACGTCCAGCCCAAACCCTTGGACCTAGAAAGCTGAAATTTTGCACAGAGCTTCCCTTTATAATGTAGACAAGGAATAAGAAAGATCGAAAGATTTTATCGCGGGGCTTGATTAACTCAAAAATTGGTGTATGAGTCAAGTTATGGAAGCATTCCAAATTCTTTTTGAAATGAAAATACTCATTTGAAACTTGACACAAATACTTGCCTATGTAATAAAGTTTGTCATTAACGGGGATTATTTAAGTAACTATATTTTTCTAATTCTCACAGGATACAGAATACAGAGGATTTTCACATTGTTTACTTTTTGTACTTTTAATCACAGTAGTACGTTCTCGTGGGATATTTTCCGACATCAACGTGGGCGAAGCCGCGGGCAAAAGCTAGTACATGCATGAACGAGTGCAATACCAGCAGATATTTTAGCATTTTTTTTTATTAGTAACTGATCCAATTATTTCAAATCTTGTTATTACAAGATTAATTATTATTATTATATATTAGTTCTAATGAGCCCTGGTAGAAGTTTGTGATGCGACGTCGCTTTCCTTAAACCGTGTACAAGAAGACAAGAACAGCTCGCGAATCATGATCCGAGATGAAATTAACTTATATCGAGTTTTGTGTGAATCGTATCAAGTAGGTCGTAATTCTTTCTTTTTTTAATTCAAGGAACCCATATTCTTTGGGACTGCCACATCTTTAAAGCCTGAAGGTGTGGCCAAGATCAGGTCAGCGTATGATTTCACGGAAAAGTTCCTGATGGGGGCGCAATGGCTAGCTGGAGACGAGCTTACCTTGGCTGATATAAGCTGTGTGGCTACAGTCAGCACGCTTAATGAGTTGTTGACGATTGATGAAAAACTGTTAGTACTACTAAGTAACTTAGTTATATAACTCATTTTATGTATGCAAGATCTCATGCTTTATTTAAATGAGCTGCGTTTGCTTATTTGCCATTGCCAGCAGGTAATTACTGATTGTGATGATTTAATATAAAATGCAGTTTGGTCAAACGGCTTCGGCCGTCTACGAAATCATAATTTCGTGACTTGTTTCGATGAAGGAATTATTTTTCCAGGTACGCAAAAATATGAAAATTTATTTTAAAATAATAATAATTTAAATAATAATAATTAATAATAATAATTTAATTAATTAATTATTATTATTTATTAATTATTTTTTTAATTTTATTAATTTAATTTTAATAATAATAATTTATATATTTTTTATTTTTTTTTATTTTTTTTTTATGGGTTTTACGAACAAGGAAATATTTTTTTATCGAAACTAGCGATTCATTTCATAATAAGGATGTTTACTGAGTAAAAAAATATCATTCTAATTAGTTCGCCTGTTAGATTTTCAAAAAATATTGGATACGTAATTTTTGTTTTATCAAATCAATAAAAATTGACGAAGATAAAACGCGTCAAAGATTAGAGTGGGGGTATGTGGCGTCACTCACCGGTAAAAAATGTCATCTTAGAATATAACGCCACACGAGTTTTCAAGGCATTTTATCGTCATCGTTGTTTGTTTACGTGAATAAAGAAAAAATACGTATCCAATATTTTTTGGACATCTGACGGATTAATTAGTTAAGTTTTTTTTGTCCCCATAACCCAAAAAACCAAAACAATCTGGAAGGTTGGCACAGTGAAATTAACCGAAATATTAGTTGAGAAATTCCAACTCTTGCTCATTTATTTTGTTGGACATTGATAAAAGAGACACGGATAATAGACATGCATAAAAGTGTAACTAAAAAGTATAAAAATTACATAGAAATAGACAAAGAGGTTCAGCAGTGTAAAAAATTAACTAAGAGAAAATAAAATTACTGTAGGCGGCTGCCTAGCATAAAATTGTATGCAATATATTTTGTTTTTTTTTTAATAATTACTTAAGTTATTCGGTTTGTGCGATCGTTAGGCTATTATTTTGCAACTATATTTTTTTACATATTTTTTTTCTGTTAGAACTTTTATTCCGTTAGAATTTCTGTTTTGTTTATTAAATAGTATAATCATAATAATGTTAAAAAAAAATATTACGAATTCGATTTTTTATTTATTTTAGTACAGACTAACGTAGTTTCAATAATTACAAGATGAAGGTCAGTTTCGGCTGCGGGTTTTTGTAAGAGATACCCCCCGCCTCGACATAAGGGGCAAAGAAGGAACATAAGTGGTTTTTAGTCAGTAAAGTCTGACACTCCTTTTTACTCTGCCCAAGAGCGGGAGGGGTTATTTGACGATTTCCCACTCCACAAAATAAAACAATTTAACAGACAGCCAACGCGTCTACTGAACTATCTCAATAACCAAAATAATACCTCAATCCAAACCAGATACGTACAAGGAAAAATATTTCTTTCATCGAAACCAGTAAACTCGTAGTACTTAACCATGCTTCAAAACCGTTTCGTACAAAAAAAAAATCTTCGACCGAAACCAGTTACGAACCGGTAAGCCCGCCACACTATTCCCAAACCACTGTAAGCTCTGTAAACTCCTGTAAGCCAGAATCAACAGTGGCGACCACAAGAAAAGCGCCGAGACAATGAAGCCCGACGAAGTCCCAAAAAAACGATTTAACTGTCTTGGATCCCGCATCGAAATTAATCAGAAAAGAATAGCGGAGGAGTAGGAAAAACATAATTTTCACTTCCCTCCATATCAGCAGGAGACAGAACTGAACAAGGCCAATAGGCACACAGGGACGTATACAACTGGGATAAGCCCAGTTGCCTAGCACCACGGATATTATTGTCATTAATATTACTGGGTCCTAAGTTGTGAGCTGTTATATTTATAACCGGTAAGCCGGTCAAACGTAATATTTCTTCTGTCTGGGTTCGTGGCCGGTTCGCGGAAAGCTCGCCCCTTATTAAACGAGACTGCAAATGAACTGGCAAAATGTGGTGTGTACTATTAGATACATTACATCTCTCTTCTCTACGAAAATTACAGTCGTAAAGCCACCTCATTCTCGGCAGTCGTGCTTGCAACCATTAGACAAACAAGCTATCAAAAGACTTTCATCACTAGCGAACGATCCAACTTAAAAAAAAATCTCTTACACGATGAAGACTGATTAATATTTCAACTGGATCTAATTTTCCCTTTAATTCTGTAAAAAAACAGGTACCCGAACATCACTGCTTGGATCAAACGCTGTTCTGAGTTCGAGTTCTATAAGAAAGGAAACCAGCCTGGACTTATGGAATTCCGCCGACTGTTGAAAGAATTTTTGGCACGCTGAAATTATTTAACAAAGTTAAAATGTAATCAAGATTTACCGTACATGAAGCATAATTTCATTAAATATACATTATATTGGTTGATTAAGTTTGGCTAAAAATATTCAGTTAATTTATGTTCAATAGCTTATATGTATGTGGTGTAACTGTTAATATAAATTAAAAATAAACAAATCGAAAACTACTGTCATTTCACTAAATAAATGTTTATTCAAATTTATTTTTTTCGGATGCAGCTGAATAGTAGTATCTTACATGGAGCGGTGGACTATCTGACCATCACCACCTAGTTTATACTGGAAAATATGATACCAAATTTTTTGGTTCAAAATCAACTACTGTCGAAGGTCCACAAATGTAAGCCGGGACCAACGGCGTGACCGTGCGCCCGGCTTGTATTCGAAGACACAACCAAAAACTTGCTACCGACTAACAAATTTTTTGGTTCACCACTGGGCTAAAACTGCATGCACAATAAGTAACAAAAAAAAATTAATTAGTCCGTCAGATAGATTAAAAAAAATAATAGACACATATTTTTAATTTTTTAAAGTAAACATACAATGAAGACAGTGCTTTGAAAACTCGTGTGACGTCATATTCTTAGACATTAGTATGACATTTTTTAGCGGTCAGTGACGTTACAAGTCACACCCCACCGCTCAAATATTTGACGGGTTTTATCTTCGGATTTTTTTATTGATTTGATAAAACAAAAAATACTTATTCAATATTTTTCGATAATCTAACAGTCGGATTAATTACAATCATATATTTTTTAGGGAGGAAACATCGCTATTCATTGTGTCTCACAAAAAGTAATAAAATATCAGATACCATAATATATCAAGCAAAATTTTCAAATTATTATCTTAAACAAGTGCACATGATTAATAACAGAGCAACGGAATTTTTACCTCGGTAATTATTAAATGCAGAACAGAAATTACCATTTGCAACCTTGTGAAACATCTGTCACTTTCTCACAGGCCTTTTCACACGTCGCCATCGCGACATCGTCGTATCATTATTATAATGGGACACCTAATCGAACGTTGCAACGCATAAAATATTAGCAGCAAATAATCAAGAAATAATTATAAACTTATCGATAGAAAAATGAAGCTGTAATATAGGATGGAATTTTTCAATTTCACTTAGAGGGAAAGTACTTCCAAATACTGGCGATTGCAAATTTCACTGGGAAGAGGGAATGTTTGTTTTTTTTATAAAAAGAAACAAACTGCATTCAAATATTTTCTACGATTCGTTTGACATACTCGGAAATCGAACTGGATAAATTCCGAAAATATAACAAAAGGAAAAAACACGTAACTTAAAATTCAATGGGACAAGATAAAGCACTTTTACTAAGGCTTTTTGAATGGGAATTTGTTGAAAATCACTATACTGATTGTGGAAAATTAGTTTACCTTTTCCTTTGTAAAAAAGTTAAGATTTCATTATTTTCCTTTTATCTAATTAATCACGTTTTAGAGAGATTAATAAATTAATCCTTGTATTTGGTCCTATTAATTTGTTACCTTAAAAGTACAGTGTTATTATATTATGTAATGTTTTTTTTTTAAAAAACTTTTCAATCTCCAGTATAAAGTATTTTTCCTTATTAATATTTAAAAAATCCATTCTGTATATCGATCAAGAAACAACGTTCTAAAACAAACTTTGTTAACAAAGCTTTCCCGTCTTTTCAAAATAATGCAAGAAGGTGGTTCTTTTTTATGGCGTGTTTCAAACCATTTGGCCTTGCAGTGGCGATTACTGTCAGCAAGCCTGACGTGAACTGATGATAATGTATGCCGTACGACGAGGCGCACATTTTATATAATGGCGTACAATTTGAACTTTGGATGCGGCATATTCGTTTTGTTATGTCGAGTATTCCGGAACTTTTAAGACGTATGAAAATGAAGGGTTTTAAAAGGAGATAGCAAATATATATATATATATATTTTAAACGTTGCCCCATACTAGGAATTTCTCCTGTATCCTGGGTGCGTTCACAAACATTTAAACTCACATACACAAATACTCAGACCCGGAACAACTATCTGTAGGTCATACAAATATTTGATCCGTGCGGGGATCGTTTAAAAGAAAAGAAATTCAAAGTCAAAAATCGTATAAACAAACACAAAAGTTAAATCACCTGCGAAGAATTCTACGCGACCAACGAAAGAACAAACACAAAAGAACTAAAAAGTTCGAAATAAGAAGAAGTAGTTAAAATACCCGACTGAAAAAACTGAAACGCTAAAAACGAGCACATTTTAAATTAAAAACCAAAACTTGGAAGCAAGCGGGGTTCATTTGAATATTAAATTATGAAATGAAAATAGGATGGACCCCACCCGCCTTTTTTTTTTTTTTTTTTTTGGTGGGTGTAAAATCATCGAATAACCCCTCCCGCTCTTGGGCAGAGCGAAAGGGAGTGTCAGACTTCTACTGACTAAAAACCACCCATGTTCCTTCTTCGCCCTCTATGTCGAGGCCGCGATAACCAGAGGACTACCCGCGGCCCGACCCCACCCGCCTGCTTCCAAGTTTTGTTTAATTTAAACCGTTTTCGCAGCGCACGCAACGGAAGCTCTCAAAAAGGAATATCTTTTTCCGTACATGCAACATTTTTCGTTTATGCACAGCTCCCATTAGTCGTAGCGAGATTTTTTCAATTCCAACTAGCTGTGCTTGAGTGTATCGTAAAATGTTATTACACCCCAAAAAGAAGTCGTTTCCCTAGCAATATTTTTTTGCGTAGTTCTAGTAGTACTTAGTTTGATGTACTTAATGCTTGGTGACGGGTTCGTTTAAACCCTGTATGCACGAGAAAAAACTACAGTTTATTTGCATTTGAAAAAAATAGTAGAATCCATACTTACCGAAAAAGCTTTGGTAAAATTTGAACACGCAGTTTTTTTTATACTGTCATTCCTACGTAAAGATGGGATACAAAAAATAGTTCTCAATCAGAGACCATAAGGTACGAGTACACAATACAAATAAAGTTTATATTAAGATAACATTAAACTGCCGCATCTTATATCGTTTGACTCATACATAACGGTGCCCGTCTTATTCGAACCGGCTGCATCGGCCTCAATGTTGGCATTTCATCCGACAACTTTATACGATACAGTCGTGATAGTGACCAACTAACCGTTGACCAGATCTCTGATAAAGTGATAACATTTGGAACCCAGGTAGTTATATTATTATTGTTTACTTTCTTAAATTAAGTGACTTGCGGAATAATAATATCATGATAGCACTTCTTGTATTATATTAAGTTTTATTAGAACAGAGATGATAAATTAAATTTACTCAAAAATGCATGTAATGTTGTCATTATTTTGACAACCTTGTTTGAGCAAAGTCGACCTTGCCGTTCTGTTTCAAGGAGCGGCCGGCAAAGTTTTGCTGGCCGCTCTAACAGGCCGGCAATGTTTTGCCGACCGCTATTTTGACGTTTCAACGTTTTAAAAAATCAATTCCAAAAAGATTTTATTTAAAACACAGCTGTTTGTACGTCTAAAGGTAAAAAAAAAAGATTTAAATGAAGTAATAGAAATAATCCAGCAGTCAAACACCGCATTAGAATTATCGCAAGCTATCAGTAATATCAAACCGGGAAAGTCGGTGTTGAATTTTAGTAACTGTACTTTTCATAATTGTCATTTTAATTATAAGTCTAGTTAATTAATATATTTTTTATTTAAATTACTTGCTGGTTTTATTTAGATTAGGTACTTGCATTTTTGAGTAAAGCACTATACAAACCTTGGCCCACAATGACTGCTTCGCTGGTCACGCTATGATTGCCTCGAGCTACCCTAGCTACGCTCTAGGCCTTTCAGCTTGGCCATCATTGCAGCCCTTGCTGTCCTCGCTGTAAAGGCCTCGGCCTACGGTCTCGGCCTTTATCTCAGCTCGTCCATCAAGTGCTGCACGCTGACCGCGCTGTGTCGGCCTGGAGCTGCGCTACGCTGCGCTGTCGGCCATCATCAGCGCGACCAGCAAAGTAGTCATTATAGACCGCGGCAGTAATGTACTATTGACGCAATATGCAATAAAGTCGCTTTTCGTATGTCTTCGTCTTGATCGTGTTTTTCTTTTCCACTACGCAACGATTTAGGACGCGAGTTTTTTACCGTTTTTTATTGAATTGATTCCGAAAGGTTTATATTTACGGTCAAATATTATGGATATAGCTTATATTAAAAATTAAAATATTCAAGTGCGAGTCAAACTCGCATACCTGGAGGGTTCCGTACAAAAGTGTAGATATTTTGTTATGTATTAAACTACATAGGTAAATATTTACGGTTATTTTTTGCTGTAGGACATTGCTGCTTGTCAAGTTTCACTTGCTCAACGGGAAGTAATGTGCGTACGTAAACGGTCATATGTTTTGATCGCATTGACTTGGAAGTTTAACTTTTTGCAGAGGAAAGGGATCGTAGACCAGAGCATTTGATATAAATCAACTTTAATACCTAAACATTTCTGAGAAACACGGACAGACTGACGGACGAAACAAACGGATCCTTTAAACCCGGGTCCCTTCTATTTAAAAGGTTCTGTAAAATGTTTTGTCAAGTTATTAACATCGTACGAAGCAGAAGCAGGTCACCAGTAAATTACTTCAATATTTGGAGGTTTAGTAACCCTGGCATTACTATTTTTGCTTACGATAAATAATGCAGGTTTGTTTGCAACAAATAATGCAGTTTGCGTCTATAAATGTATAGTCCGATGTTCAATTTCCTAGTCAATCCGGATGTTATATTAAACTGTTCTTGTTTAGATCAGAGAGTTCTAACTTCCTGCAGTACAGGGCTTGTTTGATTGAAAACGACAATGCATCCGTCCTCGTTATTTCTATAGTGTTAAACTTCTGACAATAGCTGGTTACATCCGCTACAAATTTAAAATAAAGCTGCCGTAAAAGTGGTAATTTATATAAGAATGCTTTATTTTAAATTAAAATACGTAGAGTGAGTGTATTTTCATAATATGAAAACAAACTAGGTTTTTTTGTTTACTTTTAGTTTCTATTATAAAATAAACTGACTAGCAACCCTATTTGTAACGCGGTATACATTAACTTTTGTCAAGCAAATAAATGATGATTTCATTGACAAAGTTTTGACTTTGACTTTGACTTTGAAGAAGTTAGAATTTTTTTATAACGATCAACATGTAATGTTAATCTTCAATTTAATAAAAAAAAACAAAAGATTTCCTGAAAATGGTAGATACCATAGATCATAGAAAGTAAACTATTTTTGGAACTAAGATACGTGAAAGTGCCAGTTAGAGCCGTAGACAATTTAATTATATTAATGTGCTTATGAGAAAATTTGAACAAATATCATATAATATTGCTGCCGCCCATGTGCCAGCAACAGTATATGGCAGTTTTCATGAGTTGATTTTTCTTCCCATCGAGCAACATTGTGAGTAGCTCAAACCTTTTTTTCAAAGGAACCGGGTTCCCTAAGAGTCTCACCTATAGTAACAGTGTGACACGTTTAGGAAAAAAGCCATCAGGTAGTACTGTGAAAAGATTGGGATGTGACATTTTATTTTCCAAAACTTCCAAGATTTCAGTTATCACCATTTTCCTGCCGTTGCTATAATGTATTTGGGGCCGGCACAACATATTATAATTGTCTTTCATACAAATATACATTTCAACGTGTTATCTAAAATATGTATATTTACGACAGTACCCAATAAAAGTTTGGAAATGATTTATTTAAGTACCAGTTAAAACAACATGAGTCTCTAGGTCACACAACACACACAAAGAGAAGTGGTTTTACTTTATTAAAAACACATAACCCTCCTTTTGGGCTTCGCCGCAGTCGGGTACAAAGGTTCAGAAATAGACAGGCGTGACGGCCGCGGCGTGGCTCTTACTTAAAGAACTGAGCTCAAATAGCTAGATCAAGAAAAATGGAAAGAGGATATGTCATTGCAGGGAGACCAAATACCTCTCTCGTTTTTGATCTCCCTGCGATGACAGGTTCGTAAAACTTAAATTGCTAAAAAAATTTCAGAGTTAATTCAAAATGGTGCTGACAATTTACAAGATAGATGCGAGTCCCCCAGTAAGGTCTATACTCATGGTCATTGAGGCCCTGAACATTCCTGATGTGGAATTTGTGGATGTCAATTTGTTGGAAGGAGAACACCTAAAGGAAGAATATTTGAAGGTAAGCTTCGCTTAGTTTTTTTACAAGAGACAAATTATGATTTTCGTGGACTCAAGAAATAGGGTAAATGTACGAGTAAATAATTCTCTCATCTATTTGACGTTCCGAGAAGAACTGGACGAGCTATTAGACAATTAAATTTTGACGGGATCTCTACCTCTCGACTAAAACTGAAATTCTGAAAAAAAGTACTTTATTTATAACCAATACGTTCGTTCGTTTTGTTGTTATATTATCAGTTCATATTAATAAATAGATGAAAAAATCAGATGCTGATTTTTTTAAAATAAATCTGATTCCTGTAATTAAAATGCTACAATTGGATGGATTGGGAATTTTATTTGTAATATTACAGTAATTCCACAAAGAAACAAGTTCATAACTGCCAATAACAAACTAAGTCTAATTAATAGTTAGTCCCCACCAACAGTCAACAAAATGCCAACAGTCTTCGAGTAAAACGGCCGTGACATCGCACAGACAGACGTATAGGGCCAATCTTTGAAGGGTTATCTTCTTGCCATTTGGCTACGGAGCCCTTTTTAAAAAAGGAAATAGGTAGTTGAAGAGTTAATTAAACAAATTAACCTTTTTTATTTACAGTTAAATCCGCAGCATACCGTACCATTGCTTAAAGATGACGACTTTTACGTTTGGGACAGGTGAGACGGAAAAAATATGTTTAGCTCGGTATTATTATATATACAGGATGTAAATTAACCCTTAACACATACGTCAACCAAGCATTCTGTGCATCAAACTAAGTACCCCTACGCAAAAATTTTTGCTGGGAAACGACTTTTTTTTTTGAGTTCAAAAATCACATTTTGCGGTAAAACTCAATGTAGCACTCTTAAGACATTGTGCTAGTGGATGCTTTGAATAGTAAACGGGTCATGGAGGTAATTTAACTAAAGTTATAACCTGAAAAACTAGTTCTTACAAAAACAGCTGTGCAAAATTTGGAACTTTGACCCCCAATATCTCCGTAACTAGGGGGTTCCCAGGTATGGTCTAAAACCAAAAAATTATCGCAGTGGTGGGGAGAACAAGTGCCTTTCGTTTGCGTTAAGGGTACTTTATACCGTATTAATTAATAGCTATTTAAGTAGAAGAGTTTGGGAGGTATCACAATAACTTTATAACATCGTGTCTCATCGTGTTGAGGACTTAGAAAAATTAAAGATGGACCTTAAGTATTTTGACAAGTAGAACTCGTACATTTATCGTATGAGTCGAAAGAAAAATGTGGTCAACTGTTTTGCTTTTATAACAAAATTTTTAATAAAAGTTGTACATATTTTTTATGAGTACTTCAATCCCTTCAACCAATTTACCACTCGGTATCTGGCTAACCCAACATGCCAACTATGTGGCGGTCGGGTTCTGGTCTAACTGGACGCTGAAGAATACCCAGTTTTTACATAGGCTGCCTATCTGACCCCCACAACCCAGGTATTACGGTATAATAACGTTTACTAATAACCCAGTATATGCATTTAAAATTAAATGTCGCGCCATAGCCAAGCGGACGAGATGCTAATAAGTCTTGACTTCGAATGCAAGCGTGTCATATTTGTTTTACTCTGAGTCAATTCAACGTTTGCATTGATGTTTAGCTTTAGTGTACAAATTAAGGTTTCAGAAAAGCATTTTCATTAATTTGAGGTCGGCCGCAGCATGTCGTCTTCTTCTTTCGCACTTCTCTAAATCTCGTCCTCGCATCAGACACCTCTTTTCGTGATATTATCATCCTTCACCTTCCCTTCTATCGTTTCCTTGGTATCCACTACTCTTATACTACTCGTTCACTCTGCTACTCAAAACTTTCCTCATGATATTTTCCTCATTCCTCCGCATCACATTCTTGTGAGTATTTGGTATTTACTGTAGGTAATAACTGTTTATTGAAATAATATATTTTAGTTGATAAACTTATAAATTAGAAAATTATTTATAATTGATTAAAATCACAGCAAATAGACTTCAGTTCCATTCCCAGAATTACAACAAATTATGCTCGACCTCTTTATTGAAAACCACTTTTTACACACACTTGACCTAAACCAATTTTTTTTTCACACTGTTCACCCAAAATTGTAACTATTCAACTTACCTACTCACTAGTCAATATACCTTGCTCTAATTATCAAGTTCAGTGGAAATTCAACTATAAGACATTATAATGACAAACTTATTGTTTTCAGTCACGCGATTGCTACGTACTTGGTGACTCAACATGGAGACAATGATTCTTTGTACCCAGCCGATCCAAAAAAGAGAGCAATCATTGATCAACGACTTCATTTTGACAGTGGAATACTGTTTCCGGCTGCTCGCGGTACTGTTGTAAGTATTTATTACGATACATTCAAGTCGCAAAAATCGATACGAAACATGTAAGTTTTTGACAGCGTTGTTCCTTTAAACTATGAACAATTTAGATACAGTCACCATTATTTTCACCGCCGCCGTTTATCCGGAAGTCTTAAGAAAATTTCTTGCGGAAAATTACTTCACTAGAAAGTCCTGTAATTATTTTTTTTATGTCCTTTTCATTTATTTTTAAATATTGCCTGTAACACTTCTGGTCAACGTTGCTTCTCGATATTGAAACAATTTTCGGAAACGAATCAGTATTCGAGAAACCAAACTTACAAACTTTACCTTAATAATAATACTAGCTCGTTCAAATTTCAGACTATAATCTATGTCAGCCGTTCTAGCCTGATTGAGTAAAACGTAACTAACAAATCCGCATGTAGGTACGACATCTTGTGAAGATTGTGCTATTAAGGAGCGGGTTAATAAGAGGTTACTCGTTACTCGTAGTTTTAAAAATGACCGTATAAGTGTTTTGCGTTGGAATCAAATACAACACAGCCTACAATTTTAGACCCATTAATGATAGTATTTATCCTTGGTGCTAGGCCTAGTGGGCCTAGAGTAACTGGGCTTATACCAGTTGTTAACGTCATTTTGTGCTTATTGGTCTAGTTTTGTTCATAAGAGATGTAGAAAGTATGGTTTTCCTACTCTTCCGATAATAATTTCTGATTATTTACTAATTTTGTTGCGGGATCCAATACAATTATTTTCCTGGGACTTCGTCGAGCTTCATTGTAGTAATTTGAGAATGCTGTGGCGAGCTTGTACCATAAACAAGCAACAATTATTAAAATCAAACATTGCAATAAGCACAATCTCGCCATACTAGATCCATTTAATTTATAAACTTGCTTGAATTAGAAATAAATAAAACAAATATATAAAATGGAGTTAGAGGAGGAGGAGGAGTTTAAAGAAAAAGTGTGGGCACTTTGCCGAAGCTCGATTTTGACGATAACGTTTTGATCCACATATTGTATTTTTCAGGAACCTGTATTCTTTTGGGGAGAGAAATCGTTTAGACCAGAAAACCTGGCCAAGATTAAGACAGCATATGAGTTCACGGAAAAGTTTTTGTCGGCATCATGGTTAGCTGGTGATGAAGTTACTTTGGCAGACATTTGCTGTGTTTCTACTATAAGCACTATGAATGTGCTTCTGCCAATTGATGAAAACGTGTAAGTACTGAATCATGGTTTGTATAACTTAAATAAAAAAAATAAAATGAACATTCTGTTAATTGTGATCGTGAGCTTCGTTTTCCGTAACCATCATAAAACAGTATGTTACGACGATTACGAAACAGAATGCTGACTAGGAAAGCTGAGGAAAACTTCAAGAACCACCACCGTCTCCGGGCACGTGCCAATGTTCATACTTCTGACACCCTGCAGGGCATAGGTTGTGGCTAAGAAGATCCATAACATCACGTCTATTATCCTCAAACGGTTAGGCTGCAAGGGCCGACGTTGTTCGAAAGAGATATCGCGGCCAAGGTACAAAAGGTCAAAGAAGGAATGTGTGGTTTTTTAGTCAGTAGAAGTTGACGCTCTACCCAGAGCGGTAGGAGTGATTTGATGATATCACACGCTCCAAAAACAAAGGGTTATGCCATCAACCGCGTATTAATACAGAATCCGTGACTGCTACTGAGAAAATAGAAAACCCAATAACACTTTGCTCGATCTAGGAATTAACCTCATACACTGCAGTTGTGACCACAAGACAACGAGGCGAATGAAGAAGTAAATTCAGTCTTACACTTATTAATGTTTGACGGCATGGTTGGCGCAGTGGCTGAGCGATTGGACTGCTGTGTTGCATGTGGCGTATTCGACTCCAGCACGGAACAAATATTTGTTTGGCTTACAGATAGTTGTTTCGGGTCTAGGTGTTTGGATTGTATATGTGAATTTAAATGTTTGTAAACGCACCCACGTTACAGGAGAGATTCCTAGTGAAAAAAAAGAAATGTAAAAAGACTGGGTGATTCTAGTTCTTTATGGTATTTTTCCTTTGCGACCACCTCGAAGCAAACCACTTAATCGAAATGTTTTGTACAGGTTCCCTAATCTCGCAAATTGGCTGGAACGTTGCACCCAGCAAGACTTCTACAAGAAAGGAAATGAACCTGGTCTGGAACAATTTCGCGGACTAGTCAAGTTGAAGTTGGGCTAGACAAGAAGAGACCAGCATTTTCGTCTTGCGAGTCATCTTCAGATGCAAGTAGCCTGCACTTTGAAATTTTATTATAACAGAGATTAATTTTGTTGCAAAACAATAGAATACTTAGATTTAACTGTTGTCGCATTTTTGTTTACGTTATACATTAGAAAAACGTTTAAGTTTGTTTAGAAACTAGTGTTGTTTAAGTTTGTTTAAGAACTAGTGTTGCTTATGTCATGTTTAGCTTGAATTAAATCATAATGATATACTCGATGTTGTTTTCTTAGTCGTTTAAGTACACAACATAGTATAACACCTGTAATTCCCGATGAGTAAGCCAGATGTATAACCTAACAATACTAATACTGTCATATTTCGCCAGTTAAGTTTAAGTTAATGATTATGTAACAGAGAGGCAGTAGTGGCCTAGTGGTGGCGGCCCCGACTTACGAACAGTGAGTTGTGGGTTTAAACCCCGTCAGGCGCATTACTTTATGTAATTTATTTCATCACCACTGCTCTCAAAACGGTGAAGGGAAACATCGTGAGGAAACTGGCATATTTTAGAACCAAAAATTCGAAAATATGTGACATCTACCAATCCGCACTGAGCTCGCGTGGTGGATTATAGCCCATCCCTTTCCTAGAGATGAGGTCTGAGTGCCTGCAGTGGGAAAATTATAGGCTGATGATGATGATGAACAGAGAGGACGAGCCTATTGCCATCAACCGTGTAAAAATCTAGACTCCGTGGCTGCAACTGAGAAACTCCGATGGAAAAATCCTATAACAATTTGCTCGACTGGGAAATTGAACGGCTGATTTAACTTTTGTTTGTTTATAGTTTTTGTGACTTTGAATTTATTTTAAACATGTAAGTGTCATATATTTTTGTAATTTCCTTTTAAACCCACGGCACGGTTGGCGCAGTTGCTCAAGCAATGGACTGCTGCGCTGCGTGTCGCGGGTTTTTTTTTACCTACAGATTTGTATGACCTACAGATAGACCTACAGATTTTACATTTGTATGACCTACAGATAGTTGTTCCGGGTCTGGGTATTTGTGTATGTAAAGTTTACATGTTTATAAACGCACCCACGATACAGGAGAAATTCCTAGTGTGGGGCAACGTTTTTTTAAAAACAAACAAACAAACCCCGTCATTATGAGACCCCACTCGATGGTAATGGATATATTTTTTTTCAAATCCGCGATATGGCTCCCAAAATCTGCAATTTTTCTTTGTTTTTAATTTTAATGTAGCCAGTGACACTCGCGCCGTTATGGCAAATTCTAACGACGTATATTTTATTCAAATCCCTTCATCCGTTTAGGAGTTCTCGACCTACATCGTAAATGAGCTGTACCACAAACAATGGGGCACTTACTGAAGCCTGAAGCACTGATGACTAACCTAACCAACTCGTAGTTCAATAGATGAGGGAACAAAGAAACAGGCATACATACATACATACTTACACGCCAAACACATAATCCTCCTTTTGGGCTTCGCCCCAGTCGGGTAAAAATAGAATGAACCCCGCCTTCTAAGTTTTGTTTAATTTAAATGTGCTTGTTTTTTGCTTTTCAGTTTTTTAGTTTTTTTAATTACTTTATTTTTAGGGATGTATTCATTCAGCAGCGATATTTAAGCAGACTTTACATATTAAAAATTAAAAGATATAGGTACAATACATGCTATAATACTTCTCTGTGGCAGACTGTATATATAAAAATAGACTGATTATATTAACATAACTCATTAAGTGAGTCTTGCGTCACTTGTGTAAAATTTGATAATAAGACGATCAGTCTTCGACCTTTACATTGATAAGTTCGCCGGTACAACAACAGTGAATAGCACAAAATCTTATAATAATATAATCTCATTTCATTTTATTTCTCGCATAAAATAAGTGTTCTTGTGAGTGCACAAATATTTTTCGTAAGTGTATTTTTAAACAATTTATTATACCATTCGGTTTAGGTAAATATTTAGTACAAAAATCGTCCACAATATAGTACTAGGAACTAATTGGTGTTTTATATTGAGGAGGTGTAGGCCGTGGTTAAATAATATAAAAGACGGGGATGAGTAGTAGCGAGCACCCTTAGCATACCGTGTTTTCTCAGACCTCGGAACGCAAGTCAAGACACTTTACTTACACTACACTTTTCACTGTTTGACAGTCATTATAGGTTTTCAGTGACCTGAAAGTCAGGCAATCAGTACTAACTGGGTTGTGCAAGTCAGACAAACATAGGCCAGTCGTCATGTAAAACACTTATATTCAGCCGCATCTGGTTAGATATTCACAGTATCAGAATCAGCTGATAGTAATTATAAAATAAACAAACAAAAATCCAAAAAAAAATGCTTCATACCCAAATATACAATGGCTTCAACTTCTGAGCGAGATACAGAAATTAGAAAGTTGTTAATGTTTGAATATTAACATCTATCGGGAACAGAAAAAGCCACCAAACTTAGGGATGAGCTTTCAAAATAGATTGTCGACAATAGACATTTTTGATGAACGATCAGGGCTTCTTATAGTGTTCACATGTCTAAGAAATCAACAGAACGATCCTTTAGGGTTTATATTATTTGATACAAGACATAAAGGTAATGGGGGTTGTATCCTATCTATCCTCCTATCCCGCAACGAAATTAATCAGAAAAGATTAGCGGAGGAGTAGGAAAAACAGAAATTCCCACTTCCCTCCATATCAGCAGGAGACAGAAAAGAACAAGGCCATTAGGCACACAGGGACGTATACAACTGGGATAAACCCAGTTGCCTAGCACCACGGATATTGTTGTCATTAATATTACTGGGTCCTAAGTTGTGAGCTGTTTATTATATTTGATTCCAATAATAGCTATGACAAAAATGCTTGAACGCACGGAAATTTGTTCTAGTTTCTACAAGGTCCGTATAGTAAATAACTCCGGAAGTAACCTGTATAGTGTACAGGTCCAACATAATATTACGTTCATTCTGCCAAAGACTACACTCCCATAAAATGTGATGTGCAGATTGTTCACATTCGCGTCGCCTTTTTGTCAATATTCTACATATTGACAAAAAGGCGACGCAACAAGCTTGAAGGAAAATAATTTACTCTTAAAGTTACCATGACCTGTGAGAAATTGGGCATGACCTGTGAGAAATTGGGCAACACAGTGATCCACCTCCAGCCATGTCCTGGCCAGCCGCCACTCACGAACGGATGGAAAGAACTGGTGGAGGTGTCGGCCTTTGATGGAATTATCCCACCTACATTGTCATTCTGACAAAAGTTCCTCCCAGACGTCAGTCTGTGGTTTAAGTACGGTCACGTTGTGTTAAAAATTCTGCGTCCGCGGTCTCTCGTGCGCAGTAGTACATTGAAGCACGGCGCTGCACTTCAAGATCGACTGGAAGTACCCCTTCCAGTCGATCTTGAAGTGCAGCAACTCGTTGTCATTGTTGAAATTGATTTTTTAGTAATATTTTCTTCACAAGTGTTGGAAAACGTCGTGTGATACACGTGTGTATTGATGATTACTGTCCTCGGCTCTCTCAAGACCCTCACCTAACGGCTCGGGTCTCAATGGCGCCTCAGCTTTCATCACCAACCTCACACTTGTACCATAATGTACTATTACCTATCCCGAAAAAGTGTTCAATGCCGCTTAAGAAGTTTTCACTTCAAAAAATAAGATTTTATAAATTAATGCTGGACTCCTTCGCCAGCCAATGAAAGAGAAACAAAAATAACGTACAAACAGTTACTGAATCTTTACGAAAAAGACAATTAAATTTTAAATTAACTTTGTGATAGACGCAAGACATATTGATTATCCGGTATCCACGAGGAAAGGAAACTTTGCTGAACAAACATATAGCCAAGAACACTTGATTAACTGCGGTATTCAGAGATATTTAATGATTACTTAAGCCGTCACGTAAGATTTGACATATTTTTGTATAACAAAACCTGTACTAAGTGATGGCATTAAAGCTCTTTCAAGTGCGGCAGTAACACACACACAATTCACATACAAAACAAAAATCAAGGTTTATCTGTTTAACTCATTTTTAAACGGTAAATGAGTAGGAGAACATCGCTTTTAAATTTTATTTATTTATTTTTACACTTCAAGCACAAATTATAGAAGCGGACTGAATGAATGACTGAGTGCCAATAGGCATTTTCTACTTTGATTATTTTCAGACTAAAATGGGACTGACTTTATACAAGAAAGACACGAGTGCACCGTGTCGGGCAGTTTACATGGTGCTCGACATTTTAAACATATCCGATGTTGAATATGTCAACATGAATTTAATAAAACGCGACCACTACACAGATGAATTTTTGAAGGTAACATGTTTATTATTTCAAGAACTATCATGTTTTTTGTTATTTTTACAAATTTTATTTATGTTAAATTAATTTCTTAGGTCAATTTTTTTAAATCGTCAGATATTATTATTTAAATATACTAGATATTTATTATGTGCTGATTTCAAGCATTTTTATTTTTTAAACGTTAATTGCGATAAACGCCGTCTGTTGCTCAGTAGATGATATGATATTAATTTAATTGGAAATATAAAATGCTTTGATAGTCTGTCGTAGGATTCCTTATACTCGTATGCCGCTTTGTTTCTTAATTGTCTGCAACCAAAGTACCTAAAACCATTATAAGACTAAATTGTGATACAACTATAGAAAGCAAACTGCATTCAAAGATTTTTTTAGAGTTATTTTATTAAGAGTTTTATTAAGAGTTAGTTTACCATTTTTTTTTAATAATTAAATTAATTTAAGATTTCCTGGTTTTCCTTTCATTTGATTTATCATGTTTGTTAGAAAGATTTCATCCTTATAATTGACCCTAACGATCGATGCAATAAAAGTACAGGGTATAATTTTTTCAGATTTTAGCCGGTTCGATTCCCGGGTGTGGGAGCAGAGAATTTTCGAAAATCTTTGAATGCAGTTTGCTTTCTATTTAAAAATAAAGGAATGTTTTCTTTGAGTAAAATTTTCTATTTGCAGTATTAAGAGTACTTTCCCTCCAGGTGGCATTACAAAATTCCACCCTGTAAAACAAAAAAAAGAAAAAATAAATAAATTGGTAAAAGAAAATACTTTGTTACATAAAATATACAAAAACAATCATAATTATGTTTTTGTATATTGTGAAAAAAAAACATAACGGTCAATATTATTTGTTGGTCAATATTATTTGTTTATAACAAATTGAACTCTTTTATAGGAAGTTTCCTCCTCTTACAGGATCGTTTTCCAAAAGATCATGACCGAATCTCGTACCAAGAATTTTCGAAGAATTAAATTTACCAAGAATTAAATTTTTAAATTTTTCAGGTCAGGGATTTGATTTTGCGTTTGGAAATTTAATTTAAAGTATAAAAGTATGAATATTGTTTTACTCCCAATATGACATTTACACAACCAGTCGATAGAGATGTAGAATGCACTTGATATTTTTTTTAATGAATCTACTAAACAGTCATAACTATAACATTTGCTTAAAAAACATCCTACGAATTATATGTATTACTTTTGCTATTTTCTTGTTGAATACCAGTAACATGAAGTAAAACCAGTACATCAAATCGATTTAGTATTACTAATAATTGACGTAATCGATTTTCTTACTAAAGATTTCGATTTATCGATCACATCCCTAAATCCCTGCTGACATTTGATTAACGTCAGTCAGTCTGTGTTTTTAGTTTTGAGATTAATTAATATTATTAAAGAAATTGAGATTGAAATTTGAGATTTTTTATTGAGAAGTAGATATTGTTGGTATTTTGTGGACTCGTAGTTCATACTAATATAAGTGGATTACTCTGTTTTTAGAGCAATAATGTTCGTCCTTGCATGATTCCAGGTATGTCAATAAAATATACCTACGTATCGCCTGGTTTTGGCTGTTTACTGAAACAGCTTTTGTAGAAGTTAATATGATAAGCGTAGACAATAAGAAAATAAAGTTTGATTTTGAAACTGCTTGGTACGGGTTTCCATATATCTGTGAACATTGTTCTTTGTTAAAAATCATAAGCAAAAAACAAAATCATCATCATCTGCCTAGCCTTTTCCCAACTATATTGGGGTCGGCTTCCAGTCTAACCGGATGCAGCTGAATACCAGTATTTTACATGGAGCGACTGCCTATCTGACCTCCACAACCCAGTTAATACTAGGTAATACGATACCCTTTGGTAAGACTGGATGTCAGACTTTCAGGTCACTGACTACCCGTAACGACTGCCAAAGATCTATATATGGCACCCGGGACCAACAGCTTAACGTGCTTTCCGAGGCACGGAGGAAACTCGGTATGTAATGGGCGGTCACCCATCCACCGATCGACCTAGGCAAGCGCAGCTTAATCTAAAGATCGACCCGAGTGGCAGTTCTTATTAAGCCACGAGCTCCGAGCTTTTGTTAGCAAAAAACAAAATATCTTTATTTTTTTTGATAACAACTATCGCAATTTGATTGTGCTAAAAACTCTTAAAAAACATTTTTCTAGGCGTCATTCCGAATTGAATGAGCTATCGCGCTTATTTTTAAGAGCTTTTCTTCTATTTAACACGTTTTTGAACTTGTTACTATTGAGAGATAGCCGCTGTACTTTCTGCACCGATTTGACGAGTCAATCGGCTCCATTTTAACTAATTATTTGGTTAAGCAGCATGTTACCAATCGGCAAAAGACCTGAATTTTCTTCAAAAACTTAATCGCATGAGAATCGCTGAGGACATGCTAGAACGAGTCAATTCCGACCAACATTCATGAAACGCATTGTTACTGGTGTCGAGACGTTGCATTGGTTTACGAGTTTGACATGCAAACTAGTCAACAAGCTTCCGAGTGGCGCCTTTTAATTGAACTGAAACCGAAAAAAACACGCCAAACTCGATCAAAACTCAAAATCATGGTTCACTGTTTTCTTTGACTATCGCGGTGTTGTGTACTCGGAATTCTTGCCGGAAGTTCAAACGGTAAATTAAAAGTATTATTTAAGCGTTATGCGGCATCTTTGACAGCAAAATCGACTAAAAAGACCTGATTTGTGGAAAGAAAATTCTTGGGATTTTGTACCACGATAATGTGACTTCGCACAAGGCCATCATCGTGAACAAATTTTTGACCAAACACTCAACAAATACCATCGAGCAACCACCATATTAACCAGATATGGCTCCAGCCGGCTTATTTTTCCTAAACTCAAATTACCACTTCGTTGCATCCGTTATCAATCGGCAGAAGACAAAGAAGAATTCGTGGCGAGGACTAAACTCAATTCCGGAAACAGCGTTTAAAAAATGTTTTGATGATTGAACTTTATTCTTTGACGTAAGTGTATCGTTTCTGAAGGAGCATACTTGGTGAGGTGAGGTGATGAAATAAATTTAACTATATAACAATCATTTTGTGTATTATTGATCTTTTCCCGTTACTTTCTTGACAGAGCAGTATTACTTTCATAATGTAATATTTTACATAATGTTGGTGTGTTATTTACATAATACGAGTAAATAACAGATTAGACCGCGAGAACTGTTTGACCGCAATCTAAACGTATATGTTGACTAAAACGTGTAATATAATAAACACATTTGTAATGTGGTCGCCAAGACCTTTCATTTGATATCAAATATTTGTAGAGGAAAGTCACCAAATATGAAATAGTATCTTAATATGGAATACCTTCATTTCTCTAAGACTATAAGTATGAAACGCAACACTCGACCATCTTCTGTTCCATTCGGTCTACTAACACGTACGTGGTGCAATAGACCGAATGGAACAGAAGATGGTCGAGTGTTGCGTTTCATACTTATAGTCTTAGAGAAATGAAGGTATTCCATATTAAGATACTATTTCATATTTGGTGACTTTCCTCTAATGATTATCTCATTTTAATTTTTTTCGAGGTTAGAATCTGACATTTACAAATCTATTGACACCTCATTTATTAACATCCGTTCATTAGTTTAGGCGCTATGGTGGAACATACACCCTTACCTACCCTTCCTTCTGGCCTTCTGGCCTTTCTTCTGGCTGGAGGGTTATGATGTTTTACCCGACTACAGTCGGTCGGTGAAACGAAACTGTTAGCTTGAAAAGCAAAGATCTATATTTTTTGAAATAATACAATCTACTAGGGCTATGCTCTAAAAACTGCAAAATAATTATTTTCGTAAATAATTCAAATAATTATTAATAATTTCAGATGAATCCGCAACATACCATTCCAACATTGAAAGATGGTGATTTTATAATCTGGGATAGGTGAGTCAAGTATACAAAACACTTTCTTTCAGTCGGGTAAAAAAAAATAACCACAACCGAGGTTCTGTGTACAGTCATAAAAAAAAACAAATATAACAAGTTCTTACAAGTTTTTCGTCGTATCTACAACAGGCAGGATAGCGAGCAACTGACACTTTCTTTTTTTATTCCATTTATTTTCCATTCCTTCAAACACTTTTAATCGAATGAATAAAATTACCCATAGTAATAACATAAAATCACGATTGTGCCTGTAATACTCGAAGGGTTTGGCGGAAATACCTAATATTGCAGTGGCCCAGTGGTAGCGGCCCCGACTTACGAACACTTGGTCGTGGGTTCGAACCCAGGCAGGCGCATTACTTTGTGTAATTTATTTCATCACCACTGCTCTCAAAACGGCGAAGGGAAACATCGTGAGGAAACCGGCATATCTTAGAACTAAAAATTCGAAAATATGTGACATCTACCAATCCGCACTGGGCTCGCGTGGTGGATTATAGCCCATCCCTCTCCTAGAGAGGAGGCCTGAGTCCCTGCAGTGGGAACAATATAGGCTGATGATGACCTAATAGTGCACCCATATTTCGTCACGCCCCAGGCGGCACCCGACCGCCAGTCGAAGACAGAATCTTAAGCCTTGCGTGGTCTTCCTACAAGAGGCGAAGGTGCTGGGGTTGTCTTACGATTCAGCAACTTCTTTCATTATACAATAGACTATCATTTCGCCAATTTATAGGTAATATCATGTAACAAGAGTCAGCCTGTTGCTATCGACGGGGCTCAAAGCCACACTCCGTGACAGCTACGAGTATTAAAAATACCTGATGGAAAACCCCACAAAAACAAAAACACTGCCTAATTTTTGCAGCAGTAACGCTTGCTAACAACGCAGCCAGTCAGTCCACGCATAATTATTTTTTTGAAATTCCGTAAATGAATGACTATTTCATTTGCAGTCATGTGATAACCACATACTTAGTGAACCAATATGCCAAGGACGATGCGCTCTACCCGAAAGATCCAAAAATACGAGCATTGGTCGATCTACGACTGCATTTTGATAACACCGTTCTGTTTGCTGCAGTGAAATCAGCTATGGTAAGTTTATTATCAAGGTGAATTGAAATCCCTTCTTTTTTTAATACTGTAACGCTGTTAGAGTCGCTTTTAGAATTAGCAATCGAACTTTTTACTGGAACGTTTAACAAATTAACGTTTGTTTGTCAGAAAACAATACAATTTCATCGTTGAATCGAAGCTCATGGATCTATAAATAAAACAAGGAACTGTTAAGTCTGCGTGCTTGTGTCCCCACAAGCTAACACAAGCTAAACTGGACAGGAAAAAAATAAAAAAAGTTTGAGCTTGTAACCTACCTAGTCAGTTATTATGACCCACCTATATAAGTTTAAAAAAATTAAACCAACACAATATTTTGTGGTGGTAAAATTATTTTAGAGCTGAAAACTCAAACGGCGCAAATACAATAACTTAATTGGTACTTGTGCTTCAGCCGTTTGGGGTTGAAACCCTGGGGCCATGGGGTCCGAGTGCCCACTTAATATTTCAGGATATTGCCAAACGGTGTACGACTCTTCACGTGACCTATTTTTAGGCGAATAATCAGCATTGCCATCCAACGTGGGAATGCTGGTAGCCTCCTGGGTACTTTTCCTGTTGACAGCCATGTGGACTATTCTTTTGACGCCCTGTAATAATTGTTCCCTTTTTGATACTTTATTGTAAAGGAAACCTTGAGGATATTTTTTTGTTTAAATATAAGATAAGACTGTTTATGCTTCATGTACTGTTAATAAATAAACTTTCAGGTCCCCCTTCTATATCACGGCGAGAAAACATTTAGGCAAGAAAACTTGGACAAAATAACGTCAGGATATGAATTTCTTGAAAAATTCCTTACTGGGCCCTGGTTGGTTGGAAATACCATCACTTTGGCTGATATTTGTTGTGCTGCTAATATCAGCTCCCTGAACGAAATAATTCCTATTGACAAGACTTTGTAAGTATAATAAACTTAAACAATAACTAAATATAAAACAAACAAAACCGCCTTCAGCAGAGTTGTAACCAGTTTTACTAGATTTTTCATTCCTTTGAACTAATAATGTTTTTTTCTAGGTACCCCAAATTGTCTGCGTGGTTGGAGAGTTTTTCAAAACAAGAGTTTTACATTAAAGGCAATGTACCCGGCCTGCGGAGTTTCCAAGAATTGTTGAAAAGTTTATTATCATGAATAGCCTACGCTGGTGTACACATTGGTTGATCTTGTTATTATTCTTTTTTAAATAGAATTTCACCCTGAAAATTATCTGTTGTTTCCCTTCAAGTCCGTAACGAAATGCGTTGACGTTTCAAAAGAGACCGCTCGTGAATCCTTTTGTGAAAGGGCTACCTACGTAAAGATGTAACGTGTTTTGTATTGAATTACGGGCAGGTGGACCTCAACTGCACGATCAAAGCGTGTATTTTATGTGAAGATTCGATTTCCCGTAGAACGAGAATATTGCCTGAAACCTATTTTAAACACTTTTCTTTCTCAGGGCTATAACGACACCCGTCGGGGCTGTTGATGAGATGGATGTTATAAGAGATACCGCGGCCTCGACATAAAGGGCTAAGAAAGAACATGGGTGGTTTTTAGTCAGTAGAAGTCTGATACTCCCTTTCGCTCTGCCCAAGAGCGGGAGGGGTTATTTGAAGATTTCCCAACCTCAAAAAAAAATGTGCTGTAACGACAGGAGTTTAAGGCTCAGAAGCAGCATTTCAGAATCTAATCAATGAGGCTGTTCATCTTTACTGGAATTAATATAAAAGGGAACATTTGATTACATGAAGCACTACAGTTATAGTTAGTAAATAATAAATTTGGTTTGGAGTTATTAACGCAATGATATTATATATAACATAACATCACGTCTTTAATCCCCGAAGGGTTATGCAGGAGTGTATCATATACCCACATTTCGCCAGTTATGTTTTTTAAGTCCCATGTAATAGGGGGCGAGCCTGTTGCCATCAACCGGGCAAATCCAGACACCGAGACTGAATTCCTGATGGACAAAGACAATACCACTTATATATATATTAGGTCTTTACCTATGAAATTGCTGCTCTGCAGTACTGGCCATTTCAAATCAAAATAATTTTTGTTTGGCTAAGAATTCTAATTTCAAATTAATTTTATTTTAAAAACATGGTTTTTTTTTCCAAAAGTAGTCATTTGTTTATTGATTAGTGTTACATTTTCATCGCATTTCAATTTTTTTTGTCATCATGGATACGTTACCACGAACCCATCGTGCCCCTACCTTCGAACCCATCGTGCCCCTACCTTTCGGCTATCTTCGCACGCTGGTAAGGAAACGTACCAAAGAACTTCACGCCAAGCTGTGGCTAGACCACGGCGAGTGTAGGCAGGCCAAGAAGGCGCTTCCCGCCATCGACGCCCGCCTTACCAAACAGTGACGGCTGCCATCACGGGACACGGTACTTTTAACAAGCACCTCTTTGTTATAGGAGTCACAGATAGTCCTCCATGCAGGAGCACGTGCACGTGCTCCTGCACTGTTCGGGGGTTGCCCCATACAGGGCCAAATACTTCGGTGACCCAGGTACTCTCCGCGAGATTGCCAGTAACACCAAGGGGTTGCTGGCTTTTCTCGGGGAGCTGGGGTGGATCCAGTGATATTCCCACCCACACGCAAAATACGCGCATTGAGCGTGGAGTTGCGGACTCCAGCCCGTTATACTTATACTTATAGGGTCAATTATAAGGATGAAATCTCTCTAACAAACATGATAAATTAAATGAAAGGAAAACCAGAAAATCTGAAGTTACAAATTCAATGAGTCAAGTTAAAGCTCTTTAACTAACATCCATCTTTTGTAATGCAGACTCCTTTGCGACATACTATCATGTTTGTTAGAGAGATTTCATCTTTATAATTGACCCTAACGATCGATGCAATAAAAGTACAGGGTATAATTTTTTCAGATTTTAGCCGCTTCGCTTCCCGGGTGTGGGAGCAGAGAATTTTCGAAAATGTTTGAATGCAGTTTGCTTTCTATTCAAAAATAAAGGAATGTATCTATTCAAAAATAAAGGAATCTGCAGTATTAAGAGTACTTTCCCTCCAGGTGACATTACAAAATTCCACTTTGTATATCGAAACGAAGATGAGATTTATCGATTAAAAGAACGCCCGATTAGGAGAAAAATTCAACTTTTTGCTGTTACATCACAAGCAGATTTCTCAACTGCAAGACAATAACGAACGACCAAACGGTTACAGTGCAAAATTAATTAAGTTTCTTCTGGCAGCACTATTCAGTTTCTTTAAGAAAAGTTTAATCTTTACCAGGGAGAGTT
This sequence comes from Diarsia rubi, assembly GCA_932274075.1. NCBI lineage: Eukaryota > Metazoa > Arthropoda > Insecta > Lepidoptera > Noctuidae > Diarsia > Diarsia rubi. The sequence goes on from OW026433.1 coordinate 5,417,744, forward strand.
ATATATTCTGTGCCCTAATTGCAATCATTGCAATTATTTTAATGGAAGTTTTTTTATTCAGTCGATCTTTAATTTGTGGATTGGTTTGGTAAAAAATCGCGCTTGAATAATGTATGGCGACTTATTACCTATAAACAGATTGTTTCATACAATAGATTTAAAACGCTTCAAACGATCACACGCTTTTCACCAAACTTTTCTCATCAAAACTGCAGCTCACATGGACTAACCTTGTGAATGTACACAACACAATTCACTAAATTAAATCTAAATAGTTTCATAGGACCAAGAATCATAATAATATTCAATCATTTTGTGTCGAGTAAATCTGCAAGCACGTAATTCTAAATTCGTCATAAGAGTCGGGGTGCCCCAAGTCCCGAGCTCGCGTCGCTCGCTTTTGCGTCCAATATTTGGAGAAATCTGAATGAACCATCCAAAACTGATCAATGCGTTAATAAAAGCATGTGTGGCTTATAACTTTATTAGCGACATCAATTTATAGTCCAGCGAACTACATTAGGCAATTAATAAAAAAACAATCTGAATACACATACTATACATGTTATTTTGTCATTATGTTCTATTTTTTCTAATTTAATGAAGGCTGCGGCAATTGTTCGTGGCGTGAACATAAATAAAATTATAATAGTTTTTAATCACTTTATTTCTATAATTTGATATGATCTTTATTTTAATCAATGCACGTTTATAAAACAGTTTTACGTTGCACACTCGTTTTTCTCTTCCCTTAATCGCATCCACTTCTTGCCAGTGCCAAAAAACCTCACATTCCAAAATGTAGCCAGCGCAATAAAAACTGAAACCTTGAAATCTGTGTTCGGATACGAACATACTGGGGGCGCCTCTGGCCTTCTGCACAAAATAGTTGAACCTAAAAAATTACAAGTATTCTAAACTTAATTACTAATTAACAATTATCTTTATCTATAGGAAAAGGACATACTTTCGTAACACTAGTTCGGATAACAGATCCCTTTGCAGTCTTAACTTCTAAGGCACGAACACATCCATCTTTACCAGGCATCACATTTAAAATTCTTCCTACTGGCCAGTCAAGTGGTTTTATGTTATCGTACTTTAAAATTACCATGTCACTTGGTTTTAAGTTAGGTTGTATACTTTTCCATTTTGGTCTATTTTGCAAAAGTACCAAATAATATTTATGCCATTTTTTCCAAAATAATTGTTGCATTTGTTGACACTGTTTCCAAAAGGATAATCTCCCAACATTCACATTACTTAGATTTAATTCGGGATAAGAAGACAATGGTGATCCCGTCAAAAAATGCCCAGGTGTTAAATAAGACATATCATCTGGGTCTCTAGACAGAGGCGTCAACGGCCGTGAGTTAAGAATGCCTTCGATCTGAACAATAACAGTATACAATTCCTCATAAGTTAAAACTGAATTGCCTATTACCCGTTTCATATGATACTTGACACTTTTAATACCCGCTTCCCACAAACCACCAAACACAGGGGAGTAACTTGGTATGAAATTAAAGGATATTCTCTCTGAATTGCAGAATTCTATGACAGTGTCTTGATGACTTGCGGAAGCTTGCAAATCATACAATTCTTTTAACACATTAGCAGCCCCCTTATAACAGGCCCCATTATCACAATACATTTTTGTGGGCTTGTTCCTTCTGGATATAAATCTTTTCAAGCAACCCATGAAAGTCTTTGTTGACATATCAGATGCTAGTTCTATGTGTATGGCCTTAGTTACAAAACAAACGAAAATTACAATATAGGATTTTGTTATTACTGGATTGCGAATGCGAGTTTGCTTGACACTAAAAGGGCCACCATAATCGGTGCCAACTATCTGAAATGGCCTTGTCATATTTACCCTATCCAAAGGTAAAGATCCCATTAATTGGGTAGCATTCTTAGCTTTTAATTTAAAGCAAATAATGCATTTATATAAAACAGATTTTATTTCGCGTGAAGCATTAAGAATCCAGTATTTTTCACTCAAACTACTAAGAACTAAACTTTGACCTGCGTGTTTTAATGTAATATGTTGCCTCCATATAATCCCCTTAGTAATATTCGATTTCTTGGCTAAGATTATTGGATGCTTCTCTGCAAAAGGTAAGTCTGCATTGTGCAATCGACCACCTACTCTTAATACTTTGCAAGAATCAAGAAAAGGATTAAGACTACTCAAACTGGATTTTAAGCTATTACCAGTCAGTAAGCATTGAATCTCACTTTTAAAATGTTGACCCTGATCTAATCTAATTATTGTCTGCAGTGCAGAATCTAGCTCGTTTGGACTGAATTTATGCACACCTTTGATGTGTTGTGCATTACAAATATTTATAAATCTTAACACATATGGCCATTATTCTAGTAGTTTTTTCTATATCTGAGTATTTTTCTAACTTCATCAATAACGTATTGCCTTTAATACATACATTGCTTGCCTTTAATACAGGATTTGTTTCTTTTATTTCGGGTATTTCTTCCATTGACATTGGCAGTGCAACAATGCCATGGACAAATTCAGCATTCCCCATGCACTTGGGTCCATGCCACCACAGTAAATTATCCTTCAAGGAAGAAGGGCTTACACCTCGCGACAGACAGTCTGCTGGGTTATCTGCAGTGTAGACATAAAACCATTTACATGAGGAAGTTAACTGAATTATTTTCTTAACTCTATTAGCAACATACATGTTTAACTTTACAGGTCCTGTTTTAAGCCACGCAAGTACTATTTGAGAGTCTGAATATAAAAATGGACGCACATTATATTTTAAAGATAATTTAGTAATAACTTTGTTTGCCAATTTAGCTAACAATAATGCACTTTCAAGTTCAAGTCGAGGTATTGTAAGTGTTTTGTTTTTAGGATTGATGCGAGACTTAGAACAAAATAAATTAATAGTTACACATTTATCAGGACCAATTACTCTTATATATAAACAACAACCGTAGGCAACGCTAGATGCATCAGAAAATCCAACTACTTCGAAGCTATTACATAAAATACCCTTTGCATTCCTAGGAACCGCAATACATGGCATATTTATCAAATCTTGGGCGAATTCAACCCATTTTTTATTAATATGTGTGGGCAAAGGCTGATCCCACCTTATATCATGAAACCACACTTCTTGCATTAGAAGTTTTGCTGAGACCAACATAGGTCCCACAAGACCGAGTGGGTCAAAAAATTTACTTATAAAACTAAGCATTTCCCTTTTAGTATATTGAAGCTTTAATTCTTTTACAGGACATTGTATTTCCAAACTATCAGTTTTCACATTGTAGAATAACCCTAGTGTTTTAACATACAAACAGTTTTTATCAAAATCCTTTTTATCTAATTGATGTAAATTAACAGGAATGTCTTCTAGTAAGCTCATATCATTTGAACACCATTTATGTAATTCAAAACCACCCATGCCTAATAATTTACAAAGCTCATTCTTTGTCTGGTTTAGCTCATAAATATCATCACTGCCAAATTGTATATCGTCGACATAACTCGAGTTTTTTAAACAAAATACAGCTAAAGGAAACTGATCCTTAAATACATAATAATAACTAAGCAGCGAGTGGCAAGGAAGGCAGAACTTTTTAAACCATATGTAACAGTTTGCAATTGAACACACTGAACAGGACTTTCCCTGGATTCGCGCCAAAGAATATTTTGCAACTCACAATATTTTTCATCAAGAAATACTTGTCTATACATAGCCTTAACATCACATAGCAATACATATTTGAATGTTCTCAACAAAGTCAATATGTCAAACATCTCAGGAACAACCCCTGATTTCAAAGAGAGACTCATCCCGATAACATGGCTCCCAAAATGACAGCAGCCCTTTTAAAGGCAATCAACACCGAACTTGAAGATCTGAGGGCTGACATTGCGATCGAACTAGAACATGATGACCCGAAGCTGGCAATCATCCAAACAATAACGGCAAGACAGATTGTCGAATCAGGACTGGTTAAGACCGCCGGAAATAAAACAAAGTTACGAATTGCAATCCTCGAGTATGCCAAAGAATATTTTGCAACTCACAATATTTTTCATCAAGAAATACTTGTCTATACATAGCCTTAACATCACATAGCAATACATATTTGAATGTTCTCAACAAAGTCAATATGTCAAACAAATCACTTTGGACAACGGGTCCGTTCAACAAAATATCATTTAATGCTAAACCATTTTTTGTTTTTGCACTTCCATCAAACACAGCCCTGACTGGTGTTGTTTTGCTATTAGGATTTACAACAGGATGATGAGGAATAAAGTTTAACTTAGCTATGTCTAGGTCTTTGTTTTTAGTATTTAAGTATTTTGTATGACCTTGCTGTATATAATCTGATATAATTTTTTTATATTGTTGAAACAAGTTATTATCTTTAGCAAATCTCCTTTCTAAGTTATACAATCTACTCAAGGCCATGGGAAATGAATGACCTAACCCTGTATCATACAAATCAACTTTTAAAGGTAAAGCAACCCTAAACCTATTGTTTTCTAATGTAACAAAATCCTGAAATACTTGTTCAGCTTGTTCATGTTCAGAGGTATCCTCTTTGAAAACCGTGAGAACATTTTCACATTCCCAAAATTTTAACATTGTTTCTTCAAGTTGACTATCTTTAGTAATGCATGTATTACATACCTTTATACAGTTATATGGATTTATTACCAAACAAAGATTAGAAGAGCTTATTCCCCCTGAGGTTATAGGCAGACTGCCCGCTACAACATATCCCAAACTTGTGTTTATCAGGTAAGGTCCTGATGGAGTTACTGGCAAGGACTCACGGCGCAGCACCTGGAAAAATATGTCACACCCCAATAGCAACAATAGTTCACCAGTCTTATTAAAATTTTTGTCAGCCAGTTCCACATAAGAAGGAAAAGTAAATTGTGAAATATCGAATGACTGCTGTGGTAATGGACATGCAATATTTTTTACAACACAGCATGAAACTTCAACGCTATAGTTATTTATGGTTGAGTAAATAGTGAAATTGGCCCTGCGCGTTACATTTTGTTCACCTCCCTGACACACACCTATGATAAGCTGATCATGCTTACTTAATTTACATTGAATGCTGTCAGCCAAGTTTTCAGTGATAAATGATACTTGACTCCCTGAGTCAAGTAGAGCCCTAGCAGTGACAAACGAGCCATCATCTTTTACCAAGCGCACCATAGCTGTGGGCAATAAGACATCTGTGTAAGCTGTAGCGTTTAATGCCACCTGCTCTCCTCTTGCACTATTTTCCGGTTTATCCAGCAATAATGTATTACAAGATGCATTATCATGCAAAAGCGTATTATGCTTTTGCCCACACGTAACACATTTTATTTTTAGTAAACACTTTCCATTATGACTATTTAAGCATACTTTACAAAGCTTGTTGTCATTAACGAACACTCATAGAGCTTGTGTGTCTGCTGACAATACTTACATAATGCGGCCTTGGATGTGGTTGCACCGCTCATTACTTTAACTGGCCTTTGAGAATGGGACAACTTATCATCAGTGGTGTTTTCCATTGCAATAGCCCTCCTTTCTAGAAAATCTAGAAACTCGGACAACTTAGGTATCTCCTTGCTAAGCCGTTCCTGATGGAACCCTCTGTTGGTGTAGCTATCTACCTTTTTAGACACTATATTAACCAGTAAGGTGTCCCAGTGCTCCACCGGTTCCTTCAGATTCTTTAGTGCAGCCATGTTTAAGTTTATTACTGAAACAAGAGACCTCAATCCTTGAGCAGTGCATTTTGTGACTAATGGCAACTCCAGAATATTATTAACATGATGATTAACTATGAGTAATTTATTGTTAAATCTATTGTTTAGCAGCTCCAATGCAACATTATAATTTTCATCATTCAACATTAAATTTTTTATAAGATCTAGAGCCTCCCCAGTCAAGAATGAGCGTAAATAATGTAGTTTTTCACATAAACTTAACCGACTATCTGAATCAATAACAGATTTAAACATGTTAATGAACGGTGGAAAATCCACTACATTTTTGCCATCAAATGAAGCTATGTTTACAACAGGTAACCTTTTAAATTCACCTTTAGGTTTAATATCTTCGTGAACAGATAATGCAGTAAGTGCTGTGTTTAAAGTGGAAACTGTAGTGAAATATTTTTCTTCCACTTCACAATAATCTTCCTTATCGTTAGGACTCAAATACAATATTCTTTTATTTAGATTTTCATACTCCTTAAATTCTTCTGACAATTTCTTACACTTTTCTTTAAGCAACTCTTTATTTATATCTGAGAGATTATTTTGTGAAAATTTGTATAATCGAGTAATACTAAAGTTCGGCCGTTCAGAGAATGCGTTCCTGACACGTCGCGATTGAACTGACGACGTAACTTTGTAATGGCGTTGCAGTTACGATAAAAATATTTTTGCTGGTTGTTTACCGTTTTAACAATTGATGAGCATTAAAACAACATTATTATATCAATAATCAATGAATGTTATAATTTTGTGCCAAACTGAGTGTCAAATAACTTGGTAAACAATATTTTTCTAAATCTATACTGCGCTATTACAAGGTTATGTCAGCGCTTTATATTTGTAGTGCTGTGCTAAAAATAACAGGCAAGTATCGTAATCTGTTCTTATACAGTTACTTATACTTATATTTTAATATAAAATAATACGCTTTGTTTTTCTTTTTAAGAATTTGAAAATAATGGACTATAAGATAACTTTTATGAAATATAAAAATAAAACTATGACCAAACTAATTATACATGTAGGCGAAGATGATGAAGACACCACCTCCTCAAGCGAATCGGAGTCTGATTAACATTCTGTACGCACATTCAATTCAATGTGCTTACTTTATTGCATAGAAATACAGATTGTAACTTTGTAACAAAGAATAAATAAAACAATTTTATTATATGAATATTAAATTACCTTTTTTTGGTTTCCACTTAAATAACTAAAATATAAATTTTAAATGATTCCGCCAATTTAAAACGAAAATAATCTTAAAATAATGCGGCGGTTCATTTTGGAGGAACGGTAACGAACTCAGTGTTATGTTGTGCCCATCACTAGTCGTGACTAACTGATAGGTGTCAGGAACGCATTCTCTGAACGGCCGTAGTATACCTTTAACGTAGCCCCTGTTAGCTATAAGTTCTTGTAATTCGGTCATTGTACCGATTGTTTACAATATTGCAATAACAACTATTTTTCGCTTTTAGCGTGTCACTTGTAATTTGTATTCTAAATAACCGAATGTCTTTGATCTTTGTTCAATTTCGTTGTGCACAAACACCAACAAAGGAAAAACCAATACAAAATGGCGCAGCTATTGATTAATTGAATTATTGACAAAATCGTTTCGGAGCACACGACGCGTTTTTTCAACAGCAGGCAACCTGACGACACACGATGTTGACGAATCACGAGTTCACGACGCGACGCTCCGTAACGCAGGTTAGGTTGGTACCACTTACGCAGTCCCGGTTTTCTTTCTTCTGATTGGTCCTTTTGAATGCCGCGTCACTTTCAATGTGCTTTCTTTCACCGCCTTTTCACTCACTTTGTTTGCGTTCCAGAACCAGAATAAAAATTAAACTGATCTTATTCTTGCTTTTGTTGCCGTCTCTTTCTTGCACAGTACAAAATGAATAAAATGCCTATAACCAATTTTTGGTTGCTTCATAGGCTGTTATATAAGGTTTTAATCCCCGATTGACACTTGAAGGCCCCGCAAGCCAGCAGATGAAGCCCTGATGTATAACACTGACTTTTCAGCAATCCTCCAGGCCCTCCGCCACGACCGCAGGAAATTCTCCTCCACACCCACGCGGTTATTTGCACTTTTAGCAGGAACTAAACTCCTTCGGTATCGGAACCAAATTTATGTTCGTGGCGTGAACATAAATAAAATTATAATAGTTTTTAATCACTTTATTTCTATAATTTGATATGATCTTTATTTTAATCAATGCACGTTTATAAAACAGTTTTACGTTGCACACTCGTTTTTCTCTTCCCTTAATCGCATCCACTTCTTGCCAGTGCCAAAAAACCTCACATTCCAAAATGTAGCCAGCGCAATAAAAACTGAAACCTTGAAATCTGTGTTCGGATACGAACAGCAATGTCGAATGAATTATTTGTTTAAAATATATACAGGAGCAAATCACCTATAAAAATACCAATAAATTTATTATTTGCAGTTATCTTACTGCCGCACTCAGAGAGCTTTAATGATTACTTAGGCCATCACTTAGTAATGGTTTTAACGGTTTAGTCATATAAAATTATGTCAAACCTTTACTAAGTGGCGGCTTTAGTCATCATTAAAGCTCTCTGAGTGCGGCAGTAACTGTTATAAATTTATTAACTGCAGTCATCTTTATGTGGTGTGTTGTCAGCAACACACCACATAAAGCCGAGATCATAAAGCATCCTACATTACGTTTTCAACTTGTTTTTAAGCTCTAAAGCTTAAAAAAATGTTAAAAAGAGTCCTAAAAGGTTACGTACCTACTCGTATTCAAAATAATGACTATCTCAATTTAATACCACTTGTAGTTAATTAAGCACAATGCATACCAACCGAACCGAATCTCCGGCACTGATTGGTTCAGTCCAGTATCACAAAGGCCCCGGGCGATGGATATCTTGCAAAGGAACCTATTTCCGGCTTGATCCTTTTAACTGTACCAATAATTCAATGAACCTGATATCGAATGCGATACGAATATTAATATAATATTAGGATCTTACGATAATTTTTTTTCAATAAATAAGTAAAAGTTAAGTTCTGTGGGTAATACGATTGCAAAATGACAGTAAGTTGTAAAAAAAAAAGAAAAACCGGCAAAGTGCGTGTCGGACCACGGGTAGGGTTCCGTAGTTGCCTATCAAAATTGTGAACTTACTAAACTGATTAACCACCCTGCCTACCTGCCTCTGATGATTGTTATTGTAAAATTAAAACAAACATATGACCTCAAACTTGAGACCTGCGCTATACATTATGTGTAGGAAAATATTTCATACAAGTACATTTTATAAGTTTCTCGTAGTACTCGTACTTGTAACGCCTACTTAGCTGTGATAGTTTTCATTTTATTTTCGTCATATATGCTACTACCATGAACTTTTTCACGCTAAAACACAACCCGTATAGGTGGTTTAGGTTGCCACACTTGAGTCTAGCAAAAAAACGCACTGTAAAGCTTTATATTTCACAAACGAATCCCTTAATCAAAAATCTGTTTGAAAAACCTCTCCAACGACATCCCGCACAATGGACTTTACGAGAAAAAAAATGGAGATAATGGAGATTATCACACTATACAATATTATAAAGGCGAAAGTTTGTGAGTGTGTATGTTTGTAACTTCTTCACGTAAAAACTACTGAAAGGATTTAGATAAAATATGGTACACAGATAGTTTATAACCTGGATTTTTATCTTCCCGTGGGATAATGTTCGAGTGGAAGCGGGTGAAGCCGCTGGCAACAGCTACTAAAATATAAAGTTCTTTTTAGCACTTTGTCGACGTAACTCATTTGTATATTCATGCCAAATTACAGCTTTCTAGTACTAATAGTCTTTGAGATATAAAGCGGACGGACAGACAGACAGACAGACGGACATGGCGAAATTATAAGGGTTCCATATTGACTGCGGGACCCTAAAAATTATCTCTAAAAAGAGCAGGGCAGCCTTAATCTGACAATGCGACAAAAATTACATCTTCCGTGTAGTTGCTGTTTAAGCCTGCTACTGAGATCTTCGACTGATGTTTGCTTTCAGACCAAGAGCTACTGTAAAAATATTTTTTCTCTTAAAAAGTACCACACATTGTCGGGTTAAAGTTAACATCTTTTGTTTGAAATCGTCAAATAATCAAAGTTTAACGATTTCTCCAATATTTATTTTGCAACGTTCAGGCTGAGAGAGGACCGCTTTTATCAAAATCAAAAGAACCGCCTAAATTCTTCGAACACATGCAATATACGCACTTGCAATAATAATATGCGTTTATAGCAGAAACAATTGTAAACATAAAGATGCTCTTCTCTTGCCAACTTATATTATTTTGCCATGTTTAGGCTCTGAGAGGACCTCTTTTATCAAAATCAAAAGAACCGCCTAAATTCTTCGAACACACTCAATAATAATAATAATAATTTATTTACTTTAGATAACACAGATCCATAATTTTGTTAGTAGGCGCACTTAAAAAATAATATTATAAAGTTAGTAAAAAATAAAATAAAAATCATTGGAGGCCAATACAAACATACTAACTATTCAAAAAATCATCAACGTACGTATCAATGTACGTATTCGTAACATATTGTGTTCCTAGCCGAAACAATTGTAAACATCTTGTAACTACCTCATTAATATTAATTCGTTCCAACTCATGTCTTATTCATTGAGCGGCATCCACTTTATCTTTGAAGAGTTTACTTACTGCTCACTTGTTTCACTTTGAATACAACTCAGTTTAAACTAGGTTTCAGAAGTGATAGCTTTAGTTAAGGCAACTTAGCTTGGCCTAGTAATGTCAGCACAAACGTTTTTGTGGATCAGTGAAATATTAAATTAATACACATTGCAGTGTTTTCTTGCATAGTATGCTTAAAACCGGAAAAAGTACTAAAACTAGTCACTTTTTTGGAGTGAAAAAGCACTCAAAACGTTGTGCTTATGGATGCTTTGAATAGTAAATGGGTCAAAGAGGCAATTTAAGTAAAATAATTACCTTGAAAACTGACATTTTAAAAAAAACTTGAAAAACTTCGTAACTTTGACCTGCAATAATATCTTCGTAACTAGATGGTTCCCGAGAATTAATTACATCATAAGATTAACAAGGTTCGCAGTGGTAATGGAAAAGATTTCATTTTCAATAAACTATTTTAGAAGTAAATTACGTTTAAGAGGGATCGAACTGAGTTAAATAAATATGATTCTAATTAGTCCGTCAGTTACATTATAGAAAAATAATAATTCTTTGTTTTTTTAAACGTTGCCACACTCTAGGAATTTCTCCTGTATCGTGGGTGCGTTCACAAACATATAAATTCTCACATACACAAATACCCAGACCCGAAACAACTATCTGCAGGCCATACAAATATTTGTTCCGTGCGGGGATCGAACCCCCGACACGCAGCGTAGTAGTCCAATCGCTTAGCCACTGCGCCAACCGTGCCGTCAAATCAATATTGGATACGTGTTTTTTCTTTTATCAAATTAATAAAATTGACGAAGGTATAACGCGTCAAAAATCACGAGTGGGGTTGTGACGTAATTTGTAGATAAAAATTGTACTGACATATGACGTTTTCGACGAGTTTTCGAAGCATTGTCTTCATTTTTTGTTTATGTGAAAAAAGAAACAATACGTATTCAATATCTTTTGGAAATCTATCTGACGGACTAATTAGTTTTTATTTGTCTGATCTCCTATTACCACAACCACTGTAGCGTTCCTTCAATAAAAAAATAAGCTCATATTATTTATTCTTTTACTTCGTCCAGCCTTGTCGTTTTTAAAAATAGTGGAATAAAAAAATAATAGCATTATTTATCCAAATTGTATTTTTCGTTCTTTTAAGATTTACAAGGAACACATGTTAGAGAATTAATTTAAAATTATTGTAATTATAATTAGTAAATGTCAACTCTATGAACTCAAGCTTCCTCTCAGAGAGAGCGATCGCCAATAATTCAACACACCGCCCAGTGCGGGTTCGTGTTTTATATCGTTTATTTTAACCAGTATTTGCGGGGGCAGTTTTCCCTCTTGGCCCATACGATTGTCACCGAAGCGTACAAAGGCTATCTTGCACCAAAGCTATGCTTGGCTGAAGGAGTCGTGGCAGGAAGTACTGTCAAGTATTGCAGTGGCCTATATGGCCAATTCAACGAAGTTTGATGCACAATATACGGCTGATGATGATGATGATGAGGAATCAACTCCTTTTGTGTCTTTAATTTATAAAATTTATGTTGTGATTTTTTTGCCTAATCTTTTCGTTTTAAATTATGTATAATTTAGTAATGTGGTGTTTTTGTAATTTTTTATTTTTTTAAAGCTACGAGTAGGTACACCACGAAATATTTAAATTTTAATTTCGGTTTTTTTTTTGGTTTAAAGAAACTTTATTCTCAATAAAAACATTAGTCACTTACTTGAGAACAATACTAAAAATTTAGATTACAATAAGTTCGTCATCAGTATTACAACTTAATAGTTACCCTTCCAATGCATTCATTTCTCCAGAAGTGATCGATCCGCAATTATGTGCTGGCTAAGTTGAGTTTTGAATGCATTGAAAGAGTGTACATTTCTTAGACAGGACGGTAATTTGTTATAAAGCTGTGCTCCTTCAAAAGTTAGCATTTTTTTACCATAGTTAGTTCTTGTTTTCGGTAAAACTAGCAAGCTTGCTCGCCGTGTACTGCGTTGACTAACTTGTTTATATTGAGTGAGTGTTAAGTTTGAGTGAACGCTTTTGTTAAGAATATTTCTGATGAAAATGCATGTGTTGTAAATGTAAAGTTGTTTTATGTTCATTATTTTTGTGTCTTTAAAATTTGCTGGTAGATGTTAGATATGGGTAGTTAAATAGTATTTTTATGATTTTATTTTGGGTAATTTTAAGTTCAGATAATTTTGTTTTAGCAGCACTGCCCCAAATTTCGATTAAGTTAAGTAGATGTGGCTTTACTAGGGAGTTGTAAATAGTATACCGCAGTTTTGGTGGAATACAACGAACAATGTTACGCAATGACCCGGAGAGTGCCGAAAGTTTACTCTTTATGTGATCTATGTGAGCATTCCACGTTAGTGAGCTGTCCATTCTTAGACCGAGGTATTTTTCACATGGTTTTTGCTGTAGCGGGATATCATTAATTGTTAGAGGGTCATAGGGTGGAATCGATTTATTTTTAGCCTTAAATATTATAAAACTTGTTTTAGAGATATTTATTGTTAGGAGATTGAACTGAAACCATGCGAATAGGGTATTTAAATCTTCTTGTGCTTGTGAGATAATGTGATGGATGGAAGATCCGAAGTAAAATAAACAAGTAGTGTCGTCGGCGTATAAGGTAAGGTGACCATGTAGTTTAATTTCGCTTATATTATTTATATATATTAAAAAAAGTAAGGGTCCCAAGATAGATCCCTGTGGGACGCCACATGTAATAGGTAGTGCATCACTTTGGTGATTACCAAGTTTGACCACTTGCGAACGATTTTTTAAGTAAGACTCGAGCATTTTTAGAGCTTTTCCCGTGATTTTTATTGATTCCAGTTTTTTTAGGAGTAGTTTGTGGCTAACTGTTTCAAAAGCCTTTTTTAAATCAATAAAAATACCCAGGGCTATGATTTTTCTGTCTATGTTTTGTTTAATTTTAGTGATGAGATCAATAGTGGCTGTAGTAGTATTACTTCTGGGTCTAAATCCTTATTGTCGATCGGTGATGAAGTTAATAGAATTAAGATACTTTTCTAATCGCTTGTGAATAATTTTTTCTAATATTTTTGACATTACAGGCAACACTGAGATAGGTCGATAATTTCCTGCATCTGTGGTAGGGCCTGATTTATAGATTGGTGTTACTTTTGCTATTTTTAGTGTATCAGAGAAGTTCTCGTCATCCAGTAATTTATTCAGACACTTGCTCAGATCGTTTGCGATTAAACTTTTAACGGTTTTAATTACTTTGGTATTTATTCCGTCTAGGCCAGTGCTGCAATTTGGATCGAGTTTAGCTATAAGGGTTGCTATTTCATTAGCAGAACACGGGCTAAAACTGGAGAGATTTTCAACGTTTTGGGTTATAGAATTTGGTAAAGCGCAGTCATGATCGTGATGAAATGAACTAGGTATTTCGTTCGCTAGGAGTGGTCCAATTGTAGCAAAGTATTCGTTAAATATTTGGCAAATATGATTTGGCTCGGTAATGTTATCGTTGTTTACTACTAATTTTGGAGGAACACAGCTCTGTTTTATTTTATTACTTGTTAAGGTATTGATTAGGCCCCACATTTTCTTAGGTTTACTAATACATTTGTTAAATTCATTATAATAGTAGGATTTTTTTGTTTTTGATATTAATTTAGCTACATAATCTCTTTTCTTCGTGAATTCGGTTTTTAGTGTGTCGTTACTAAGGTTAGTTTTATGTTCTGCCGATAGTATGTTCCTCTGGTTGATTTCAGCGATAATGTCCTTGTTAATCCAGTCTCTTTGTGGAGGATTGATAATCTTGGTCTTTATAGTTTTAGCTTTGTCTGTAAATAGTTTTAATTGATTTTCAAACACTAGGTATTCGTTGTTAGGATTTTTGAACTTAGCTGTTTCAACAGTGTTATATAATTTTGTGTAGTTTATTGCTTCATATTGAGTTTTCATTTTCGGAGGAGTTTTGGTTTTTTTGAGTTCTAGGTACATCTGGTTATGATCAGACATAGAGGATTCAATTATTACCACATGAAAGTAATCGTCTTTTAGGTTGGTGCTGATATGATCGATGATAGTCTTTTTTGTTTCGGAGTTTCTCGTACAATATTTTTTGTTTATTTTATTTAGTAGTGTGTGTCCAGCTTCCTTGACTATTGCTTTGTATTGTTTTGTCTCTTTGTTTTTCTTAGTTAGTAAATCGACGTTGAAGTCTCCAAAAACAATTGTTCTTTTCCTTTGTTGTAGCTGCGAGTCATACTCCTGGAGAAATTCTTTGTAGTTAGTGTTTCCAGGGTAATATATGACCCCTATTTCAAGCGCGTACCGTTCGAGATTTATCCATAGGTAGTTGTTTCCATTTGAATACTTGGACTCTGATAGATTATGTCTCAAATCATTGTGTACATAGGCTGAGACTCCCCCTCCTCTAGAGTCGGTCCTGTAATTATAATAGTGGGTGTAATTGTCTATTTGTAGTGCCAAAGCTTGAGCCTCCGAGCGAATCCAGGTTTCTGTTACAAGTATGATGTGTGCTGTTTTCGGTAATGATCTTAAGACGCATTTTAATTCATCAAACTTTCCCTTTTTACGAATACTTCTAGCATTGAGGTATAAGAACAATGAATTTACCATGGTCCAGAACAATATTGCGTTTGAAATGAGTGGCTTTCGGCTTCATTAAGGATACTTTTATACTATTTATAGATTTGAGATCGGGATAGCTTCGAAAGTACTAAAATCCTGCAGATTTTGAAAATGATTAACAAATAAGATGTATCTCTTGCGTAGCTCTCTACGCCTAAATAAATGTGATGTGTATAATATTAATTTGTAAATATCTTATGATAATTTCTAAATACTCTGATACACATACACACACACACACAACACACACAATAAACACACACACACACCCATACACTTGTCTGTGACTCTTAGAGCTCTTTTCCTTGTGCAGTGTAATCAATTGTGGGTGAGCCAAATAAATAAAATAAAATAAATATCTTATGATAAGTTGTAAATATTTTGCGATAATTTAGTTTTCAGTTTTGAAGTGACATTGAATCCTTTAATAGCGCTTGGTCATTAAAATTTTTCCTATATTTTTTTATTTTTTATACCATATTTGTCACTTTTACATATATGTCTGCCTCACCGTTTCTGTTTCTCTTCTAATAATAATAATAACTAGCTGTAGCCCACTAAAATTCGAAAATTATCCCACGGGAAGATAAAATAGGGATAAAAACTATCTTATATGTTAATCCAGGTTATAAACTATCTGTGCATCAAATTTTATCCAAATATGCGTTTCGCAGTTTTTGCGTAAAAGAGTAACAAACATCGATTCATATTTACAAACTTTCGTTTTTTTACTGGCTGTTGCCAGCGGCTTCACCCACTACAACACGAAAATGTTCCCAAGGGAATAAAAATTCGAGATAAAAACTATTTCATGTGTTAATCCAGATTATAAGCTATCTGTGTACCAAATTATATCCAAATCAGTTCAGTAGTTTTTGCGTAAAGAAGTATTAAACATACACACTCACAAACTTTCGCCTTTATAATATTAGTGTGATTAAGTAGGATAGCCTTTATGAACAATCTAAAATGTTACATTCCATCTTATAACTTCTTGATGAAAGTAACGTAATTCAATGTTATTATTTGTTTATGACACCGGTTTCGTGATTCTCTTTCTCTTTAGCAAGTCCTCCCTCCCCAAATTTCCCTTGCTTTCTTGGTGTTATACAAGGTCTCCGTTTGTCTTTTCTTTTTTTTTAATTTTGTGCTCTTCCTCTTGAAAACCTACAAAAAACTGTATCTAACAATAAACATCTATCTTATCTGTTTTACGTGTGAACTTATAGCAGACATTGAGGGTATTACATTTCGGTCTTGGACTGCGAGGCTATAAATAATGGCCTGTGTCCCACTGGGCAGGTGACTCGTCCTTCCTTCCTTCCTTTTCCGACTTCGTCGAAAAAAATCTTCTGGCTCACCAGCAGGGCTATTGCGTATCTTTTAAATGACAGTGGCTATCATATTGTCTATGGATTAACTGTCAAATTGGTTATGGTTTAGTACAAAATGGAAACATTTGACAGTAATTGATAGGCACTATAGGTTAGCCACTGTCATTTAAAAGATACGCAATAGTCCTGCTGGTCCAGTTAGGTTAGTTTTAATAGGTGTTGGTAAATCTGCGATGGTTTTTAAAAAACATTTCGTGTCGTCAACGATAGGACAACACGAATTGAGCTGCCATCTGCGAAAACCACAGCGACGGTTTCTCTGTAAAGAATGGCGGAACAGGTACGCCATTGCGAAACGTCTGATGAAAACTTTCACCGTCGCGATCTTGGCCTGCCACGGTTACGTTGCGCTCACCTTTCTTTGCCATCTGCCCGTTCTTCATTTCAGTTTTTTTTATTTATTACGGGTCTAAAGGAAAATAAATGAAATCTTCACGTAAAACATGACATGTTCTCTTACGCTTTACGGGTAAATGAATCAAGACTCGGTCATAACAACATGCCCATCACCAAGATAGAAGGGATACACAAAAAAAAACCTGATTCAAAATACAGATTATCTGGGGCTCATCACGTGCTATTGAAGGGAGCTTCGTTTCCGCTTGAGCGTCGGTCTTGCATTGTTTGGAACATCGGGCCTATGCAAGCATGGTTATGCATGATAAGAAGCAAAGCGATATACTGGAAAAAATACGCAGCAGCAGTTAAGAGAGCGATGCCACATATTGCGTGTATAGATGACATTATTAATCTTACTCGAAACACTAAGCAGGCCTCAGAGATAGCCATTCTGACAACTCTTGTTGCTGAGATACTTCTTGTGACAGCTCTCGACAGGCCAGGACAGGATGTTCCATTCGTAACCATCTTTTCTGAGGTCTGGAGTGCTCATACAGATAAGAGAAAAAAAAAAAATCTCTGCAAATTTTTCAGCTCAGCTGGAGCAAGTGGATGGTATACCTATAAGTATGCATCTCAGATGGGAAAGAAATTTACGATAAGTGGACAGACGGAGTCTGAAAAGGCATCCAGAGGCGATAAGTGTTTCAAGGGATATTTGGAACTTTTAAGGAGGACCTTACAATACTGGCGCAGATAACTGATGTCTCATTGTGGTTTACTAAGGAGAAGATGGGTACCTGCTTCCGCCAACAAGGGAAAAGCGAGACTATCACCAGATGCAGCAGATGTGCAGCTTCCTGTTGTCATGTTAATCAAAAATGTTCTGCGCAAATCAGACTGGTCTTTTGTCAGGAGTATACAACCAGGTAGTCACAGACAGTACCCTGTTGTTGTTGTTCTCTGACCACTAGGTCAGAGAACTCACAATTTGACTAGGTACCTACCTTTTTCGAACATATTGAAAAGAAGAGAATTATGAGCAACACGAAAAAAGCATTGCCCCAAATAATAAACGTGCAGCTTCCTGTTGTCATATATTATTCCAAAATGTCCTGTGCAAATCAGACTGGTCTCTTGTCAGGAGTGTACAACCAGGAGTTCACAGACAGTACCTTGTTTTATTAGTAAGAGAACTCACTATCTGACTTACTTTTTCGAACATATTGAAAAAATAGAGAACTAAGAGCAACACGGGAAATACATTGTCCCAAATAATAAACATACTTACAAGCACACTACAGGATTCACACAACATTGATAAAAAAGAAGGGGGAGAAATAGACATAGGGACCACCATCGTGAGATATGGCAAGCCTAGATCTAGGTGTACCTGGCGCAGGAGCGGAAGTCAGATTGGAGGGATAAAACAACATGTTTATAGGCAAAAACTGAACATCAAATTATTGTTCACAATTTTATATCAATATTAAACGTAGGCAGGCAGCTATAGGAAGCAGTATAACTCATTCACTTCACGTGGTTTAGTAAATATGTATTTTGGTTAATAATTTAAATACATTTCAAAGTCTGCTTGCGTGTCCGTGCGCATGTCAAAGATATTTGGAAAAAAATATATCAAATCTCAAAAACCAATATTATCATAAGATATTTACAAATTAAATATCACATTTATTTAAGCGTAGCTACGCCACATAACCATAAATCATAATCGAAAAAGCAAATACAGCGGCCAGTCTTTGAAATCTTCAAGTAAGTATTTAAGATGGATGCTTATTGTTAAATAATACAAAGAGTTTGCACTTTCTGACAACGAAAACTGGTATGGTACAATGGGACCCATCTTAACATGTTCTCTTCTTACGCTTTACGGGTAAATGAATTAAGACTCGGTCATAACAACATGCCCATCACCAAAATAGAAGGTGTACACACAAGTTTCCCTGTTTCAAAATACGGATTATCTGGGGCTCATCACGTGCTATTGAAAGGAGCATCGTTTTAGCCTGAACGTCCGACTTTTATTGTTCAGAGCATCGGGTCTATGACAGCATGGTTATGCATGATAAGAAGCGTGAACAGACGGAGTCTGAAAAGACATCCCAAATAGTGTTTCAAAGGATATTTGGAACTTACAAGGAGGACCTCACAATACTGGCGCAGATAACTGATGTCTCATTGTGGTTTCTAGGGAGAAGATGGGTACCTGCATTCTTTTGCAGACATAGTGATAAGGGACCCGGCAACCTCAACGATAACGAATCCGTACATCAACCTGATGGACCAGATGAATGAAGGATACATGATGTTCTTCTTCGTACCTGCTTCCGCAAACAATAGAAAAGTGAGACTATCGTCAGAGTGCAGCATCCTGTTGTCATAATATATTATTCCAAAATGTTCTGTGCAAATCAGACCGGTTTTTTGTCAGAGTGTACCAGGAAGCTACAGACAGTACCCTGTTTTAGTGGTCAGAGAACTCACAATTAGACTAACTTTTACAAACATATTAAAAAGAAGAGAATTATAAGCAACACGGGAAAAGCACTGTACCAAATAATAAACATACTTACCAGCACATTAGATTTACACAACATTGTTAAAAATAGAAGTGGGGAACCACAATCGAAAGATTTGACAAGCCTAGATCTAAGTGTACTTGGCGCAGAAGTGGAAGTCAAATTGGGGGGACAAAACAACATGTTTTTGGGCAAAAACTGAACATCAAATTATTGTCCACCTTTTGATATCAATATTAAGATCAAACGTAGGCAGGCAGCGATAAGAAGCAGTATATTCATACACCATCTGTTTTGGTATTTATATACGTATTTGGTTAACAATGTAATCTTTTAGAGAAAAAAAGAAGAAAAAGTATAATATCAAAATTCGGTTAGCGTGTCTGTCCGCATGTAAAGATATATGGGAAACAAGAAATATCAAGTATTAAGAACCAATTAGGATATTTAAAAAATAATATTGTACATTTCACATTTATTTAGGCGTAGTGAGCTACGCAACTTAACCATCAATCATAATAGCAAAAGCAAATACAGCGGCCATTCTTCTGGGCACAATTCCAGCTGATAGCTAAATGCAGGTTGTTCCTTAATCTATCATAGGAAAATCTATCGAAGCAAATAGTTTTTGGCATTAACTGATAAAAAAAATATTATATCACAAAAAAAACACTCGATAAAATAAGTTAGGTAGAACAATGAACCTCTAAGAAAACCAACATTTTCTGAACAGCAAATCAAAAAAATCAAAATCAAAATTGAAAAATGCTTTCATTCTGTTTAAAGGTTTCCGTTTCCAGCCTTTAAACAGAATGAAAGCATTTTTCAATTGAGAGCAGCGGTGGCCCAGTGGTGGCGGCCCCGACTTACGAACAGTAGGTTGTGGGTTAGAATCCAGGTAGTTACAATAAGTTACACATAGTAATATGTGTAACTTACTACCACTGTCACGTCCGCGTTACTATCGCGACGTTTTTCTCTAAATAGTCTAACGTCCACGTCGCGATCGCGACGTTTCTGTCAACTACACTTCAATCGCGTTTTTATCTAAAAAATAGTTCAAAAGTCTCTACACGGTTTTAGTATCGATTAAAGTCGACTAAATTACGCGTCCATTGGTACTAGCAACACTATTGAACGAACCAGAAAGGAATTGAAAAAAAAATAAACAAAAGTCGTGTCAAACAGTCGATGGCGTCACCGAAATTGTAAGGGGATCCAAATTTATAATGTAAGTATTTTATGGTATTTATTGCCCAAATGTAATAGTGTAATATCTTAATATAATGCCGAAGAATCATTGTTTCCGAATATCTACAAATTCTTTGCATCCGAAGTATCTCAAGTTGATTTTACATGTGTTGAAAGTAGAAAAGCAAAAATTTCGCCATTTTTTTGCCGCTTTTCCATTAAATTTTTACATGATTTATGTAATATTTTAGTGAAATACGTTCTGTAATTGAAAGAACAGTTAATTAACAATATTTAGGTAGACTGAATCCAAAACAACATGATGAAAATCGCTATGATTATACGTTTTTGTTTTTTCTTCCGCGTGTTTTAGAAAAGTCACCCCGTACCCTCATGAAAAGTATCGAAATAAGGATTCATTTAAACGAAGAATCATGCTTTATTACCCAACATATGTCAATCTTTTCTTTTGTCTTATGTCTTTGACCTGTGTTTATTTATTATTTTCTCATAACCCATAAACGTATGAACGGATTTGGATTAAATAAACGTTGTTAGATTTGCCTTGGTAACGCGAGTGTCACTGGCTATATTTAAATTAAAATACAATGAAAATTGCGTATTTTGGGGGCCATATTGTTGTCAAGTTCGAAAAACTGTTTTGTTCCATTACCAATGGTCCAATTTGTGTTTCTAAACCATCCAAGAACACATTGAAATATCCCCAGAAAGTTTCATCCAAATCGGTCCAGCCGTTAACAGTGGAATTAAATATTTAAAGAAAGACTAGCGGACCTGGCAGATGTTGTCCTTTTCGTACAGCAGCGCCACCTACCGGGTCCAATTGTGTTTCTAAACCATCCAAGAACACATTGAAATATCCCCAGAAAGTTTCATCCAAATCGGTCCAGCCGTTAACAGTGGAATTAAATATTTAAAGAAAGACTAGCGGACCTGGCAGATGTTGTCCTTCCCATACAGCAGCACCACCTACCGATTCCAATTGTGTTTCTGACCAATAAGGATGAAACTTTCTGGGGATATTTCAATGGGTTCCTGGATGGTGGCCAGAAAGTTTCATCCAAATCGGTCCAGCCGTTAACAGTGGAATTAAATATTTAAAGAAAGACTAGCGGACCTGGCAGATGTTGTCCTTTTCGTACAGCAGCGCCACCTACCGGGTCCAATTGTGTTTCTAAACCATCCAAGAACACATTGAAATATCCCCAGAAAGTTTCATCCAAATCGGTCCAGCCGTTAACAGTGGAATTAAATATTTAAAGAAAGACTAGCGGACCTGGCAGATGTTGTCCTTCCCATACAGCAGCACCACCTACCGATTCCAATTGTGTTTCTGACCAATAAGGATGAAACTTTCTGGGGATATTTCAATGGGTTCCTGGATGGTGGCCAGAAAGTTTCATCCAAATCGGTCCAGCCGTTAACAGTGGAATTAAATATTTAAAGAAAGCCTAGCGGACCTGGCAGATGTTGTCCTTTTCGTACAGCAGCGCCACCTACCGGGTCCAATTGTGTTTCTAAACCATCCAAGAACACATTGAAATATCCCCAGAAAGTTTCATCCAAATCGGTCCAGCCGTTAACAGTGGAATTAAATATTTAAAGAAAGACTAGCGGACCTGGCAGATGTTGGCCTTTTCGTACAGCAGCGCCACCCACCGGGTCCAATTGTGTTTCTAAACCATCCAAGAATACAATGAAATATCCCCAGAAAGTTTCATCCAAATCGGTCCAGCCGTTAACAGTGGAATTAAATATTTAAAGAAAGCCTAGCGGACCTGGCAGATGTTGTCCTTTTCGTACAGCAGCGCCACCTACCGGGTCCAATTGTGTTTCTAAACCATCCAAGAACACATTGAAATATCCCCAGAAAGTTTCATCCAAATCGGTCCAGCCGTTAACAGTGGAATTAAATATTTAAAGAAAGACTAGCGGACCTGGCAGATGTTGTCCTTCCCATACAGCAGCACCACCTACCGATTCCAATTGTGTTTCCAAACCATCCAGGAACCCATTGAAATATCCCCAGAAAGTTTCATCCTTATTGGTCATGCCGTTTAGGATCAATAATGATGATGCTTGTTTTTTGTTTTTCAGTTTTTGTTTAGCTGGGTTTTTTAGTTTTTTGTTATTTTATTTGTCATCATCTGCCTACTATGGTGGCCCGGACGTTTGAGTGGAAGAATCTATAGTCTGTGCAAGTTTGAGCGACATGCGGACTTATAAGTCCACGCCACAGACAAGCGCCTCGGACTTAAAAGTCCGCTCCACAGAGACACTATGGCTACCCGGACGTTTGAGTGGGAGCGACATGCGGACTTATAAGTCCACGCCACAGACAAGGGCCTCGGACTTAAAAGTCCGCTCCACAGAGACACTATGGCTACCCGGACGTTTGAGTGGATGTCGGGCGACTATGGTGGCCCGGACGTTTGGGTGGATGTCGGGCTACTAAAAATATTATTTAGTTCATATTAATAAATAAAAAACAATCTAATCATAAAACAAAATAATCCGAAAGTTGTGCGGGAGAAGCCTTATGTCGGCCATCTTGGCACAATTTCGTCATCGGAGCGATACCGAATTGATAGAGGGAATGGGTAGATTGTTTTGATTTATTGTGCTACACTGTATGTTCCAAGTAATAGTTTATTGGTATCAAAAAAAAGCTCATATAATCTATTTTAATACTACGTACTGTGACATTAAGATATGTTTCAAATAATTCGTAAAAACTTGTTATAACAAATATTTTACTCAAATTTAACCCATATTGTCAGGTTCAACATTTTTTTGTACATTTCACAATAAGAGTTGTTTTCCAGTATGCACATTTATCGATTCCTTATAATGTTAGCTGTTTAACAGTATTTTTTCATTTCCTATTACTGGAGTAGTTTGGTTGCAAATACACTTTTAATAAGTAATGGCATGGTGCGCTCGACGTGACCTTGGCCGCTCTAGTCACCCGGACGCTTGCGGTATGACAGCTGTCAAAAAAAGGACGTTTCAGTGGCTATAGATCCCGCAGCCTTGACATATAGGGCTAGGAAGGAACATGGGTGGTTTCTAGTCAGTAGAAGTCTGACACTCTCTTTCGCTCTGCCCAAGAGCGGGAGGAGGGGTTATTTGATAATTACCCACCCCCCCCCAAAAAATAAAAGGTGGGCCCATTACTTTGTGTAATTATTTTATCACCGCTGCTCTCAAAACGGTGAAGGGAAATGTCTTAGAACCAAAAAATGACAAAACATGTGACAAAAAAAAACGTGTGTCCCAGAAGTGGGAATATTAATAGGCTGATGATGATGATTGATGAAAGGTTCCGTTAAAATTAACCTTGCTTACATCAGACTCCATTTACATTTTTTCAGTTCAAAAATTTGGTACGAATTGAACCCTCAAAAATATGAGTTGAACTCAATCCGGCTTGCATTTAATATCGTGGCGCATAGACGCCCTAAATGCGACGAAATTTTTTTCAGTCAAAAGCTTAATTTGAATAGGAGCGAATGTGTGAGACTCGTTAGTGGTGAGCACGAGTGCGCCGACCTATCGCGGTGGCAAAGTAAGCGGAAAGGATTTGAAATGTTGCTATAACATAGCCAAGTGTTGCTGTAAGTTGCCATAAGCGATATAATTTCCACAAGAAAACCGCTCCATTAACCACAAAACCACTTGTTCCAAAAACAAAAACAAGGAGAAAAAAAAGAGAGAGAGGACACTGCCTTATCTTGGACGAGAAGACACCGCGCAACTTCCTGACCGCTGCCCAGCCGAGTCGCATTCGACGCTTGATAATGTTGTTAAACTTGTAAACGGAAATAAACAAGCTTTTATAAAACTTGGCAAAATGTTATTCAAAGTGAATATAGCGACATTCTGCGAAAGCGACATTCTGCGAAAGCGACATTCTGCGAAAGCGACATTCTGCGAAAGCGACATTCTGAGAAAGCGAAATTCTGCGAAAGCGATATTATGAGAGAATGAGACATTTAGCGAAAGAGACGTTTTGCGCCTAAGCCACTTTTCCTCCTCCTTTTTTTTACTCCTACTTCTGGAAATATTATTATATACATATTTGTAAACATTTTTTTTTAATTTCTTAAACGACAATTTACCGACACCATAGCATTAGACAAAACAATAACAATTCTACAAAGGCCGCCTTTACCACTATTATTTTACTTATATAATTTCAACGCTTTCAGTAAAACCTAATACTTATAGCGAAACCGGTTCTGATTCATTCTGGTTCATGTTCCCTTAATGAAATCAAGGAAATTAAATGTCTGTGCAGACTGCAAAGTTCGTTAACTTAGCAAGGCTTGCATGCCTACGTTAGCTGGCGATGACAAAGTTCTGTAAGATATTTTATAGTCTCTGGGATTTTGAGGACTTGAAATTCTTTGAGAATGGCAACGTACCGATGGGGAAAAACAGGATTTGGGAAAAAACAGGATTTGGGATAAACAGGATTTGGGAAAAAACAGGATTTGGGAAAAAACAGGATTTCGGAAAAAAACAGGATTTGGGAAAAAACCGGATTTGGGAAAAAAACAGGATTTAGGAAAAACTACATTGTGGAATTTTGTTGAACAAAATTTAAGATAATTTGTTAGGCACCGTGTAATTAAGACACGGTGGAGCACACCGTGGAGGTCTGCCCTGCTTGAGCGGAGCTCCGCCACCGTTGACGCGGGCCTGTGGACGGTAAGTAATGGGCTAGCTCTCCGTCCGTTCGTCTTATGAAGACGACAGGCCGTGTCGACGGCGCGTTCGTGTTCCACGCCTGCGCACCTGAGTCCCTGCCTGCGCACCTATCATCCGATGGAGGACTTTTTTAGGATGGCCACCCTGTTGGAACAACAGGAGGACCCAACTTCTTATGAAATATTGTCACTGGTTAAGCAATTGAGCCGGATGAACCCTCTTGATAAAGACGCTCTCCACAACCAATACGTATTGTTAATGTTACGCCGGTCATCTAGAACCTTCGAGAAACCTCGCTAATAACTGAGAAGTACGCGTGAATTCTAGTAGGTACCTAATTCCATTCTGTAGGTCGTTAGTCCGCACCAGGCGTCGTAGGTACTTGCATTTTAATTTCGACCGTATGCCTACGGTGGAAAGTAACTTCTTCTTTGTTGGTTATTTTATCTTTAAGTTTATTTTTTTGTTAATGTTTTTTCTGGATGCTTTATGGAATAATAGCGAATTTTCTCGAATATCTTTTGTGTGTTTGTGGTATAAAAGGACCGAGAGAGGACGAAGCGAGTCAGTCTACTTTTAAGCGAGACAACGGAAGGTTCGAAGAGATATCTAGTGCGATAAAGTGTTCAGTAGTGATTTGCGATTGTTTATAAGTGATTTGCGATTGTTTATAAGTGTTTTGCGAGTAATAAAGTTATTTCGTGTGTTCAATTAGTAGTGCTTTTATTTATCCCATACCCAGCTCGTAACATTAACACGGATAGCCATCTTAGACTGGACACTTATAAAATCCACATTAATAGAGGCTTGCAAGTCAAGCTACCAAGCTATTTTCTGAGTATCAAGGGAATGATTTCTGTATACCAAATTCAACACGCCAAGGCAATAACAATATCCAAGCACTAGGTCAACTAGTTGACCAACTCAAAGTGCAAGCCAGCCAGGTCCAACGCCAACATAAGATGGACCAAGTTTAATGCTACTTAAGCCGTCACTTAGTAAAGATTTGACATACTTTTGTATGACAAAACTGTCAACACCTTGACTAAGTGATGGCCTCAGTAATCATTAAATCTCTCTGAGTGCGGCAGCAGATAAGTACTTAACATGGAGACCTCCCTCTTGTTATCCGCTCCCAAGGTGAAAATAAAGATGAAGGGAAAGGATGTTGAGAAACTAGAAATTCAAGCTAAGCAGTTTGTCTTCGTGGCTAGGAATGGAAGCCTGGTATTCCAAGAGGCTAGGATTACGGTCGGACGAAACTTGATGTCCTAGATTCTTCTGGGAAGTTGACTGTGATGCCACTTTGCTGTGTCACCGCAGCAACCTGGAAATCCTGGCACATGGAACCCATGACCTTGAAAACACTGTCAAGGCGTGTAAGAGAGTTTGTGGCGTCATCAGTGGTAGCAAGACCTGGGTCATCGTCGCTTGGCCCAAACTAGTAGTGGGAGCACAGGATTCACAGCAATCGTTCAGTGAGGCGACAACGATTGCATGTTATAACATACTTATCCTCCTTCAGCACCAATGCCGATAACACCTAGTATAGTGCCAAATCAGCAACACGCTACTTGCTGTAATGGAAAGAAAGGAAGACTAATCACAACAACATAAGTGTGGATTAATCAGGAACACATAAGACCGAGGTAATGTAGTATGTTAAGTTGGTTTTACTAGGTTAAATAAATTTAAGATTGTTATTACACTCTAAGTAATCCTTTACTTTAGTTTAGTTGATTTATTTGCGGTTTAATCGGTAGTAATTTAAATTATCCCAAAATCAGCTCGTAACACATTTAGATTTCTACAAAAGCAATTTACATTAGGTTTTACGCTACAGACAATAGAATATAATTTTGTAGTGAATGAGAGATTTTTTTACGCTACAGTAGGTACGAGTATATACAGTATAACTTATTATGGCGCCGAAGACGCGCATCGTTAGAAACAGTTGTCAAAGCGTTGATCTCGCAAACAGCTTGAAATCACATCTACATGTGGTTTGGGCTAAGACATAAGAGAACGTAATCTGTCTGGCTTGTTCTGATCTTTATTAGGGGCCGATTTCTGATTAAATAGCGAGTCCATCTGACCTTTACATTATGCGGCGTTTCAATGCATTACTTAATACCTTTTTTCTTCAATAAATACTTAAAGCCACTAAATTCATATTATTCTTTTTCTTCATCTAGGCTTGCAATAATAGAGGAATAAAACATGTTGGCATTCCTTGTCACATTGGATTTTTCATTTTGATCTTGTACAAGGAGCACGTGTTTGAGAATATATTTTAAGTACTTTAAAGCTTAATATTTCACAAACGAATCCTTCAATCAAAAACTGTTTGAGCAAACTCGCGATATTGTTTAAAGACCCATTCAACGTCATCCCACAATGGACTTCGCGAGAAAAAAAATATCTCCACTTTAATGTGTACTGGAGATAAAAAAATATTTTCAATATTTTATATTAGCACTTTGTCGGTGTAACACATTTGTATATTTATGCCAATTTACAGCTTCCTAGTAGTAAGAGTCTTTGAGATATAAAGCAGACGGACAGACAGACATACGGACATGGCAAAACTCTAAAATTCCATGACTATGGTCCCCAAAAACCATATAACTGTATTATTAGAAATAAAATCGAAATTCGTCATCCCACCACTAAAAATGTCTTGTCGCCTCAAGACATTTTTAGTGGCGGTTTTTAGTGGTGATGACGAATTTCGATTTTTCACACCAACATCAGGTCAACATCAGGTTTTAGGTTTTTGACACCAATAGTCATCTGCATCTTCCAACAGCGAGAATAATTTAAATTAGTATAAAATAAATAACCGTAAGTATAAAGTTTCTACTCGTTGAATATTAGCAAATACACCTAATGAATTTTAAAGGAAATAGCAGAGAGAGAGAGAGTAATTTTTTTTAATTTTTTCGCAAAAAGAAACATTCGAACACATTTCGGATGTTTCCTATAGCTACAAAAGTTCACAGGTCGTTTTTTATTTCAGTAACGCAATGAAAAGAGGACGGAAACCTGGAATAAATGTAAATAAGCGAATGGATCTATTTTATAAATATAATCAACAATTCCCATTGTTTCAGTAATGTCGCAAGAGTTACATGCTAAAATGTCACCGATGGTTTTGTATATATGTCATTTAAAAGAAATTACTATTGTACATATTTCAAACCTGAGCAAACATCTGAGTCAGAAGACAACATGTGCACCTACTACACATAGCATGGATAGTGTCACTCCGGAACCTCAAGATTTAGATTCGGTTGGAGAATGTAATTTTTTTCACATTTGATTTAGACATACGATTTAAAGCTGACCCGCTTTAAATCGCCCTTTTCTTAATCTCTTTTTTAATTAGCCTTTGTAGTCTCAAAAAAAAAATGGTTCATGGCAAATGTATAAAACTCGACCGAAATACAAATGGTCAAAATAATATGATCAAAGAAAAAAAAATGGTTCATGGCAAATGTATAAAACTCTACCGAAATACAAATGGTCAAAATAATATGATCAAAGAAAAGAATTGGCTAAAATCATATCTACCCTACTCAGTATGCTCCTTTAGGAATGAACGAACCATGCTATTTCTTAAAGTATGACCCATAAATTTTAATAATAATTTTTGAAGTTATTTGGATCCTTTGATATCTCTCAAGTTAACGACTTAAAAACTGAACTCGAGTGTGTGCGACGTGAGAATGTTGAACTTCGTTCTCAGAACTCCGATATGCAAAAGACCATGGCTCAGCTGATAACGCAAATAAATACCCTTGATCAGAATATGCGTGATGCGAATCTGAAAATTCACGGCCTACCTGAGAATAAGAATGAAGTGTTACCGTATGTCGTTACACAACTGGCTAATGTTGTGTCTTAAGCGCTAAATGACTGCGATATTATAAAGTGCGTTAGAGTGGCTAGTATAAACAACAAGTCTCGCCCGCGCTCGGTAATGTAGTCGTAGATGTCACGACGAATTGTATTCTGCAATAACTAGATAATAATAATAACAACTAGTCTTTTGGGTTATGGCGGTAACAAGGAACCAGTTTATGTATCCGAGATCTTTCTCCGACATTTATAAGTCTTTACATGCTGCTGCGCGTCTTAAGGCCAAAGAAAAATCTTATAAGTTTGTATAAGTTCGCTATGATAAAATTTTTGTGTGTTAAAGTGAAAATTCAGGTACTATTCTGATTAAGAATGAGCAGTGTTTAGAAAAAATTGTTTAAATTATTTGAAATTGTTAATTTGGTTTCTATCAGTCATGTTTACTTTTTTTTTATTATCTAATGGATGGTATTTCGATTTTTGATCAGAATGTAAGGGGTATGAAAACGAAGTCACACGAAATTCTAACGTCAATTTTAAATAGACTATCTGCAGTACTCAGAGATATTTAATGATTACTTAAGCCGTCACTTAGTAAAGATTTGACATACTTTTGTATGACAAAACTGTCAAAACCTTTATTACGTGATGGCCTAAGTAGCCATTAAAGCTCTCCGAGTGCGGCAGTTAGATATTATATGTCTTACGGAAACTTGGTTAGACGATTCATTCCTATCCTCTGAATATTTTGATCAAAGATATACTGTTGTACGTCGTGATCGTAGTGCACAGTTTAAAGATTTGTACTCTAAAGGTTATGGTGGTGGGATATTGGTAGGTATTAGTAATAAATATACATTTCTTAATAAAACAGAATGGCAAACCTCCGTTGAGGATATGTGGTTATGTGTCAGTGCTGGTGGCGTCTGTATGAATATTTGTGTTGTTTATTTACCGTCATACATACCTTGATGACTAATAATTATAATAATAAGGCAATTAAGACATTGGCTGTGACGAATATCAGCACAATGATCTCTGATTCCACACCCCACATGTCGACAACCTCGCGAGCCAAGTCAAGATACTTGATTTTCTTATCTTTCTGTGGTCGCTCTTGTCGCTGACAATAACGTCAAACAACTCCGTGAGAAAAACTTCTGAAAAACCGTTTTTGTCCCATTTTATACCCAAAATTACAATAATTTGATTGCTGAAATTAATTACTAACAAAAAGTAATAACATAATAAATTCGAACCATTAAAATGTGTAAAATAGAGGATCCGAAAAATGACAAAGCACTCCATGACCTAAATACCTATGAAATGAAAAATCACGACGACGGACTACAAGAGCAGCAGCTCGCCATGCACGCCCACCATCCCCGGACTCGTCACTCAGCTCCGCCTCGCCGCCGCCGGAACCCAGACCCATCGCGAGTGCTGTGACACCGGCCGCGTCAGTCGCGTCGAGCTCAAGCGACGAGTATTTCTCGCTGTCCCCGACGCCACCACCTGCTTGGCGATGGAGAGGACGCCGGCCGCCGAGCGGCTTAAGAGCTCGAGGCCCACCGGCTTCTGATAGGGTCCCAGCTCCCGGCGGAAGTGTGCAGTGCATGCGATGGACGCAATCCATCATGCACTCATACTATGGGGCTACAGAGGGAGGAAACAACCTGACCGCGTACCATGTTCGGATGCTCTCTATGTCTCTTAGGTGCTTTAGCCAGCTGTCAACGTATTTGCACAACGACTGTCGCATCAGGTGCGAGTCATCCAGCGTAATCGTATGTTGGATGACACCGTACTTGATCGCTTGCAGACTGAAGTGCAGAGTAGCCATGTCATTGCTACGCCGTCGCAGGTTGTGGTACCACCATACTCTACCACACCACTTATTCGCGAAAACGACGTAAGTAATGACATATTATGGTTACTAACGTAAGTATCCAGTGCAGTGAGATGAGGAGTACTTTGGAGGGTGCGAAGGTTCATGACACCCGAACTTAGACCACGCTTACCTCGTTTGCCCATGCATAACAGAAATAGGGCGCTGGTGCCTGTTCTGGATTCGCAGTTGTCAAGCTATTTTGATCACTGCGAAAACCTCACTGATGCTCATTCAATTCTGTATTGCGCGGCTGTAACAGCATGTCGTGTTGCTCATGTAAAATTTCCGGATGAGCTACACGACCGAAACCAGCCATACCGGCTTGGCAGTACAGAATTGAACGACGCATTGCTGGAGCCAGAGCGTTCATAGGCAAACTTATCTGCTTCCGGGAGGACAACAATCGCCCTCGAGTGATGCGCTTTGTGAGGCGGGCATTTGCGGGGACTGATAATACATGTCCCTTATCATAGAGCGCATCGACATCTGGAAGCGGAAAGTGTATGCATGGGCAAACCGTATCCGCAGGTTTAAGCGTCGGGTGGAACGGTACAATCTAAATCGCACCTTCCAAAGCGATGAAATGTGGGTTTACAGAGCATGGGAGCGACCGGACCAAGGTGTGACTGGCACGTGCCTACCGTATGATAACGCCATGTGTTCATTTTGACGCAACATCTGGTCGGTAGGGTGAATGGACTAGGGAGGTCGAGCGAGCGTGCGATCCAATAACAGAAATGGGGGCAATACCTTGGAGTCAGTGTCGCTACCAGAGTTCCTGACAACTGGAATAACTCACCTGCTTCATAAATCGGGTAGTACTGGGGAACCCAAAAATTATAGACCGATTACGTGTCTTCGAACGGTCTATAAAGTGACCATTTTGAGAGCTATAATTAATAAACATATTAACGAAAATTCTGTTATGTCTGCTTAAAAGGACGTGAAGAAATTAGTAGATATTACAGCCGAGTTAAGTAAGAATATTAATATGCAATTTGGATTAGAGAAATGTAAAACACTTCATATTGTTAGAGGCGAGGTCCGACCCGGTGACTATACTCTGAATGAGTCAGATACTTTAACCGCATTGGAACCGACTGACTCGTATAAATATTCAGGGTACACGCAACTAAAAGGTCTAGACCATGTCAAAATTAAAGATACACTAACTACGAAGTACAAGAAGAGAGTCACTGCTGTCTGTAAAACCCAACTCTCAGGTAACAGAGAAAAAGAGTTACGATCGCGGTATTCTCACTTCTAGGACGATCCACTACAACAGGCCGGATATAATCCTACGGGACAAAATAAACAAAATTACTTACCTGTTAGATATTGTGGTCCCCAACACACACAACACACAGAAAACCATCACTGAAAAAATAAATAAATACGCAGAATTTAAAGAAGAAGCTACGACAATTTGGCAACAAGTAAAAGTGTAATTATGTAGTCCTAATAGTTATTTCCACAACAGGGGTAATCCCAAATCATCTCCTTCATAGCTTAAAATTATTAGACTTTATAGAAACCCTCTACATTACACTACAAAAAGCTGCAATTTTAAACACATTCAGAATAGTTAGGAAGTTTATGCAGCTAAACGAGAATGAAGTAGGACCTCATCACAACATATAAAAATCTCACATGCAACACACACACACACCACATGCTCCATTTGCTTTGGTTTCGACCCGTAAATGTAGTAAAAATCCAGTCCAAGCGCTGAGAAAAAAGAAACACTTTCCGAAAATATTAATAATAATTCAATAAAAAACTGTAGTACCCGCGCAAGCGACAAAACCAAACTATTTTGTTGTCGTCGCTGTCGCTTCACCGCCGCCTGTGCATCGCTCGATCGCTCCGCTCCACCGTCGCACAGTGATCAATTCCTAAAAGTTAGGGTCTCATAATTATTTTTGGTCATTGCTGCAATGTGTCGAAAACTATTTTTTTCAGACTTGAGGGTAAGTGCAATATCAATATTATGCATTACATACAGTAGTTAAATATATATGTCCTTTCAAAGTTGTCTCGAATGCTAAATTATTGTAACAAGACTGATTTTTCGATGTTTTGAGCTTCTATTCAAGTTAACTAAATATTCAGAGAACACTGTGATTTGAAAAAATGGTGCCCATAAAGGAAGGTTTATTTTGTGTTTTTAGTCAGTAAATATCAGATTATTTTGTATATTTTTTTTATAATATAAATGTCATTATTGATGATATTGTTTTTTTTATATACCAATAAAAGGTACAAACCCTTCTTAAAGGTACCATTTTTTTACTTACCCCTGTCTGAAAAAAAATATTATTAGAAATTTCGACACATTGACCAAAAATCATTTTGACGCGCGTCGCCATCGCTCGGCCCGTCGCAAGTTTCGTGACAGTAGACTTAGAAGTGCATGTGAACAAAATTTAAACCGTATGGTTGAGATTGAGGCTCGCTGGAGATCAATTTAATTTTTTCTCTTATAAGATTCTGGGAAGATATGAAAACACTGAATAATTAACTTTATACTGAGGAAAGAAGGAATCTCAATTCGGCTTCGCATACTTTTTTACATAAAACAATGAGACTTTTAACTATAGTATAATTTCCGCTCAAAACTTAGACTCAGTCGGAAACGCTATCGAAATTGAAATAATGAACGTGATTGCAGCAAGCTCTGCCTTGATTAAAGGCTGGATTAATAGCACCTGACTAAGCGTGTTTGTTGAATCGTCTTACTGCAACTTCGACTTGATCTGATCAGTTCATTACTGTGAGGTAGGGATAGATCAGTATCTGAAATGGTAAACAACAGCTTAAGGAAATCTGAAATATATTTTCTTGACTCAAAAAACTTAAAGTGTGTTTAGAAGGTTCCGAAGACAAAAAAACAGTTTTATTGAGTCAACACCAGTCATGTTAACGACTAGGGCAAAACAATTAAAAATAATGTGTTTAAATACACATTATTTTATATTTTTGGCCAATATTTTAGACGATCTACTGCTCGTAAATGAAATGTTAAAAATATCTCCCTGTCCTCCTACTGATTTTTGTTTACTTTAAACAGAAAAACAATAGCATCTTACAGTATGATTGATCGACAATAATCTCAAAAGGAAAAATACTAACCCTTAGTAAACGTAATAACGTATATATATATATATATAACGTCCTATATTATATTCGACGATGTCAAAGGTCGTTATGTTGGTGGCTGTACACTCTCAAATGCGAGCTCTCTTTATGTTGCTCCCGAGACGTTGCGTTCAACACTAAAAGAGGTTGAAAAACTAGTGTAATCATCGCAAACTGATTTTTATGTAATATATCCCAACCAAGGTCCACTTTGTATGCCAAATGAGTCGTTGAGAAGTGAAAAGAAACAGGCGCGAGGCATATACAATTAAACGACACCTTCCTTGAACGTTCAAATATGACACCTCATAATGCAAACGTCATTTCACTACACAACGTCTCAAAGGTCTTTCAACCTGTATTGACTTGCGAAAACCGACAAGCTTAACCAATTTTCATTCCGACATTAGCATGAAAATCCCCAAAAGAAACAGTAGGTGCAGAGGTATGTCAGTAAACCCAATTAAAATTGCGCATATAAATAGACAAATTATTTTGTCACGCACAATGCTGGATTACAAAGTAATTTCGTTCGTCATGATGATAAACCTGCTTTTGCGGTTCCAACCAACAACGAATCCAGCTATTTGGGATCCGGTTCCCCATTTACCTTATTTAAATGCCGCACAGGAATTCCGCGGTTTAGTGTTTTGATTGACACTTTTGTTACGGTTTGCAAATCATTTGATTGACTTGCCTCATTTCAAATGATTGGCGAACATTCGACTTGACAAATGTGTTCAAAAACTGTTTTGTTTAATTAGCAGTTTCGTAATGATCTTAGCTTTTTCTCACTTATATTGGGATCCAAATCCAGTCTAACCGTATGCAGCTGACCAACAATATTTTACATGGAGCTGACTGTGTATTTGACCACTACAACCCAGTTCGTACTGAGTAGTACGATACCTCTAAGTAAGAGTAATTGTGTGATTTTCGAACCACTGTAACGACCCTGTCAAATATCTACAATTGACAAGTGCTTTCAGAAATACGGAGAAAAATCTATACTTGTAATGAGTGGTCACTCATCCACATACCAAGAAATCGATATTTAACCTTGAAGATCTTGAAATATCCTTACTAATAATATAATTGCAAAATTTATTCGTCTGACTATAAAAACAAATTCGTTTAGCAAGACAGTACAGTAGGTACATGAACATGACAGTTCCATGGAGTTAATTACTGATAATCGCGCGCCAAAAGCTGTTCTAAATCAAAAATTAAAACAACTGCTCACTTCGAATCTATTTCATTTTCATACTATTGAGATACCTAGAAAAACGATCTTTACCTTGCTGGTTAATGGATGAAAAGTTGTTTTATATTCAATTAAATATTTCAATAAATAAATAGCAAATGGGCATGACTAAAATAAATTCAGTCCAGAATGAATTTTAAAATTAAATCAAATTAAAAATAATTTTATTTTATTTTATTTGGAAAATCGGTTTGTAACGAAATAATCTTTATTTTAATTTAACTTTAATTCATTAATCAGACCGGTGAAATTTACTCGTGTCGACTTACGAGTACCTGTTTACACCTGCCTACCCAAGAGTTGTGACGGGAAAAATATAGTCAACCTAACGTTTGCATATTCTATGGGCTTCATACTTTCGATTGGTTTAGAATTTGTCTAATAATCAAACCAGTGCAATGTTAAAAAAAAATTAAATGTTTAAAATTGTTGATTAATCATTTTCTGGACTGAATTTTTTAGACAACCTATTTGTAATATATTTATTGACATATTTAATGGCATACAAAATACTTGTCATCCATTAACCTGCAGGGCTATTGCGTATCTTTTAAATGACAGTGGCTATCATATTGTCAAATTGGTTATGGTTTAGTACAAAATGGAACCATTTGACAGTAATTGATAGGCACTATAGGTTAGCCACTGTCATTTAAAAGATACGCAATAGCCCTGCAGGTCAGTGAAGGTCGTTCTTCTAGGTATCTTAGGCTATCAGAGAGCAGCAGTGGTTTACATAAAACCCAGCAAGGCAAGGTTCGACTTGAATCAAACAAAGCTGTTGATACGTTGGAAAACACCGCAGCACACAATTACTGTGACAGATTGTTATGGAAACGTCTTTGTGACGGCGCTCAATGTTATATTGATAACAAATGATGATAATTTGAAAAAATCTCTATTTGATGTTAAAACAACATGGTAGTTTGAAATAAAAGAATTAGTTATTTTTATTATTATTTGTGGTCCCCAAATACTACTGAAACATAATTATTATTATTAAAGAGGGAATCCTGGACCGCGGTCCCGGCACCGAAATCCTCACGACCCGTTTATTCCGGGTTTGTAACTTAACTTCAGAGAGTAATTTGTTTGATTAATGAAAATAATCATTATGGATAAGTATTATACAAAGTTGATATTTTAACAATAGTCTACTAATGCTTCCGATGTCGTCCGAAATTATTTCCTGCTTGAAGGCAGCAAAAAAAGGGACTGTCCCGGGGGTGATAGCCGAAGTTTTCAAAGAGCCTGGTAACATATTATTTTATAACCACGGCCCGAGCTACACAGAAGATTTATAAAATAAAACTACACTATATCCACCACTTTTTGGGAGGTCATTCATCTGCCGCTTGAGGTATGCTTAGTTGGATTGGGAGTCAACGTCCGGCATGTCAGTAAATATTCTGGAAACAGATGAGCTTATGGACAGTATGCCTAAGATTTCCACCCTAGCAGCGCGATGCCCCAGATTATGGAGATCAAAGTGCGGATCAAATACTACAAACGTTGAAAGTTTAACAGTGCGGTACCGGTGTTCGCTGGCAAGACTCCGGGTTCTGCACTGCTTTCCATGATGATATTGCCGCAGGATATGATCCATCTAAGGATCCCCCATTGGTCCCCTGTGCCTTTCTAAATTGATACCCGATGGAGGAATTTCACAAATTGGTAGGCCTAAAAGAAGGAACCCCGGACCCCTCTTTAGAAGATGTGATAACCCAGCTAGGACTTGTTAATGCTGAGAACCTCACAGACAAGGGGCTACTGCTGAACCAGTATTAACTTATCAATCAAGTTGCCATACAATTAGTCTAAGGGAACACTAATGGAAGCATGCAGAACAAGTTATCAGGTTTTTCTGATGTCAAGGGAATGAATCAGGTATACCAAATTCAGCATGCCAAAGCCTTTAATAACAACATCATAACAATAGGATAACTGATTGATCTTAATCAGTTTAAAATTCAGTATGGTCAAGATAAACGTCAGATAGAGATGGACAGGATGGAATTATTATCCTACTGGGAAAGTAAGACCACGGTACGGTATGAGCTTTTCAATAAAAATTCGACGTATTACAAAGACATAAATTATCACATCTACCAACCATTACTGGGCCCGCGTTGTGGATCATAGCCCATTCCCTCTCATAGAGAGAAGGCCTGAGTCCCAGCAGTAGGAATATTATAGGTTGATGATGAAGAAGCAAGAAAGAGATATCGCGATGTGCGTTTAATGAATATAATCTGGACTTATTTCTAATAGTTATCAAAAATATTATTTTCATCTTCGCCAATCGAAATAAAAAGATATCCAACATGGTAAAACGAGTCAATGCCGACCAAACATTTATGAAACGACATGCAGTGTATGACATGCAAACTACTATGAACCGAAATCGAAAAACCACGCCAAATTCGATCATAAGTCACGATGACTGTTTTCTTTGACTATCGCGGCGTTGTGCATTCAAAGAGGTGAGGTGAGGTTAAACGGTAAATTAAGAATATTATTAGAGGTTATGCGGAAAAAGGCCTGCATGGCTATTGCGTATCTTTCAAATGACAGTGGCTATCATATTATAGTGTCCATCAATTAAACTGTCAAATGGTTCCATTTTGTACTAAACCATAACCAATTTGACAGTTAATCTATGGACAATGTGATAGCCACCGACAATTAAAAGATACGCAATAGCCCTACAGATCTATGGAAATAAAAGTCTTGGATTTTGCACCACGATAATACCATCTTCATATTTTACCAAATATCAACAAACAAACACCATCGAGCAACCACTTTTATCACCAGATTTAATGGTTTCGGCCGTCTACGAAACCGTAGTTTCGTAACTGGTTTCGATGAAGGAATGATTTGTCCTTGTACGTAACTAGTTTCGATGGAGGATATATTTGTCTTTGTACGAAACCACGGTTACGTACAAGGAATTTTTGCAAAAAAATGAAATTTTACTAGTTACGAACAAGGAATATTAATTCTTTTATCGAAACTAGTGATTAAAAAAATCGTAATTTAACCGATGTAGAGACAGCCCGATTAGTGTACTTCAGTTATTCTAAAATTATTTATTATTTATAATTATTAATTAATGATTTATTATTATTATTTTCTTTATTTTTTAACAATATGGAAGGCTGGCATAATACAATTAACCGATATATTGGGAAAAAAAATCAACTCTTGCTCATTTGTTGGACACTTTGATAAAAGAGACACGAATGATAAACATGAATAAAAGTGAAACTAAAAAGTCTAAAAATTACATTGAAATAGACAAAGAGGTTCAGCCGTCTATAAATGAATTATAAGAAAATAAAATTACTGTAGGACACTGCCTAGAAATCGTATGCGCGTATGCTATATATTTTTGTATTTTTTTTACTAAGTACTTAATTTATTAGACCTGGTTGTGACATCATTAGGTTGTTATTTTGTGACTATAATTTGTTTATTTAAATCTACGAATCGCGACTTACTTATTTTTGTTCTGTCAGAATTTCTGTTTTAGTTACTTTATTTATAACATAATTATGTATTTAAAAAAAAAACTATAAATTTGATTTTTTATTTTATTTTAATATAGACTTACTTATTTTAATTCAGTTAGAATTTCTATTTTAATTATTAAATATATAACATAATGTACTTAAAATAAAACGATTAATTATTTTTTTATTTATTTTAATACAGATTTACCTAGTTTCAATAATTACAAGATGAAGATCAGTTCAGTAGACAGCCAACGCTCTACTGAACTACCTCAATCCCCAAAATAATTCCTTCATCGAAACTAGTTACGTGCAAGGACAAATCATTCCTTCATCGAAACCTTAACAGTAAATTTTTTGTACGTAACCATTGTACATAGTCGTGGTTTCGTACAAAGACAAAAATATCCTCGATCAAAACTAGTTACGTACAAGGACAAATCATTCCTTCATCGAAACCAGTTACGAAACTACGGTTTCGTAGACGGCCGAAACTTATAAGGCACCAGCAAACTTCTTTTTTTTCCCTAGACTCAAATAATCACTTCGTGGCGCCCCGTTAAACTATTGTTGAACTTTCTTTAACAAATAAAATAAATAATCAAAACTTTTGAGGCACACATATTTACACATATTTGGTAACAACAAAATCGTTTCATGGATAACTCTGGTAGGATTAGGATGCAAAGAAGCACGTCCTGACACAAAAAAGAAATGGAAACATAATGTTCTAGTTTGACTAAAACGTTTAATTGATAAGTAGAGCCAACTAATGATATTGAATAGTTAATACAAGGATAATATAAGTTCTTTAGTAGATAATCATTCTCCTAAAATAATTGTTTTCGAACATGTTTTGCTAATTTATTAGGTTTGTATTCAACAATAATTCAACTTAATCAGAAGTTTTTACCAAACGCATGTAGACATTAATTTATATGTTCATCGATGTTATGCCAAATTTTAAGACAATACAATAATAATATAATATAATTTACTCAATTTAACAAACTAATTTAGTCTTTATTAAACAAGCTTGTTGGGGAGACAACGCGAGGAGTCATTAAGCCCTTAGCAAAACAAGCTTACACACTGAAGGAATTCGTCTTTGGTGTAATTTGCAAACAAGCCATGCAGTGACAACTTTAATTTAATTTCACTTTGAACCCTAACCAATGAAAAGAGTCACATCGGGTTTCTTTCTAATAGTTTTTCAATTTCTTGTAGGAATATAAATTGTGGTTTAATCTATTTTGTTTTTTTACCAAATCAAGCTACAAAAAAATGCGATTTTGCAAACTGAATCATCCTTCCACATCCTACTAACCCTACTTAATATTATAATTGCGAAATTTTGTGAGGATGGATGGATGCATGTGTGTTACTCTTAAACGCAAAAAAGTACTGAATAGATATGGATGAAATTTATTTATTTATTTATAAACACACACTAGCGCACAGATAGGATATACTCTGGATTAACACAGATTTTTATCCCGGTAGTATGATTTCATAGCACAATGATCAAATTCTACGCGGGCGAAGCCGTGGGCATTCGAGTACATAACATTATATGCGAGACGAATGCCAATTGATGAAATATCAATGGGATAGATTTCCGAAAAATATTGGACTCATTTTGTTTTTTCACGTACACAATAAATAAATAAAGACGATTCAAAGTTTCTAAAACTCGTGTGACGTCACATTTCAGTACATTTTTAATCGGAAAGTGACGTCACGAGCCAGTTATTATCTTTGGCGCGTTTTAACACCCTCAATGTTTAAATTCGATAAATTAAAACACATAAAATACAGAAATTAGTTCAACACTTACACATTAAAGTAAAACCTATAAAAAGTCTATGGTGTTAAAATGGAAAATCTTACAATATCTACTACAATGGTACATAACCCTTCACGTGCAAGTCAGACTTGCACTTGGTCAGTTTTCTTGGTCAGTTTTTAGTCAGGAAACTTATACCCATTTCAAGCGAGTTCATTTCCGATATAGAAGCAAATAGTAGCGCGAGCAAAATAATACAGTATTACATCTTACTTTAGTCGAGACCTTCCAGAGGGTAGCAAACTAGGTTGTGTTTAATTGTTAACGTACATACTTAATATTTAACATGATTATTATGGCATATATAAAATATCAAACATATCGGTTCGAATTTTAGTGTTTGTAGAATAGCCAACACATGAGGAAATACCAGTTTAACTTGACGACATTCTACAATAAGTAATATACGGTGAAAATAGGCGCATCGAGTTCTTGTATTGCGAGACAAACTCCGAGCAGAAAAACAGTCAAATTATCTACAAAAACATGCAAATTATTATTAAGAATCGGATAGTAAATTCATAATATCTGAACTAATACCGATTACAGTTTTTTTAAATCTGCAGTTAGACTTCAAGATCAGACGGTGCACGGTGGTATTTTTGAACCATAGGTAACTTTGCTCACAAAAAAATAAATGCCGAAGTCGATTAGTAGCACAATACCTACTTTAAACAAAAGAATTATAAACAATCCTATTTTTTTGTGTGTACAGAAAAGTACAGACTCCGTTGAACGCATTGATAGTTAATCAAAGTTTTCATTAGATGGAAGACTTTTGATACAAAACTAACAAAATCTATCGTACTCAATTACCCATTGTATTTACCTCGCGCTAAGCTTCGTGGAGCTGATAGGTCGCAATCCATTTCTGATTACAGCGCAGTTTCAATTGGCGTGTTCCAACAATGCGGTGTGTCAACACTGCGTGCCGCTTCTACACAATGTATTGAGAATTTATAGCGACACTGTGTTGGAATTGGACAGCGGTGGTTAAAGCTAGATTACAAATACCATAGTGCCACAATGGAATTTCACAATCGCAGCACCGATCTGAATGCAATCGGAAAGTCATGCAAAATAGAGGAAGCCTGTAGGTATGTTCTGTAAGTTTTTTTTTATAAGAAATCTACCTACACATTACAAGGACGAAAACGACAAATGAAAGCAGAGCAAACTTTAGTTTTTTAGAAATCTCACTGTTACACCCTACATAGACAACTAATACATAAATATAATAAACCCAAAATTACCACAACGCGTCTAACTGTTCTACTTATATTAGAGTGTTAACTTAGTATTGTTCTGAGGGGAGTATACTCGACTCAGCGTTCGTAATGCGAGATGCAAATTTTTTCGGACGCCATCACTATCCTACCCAAAATTGACTAATATCGATGGAAACCGATACAAGTTAGTGAAGCGGACTGCTTCAAAGCATTGATAAGAATTATACAAGTTCGACCACACAGTTGAAATTAGTATAGGTACTTACGACAACACGTGCCAAATAAAAATAAAAAGCGTTTTAGAAATGCAATAGAACACATTCAACAATATTGTAGATTACAACACACAACATAGAGAACCACTTTTTCATACATTTTACTGATTTTCTTAGTTGATTAAACAACTTCCGTAAAATAAATATCAAGATTTTACGAAAAATACACATTAACATACCTACGTAAACGGCGTAAACGTATATCATTAGAATAAATGAAAATCTTTGATCGACGACGCAAAAATTTTCAAATAAAGAACCATAGAACAACTCAAAAAAAATTGCCTCGAATTGAAAGGTGACTGCAAAAGTTATTGGATCCGTAGGGTCAAAATAGATAATTATGTCTTAAAAATCATTGTTATTGACTAAGATGGATTATTTTTTATCATGACGTTCCTAAAATACTCGTAATATGTCTGCTTCGAAAAACAGTTATAAATACTTAGAATAAAAACAATATTTATTTGGTTAAGGCCCATTCAGTTAACACACCTTGAGTGATATATGTTAAAGCCTCTTTGGCATGCGACAGCTGCAGTGACTTATATAAAAACTTCGTGTCAGTGTGGTGTGTGTCAAGTAAACCGTGTTGTTTTGCTAGTATATTGTACCTACTCTTTTTACGACTTTCATTCTATTATATTATATTTTCCATTGAGTCTTTCACTGAAAAAGGTACCTGCATTAGGTTATGGGCCCAGGATACCCAGTATACCCAGTATACTTCGGATAAGACCTAGGACGTAAAAACAAAAGTTTTTTCGGTGCTGTCACAATGGAAAATTTTACTACCACCAAGATTCAGATCGGTCAGCTCATAGGTAGCCAGAATTGGGCTACATGGAAGTATAAGGTGTCCATCATGCTGCGGGGCACAGAAGGTGCCATGGAGGCGGCAGAAGGAAAACTTCGAAAACCAGTTTTAGGAGCAGGCGATGGTGCGCTGATGGCCTATAATGCAGAATTGTTGAAATATAGGAAGACAGATAGCAACGCTCTACTAATCATAACGAGCAACATGACCGAAGAGAATTTAATGAAAGTCATGCGATTTGAAACAGCAAACGAAGTATGGCAGGAACTTCACCGCTTGTTTGACGGTCAATCAGAAGACAGAGCATACACATTGTGCATGCAATTCTTTAGCTTCAAAAATAACTCTAAGGATGACGCATCTACCATGATGTCGAAACTTAAAAACATTTGGAACAATTTGAATGCTGAAATTTTGAAGACCGATCCTAACATGAAGTTGCCGGAAATGTTCTTGATCTGTAAAATTTTAGATTCCCTCAATGAAAAATTTTTCAGTTTCAAATCAAGTTGGATGCTGCTAAACAAACAAGACAGGACAATTGAATCTCTGACAGCACAACTGTGCGGGTATGAGAGGGCGCTAGGGGGTCATATTGATGAGACTCAGGAAGTACTCGCCTCTACCTCAAAGGTGCAGCAAAAATCACAGATAAGAGACGAGAACATAAGATGCAGGTACTGCTCAAAAATAGGCCACC
Source organism: Diarsia rubi (assembly GCA_932274075.1). Classification (NCBI taxonomy): domain Eukaryota; kingdom Metazoa; phylum Arthropoda; class Insecta; order Lepidoptera; family Noctuidae; genus Diarsia; species Diarsia rubi. The sequence continues at coordinate 5,461,635 of OW026433.1, forward strand.
GCATTAAGAATTGCAAGCAGTGGATTAATGATGGCAGACCGAAGAAACCTGCAAAGTCTTCGTCCAAGCAGCAGCAAGTGCAGAATATAACGCTGATGATTTATACTTGCTCTGAAGAAAGCAATAGAGAAAATTGGTATGTAGATAATAATAATAATAATAATAATATTCCACAACTATCACACAACGCCATCTAGTCCCAAGCTAAGCAGAGCTTGTGTTATGGGTACTAGACAACTGATAAACATACTTATATATTTCTAAATACATACATATTATAGATAAATTACACCCAGACACAGAACAAATGATCGTGCTCATCACACAAACATTTGTCCTGGGTGGGAATCGAACCCACGACCTCCGGCCTAGCAGTCAGGGTCACTAACCACTAGACCAACAAGCCAGTCAAGTATAATGGTGCCACGACTCACGTCACCAATAGGGGAGACATATTCACGTATTTTGAGGACTTTGGATCGAACCACACCGTTACAACGGCAGATGGTACTGTAATTCCTGCAAAAGGGAAAGGGTCTGTGGTAGTTCAAACCAAGGTTAACGGCAAAACAATGAATTTGACTCTGAGTGATGTCTGGTATGTACCGAAGATTACGAAGAATTTGCTATCCATGTTAGCTGCACAAGATAAACTGCAAAATAGTAAATTTATTTCCACCACGAAAGAGTGCAGGCTGGAATTAAACGGTCAGATTTTAGCAGTTGGAAACAGGAAACAGAGTGGAGGACTGTATAAATTACAAATGAAGACAGTTCTACCAAACAAACCTGTAGAGATTAATGCTGTCAGCCCATCGAGCTTACTCCAGTTGTATCATGAACGATTTGGTCACCAAAACAAGAAATACATTAAAGATCTTGTCAAGAGGGAATTGGGGATTAATCTAAATGATATAGATGATATACAGTGTGAAGGATGCATTTATGGGAAGGCACATCGTCTTAAATTTGGCAAAAGAGAAAGAGCTAGTATGCCTGGAGAGCTGGTTCACGCCGATGTGTGCGGACCGTTCCCTGAAAGCTACTCGAAATGTCGCTATTTTGTTCTTTTAAAGGATGACTTTTCCGCGTTTCGTCATGTTTATTTCATTCGAAACAAAAGTGAAGTAAAAGACAAGATTATTCAATTTCTAAAAGAAGCCAAAAATGCTGGACATGCAGTCAAAACGTTATTGAGCGACAATGGCGGAGAATTTGATAATAAAGCGGTTCGGGAGTACTTAACAGGCAGGGAATAATCCAGCGGCTCACGATGCCATACACGCCCGAGCAAAATGGGTGCGCAGAAAGAGAGAACAGGACTCTTGTGGAAACAGCTCGATCATATATGCACGCAGGAGACGAATTTCCACAAGCCCTGTGGGCAGAGCTTATCAACACAGCTGCATACGTCCTTAATCGCACGGGACCCACAAGAGAAGAAGGGAAAGTACCGTATGAGCTGTGGCATAAGAAGAAGCCTAAGATCTCACACTTACGTGTGATAGGGAGTGAATGTTTCTTTCACATTCCGAAACAAAAAAGGAAGAAGCTAAATAAGAAAGCTACCAAAGGCAGACTTATCGGATATGATAACGACGATGGATATCGCATCTGGAATGGAAAACAGACCGAAAGATCTAGAGATGTCACCTTTTGTCCAACCATGGAATTGAGAATCCCAATGGCCTTGGGACCTGGTCCTCAGGAAGATGTCGATTTACCAGTGAGCGGTGAGATCGAGGAAGATTCTGATTTGATAGGACAGGAGACAGAGGGAGTGATCCTTGCACAAGATGATTGTCCGCAACATGAAGCTTCTCCTGTGAGACAGTCAGTCCAATTAGAGGGAGAACAAGAAAGTGAAATCATAGAAAATGAAAACGCATTTTCTGATTGTGAAACTGAAGAGTTTGTAGATGCTATTCCTCCTGATGTTGAGATGCCGATGAATTCAGAGAACGATGTTACTATACCGGACGTTCCAAGGTATAATCTCAGAGACAGAAGTACTCTACGACCTCCACAAAAATTGGATGACTTTGAATTATTCTTGGTTGATTCTATAATAGAAAGAGAACCTTCAACGTATAAAGAAGCTGTATCAAGTAGTACAAGTAAAGATAGATGGTTAGAAGCCATGAAGAATGAATTGGATTCTTTACAGAAGTTTAAAGTGTGGGACTTGCAAAATCTACCGAGAGATCGAAAAGCCCTGCCATGTAAATGGGTTTATAAAGTTAAATCCAACCCTGACGGTACAGTTGAGAAATATAAAGCCCGATTGGTCGTGAAAGGGTTTAGGCAAAAGAAGGGTTTTGACTTTAATGAAACCTTCAGCCCGGTAGCCAGGCTGGCAACTGTAAGATCTTTGCTCAGTGTTGCAGCAAGAGAGAAACTGCATCTTATTCAGTTTGATGTTGCAACACCCTGCCCAGACCGAGATTACAAGAACTTTGCCAGAACTTAGGTCTAAAGGATCAGAAGGTCGACTAGCAGCTGAGGGAAAGTGTTAAAGCCTCTTTGGCATGCGACAGCTGCAGTGACTTATATAAAAACTTCGTGTCAGTGTGGTGTGTGTCAAGTAAACCGTGTTGTTTTGCTAGTATATTGTACCTACTCTTTTTACGACTTTCATTCTATTATATTATATTTTCCATTGAGTCTTTCACTGAAAAAGGTACCTGCATTAATATACTCCGATTTCAATAACATCAAATTCTAATAAAAACGAAAGTAAAGAGTGTAAAACATTTTTTTTTTGAAGTTCAATAAAAATAATCACTTATTAATGCAGTATAATATTATTTTATGTTAATGGGAGTCGATAATTGGTGTATACACCCTACTTTATTTTTTTATTCTTCTTTTTAGTTAATGGTCACTAAAGCTGCCAATATTATTTAGAAAGATTTGATTTGCAAAAAGTTTTTATATAATGATAGAATTTTATTATAAGAATTAAAATGGAGATTGGAATACCCGCAGCTTTTCGGGGAGGCGCGTTCAGATTGCTAGTAGACATGTCAGATTCGGATGTCTACAGATGATATTTCTGAAGAGCTATTGTAATATCTTCGTATTCTGTTAGACCAATTTTATGGTAATATTGTTTTTCTTTGTTTGTTTTGGTCTCCTGGGTGGCTTTAAGCTATGGTCGGACCCGATAGATGACGGTGTTGTCGACTTACGAAACCCACGCGAAAGTTGGAAGCAGGCGGGGTCCATTCTAATTTCATTTCATCATTTAATATTCAGTTTTTTCAGTCGGGTTTTTTAGTTTTTAAACTACCTTTTTTATTTCCAACTTTTTAGTTCTTTTGTATTTATTCTTTCCGTGGTCGCGTAAAATTCTTTGCAGATGATTTAACTTTACGGTTTAAGAAATTTTATTTCGCTCAAAAAGAATACAATTATTCACTTCTATGAGGAAAAAAAAAAGCATAATAATTTACAGTAATATAGGCGACGGTTGCGCTTGTTGTGGCAAACTAAAATGAAGATAGATAACAAACTAAAATTAATTACTACATTTAAAATTTATACACAACTCAGGTGGTGCTTTAATAGCCTTTTAAAAGTTGGAAGTGATTTTGATTCCTTGATAACTTTAGGTATAGAGTTATAAAGTTCAGCCCCCTCATATACGATAGTCTTTCTACCGTAATTTGTCCTCGGTGCCCTTAAAATGATATGGTTAGCCTGCCTCGTCATGCGCTTTTGAATTTGCATTCTTTTTGTAAATGTTATTTGTGTATGTATGTTTCTATTAATTATTTTACGTACTAGTATGCAGGTGTTATATTTATAAATTTGATTAATGTTCATTAATTTTGTTTCTTTAAAAACCGTTTGAGAAGATGTTAGATAATGATAATTAAATAGGATTTTAATAATTTTATTTTGAGATGTTTGTAGCTTTTTCAGGTGAGTTTTGGCAGTATTACCCCATACTTCGATTAAATAATCGAGATGTGGCTTAACCATCGAGTTATAAATAATGTATCTGACCCGTAGTGGTAGACATCGGACAATTCCTCTAAGTGCACCAGTTAGTGATGATATCTTTTTTCTTACTTTCTCAATGTGAGGTTTCATTGTAAGTTTATCATCAAGAGTAAGACCTAAATATTTCTCCGTACTTGTTATTAGTAATTTTTGACCATTTATATTTAATTCATCATGTGTATGAAGTTTTTTATTTTTAGCACAAAATATCATGTATTTGGTTTTACTAGCATTTATAGTGAGTAGATTGCATTGGAACCAGATAGCTAGTTTATTTAGATCATTTTGGGCTTCTTTAATAATTTCTCCTATATTACTGCCAAAGTAAAAAAGACTAGTATCATCGGCATACAGTGAAATAGATCCTTTAAGTCCGATTTCATTAATATTGTTAATGTAGATAAGGAAAAGTAGAGGCCCTAGAATAGAACCTTGTGGCACTCCACACAAAATGGGTTTGGGCTCACTTCGATGTTGACCAATACCGACTACTTGGTATCTATTAGTAAGATAAGAATTTAATATGTTTAATGCAGTGCCAGTAATACCGATACTTTCCAGTTTTTTAAGAAGAAGTTTGTGACTTACGGTGTCAAATGCTTTTTTCAAATCAATGAAGATCCCAAGAGCTATTTGTCTTTTATCAATGTTAGTTTTTAAGTTAGTAATAAGGTCAATAGTCGCGGATAGGGTATTAGATTTTTGTCGGAAGCCATATTGATTTTTGGAAATAAAATTGATTGAATTTAAGTAAGCTTGTAACCTATTATGAACGATTTTTTCGTATATTTTAGAAATAATTGGTAAGACCGATATTGGACGATAATTAGTCACATCTGCGTTATTTCCGGTTTTATGTATTGGGGTTACTTTGGCAATTTTTAATGTATCAGGAAATATTCCTACCTCAAGGCTTTTATTAATGCAGTTTGTTAAGTCTTCCAAAAGTAAATCTTTAATACATTTAATTATTTTAGTACTGATGCCGTCGATGCCGGTGCTCGTGTTAGTTTTCAATTCATCAATAATTTTTGAAACTTCTTTAGTAGTGGTTGGTGACAACTCTGTAAGTTCTACACCAGCCTGCGTACTTTTACTCAGTATCGAAAGCGCGTCAGTTGCATTATTTTGATTAAATTTTGGGATTTCACTTGCTAGCACTGTACCGATTGTTGAAAAGTAATGATTGAAACTCTCACATATAAGTTTTGTATCGGTAATCGGACCTTCAAGTTTTGTAGGGGCTGAGTTATTTTTTATTTTATTGCACGTTAAATTATTAATCAACTTCCACATCTTAAAAGGCTTTCCAATACAATTTTTGAAAGATTTTATATAATAAGAACTCTTTGCTTTCTGAATAACAGCTGTCGCGTTATTTCGTGCAGCTATAAAATTGCTCTTTATTTCTGCGTCTGTAGGATTTTCTTTCAATTTCTTACCCAGTTCATTTCTAGTGTTGATGGTTTTAATTAAATCTTTGTTTATCCAATCAGATTTAGGTGGGTTTAGAATCTTTACCTTTTCAGTTTTAGTTTTGTTGATCTTAGATTTTAAGTACTCCTCAAGTGCCAAATAGTCATCATTTTTATTTTCAAACTTGTTTTCAATTATGGTTTTGTGTAGATTTACATAATCAGTTTTTTTGTATTTGATTTTCTGCAGTTCTGCATATAATCTTTTGATTTCAAAGTAAATTTGTTTGTGATCTGAAAACGACGACTCAATTACTGCCAAATGAAAGTTGTAGTCGGTGATTTGCAAGTTTGTACTAATATGATCTAGGATAGTGTTTGTAGTTGAAGTTTCTCGTGTGCAGTATTTTTTAGCGATTTTAGCGAACTTTTGTGTTTGTATTTATGATTTGTCACTTTGAATTTCTTTTAAACATAATTATAAGTGTCGTATATTTTTGTAATCTACTTTTAAAACCCTTCATTTTGATACCCTACTCGACGGTACTGGAATTTTTTTTTTTGAACTACGCGATATGGCCCCCAAAATCCGCAATTTTTCATTGTTTTTTAATCAAGACGAATCTAACGACGTATGTTTTATTCAAATCCCTACATCCGTTCAGGAGTTATAAGGGGACAAAGAAACGGACACCCATACATACATACGCGTTAAACACATAACCTTCCTTTTGGGCTTCGCCGCAGTCATGTAAAAATAAATAAACAACTCTAAACAAGATCTAATGGATAAGCCGCGGTGGGAGAGTAATCCTACTAATATTATAAACGCGAAAGTTTGTAAGTATGTATGAAGGGATGGATGGGTGTTTGTAACTCTTTCACGCAAAAACTACTGAACGGATTTGGATAAAATTTGGTACACAGATAGTTTATAACCTGGATTAACACATACGATTAGTAGTTAAGAGTAGTGTTTATCCCGATTTTATCTTGTCGTAAGATAATTTTCGAGTTGTAGCGGACGAAGCCGCTGGCAACAGCTAGTTCTTATATAATTTATTTTCTAGCCCCTAAATAGGCAAAATAATGTAGCCATGAAACAAAATGGACTAGACTGAATATCAAACATTAGTGTAATCAGGGTTCGGTGCGATAATATTCTGGGCTCTTCCGCTCTGGGCAGAGCGGTAGGGAGTGTCAGGCTTTTAATAACTACAAACCACCCATGTTCCTTCTTAGCCAATCGTTTCGTGCCGAGGCCGCAGTATCTCTTCCGCAACAACATGCAGCCCCAACGAGTGTCGGCCCGGCCATGTTGCTGACATCTCCTCGAGGCGCACGTGGAACACGAACGCGCCGTCAACACGGCCTGTCGTCGTCATAAGACGGTCGGACGGCAAGCTAGCCCATTACTTACCGTCTACTGACCCGCGTTTACACTGGCCGGAAGCCGTCACGTGGCCCCCGACGCCCAGAGCGCCTCCCGCGGCGGCTGGGACGAGAGGTTCTCTCCCTCTTACGTTCCGCCACTTCCTTCGCTAGCATCACTGCTTCGCAGAATGAGGTAAAGGCGTCTTATTCCCTCCGCCCCGGACCATGGGTTGCACCAGGGCTGGACGCGAGAGGTCGCCGCTGCCGATCGCCGCTACGAGAACACTACGGGGCTCCGCCCAAGCGGGGCAGGCCTCCATGGTGTGCTCTACCGTGTCCTCCGGCCGCGATTCTCACAATGGTAGTAGAAAAGTGGAGTAACCTAATATTAAGTTTAAAACAGAATGCTTAAAAAATGTATGGAATTAGCGATATTGTGAATTATGAAATTCTATTTAAGGTATCTGATGAGGCCGCGGGTTGTACACTAGTTATCGCGGCCTCGACATAGAGGGCTAAGAAGGAAAATGGGTGGTTTTTATTCAGTAGAAGTCTGACACTCCCTTTCGCTCTGCCCAAGAGCGGGAGGGGTTATTCGATGATTTTCCACCCGCCAAAAAAAAAAACGTATCTGTTGAGATGACTGGTAATAAAGAAGTAGTTGACAATGGGCAAAAGAATTTTGATGATGACGTGATTCTGTATATCACTACAATTTATGTCAAAACAAACCTGTCCGATCCAAAACAGTTCGTATACCAATGACATTACCTATTAAAATAACATATTTGACGACACGGTTGGCGCAGTGGTTGAGCGATTGGACTGCTGCGCTGCGTGTCGCATGTTCTATTCCCCACACGGGGCAAATATAATGATAGTTGTTTCGGGTCTGGGTATTTGTGTATGTAAGTTTGTATGTTTGTAAACGCACCCACAATACAGGAGAAATTCCTAGTGTGGGGCAACGTTTTACAAAAAAATGTTTACAAGGTGATTTTTTAGTCACCGACCAAATTCTAATATATTAATCTTTGACGAAAATCATTAAATACGTGTTTTTCTTTTAGTAACAGATATCACATCAGAAATAACGTTTCACGGAGAGCGGATTATTTTTTCGAGAAAATGATGTAATATTAAAATTTTACAATGGCGAATTTTGTTCAAAAATGGTGTTAGTGAATGCCTAAGGCCTAGAAAAAAATGGACGGTGACTAAAACATCATCTTGTGAAGCCACTGGTAACAGCTAGTAAGTATATAATATTCGTGAATGTAAATAATGAAGGAATTGGGGGAGACCTTTGCCCCGCAGTGGGACAATGCAGGTGAAAAAAAACGTGAAAGTACACAAGACATACAAATGAATTTTCAATAGCATGATTGTTTTCTAAAATTATTAGCATTTTACAAATTTCTAAATCGTTGGTAACAAAAAAGGCCAAACAAAATGAAAATAGGATATAATAAAACAAAAAAAAAAAAAAAGGTAGTAACATTAGAAAAGTTGAAAGATAACATAACATCACCCCTGTTATTAATTCCTGGAGGGTTGAGCATTGGTGTGCACTACCTTAGTACACCCACATATCGCCAGTTATGTTTAAGTTCTATATGTATTATGGAGTGAGCCTCTCGCCATCAACCGAGCTTCATTACTTTTTCAACAAATTTCACTACTTCCTTCAAACCATTATTAGATTAAAGGATTTAATAAAAAGAACAGGTTTATTTATTTATTTAGGGAAAAACAAACAGTAGCACCATAAATTGCTCTGCGAAATGATCTTGTGACTTTTTAGTTTGTAATTATGTACCTAAAAAAAAACATTGTCGTAGTTTCAGATTATAAGTTTATTAATTGATAATAATATCCCAATTATCATAAATGAGCGCGGTGTGAGACAGGGAGATGTCATATCTCCGAAACTGTTTACCGCTGCACTGGAGGATGTCTTCAAGGTTCTGGATTGGAGATGACTTGGCATCAACGTCAAAGGCGAGTACACTACTCACCCTTGGTTTGCCGACGATATAGTGGTAAAGGCTGAGACCATGGAAGAATTCAGTACAATGCTCGATGACCTTAGTAGAGCTTCCGAAAGAGAGCGTCTTAAAATGAACATGGACAAAACTAAAGTTATGTTGAATGTTCATGTAACACCCACTCCTATCAAGATCGGGGACTCTACACTCCACTCGAAGTTGTGGACGATTATATCTACCTGGGACAAATGGTCCAGTTGGGTAGGTCTAACTTCGAAAACGAGGTCAATTGTCGAATGTGACTCGGCTGGGCAGCATTCGGGAAGTTGCACGGTATTTTCTCGTCCAACTTACCACAGTTTCTCAAGACAAAAGTCTATGATCAGTGTGTGTTGCCAGTGAATACATACGAGACCGAAACGTGGTCGTTCACAATAAGCCTCATCAGAAAGTTCAAAGTCACCCAAAGGGCAATGGAGAGGGCTATGCTCGGAGTTTCCTTGCGTGATCGAATCAGAAATGAGGACATCCGCATGAGAACCAAGGTTACCGACGTAGTCCGAAGAATCGCCAGACTTAAGTGGCAATGGGCAGGGCACATTGCTTGCAGAACGGATGGCCGATGGAGCCGAAAAGTTAAGGACTGGCGACCGCGAACCGGAAGACGTTGCGTTGGAAGCCCTCCCACTAGATCGACCGATGACCTGATGAAGGTTGCGGGGACCCGCTGGATGCGAGACGGTCAATGTGGCGACACCTCGGGGAGGCCTATGATGATGTCATAAATATGACAATTGGTATTTTAAGATAAGCTTATATTAGCTTATCTTAATTTCAACTATAATTCTAGGTAAAGACTTGTTTAAAGAATAAAATTACTCCTGGAGTTTGTTATTCGACCATTTACCTAATTATAAACCTACCTAGTATTACCCAGTATTATCTGAGTTGTGGAGGTCAGATAAGCAGTGGCTCCATGTAAAATACTGGTACTCAGCTGCATCCGGTTAGACTGGAAGCCGACCCCAAAATAGTTGGGAAAAAGCTAGGCAGATGCTGGTGAAGTACTTAGTAGTTAACACAAAAGCCAATAGATGGCACTGTCCCTTCTGTCAATCTATTTCGAACATTGTAATCATTGTACTGCTATCCAAGAGATGGCAAGTTCATCAATATTATCATGGATGAGGATTATAAGCTGGTTATCCTATCCTACTAATATTATAAATGTGAAAGTTTGTGAGAATGGATGTGTGGATGTTTGTTACTCTTTCACGCATAAACGGCTGGACCGATTTGGTTGAAATTTGGTATGTAGATAGGTTATACCCTGGATTAACATATAGGATAGTTTTTGTCCCGATTTTATCTTCCCGTGGGATAATTTTCGAGTTGTAGCGGGTGAAGCCGCTGGCAACAGCTAGTTAATTATATTAACTAATGATCTTAGCAGATAGACATTCATTCATAGAGGTTCAGTAGTGTTTTTGCGATTGGGTATAGTGTTTTGTGATCAATAAAATTATTTCGTGTTTCAAAAAAAAAAAAGAAACAATGCAGCGACTTATTATGTATTGCATATCTATAGGCAGTGTAAAAAACTGATACAATCAATCTAATCGGATCAATATAACCCCATATCGTGATTTTGTAACCCAGAAAGCGATCGCCGCTTCTAATACATAAAATTTAATTTTCTTATGTAACATACGGCCTTTAATAGTACTTTCTATTCTAGGGTTGTCTCTTATTTTATTTATTTAAGCACACCTGAAAAAAAATATTTAATCTTTTTGACAAGTGAACAATTAAAAAGCTTGCAAAAAAATGCCATGCTATGCAAGTATGGTGACGCTGTTATCATTTTTTTTAGTTAAATCTACTGAAATACAAGATACTGGCAATAGTTCCGTCTTTGGCGGTCAGATATGATGTTGTCAAACATGGTCAGAAGATGATCGTGATAATTAAGGCATTAAAAAAATTATACCATATAACTCACGCTTTTCCCCCATGGAGATGCAGGAACCACATAACGTCACCTGCACGCCAGTTGCGAGTACAACTCTTTTGACATTCTTAATTTTTGACTCTTTATTTTTATTAATAGCTCATCGGATGGTAGAGAGAAGAGATAGCCCTATGTACCCAGATAGGTCCAATTTACTTTGGGGTATATTGGGCAGTCAAATAAATGAGAATTACGAATGGGAGTATTTATGTAAATTAGGGCACCTTTTGCCCCATATCCGTTACTTTTATATCTCGTAAATCTGCAACTACTAGCTTTTGTGATGTAGTTTTATGTCGTTTCATTATGAGCTGGATTTGTATCATTGAACGCACTATCTTGTTCTACTGGCTCATTGGTCTAGGAGCCCGGACTCAGCTGCCGACCGAGCGTAAGGTCCTGGAATCAATTCCTTTTTTGTGGTTGATGGCTTTACAAGACATATTATACCTACTGCCCTCCTAACAGCTAAATGCAGTACTTGCATAATGGCGGTTTGGAGAAAAACGTGCGTAATAATTTCACAAGAAATGCTGCATTTTTGTTTACTATTTCAATGTGTCTAAGCCATCCCAAAAAAAAATCGTTTTTTTTTTGTAACGCTGCAGTCCATTCTCCTTATTACTACAAAGGACAGCCGATGTCGCATGCCACAGATACCTGATGCTTCTTCATGGCGTTCTCATTGACAGAAGTCAGCTGCTAGTTGCCAAGGTGGCGTGCGACTACGACTGTACTCTATAATTTATCAAATTATCTACTTACTAGACGATTTTTCTGGTTTAATACTTTTAAGACCGCTGTTTTATTAGTTGCGTTTTTATTCGTAGTCGGGTTTTAGTTTTTAAACTTTTTACTTGAATTTTATTTTTGTGTGTTATTCAATAAATACGTAATAATATTTATGTTACTTTCATAATGTAAAATTTTACTTAATGTTGGTCTGTTATTTACTTAATGCGAGTAAATAAGACAGACTAGACCGCGAGAACTGTTTGACCGCAATGTAAACGTATATGTTGACTTGAACTTTAATATAATAAATATACCTATTTGTAATGTGCTCGCCAAGACCTTTCTTTTGATACCAAACATATTGTTATGATTATCTCAATTTAATTTTTTTTCGAGCTTAGAATTTGACATTTAAATTTCGTCATAAAAAGAATTGTTAAAATTTATATAGCCTATGTCACCCACGCTATTCTAACGAATCTATTGACACCTAATTTATTAAAATACAAGATGTCTAGGCGCTACGGTGGAACATACATACATAGACTGCCAAAATCATTACCCTTCCTTTGGGCTTCGCCGTAGTCGGGTAAAAATGACGTTTATTGCATTTGGTGTAACAAGGGCAGTATAGAACAGGAAAAACAAGAAAATTATTTTTTTATATGAAATATTAATTATTAGCAGTGACTTATCACCCTTAACAGCGTATGGGCCAGAGTTCTCGTATCTCTAAAAATAAAAAAATAAAAAATTATTTCAGACCATAATCGTCACACTGGTAATAGACACAGATCCATATTCAATGTTAGGAATCACTTAAGAACTATGTTAGTAAAACACACAAATAAAACTAGATCTCGTTCAAACCAATTTTGGTTGGTAGTTTTTGTTGAAATCTACATTATATATTTTTTTTAGAATTGTCACTCTCTTACTTTAAAAATTAGAGGGGGGGGGGACACACATTTTACCACTTTGGATGTGTCTATCTTTGAAACGATCGACTTTGAGAAAAAATGATTTTTAAAACCTCAATGTCTTTTTTGAAGACCTATCCATAGATACCCCTCATGTGTAGGTTTGATGAAAAAAAGTTTTTTTAGTTTCAATTCCATGTATGGAGAGCCCCCTCTTAATTTTATATTTTTTTATTTTTATATAAAAATCAAAAAGCGGTTTACAGAATACATCTACCTGCCAAATTTCAACTGTGTAATCCTTATAGTCTCGGAATAAAATGGCTGTGACATACGGACGGACAGACGGACAGACACAGACAGACAGACAGACAGGCAGACAGACAGACATGACGAATCTATAAGGGTTCCGTTTTTTGCCATTTGGCTACGGAACCCTAATATTATAAATAATACGACCGCAATATATACAGTAAGAATTACAATCACACCGATGCGTGGAGTGCGATCCAGTGCCATACAAACGGGCCATCGAGCCTGTTCGCTATCACTTTTAAGATGCCATTGGAGCTTTCCTGTATACGGTGCAACAGGGGAGGCCACCCTCTTTCTCGTGATGGCATGAAAACCATCAATTCTAGCTTCACAAAACATGCCCGATGCAATACAGTATCTCCGAAGCCCCAACAACATCCTAAAAACATGAATATATTGTACTTAGAGGAGTTGGAGGGCAAGGGTTGAAGGGTAGTTGCTCCATGTAAAATACTGGTATTCAGCTGCATCCGTTTAGACTGGAAGCCGACCCCAATATAGTTGGGAAAAGGCTAGGCAGATGATGATGAGAGGAGTTGGAGGGCGTTAAGTTCTCGCTGACTTAACAAATGACCCACAGTGTGCACGAGTAAAACAAAAGGCAATATGCACGGAACATAGTCCACTTGAGCTCACCCGCGCACCGTTTAAACCTGCGAGCCAGCATGTTCTCACGGACAGCCAATGCCCTACGTTCCCTCTCGACGTCCACGTCATCAGCGAGGATAATCGCATGACAGGCCAACATAATTCAGATCCCTTCAAAATCTATCCAACTTTCTTCGAACCTATCCGAAAAGAACTACAAGCCTGCTTAAAAACTAACTTATGTTAATTTTTCCTTTCCTCTTACTCCCGGGATATACTTAACAAGATAACACACTTTATACCTCTTAAAAATAAGGAAAAATAAAGCGGGAATTCTCAGCAATACGCACACATCTAGTTAGAGATGTATAGCTACCATAAATTGCTTATGGGAATGAAGAAACCAGGCGGAACTAATGCACCTGTCGGACTCACGTATGTCGGAGACCATGTCCTTATTTATCTTAAAGATATTTCTTTTTGGGGCAGATCATTATGTGAACGCAGAATTATAAGTACCAAGAGATTTTTTTTCAGTCTATTATTGTAGTAACACACTTATTATATAATGGCATCGCTTCGCCTGGTTTCTTCCATCCACCTTAATGCCTCGTTTCTTATAGGGTTAAATAAAGAAATAAATGAAATTTAGTCCAAAATTGGAGTTTTAGAGTTTTAGGAGAATATTGTGGTGATAAAAAGCGAAAGAAAGAATGTTAAGAGACTTTCTTGTTACATATCATGTTATTATTAAAACAAATATTCGATGAAACTATATAAATATAACAAATCGGCAAAAAGATCTAAAACATTGGAATCAACTGTGGTAAATGTATGCCCGAATGAGACAGATAATACCCGTAAGTAGTGGCGGATTTATTTCATCACCATTCATAAAAACAACAATCTATAACAAATTATTACGTCGGGTTAATGGGTCGGTTTATTGGACTATGGCCCACGACCGGTTTCCCATTAGATGGGGACGTTGAAGACGGATTTTATCATATTTAAGCAATAACCGTAAAAACAACCAAATTTTTTGGATTATTTAAAAATTAATTCAGAATCCACTGCCGTTTTTAAAGTTCTCGAATCATCGGCAAAAAGCCGTCAATGTACAGAATACTTTATGAAAACGTGTTCGTATCGCTACGATTTTCCTCCAAGATGTGCCGTATCTTCAGTACGGCTTCAGCTTTCGAGCTGGGCGGATGTGTGCGGGAACGAGGCGATTTTGTCCCTCAAAACTTTTGAATGCAACACACGCGATGGTATTTTTCTGAAAAAAAAAATAAGTTTACGTGATTTTTGATTGTGAATGTATTAAAAAGTATTACGTGTGTGGTGATTGACTTGTGTTTTGTTTATTTCAATGAAACAGTGATGAAAGAAAAATATTTGTTTTATAATGAGTCCCGGAACAACTGTTCGGGGTATCCCGGTTTAGGTAAATACTCTTTATTAATTTTCGTTTGGTAACTAAGTAAATAAGTAACAAGATATTCATTTAAAGTTTTGCATAACTAATTAAAGGGTCGATTAATTCCACCTATGATGATTTCAAATGTTTATTGGTTTGGTTTTATTGCAAAATTAAAGTAAATATTTACTCTGTTTACTGTAAGATGTATTAGATATACTTACATAATATTTACTTTTAGTAAACCTTGAAAAGACTATAATTTTCAGTAGACATTTATGACAACGTGAATTATTATTTTCTGCTATTTTGTCTACTTGGGTTAAAAAATACATGAACGCGTTTTTTACATCCCCCCCTGTCTTTTTTCTTAAATTGCACGAAACCATTAAATTTTAATAAGACGGAATTTTAGACTATTTTCAGCGTGATCTATGTATTCTATGGAAATGCGGTGTTTTATACATACAAATATCTACGCAGAGCAATTTACTAAGATTAACGCTTACTTATTATGGGTAAATCTTAGTACGCATTTCTTGTATTATGACAGGATGAGAAAAAAATGTACCGTCTGTTATCCGGGGTGTGTCTACAATACTGCGTAGACATTTATAATATGTCTGTAGATAGGTCAAAGTCGATAATAGATTTTTTCAATTGCATAAAAAATCTACAATCCCGTAGAATACCTAGGCCATGCCGAAAGTTATCTAAAATACCGTCTTATGCTCGTCTCAATTAAGTGTAAAGTCGTACTGCCACGTTTTAATTTTTTAGCCTAATTTAAAGCAATAGTATTATGTGCTAATAGTCGTCTTTTGCTCGTCTCAATTAAGTGTAAAGTCGTACTACCACGTTTTAATTTTATAGCCTAATTTGAAGCAAAAATATGTAGAGGTACCCCCTATATATTTTTTTACAAATATAGTAAAATATAATATTTTCATGAGTCCCGTTGGCGCTCAATCAGGGCCAATTTTTTTGAACATATTACATTCATTTTAATAAAAAATACAGTAATAGCAAAGGGTTTAATAGTATTATGTGCTAAAAGTCGTCTCATGCTCGTCTCAATTAAGTGTAAAGTCGTACTACCACGTTTTAATTTTATAGCCTAATTTGAAGCAAGAATAAATATCGCACCAGAAAAGACGACGCTTACAATTAAAAATAGAATCTTATCTGAAAAAAAGGCATTTGTAAGATCTTAAAATATTAGATTACTACGCTTTATATTTTATTTTGCCCATTTTTCTGAAATTGAGTTCAATATAAATATTTGAGTAATAATAATTGTATTATAGTGACCTTTATTAAATTGGGTTTTGTTGAAAGTCTGCCGGTATTATTTGTTGGATGATACACTCAAAAACTTACATTGTGTAGATGTCGCTTAATACTTCCCTAATCACCACTCTTGGCAAGCGGATCACTGATGGCAGCAAGTGTCTTGTGCCATTAGCTGCCGCCACTCACCCATAGTCGCTTAGTCCGGAACGTCAACGCTAAAAGTGACGACATTATAACTCTTCCTGTAGAGAAACCAGCAACTTTTCTGGTGGACTGAGGTCATTGTAAGAACACTGTAATGTTAAAGTATAAACGTAACAATTTATTCAGACTTTGAAAAACGACTTATTACTTTCCCCGAAAGCCTTCCATTACCCTATGTGGATTCTTTCCCCAGAAAATCTCCCTTAGGTTATTTTCTTTAATTCAAGGCATAGATTAGAAGACGGTTTTTGGGAACGCATACCATAAAGGGTTTAATGAAATGGATTTTTCTATGTGAACGAAGACGCATTCAATACCTTTATTAAATATAGGGCATTTGTTAATACTCACGTTCAAGTATTTCCTTGTGACTGTTGAAAACATTCACCCATTTGAAGTTTCTGTCTTGTATTTTTCTACAACTGCGTACACTGCTTCACTGAGGCCTACGTCATGATTTGATTCTCCCCGAAATGTGAGAAAAAGACGTTAACGAGCCAAATTTCTTTCCTCTTCTCAACCCTTTAACCTTTGAAAGCATGATACCATCCCACGTAAATCCAGATCGTCAGATGTTTCGGCGACGTATTTTTTTACAGTAATCAAACAACAAGATTGAAAGATAATATTTTGGTTGTTGTTACAAAAAACAACTGAAGACTTGAAAATATTCTTTAAGCAAGGTTGGATGATTTGCATTATATTTTCGTGGGCTAGAAAAGTGGGATTGATGTTTACGTTGTTTGATTATATGCTGTACTCTCTAGCTAGACATAGGCACAAGATACCCTAGCACACAATTTGAAGTTTTAAATTGGGATAAGGGCAGGCCAATTATACATTATATCATGTATTAGTAATGGTATAAATCTGTTAATTTGATAACCCAGATAACATGTCAGGATTTATCAAACGTGGGTTAAGTAGAGCATATTGTTGTGAACTAGTTATTTATTCGAAATATTGTTGGTTTATTGGGAAGAACGTTGTAGTGACAGTTTGAAAGAATAATGACAAATCTGTCTGTTAGAACAATGGACAACCCTTGCAAAGAGAGAATACCGATATCTCCTGGATAATTGGACTGTGTAGTTAAGGGGCAGATGACATATGATCATAATATGACATCATGACAGTCAAGTTTGTATAGTGAACCTAGTAATTGTTTGACCATTATTGATAACTGATATAATTCTCAGAATATTGAACACCATGACACCGTCAACCAAGTATCTTTAAATAGCAAGCAAAATTATGGTTGTAAAACAACTTAAAAAAAAAACACGTTTTACGGTGGGGCTCAATGTAACGCACTCAAAATGGTGCTGATAACCGCATTGCACATAGTACGGGGATGTCGAAGGTATAAAAGTAAAGTTATGACATTAAACACGTGTGATAAAAATGAAACTTGAGAAAATGTTGGAGGAACTTTGACCCCCAATACATCCATAATTAGAGAGTCCACTCCGGTCGATGTACAGTTTAAGTCGCGCTTGCCCAGGTTAGTCTTTGGTGGGTGTGTAGCGGTCATCGCTACACCGACATTTAGATAATAACTTTAAAATTATCTGGATCTGCTCTAAATCCACCAATTGGTCCGAGGCATTACCCGTGGTGCTGCTCGGCATCCGCAGCGCCAGGAAGGAAGACCTCAAAGCGCTTCAGCAGAACTCGTCTACGGCGAGCCCCTAAGACTCCCAGGCAAGTTTTTCGCCCCCTCACTCACCAGCACAGTCGACTACACCGACTTTCCATCAAGACTCCGGCATCACATGGCGAAATTGTCTCCGTAACCACCGAATCGTCACGGCAACAAACCGTTCTACGTGCCCGACAGTTTGTCAACTTCGTCTCATGTATTCTTGCGTCATCATGCCGTTCGTCGGCCATTGGACCCGCCGTACACCGGGACTCTACAGAATCCAGCAAAAAGGCGACAAAACCTACCGTAATGAGGTAAATGGAAAGAAAACCACACTTACCATAGATCGGTTGAAGCCTGCTTACCTCAATAACACAGGCTACAGTCCCTCTGGCGCAACAACGGTCGCAAACATAGCTCCGAATACTCTGATGCCTCCGATATCCACTGTCGCCGTCGAGAGGAGAACACGCTTCAGTCACACCGTTCGCTTACCGGAATACTATCGCCCGAAGTGTACTACCAGTAGTGTAACGGTCATCGCTACACCGACAGGTGAACGCCGATTACATACCGAGTTTCCTCCGTGCCTCGGAAAGCACGTAAAGCTGTTGGTCCCAGCTGCCATAACATAGATCTTTGGCAGTCGTTACAACCAGTCTTACCAAAGGATATTGTGTTACCTAGTATTAACTTTGTTGTGAAAGTCAGAGAGGCAGTATCTCCATGTAAAAACTGGTATTCAGCTGCATCCGGTTAGACTGGAAGCCGACCCCACCATAGTTGAGAAAAGGCTATGCAGATGATGATGATCTAAAACAAAAAAAAATTATAGCGATGACGTAGTGGACAAGTACGTTTCGGCTTTGTAAAGAGAGCCAGTCAACCATTAGAAATAATTCACAGTGCCATGATATTTGTGGTCCTATTCAAAAAGAAACATGGTATGCTTACAAATATTTTATCACATTCTTGGGTGATTATACTAATTTTGTTAAGGTTTTTCTAATCAAAAATAAAAACGGGGCTTATTCTAAAATTATAAATTATATTAATTTGGCGGAAAATCTTGTACGCATAGTACAAGATTTTCCGCCAAATAAAAGAAACGCACTTGTTCATCACGTCATCCCGATATTTTTTTTTTCTAAATCATCATTCGATCATTCATCATTATAAATGATGTTTATTTTGGAAATTGGTTTGTACAAACTCATCATTCGATCATTCATCATTATAAATGATGTTTATTTTGGAAATTGGTTTGTACAAACACCAAACATGTTTACAATGACGCGAAAGTCTGACTACCAGTCTTGACAAAACAACCGGTCTTGCTATTAAAATGTATAAGAAAGTGTGAATCGCTTCATATAACATACTGGT
The DNA here is from genome assembly GCA_932274075.1 of Diarsia rubi. Taxonomy (NCBI): domain Eukaryota; kingdom Metazoa; phylum Arthropoda; class Insecta; order Lepidoptera; family Noctuidae; genus Diarsia; species Diarsia rubi. The sequence continues at coordinate 5,480,940 of OW026433.1, forward strand.
ATTTAGCTGCATCCGAAAGGACTGGAAGCCGACCACAACTACGTTGGGAAAAAGCTATACTAGTCAGGATTAAATAACTTAATTTACGTAAAAAATGAAATTTAATATTATGGTGATGATAAAATCACATGGTTGACATAATAAAGGGTGTAAAATTACCCTTAACGCAAACGAAGGGCATTTGTACTCCCCACCACTGCGATCATTTTTTGATTCTAGACCATACCTGGGAACCCCCTAGTTGCGGAGATATTGGGAGTCAAAGTTCCAAATGTTGCACACCTGTTTTTTTTAATACTAGTTTTTCAGGTTATAACTTTACTTAAATTACCTCCATGACCCGTTTACTATTCAAAGCATCCACTAGCACAATGTTTTAAGAGTGCTACATTGAGTTTTACCGTAAAATGTTATTTTTGACCCAAAAAAAAATTGTTTCCTAGCAAAAATGTTTGCGTAGGGGTACTTAGTTTGATGTACAGAATGCTTGGTGGACGTATGTGTGAAGGGTTAATTAAAACTTAATATCGTACCTACCCAACATTGTTTACAATAATAGATTTTTTTTTCTTTAATTTATATAAAGTCAGACGGTATCGTTGTTCAAATATTTATTCTATGCCTTAAAATATAAGTACATTCACTACATTCTTATAGGTGCAATGTATTGTTAATATAGGGGATATTTAACATGTTTACTTTAGTATCGGGAACTGGAAACTTAAAGTAAACATTATAACTATCCCGTTTTCAACATTAATAATAGTGTTATTTACATGCAAGGTACTTCGTAATGGGCCGCAGGTAGTCCACTGGTTATCGCGGCCTCGACATAGAGGGCGAAGAAGGAACATGGGTGGTTTTTAGTCAGTAGAAGTCTGACAATCCCTTTCGCTCTGCCCAAGAGCGGAAGGGGTTATTCGATGGTTTTACACCCGCCAAAAAAAAAAAGGTACTTCGTAATATGTTAATGTTTATATTTAAATAAAGATAATTATAATCAATACAATAACTGAAATTATTTCTTACAATACAGTCTAAACTCAGCAGTCCCGTTTTTATTAAATATAAACTTAATGAATGCTTTCTTTGTCGTCTAATTAAAAACAACTTCAGCATAGAATAGTATTTATTACAAAAACTTTGAAGAAAAACTAGAACACTGTAACTACTTCATTATGAAGAAACTCAAGAAATCTTTTTAATTTTCATCAACTTCTTACAATTAACGAGTTCTTACAATAAAATATTTCTTGACGCTAATTTCAAAAAGAAATGGAAGAAACATTTCACTTTAGCTTTAAACATTAGTAGAGTAAATCTTGCCTGTCCAACAATTGGTTAGAATGGTTGGTTTCGACGTTTTTTTTTTAATTTTTTACAAATAAAAGTATTTGATATCCATGGATTTTAGAAGAAAGCCACATAGGGGAGACCGTATCTTAAAAATGGGAGGATCTAGGTTACTAATAATGATAAAGGTGATGATATGAATGATTCATCATTACTGCGAACCAACTTTCTTAGAATCGGCTTCCAGACTAACTGAATGCAGCTGAGAGATACCCATATTCTAAATGAAGTGACTGCCTATCTTGCAACAACGAAACCCCTTAACAAGACTGGTTGTCAACAATATCCGTGGTGCTAGGCAACTGGGCTTATCCCAGTTGTATACGTCAGGGAAGTGGAAATTTCTGTTTTTCCTACTCCTCCGCTATTCTTTTCTGATTAATTTCGTTGCGGGATCCAAGACAGTCAAATCATTTCTTGTGGTCGCCACTGTTGATTCTGGCTTACAGGAGTTACAGTGGTTTGGGAATAGTGAGGCGGCCTTGTCCCATTAAAAAAAAAAAGAGACTGGTTGTCCGACTTTCAGGCCACTGAATTCGTGTAACGACTGTCATAGTTCAACAGATGACAGCCGGGACGTTTATAGATGGTGACAAAGATGTTAAATCCTACTAATATTATAAACGTGAAAGTTTGTAAGTATGTATGGATGGATGTTTGTTACTTTTTCATGAATTTGGATTTGGATAAAATTTGGTAAACAGATAGTTTATAACCTAGATTAACACATGGGAAAGTTTTTATCCCGATTTTATCTTCCCGTGAGATAATTTTCCAGTTGTACCGGGCGAAGCCGCTGGCAACACCTAGTTTAAAATAAATAGTCATCATCATCAGCCTATAATAGGAATAAGAATATTATAGCCTGATGATGATGAGAGCAGCGGTAGCCCAGTGGTGGCGGCCCCGACTTACGAACAGTAGGTCGTGGGTTCGAACCCAGGCAGGCACATTACTTTGTGTAATTTATTTCATCACCGCTGCTCTCAAAACGGTGAAGGAAAACATCGTGAAGAAACCGGCATGACTTAGAACCAAACATTCGAAAACAAGTGACATCTACCAATCCGTACTAGGCCCGCGTGGTAGCCTATTTTCTCTCAAAGAGAGAGGAGGCCTGTGTCCCAGCAGTGGGAACATTAATAGGCTGTTGATGATGATGATGATTAATATAGTAGGAACACTGTAGGGACTCAGGCCTCGTTCCTAGGAGAGGGAGGGGCTATAATCCACCACGCGGGCCAGGTGCCACCGCTGCTCTATACAAAAATACTTAGACGAACCTATAATAGAAAGTATACTTCGTAAATATTCAATCAACTACATAAATCTAGTAAATTTTCTGCGTTCATATCTTCAATGTTCAGATGTATCATCGAGCAGCAGTGGCCAAGTGGTGGTGGCCGCGTTTATCTTACTAGGCGAGGGAAAACAAAACCTGAGCTCTATTGGTAGGTATTTACTCAACCTTTCCTTCATTATGTTGCTCTATTATTTTTTCTGACGATAGGAAATCATCAAATGACTCACCGCTCTGGGTGTCAGATTCTTACTGACTAAAACCCATCCCGTGTCCCTCCTTATGCCCTTTGCGTTCCGGTGGCGGCAACTGTTTCCAAGAAATTCGGCAAACCTTGCAGGAGCAGTGATAGCCTAATAGGTTGACTATCGGACTGCTAAGCCATAGGTCTCGAATTAGAGCCAAAGGCACGCACCACGCATGGCTGCGGTTTGTTGTAAGAGATACCGCGGCCTCGAAATAAAGGGCTAAGAAGGAACATGGGTGGTTTTTAATCAGTAGAAGTCTGACACTCCATATCGCTCTGTCTAAGAGCGGGAGGGGTTATTTGATGATTACCCCCCCAAAACTTTAACAACAGGTTATGCAGGAACCACACAATAAATAAGAGAGTAAAATGGAATCCCTTCTTCTTGAAATACAAGTATAAGCACGTTTTGTCATTCAGAAACCAACAACAATCCAATATCTGTCATTACAAATTGCAAACTAAAATCCGTTGGAATTGCGTACGGATAAAGAATGGTGTTAAACGAAACGTCACCAACCAGACGTAGCCGCGTCGGCAAAAATAAAAAGTGTATCCGTTCACGCCAGCCTTTCATTCTTTGCCACTAATTGGAATTGCTTTGCGGTCTCTGACGGCGGCGAATTTACTGTTTCTGTGTCTTCATAGGTACCCATTTTCTTAGAGTGGGTCCGGTTTGTGGTTTGCACACTTGACATTTGTCTAAATTTCTAGCCACTAAATTAAGTCCGGATGCTCGTAGTTGACGTAATTTGGTGTCTAAGATATTTTAATTTTGCTGATTAACATTTATATGTTACCTTTGAATGTTTCAATTCAGTTAAGATAAAAGTATGTAAGTATATCAAATTATACAGAAGAACTTTTGAAACAACCAATAGTTAAGTATTTTTTTTATTTTAGGAAAACTAGAGGTACACTTTTGGGACCAAACTGATAAAAACAATCAAACATGTTGAGTTTTAAAAGGGTTACTGCCCCATTTTAATTCAAACACTAACCCTCTCCCCAAAACTTCCAAAAAATTAGAACTGATGGAATGGTTTCCTTTTATTTCAAAACCAGCATGGAAACACGCCAACCTTTCATTCTTTTTCGCTAATTGGAATTGCTTTACGTCTCCGTCGGCCTCGACTTTTTAAATTGAATTCTTTTTTCGACATAATAACGTGTAGCTGATGTTTTACTTGCTACGATGCATGAAGCCATTCAGGGACGGCGTATATGCTATTAGTAAAATGAAAACATAAATTTCGTGAACTGTATTTCGTCGTGTAAAAGTGTTATGGTCTTGTTTTTTGAATTTTAGACAAAACCTGATATTTTAACGAGGTGGGGCTCTTTATTTCTTTAGTTTTTTCTTTTAAATATATGTGTGTATGTACGTAATGTAATGTAATGAATGTAAGGTAATTTAAAACAAAATGAAGGTAGGAACATTACTAACTAAATTTTAAGTATTTCGTTATGTTTGTCTGGGAGTCGATCAACTTGAGTTGATCTAAGATACATACATAATTAAATTATGTAAGTGAACCCAATATTCTAAGTTAAATTCCAAGGCTATCAAATGTTTTTATTTTGCTTAACGTTACCGACACATTCAGAAGGCGTCGCGATAGACCTCGTAGAAGATGGCGAGATGATCTTGACAAGACCAACGACCAGTGGTCTACATTGGCCTTAAATCGAAATAACTAGAAGTCATGGGGAGAGGCCTTTGCCCTGCGGTGGGATGATACAGGCTAACAGTATCTGTATCAGTAACTTTACCTAGCGACGTATACAAATGTAATGAAAAAATGAATTGATATATAAATAAGAAGTAATAGAATAACCTACACCTCTGAAGCAAATGAAACGAATGTCTACAATCGTCCTTTACCAAGTCATCTCCCCATCCATCTGAACCAAACAAATGCTCCGCTTTCGAAAAAAATCTGATAAAGGTTCACCACACCCTTTTTTGGTCCAACATACCCACTCTATATGTTTATTTATTCCCAACATAGATTCCCATCCTGAACTCAACGAAGCAAAGACATTTACTGACGAAAGGAACATTTTCCTCGATTCCAATAAAATATAATATCTGATAGGTACAGAAGATATACTGTCGTAGAGAATTTGTTCCACAACTCTCAACACTAGATGAAACGTTGAAATGCCGTTCCAAACAACTTCCTGAGGTTTTGCGAAAGTTTTCGATGTATCCGTTGGAAGCTAAAAGCCTAACATTTTGCGGTAAGGTATGTAGATTAAGCGGTAAATACGAGTTATTGTTATGTCGAGTTTTGTAATGCTTTTTAAAGTTTCTTCGAGTTTGATGGGTATGTTGATAACCTTGTCTGAAATGTACATACCTATGTACCTACTTGATTTTATAATGCTCAATTTACAAAGTGCCATTCTGCGATTGCGCTCGAAGTGTCGCGCATTTTGTCACTTTTAAAAGTGGATAGGTAGGACCCGCTACCCCGATAACGCTTAATAAGTTAGAATTTTAAAAAAATGTTCCTATATAAAAAAAGCTAAACGAAAAAATGAATACTGAGACTTTTATATTATTGTAATCCAAAACTCTCTTCGAAACACAAATCCAGTGCGGAACCTAGTTCCAAATAGATGTGTCAACGGCTCCTGTCATCCATGTCGCTGGATTAGATTTGTTCCTCGTCCCCACTCGCTCGTACCGACTTTGTTAGACGACGGAAAACGAAAGTATTCAGGATAACTTACCGATGTGTGACGCTGAGGACATTTTTCTCTATTTCCTTTTTTTTCTCTAGGTAATAATCTCGTGTGGGTTCGAGGGCACTTTTCGTGTTTTCGTAAAGGATTCATGGAGTTTGTTGTGACTTTTTTTCTTTGTTGATGGTCCTGTTATTCCAAAAATATTGTAGTTTTGCAAATATTAGCCGTGTTCTTTGTGTATTAATTACCTAAGTTTGTTGGCTAATAGAGTTACAGGACTGATAGGTAAAGATACGAAAATATAATGTTGCAAAGATTTCCCGCCTGCGGTTTTACCTACATAGATAAAATCCACATTAAATGGTTAAACTAGTATACAGATTAGCAAATCGCTGTTCCAAATAACCTTACAGCTAGCAGCGTCAAAGTCAACTAACAAAAACTTGATACTTGTGCTCGGTTAATAAATAACCTTTAAGCAAAATCATTTTACAGTTAAGAATTCATTTTGATATTATTTTCTAGTCGTTTTTATGCTTTGCCTATAAGTTTATTGAAAAATTGAATTGGAAAATGATCTCATTCTGAAGGCATTACATCAAACGATTCTGTTAGATGTCCCGTCTTTTTGATGAGATGAAAATTGTTCCGGAATTTTTCAAGAAATTGGTTGGGAATTTATTATTGTTTGAGGATGATTATTAAAAAACAGAAAAAAGTAAGTTTGACAAAAATACGGCGTCAAGGCAAGTAGCCGAAACGTTATGTAAACTTGTTTAACCATATTTAAAAAGCTATATCACTGTTTTTTGATTTTTTTTTCTGGAATGGGCGAATTATAGATACCACTTACTTGCTTTTTTACTTTGACGCTTTGCTTCAATATAATTTCCAAGTGTAGACATGCATACTAATAAGGTATCTGACCTGTATCAAAAATAATAATTTAACCCGACTCTATAATCTACATAACATTTTCAGCATAGTTAAGTAAATCATACCATGAAAATGTAACTACCGCACTGCGTACATATTCATATTTTTACTAAATAATGTGCAAAGTATGTTTCACTCACGTCAGCTCTGAAATAAACGTGCAATTGAAATATCTCTAGTGAAAAAACTGTGCGTCTACAAAAACTTCAGAATGTTTTACTTAGTTTCATTATTGTTTGTGGTGAAAAAGTCGGATTTTGATATTAAAAGGGTCGAAATTATTTAACGTGTTGGTAATTTATAGTCAGTATATGTTTTTCGCCTTTGAAAGGTAATAAGGTACTTTAAAATAACGCAGCCATTTTTTGGTTATGCAAAAAAATTTATTAGCTTGTACAATGTACTATGGTTTTATTTCGATGTTTCTAATAGCAGAAGAACACTTTGCAAATAAAACACTTTAACAAATTATCCTGTGACAATTAATATACATTAAAAACCGGCGCAGAGAGAAATAAGCTTTTGAACCAATTTTAAACAGTCGGCAGTGTTATCTAACCAATTGTATAGGGATATGGACAAAAAAAAGCAGAATTGGATTTCTAAATCTTTTAATATTAGTACCTACCTTCTTTTTAAATGTTGAACTACTTTTCTGTTTTTCTTCTTTCCATATTTTATGACCTGATTCTCCTTAAGCATTATGATCGCTTGATTTTTCCATTATAATTATATTGCAGCATACAAAATTAATAAGTTCTCTTAAAGTACGTACTTCCTCGCAGTTAAGTAAAGATATTGAAGATATCTTCGAACATAAACAAAGTCAACACCCAACTGCAGCTCGGGTACGAAAATGCCGCGGCATAAAAACGATTCTGAAACTGGAATCGAATTTCCTCGAGTGCCGCTAGATTGAATTGTTACAGCTATATCTTGCAGACACGGGGTAACTAGAGCCCCAACATTCGCGACATTTCCGTGCGAAACTACTTGATAAAGTCGCCACAGTTGAAATGTTACGGAACAACATCCTTTGTGTGTTTGGTTTTAAGCGTCGAAATAAATAAATGCAGACGTTTCTTGAATTACAAACACGTCACCACAATAATTATAGTCATCATGACTGTCATAATACAATACAGTCATGATAACTATTGTGATGATTCGCTTTAGAATGTGTCGTATTAAAAAGATGTGATATTTGAGACTGTGAGCATCAGGCTGAACAAAAATTGTTCCATCTTCTTCTCGAATCGATGACTCATTTATTTTGTCCACTTGAGTATAACGAAAATTAGCACTTTCTAGCTTAATATTTCACAAACGAATCTCTTATTATGAAGTATTTAAACACATAGCCAACGACATTGCACACAATGGACTAAACGAAAAAATAAAACATCCCCACTTCACATGTAGGTACAGGAAATACCCTAAAAAAATTGCGAGATTTTATTTTACCACTTTGTGAGCGTAACCAATCTGTATATTTCTGCCAAGTTAGAGCTTTCTAATAGGTAGGTGCTAATAGTCTTTGAGCTAAACTGCAGGCAGACAAACAGACAAACGGATGGACACGGGGAAACTATAAGGGTGCCTGTATACACAATGGAACCCTAGAAATCCTAAAAAAGAAAGTATAACTAAGCCAAAATTATTTTCTCATTTAATTTTACTCCCAGCGCTTTATCCAGCATATAAAACCGCTTAAAAACCTAAAGCATCTCGCTCACACCTCTCCGTTTGATGCCCGTTATAAAATTCATCCGCGCCACGATAGCTAGCACTATTACTGACTGCGTTTACTAAACCCGACACCTCATTACTGTTCGTCACTGTGCGCCGAACAAAGGCAATTCATGGCACCTGGGAACCTTTTCCGTGGTAAATATGTTTTTCAGTCAGCTTAGTTTTGGTACTTTGTTATTTTTTTGTCTTGACAGGAGTGTTTACTATATTTGTGTCGTAGTCTCTTTTGTCTTTCAGGGGTCGTAGATTTCTGCCTAGCGTTGAAAAAAGCCGGAAAGATTCCAGTTTCTTTCGAATGCCGTTGTATTTTTCAATGTAACTTTCGAATGTTTCAAGAACATTGGCCAGTACAAATTTCACGGTTTTTTCGAATAATACAAAAAATACGGAAAGATTCGAAATAAACTTTCATGTTTTAAATTTACACAATATAGGTAGTACCCGGTAGGAAGGTATAGGCCTGGGTCCGACCAAAATGTGAATGTCACATCACGGGGGCTATACAGATTTTGAACGTCCATAACTCGGAAACGGTGCATCAATCCAACCTTCCGACTGCCGAAGTGCTGCATTTTAAAAACATTTTTTTTTTTCAAAGCAAACGAAGCGAAATATTCGAAAGATTCCTGTTTCCTTCCGAAAGATTCATAAAAGTGAATATTTTAATGCATCATTCGAAAGATTCCGGTTTCCAAAGATACCCGCTTTTTTTTTTTGAAAGATTTATAATGTGATTTTTTTACTGCAACGTTCGGAAACAAAAAACGGAAAAGACGAGAATTTTGTATTTTTCCGAAAAAAAAACAAATTGAAACTTTCGCTATTTTCAACGCTATTCCTGCCGGAGCTGCGGGACTGTTCGGCCCCGAAACAAAAAGGGCTAAGAAGGAACATCAGTAGCTTTTAGTCAGTGCAAGTCTGACACTCTCTTCCTCTCCGCCCAGATCGGCAGGGAGGTCATTTGAGGATTTCCTATTCGCAAAAAAGGGGGTCGTGGATTAATTTATATAACCGCGTAGATTGATTTTCATAGTTAAACCTTGTTTGTCGAGTTCAGTGGATGGGTGTTTGGCCATTTTAAGGCAGACATCCCCGTGCCTTGGCACTTAATCTACACAAATATTGTAAAGAGGAAAGATTTGTTTGTTTGTTTGTAACGGATAGGCTCCGAAACTACTGGACCGATTTGAAAAATTCTTTCACCGTTGGGAAGCTACACTATCCCCGGGTGACATAGACTTTTTATCCCTGTACTCCCCGGGAACGGGAACTACGCGGGTCAAACCGCGTGACGTCCGCTAGTATAATATATAATAGAATATTTATTTATTCAAAAAACTTAGTGATATTGTACAGAAAATAGTTTGGCAGGAGTAATTTCTAATAAATGAATGTAGCAACTGCAACCGAACTAGGCAATGCCTGTATTTCGGTTTCCAGTTCACAAAACAAAAATATATACCTAGCTTTTGAATGACTTATTAACTTAATGAAACATTTTAAAATTATTATACCTACAATTGAATACTTGATTGTTCTTGGTTGAAGTGTTTATGAGCGTGTGTGCAGTGTTATAGAGTGTATGTAGAGTTTAAGTGATAATAGGGTATGTAAGTGTAGGGGTGTATTGAAAAACCAAACGTTCCAATTATTGAACGACGTGTAGTAATAACTCCGTCTCTTCATAATTTAGCTGTTGCAAGTATTCACTTACTGTTTGTCTACATTTAGATTTAGTAAGAGGATAAATATTTATTATTTAATAATTCTACTCTTGTTGCTATGCTTGCTTTTCTTGTAAAGCTATTAGTTGGTCCCAGCAGTCATACGTGGAACTTTGACAGTCGCTATGAGTATTCAGTTTCCCGTAAGTCTAATAGCCTTACCGAGATCCAGAGGATAATGATTTTTAAGGACTAAATAACGCGTGTAATAGCAACATAAGGTCAGACAGTACTATTTATTTCTAAAATAGAAAATTAATTAAGACATAACCTTAATTTTTAATTTAGTACATTTTTACGTCGAATTTACAACACAAATTGTATCTGAGTGAAGTCAGAGCTTCACTCAGGAAGTATTAATTAAACATTTACAAAGGAAATCATTAAAGTGTAATTGTTGAATAACTTGGCGATTAAAAGGTTAATTTATTGCTGGAGGTCAATTTTAACAGAATTTAACTCTCATAAAGCTGGTAATTGTTATTTTTAACAATTTTCATTCATCTTTGACATTTAGGTAAACTGGATAAACTTATAGTTTTTTTCAAGATGTTTTAAAAAAAATAGAAATACTTTGTCCTACACTAGAAATTTCTCCTGTATCTTGAGTGCGTTTACAAACATAATAAACTCATAAACACAAGCAGCCATACCCAGAACATCGTAACCGTTAACCTCACAAATATTTGTTCTGTGCGGGAATCAAACCTGCGACACGCAGTGCAGCAGTAAATCGTTCAGCCACCGATCGCCAACTGTACCGACCCGTTTTTAGGAAATTATGCTATGTTTTCTTTTTTGGAATGGAGAAATCATCGTCAATATATCTTGGGTTAAAGGGTTCGTTCGTACGTTCGTTCGTTCGTACGTTCGTTCGTACGTTCTACTTACTACGTACTAAATTACGATCATAGCCCACAAAAAACAAATCAAGATTACTTTGTTATTACAAGCTTGCCTACGGCACCATAATTACGTATCCATTCACATTTAAGTACATTATCTTGTAACTTGTACATTACGAGCCCTTAAATTTCACCTGAGCGAGGATGCTCGTAAAAATATTCAAACTTTATACTGTTCATAAAAACCTTGGCATAGTTTGTAACGAGAATAGTTGCGTTACTGAAAGCATGTATGAATTTTCTTTGATTATTTTTTAATTCCGCTTTACTGGCGTAATTTTTTTTGAAAAGGTTGTCCCAACTTTCTCCAATACTGTAGGTGCGATAACAACCATTTACCTAAACATGCGAACAGTCACACCCATAACTGTAGGCATTTTTTTGAGGTATCGTCGACACCGTGATGATAGATGTGATAAAGCTGATTATGACTATAGATTGGGGTGACCACTGAGATTGCAACAATTACAAGATGAATTTTAGTCACCGTCCAAATAAAAAAAAAAACATCTTTTGTATAAAAGGATTGACGAAGAAGTCATGCTCCCTCGAATTCAAATAATTTGTTATTTGGGTAAGCGAATTAGGGTGGTAGTGTTGGTAAACATACTTTTATTTTTTCATTCGAGTTCTATACGATTTCCGATGTTTGTTAACCATATTTTCGTGTTGGTGTTAGCGATCTTCCAAATGAGGCTTTTATGCGTACATAAAAGCCTCATTTATTCCAACAACCGGCAGTATAAACTTCTTTAGGTTAAATATACAACATGAGAACACCAGAAATCTGCACCTAAAGTAAAAAAGAAAAACTAATATTATTTTCAAAGATCACGGCATGAGTTTTCCTTACTAGTGCATTCAATTAATTAAGGTTGATAAGGGCGAATGGAAGAAAAAAGTATAGCGCCGACCCAAAGGTAGAAATATGGTGACTTTTGGTTAACTTCGCTTCTGCAATCAGCTGTTTTTGAAGTCTCCTGGCTGAGTTGTTTTTAGACGCAAATAACCGATGGGGTCGGTTGCCAGTCTAACCAGTATTTTATATGGGGCGACTGTCTATCAGACAGCCACTATCTAATTTCTAGGTAATACACTGCACTTAACATCACACCCGTTAGCCTCGAAAGGTTAGGCAGAGGTGTACCTAATAGTACACACCCACACACGAAATACACACTGTACAAAGATCTACAAATAACATGGCTTAGGGCTCGTTTACGGAGACGCGGGGTGTCGCACGGCGCGTGCAGAAGGCTCGTCGCTTGCTTTTTTAATCATTTACTGAGACGCGGGTCCACCGCAACGAACGCTGCATTTTAAAACTAACGAGCGAAAAATCGCTTCTCGTAAAATCGTCGTTTGAAATCCTGTACGTTTTCATACATCGCCATGTGCTTGAATTAAAAACGCACAACGAGCCGCGCGACGCCCCGCGTCTCTGTAAACAAGCTTCTGGAATGTTATCTGAAAAAATGTGCATGATAATGGGTGGAGGAAACTGGGTATGCAATGGATGATCCATCCACCGATCGACTTTGGAACACGCTGCTTAAGATTGAATATTGACTATTACAGCTATTATTACTTACGAGAACCTCTACAAAATGTGATAATATGATGAAGTATAAATTAAAAAAAAATTATAAATTCATATTCATATTTCATATTCACAAATTACTTATCTCAAAAGAATTTTCGACACTTGGTTGTACGTAACTTTGAAGGTTGCATTGAAACAGAAATTGATTGATTGAAACGCTCTCAAAAGCTGATGTTTGCACGTCACTTATTATTACAGATAATGTATGGAAACAAAGTATCTCTTTGCTTTGTATAAAGATGAGTATGAAAGGGAAGAGGTTTATTTTTATTTTAAATCAGGACGCAGAACAGAGAGACTGAATGCTACGATATTTTTTCTAGCATTTTAGTGCCGTGTTTATCACGACACTTGTGGTGGAATTGTACCAAAGGTTACAAAGGGCCCGAAAGTCTGACAACATGTCATCCATATTGTAATCGGGGGTACGGGTTGTTCGAAAGAGATACCGCGGCCTCGACACAAAGGACGAATAAGGAACATGGGTGGTTTTTAGTCAGGAGAAGTCTGACACTCCCTTCCGCTCTGCCCAGAGCGGGAGGGATTATTTGATGATTTCCCAACCCCAAAAAAAAGGGGGATCGTATTAACGGCACGCCACGATATTGGCGGTAAGTACCTTCTTAAAGGAGTGGCTGGAGAGGCGCCACGGCGCCCTCACCTTCCGTTTGACGCAGGTCCTCACCTGACATGGTTGTTTCGGAAGGTACCTGCACCGTATCAGGTGGGAGAAAACGCCCGGATGCTACCATTGTGAGGATCGGCTGGAAGTCACGGTGGAGCACACCGTGGAGGTCTGCTCCGCTTGGGTGGAACCCCGCCGTGATCTCCTCTCGCGTCCGGCTCTGGTTCAAGCCATGGTCCGGGGCAATGGGACGCCGTCGCCTTCTTCTGCGAAGCAGTGATGCAAGCGAAGGAGTTGGCGGAACGTTAGAGGGAGAGAACCTCTCGCCCCAACCGACGCGGGAAACGTTTCGGGCGTCGGGGTTCACATGATGGCTTCCAGCCACCGTAGGCACGAGCCTGTGGACGGCGAGTAGTGGGAATTTTAATTTGTGTGTGTGAAAAATAAAAAATAACTACACGGTAGATATATTTCTACAGAATAGACCTCCTAGAAACTGACACAAGTATAGATGTGTATAAGATATTACGAACTATTATTAGCAACAGTTTGTTTACTGAAACAACCATCTATCTATCCTGGGAAATACTAAACGGTATCCCTAATTACCTCGTCCGAGCATATTTTCTACAAAAAATAGGTCATTCTGTTTTCCCTCGGGTGTTACAGGAGAAAAATCCATAGTATTATACAATATCGAAATGATGTAAGATAGCTCCCCCTGGGGTTATGGAGATGGTAAAATTATACCCATCTGTGTGCTTATAATTATTGTGAAAAGTTTTCCTTTAATGTGTGGAAATATTATTTCCAAAACGGTAAACAAAATGTTAAAATGTTGGAAGAGAATGTAATTGTTGAAATTATTATATTTTATTGTAATAAGATTATTTTTATTGTGATTTGGGCTAAGTTTTCACACCCACTCACAATGTCTCTCTCATTTTCAATGAGATGAAAAGGAAGACCAAAGGTCAACAGTTAAAAAATTATAAGCAATGTAGGTCTGTAGCCATTTTGTAGTTCCTTTAAATGATTTCATCATTCGTTTTACAACAGCTTCTAAAGATAACAATACATACTTTATGAGGCTTTAGTACTTTGTACGAATTGCAAGAATAAAAAAGTATAAACTTCAGTTAGAATGACTCGTCGTTACGCAGAAGTTGGTGACTTATAACAATTAGCAGTAAAATGCTTTTTAGTGTGCAATTGCGGGAGAAGTACTTGCCTAAATTGTTTCCAGAGGTTAAGATACACACTATTTAGTTCTGTTGGGCAGAATATAAAAAAGGGATTTGACCTGCGATACAAGACCATGCATTTGAGTAAGTTACGGAATTGTTTTTGTATAACTGTAATATAAATATCCTAAAGTTCTTAAACAATAAGCTTATTTATTCAAAGATTCCATAATGTTCCCTGTTGCTTCTAATCTAGTCATAATAAACACCGCACTGCGACTATAGCTTCAAATTGCCGCCATCTTCGAAACGTTCGGCCATCTTCGGTTATCAACGCCAAATTCACGAAGGCAACCGAATAAACCTTGTTACGGCGGTAATTAAATTAGACGCAATTGGTTAGACTTGTTCACGATAGCACTATTTCGCTATAGCTTTTTTTATTGGATCGTTGTAATAGGGTATTTCACCAAAAAGTACCTAATTAGCTTTAATTAAATTAAAAATACGTGTCCGTGTGTACGTCGTACGTGTGTACGTCCGTCAGATAGATTTCCAAAAAATAATGGACACGTATTTTTTCTTTTTTTCACGTAACCAAACTTGAAGACGATACTGCTTCGAAAATAGTCGTTTCAAGTCGTGTGACGTCACAAGGTTAGGTTAAGTACTTTTTTACCCACAAAGTGATGTCAATTAAAGCCCCCACTCATTATCTTTGTCACGTTTTATTTTCGTAAATTTTTATTAATTTGGTAAAACAGAAAACACGTATCCAATTGTCATGAAATCAAACACCTCAAGTATACAAAAGTAAATTATTTTAATCCATCCAACATAATCACAAATATACTTATAAATAGCACAGTTACATTGAAGATATGTTCACCGTTCAACCGCTCAAGAGCGAATGCCTCGAGTTATCTAAAATGTCAGCCACAAGCTGAATGTTCCCCACTCTCACAGTGGGTCAACATTCAACTAGTTATTCGACCAATCAGAGCGAAGTACACAGCAGTATGTTCAATTGAGAGACTAAAATGCATCAAAGCTTATTATTAACAGTAAATAAATTATAATAATCTAAATAATAATTATTTAGTAATTATAAAATGTGAACAAACTTAAATACTTATATTTTACTAGCTAACAACTAAAACGGAAGTATTTAACTCATGCACCCACTAGCGCCATCTATCACAAGTGGAAAGAAGTTTGCTATTATTTTACAAAATCATTACAGTCGGCCATCCGACATCGTGCGATCTCCTGACGCACGATCTTACAATTTAGATGAAAGTTAAACAAACGAACCTGTTACAAAAATCATTACATTCGGCTATACATTGATCTTAGATCCGCATTGGCATGATTTTGTTGTTATCTATGTTACTTCCAGCACTGGAAGGTGAACTACTAAAACCACTTGTCGATATTTTATGATCAGGGGAATGAACATTTATCCACGGTCGATTGAGATTACGCTTTTGAACGTATTTTTTTTTTTTGTTTGCTGAAACCTGGAATTTCGGCAATTTGATATCGATCATTGCCCAAAACTTTTGTTAAGTACTTAGTTTAGACAGCTATAAATTTAAAGAGAAGTCTATCAAAATGTTATTAAAATTAGTTCAAGTAACCTTAATCAAATCATTTTCTTTATACGTATTAGCAAGGACCCTACCGGCATCATAATTAACACCATGAGTAGGTACTCGTATAAAACCATGACTGTCACAAAAACTTAAAAGTAGATGAAGTAAAAGAAGTACCGCGATCAGACACAATTCAAGATGGTAAGCCAAAGTCTTAATGTATTTTATCTGTTTTTCTCATTTGATTTACTATTTGACAGAATGATAATATGAACTTTCTTCATTTCTATTTTGTGATGTATAAATTTGTGAATGTTTTATGATTCTAATTGAATTATACATGCGGGCTGCCTATTCTGTTTCGTTACTCTTTGCTCTATGGATTTTATTATCTGGAAATAAACGTATTATTATTATTGTCATGAAATATGTTTACAAGAACTTTTAGTGCAGTCCTGGTTTTGGTGTATTTTACAGTTTTAACCAATAAAAATGTTGTAAAGCCGTCAACAGTAGTGAGATTGTAGGCATTCCAGTTTTTACTCTTTACGAATGGGCCAAGGTGGTCGATCTGGATTGCGTGAAACAGAATGCTAACTTTTTCTATAGGATATAATTGTGCTGTCTTTTGCCTGAAAGTATCAACTTTATTTTGATGATGTATGATATTTGTGATAACATAATTATTCTTAATGTCTTTAGATTCGTAGTCAGATTCAGGTTTAAGAATTATGTAAATACGCGATATATCTGGCTCAGACATTTATTTCAGTCTTAATAAGAGGAGCTAATTTAGTCACGTCCTTTGTGATTTTGCTCTGGCAATTAAGGTATTTTTGGAAAATTTAAAGCATGGGCTGAAGATTGGACAGGATAAGGAGACATTTACCTGCACTTAAACTACTTCCTACCTGGTGTAAGGTATACTCTTCAACAGGTTTATTTCTGTTATAACCCTCTATATAACCATCGTCAGAATTATATGAACAGAGAAACTTCGATTAATTCGGATGTGTTTGTAACAGAATGTCTTACGGCAAGGAAAGTTTTAGGGAATTTAAGTTTAAGCCCAGGACTTTCATAAAAATAAAACGTACTGTCGTCTTTATGAACCGTTATGGATGTTAATTAAGTAAAATTTTGACCAATCAGTAAAGAACACTGCAAGAATCCACCATAAACGACAAGTTCATCGTCCACATTCAATTCAATTCCATTAAATGATATCTGAAGCCCTCAATAGCAAAATGTCTGTATTGTCAGTATTTTTAGATATGAGCAAAGTTTTTGATTTTGTCCCACATAGGTAATCGGTTACTTAATAAAATGGAAAAATACGACATAAGAGGCAAGGCGTACGACTGGCTTAAAAGTTATTTATCGAGTCGCCAGCAAAGAACGGCAATAACAAAAATTGAGAAAAACACACAAAAAAGACAAAAATTGACAAAACAACATACTATTCTAACCTAAAAATAAATAGTTGTGGCGTGCCTCAGGGAAGCGTATTAGGGCCTCCGTTGTTTATCATATTATATATAAATGACTTTTGCAAGAGTCTAAAACATGATTGTACACTATTTGCTGATGACACTACTCTAATAATAAAATCATCAAATAGAAATGACTTGGTAACTGACGCTAACAATGAAATACTGACAGCAATGAAATGGCTAGAATTTAATAATTTACGTGTAAATATTGAAAAAACTAAATTAGTACAATTCCAATCATATAACTCTTTGATAAAACCACCACAAATTCGCTACAATGATTCAATCCTGGAACCCGTACCTTCAACCTTGTTCTTGGGGATAGTTATTGATGAAAAATTGAATTGGAAAGAACATATAAAAAAAAAGTCTGCACTCGACTCGACAAATTTGTGTTTGCGCTTCGTAAATTGCATCGAATAGCCGGTAAAGAAACAGCCCTTAATGCGTATCATGGCTATGTTTCATCAGTGCTACGTTACGGCCTCGTAATATGGGGAAATTCAGTCGATGTGAACAGAGCATTTCTTGCGCAAAAAAAATGTGTTAGGGCTGTGTGTGGAGCAGAGTATTTAGACCATTGTAAGCCATTATTTAAAACTCTAAAAATTCTTCCACTTCCTTGCCTATATATTTTTGAGATTTGTATGTTTGTAAAAAGGTATCCGCACATGTTTCCGTCATAATTATGAACACATTTCTAAAGGAGTGAAAAGCTGAAGCCCAAATAAATTACTTGCACCTAGCCAGAGATTACATTTATATAGCAGGAATTCCAATTGTATGGCAATAAAAATATTTAATAATTTACCCCCACGCATCAGAGTGTTACCTACTAATAAATTTAGAAAAACAATATTTGCTTGGCTTTTGGACAACTGCTTCTACACAGTTAATGAATTTTTAAATTATAAACTCTGACATTCTATTTTCATATATACCTATTGACTCGTATTGTAAATTTTGACATTAATTCATTAATGAATAACAATTGAGCATAAAAAAAAACTTGGCATTGTATAAAAAAATTCCCTATTTTTATATCAACTAATTTGTTGAGGTTTTTTTTTATTATTAGTGTTTAGATGACAAACTTATGCTTTCAATATAATATTGTCACTGTTTAGAAGTTGGCCACTTTCGTAAATGATTTTAATATTTCTACACGCCGCAACGGTAGTGTATGTGATACTGTTTTATATTAAGATCTTGTACCTACCATATACTCAGAAATAAATACTATTCTATTCTATTCTATTCTAAACTTAAGGTTCATAAAGTCCTGTACAAGGGTGCAACCATGTAGTTATCAAAACCCTTGATTATTGCTAATTTAGAGATGGTTTTAAAGAGTTTAGGCTATAGGCGTCAGACACGCGCACGAGACTATATTCACTACTAAAATCGATTTACGCAATAAAAATATAATTTACTTTAACTGATTTGAAAAACTTTTGGGTACTCATTTAGAAATTGTTAGAGTTTTACGTTATGTACTTATGTGCCATCGCTTGATTTAGATTCTATTCATGGAGTAAGTGGTGTAAGTTTACAATTTTCATCATTATGCCCTACCCTAAAACACTTTAGACACTTTACAAGGGGTTTTGGACACTTGAAGTAAGGGTGTCCTTTACTACAACAATTAAAGCACACTATCGCACTATAGTTTGAAGTTGATGCTGAGACATGGTCATAACGCTTTTTATCAGTGGGGACAGTTTCTAAGGAAGTACGCTGAGAACTAAGAAAATGCAACAAGTCTTCCGGTTCATGACAATTTAATGCTTGTGCTCCATTTCTAATAGATTTATCATGAATACCGTGTGAGTTATGCAATCTACGGCTCTTTTACCACTTATGTCACATCTGTGCAGAAACATTAATTTGTCATAAAATATTCGGTAAAATTTTCATTACTACGAGACGTACAAGCTAACATTTCTTCCAGGAGTTGACCATAATTTTGCTCACTTGGAAAAGCTTTTAGAAGTTTGGCTTGCCACTCCGTCCAGTTAAATACTACACTCGGTAAGGCTTCAAACCATTTTTTTTTTGGCAAGCCCAGAAAGTCTTTGTAGAGCAAAATGTATAGTTTGCCTCTCGTCCCATTCATATATTACAGCACATTCATTAACCTTCCTAACCCAACTTTCAATGCTCTGTGATTTACTTGAAGGATCGAACTCCGGGATCACATTGTTGAAATCGTTGTTGCTTAAGTTATAAGATCACTTACGAGTTCCTTCTTGAAAAACATCTAAAAGATTCAGTAATTCCCTTTTTGTCCAATCTGATGTCCTTTTGTCTCCATTGCTCGATACAGGAGTTATCCTTTTTCCTCTCGAAACCCTGATTGTCTGAACTTGCGGCTCTTGGTCCAGCTTATTCTCATAATCAGACTCCATTACCTCAAAATATAACAAAAAATGATTGGAGTACTAATTATTTGCAAAAACAAGAACATGATCTCATGACTCTGATGTAATACCCAATCTACATCTCCATAAACTTCGGAGTATTAACAGAACAATAAATCAGAATAATCAAATATAATAAATATCCAAAAAACAAATATAATATATCATATATCTTTATTCAATCATAGCACACATGGCTAACTACTATTTTATTTAAATCTGACATAAGTATGTCAGTTTTCGTTAAAAAAAATAAAAACAGGCTCTACTTACACGCTTGATGTTCACTGTATATGACCTTGGCACACCTGGCCAAAGATTCAAAATAAATTCATAAGCACACATGGCTCAAATCATAGGCATACTTAGCCTAATTTCATAAGCACACATGGCTCAAATCATAGGCATACTTAGCCTAATTTCATAAGCACACTTGGCTTAAATCATAGGCATACTTAGCCTAATTTCATAAGCACACTTGGCTTAAATCATAGGCATACTTAGCCTAAATTCATAAGCACACTTGGCCTAAATCATAGGCATACTTAGCCTTAATTCATGAGCACACTTGGCTGAAATCCTAGGCATACATAGCCTAAATTCATAAGCACACTTGGCTGAAATCCTAGGCATACATAGCCTAAATTCATAAGCACACTTGGCTCAAATCCTAGACTTAGCACTCAGATTCATTAACACACTTGTCTTTAACTTTAAACACACATGGCCTAATAATTTATAATCAACTCGCTAATTTAACACTGTTTTTGTAGGCAAATCCCACTTCTGAGATGTCATGAAATCAAACACCTCAAGTATACAAAAGTAAATTATTTTAATCCATCCAACATAATCACAAATATACTTATAAATAGCACAGTTACATTGAAGATATGTTCACCGTTCAACCGCTCAAGAGCGAATGCCTCGAGTTATCTAAAATGTCAGCCACAAGCTGAATGTTCCCCACTCTCACAGTGGGTCAACATTCAACTAGTTATTCGACCAATCAGAGCGAAGTACACAGCAGTATGTTCAATTGAGAGACTAAAATGCATCAAAGCTTATTATTAACAGTAAATAAATTATAATAATCTAAATAATAATTATTTAGTAATTATAAAATGTGAACAAACTTAAATACTTATATTTTACTAGCTAACAACTAAAACGGAAGTATTTAACTCATGCACCCACTAGCGCCAACTATCACAAGTGGAAAGAAGTTTGCTATTATTTTACAAAATCATTACACAATATTTTTCGATAATCTAACAGACGAACTAACTAGATTTTTTTGGTGAAATATCCTATTGAGATAAATCCTAAAGTACTTATAAAAATTAAGTTGTATTTTCGTTGATTTAATTTTCTCCAACCGAATAAGGGAACAGAACCATCTCTCCGCTGCTTAAATTGGGCCATCGATTGCCGGAGGATTTCCTAATTGAAATATCCAATAAAACTTTTTCCTTGACTAAGTAATTAAATCGGCAGTCGCTCTTACAGCATTTTGCATAATGTGGGTTTCAAATACAATTGAGTATAAAATATGCTTAGGTTCTTTGATCAAATTAAAGTTTTAGGTAGTTTAACTTAATTAATGATTTGTTTGCTATCTAACATTATTATTTACTAAAACATTTTATAACACGAATAATTATCCACATCAGAAACATAAAATGTAACTCTAAAGAACGTAGGTATCCTATTACTTAATGGAAAAACGATGTATGTAATTGTAATTTAAGATTGCAAACACAGTCAATAAATTTAAATTCTGATAAAATATGGCCCTTACCTAAATAAACGTAGATATTTGAACATTCCCAATTTATAAGCAGAAAAGAATGTTAGAATTTTTTAAAGCTCTTACGAAAATGAATATTGGTTAATTAAATTATGCTAACATGTAGAATGTAATTTACAAAGTTAAAAGTTATTTGAAAGTTGAATTTATCAAGTCTGTATCTATACATTCATGTGTAGATAAACTCACGCCTTTTTCACATGGGGATAGGCAGAAACCACAGAATATCTTATTCTTTTGCCTGGTCCATCTGTAGCTATATTTATACAAGTTATTTTTATAAATTAAAAATACACTTTGTTAAAAGAAAGAATTACTGTATACCGAGTGGCATTACAATGTTTCCATAATCCCACTACGCTATACGACGTATTTGTATAGGCATCTTATGCGTAGCTTAAGGACTACATAACTATTTAATACCATGACTTACTGCTAATCCCACTTGATATAACATAATACTGTACAATATTACATCCACACATAAATAAACAGAACATTAATTGCGAGCTACTTTTTGTAATGGAGTAAGAAAAACATGGAGTGCCCATACACAATTACACTAATTTATAAAATAATGATCTAGTGAGTTCGAACACAAATGTGATGGGCTCCAGATTGTAGAATTATAAAAGCATTTGGGGGGTATGAGGAACAGGGTATAAAGTTCCTCATCCCCCATAGGAAAGGGTGGATCCTCCCTCCAGACGGGTGTTGTACCCGGTGGGATAACTGCCCAATATAATGTAACTCGGGATTTTCTTTATTAGCTAATGTCGCGGATAACTTTAATAGCGTGATGTAGGATTTGTCATTTAGTTTTCATGTGTTGCAATAGATGTCACTGTCGCCACAAGCAAATAAAAATACTATTAAAAGAAATGAAATACTAAATGAAATGTTAAATTAACAGGGTAACTCTGTTGGTCCGAGCTACCAGTAGTCAGGGCTTTTGAAATAGGAATCTCTTTACAATTCGCCCTGTACCCAGAAGTACTGCTTTACGAATCAAGTCCTTTTTTATCCTTATTATTTCGAAATAGTTAGCACGATGAAATAGAACACGGTGTAGTTTCTACCAACTGGCACCGAGGTTGGTTAAAATTATAGTCTGATTGTACTTTATGCTTGTGGAATGGTTTCGATTATCACAAAGATTAGTTTACAATGCAGACGAAATAAAATCCTTTTTTGTCCGACACCAAACTTTCATGCATATTTTCCTTTCAAAATTCTTGTTACAGATGTGGCGAGCGTCCGAATTCATGCGAAATAAATGCAGATTGTGCTGCTCTATGACTTCATTAGACTTGTAACTCCATTAATTATGTCTTCTGTCGACGTTACCAACAAAATTGACGTGACGTAGCTTATTTGTCACCAAACTATCCGCCATTGTGTGATAGCGTGATACGAACACACCCTGTATTTAACCTCGCCTTGTGTAATTATGTTAGGCGTACAAAATTAGGCTGAAGTTGGAAAGTTTATTGGTATTGTGCTAGTAATAGGACAAATTATACATACATGATGTCAGGTTTCAATTCTCAAAGGCTTTCATAGGAGCTTACTGCCTGTTGTATAAGTTCCGGGAAATATGAAACTGAAACATATTGCTATTTACTAGACCCTGTAATATCCTCCGGGCCTCGAATATTGTGTAGATTTAGTCAACTGTGACTGGTATTTTATAAAATGGATAGGAAAATAATCGTTTCAGTCGCGCGTCGGTAGCGCGGCACTATAGAACCGTTTAAACTATAGTCTTACACTTAATCTTTATCGAAACTTTAGGTTATTTATCAATATCTCTTGAAATTTAATTTTTAGTAAAAAACCGGTCTAGTAAGGGTTAAGGTTGTTCCCGCAAAATGAACGATTCCATAGACATGCTGAATATTTACACACACCTACATTGTTTTAAGGTAAACCATTCAGCAGCGCTTTTACCTAAATTGTCATTTTTTGGTATTTTAATTTTTTTCCTAGTAAAGCTATGTTTCTGCCTACGCTTGTCACAAAATAAATGGATATACTTATTCTTTGGTACTTTCGGAAGAAGCTAGCAATATTGAACTAATATCGTTAATATTTTCCGAATTGTTCGTCTTTTTATCTATATCCGTGTATATAGTTATTAACACCTATGTATATTTCATAAATTCTTGTAGTAATATGTAGCAGTTAAAATTATTTTCAGATATACACCCACCTCTTTGTATCTGTATCACTCAAAGGTTGACTGATAGAAAATGCCTACGGAATTATGTCTGCCCGTGTAATTTGTGCTTGAAGTGTTATCTAAATAAAATCTAAAAGTAAAGCAACCATCAAAGTTCACATTTTACCAGGTGATCCACATTCACAAATGTAGAACGTGAACATAAAACATTTGCGAAAACAGTGTTGTGTGTATAAACGTATACCTAACCATTTTCCATGTTAGTAAGCAAACATAAACTACAGGCCAGGCATACTTTTATGCTTTTTAAATATTTATATCTATTTGATGTTCCCCCATAAACCCTTGTGTTTAATGATATACCAATATTATGAAGGTTCATTTTTAGGGTTTCTTACCCAAACAGAGACAACCGGACCCTATTTTTAAGACACTGCTGACGGTCTATCCGTCTAGCTTTGCTTACGTTACGTTACGTTAAAATATGATCACTTAAAAATAAAATAGAGTTTCCAATGAAACTAATATGTTTTGTTCAGCGTGTCTTTTTTGATCATAACTCGTTAAAAAATATGATTTTAGTGCTGTACGGAACTCCATCACCTTGTCCCGGGTTTATTTTTACAGTCATTATATACTGCTGACTCAATGTCTGGTGGATATCATAAAAAAAGGCCAACACTTGACTTATAAGCCTTAAAAATTGCTGATCAAGTAATTTTGCAATTTTTGCATGCAGAAAACAAGTGGATCTGCGCAATGAGGCGGCAAATCACTCTTAAAGTAAGTATCGATACTTTTATATCAGAAATCGAGAGTAGTCGAGTAGTAGTCTTAGTTTGCAGGAATGATGCCCGATGGTTTTTAAGCCCGCCTGTCTGGGCCGCGGGTAGTCCACCGGTCATCGCGGCCTCGACATAGAGGGCGAAGAAGGAACATGGGTGGTTTTTAGTCAGTAGAAGTCTGACACTCCCTTTCGCTCTGCCCAAGAGCGGGAGGGGTTATTCGATGGTCACGGATTGGTTCTCAATAAACAACCTTGTTCTTAATGCCAAGAAAACTAAAATAGTTAAGTTCGCTTTACCCAATGTTAGAAATCTAGGTCCCAATATTATCCTCGCCAATCAGGAGCTGGAAACTGCCGACTCTGCTGTATTTCTGGGCATAACAGTAGATCCAAAATTACAATGGGGTTTACATATATTCAAGCCTAGCGGGAAGGCTAAGTCCAGCCGCATACGCCGTCAGAAAAGTAAGACAATTCACTGACGTTGATACAGCACGGTTAGTCTACTTTAGTTATTTTCACAGCGTTATGTCATACGGTATTCTGCTGTGGGGCAAAGCTGCTGATATTCAAAATATATTTGTTCTGCAGAAGCGAGCGGTTCGTGCAATTTATCAGCTGGGTGCTCGAGTTTCTCTTAGACATTTTTTTAAGGAGATTGGTATCCTCACTGTTGCTTCTCAGTTCATCTTTGCCAACATTTTATATATTAAACAAAATATCCACCTGTACACTAAAAACAGTGATATTTACAACTTTAACACTAGAAATAAGCATAAACTACGCGCTCCTTTTCACCGGCTTCACAAAGTTCATAATTCATACGTCGGGCTTGGTATAACATTTTATAACAAACTGCCATCTTCTTTTCTAGACTTGCCATTTGATGCGTTTAAAGCCAAAGTAAAATCTAATCTTTGTTTAAAAGCGTACTATTTCATTAACGACTACTTAAATGATAAGAACAGTTGGTCGCTGAGTTGAACACAAGACAATGTTTGTTATTTATTTATGTTCTTTCTCCAAGATTAGTTGACTGATATGTTATGTCTTTTTTTTATTATTATTATATACTTTTTTATACTTGCCTTACTATTGTATCGAGTCTGGTTCTTCTAACCAACCTAACAGACAGATGTGTGCTGGGGAGTTTGTTCCGCCACTTCTTCTTTCCAGCAAAAACACTAGGAAGTGTCGAAGGGGGGGCGTTTTGGGGGACTGTCTCGAAAAGTGCTGATTATCAGCCTAGTTTGAATAAATGAGTTTTGATTTTGATTTTGATTTTGATGATTTTACACCCACCAAAAAAAAAATGGTTTTTAAGCCCACTTGTAATGAAGGAGTTTGAGAATATAACCTATCATCTTTATCATCACCATCATTCCATCACCACCATCTTGCCCTTGTCCCAATTCATTTGGGGTCGGTGCCGTGGTAGCCTAGTGGCGGCGGCCCCGACTTACGAACAGTAAGTCGTGGGTTCAAACCCAGCAGGCTCATAACTTTGTGTAATTTCTATCATCACCGGTGCTCTCAAAACGGTAGAAGAAAACATCAACATGTCTTAAAATCAAAAAATTCGAAGATATGTGACATCTACCAATCCGCACTGGGCTCGCGGGGTGGATTATAGCCCTCCCTCTCTTAGAGAGGAGGCCTGAGTCCCCGCAGTAGAAACATTATAGGCTAATGAAGATGATGGCAATAATCGATTATAAAGTGGGTACTAGCGGACGCCACGCGGTTTCACCCGAGTGGTTCCTGTTTCCGATTCAACACAGTGATAAAAGTAGCCAATGTTACTCAGGGCGAATGTAGCTTTCTAATGATGAATTATTATTTTTTTAAATCGGCGCAGTAGTTTTTGAGTTCATTCATTACAAACATACACGCAAAAATACAAATCTTTCCTCTTTATAATATTACTCGTAGATGCATATCGAAAACCTAAGCTAAACTTTGATTCTATTAGTCTCTAGTCAGGTATTATGAATCAGCAAAAAGCTCGATCGCGTCCAATGAAGCGGTAAATCACAGTTCATAAAGTCAGCTCTGTAGGTAAGCGATTGGCGAAGTTCACTAAGTTTGAAACACTGAACTTAGGTATTAAGCACCTCGTGAACTAGTCATACTAAGTATGTAATAAGTTGTTCAGGTGACGTACAGTCTTGGTAATTCCTTGGTCACGAGCCATACGCTTAGGGGTCACGCGTCTTGCAACTGACAGTCTTGCAAACTAAATGAAAAATGCTCTATGCCACTAATCATAGAAACTCTTGGTACAGATAGAACGCATCTCCTAACGCGCGGGTGCCTTGACACAAGTCGCGTTACTAGTCACATCATTGGCGGTCGTCAACGGGACGTTACGTTGACGACTGAATAAAGTAATTAACGCTTTTTTTGTAGTGAGTGGCATGCCACTATGGCGCGAGTTATATAACAATGCGCGACGGCCTCCGCATCACCTGAGGTCGTGATTGACGTCTTATAAACAATTCACTTAAGTATAATTGCCACGTGTGAGAGGACCCATAGGAGAATATTATTGAAACTAGTTTAATCTGTGATGTAAGCGCTGGTTATGGTTATAGCGGGGCGTAAAACGCAATCAACAACAATAATTAGTATCGGAAACGATAAACCGAAATAACCGAATCTATAATCCTTTCCAGTGTTGTTATGTGTAGTTAGCAAACATGATGACACAAGCTTTTAATTATCACAATACACGTAATTTAGACAATTATGTCGCAGATGATCTCACACTATAGGGACGAAAGTCTCCTCTCAATTTTAGGGAGTGAGTGGCCATCCAGTATGTGCATCCAAAGCGGTTTGTTAAGAGTCACATGTCTTCTAATTTTGGCTCTAGAACACGTCCAACGGGGAGTATTGGCGATTAAATAAATTGTGATTACACAAAGTAAAGTGCCTGACTGGGCCCAACTCCACTTTTCGAAAGGGTTAAAAGCGTGTGCATCTGATATGACATACGATATGACATCGTGTCATGTGTCGTTTTGAGTGTTGGCCTTTTGGAAGTTGGCTTTACTTACTTAGTTTTTAATTATTATAAATTATATTTGAGTCTCAGACTCAAATATACACAAGTACATGAATATACAGTATGTTAACTAACAGAGGGCGTTCCCGTCAACCAAGCATTCTGTACATCAAACTAAGTACCCCTACTCAAAATTTTTGCTGGGAAACAACTTTTTTTTTTGGTGTCAAAAATCACATTTTACGGTAAAACTCAAAGTACCACTCTTAAAACATTGTGCTAGCGGATGCTTTAAATAATTAATGGGTCATGGAGGTAATTTAAGTGACATTATAGCCTGAAAAACTAGAATTTACGAAAACAGCTGTGAAAAATTTGGAAGTTTGACCCCCAATATCTCCGTAACCAAGGGGTTTCCAGGTTGGTAATTTTTTTTTAGCATGTATGGATGCTATATTATTGCGGGTTAACGGGAACGCCCTCTGTTAGTTAACATACTGTATGTATTACGGAATCGTGATTGACTTCAAAGTCAGAGCCGAAACTAGGGACTTAAGTAGAGCATGTGTTACATAACCTCGAGTCTTTCATCATAGTATACCGCAGACTATACGGGTCAGCAGTTTTAACAACCTGGTAAGCTCAATTCTCAGATCACGGTAATTATTACAATGACAACGTCACAATTGTCATCAAATTAAAGGAAATTTTAGGAGTCAGCCATGTCGAAAATCGTTTCTGATCGGCTTTATTTAGCTGATTTGTGGTTGTCTCTAAACTGGGTGGGCGTCTTTTTTAATGAAGCACTGTGCCAGCACGGGGAGAATATAAGAGACGACAGAAATTGCTGAAATTCGAAAAGAATCTATTTTGTAATGAGATACCTAGTCAGAAAATATATTTTAGTGAGATAATAGGCAATTGGTGCTAATCGGCAGATATATTAATATTATCTAGAAATTCTGAATACCTACTCATTTTATGTAACCGAGTAGACATTTGTACCTATATTTTTTTATATTGTGAGATGTATAAATCACATTTTTTTTGTGCCCACACATATGAATATGTATGATGACTAGATTTTACCAAATGTCTTAAACTTGCCTAACCATTTCATGCCTCACCTGTACATACATACCTCCCATTCTCCTTTGAGTATAAAGCAACCTATTCCAGTCCTTTCAAACAAAAGTTACGAAGTCACCCTTTTGATTAGTAAATTGCCGCGTTCTTCCTCAATGGCTTAATAGTAAGAAATTATTTCAAGTTAATTCCATGTAACCGACCAACGATTCATTAATCTTGATTGACGTTATCGTTGCTGTCTCACTTTTGTAAATTGTATGCTTCAGCGAATTGAGTTAGTACAATTCGTTGCTTTATATTTTTGTATTTTCTTTTTCGAAATAATAATGAGTTTATTTCAACTAAACTTAGTAAGTAATCAGAATCACCATGATTATCGTAAATGACTGTTTCATTTCTGTTAATTGAGTTTACTTGATCCCAGTAATTATGATAATTTATGTCGGGGTTCGTTTTCTTTTTGATAACTTACTTTTTGACTAGTATTTAATGTCACTTCGTCGTGTTGGATTTTATTATTAAAGATTTTTCTTGGGTAGGCTAAATAAAAATATAGCAGATAGGGTCAAAAGCAAACGACATTTTTTTTTTTCGATCGTAGCCTCTTTCTTCTCTCTTAGTAAACAACACTCTAATACCCAATTGGGCAATCTTTATCTCCTATTCCCGCTATCGTCCAAAATACGGCAAATTGTCAACACTTAACAGAGCAAATGTTTGGAGGAAAACGCTAAAAAAAGTAAAGGTACGAAGTGTCATGCAAAACTCGGTCCCAAAGGGCAATGTTCCATTTCTTATAAATGAAGTTAAAAGGGTACCTTTAGTCCCTTGAGGCAGAACTTGGTCGCAAACATCGGAGGGTCTAAAGGAACGAAATGTTATCTAAATTAAAAATATTGGGAACGTTTTGTGTAAAACTGATCGATTTTGTATGATGTTTGGAGAAGTTTATCAGGTTGGCAGTAGCATATTATGTAACATAACTAAAAAGTGAATAAAATATCTTATTTTCACGCTATTATAGCGTTATTGGGTCCTGATTATTTATACCACAGGCATTACCTGCAATGTATATTTTTGTCTCTCACAAATATTTATTATTCCATTCAGAAAAAAAAAGTTTTATTTTCTTTTCAGTGTACTTATACACATGTCTTCTACCCTTTTTTTTTTTTTTTTTTGGTGGGTGTAAATTCATCGAATAACCCCTCCCGCTCTTGGGCAGAGCGAAAGGGAGTGTCAGACTTCTACTGACTAAAAACCACCCATGTTCCTTCTTCGCCCTCTATGTCGAGACTGCGATAACCGTTGGACTACCCGCGGCCCCGACAGGCGTCGGCCCTTTCGGGCCCCTCCCATGTTGCTGACATCTCTTTGAGGCGCGCGTGGAACACGAACGCGCCGTCGACACGGCCTGTTTTCGTCGTGAGACGGACGGACGGCGAGTTAGCCCATCACTCACTGTCCACAGGCCCGCGTCTACGGTGGCCGGAGGTCATCGCGGGACCCCCGACGCCCGGAGCGCCTCCCGCGGCGGCTGGGACGAGAGGTTCTCTCCCTCTCGCGTTCCGCCACCTCCTTCGCCAGCATCACTGCTTCGCAGAAGGAGGCGACGGCGTCCCATTCCACCTCGCCCCGGACCATGGCTTGCACCAGGGCCGGGCGCGAGAGGTCGCCGCCGCCGATCGCCGCTACGAGAACACGGCGGGGCTCCGCCCAAGCGGGGCACACCTCCACTGTGTGCTCCACCGTGTCCTCCGGCCGATCCTCACAATGGTGGCATCCGGGCGTTTCCTCCCGCCTGATTCGGTGCAGGTACCTCCCGAAACAACCGTGTCCGGTGGGGACCTGCGTCAGACGGAAGGTGAGGGCGCCGTGGCGCCTCTCAAGCCACTCCTCAAAGAGGGGACTTACCGCCACTATCGTGGCGTGCCCTGCACGAGGTTGCGACAGTCGCTGTCTCCATGTCGCCATGAGATCGCACCGGAGGTCTGTCCGCCGCGCAGCAATTTGCCGCGGCAGCGGAGTGACCCCCCGGCGCAGCGCCTCCGCGCGCCATTGATGCAGGCGCGCGAGGACTATTGCCTCCAGATCCCACGGCGGCAATCCGGCAAGGAGGTTCGCCGCTTCGCGGGAGATCGTGCGGTACCCCCGTACCATCCTTACGGCCATGACCTTTTGGGGCAGGTTCAGGTAGTGGGCGGCCCGCTTCCTCAAAGCAGGCGCCCACACCGGCGCCCCGTAAAGGGCCATGGACCGCACGATCCCCACGTAGAGCCTCCGGCAGGAAGCGTTTGGCCCCCCCAGATTGGGCAAGGCAGCCCCGGCCCGCTCCAGTCTGGGAGCCAAACGTCGGAAATGCTCCACGAAGTTCCACCGGCTGTCGAGGACGAGTCCTAGGTACTTCAAAGTACACTCGACGCCGATGGGAACCCCTCCCACCATTAACTGGGATCCCGACGGCAGCGCATTCCCACGTCCATCGAAGCCCATGGCCTCCGACTTGTGAAGCGCCACCTCGAGACCCAGCTGCCGGATCCTCTCTACGACTATCGCAACCCCGCGTGTCAAATTGTCGGCCGCCGCCTCGTACGACCCACCCTGAGCTAACACCAGCGTATCGTCCGCGTAGCAGACTACGCTGACGCCGCTAGGGAGGTCGGCGCGCAGCACCCAGTCGTAACCGATGTTCCACAAGGGCGGCCCCAGAACCGATCCCTGTGGAACACCGCACGACATCTCTCGCCGGTTCCACTGTCCGTCCTGACCAGGGTAGATGACAGCCCTGTCTGTCAAATAGTCCCCGACCACACGACGAAGGTAGGTCGGCAACCGGTGATACCGGAGTGCCTCCCTAATGCAGCTCCAGGGCATAGTGTTAAAGGCGTTGGCGATGTCGAGAGACACCGCCAAGACCACACCACCCCGAGAGACCGCAGCCCCCGTCGTGAGGGCTCTCACGCGCATGATGGCGTCCACCGTCGAGCGCCTCTTGCGGAAACCAAACTGGTGTTCCGCAAGATACGGACCCACTCCCTCCAGGTGCTCGGCGAAGCGGTTTGCAATTACTCTTTCAAAGAGCTTGCCCACCTCGTCGAGCAGCACAATGGGCTTCAATGATTTCCCATCAATCTGCCTAGTATTTTCCCCAAATACATTAGTATTGGCTTCCAGTCTAACCGAATGCAACCGAATACCAGTATTTTACATGGAGCGACGGCTTTTCTGACCTCCACAACTCAGTAACCCTTTGGTATATTATCTTTACTGGTATGCAACACCAAAATTCGAATCATAATTATTTCTAGAAAGTTTCTGAGCAGTGGAAGGACGTAAGGCTCGTTATCACACTTTTGAACTTCTGAGAACTTGTAATGGCTGTCAAACTGGGACTGATTTACAAATGTTAGCCAGATCCAACTACAATGGCATAACGCGCTTTTCGACGCACGAGGGAATCTTGGTCTATAATGGTAGTCATCGATCCCCGAACCAGCCTCGGCAAGCACAGCTTAACCTTAAAGATCGATCGTTTGTAAAAACTGTGGCACAATAATAACAGTAGCACGCTACTGTTATTATTGTGCCACAGTTTTCTCCATGAAATTCATAGACATCTCTCTTAAAAGAGTGAGTCACATGCGTTTAATAAAAAAAAAAAAAGGTCCTGACCGACTGACTCATCAACGCCCAGCCCAAACCCTTGAATCTAGAAAGTTGAAATTTTGTACAGAGGTTTCTTTTATAATGTACATAAGGAATACGTGAGTAAGGGACACAAGACAAGAAATAAGGAATATTTTATTTTAAATTCAACCTCTAAGCGAGTTAAATAGGGGATGAAAGTTTCTATGGAAAATCATCACTTTTACGCGGTTAAAAGCTAGTTCTGGCATTTAAAAATAACAAGCATTCATAATTAAACTTAGCACCGCCACCACTGACCGCGCAATGTTATTTACGCATTCCTATAAGTGTCACCTAGTTTTAGAGAAAACGAGCATAAAACTTACAAGCTTGTGTGAAGTACTTATTCTCAAGATGACAAACGTTAGTGGTCTGGAAAAATATGTCAAGATGGAACCAAATGGGTTTCGATTATGGACGTAAAAAAGGCGTATGTTTGACGTCCTTGTTTCTTTTGTTAAATAATATTTCTCAGACTGTTGAGGAAAAGGAAAAAGTGTGTCTACTTACCTACCTACTTGCTATTCGGCACATGTTAAGAGAGTCATTTTGGAGACGAAAGGGTGTTATTCGTACACTCGTGTTTCACACTGGGTCCTTATGTATTGCACAGTACCTACAGTTTTCGAATTACTAGCTTATTTTAGTTTTGGATAGATTTTTTTCGACGTCACGGTTGGTGCAGTGACTGAATGATTGGACTGCTGCACTGCATGTCGCAGGTTCGATTCCCGCACGGAAAAATATTTGTGTGGTTTGCAGATAGTTGTTACGGGTCTGGGTATTTGTTTATGTGAGTTTAAATGTTTGTGAAAAAAAAATAAAAAGTAAGAATAAAAAAAATACTAGGAATTTATCGTGGGTGCGTCCCACGATAAATTCTTAATATTTTTGTAAATAAAAAAAAAAAAAAATATAAGTAAAAAATTAAACTTTGTTTTGACTTATGTTTATTTATCATAGCCAAATATAAAATAATCAATAAGCTGGCCCCTTAAATGGGATCCAAAGATAACTGCCAAAACGTGGGTTTACTATTAGGTACATCTCTGCCTAACTCTTCGCGTATTACAGGCGTGATGTTATCATATATGAAATCATGTTATTTCCATTCAAACCAATAAAACACTGGTTTTTGAGAAATTACGAACTGATATTTTCAAAAATTCCCATTTCTAGTAGGTATTAAATATTTTATATGCGATTCTACCTTGGGAACTAGCTTAGTTCCCAATGTGCCAATTCGGTCGCTAACCTGAGGTTTCTAATCCCTTTTGCGGCGGTCACTAAACCCAGAGGAATTTCCTATTCTAGATCGGGATCGGAATACTAAATTAATTTAATTATTATTTGTTAAGATACAGTAATTTTAAATCTTTTCAACATGATAATCTAAAACCAAAATAAAATTAAAAAAGGCATCCAAAAATTCGTCTACATCGCTGCTCACAGGAATCGTCCCCAAAAGGCTGGCAGCATTGCCACGTTTCCGTATAATTTATATCGTGCGGAATGTAACACCTACCTCCAATTAGTATAATGAACAAACTCCTAGAAACTGTCAATTTAAATAATGTTTCTAGTGTTAATAATATCATGACCTACATTTTGTGTAATTATGACTTAGTAATTACCGTCTTGCTTCAACAGTCAACTAATTTAACTGGCTACGTTATAATTGTTTCAGAAAATTTAATTTTCATGCCCGGTACAATGTCGTCAAACATTATTTAATACTAGCGGTTGCCCGCGACTTCGATAAAAAGTATCCTATGTTACTTCTCCAAGAATATGTCTAAGTACAAAGTTTGATGATGATCGGTTAAGTAGTTTTCGCGTGAAAGCGTAACAAACAAAATTATATTCACATTTAAGTATAATATTACTAGCTGATGACAGCGGCTTCACCCGCTACAACTCGAAAATAATCCCACGGGAAGATAAAATCGGGAGAAAAAGTATCCTATGTGTTAATCCAGGTTATAAACTATCTGTGTACAAAATTTTATCTAAATCCGTTTGTGGTTTTTGCGTAAAGAAATAACAAACATACACACTCACAAACTTTCACGTTTATAATATTAGCGTGATTACTAGTTGTTGCCCGTAGCTTCGCTGGCTTTGATTTATTTCTTTTCCTAAAAAGTATCCTATGTCACTTCTAAAACCTCAAACAAAGTTTCATGATGATCGGCTAAGTAGATGTTGCGTGAAAGCGTAACAAACAAACTTACATTCACATTTATAATATTAAGTATAGTGTGATGATTGTGATTATTTTATAAAAATAGGTGCACGGTTCGATCGAAGAATAATAATTGTTGATACGTTTGCCGTGGTCAGTACGCGGATAGGTGACCATTCATTTCACATCGAGATTCATCTGTCTGTCACTAGTAGATATTTGTCTGCTACTGCCTTACGGGTATCGAGCATTATACAATAAGTAAGTGTGATCAGATGGGCAGTCACTCCTATGATGGGTATTCGACTGCATCTTGTTAGACTGTATAATTGTTGAATTAATGAGCCTGCTAACTGCATAATTAATAATTACTTGATAGTTGCGTTAGCAAAGTGCGGCCCGTCTCGGCTTCGCACGGGTGGACATTTTTATTGTACTTTAATCGTAAAACTAAACCATTCTCAAATCCACTTAAATACACACAAAACAAAGAAAACATCAAACTCGGTCCAGCCGTTTAGGAGGAGTTCAGTGACAAACACACGTACATAAGAAATATAAATATAAAGAAATGTCGAACCCGCACAATTTCGCCTGCGTCTAATAATAATTTTAGCTTAAAACCTTCCTCGATAAATGTGGACTATCGAACACAAAAATATTTTTTCAATTTCGTCGTAACGTATAGACAGAAGCCTTTAGTCTGACATCTAGTCTTACTAATCCTATCTCCTAAATGTAGATAAAATCTCCATAAATCTCCATCTCACCATCGTATTCTCCAGCACCTGTGTGCTGGATGAGATGGCCAATCCCACCACGTATAAACACAACTCATGGCACAAAGTTAAAAAAAAGGCCAAAAAGATTATGATTCCTATTTGTTAACTATGATGCATACTTTTAGGCAAATTTCCTACCTACTCTTTGTTTTTACAGAAACTAGTCTAGTAAAACAGCACAATTCTTGGGAACTATTATATTTATGTAAAATAAGAGCAAAACAATGCTTCATGAAAATTAATGAACTAACGCGCTAAGTGATTTATTGCATAATGTATTTCTATTTACTTCCGAGAACTTTATGAATATTATGATAAATCTTGTGTTTTATTAAAAATGTTTCTGAAAAGTTTTGTCGTCAACCAAAGTATTAGCATACTGATGTTTTGTACCAGTTGTTTAATTTTGTTTCATATTTAATTTAACGATTATTTTGCGGTAAAGATTAATAATAGACTACAGATTATATTTAGATTTCATTTTCACCCTGTTTTTGTGGTCGTGTCATCATCAGCCTATAGCAGTCCACTGCTGGACATAGGCCTCTCCAATTGCACGCCACTTTTCTCTGTCCTCGGCAACTCTCATCCAGCTGCTACCAGCCACCCTGCGAAGATCGTCGCTCCACCTAGCCTGAGGGCGTCCCACCTTACGTTTGCCAATTCGCGGTCTCCACTCAAGAACACGTCTACCCCAACGGTTATCGGTTCTGCGACAGATATGGCCGGCCCATTGCCACTTCAACTTGCTTATTCTGTGAGCTATGTCGACAACTTTAGTTCTCTGCCGGATCACCTCATTCCGGATTCGATCCCTCAGAGAAACTCCAAGCATAGCTCTTTCCATAGCTCGCTGAGCGACCTTGAACTGATGGACCAGCCGTACCGTGAGTGTCCACGTCTCGGCTCCGTAAGTCATAACAGGTAGGACGCACTGATTAAAGACTTTAGTCTTAAGGCTCTGGGGAATACGCGACGAGAAGACTCGACGAAGTTTCCCAAACGCCGCCCAGCCCAGCTGAATTCTTCTGCTAGCCTCCCTCTCAAAGTTGTTCTTACCAAACTGCAAAGTTTGCCCGAGGTAAACGTATTCTTGAACAACTTCGAGAGCACCGCCATTGATAGCCACCGGCTCCGGAGTAATGTGTTCGTTGAACATAACCTTGGTTTTGTCCAAGTTCATCCGGAGACCGATGCGCGCAGAAGAATCAACTAGGCTGTCCAGCATCTGCTGCAAGTCGTACAGCGATTCGGCTAGTATGACGATGTCATCTGCAAATCTCAAGTGTGAGATGTACTCGCCGTTGATATTAATGCCGCGTCCTTCCCAGTCCAGCGTCTTAAACATATCCTCTAACGCGTTGGTGAACAATTTCGGGGAGATTACGTCCCCTTGTCTTACCCCTCTACGTAGTAGGATATGTTTAGTTTGCTGGTTCTGAGTTTGGACGGTCATTGTCGCGCTTTCATAAAGACATCTCAGCACTTGGATATATCGCCAGTCGACTTGGGATCGCTGCATAGACTCCAAAACAGACCAGGTCTCGATAGAGTCAAAAGCCTTCTCATAGTCCACAAACGCACAGCACAGGGGCCGATTATACTCTTCGGACTTCTGTATAATTTGCCGCACTGTGTGAATGTGGTCCACGGTACTGTATCCTCCTCGAAACCCGGCCTGCTCCGGTGGCTGAAACTCGTCGAGTCTTCGCGCCAGACGATTTGTGACGACTCTTGAAAACAGCTTATATACGTGGCTAAGAAGCGAAATAGGTCTGTAGTTCTTTAAAAGAGTCTTATCACCCTTCTTAAAGAAAAGAACGACCACGCTCCTTTGCCACGCTTTCGGAGTTCTCCCAGAGAACAGGACAGAGTTAAAGAGCTCCTGAAGCTTCTTCAGTACAGGACGTCCACCCGCTTTCAGGAGCTCGGTCGTGATCCCATCCTCACCAGGAGTTTTCCATTTCAAAAGCTGTTTAAGAGCCGCCTCAATTTCGTCTTGGCTGACTTCAGGCAGGTCTTCTGTGAAATGGCGGGTTAAGGTGGCTCTTGAGTCCTCATTTCCGGGATCGGATCGAGATGCATGTGACGCATATAGCTGACTATAGAAGTTCTCAACTTCCGAGAGAAACTCCGGCTTCGAAACGACGCTGTCCCCATTGCATTTGGTCAACTTCGTCAGGTGGCTCCTCCCGAGTGACTGCACGAACACTTTCGACCCCCGGTTTTGCTCAATCGCTTTTTCTATAGATCGTGTGTTGGAGCGTCGGAGATCGCGTCGTACCAGTTTTGTTGTGGTCGTGTAAAGTAGTATAATTTTTTCCGCTTCTATGCTTACCAAAGGCACTAAATGTCACATATTTAAACATAAATCTTCTGTGCGTGTGTTTGTAGTTGTGGACCTCGTGGCTTAATAATAACTGCCACTTGGATCGAGCCTTGGTTGATCTGTGGATGAGTGACTGCCCATTACATATCGAGTTTCCTCCGTGCCTCGGAAAGCACTTGAAGCTGTTGGTCCCGGCTGCCATATAAAGATCTTTGGCAGTAGTTACAGGTAGTCAATGACCTGAAAGACTGACAACCATTCTTACCAAAGGGTATCGTATTACCCAGTATTAACTGGGTTGTGGAGGTCAGATAGGTAGTCGTAAGACTGGGAGCCGACCCCAACATAGTTGGGAAAAGGCTAGGCAGATGATGTGCGTGTGTTTGTAATTTATCTCCTCCTAAACGACTGGACCGACTTTGAGGTTTTCTTTGTTTTGTGTGTATTTAAGGAGGATTTGAGAATGGTTTAGATTTACGATTAAAGTAAAAAAAGTCCACCCGTGCGAAGCCGGAACGGGCCGCTGAATGATATAAAAATTATAAATAATTATCTTGATAATTTCGAACTTCTTACGTAAGAAATCAAGTGGCCCGACTTCAGTAATGTTTATAAATTGTCACAGAAATGAGTAACTGATACTTTATTTTAGTTTACAGTTATTAGAGCTTTTTAGTACATCATCGATATATTTATTATTTTGCACTACCCATCTACGTTTTATTCATGCGGGCAGCTGAATATTGCAAACACATTGAGTACACAATGACGGTACTTTTTCAATAGCTGCAGATTGATTGAGCGTTTTATTTACCCGTTGCATGTTCAAAAAAGAGCGTCGAGATTGAGCTATTAGAGTGAAAACATAAGTGTGAAGCGGCGATATAATCGAAATGCTAAGTTTTATAATAATACAAATTCCCAAAACTGACTAACAATCTCATCTGAGCGGTAAAAAAGACGTTCGTGCATACAACAGAGGTTCAAAAATTACTAAAAACAGAGAGCAAAATTTCCATAAAGCGCACTCTTGATAGACCCTAAATGATTTGGGACAAGAGCAAGCAGATGAGCAACTCTGTTGGGGTTCGCTTCCAGTCGGACCAGATGCAGGTGCATACCAGTATTTCACATAGAGTAACTGTCTATCCTCCAGTACCTGTTTAGTACTGGCTAATACGATACTCTTACTCTTATTGGGAGTATAAATATTATTAAAATAAATAAATACTCCTTTTTTTTTTTTTGGTGGGTGGTAAATCATCGAATAACCCCTTCCGCTCTTGGGCAGAGCAAAAGAGAGTGACAGACTTCTACTGACTAAAAACCACCCATGTTCCTTCTTAGCCCTTTGTGTCGAGGCTGCGGTATCTCTTACAACATCCCGCAGCCCCGACGGGGAAAAAAAAAC
The DNA here is from genome assembly GCA_932274075.1 of Diarsia rubi. Taxonomy (NCBI): domain Eukaryota; kingdom Metazoa; phylum Arthropoda; class Insecta; order Lepidoptera; family Noctuidae; genus Diarsia; species Diarsia rubi. The sequence continues at coordinate 5,520,040 of OW026433.1, forward strand.
TCCTTGATAAGACTTGAGAGACTTTCGAGCCACGGCCAACATCCTGTTGGTCTTGTGGTTAGTGACCCTAACTGCTATGCCGGAGGTCGTGGGTTCGATTCCCACCCAGGATAAATGTTTGTGTGATGAGCACGATCATTTGTTCTGTGTCTGGGTGTAATTTATCTATAATATGTATGTATTTAGAAATATATAAGTATGTTTATCAGTCTGTTGTCTAGTACCCATAACACAAGCTCTGCTTAGCTTGGGACTAGATGGCGTTGTGTGATAGTTGTGGAATATTATTATTATTATTAAATAAATGATAGCCGGGGCTTGGCGTGCTTTTCGAGGAAACTCAGTATGTAGAGGACGGTCACCTATTCACGGGCCTTGAAGATCGGCCTGTGTAGAAGTTTTCATTTCGCTACGAGCTCTTCATAAGCGCACCTACAATCAGGTACAATATCAAAGGCTACAGCAAAGCATATTGTGGCCCACCAATCGCCATGACCGACTGCAGCAACACAACTGGAACTTGTAACTCTATGGAAGCGCTTTCGTTCATGGCTTGATTGCTGCCTGTTGCCGTTTTTATATAGTTGTTGCCAGGAACCGAAAAGGTTACCCGTATAAGGGTTTTAATCGGGTTATTTTTAGGGTAAGGTGGAAACCCGAGAGCAAATTATAACCTGTTTTAATTAATCATCAACCAAAGGTGGATATTGATTATTGGTTTGGTGTTTATTACACATATAAGTATTTATTACAGTGAATACACTGAGTTTTCGTTTTCTGCCTTCGAACCTTACACTCGGATTACAATGGCTTACCAACTTACTACATTACACCTTACCTTCGTATGGCATGTGCGGTTGTCATCGCGGCTAACAAGTCACTGTGGAGCGAGGCGCACCCGAGCTAGGAAGCTACTATGATGATAATTATCTAAGTTGCTTAGAGTCTGATGGACCCCACGCGACTCTCTCGGGCTCGACTCGGGTTAAAAGAATGAATTATCCAGGATGGTAAATTAAAAAAAAACAAGAGACCGTATTTTTTAATTCAACAAAAAAATTGCCGCATACAAAATTCAAAGTCACAATCTAAGTCTTCCAAATCAAAAAAACACAATTCCATTAAACAATGAATTACTTTTTAATCGTTCTTTGCGAATTAAAAAGGTTTTTATACGAGGTTACACAACAAAAACGGGGAAGAAAAACCTTTTTAAAAGCTACGAACACATTAGTGTAATAAGGGTTAGGTCACGCCCTGAGCGCGACACCGGAATTGTAATGAAACCTTCAATTATAAGAGTAGGTAAATGAGAAGCATAAAATATGTGAGTACGAAACGGCTTTAATAGAATAAGCGGGTGTTATTGTTTGAATTTTAAAAAGGTTTTATTTCAAACAAGATGACAAGAACAAGATGTCATCAAGCCTGTAATCATTGGAGGAATAATCAGACGTGCCAGAAGTAGAGGGAAAGAGATTGTTGCCATCAGTCGGGCGAATATCCAGAATAATTGACGGAATTGAACATGTGATAGAAAAACCCAATAACAGTTTGCTCGACCTGAAAAACCCAAAATGTAAAACTCAGCAGTAGCGCGTTTGATTAACATTTTACTATGGTTAAAACAATAGCTCTGTTTGTTTTGAGATGTATAACTGAAGTAACTTGTAGCTCAAATATTAGAGGAACATACTATCATTAACACTGAACACGGGATATTTACCATGTGTAATACTTTTTATTTCGAGCTAAAGTTATAACTAACAGTCGTCTTATCCACTAAAAAAAATCAGGTTATACCGAATTCACTCAACGCAATCTTATTGGTTCAATGATTGTCATTGTACCTAACTACGGAATATAAAGGGTGTAAAAGTACCCTTAACGCAAACGAAGGGCACTTGTTCTCCCCATCACTGCGTCCATTTTTTTGGTTCTAGACCATACCTGGGAACCCCCCCAAAAATTTTTGCGTAGGGGTACTTACGTGTTTGATGTACAGAATGCTTGGTTGACGTATGTGTAAAGGGTTGATTTACACCCTGTATTTTAACTTATCCAATCCCAAGAATAACAGAAGCCACATAATAAGACGGCACGGTTGGCGCAGTGGCTCAAGCAATGGACTGCTGCGCTGCGTGTGGCGGGTTCGATTCCCGCACGGAACAAATATTTGTATGACCTACAGATAGTTGCTCCGGGTCTGGGTATTTGTGTATGTGAGTTTAAATGCTTGTGAACGCACCCACGATACAGGAGAAATTCCTAGTGTGGGGCAACGTTTTAAAAATAAAAAATAAAATAAAATAATACCACAAATAAATAAACATGCAAGTTAATCTGCTTCATGAAAACTTCCTGATAACTTTGTTAGATTTTTCTTTACCTTTTAATTCGGAAGCTGTCAACCTGATTCCTGCTTTGAGAAAGGTGAAGTTTTTATAAAATGGTTCAAGATCGACCCCTCGTACGTACGAGATAGGCGCCAATAGGGTTGTTACTTTGGAAATATAAATGTTAACCGTTTTTCTCGAGGTAAATTGTGTTGTAAAGGTATTTGTTGGTGGGCTAGGGGTTATGAAGTTTAATATTGTTATATTACGAGTACATGCAGTGTGAAAAGAGTATTTAGTTAAGGCATTGGTGCCGACTGTCATTTTTAAATCTTAGACCGTCGTTACAGGTATTCAGTAGTATGAAAATCTGGCTTTCGTATATTAGTAACTCAGCTGTGGAGGTCGGTCTTGTTATGTAAAGTAATAATAATAAATAATAATAAATGAATTTATTGACACACACCAGTTAGAACATACATGGAAGAAAACAAATACATTGAGCATATATAAAAACAGTACATCGATGGAAGTAGCCGTGGGCCCCAAACTAGGCATAGCCTGTATCTTGGTGACCCAACGGTAGGTACTGGCTTCACCCGATTACACCGGAAACCGAATCCAGCATGGCTAGGAAAATGCTTTGCTGTTGATAATAATGCAAATATTTATATAAATAAAGAAGAAAAATATATAATATCTCGAAAATAAAACTAAGAGCAGTTTATAGTGATAACTTAATCAGTAATCAGTTTATTTCTTCACGCACCTACGATAAGCTAAAAGTTTGTTTTTAAAATAATTTTTCGATTTTTCTTTGTCCTTATCAGGTAGGCCCTAGTACAAGCGGGATTAATAACGCCTCGCAGAAGGTGTTTGTTAATTATAGACTATTGAATAATGACTTTTATTATTTCTAAATATGGTATAAAATTAGATTTCATGGATTTAGTATGGAAGTTTCGAAGACTAGGGTCATTTAAATGTTGTTTTAATATTGTTTAAATTCGGTTGTTATTAATTGTTTTTTTTTTAATGAAAAATGATGTTTATTTTGCAAATAAGTTTCTACAAACACTTTTACACGTCACTTTTTTTTAAACTAGATGAGGCCGGTGTATCGTACCTGACTTCTCCGAGTCGAAACATCCGAAACAAACTCAGAAGGCATAGTCTATTTTAAGGTCCAGACATAAACTTGAACACATGAAGACTATGCAGGTTAGCGCCTGAGATGGTATTTTGAAGAAAGCACCACACAGATTTGATTGGACCCATCCAGTCAGTTCAAGCATTTGTCAGTTATCGTGGAGCTCGACTTGTAACTCAAGGAGCTCAACGTCACGACGAACAATACCAAAGAAAGGACATTTGGGTGGGTTGCTTATAGGTAGTACTCAAACTGCCATACAATCGTCAAAACTAAAGAAAGACCCACATGGTCCTCACATTCACAATATAAAAATAATAAAAATATTTATCATATTAAATAATAATGTCAAGTTATTAAATGACAAAATACACAAAACTAAATAATTAACAAGGTATGACATTTTTTTTATGAATATCTAAAAAAAATATCATACTTGAAAAAGTGAATAATGTCATTGTGTATAAAGAAAAATCATAGAATGTCAAATTGTATTTTTTTATTTGGAACTGACATATTTTTAACCAAACTAAGTTTCACGCAAGAACAATAAATCTTGCTCAAAATACATTTTCTATTCTAATCGAGTCAAAAACTTTCTCGTACACATCACAACTGCATTCTCGTTTAAACGAATAGCGAATGGTTTTCAAGAGCTTTTAAACTTCATATATTCGCTAGCAAAAGTTGCCATCAGTGAAGTTTTAAAACGTTGCCATAAATTAATTTATGTTTTGGCTACTCAGTAAAACGAATGTAAAAACTGTTCGGAACAATTTTATTTTGGGTCATTCTATTTTTAGATTTTTGCTGTCAGATGTATCTGGTTTTGCTTTTACGCTAATGTTTTGCGGCTTCGTATTTTAATTTAAAAATCTTATTGCCTTATTTTATTTTTGATGTTCGGTTCTAAGCTGATCTATCACCATTTACCTAGCACTTTTTCGACTAGTCACTAACTTTTTGGAGTCCACTTTCAGTACACCATATCTGATTTCCACAAGCCAGATTACTATTAGATGTTCATAAAAAAATCTTTGAAGAAAAACAAACAAAAACATTTTCAACTGAAACGATCGATAGTTATAAATAGGTTACCTGAGCCTAACATGTCTCAATGGGATTTTGGAAAGAATATAAATAAAGCCTATGTGTAGGTCCCGTGTATCTAGACTCTTAAACTAGAGTGGGGAAGTAAAAGTTTTAATGCAGTGTCATTGTTTTAGTCTACCATAAATGATGCTTTCAATTTAATAGTGTTTTAGTTATAAATGTGTTTTGTTTCAATGTTTTATCTGCAGATAAACAACTCAAAATAAATGGTAAACTCGGAGCTGGCAATTGCTACGACAGCGTACTTCTAATAAGGCGTAGTAACCACGTAGCCATATTTTGTCTTGTATTTTTCATACTACTGTGTCAAACTCAGAATAAAAAATATTAATTTGTTTATAAACTCAACTTTTCACAACACTGTCATAGTAACAAACAACGAATTTAATACATACTGTAATAATTCACATTTATTTCTTTTGTATCGATCGTAAATTTTTCAACCACACTACTATTTGTTCATAAGCAGCAAATAATAAAGCCACATTGTGTCCATATTTCGGCCAAAAACAAAATATTACCCTCAAAGAACTACACGCAACTTGGAATTAATTAAACGAACAGGGCGTGATCAGTTCCTGAGGGATTACAAAGGGAACTTCGTACATCCTTCTATAGGTATGCACCTATAGAATAATATTGTGGTGCAGACGAGCAATTTTTTGTTGGCCGACGTTTTATGCCACGGGCAATGGGTCAACGTATTGCCCGCGTCGGGACGGGGTAATGGTCATTCTGTAGTCAGTTGTTTCATTAAATATATTTTCATTCGGAGCGCGAGTGAAAGATGAATGTGCCGAAATCCAATATCGCTTGATTGGTTCACTAATGAATTAATTTTTCACTTAGATTAATTTTATGTTCAAGTAAAATTGGCCAAATGAAACCCAATACTGACAGTAAAACGTCTTATATTAGCTAAGCGTACTTGTTTTGTACTTGATAGTTTTGTGTTTTTGGTTTTGTCTCAGTTCAGTTGTTCTGAAGTATTTTTTAAATATTTAGAGGAAAGTCACCAAATATGAAATAGTATCTTAATATGGAATACCTTCATTTCTCTAAGACTATAAGTATGAAACGCAACACTCGACCATCTTCTGTTCCATTCGGTCTACTAACACGTACGTGGTGCAATAGACCGAATGGAACAGAAGATGGTCGAGTGTTGCGTTTCATACTTATAGTCTTAGAGAAATGAAGGTATTCCATATTAAGATACTATTTCATATTTGGTGACTTTCCTCTATCCTTTATTTAACTTTATACTTAAAAATCATATTTTAAATTATTTATATACAAAGTAATATAAAAAACATTTAAAAATATTTTATTATTAGTGTTAAAAAAACATTAAATCATTAAATTCCTGGACTTTTCCACGGCTATTAATAGGGACAAAAAAAACGACTTTTAACTGTACTTTTTACTGATAGATGTCACATGTCTTTGAATTGTTTGGTTCTAAGACATGCCGGTTTTCTCACGGTGTTTTTCTTCGCCGTTTTGAGAGCAGCGGCAATGAAATAAATAGCACAAAGTTATGCCTGCCTGGGATTGAAAACGCGACTTATTGCTCGTAAGTCGTGGCCGCTACCGTTTGGCCACCGCTGCTTCGCTGAGCCACCGCTGTTTGTAATTTGTACTCAATTTAAATAAGCTCATTTTTTATTTTTTGTACAACAACTATTTTGATTTGCTCGCAGGTCCGCACTCAGAAATTAATATAACATTGTTACCTTTATCGATGGTAATTAAAAGTTTGATCTTGGTAACTTAGAAAGTGAATTACGTAAGTATCTCCGTGTGATAAGTTAATGTTTTGGCGGCTTTTCATTCATACGTAATTAACCATGTAAATATACTACTGTATGTGCTGAAAGTAACTATTATTAATTATGAACAGGTAATTGAAATTGTTTATTGAAATAATTAAAATACAAAATATTTACATTAAGGTGGAAGCTCACATCTGGCCCGCGAAATTCTAATTTTCTTACGTTTTTGGCAATTTGCAGGCCAGTGCTTGGTTGTATGTTTATGAAAATTTGATTTGCGACTGTAAGACGTATGAAGTTACCGAATTATAACCATCAAAATTACTAACTACTAAAGAACGACGACTAAATTACTAAAGAATGACTTTTACATGCAAAAATCAATCTTGACATGAAAATGAACTTGGAGGGTTGTATTGATAATTTTGATGGTTATAATTCGGTAACTTCATACGTCTTACAGTCGCAAATCAAATTTTCATAAACATACAACCAAGCACTGGCCTGCAAATTGCCAAAAACGTAAGAAAATTAGAATTTCGCGGGCCAGATGTGAGCTTCCACCTTAAGGCCTTAAAATCTATAGTTATATGCTAGATTTTTTTCACAGTCCCAAACACAACCCTTATAGGTGGTTTAGGTTGGCACACTTGAGTCTAACAATAATTTTAATTTTAAAGCTGAATATTTCACAAACGAATCACTTAATAAAGTGTTATAGCAAACTCGCAATATTTTTTAAAAACCTATCCAACGACATCTCACACAATGGACTTTGCGAGAAATAAAAAATTATCCCCACTTTAATGTATACAGGAGATAACCAAAAAAAAATATTTCAATATTTTGCTTTAGCACTTTGTCGGCGTAACTTATTTGTAAATTCATGCCATTTAAACAGCTTTCTGGTACTAAGAGTCTCTGAGATATAGTGCGGACGGACATACGGACATGGCGAAACTATAAGGGTCTCTTTGACGCGTTTTATCTTCGTATTTTTTTATTAATTTGATAACACAAGAAACACGTATCCAATATTTTTCGATAACCTTACTGACGGACTAATTAGAATCATATTTTTTTGACTCAGTCCGATCCCTTACTACACTCGTGTTAGAATTAATTGGGTCAATATTATTTGTCTAGGACTAAAATAGAACATGTGAAACAAAACATTACTTTCAGAAAGCAAAAAGTTTAATCCGATTTTTATAAGCACCAGACGTCCAGTAAAGATACACAAATTGACCGTCTACTCTAGTTTTGTGAACATTCAAAGCGCACGATATTGATTTGAATATCTTACTTATCAACGCAAAATCTCAATTTCCACCACCCATTCCAAGACATCAAATTCACATCTAAAATTGTGGCTCAGTAACAAACTATAACAACAAGTTCTATTCAAATGTAGGTACATTTGAATAGAACTAGTCTTACCCGTCGAGTAACTTGGAGCCACTTCTAAGGCCCAACTTAGAAGCTGTATGTAAATGATTTATTGTGAAGACTAACATACTGAACCAAGATGGTAGAATTTAAGAAAAACAAGCATATGTTTTTTTAACGCAAATTGTGGGATCACATGCACGTTTCGTGTCTCATACAAATCCAGCGATAAATAAAAGATGCCTACGGGTATTTTACTTTTATTTATGATCTTTTACAGTGCACAAAGCTCAGTTATTATTTTAAAAACATATTATATCTGTGGTTTTTTTTTTATAAAGCACACATGGCAAAAGAGTATTAAATAAGTCAGATTTTAAGTCGAAAACAAGTCATCATCATCATCATCATTCTCCTGCCCTTATCCCAATTTATTTGGGGTCGGCGCAACATGTCTTTCTCTTCCATACCTCTCTATTTCTCGTCATGTCAGAAAAAGTCGAAGTCGAAAACAAGTATCGATGTCAATAAAGCCCCGACTTCATAAAAACGGAGACGAGCAGGGGTAGAGAGGACGTTCGGAATTCACGAAAATGTTAGGTTATTTCAAAGAACTATCAGAAACAACACGATGTGTGAAAAAGTAATTAAATTGATAAAGAAATGACGTAGCTACATACTCTAGAAGTTTTTGGTGGGGGCACTTTCTATCCTTGTCGCGCGAAACGGCTATTAAAATTTGTACTACGTACCTATGGAAATGTTACATTTCTGTGGCGCAGTCTTTGTCTGGCACGTCATTTAAATCAGTTAAAACTACGCCATTTTTATTGATTTTATTACGTTTATCAGACATCGTATTGTTTCTGTTAGTTATTTGGACTAGCATTACATTTTCAACAGTACAATTTTTAACAGTAGTCAAATAGCCAATTGGTTGAAATCTACATCGGCGTGTCTCTGGTGGCGAGAAGGTTTCGACTAATCACAAGAAAGGCGTTCTTGTGGTTAGTCGAATCCTTCTCGTTACACACAATTTGTTTTTGTTTTTGCTGTGATTTTATAAATTTTGCATAAACGCAGACTTCAGGGTTAAGCCGCGAGTTAAATTCCTCAAAAACTACTCGTGTCATTGTGTCATCATGACACAATGATGATAATCTAATACTTTTAAACTGCCATTTTGATTCTTCATCTGCTGTAATATGCAGAATCGTGTAACATCAGACACAACAATGAGTGACAATTGAACATAACTATGCAAGTGTTATTGGGGAATTGGTGCTTTGTTGGCTTTTTCAAGTGCGGATGTAAGTAGCAAAGAACCTCTATACTATGAAAGGGCACCGACAGCGTCTATAAATCAATACATTCGATAAAGCTAACGTTTTCAAACGAAATGAAGATGATGGTTAGATCTTCATGTTTAAGTCATCAATCTATTGGTATGATTTCTGAAGTGACAGCTCTTGTGGTGACTACGTGCAATTATGGTAATTACTCGTATAATAATAATAATAATAATAATCATCATTTATTTATTTAGACAACTAAGATCGAGAGATCTAGAGTTAGCAACAATATTCTTAACCTTAACCTTAAGTAATGGCTCTGCACTGCACTTAAACGTTGATTATAAATTTATTTCAGCAATTATTAATATCGTAATATTGAATATTTAAAACAGTATCCACATTTACTTTAATTAATTATTTATTTAATTCTCAGTAGCAACAACGGAGTTTGGATTTGTGTCCGATTGATGGCAATAGGCTCGTTTCATACTACATGGTACTTAAACAAGACTTGCAAAATGTTGATACTGTTTGAACTGAACAACCCAACCTCTCCCCCAACTCTGCCTAACCTTTCGGCGATTACTGGCGTCATGTTATGTTATTTAATTTATTGACAAAGCAATCAAAATAGAGCCTGACTTTCTTTGAGTGGCAATATTTTTGTAGTTTGCAAGACATGGAAACATTTAATTGGATAGTTACTACAAACAATTTTCTGCTGGAGACAAGACAAGACATACCAAGGTTCTATTTTTGTGGTAATTGTAAAGGATGTAAAAACAAAGATAAAGAGGCCGAAAGGCACGTGTTCTTCGAGCACTGGACCATACTTGCATATTGTTCAAACGCACAGTTTTACTTATTTCATGAACTGATGCTTAGTTTGTTTCCATCCTGTATAATTCATATTAATTATTTTATCCACAAAAAAAAACACTAAAGTCATTTAGTCTTCTAATATGTACTTAACTTAAGAGTTTTTGTAGTCTTTTTTACATCAATAAGGGTTAGGATTACAAAATTCTGATGAATTAGGGCCATTAGAATTTCATAAAAGCTAAGTGAGGCAGCTCGACGTTAACCCTGAACCACTTTAAACAAAATACCAAACATTTTATAAATTCATGCAGAACTTTCAAATTCTTAATTGATGGTCTTAATTTGGGGATCAACTCTTTACAAACAATTTGCCGTTTTAAGATTTTATTCTGCGTAAACAAATTAAATATTTAGTAACAGTTTCTGACAGGGTAATACCCAATTTTACGAGGAATCCGTAGCGATCTCGAAGAATATCTTAAGGTTATTTTATTTTGTTTCTTTTGAGCTCGACGAGGTACCTGTTTTAGAATTTTAATTATTTATTTTAAGCAGTCTTTGGCTCTACTGAAATGTTCTTTAGTTAATTTATTTTTATTCGAAAGTAAACCTTTATTAGTTATATTCAACTTTAACTGCTGCACTCAAACAGCTTTACTGATTACTTAGGCCATCACTTAGTTTTGACAGATTTTCATACAAAAATATGTCAAACCTTTACTAAGTAGCGGCTTAAGTATTCATTAAATATTTATGAGTACAGCAGTAACGCTTAAAGTCAAATAATTCACGATTTAGTTTTACTATAGTTTACATTTTGATTAACTTCCGTGTTCACATGTTACATGACTAACTGCGGTACTGAGAGACATTTAATGATTACTTAAGCCGTCAATTAGTAAAGGTTTGACATACTTTTGTATGACAAAACTGTCAAAACCTTTACTAAGTGTAGGCCTAAGTAATCATTAAAGCTCTCTGAGTGCGGCAGTAAGCTAACTTATGTAAAACCGATTTTGTGTTTTCTTGGAGAAATATCAATTAACGCAACTAGCTTTAATTTTACCAACATCTTACTGTTTTAAAATTAACATAAAAACAAAAAAGTCTAATGGTAATTTATTTCTATTTTAATTTCAAAACGGCACGTAGGTCAGACAGCTGCTGACCCTGACAAATCAGTAAAACTGGGACGGCCGGATGACAGTCAGCCAAAGTCACAACTGTACCTACCTAACTATACAATTTAGTAGCCTGATGCGGAGACCGCTCATTAATTGGCGGTGACCAACGATAACCTAATGTAGGTTACTTACACAGTACATGTTGATTTAAAATTCTCTTGCTAACTTTCATGCACTGATACGAATACAGCCGCTTTATTTAGATAACTCGCTTATGCTCGCGGTTTTGCCGCTTGGAGTTCGATAAATGTTGCACGGGATTATACTACTGGGATACCGGGATTGTATTACGCAGGTTATAAAATATTTGTGTGGTAACATACATTCGTCCTTACATCCTCATACACTTTCTAGAAATTAAGGTTCCAATTTGAAAATTTGCGGATCTTTATTATTCATACCCATGTTATATAAACGTCTATGTATAACCTGTCTAACCAAATTAGGCGAATAAATCGTTATTTTTTAATAATTAAACATGTACAGAAATGAAATATGAAATATTTATGAAACTTACAATATTGCTCAGATGATTGATTTTTTTTCTTCTAAATAGTTAATGCCCACGGCTTTGCCCGCTTGGAGTTCGGTAATAGTCGCATTGGTGATCCCGTAATATCGAGATTAAAAAGTATTCCTGATTAACTATCTGCGTTTCAAAAAAGGCGGAAACGATTGCATACATTCTTGAGCCCCGATGTAATGAGATGAAAATGGTATGAGTTTATAGATTCAGATTTATCAGTTCCTTACTGAAAGTTTTGACAATCTGAGAGCCGAGTTATTAGAGGTTTAGTAAAAGTGAGATTATGTTACAATCAATATGAAAGAGCTGATTGATGACTCTGAAGAAGTTGATGAACTATGATGAAGTTCTTTCAGCACTAATGTGTATTATGTTTAGTAAAGAATGTTTGAAAAGGCATTTTATAAATGAATATTAATGATTTGAACCCCAAAATAGATAACAGGAATGGATTTAACGAAAAGCCGTCCAAAATAAATAAAAATCATGTTTACACACGTAGTACAAGGTTTATTCACCTTCTATTATTATTATAATGTTGTCTAGAAATTGTGCATTCTTCAGAGGAATGTGCAAGCCACAGCCGAATCACTGACGGAATAATTATTTTTTACTTCCAAGGTCGTCAGCCTGACCAAAGATTAGTTGATCCCACAATTCAAACAGCCATCCGAAGTTTCTACAGTATCCAATGCAAGCCGTTGGCAAAATCCAATTCCAATTTGTCAAACGTGTGAGCGATCGTTGGTGTCCAGTATGGAAGCAAGTGTCGTACAAGGTAGGCAGGATAGTAAACAAAGCATTGGTCACATCATTGTTCGTTGAAATTATAAAATAATCGGGAAACACTCAAATCTTAACGGAAAATACCAACAGAAATGAGAGGAGCAGAAGTAATCGGCGGGTGTCAATGTCAGTCCACTGTCGTCCGCTGTCAATGCTGTCACAGATATATAGAAATAATAATACTAATGCTGTTAACAAAAGTATAATTGATTTTAATCGATTCGAATTCGATGCTCATTTTGGTTTTTCAGAACTTACTAATTGACATTTTCTTTATTAATGTAACTGTAATTAAATTCACCATATTGTATACAAGTATATATAGCACATTTAAATATTTTGAGTGAATTACCTAGTGCATAGTTTTTCGTGTTATCGATTAATTAAATCGTTATTGATATGAAAACTATCTTTCTCGTTTTTCTCTACTTCCAGATTGAGAATTGAGCAGATTTTAGATATTACTAGCTGTTGCCAGCGACTTCACCCGCTACAACTCGAAAATTATCCCACGGGAAGATAAAATTGGGATAAAAACTATCCTATGTGTTAATCCAGGTTATAAACTATCTGTGTACCAAATTTTATCTTAATCCGTTCAGTAGTTTTTGCGTGAAGAAGTAACACACATACACACACACACTCACAAACTTTAATATTAGTGTGATTATAAAATATAAAAAATCACAATTTTTATAGACCATACCTTGACTTATTCCATGGGGGTTCACCATTTTCCGTCTTCTTTCATCCAAATTCGTGCAGTAGTTTTTACGTGCATGAGTAACAAACATCCTCACATAATTTTGTCTCAATCTAAAAAAAAAAATATTACTTCTAAGTTATTTACAACAAAGTCGAAAGTGAAGTTAACTTGAATCACTATCATCACTACATAATTATTATAAAACTAAGTCCTCCACCACGTCAGTCTGTCCGTCTGTTAGCGCTAAACTCAACAACGACCGCACCGATTATCATGCTGCTTTCATCAATGGATAGAGTGATTCTTGAGGAAAGTTTAATATATGATTTAACCGACATCCACGCGTGTGAAGCCGCAGGCATCAGCTAGTATTTAGTAATAGGGGATCGGACAAAAAAAAAACTAATTAGTCCGTCAGATAAATTTCCAAAAAATATTGGACACGTATTTTTATTTCTTCACATAAACAAAAACAGAAGACTATACAGTGCTTCGAAAAATCGCGAACTCTTCGAAAACGGCGCATGATAGTACATTTTTTACCTACAAATGACATCACCACCCACTCGTGATCTTTGACGCGTTTTACTTTCGTCAATTTTTATTAATTTGATAAAACAAAAAACACGTATTCAAAATTTTGCGCTAATCTAACTGACGGACAAAATAGAATCATATTTTTTTGACTCAGTCCGATCCCCTATTATAGATAAAACTGTATCACTTCATACAAACGTATAATAAATAGGTGATTGTTTTATTTGCAGGTAACCTGCTGAGCGGGTAGGATGCGGCGGCATGCACCGCATCGTGCTGCTAATGGCGGTGCTCACCAGGGCCCTCGCCCCTCTTGCGAACGTTACAGGTTAATTACTATTTCAGTTAATTCGTTTTAGTTTGAAAGCACGGTTGGCGCAGTGGCCGAGCGTTTGTCAGCTGCACTGCGTGTCGCGGGTTCAATCCCCGCACGGAACAAATATTTGGACCAGGACTGGGTGTTTGGTTTGTGTATGTGAGTTTAAATGTTGTAAACGCAGCTCTACTAACACTAGTGAGGAGCATAGTTTTTTTTTTTATAGGAACCTTCTAACCAGTATGAGCTTTCGAATCAGCTGCTTTATAACTTTTAGGCAAAATAAACTATTCTTTGACTGATCAAAAGTCTATCTATTTAGGTAACAACAATATCTAGTTTGAAAGGCTTTAGGCCATAGAACGTGATGTCGGCACCTAATTCCAGTTATTTTAATTTTGGTTTATCACAAAAATCTTGTTTTATGATAAATCGACGAAAGTAATTTGACATTACACCAATTACAGACGAAAAACACCTAAGCTTAAAAACATTTGCCTAGAATATAAACAAGCTCAAATACTTTTCCTACACACAAAGAAACTTGAGATATTCCAGTGTCAACTGATATCAAAATATAAAGTCATGAGATAATGAATATTATGATTATGATTAATGGGTGAAATTGTCACAACAATAATATTAATTCAACAGTCATTGTCTAGTACCCATTAATAACAGCGCTTAGCAGCATAATAGCTACATGAGTTGGATAAATTAGTTTACTGCATTTGAATGCGATGACTGTATAAAATGTTAGTCATTTCATTTGTGGCAGTGTAATCAAATCAGTGTTTATTCATTTATTTCACTACAGTCATAAAGGGGCAATTTTATTTATTAAATAACACAAATACACTCGCTTAACCTGCTAGTTATATACCAATATTTTATATGGAGCGACTGTTAATATGACGTTCATAGCCCAGTAACGTGGTAACACAATGTCTCTTAAGACTTAACATCCATATTGACTAGTAGACACGGCGACACCAAGCTATACATTTCGAAAATAATAATATGGTCTCGCTTTATATGGATGTCCAGTACAAAAAGAGATCCACATAAACTGGCTTTGTGTAGCTTGATTGGACGTTGTGGGTACCAACAGCTTACTCTGAATCTCGAAGCAAAGAAGGGTCTCGGAAAACCATTAGTAACATGGCATTAAATAAATTCTGTTTTATGCTATAACTGACTTTTTTTTTCTAAAATAAACACTTTTATAAAATATTAATGGAAATGTTAGAAAAACCAACAATTAATTTAATCTATTTATATATTTTTTAATTATTTTTATTATTTAAATCGAGAAACTCGAATTACCTGTTGAATCCCAAGTATTTTAAGCATAGTTGAAGTATTAAATTGCACAAAGGTATAACATTTAGTCAGGTATTTAAATCTACTTTGACCTACAAAAATATTAGTTCATACACTAAATTAAATGAAGCCTTACAGTAAATAAAACGTTAATTCACTAAAAACTTACGTCGTCTGAAGTCACAGTAGAAACATTCTCAGTAATAAATCAGATGGTTTTGCAAAAGACATTCCATTTGTCCCTTTCAACTTCAGAGGGTTAACTTTTTTCTACATTAACAAAGATATGGGTACAAATTCAAACATAGGCATACGAAACGCCCGGAAATCAGGCAGGCGGGGAAACGCCCGGATGTCACCATTGTGAGGATCGGCCGGAGGACACGGTGGAGCAAACAGGGGAGGTGTGCCCCGCTTGGGCGGAGCCCCGCCGTGTTCTCGTAGCGGCGATCGGCGGCAGCGACCTCTCGCGCCCGGCCCTGATGCAAGCCATGGTCCGGGGCGAGGAGGAATGGGACGCCGTCGCCTCCTTCTGCGAAGCAGTGATGCTAGCGAAGGAGGTGGCGGAACGCGAGAGGGAGAGAACCTCTCGTCCCAGCAGCCGCGGGAGGCGCTCCGGGCGTCGGGGGTCCCGCGATGACCTCCGGCCACCGTAGACGCGGGCCTGTGGACGGTGAGTGATAGGCTAACTCGCCGTCCGTCCGTCTCACGACGAAAACAGGCCGTGTCGACGGCGCGTTCGTGTTCCACGCGCGCCTCAAAGAGATGTCAGCAACATGGGAGGGGCCCGAAAGGGCCGACGCCTGTCGGGGCCGCGGGTAGTCCTCTGGTTATCGCGGCCTCGACATAGAGGGCGAAGAAGGAACATGGGTGGTTTTTAGTCAGTAGAAGTCTGACACTCCCTTTCGCTCTGCACAAGAGCGGGAGGGGTTATTCGATGATTTTACACCCACCAAAAAAAAAAAAAAAGGCATGCCTATGTCTATGTTTGAATTTGTACTATTTTTTTTTAAATGGGACAGCCCGCCACACTATTCCCGAACCACTGTAACTTCTGAAAGCCAGAATTGAATTTTTACTAGTAAAAATTTTCTATGCATCTTGTTAAATAACTACAAGTGTGAATCAAGGATATGGTGTGTGTGATATGCTTAATCTATTAAACCCCGCAGAATGCTTAACCCCTAATTACTCTCATGGGGTCAAATCACTTTCAGATAAAAAATAAAGTACTTGCCGTGGTCAAAATTTTCCGCTCGTGTTAGCTTCCTAACCCGTGTGGAAGTTTGAATTTTCTTAGCAATCAAGTCACGGGCGTGGAAGGAGACGTCGCTGCTCTCTTGAGAGGTGACCCCGTGCGAGTAGTTAGGTAGGTAGTTACATTTTTGAAAGAGGTAAGTTGCTTATATTATGTTTTTTTTGTGTATTTTACTTCAATTTATATAATTATGAGTCCCATGTATAAATATTTGTTATATTTATGTTTTTACAGCTTTATAAAACGATATTATTCAAAAATTACGTATTGAAATGACTTTTATTTTATTCCAGAATTAGTCTGGGATAGAAGAGAACAGCATATTGTGCAGTGTTGCTTTTGATGAAAAACATGTTGGATGGTCAGATTTTGAGTCTGAGTTGGATGCTGTTATAATACAAAGTGATCAAGTACTAGTGGACCACAACTGCCCCCAATAACTCCCAGCGGAAAACCGATCGAAAAGTAAAAAAAAACATCAAATTCGTGTACAATGATACTTCCAACAGTGTTACAAAATACTTCGGAGACTTTCTAAGAATATTTGTATAATTTTGATCTCAGTATAAGTGCAAATCGTTATTTTTTATTGTTTTTTTTATTTGGTTCTTTTTTGTTTAATTAGGTACTTAACTCATGTACACTTTAAAAATTATAGAAATAACAAAGCATTTTAATAATAAAAAAGTTTAATTAACTTATTTCTTTATTAAATATTGAAAATAATTCCTCAAATTTGGGGTCACCTGTTAAAAGGGTGTGTTATATTATGTTAATACGTGTTGCAACAGATCGAGAAATAAAATACCATACAATTTTTCTTTTTTAAGTTTTCCCGTATCACATTTTTAGGCAACGAGAAATTATACACCATCATTAAAAATGTTTATTTAACAGCAGTTGGCAAGGTTTGCCAACGTGCTATGGAACGCATCTTAGGTGTAAAATTAACAGATCGTGTTCGAAACTCTACTAATAGATAATCTTCCGCCCAGGTTCACCAGGCACTGACCCAAGCAATCCACCATCGTCCACAATGATGACGCCGCCCCCCACAGTCTTCCGGAACCTCGGGTTCACCAGCAAGCCAAGGAAAGCAATGAAGCATGGGAAAGTGGACTCTCCTATGCTCAACTACATATTCGATTCATATGCAACCAGCAATAAGCATTTTCATGACAAGTAAGTTTTCAATTTTGTATTTTGTTTAGGTTTAATTACGAAAGATACGAATACATTTTTGAAATCTCTACAATTTTTAAAACCAGAGGTCAGTCCTTCATTTTATATTGACTGTGCGAATATATTTAGAATTTTTTGCTGTCACTTCACAATGGTTCTAAAATCTCTCGCTCCAAACGAACATTCTAATAACCCATTTTTTCTGCAAATTTATTTTTTAATTTTCTTTTTTCCATGCTAATTCTTAATCAGCATCGTACATTTTAATTAAATCGTGCCTCATCTACAATTCTATTCATAAATCCTTCACAAAATTGCATTCTCAGATGCTCTCATTCCTTGGCCCGGAAAATTTGCATTTGTAAATCATAAGAACAAAATGGAACCGCCTAATGAGGAAATTCGGTGATGGGGTTTTGTAGCCTGTAACTAACCAGTATAACTTGACTTTGCATTTGGCACATATTTAAAGATTGTGGCCCGTTTTCCCGTTATACAAAGTTTAAAATCGTTCTGTCATCTTCAAACGATTGCCAAGAACGATGTATTAAATAGTTTAATGATTTGTGCCAAATGTATTACGATTACTATTCTACAAACGACTTCAAACGAAACTTTTTTAAATTACCATTTTTTATGAATTTTTGAGCCGTGCCGCTATGAAGGTCCGTCTCTACCATTAAGTAGCACAATAAAAGTGATTGCAATAAACAAAATTATCATGATAAGACATTTTGTTGCAGACATTTTGTTTTATGGATGCCAGGAGAGTTTTCAAGCTATTCATTGAGAATTTAATGGCTCATTTCAAACACTTTTTAGGCATGCTTTGGCTAAAAGTAAGCACTTAAAATGTTAATGTGTTGTAGGATCAAAGTTAGCCTTTGTGTTTGCCTGTGTCTAGAAAAAGTAGTGGCGCGCGGATGTTAGGTTCCCTGATATTTTTTTTTTAATTATTTTGGCCGTTTTCTTGACATGAATCTAGACTCGTGTACTGATCTAAGCCGTACATAATTATCATAGGCCAAACATATCAGCCATTTTATATCAGAACGTGAAATATGTTATTATAATATATAAGCCTTTTACATTTGCAAAGCAGGCTCGTTAAAGAATTCATTTTTTTAGTCCCTACAAAAATATTCTTTGAAAATAGCTTAAGAAAGCCTAATGCTGAAAAGATCAAACATTACATTGGAATTGACGCGCTGATCGCAGATCAAATCTTTTAGATACTGCAGTAAAATTTTTTTGATGGCTTTCTTACACGCTATTTATTTCTGTCGCAAGACCTATTTTGTGCGATATCTTGCTGTATTCTAGGTACAGAATAAAATCTATTGAAAATGTATCTCATTCATTAACAAAAATATTTCTCAGAATACATAATATGAATTTCAAATAAAGAAGTTGCACGGAATCGTGATCGGTTGGAAGGCATGGAGGGAGGCCTTTGCCCACCAGTGGGACAATATGGGATAGTTATAATAATAAAAATCTTCTGGCTTCCGAGATTCTATGGGATTTTCAGGGGACAATACAACCGAGATAAAAGTATTCTATAAACGAAGTCGGGTCACATTCTACCTGTAAGCTGAGTGCTAAATACGTTAAGTAAATAGTCTAGAAAATGTAACAGACATTTAGAGACTAACAGACAGACACTGACAAAGTTACTTTCCCATAATTATAACATTAAGAGTATGGATTATTTGTAATAGCCGGTGTACAGACAATTTTACCTAAAGAAAGGATGATAGTGGCATGGCAACTAAAGCATTTTGTTAATCTACAAAAAACACGGAAGCTTTTACCCCAAACACGACCCAAACAAAAAACTTTACTAAACAACAAAGAACTTCCAAAATCTTTATACCGATCAAATAAAACATTTTGGCGTGAAGGAACACGTTCTGTTAAATACTGAAACTAATTTCAGTAATACTGACCAACGGTATCTCATTTGTCCGCAGTAATGAAGATCCTTTTCAAGCCCAAGTCAAAGGCTTTTGTTACACCGAAAGCTAATCTTGTTAGAGTCTGAATTAGATGCTCATGTTGTGTTTGTGATAGTGATATGAAACGTGTTAATGAATGAAGTGTTTGGTTGGTTAATTTGGTTATTTATTATCGTGTCTATTATAGAAAATTCTGTTTAATTATTGTATTGTATCGTAGATAAGTTTTGTTGCTTGAGCTGAAGCGATGAAGGTATCAACGATTCACTCACAGGTTAGTAGTACCTAGTAGTGTAACATTTGAATTAATAACTTAAGATGTATGAACCAGATGTATGAATGTGGAGCAAAAAGATCTTAGCAGGTGGCGTTTTGTAGATTCCATATACCTACTCCTATGAGACAAAGGCATTAGTTTATGGATGTACCTTTTTTTTGTAAAACTCCTTTGTTCTATGTTTTGTTACTCCTAGCGCGGCAGTATCGGTCAGTTTACTGTCACCTTATTTTAGAACATTATGAAACTTGAAATATGACTGTGTTCCTCAAACTTATGTAGCAAATTGTTGGGCTTCAAGTTGCGTATAAACTGTACACACATATCTCAAACTGTTCGTAGCGTTTGCAACTTACCTACTCAGGACTCGTGTACCTACTGAGTTAAATTTTCATTTTGACCGTACCGAATATTATATTACTTATACAAAGGGATACTCGTAATATGTATAATTTCTACCAAATAATATTTCGTCAAAGCCCGGAACTTATAATTAAGTAAACAGTGACCCAAAATAATTACATTACGCCCTTTGCGATACTCGTCGGTGTGAGGTGCATCCCTTTAATTTGAAAGCGTATCACGTCCATACAAAAGTTACCAGTTTGAATAAAATGAGGCTCGACGGGTCACACTTTTTCTTTTGTAAAAAAATATACGGCGTCTCGACCTAACATATGTTGGAGTTGTTCCTTTTTGTAAATTAGACTCGGAATAATATCATAACTCTCTCTTTATCCATCTGTGGGATTCATTTTTTGCTTTTTAGCTCAAAAATGGAGAAAAGATACTTGGTATATTTTTTTGTTAGGTTTTAGATTAGGTTTTTTTTTCTACGTAAGTAGACATGTTATGCCTTTTTTTTTTTGGCGGGTGTAAAATCATCGAATAACCCCCCTTCCGCTCTTAGGCAGAGCGAAAGGGAGTGTCAGACTTCCACTGACTAAAAACCACCCATGTTCCTTCTTCGCCCTCTATGTCGAGGCCGCGATAACCTGTGGACAACCTGCGGCCCCGACGGGCGTCGGCCCTTTCGGGCCCCTCCCATGTTGCTGACATCTCTTTGAAGCGCGCGTGGAATACGAACGCGCCGCGCGCCGTCGACACGGCCTGTTTTCGTCGTAAGACGGACGGACGGCGAGTTAGCCCATCACTCACCGTCCACAGGCCCGCGTCTACGGTGGCCGGAGGTCATCGCGAGACCCCCGACGCCCGGAGCGCCTCCCGCGGCGGCTGGGACGAGAGGTTCTCTCCCTCTCGCGTTCCGCCACCTCCTTCGCTAGCATCACTGCTTCGCAGAAGGAGGCGATGGCGTCCCATTCCTCCTCGCCCCGGACCATGGCTTGCACCAGGGCCGGGAGACATGTTATGCCTTAGCCCATTTTCTGGTGCCTCTAACTGATGATACTATGTAAGCCCGATATTCACATTTTCATTTTGGATCGATCTCATATTGTATCGGATACCTATTTGCAGCGTAATAATTACTTGTTTATTCATATAAACACAAAGTTTCATGAAGTAGTATATCCCACGTAATTTAGTATTAAGCGTAAAAGTTTTTTTGTTTTCAAAAAATAAATAATAATTTTATCAATCGTATTTTTTTTTTGTTTTTGGTTTTTTTAAGTTTATTTTTAGTTATTCTTTGTTGCACTGTACAATGTGTTAGGCTAAACGAAGGATATATTGAAGTAAGCTATTCAGTATTCGAATCTCGTTCAAAATGTGTAAAAAACTATAACCTTAATTTGTGACATACTTGTAATTGTGCCATGGTCGCACGACTCGCACGCTCTCCAGATCTCACTTTATTAAACGTTTCTTATTAGCCATTGTCCTACGACAGTTTTAAAATATGAAGGGAAAATGGATTATACCTAAAAGTCATTGATCCGCGCACATTTTCTGTTATAAGCGCAAGGGATGCGAAACCTTTGTGAAATGTTGATTCCTGTCTGTTATTTATCAGTATTTTTTTTATTCATATATTTAATAGTATCATGTTAGCATGGTATTGCGGGTTTCAATACGTTCCTTGTTCATACTAACATACTGTAAACTCAACTATTTTTGAAGTATTCACTTATTTGTCACAGCTTTACATACTGGCTAGACTAATAATAATAATAATAACCAACATTTTCATCATTATTTAAAATATTATCATAATTTCTATCACAATACAATAAAATGAGACAAAATTCAAGGAAATACCATAGAAGAAAAATAAATGACATATGTCAGCCCAAAATTGCCAAAATGAATGTGAAGAAAATTGTTAAAGTATGATCAAGATATTATGTTGACAAGATCTGCAGCTGCAGCAAGACGTGCACGCCCACCATCCCCGGACTCGTCGCTCAGCTCCGCCTCGCCGCCGCCGGAACCCAGCCCCATCGTGAGTGCTGTGACACCGACCGCGGCAGTCGCGTCGAGCTCGAGCGACGAGTATTTCTCGCTGTCCCCGACACCACCACCTGCTCGGCGACGGAGAGGACGCCGGCCGCCGGACGGCTTAGGACCTCGAGGCCCACCGGCTTCTGATAGGGTCCCAGCTCCCGGCGGAAGTGTGCAGCGCATGCGATGGACGCAATCCATCAACGAGAACGTCATGCGCTCATACTATGGGGCTACAGAGGGAGGAAACAACCTGACCGCGTACCGTGTTCGGATGCTCTCTCTGTTTCAGGTACTTGAGCCGGCTGTCAACGTATCGGCACAACGACTGTCGGATCAGGTGCGAGTCATCCAGCGTAATCGTATGTTGGATGACACCGTACTTGATCGCTTGCGGACTGAAATGCAGAGTAACCATGTCATTGCTACGCCGTCACAGGTTGTGGTACAATCACAGTCTACCACGCCACTTATTTGTGAAAACGACGTGAGTAGTGACATGGTTACTAACGTAAGTATCCAGTGCAGTGAGGAAATGAGGAGTACTTTGGAGGGTGCGATCAGAGAATATAAGTTCATGACACCCGAACGTAGACCACGCTTACCTCGTTTGCCCATGCATAACAGAAATAGGGCGCTGGTGGCTGTTCTGGATTCGCAGTTGTCAAGCTTTTTTGATAACTGCGATAACCTCAGTGATGCTCATTCAATCCTCTATTGCGCGGCTGTAACGGCATGTCGTGTAGCTCATGTCAAATTTCCGGATGACAGAGCTACACGACCGAAACCAGCCGTACCGGCATGGCAGTATAGGATTGAACGACGCATTGCTGGGGCCAGGGCGTTCATCGGCAAACTAATCTGCTTCCGGGAGGGCAACAATCGCCCTCGAGTGATGCGCTATGTGAGACGGGCGTTTACGGGGACTGATATCAGTCCTCAAGACTACATGTCCCGTGTCACAGAGCGCATCGACTTCTGGAAGCAGAAAGTGTATGCATGGGCAAACCGTATTCGTAGGTATAAGCGTCGGGTGGAACGGTACACTCTAAATCGCACCTTCCAAAGCGATGAAAGGTGGGTTTACAGAGCATGGGAGCGACCGGACCAAGGTGTGACTGACACGTGCCTACCGGATGATAACGCCATGTGTTCATTTTGGCGTAACATCTGGTCGGTACCTGTCAGTCATACCGAGGGTGAGTGGACTCGGGACGTCGAGCGAGCATGCGATCCAATAACAGAAATGGGGGCAATAACGATCAGCCCCCAAGATGTAGGTTGTGCAGTTCGTCCGTTGCCAAATTGGAAATCACCAGGACCGGACGGACTGCACAACTTCTGGATTAAATGGTTCACAAGATCGCATGCTTGCTTGGCAACCCTATTCCAGTTAGCCTTAGAGTCAGGGTCGCTACCAGAGTTCCTGACGACTGGAATAACTCACCTGCTCCATAAATCGGGTAGTACTGCGGAACCCAAAAATTATAGACCGATTACGTGTCTTCCAACGGTCTATAAAGTTCTTACCTCCATTTTGAGAGCTAAAATAAATAAACATATTAACGAGAATTCTATTATGTCTGCTTCTCAAAATGGATGTAGGAACGGGTCCCGTGGTACTAAGGAGTTACTCCTCATTGATATGGCCATTAGTCAACAGGTTCGCCGTTTCCGAAAGGATCTGTCGACATGTTGGATAGACTATAAGAAGGCCTATGACTCGGTGCCACATACATGGCTCATAAGGGTGCTAGAGTTGTATAAAATTGATACAACCCTGCGCACCTTCCTGATGTCGTGTATGAGGCAATGGAGGACAGTCCTTCGCTATCCAGGATGTCGGCAAATCCATAGGAATAGTGAACCGGTAAGAATAGAGCGGGGTATATTTCAGGGCGACAGTTTGAGTCCACTTTGGTTCTGCTTAGCCTTGAATCCTCTTAGCACGCTGCTGGAGGATTCAGGTCTAGGCTATCGGTTGAAAAGAGGTGGTCAGGTTATATCTCACCTCCTTTACATGGATGACCTGAAACTCTTTGCCCCCAACGATTTGCAACTGATGGAGCTATTGAAGGTCACTGAAACTTTCAGTAACGCCATCAGGATGGAATTCGGTGTGGACAAATGTGCGATCATGCATGTAAAGCGAGGGGGGATTGTGGAATCTGTGGGAACCCAGCTCACAGATTCCATAAATCTTAGATCCCTCTCAGCAACCGAAACCTATAAGTATTTGGGTATGTCGGAAGCACTGGGCATCAACGTTGCCGACATGAAACAATCGTTGAAGGAGCGCTTCTTTGGCCGCCTGAGAAAAGTATTTAATAGTCTTTTATCAGGCGGAAATAAAGTGCGAGCCTTCAACGGTTGGGTCATGCCGGTTTTGATGTACTCTTTCGGTATACTCAAATGGACTCAAACAGAGCTAGATGCCCTGGATAGGCGGGTCCGTACATTGTTGACGACATATCGAATGCATCACCCACGTTCTTCGGTTATGAGACTGTATATCCCACGGAAGTGTGGAGGTCGAGGCTTTTTAAATGCTAAGACTCTTCATAATCGTGAGATATGCAGTCTCAGGGAATATTTCCTAGAAGCCGACGTGGGGATGCATCGAGATGTTGTAGCAGTGGACAGGGGCCTTACCGCGCTCTCCTTGGCTAAAGAGAATTGGCGCAAACCTGTAGTGCTTGACACTAACGACCGCATGGAGGTATGGCAGAGTAAGGAGCTTCACGGACGCTTTTTCCGGGCCCTACACGGGCCTGATGTAGACTTCCTAGCGTCCGTGGCCTGGCTACGTTCCGGGGAACTCTTCGGAGAAACCGAAGGTTTTGTCTGTGCAATTATGGACGAAGTTATGATGACCAATAACTACCGGAGATTTATTGTGAAGGACGGTACGGTTGACATATGTCGGGCATGCCACCGTCCGGGTGAATCAATCCGTCACATTATCTCCGGGTGTTCTCGTCTGGCTAACGGAGAATATTTACATAGACACAACCTTGTAGCCAGGATTATCCATCAGCAACTTGCTCTGCAGTACAACCTTGTGGAATCAGAAGTGCCGTACTACAGATATGTGCCCGACCCAGATCTCGAAAATGGCCATATCACACTGTACTGGGATCAATCCATCATCACTGACAGGACTATTATAGCTAATAAACCTGATATAGTGGTGGTGGATCGATCAGAGCGGCGCGCAATGATCGTTGACATAACCGTCCCGCATGACGAGAACCTCGTGAAAGCCGAGAAAGATAAGCAAATCAAGTATCTTGACTTGGCTCGCGAGGTTGTCGACATGTGGGATGTGGACTCAGCGATCATTGTACCGATAGTCGTTTCAGCCAATGGCTTAATAGCCAAGAGCCTCGACCAACACCTGAGGAGGCTCTCGTTAGGCAGCTGGATCAAGGGCTTGATGCAGAGAGCGGTACTCCTGGACACGGCACGCATTGTTAGGAGGTTCCTTTCTCTGGAGCCCTGACCGCCGGTAGCTTGGACCCTGTTCCCGATACCGGTGGGCTACAATTTTTTATATTTTTAAATGTTTTTTTATTGTTTTTTTTTGTAAAGAATATTTAAAAATGTAATAAGTTTGTGACAAAATAAATAAAGGGAATAATAATAATATTCCACAACTATCATACAACGCCATCTAGTCCCAAGCTAAGCAGAGCTTGTGTTATGGGTACTAGACAACTGATAAACATACTTATATTTTTCTAAATACATACATATTATAGATAAATTACACCCAGACACAGAACAAATGATCGTGCTCATCACACAAACATTTGTCCTGGGTGGGAATCGAACCCACGACCTCCGGCATAGCAGTTAGGGTCACTAACCACTAGACCAACAGGCCAGTCAAAACTAAAACTCGTCTAAGTACGTAATAAACTTACTGCATGAAACATGTTAAAATCTTCCGTTCATCAAAACCATGCTTCAAAAATTTGCTTATAATTTATTCTTTATTTGACGGCAAATATAAACAATCGAATTAAAGGTACTTCCTTCAGTCGTAACTCCAATTAGTTTATGAAACGTTCATAAAGATTATCTCAATTTTCAACAAGTAATATTCAACAATAATTTTAACAATAAATCAAATAGATCCCACAGTGCAATAGGAATGTTTACTGACTTAAAAAAAATGTGATTCTAATTAGTCCGTCTGTTAGATTATCGAAAAATATCGGATACGTATTTTTGTTTTATCAAATCAATACAAATTGACGAAGTTAAAACGCGTCAAAGATTTGAGTGGAGGTTGGTAACGTAACTGACCGCTAAAAAATGTCATACAAATGTCTTAAACTATGTCGTCACACGAGTTTTTAAAGCACTGTATCGTCTTCGTTGTTTGTTTTCGTGAAAAAAGGAAAAATACGTGTCCAATATTTTTTGGTAATCTATATGACGGACTAATTAGATTCTTTTTGTTAACTACCCTACAAGACGAGGTAACAATATTTTCTGATTTTTTACATAATAACACACAGGTCTTCCCCCAAAGGATAGATGGTACATTCACATTTCGCCAGTAATTTTTAAACACTACTACTACTAATACTTTAATAGCACTAAGATAATTCTGATGGAAAACTCCAATGACACTTTTTTTTTTTTTTTTTTATTTTTTTTTTTTATTTTTTTTTTTGGTGGGTGTAAAATCATAGAATAACCCCTCCCGCTCTTGGGCAGAGCGAAAGGGAGTGTCAGACTTCTACTGACTAAAAACCACCCATGTTCCTTCTTCGCCCTCTATGTCGAGGCCGCGATAACCGTTGGACTACCCGCGGCCCCGACAGGCGATGACACTTTGCCTGACGAGTGAATCAAACTTAGTATCTCTTGCTCAGCATTCGCGCTTACGACCATTCCACCAATTAGCTAGTCAAACATTTTTTAATATAATTCGATCCTTTATCTGAAACATAGCTCTTGTCCTGTTCTACGGAACGTTAAATGTACTGTTGAGCTCAATTTATTTATATTCTTTCTTCACTCGAGAGCATTAATGATAAAATTCAATTAAGTTTTGTTGCCCCATTAATTTTGATAAAACAATGATCATGTCACGCGTAAAGCTCAATTAACAAAAACAATTAAGCACAAACGTTTGTAGCAATCATAACACTTTGAAAATAAAATAAATGTGTTTTCTTTTAATGCAATAAGAAAAGTTTGTGGAACGAAATTATTTATTATTTTCCTCTTTGTGTAGTCCGTCCTTTATCCCATTTTAAATATTAGGTTGGCAACCTAATTTGCTAACGAAACCAGAACGTGCGTGTGCGGGAGTGTACTCGTGGTTGTCACCTGTTATAATTGCCTGAGGAACACTCACCAACAAAAGTAATATAACTAGAGTGTTTATGCACAACCTGGTCTACTTTCAAGATACTGCTTACATTTTATATTTTTTTTTCAGAACTATATTATTTAAACACGTTTGTTTAAAAAAGGTTTTGTGGTTGTCGATTCACTTCTCTAACCGAGAATACTGAATCCAAAAAACTGATTAAACCAGTTAATTTACTGAAATTCAACGAAGGAAATTCTTGGGCCAAATTTGGGATTTTAATCATCAAACTTAAACAGAATTTATGTGTAATTTAAAATTGGGGCCTGATCTCTGAAACATAATTAAGTAACTTATTGACGCTTCGTGACGGTTTGTGTAAGGTCCTTTTAGATCTTTGGTCGTTCTATATTTAGGTGGGCCTTGCAAGATATGGGTGGAGAATATTTTGCCATTTGGGAAAAAGAAAGGTCAAGGGAACTGTTATATGTAGAGTTTAAAGGACGTTTATTTTTATTCTTATTTCTTAACTTTTATCGATTCTGGACCATTTCTGAAAACATCTTCTTCTTTCGTGAAAGCCGGTCATTGAATGTTAACCACAGGGTTAGTTTTCAATGACCGGCTTAATTATATCAAAATAACAATATGGCGTCGCACTCCGGACAGGCCGGATAGGGACTAACACTATGATTTGTGGTATGACAAAATCTGAGGAACATCGACTTTCCAAGTGAGAATGTCTTAAATACCTTCATTTCTTGAAGCTTGAGCTTGGTTTATTTAAAAGGATTTTTTAATCTATACTGAAAATTAATGTCAATTACCTTATATCTATTGAAGTTTCTACCTTTTCTACAAAACGTATTCGGGATGGAGGTTCTACCGGAATACTTTAACAAAACAGTTATAATATACGTTTGTATTTCTCTCCACGTGTCACCCACTCAGTCGCTGCATTCATGTTGTATTTTTTTTTAAACGTACTATTTAAGCTATTCATTAATAACTCATACCATGAAGGTAGGCAGAAACTACATACCACCATTTGATTCAACCTACATGCTACTCATATAAACTAAAACATTGACAAACCAACCACCGCAGTAAACAAATAAACATAATATCAAAGCAACATAGGGAATAGGAACAGACAAACAATATGTCATTGAATAGGAATTTCCTAACGCGTTCATACGTAAAGTCTGAGACAACACAACCCTCTCTATAAAGCCAAAATTCGATACAAATCCTTGTTTTATGTATGCAAATATTGATCCGAATTAGATAGAACCTTTCGTACACTTAGTTGAATAAACAAGAGCTAGGCTACCTAACAGAATGGGACCTTTAATCCCCAGAATTGTTAAATGCTTTTACGATACTTTTGGGTTGTAGAAAAAGTACCCTTATTTATTCAGCTGTAGAAATCACTAGATTGTATTGATTGTATTTTTCCTTTAAACACATAGAATAATACATACAAGAGCAGACTAAATTCAAATATAATTCTATAGAAAGTACAGTCAAACTAGTATATAAGTATATTTTGAAGACGGCCTTGAAGTCTGAGCACCGTCGGGGCTGCGGGTCCCATTGGGGCTATGGGTTGTTTGTTGTAAGAGATACCGCGGCGACATAAAGGGCTAAGAAGGAACATGGATGGTTTTTAGTCAGTAGAAGTCTGAAACTCCCTTTTGCTCAGCGCAAGAGCGGGGGCGGAGGAGTTATTTGATGATTTCCCACCCAAAAAAAAAAGATACCTCTATAAAAATACTTACGTGTTTTGCGGACACCGTTACATACCTGTCAGTGTCCACCGCTGATCTACAATTAGTTCATGTCATACTTTTTAATAATTTTAACGCATCCTATAAAATAAAAAATTAACAGCACCGCAGAAATATATTATATTTCAAATCCAAGTCTTTTTCCGATACGATATTTATCTGTAATAAAGTCTACGAAATACTCGCACTAAGAACACGGGTCACTGCGCATTAGATAAGAACAAAAAAAACCCTTAAGGTTGAATTATTATTTTCTTTAGCAAAGTAGCTACCTATCACAGGAACCTTTTGAATATTTGAATTGTCCTATGTAAATACTACCGAATGTCTAGACTTGAAATCTACATAGAACGACTTTGTAAAGAAAAATATTACTTATAGAACCCAATTATTAAAAACCGTTGATGAACTGCTATTTACTTCCCTTACAACCTTCAGTTTTGTTTCTTTGCGATTCTATTGATGTCAGGAACTGCAGCACAGTCGATGAATAGGCACCACCGCGCCCACTGACGGTCGGTCAATTTTCGACCTTGTCTTATTTTTCGTGTGGTGAGTGTTTAACCTGGTGTCTGAATTTTTCTACCACCCGTGGGCCTCTGACTTGGCTTTACATGCCGTTGAGAAATATCTCTCAGGCATGCCGGTTTGGCTGCGGGGTGTTGTAGGAAATACCGCGGCCTTGACATAAAGGGCTAAGAAGAAACATGGGTGGTTTTTAGTCAGTAGAAGTCTTACACTCCCTTTCGCTCTGCCCAAGAGAGGCGGGAGAAGTTATTTGATGATTTCCCAGCCCCCAAAAAAAAAAGCCATGCTGGTTTCATCAACTTTATTTCTCACGGCGTATGCTTGATTGTTGGTTGGCTAAGCGTTACACTTCTCTGTGTCCCATTACTGCAAGATACAGGGGGAAAAGGGGGGGGGGGGAAATAAACACATACATATTTCCGACGAAGGTAGGTAGGAACTATGTAAGGCCACATGACGTGCGTCTTCTTCTTCGTCTACGTTTGTACCTCCAGGCCACAAATTCATATACAAACACTAACTGTTGCTCGCGACTTCGTGCAAGTTGAAATTTTGATGTGTATGTGTGAGACTGTCTCGTAGGGCTTGTGGACTATTGAGCATGACGTCCTGCGTTTGGTTCTAGGGTCGGGCAAAGTCTTCTTGAGTTCTCAATAGACCACGGAGTCTAGACGAGTGGCTGGTTGATGGCAATAGGCTTGCCCTCTATTACATCGAACGATTACAGGCGTGATGTTATGTTTATTACACAAAATCATAATGAATTAAACACATCTATTTCTTTTAAATTACTCCGTCCTTTAATGAAAACCAAATTGTCAAATTCAAAGTACGTGCTAATTAATGTTTATGGTTCTTGGTATTTGACTCAATGAGACTAAAACATAATATTCATAATACCTTATTTTTGATCCAGATTTCGTCCCCCATCATTTGAAGGCACCGCTGCTGAAGATACAATCATCAACGCTGATACAGGATCAACTGTTATATTTGATTGTAAAGTTACTGCTTTGAGAGATAAAACGGTAGGTAACAATTTTTCTTACTTTAGCATTAGAATTTATTTTTAGTGACAAGATTATAATTTAAATGTTTTGTTACAGGTTTCATGGATACGAGTATCTGAAGATGAAAATTTGGAGCTTCTTACAATAGATCTGGATACACATACGACAGATTTTAGGTAAGCAACTAAGAAATACAGTTTAAACAACCGACTTCATATCACAACTAAAAATGAAAAAAAAAACAAAAAAATTGCAAAAAAAAATACCGACAACCAACTTAAAAAAAACCAAAGAGAAAAATAAACTTCAGAAGAAAAATCAGCTTCTGAAGTCGCTGAAAGCTTGTTTAGATTTAATTTTATGCCACCGACTTTAGAAGCTGATTTTTCTTCTAAAGTTTATTTTTCTCTTTGGTTTTGCAAATATATTTTTTTTTAATTTTTAGTTGTAATATCTACAAATATTCACTATGCATTTAACATTCAACCAAGTAACCTAACCCTTAACCTTCAAAATTCCCTTATTATTGCTTTCAACTCCTAACCTGTGGAAGAGTAGTACCTTTCATCATCAGATCATCAACATGAAGTGATGACTGCTAGATGCGAATACTTGAGTAGCGTCAGAAATAAAAAGCATGAAACATGTAAGTAATACGTGCCTATGAAATTTGAGGCTTTCCCTCGATTTCTCCTCCTCGATACCATCACAAGGTCCTGGTTCCTTATCATGGAACTACCCTTGAAATATTTCCTTTCCAATAAAAAAGGAATCATCAAAACTGGTTCATAAACATCGAAGTTATTCGCGAACACACTTAAGCAAAAAATAGGGGATCGCACTGGGTCAAAAAAATATGATTCTAATTAGTCCGTCAGTTAGATTATCGAAAAATATCGGATACGTGTTTTCCCCCTATTCAAAAAAATATATTCATAAAACGAAAAGTACTCTGCCAAACTATGTTGAATTTCTATAAGACCAAAAGGCAACTATTCCACATGAAACTAAATATGAATCACGTGAATCGGATCAAAAATGTCAGCGTAATCGGTGTACATACATAACAAAAAAATACCGATCGAATTGAGAACCTCCTCTTGGGAGGTCGGTTAAAAAGCAGTCATTGTGTATACATTATTATAATCGATGAGCGTAAAGAGAGTTAACCTACTTCTGCATATACACTTGTGGAATACTCGTATCTCCCCTGCCGATGGCTAATATCCACTAGATTGGCCGCAGTGACCCAAAACGATCAGGATGACTATATATTATAATCAAAGTAGAGTCAGTTTGACTCTCTTTAAGTACCTGTTTAATTTACCATGACTGAATAAACAAAAACAATTTTCAGATCTTTATCAGTAGTTTTACTGATACTATTGTAAAAAGCCTTACGGACCATGATTTTATAACATCAGTGTCCAATAAAGTAAATTAGTTTACAGAACACGTAAAGATGACGAATCAAAATGATTTATCTCACATGAACTGTCATAATATTCAGTCAGACAGCGTCCATTTTGAAGTAGAAATGTTACCCGATTCATGTTCTCTTCTAATACACTTATCAGTTATTCAGTAGCATTGAAAGCCGGAGTCCATTCTCGGATACACAATGCCAGCGCGGGTTCGTACAGAGGACTCGTCCATAAATATAACTTCTTATTTACGTACGCCACAATTCGAATAGGACGTGTGTTTGTGCTAAAATATTGGTTGCGTACGAAATGGGTCGTTGCTATCAGTAGTTTTTGCGCAAAACATTGTTTTTACTAAAAGTAAGGTATTTCTTCTCGGTTCAAAAACATTTCGGCTTATTGATTTATTAATTTATTAACGGAAACGTACGTTTATTAATTTATGTATTATGTTTACAAAATAGTATTATCCTTTTTTTTTACTGTATTTTTACTCTACCACAGTGCTATCCTTTTTTAACCCAAAGGTTGACTGATAGAGAATGCCTTGTGGCATTAAGTCCGCCTATGTACCACACTTGTACATGAAGTTTAAATAAATAAATAATTAACGTTAGATAACGCAAGTTTGGCTTGGACATGTAACTAAATACGACAGTAGTGTAAGTCCTGCTGTAGTTTACTAAATTATAAAGACATTCCCATATCCAATCATTTTATGTTTCATTCAAAGACATTTCAAAATACCTTCTCTTTCAGGTACAGGGTAGACTTAGCTGGTGAGAACTGGAAGCTAGCACTAGCAGACGCAAAGGTCCACGACTCAGGTGTATACTGCTGTCATGTTTCCACACACCCTCCCATGCTGAGGCGGTACAAGTTGACTGTGCATCGTAAGTTCTTATTAGGATATTTATGGCTTGTCATCAGCATCATTATTTCAGCCGAAAGACGTCCACTGCTCCCCAAATCTCGCTATATTGACCGGTCCCGTACGTCTTGCATCTAACGAATCTCCCACAACCATGACCACGGCACATAACCTTGTAAACCACTAAATCTAAGTCTTATATTTATTCTCCCATTTACTGACGAAACGAAAGAAGTACGTCAGTTTTGAGGAAAGGGGAATCCATTATTACATCATCATATAAAACATTGCTGTAAAATTGTTTACGGCTTCTTGTAGGCTCTGTATCGATTTATTTTTTATTATCATCTTGTCTGTCTATTTGAAGAAATAGAAATGGAAGACTGTTCGGATCTTTACATGAACTTGTAATTTCGTCATGGTTTTAATTCTTAATGTTACTGAAAACGAGGTCTAGAAAAAAGAAATCTATGAGCAGTAACAATATTTGGAAAAACATTTAAAAGCTTACCAATTATCAGTCCTGTTGAAAGTCGTTGCAGAATAACGAAACGCATCAATTACTCCTTTTTCTTCTTAATAATCATGATTTTAGATAAAACCACTTGTTAAATAATTGATTTAAAAATGTTTTTTTATAAAAAAAGATAATAATAATAATTATAACATATAATAGTTATAATATTATAATTATATAACAATTATGAATTAATTAAATATGAATTAATTTATGTTTAATTTTAATTAGTTGTTATTAATTTTATTTTTTTATCCGCAGCGCCTTCAATAAAAATGAGTAAAGAAGCATTTTTAGAAACAGGGGAGACGTTGTCTCTCAAATGTGCCATCCTCCACCTGCATCCAGGCGAAGCGGTTCCAGAGATGCACTGGTATCGAGGGAACACCACCGTGTCCCTGGATGAAATCCGGGGCGGAGTACTCATTGAAACTGATACGTTGACTTTGACGAGTCAGTTGCAGGTAATATTTTTTTTAATTATTTTTTGCATTTAGACTGGGAAGGACATGAAAGATAAACTAATAAGTTTAATTTCTCTTATTATCAATTTTCTACCTTTTATACTACTACTCTTTTAAACCTATGGATGAAAAGTAGAATCTGTGTGTTTGTCTGTAGCTTATTAGTCCCCAAACGAATAAACCGTTTTAACATTGGAGCATACGAATGGTTCACACAACAAACACACATGGTTCCTAATCCTAATTGCAGGAATATTTAATTAGTTTTAAGAAATCACCTTTTGGTTACTGCTGAATTTATGATACCAGTTTGCGCGTAGATGACATTTACACCACATAAACATTGCCCTTCTGAGTAATTTGGGTAAAAACATCGGATATATTAGTCACTTGTTTGAAAACAATTAGCAACTTATTCTAAGAATCTTCACATTTTATAATAGAAAATGTTTGTCGTTGAATCTAAATGTCGTATTTTAAATGTAGTAAAACAATTTTCATGTGTCATAATTAGGTACTCAAAAGGTCAGACGAAGGTTCTCTGGACAGATGTAGCCTGTAGGTGTCGTCAAATATGACTAAGTACACAATTATATTATATTCTATTTCGATTTAAGTTAGTTTTAACTTAACCATAAAACATAAAGTTAAACTTATTCTGGAATTTTATCCTGAATATTGAATGTAAGAATTTTTAAAAGTAACAATTTCTTTTTTATAGTAAACTGAATTCTAACCTTTACCCTTACTTACGGCTATTCTACGTCTTACCTTTAGCCGTCTCCGCATTGAAGTTACGCCTAAAATAAAGCGTTTTTGACCTCGACCTCTTTTCAACGCACCTGTAGGAAAATCTCCAGTTTATTGTGTTCCAGGGAACATTGTTTCCTTCCAAACGAGGCTTTATAGGCTTTTCACGCAACACGGTATAAATAAAATATCGAAAAACCATCGAGACTAGCAAAGAATTGAGAATTTTGCTTTTAAAAGTCAGTCAAATGTGAATGGAATTATTAAGGGCAGGATTATCTAAAAGTGCTTTCTTTCTGTAGGTATTTTGTTTTTTGTAATGAAATCAAAAATAATGTTTTTTATTTTTATTTTAAGGGATATTTTTACCCGACTACGGCGAAACCAAAAGGAAGGGTAATGATTTTGGCAGTCTATGTATGTATGTTTGTATGTTCCATCGTAGCGCCTAGACTACTGAACGTATTTTAATAAATAAGGTGTCAATAGATTCGTAAGAACAGCGCGGGTAACATAAGCTATATAAATTTTAACAATTATTTTCTTGACGGAAGTTAAATGTTAAAATGTAAGCTCGAAAAAAATTAAATAGAGATAATCATAACATGTTTGATATCAACATGTTGTATATTATATTATAGTTCGACTGGCCTGTTGGTCTAGTGGTTAGTGACCCTAACTGCTATGCCGGAGGTCGTGGGTTCGATTCCCACCCAGGACAAATGTTTGTGTGATGAGCACGATCATTTGTTCTGTGTCTGGGTGTAATTTATCTATAATATGTATGTATTTAGAAATATATAAGTATGTTTATCAGTTGTCTAGTACCCATAACACAAGCTCTGCTTAGCTTGGGACTAGATGGCGTTGTGTGATAGTTGTGGAATATTATTATTATTATTATTATATTATTATAGTTCAAGTCAACTTATACATTTAAATTGCGGGCAAACAGTTCTCGCGGTCTAGTCTGCGTTATTTACTCGTACCTATTATGTAAATAACAAACCAACATTAAGTAGAATATGACATTATGTATTAGAACGTATTTATTAAAAACCACACAAATATAAAATTCAAATAAAAATTAAGTTTAAAAACTAAAACCCGACTATCAAAAAACGACAAATCGTCTTGTAAGAAGATAATTTGATAATTATTATAGAGGACAGTCTTAATCGCATGCCACCTTGCTAATGGCATGACTTCTGTATCAATGAGAACGCCATGAAGGGGCATCAGGCATCGGTGGCATGCGACTAGGGCTGTCCTCTTTAATAATTATCAAATTATCTACTTAGTTTACAAGACGATTTGTCTTGTTTTCTACTTTTAAGACCGCGGATTTATTAGTCTGCGTTTTTTTTCGTAGTCGGGTTTTAGTTTTTAAACTTAATTTTTATTTGAATTTAATTTTTGTGTGGTTTTCAATAAATACGTTCTAATACATAATGTCATATTCTACTTAATGTTGGTTTGTTATTTACATAATAGGTTTTTAAACTTAATTTTAATTAAATGCATATCTGTATAATTTAGCACACTAGATATCTCCACTAATGAACTGAATGCATACCAGGTAAATGAATGCTGTGCAAAAAAACTAAACATGTCATCTAAATAAACAAATAAATAAATAAATGTCTTACAAAAAAAACTAAAAAAGCTCACAAAACGAGATGACCTTTTTTTATCGAATTCACACCAACACTGTGGTTCGTACATCGGAAAAATACGAATTGTTTATCAAAAATACTAACTTGCACTCTAAATCGTTCAGGTTAGGGTTATGTTAGGTTTTTTTTTCAGTTCAGTCAAACAGTTCTGCAAATACCATTAAAGAGTTTATTGAAATTGATTTATGGTATATTATTATTATGGTTAAGTTAAAACTAACTTAAATTGTGTACTTAGTCATTTTTGACGACACCTACAAGCTACATATGTCCAAAAAACCTTTGTCTGACCTTTTGAGTACCTAATTATGACACATGAAAATTGTTTTACTACATTTATAATACGACATTTAGATTCAACGACTAACATTTTCTTTTATAAAATGTGAAGTCCGCATCGCTGACAGCCGGTAACGTGCCCAGAAGACTGGCAGCATTGCCACGTAGAATGGCAATGCTAATCCTTTGACCAAAGAAAGAGACAGCCCTCTGGTCGCGCGAACTGTCGACTAGACGGCGAGAGATTTCCTTGAAAAGGAGACGCGCACTCCCCATGACCCGAGCGTGTCGACTCCAAACGGCTTCAAACTATAATTATAAATGAGTTATAGTATTTGGGCCGCTTGAGGGTCTCAGCAGCTACAGCAGCAGCACCCGCACAGCCCGCCGTGCTTGCAACGTGAGATGGCGCAAGAGTGTCGACACAGGTTGCATCCCACGCCAAAGGCCTACCCACCTTCCAAGGCACCAACGTCATGCCATCTGGTCTCTTCCCATCGTCACGTACCAAACCGTTAAGTTCTAAAACCGCTGGTACACCGCACCGGCACTGGCAAGGGCTCGACGAATAATATTGTTAATGCTGGCGTGCGCGCAATGCGACCTGCGCTCCTGTAGCGGGACAGGCCATGGTGTCCGACGCTGTCGACAGCTTCACTGCAGTGACAACGATGCGGAGCAACACAAGGTGCGCCTTAACGTAAACTCGTAGCGACCCGAAAGGTTGAGTCATCAATCATGGTGCTAATGGTGGATGACGGGAGTGCCTGAAGCCACAAGCCCGATTCCCACTCACCCACAGCCAGCTGACAAACACGCTCCAGAGTATTGATTGACGTGTTTAAAGGGTATGACGTACAGTACTACAGAGTGGCTCGTCCCACCGTCTCTGGGAGGACAGGTTGTCGGCAACTCCGTATTGGGACAAGCCATTTTTCAAGCGTTCAACGCATCGGTCAAAAACGGTACCTCAATATCAACCAGTGAGGAAGAAAGAATATTCCTGGTTAATTTTTCGGTACCGTAGATCGAGAAAAGAAAAGCTGGTAAACTAATACTTGAAATTTTGCGGACTCCGAGACCACCCAAGTGAATGGGATGTGAGCTTGCTGCCAAGCTCGATCGTCCAGGGCCACATTTTGTATCGAAGTTAGTGTGTTCCTGATAATTTAGTCTACTTTTTCTAAAGCTGTGAATGCTTCCAAAGATGAGAGGAGCGAAGGTTTTACGTAAAACAGTATCAGGTGTATTTAGGTTTGCCAACGTTAGAACAGTAGAATTCCAATTTATCACAACAGTAATCGTGTTCTTTAGACGCACACAACAATTTTATTTAAGTACAATATATAGCCTCTGAAAAAAAAAACAACTTAGTTACCTTGAGCGACACCCCCGAGAAAAGATCCCATTACCTATTCCAAACCAGTATAAAAATAACTTAGTTAATTCGACGTGCCCATTTTCCATTTACGAAAAGCCTAAGGGCAAGTTGTATCTTTCTAAAAATCTCATTGCTTATTTACGTTTCATCAACTGTTTTTCCTAAATTCTGGGGGTTTAGAAAAAAAATGTGTTAAACGAACCAAATGAGGGTTAGTTAGTGAGGCTGTCCCTCACGGGAATGTTGTAATTATGTCTGTAAACGTTTATTGTCGAGGAGATAACAGGGCGTATGATATTTACCGTATGATAGCCATGAGTTAAGTGGTACGGCGGGGTGGGGGCTCTGTAGTAGCGTTCATAGAAATTTATGTATGTGTGTTTGTGACAGAACTTATAACATTGATTGTGAAAATAAAAGAAATATGAATCTACACTAATATTATAAAGAGATCAGGTGTGTTAGTTTGTATGTAGAGGGCCTTCGGAACCAAAATTAAATGATCTAATTATAAATTTTTTGTCACTGATAGACAGTTACATTTATTAACATGCATAATAGCCGAGCTATCTCAATTTTGCAGACGAATTCGTAGTATGTGTACTGTGCTTGTATATTAATAAAACGATTTCTGCCACCAATTTAAAAAAAAAATAGCAGTGGCAGAGTCGAGACGGTGGCAAAAGTCATCGATAGGCCGTGGATCCCGTAATTTGTTTGTTAAAAAGTGTATACATGTCCCATTATTATGTCCTATGAGTTCTCAAAGTAAAGGTTTGAAACTACATAAAACCTAAAATTACTATCAGTTAAGTAATTAACTTAGTCAAAAAGAACTGCTAAATCTATTAGTTTTTATAGCCTATATGCTCGTTAATCATAAATGTGTGCTCCTTGCATTTTTCGGGACCGGTGCCAAAGTTCACCCCATTTAAAAGGCTGGCTAGGCTACTTAGCTAGCCTATTAATTTTCCTGAATCCACATTGCTATCAGTGCCACCCCGACCTGCAACTACACCCTCAAGGCTCAGTAATTCTACCTCCCCGTTTGGTCTAAATTGCCGCAATATATTTGCGGGCTGGCTTAAGTGTAAGTGAGACTTAAATATTCTCTCTTACTTTCGACCTAAGTGGTAATACAAAAATGCAATCTTAAAAAAAAGTTCAGATAAAACGTAATGGTTTAGCCTGAAGATATGCGTCTATTACACCCTGTTTTATTATAAGCATTACATTTTTTTTTTTTATATTTGCTTATCTATGTTAAATTAGTCTTTTTGTGTCAGTGTTATCTTGGTTTACTCCCAGGGCTTTTTTTTCCCGTGAATTCTGATAAACGCGGGTGGGTTACAAATGTACACCATATTTTTAAGCCACTGTACCAAAACAAAATTATATCCCACTTCTGTCGTCAGGAGCAAATAGTTTTTACTTAAGAAACTATTATTGCTAGAGTAACAGAGAGAAACTAGCTTATTGGGAATTCAGCGTAAGATATGTCTAGTATGAAATTAATATACCATTCAATGTACCCCGATATACCAAGTTGATATTATTTACCATTTGTATCACATGTGGGGATGAATCGAATAAAGATCATCCACGTTTTCCCCCTTCAGAATATATTCACATATTTCTAAAATTCTATATGTTTATTGTGCCTTATTTGTGGTGTGTGCTTGCTCGGAATACAAATACTAAAACGGGAAGTAAATACACGTAGGTATTTATTTTGTCATGTAAACGAAAAGATATTTTTTCGTGTGACTAGCAAAAGTCAGGTATTGATAAGAATACTTTGTTTAAAAATGTATTTGTTGACTTCCTAATTTATTTAGTGGTCGCAAACGATCGGGTTGAATATGAGATCTTGCGTCCGCGATATTTTTTTCAGTTTAGCCAAAATGTTTTTTTAGGTTACGTGGCTCGCCCTAACTGTTCAAACGGAAGTCACTTACAAAACTCGCTTAGCTCGGCAACTGTTATCTAGTCGCTACAAGACTCCCTGAAGAGATCGAAAAGGCGCTCCATCTAGCCAGCGCCTATCAAGGTTGCATATGTATATAATAGCCATGAGTGTTACCTATTCTGCGAAAATATACTTACATAAAACATCGTTGTGGATAAAATTAATTAACGCGGTAAATAAGTTTAATCTCATATCAGAAATTCGAATGCCTACAGACCAGACAGTATCAAGCATTAACTCTTGGTTTAATAGGTAAAATAATATCATATTTCTTTATAAACTTAAGTATCTGATTATGAGTTTCTGCTAAGACTTCAACACATTCGGAACACATAATTTATTAGGCCCATTTTATAATAACAAATTTGTGAAATCCGAGTTTTTTGAGGCTCTAAATAATCAAGTGCTCGACGACCCGTATAAAACGTTTGCAAATTCTGCCTGATTTGATCAAATATTTACACACCAAGTATTTGTTACAGTTCGTAGCATTTTAATTACAATAAGTTTGTTTTATTACATGATTCTGTTTTAATAATAAAACAGAGTAGGCAGATATATACTCGTTGTTAAATTAGATTTTCAACAATCTACATCAGTAGGAAAGTTAAACCGTAGAAATACCGACATTTGTGATGGTAGTTTTCTCG
The DNA here is from genome assembly GCA_932274075.1 of Diarsia rubi. Classification (NCBI taxonomy): domain Eukaryota; kingdom Metazoa; phylum Arthropoda; class Insecta; order Lepidoptera; family Noctuidae; genus Diarsia; species Diarsia rubi. The sequence continues at coordinate 5,561,011 of OW026433.1, forward strand.
GTGTTTATGTTTGCTTAAAATGCAGTATCTGTGATTCTAAACGGGTTAAGCAGTGGTGTAACTAATAGTAGGTATACGCACATCTTGCAAGTTAATTTAAGTCCCATGAAATAGGGGCGAGCCTATTGCCATCAACTGGGCACAAATCTAAACTTGATAGCTACTACTGAGAAATCTAAACTTGATAGCTGCTACTGAGGAATTCATAACCTAACCTAACATCTCTTAAGGAAAAACCAATAACACTTTGCCAAACCTGGGAATCGGACCAAGTACCTCATGGTCAGCAATTGCACTTACGAACTCTAGACCAACGAGCCAGTACATCTCTCTCATCTTCATATCTGTCAAAATCCGATTCCACTGTCCGATTCTCAGTTGGATTGACCGTAGCTTTAATAATGCTTTATATACCACACCATGGCGGGACGAACTGGATGTCTTCCTTGAGAATTGGAGAGACATTGTACTGAATCGTGACCGTTGGAAGGAATGGAGGGAGGTCTTTGCTCAGCAGTGGGACAACATAGGCTAGCTATAATAATAATATATAAATACATAGATATAGGATATGGAAGAAAAAAAATATACGAAAGAAGAGAATTCAAATACGATCGAAACACCTAGTTCATGTTTTCAACTTCTAACACACATTCGCCACTAGAACACATGTAAAGACGCATCTTTGTTCAGGTGGCGCGGCTCAAAGTGGAGGATGCTGGCAACTACACCTGCGCTCTCGTGTCACCGGTGCAGATGAAGGCTACTGCAAGGGTACATGTTTTGCAAGGTTAGTACAAGAGGGCACATCACTCGAAAATAATTATACCTATCAATATACAAGTTGCAGTCTTGCATCTTCGTCAAAATTCAGGATATTGTTACAAAGGACAAAAATAAATTATCAATTTAAATTACAACACCTGATCAATAGTTAAAACAATTTAACAGTATTTCCGAATAATCGTTTGTGTGTGTGTTAAAGCACGGTTATAGGGCGAGAATCAGACGGGCCGTGTTTTAACACTGATGGTTCAGACGTACCGATTTCCGTGTAATAGAAAAAAAAATAACCTACCCATTTTATTATTGATTCGTGTCAATAATTATGATCGTATAGTTACTTTCTCAAATTTGACGAGGATGCAAATCGACACTCAGAACAAATTTAAACAAAAAAATTGGCAGTTACGACAGTCAGTTTAGTTTGAATTTTTAGTTACTTCGCTCTCACTGGAAACATAAATTAAAACTGCTAAAGTGAAGGCCTAAACCAGGGTTTTAAAATCAAATTACTTTACAAGTTATTTCTTTGAAGAAGAAGTGAAAAGATTAAAAATCACTTGCTTTGCTTGAACCACAAAAATAGTAGTCGTGTGAAAGACAAGACATCGTTCAATCGGTTCAACTTTGAGCTCAGACGTTTCAGGTCGAGTCAAAAAAAACTAAAATATTTAGCAAATCTGCTTAAGTAGACACGAGAGTTGCACTACCACCATGAACCATATTGAGGAAAGAGCTTAATACTCAACAAAGTGTGAAGAAAATAAAAACATCGAACACTACAAAATTCAACATGTATGCTAAAATTGCTCGAACAAATGAGGCGACTACTGGAGTTCACGTTTCGGAAGATTAGACACCTGTGCCAAAAGTGGGCGATAAAATAAACAAAATGTTACTTTGTTGTAAGGAATTTGGTCGAGTTCCAAACGATATAGTCTTTATGTTACTTTTTGTCCTAAATAGGGTTATTTCGAACAATAAATTGGTCCTTTGTGTCGTATTTACAAATAAGGATAAAAAAGTCTTTCTTCAGTCTTTGTCTGTTTATTCATTAAAAGAATATATTGAAAGAATTCTTGTATCTTCTTGGTAAATATTCTTTATTCTAAGGCTTTTATTTAAAAATGCATTGTTATGCATCATTAAACTTATTCGTACAAAAAGTATATCACCATCCTAATAACTGTTCGAACTATATCATCAACTTGCGATAATTTTCATTTAATTTAGGGTGATAAACGGTGTATCTCGATTTCCGGCAAAACTACAAGTCCTATAGAAAAAAGTTGCAAAGTTGTAGGTAATGAAAAGATCTATAACTTTGGATTTACACATTTTTCTCATAACCTCAAAATGTATGTGAAAAATTCAAATGGCTTTTAATTTTTATCTTTTACAGTTTTTTTTTTCACGAAATTATGAAAAACATGCATTTTAATGTTCCAAACATAGGTACTGTAATTTATTTGATTAAAAATATTTATTTTTCACCTCATTATTACTGTCAATGCTTACGAATGACTGTCGGAAGTAACTGCTTAACGAAGCAGTTAGTCCTTTTTTATTTATTTTTATGGGACTAGCCCGCCACACTATTCCCAAACCACTGTAACTCCTGTAAGCCAGAATCAACAGTGGCGACCACGAGAAAAGCGCCGAGATAATGAAGCCCGACGAAGTCCCAGAGAAACGATTTAACTGTCTTGGATCCCGCAACGAAATTATTCTGAAAAGAATAGCGGAGGAGTAGGAAAAACATAATTTCCACTTCCCTCCATATCAGCAGGAGACAGAACAGAACAAGGCCAATAGGCACACAGGGACGTATACAACTTTGATAAGCCCAGTTGCCTAGTAGCCGTGCTTGTCCGATGCAGAGAACGCCTGGAAAATGGCTTGCCCGAATACGGATCGGCCCGAGAACCCGTTTTCCTAGAGACGACGGGATGAGCCGCTCTGCAGGTTTGTACGGAATAACCTTATTAATATGTCTACCAATACTGACCAGAGGGCATAATGTACAAAATTACATACTATCAGTGACAACGACCAAAAAATAATAGTTGAAATCCGTTTTAGAGATACAAAACCACTTGAAACTGCGAAAAGCTAGCTGAGATTAGCTGCTATTAGATAAACCTCGATGGAATTGACACTGTCGCATAATTGCAAATATTAAATAGATACTTAAAGGCGAAATAAAATTAGAAATCAAAGGTCTTTTCTCAGCACTAGAAAGCGACAGGCAAACAACAGCAGTAATTTATTTTGTTGCCTCTACAGAGCAACAGAAAATACCATCTGAGTCCGGAATTCGCGTTTTACAAATGACAGCTACAAGGTTTCTACGTTCTGCAGTTTTAGTGCACCAGGGCCTGCAGTCTGTACAAAGATAGCGATCCTTTACGACAAAATACGGTCGCAAAGCTATAACGATGCGAATTTAAGTTGGTAGCTAATACCGGCGGGTCGCGTCCGGCTCACGTCCACCTTAAATCCGCATCGTTATAGCTTTGCGACCGTATTTTGTCGTAAAGGATCGCTATCTTTGTACAGACTGCAGGCCCTGTTCCAAGATTGAGTCATAAAGTATTTTCATGCTTATATTCGACACCAATACACCAATTGTATACCTGGATAGTTTTACTGTGTAATCACTGTGTTGCATCTCATATCAGTTCTGATTCCATAGCTGATATTGAGGAAGTTTTGCCACATTGATAAAGTTTTGTATCGAATTGTCTTTTCGAATCTGAAGATGTCTACATTTGGGCCGCGGGAAGTCCACCGGTTATCGCGGCCTCGACATAGAGGGCGAAGAAGGAACATGGGTAGTTTTTAGTCAGTAGAAGTCTGACACTCCCTTTCGCTCTGCCCAAGAGCGGGAGGGGTTATTCGATGATTTTACAAACACCAAAAAAAAAAAAAAAAGATGTCTACATTTTATGTTGCCTGTTATGTATAGGACTGCAGTTTCTATCAATGGTTTATCAAAGTCATATAGAAGGAGGATCCCAGACTTGGTCTTTGACAAAGATTTAAAAGTTTAAACTCAAGGTCGGCCAACGTGCAATGGAGCGCAGCATTCTAGGCGTCAAACTAACTGACCGTGTACGCAACACAACACTGCGCTCCAAAACACAAATTGCTGACGTTGCTCAAAAAGCCGCTAAGCTTAAGTGGTACTGGACAGGGCACGTCTGCCGCATGCCCAATGAGCTGTGGGCCAAAATAGCCACTTTCTGGAGCCCTGACACGGTCAGAAGGCGTCGCGGTGGACCTCGTAGAAGATGGCGAGATGATCTGTACAAGACCAACGACCAGTGGTCCACATTGGCCTTGGATTGAAATAACTGGAAGTCATGGGGAGAAGCCTTTGCCCTGCAGTGGGATGATACAGGCTAACAGTATCAGTATATAGAAGGAGACGTAAGAAAGTAATTACGAACTCCGCCTATCGTAGTCTGCTGCTGGGCCTGTGTCAAGCTGCGCTATAATTCTGTTTTTCATTTTTGTCGGCCTATCTAATTACGTCTCACGCTATTCAATCGAATATAGCCAGCCCTCAGCCAACCTACACTTGATTGCTTACTTTTACAAATTCTTCTTTCTTACCGTCCGAAGAAACTTTGGGTATATCCCGCTGAGCGACAAAGCGAGCAATAAAGGTATTAATTAAGTACCCATTCACCTAAAGGTGGTGGCTTATTACATCATCTATAACTCTAGATTGATCTCCCATCAATTCAGCCACAAGTAACGGTAGTATGGTTGGTACCTTAATTATCCTTAATCAATCACCTCGCTTCGCAGGTTGATTGGTAACACAGCTCCTGCCTGTCTCACCGACCTAATCCCCTCTACTACTTTAAGTATTAGAAAACCATTACTGCGGGGTTAATATTTTTTAATTCAAGACCACAGAATTACGAATTGTCACGTCCCGCATTATTTAAAACTTTATTAGTTCGCAAAAAACGTACACCGAAAATGGTTCATCGAGGACATTATTAAGAAATGTCTAAGCTTAATGAGGTTTTTAATGCTATGTAAATTTGGCTCCAACTAGACTCGACTGTAATACTCGGTAATAAAGGCAGTCATTTATAACAGGAGAGTTCTAATATCATGTCGTTAAGTTAGTCTAAATATACAACTGGCATCTGCTTTGTTTTGCAAGTATTTTCTCTCATATATAATTTAGAAAACTGTTTAACACTGTAGTCGTGTTTATTAAGGATTGTGATAATGAATGACATCCATAAGTTGCCTTCGTCGATGTAGGTCAGTAGTTCGTTCGGGAGCAAGATTTGGAGGCATGGTGCGTAGATCAGATGTCACCTCATAACCCCGTGGTCATTTACCCTGATTTCATCCAGTAAATCTAACAAGAATGTGTAGGAAAGGAGCGATGTCACCAAAGATTCTTCTTCCAGATAAAAAATCTCCCCTACGTTCACAAAAATAAAACTGTGCAAGCTGGTAGTTGTAGATAGTTTACGTACAAAGAGCTATAGAATAACACAGATCCGTCTAGTGAAGGACTACACTTTGAAGTTTAGCTCGACTTAGTACTTTATCTTGTAACATCTTAAATGGTGTGAAACGAGCAGTACCAACCCGGTACGGTGAGCATTCACAATAGCCTATAGAAACTCAAAGCATCCGCAATCTTAGTTTGGATACTTTGACAATAATACGAAATGAGTGTGATTTTAATTAAAATTGACTCGTTGTGTGTATTTATTTCTCTTGTTTCCATATTTTCTGAGCCTGTACGAAACTAATTGACACACGTTGAGATAATTAATGCCTTTTGCTCTGGAGTGGTGACCGTGAACCGGAAGACGTTGTGTTGGAAGGTGGTGGTGAAGGTTGCGAGGATCCGCAGGATACGAGACTCTCGGTACCGGTCAATGTGGCGACACTTAGAGGAGGCCTTTGTACAGAAGTGGACGTCTTTCGGCTGAAATGATGTTGGTGTTGAATTAATGCTTTTGGTTTTTGACATTTCAACAACTTTACCATTTGTCAGCGGGTATTAAGCAATGAATAAGGAATTTTCATCAAAATGTTACGAAATCGAGGTTCAGTTTTCTCAAGAGTATTTTTAATATGGCGATTTTCTTAATGCTCGTAAATGCGGCAAATTGGCCTACTATAATTGATTAAACGTCGTAAAACTACGCACAAGTAAATAACGTCACGCCGTAGATAAATGGGTGGTTGCTCTACTGTAATGGAGAATGGGTCGTTTATTTGTTAAGAAGTATATGTCCCATTATTTTGTCAAATGAGGTCGCTGGCTAAAGGTTGAAAAACTGCCTAAGAACGCTGTAATAGTATATTATGAAAACTCGTTAGATTTCAAGATCAAATAAAATTAACGAAATACTGAAACCAATCATGCCTGCGAAGTTGTGCTTGATTGTATAATTATATGTATATCATTAGCGTTAGCGTTGGTCAGTCGCCACTTTACTCACACCAGTTCTAAACTGTATAATGCCTTAGATAAGAAAATTAAAATATACCCTATGACTAGGAATTTGCTTAAAAGGAATGTGACCACCTGGCTTAAATCCCTGTCCTATGATGAGACCGAGCAACTTTTAGTCTCATAAACATGGTAGATACCTACACAAACACACACACACACACACCATACACAACACACATACAAATACACACAAACACTCACACACTCTACATATAAATTCATCCACATAGTGTACATTCAATTAAATTACCTTATATATTTTTTTTCTCATTATTTTTTATATTATTTTTTAATTTAGTTAATCTGGAACAATGTCTATGTGTATAATTTTGTATTTTGAATTGGGCGTTGATAGCTGCGCTACAGTATTTTACTTTTGTAGTTATCTCCGTTTTTCTTTTGTATCCTGTACACTTAAGTTGTTCCAAATAAATCTTATTTTATTTATTATATGCTTAATTTGGACCTGTTTAAGTGGGCAAGTTTATTTAATATAATAATTGCGACTTGGCATCCTACCATGACGATTTATTTTCTAATGCATAGCTAATGTGGTGAAGCATACAGTACTCAAATATACTTCACTATATTCTGCAGCACCACGATTTTATAGATCTAAATATGAACAGTCTTAAAACTCGAAAAACTTTTGTAAAACAAAGTATGTAAAATAAAGATGTTATTCCTAAAAAGGACCAATACTATACACCATTTGAAAATGGGAAAATGTAAAAGAAACTCAACAAATAAAATGAAAAAAGGTTAGTGTATTTATTAGGTACACCTCTGTCTTACCCTCAGGGTATTACAGGTAGGATGTTCTGATATGTATTCGTGATTTTGATCAATCGTTTAGCTCTAAAAGTCTGCTTTATCCACCTTGTTGAGTCAATATTGAAACGGAATAGAGATTAAATAAGAAGCAAAGTTTAGTAAAAACAAGCTAAAGTCAGTTAATTATAGAATAGGTACCTCGGGAATACTTTGTGGTGTTTGTTTCATGTCTTTATTTACTACGTATCGATGTTATATAATCAATAAATAATTGTTAAAACAGAGCAGTGATGGCTCAGTGATGGCGACCCCGACTTACGAACAGTGAGTCGTGGGTTCGAAGTCAGGCGCATTACTTTGTGTACCTAATTTATTTCATCACCATTGCTCTAAAAACGGTGAAGGAAAACATCGTGAGGAAACCGGCATGTCTTAGAAGCAAAAAATTGGAAGACATGAGCCCCATGACATCTACTAATCCGCACTGGGCCCGCGTGGTAGATTATAGCCCATCCCTCTCCTAGAGAGGAGGCCTGAATCTCTACAGTGGGAACATTATAGGCTGTTGATGATGAAATAATTGTTATTTACTAAATTTATTTATTTATTAAAACTTCATGAACAATAGTAGTACAGTCGAACAAGATATTAAAAAAGTATAAAGCCAGCTAACATGTATTTACTATTAAGATTACACGGATTTATTGAGAGACTGAAATCAAACAGTGCATCGTTGATATCAGTCGTTTAATGCCATACGCCTTATAAACAAAATTGCAATCAATATTGTAAGTGTGCTAGAACTCGTGATGAAATGTATTGCCAGTATCGATTTCTTGTAAACACAAACATTCATGTAAAGTGAGGTAATTATTTGTCCTTATAATATTACAAAAAAAGTTGATTTAGTTAAAAACATTAACACAAACCAAACAGTATGTGTAGCAATGTCTGCAGAGCTCAACATTTTAGAAAACATAACATATGCTGAAAGAAAAAATTAAAAAAACAGAAATACCTATGCAAATTTTGCTTCTGTCTCTCCAGTAGGTGACTGGTAACTGTTATCTACAAAATGTCAGTGTTGTCGTCGCGACATTCTGATGTCAATGTTGCCAACATGAATACTTACAACTCAGTAGTCAGTCCTCGTCCATTTTAAACGAGACAACTTATATTATAAATACATAATATTTCAGTCTCAATTTTGTACATATTTTGTAAAACAAATAGTTTGAGAGTCGATGAATTCGTTGTAAGTATTACAAAAGTAAGGTTTGTGATCGACATTTTTTTTGTGGTTAGCGTTCATAATGTACAGGATTTGTATCGAAGTGCTCTCCTCGGGTTTTATCAGATTTGACGTTAAGAGGGTTGCGCTATATTTGTACTTTTACTTAAAATAACAAAAGAAAAGGGCAAACCGACAGTTGTTAGTTTTCCGTCTATTAAGACATGAGTGTAAACGTGTTCAATAAAAGGCGGAACGGGTTTAATATTAAGTTATGTGGTAAAAACCTTGCTCGATTTAATATTTTTAACACGACTCAAATCCTCTAACTGCGGTACTCAGAGATATTTAATGATTACTTAAGCCGTAACTTAGTAAAGATTAGACATACTTTTGTACCACAAAACTGTCAAAACATTTACTAAGTGATGGCCTAAGTAATCATTTAAGCTCTCTGAGTGCGGCAGTTAGCATTAGTTAAAGATACCTCATTCGCCAGTTATATTTAAATCCTATGTAATTCAGGGCGAGTTTATTAACATGACAATCGGACATAAGTATATAAAAAAAAATTGTTTTGTTCAACAATCAGGAGTTATGACACACACTTTTATACAGACGGTGACATTTTATATCATCATCATCATCCTCTGGCCTTATTTCGAAGAGAGTGGTGGGCTGTAATCCACCAGTGCAGTTTGGTAGATTCCACATGTCTTTGATTGTTTTTGTTCAAAGACATGCCATTTCCTCACAATGTTTCCTTCACCGTTTTGAGAGCAGCGGCGAGGAAATTATTACACTAAGAAATGACTTTGGCGGAATTCTTTCGGAGACAATCAACGACTATCGATTAAACTCACTTAGTTCCCGCTGTATTTAGAGCGCTGTCCATTTGTTGTAACTGACACCTGATTTCCTGTGTCCCAGATAACTCGCTAAACAAATGTAGCTAGGTCGAATACAACGCAATGGAGTCACATATGTGAAAGTAATGGATAACATCAACCTGTTTGATAGGCAGAAAAGGCTATGCTGCTCTTACTTTTTAAAAGTTAATAGCTGTTTGACCCCTAGTTGGACGAGTTCGTAGGAAGTTAATAACAGCCACTAGAGTCAATCTTTTTTTTTATTTTTTTGGCGGGTGGAAAATCATAAAATAACCCTTCTCGCTAATGGGCAGAGCGAAAGGGAGTGTCAGACTTCTACTGACTAAAAACAACCATGTTCCTTCTTAGCCCTATATGTCGAGGCCGCGGTAACTTGTGAACACCCCGCAGCCCCGACGGGCACTAGAGTCAATCTTAAGGTTGATTTGCGCTTGCCTTATTAATCAATAAATGGTTGACCAAGCATTACATGCTGAGTTCCCTCCGTACCTCGAATAGTACGTTAAGCCGTTGATCCCAGTCGTCATTTTTAAGATCTTTAACAGGTTGTAAGTAGCCTGAAAGTCTGACAACCAGGAGGTTAACGTATTACCCAGTACTTACTGAGCTATTTTCGTATCCACCACGGCCACGTTTATTGCAGTGCTATTCAGGTCTGAAAAGCCTTCAATGTTGTAGAGATCAGATAGGTAGTCGCTCAATGTAAAGAACTGGTATTCAACCCCAACAAAGTTGGTGACAGCCTAGAAAATTGATGACACATGGTGATACTGTTGCTAATACTTGTACTAAGGGTAGTGAAAGAATTTTTGGAATCAGATTAGTAGTTCCAAAGTTACTACCTACATCAAAACAAAAGAACCCTTAACGCAAACGAAGGGCACTTGTTCTCCCCACCACTGCGATCGTTATTTTGTTCTAGACCATACCTGGGAACCCCCTAGTTACGGAGATATTGGGGGTCAAAGTTACAAATTTTGTTTTGTTGTAAATACTAGTTTTTCCGGTTATAACTTTACTTAAACTACCTCAATGACCGTTTTACTATTCGAAGCATCCACTAACACAATGTTGTAAGAGTGCTACATTGAGTTTTAATGAGATTTTTCGACCCCAAAAAAAAAGTCGACGGAGCAAGAAGGGGCGACAAATATGATATGTACTTATGTTGAAAACCGCACAAGCAAAAAACCAATCGGTCGATCCAAATAATACCCCGATATGTGATTTAAATGTTTCGGGACGGTTCAGTTGTTTAAAAAAATCTGCTGAATCGAATAGACTACCCGAAAATATACGTGGCACCCCTTATAGATACTGTTCCTTGAATTAATCGGGGAAATTAATACTGCAATTCTTCAATTTCATGTTTAATGATAATATCAATGTTGCTGACACACAGGTGTCATCTCGGTTATTTGGCAACGAAAACGTTGAACAAGCTGTTGATAAATTAATAATAATTGTTGATTTCAGGAACGGTCCAGTTTTAAAAGCTTAATTATATGAAAGGCAATTAATCATCCCAATGAATATGGAAATCCGTGAAAAGTGTACTTATGTGTGCTTTTGTAATATTTCGATATTTTCAAGCGTCAACTTGTAACTGATGCCTGTTTGAGCATCACAGTCGTAATACAGTAGTGTATAATAATACACCATGTTAGGACTATGATTTATCAAGTAAGGATTACACACACAGCTTAACGTGATTCGTTTCAGATGATGAGATATTATTTTAGACACCCGACGCGTTTTGATTAGCTGACAAACCTAAACATTCATTTGATTTACACATTTCAAAGTGTTAGTTGTTGTTTGTAATATTTTATAAATAAAATAGTGGTTTCAGCGCGCGAAAAAACACTAATCCAATGCCCCATGTTCTGTTACAAGAGAATGCTCAGGTTTATCAACACCTCTACAGTACACTGTAAGGAGCACAACAGAACCGTTGCATTACACGGCTCAATTCCTCTCTCGACTCACCTGGGAAATACCATAGCTTTGACCAAAAACAGTATTCTGAGTTCCTCTTTTGTTCGCAGGTTCAAGTCTGGCAGAGTTACAAAGCGGTGTGAAAACAACCACAAGCTACTTGAGTCTGCTACTAACTTCGCTATTGATAGCACTTGGTACGCGGTATGAAGACATAAGGTGACCTAATTAGAGGATATGGGGAATTCGTTTAGATAGACTGGGTAGCATGAATTAAACTTTAGATCATCCTACTGAATGTTAAAATTACACTAACTATTACTATAATATACTACGGTACTTCTACGTAAGGAACAATTTTGGGTCGTGGTAAGACCTACGGACAAAAAGACCTCAATCAATTCAATAATAGAATTAATTAATTTACATCCTTCAATTTATTATCAGCGCCACAAAACACAAATAATCTGTAAACAAAACCTGTATTCTTCATTAATTTTTCATTACAATTTTCAATAGTTTCCTAGTAGTAGGTAGAGCAAAGCGGAGCAATATTATATTTCACAAAATTTGCAACATCGCGTCTATTATAATATAATATATATATATATATAATATTCCACAAGTATCACACAACGCCATCTAGTCCCAAGCTAAGCAGAGCTTGTGTTATGGGTACTAGACAACTGATAAACATACTTATATATTTCTAAATACATACATATTATAGATAAATTACACCCAGACACAGAACAAATGATCGTGCTCATCACACAAACATTTGTCCTGGGTGGGAATCGAACCCACGACCTCCGGCATAGCAGTTAGGGTCACTAACCACTAGACCAACAGGCCAATCATAATATTCATATTACCCTAATTTAATGCTGTCGTACCGAAATGAAATTCGTAATTCAGTGAACGTCGCACAAAAAGCAGCAAGTAAAGTTTTGTTCATCTTTCTGTGAAACACGTTAGTGGGTACGTAGACTAACGAGGTCGGTATCCCGCCGTGGGGCTAGTCGGGGCCAAAAGAACGTCCTGCTCCATTAACGCCCTGTTCCGGTCCGTAACCACCTTTTGTCTGAAGCCCTCTTAAATATTCACTGGTTTTCAGTATCGAACACTATATTTTATGTAACATCCGCTGTAGCGAAGTAATGCTCTTTAATTTTCCTTCGAACTTTTTTTCACAATTTTTCTGGAAAGCTTTCAATGGTAATTACTGATAAAAACTGTGATGAAGTATCAGAATTGCTTCTGAGAGATCTTAGGGAAGAATATAAAAAAAATCTTCAAAAATAACTCGCTGTGTGCTGTCGTTTAATTTTATTTTCCTTCTTCTCAGAGCATAAGGAGGACATGTTTAAAATATGACGTCTGAAATGGATTCTGTTATTCTATTAAAAAAAAAACAAATTCTTAAGATAACATTTATTTTTGTTTAAGCGATAATAAATAAATAAATTACTTCCACACTTTATGTGAGTTTGCCTCATAAAAATAATGCCAAAGCAAATGATAATTTTATTTAGTAAGTCTATCGAATTTCAAAATGTTCCTAATTCCATACGAATTTGTTTTAATCTTAGCACCGAGAGTTTAATTAAGGTGGAGGGTTACTGTTATGGGTTATTCTAAAAATTAATTCATGCTTATCCAGTTCTGGTGTGAGATCCTGAAATGAAGTTTGAACCGTCCAAAGATCTTTGGGTATAAGGACCATTAGTGAGAGTGTATTATACTTTGTACAAAAATATATGTATGTGTAATATAGTTATATATTAACAATATTATTCAATGTTGAAGTCAGACGGTTTTCAAGTAATGATTCATACTTTTGATTTGGAACAGAAGATTTTTTGTGTACTGGATTTGACTAAGCTAATACTTATAATGTGTTTTTAGGAAATTGTTTTTTTTTACTTGTACAACTTCAAACATCTGACCTATAAACCTAAAAGATCAGTCAAGCAGCGTGTCTCATGATGTCCTTTGATATCACTTATCTTGACATTGAATAGATCGGTCAAAACATAAAACATAAATAAATTCAGGAGATTTTGTCCCAAATTTATAGTGCTTCCAATTTCATGTTTTATGGACCCTTAAAACTTAATGAAAACAGCCCTTTATCAATTAATCTTTTCCGCGATTGGGCTCCGGTATTCAGCTGCATCCAGATGAACTGTAAACCGAACCTAACATAGGGGCTAAAGGCTAGGTAGATATTGAGTTCGCTCCTTGGCATGAAATACTCTTAGTTTCTATAACTATTCAATTTATATGGGATCTGCAAGTGCATAATATTCTCAGTGTGATGCGGTGATGAGGGGGATCTAAATATTTATATCATTGCCTTTTTTTCAACCAATCTGTATTGTCCCGTAGCTGCGCAAAGGTCTCCCCTATTGCGTTCCACTTATCCCTGTGTGTTTGAAGCTACGCCGAATCTTCCACAAATGCCTGTTGGTCATCGTCTGAGCGGTTTCATGGATTCACTTTGCGACGATGCCCGTCCACTTACAGCGTAACGTGGTGACGTCGCCGACTTCTTCACTTTTAAAACCGACTTCTAAAAAAGGAGGAGATTATGTATTTCACTCAACTGGCATCTTATATTTTGTATTACACCCTCTAAATATATTATCATCTAGTTCTGGTAACCGACTGACTTCCAAATCACTTCTATAGAGGATACATATCACAATAACTCTTCATATCAATTTAATGCACTATCACTTTGTCTACAGATTTTATTTACTTTAATTGCTTAATATGTGAATACTCATATCTTTAAAAACTATAGGTTTATTTAGAGATTATATGAAATGAAAACCATATCGAACTCTGTGAAAAAAATATTATACAAAACTTGACAAGTGTTTACAGACCTAGATAAGTATTTTTTTAATTAAAGTAATTTATTTAAGGTTGGGAATTTTACTTGAAATAATATATAATAACAGCTAGCTTTTTTTGCTGAAGACAAAGTTATGTTAACATAATTATATAAAGAAAATATCTTAAAGGCGAGCAAAAGAACAAATATGTTTTTATACAGAAACCAAATTGTAAATGGTATTTCATAGAACTGGAACCTGTGTTGTATCATTTGTAGAAATTGTAGCGTTTTCTCCCAATGCTGCAATAATACAGAAAGATATTTGGGTCAAATGGTGTGTGGAATTCGCCATTTTTGTTTATAAGATAGAAGATAACCTAATATTCGATTGCTGTCTACAACTAATCCAATTTCGACGTCTTTTCAACTTTGTTTTGTGCTCTCGAAAGATAACGCACTAGGCAGTAATTTTGTTAAATTATTTATTCTTTGGTCCAGGTTTCATAGAAACTTGCCCATAATCCTTTTTACGCATGTTTACAGACGTAATGAGTATTGTCATTCTATATAGATACCCACCTTGTCGGTCAAGCTTTTCGATCACTTTGTCTGTTACATACGTATTTATTTAGATTTTTCTTTTTTAACTCATTTCACTGTAGTTCAATTTACTGAATTATTTTTTAATTATCATAAGTTTTTTGTTATAACCCTTTCCTTGCAGTCAGGTAAAAATACAGCGTGGTTATTTTATATAATTGGAATAATTTGGGGAAACCTTATCCATATGAGATACGGAAAACTGTCTCAAGTTACTTTTGCTAACTTTAGGTGGAACCAATTCCCAATATAAAATGAAATAGAATGGCATTCAAAATAAATTGATTGCTCGCATTTTTTTTTGTGAAGCAAATAAATAGACCAAAATATTTTTTGTTGAAAAGAGTCAAAGTTTTCTTAAACAGTTTTCCAATTTCCCCCCCACATTGACCCATTTATATTGGCCTCAGTAAATGATACATTTCATTTTATGAGTATTATACAGGCACTAATAAAATCATGTTGTAGTAGAAAACATAATTTATCTATTCTGTAACTTACATCATGTTAACGCACTTTCTTGTAAATATAACTGTAATTACTTCGCTATGTGCACATAAATATTTTAGTTTTTACAAACACATATTTATTTTGTAGATATTTATGTAAATATTCATTCATAGATTTATGATGTGACAGATTGTTTCAAATTATATTTATTAAAGTGATTCATTTGCGAAATCTATTTTTGAGGAAAAAATTGTGTTTTTAAAATGACATAACTACTAAGCCTAGAACTTGTTATTTTATGTTTTGTACATAATTTTGTAGGTTTTGCATTTATATCTATCACAGTTCTCACTCTTGTCATAAACTTATTCTAATCTACAATATTTCTCAGGATAGTTTCATCTTGTTAAAATAATTATACTATGTCGAAAGTGTCCATAACATTCTACTTATTTTTGTTCACCTAACTCATAACATATCAATGTATACATACCTACTTTCACGATATGGACCTACTTATAAGTAAAGTATAGTAATTATAAACGGTAAGGTAGGGAATTATTATGTAATGACACATATTATCATTGGTATTATTTAACGCATATAAAGGCTTGTAAAAAAAAAAGCTTTCATTTAACTCTAGAACTCTCAGGCATACCTATTATTTTATATTACATTTTGGTATGTGTGCATACTTGATTCAGCTTTGTTTATTTTTTTGGATGCCATATAGCACTTTTATAAATCTCCAAACATCAGTGTTTCGGTGGTAAGTAATTGAAATAATTATTACAGGATGTTGTAGTTATATCAAAATTTGTTACTACTCTTAACAGATTGTGATTTTCATAGGGTTACATTTTTATTTTTACATAAAATAGCGTTTTCGAATAGACGTTTAGATCTACTTAATTGAAGACTTTGTCGCTAGACCTAATTTGGAACATCTACAATATTGGCCCACTTTGACTAGAAGTTCGTTATAAAATATGGGGAGGGTTCTAGGGTTCAACAAGCAAGACAACCTTATTTCATGTGTATATAATGCATGGTCAACTATATTTTTCCCAGCTGTTTTTTCTTTTTAACAAGAGGTATAATTGCATTCATGGATCTTAAAAAATATTATTTTCTTCAGATACCAAGAGACTTTTGATTTAGGTTAATGTTTAATAATTGTGTGCATGGTAAATACCTACTTAAATATTGAAGAAACAGACGCGGTAATTTTCTGTTATAAATGTTAATATTTTAAGTCATGAATATTAAACAGTGGCAATGTTCTAGTCATTGCAAAATATTTACCAAGTAATCGTTAGTATTTAAAATACTTCCTTTCTCTAGTATTTAAATTGTTTATAAAAAAAATATTTGTGATTAATTGTATAATAATATGCGTTGTGTATTTTATTACAGATATTGTCAATTTGTGACCATTTTTATCAAGTATATTGTGTATAAAAGAAGTTCTATTGAAGATTGAAATTTTAGAGCATTTTAACTTGACATAACATCAAAACTAGATAATTATTAAATTGAGTCGACGCAAAACTTAGCTCTCTCTCGTCTTTCGTTAATTATTTCATGTAATGAATTAACAACAGGAACGATATTAGTGCTAAAGTCATCCCCATCATTTGTGGAACACCAACTAAACTATAAATGGCATTGATTTATGTTTCCCTTCGTTTAAAGAATTATATTATTGATTTTCACCAAAAAAAATGGGTAAAATGGTCACTGATTGAAATATTTTTATCAAATGTTTAAACATATCGGTGCTTTTGTTGACTGTTGATTTTAAGTGTAATTATAATTATATAACAAAATAAGTATCATGAAATGAACATATTAATTATTACGTGTGCAATATTGTGATAAAAGTAAGATTTTTAATAAAAGTATGTATGAAAATAAACAGTGTTTTATTTTGTACTTCATTTTACAAGGTGTAACAGTAGGTATAAGCGTTTATACGACAACTAATCAACCTATAAAACCAGTTTATGCGAATATCTAATTGTACAAGAAATCTATACAAAGCGAGGCCATGTTATAATGAAATGAATAGCTTGATGCATCGCCGTGTGTACGACCTCTCGTGTGGTGACAATTACTCTTTCTCGTCTTCAATCTTTGGCTACCTAATGCTGAGAGTAGGTCCTATCCATCAATCGTGTCCGTGGCGTACACTCCAGCTTTTTCCAAATACACTATTCACCGCATACAAATTATTCAAGGTGCTATGGAACGCGAGTCATATTGAGTATTTCCCTCTACGACCGGTTGAAGAACACCAAAATACGGAGACGAACGCGACTTACGAACAAAAATAATGTGAGTCTTTTTTTTTTTGGCGGGTGGAAAATCATCAAATAGCCCCTCCCGCTCTTGGGCAGAGCGAAAGGGAGTGTCAGACTTCTACTGACTAAAAACCATCCATGTTCCTTCTTAGCCCTATATGTCGCGGCCGCAATAACTTGTGAACAACTCGCAGGAATAATGTGAAAGTCTGCGGGCCATTTGTATATGTCTTAGACTGGATGAGAAGATGGGGGAACGAAATAAAATGGCCTAACATATTATGTTATACATTGTACGCCACTTAACAAAAAGCAAAGTTCTAACCAGAACTATTCCAAAACTTTAAATAAAAGCGAGACAATTCACGCAATTATTCTGTATGCTGGAAAAATGTGCCATAATTTATGAAAAAAACCTCTCAAGCATCCAAAATTGGATTAATTAAAAAACTTGAAAGTGTTAATTCATCTCTAGAAAGGACATTAGCGAGAAAAAAGAAACACTTCTCAAGTCTCTCAGTGAGATTGTCTGTTTTTTCTTCAGACAATTTGTTATTAAAAATGTTCTGGAGATAATAATATCTTGCTTTTTAAGAATTAATATATTTCGAAGAATAATAGTTTTGCTGGGCAGTTGTGACAGCATTTATTTTGTGCTGTTTAAGATGAAGTTCTGATGAAGTGTTTATTTTAGCAGAATCCTTGGGGTTTACCTAACTAAATTCGGACAATATTGTACATCGAAATAAATGGTGATCACTAATGAATTAAGTCACACACAAGTTAGATTTTTCATAAACGATTGGATGTGGTTTAATTCTTATTACAGAAGAGCTTGAAAAATCCCAACATGTAGACAAGCCTAACATTTTGCTCAGAAGTGTGACAATAGCAGTCTGTTAAAATAACAAAGTACACAAATAAGTTTGCAGTTTATCTTTTATCCAAAAGAATTATTTCCGGCAATTGGAACTTCGCCAAAAAATAGCGCGAAGCTTGCACTCTATCAGGTTTAACATTGTCATCGAAGATCTATGGAGGTTAGCGAAACATTCGTTGCAGTATGTAGCAGTACTACTCGCGTTTAAAGCGCATCGCTTTAAGTATGTTGTAAGTACAGCATTCATTTAACCCATGTTACCCTGCTTTAAGATTCTTAAAATTATTTTTTTGTTAAGTCACTTTTGAAAGGACTGCTAGCTTTATACAGCATAATCTGTTTTATTGGTCTAGTGGTCTCTGGCTGAAGAATGTGTTTTTTGGTTCTATTGCTAGGTCGGTTGGGCAGTGTCAATATTGTGAAGCACACCGGAGCCTGTATGGGGAAAAGTGCTGATTCTCATTGTAATTAGAATAATATATATTTTTTTAATCGAAGAATTTGGTATTTTTTTAGTTGTTCTGTCCAGTAGTATTTTTAAATTATTATGACATGCGTTTAAAGTTTTTTTTGTCATTTTGTATGCACGCCATTGTATCAAATAAATAGCGACATAAAGGGTGTAAAAGTACCCTTAACGCAAACGAAGGGCACTTGTTCTCCCCACCACTGCGATCATTTTTTGGTTCTAGACCATGCCTGGAAACCCCCTAGTTACAGAGATATTGGGGGTCAAAGTTACAAATTTTGCACAGCTGTTTTTGTAAATACCAGTTTTTCAGGTTATAACTTTACTTAAATTACTTCCTTAGCCCCTTTACTATTTAAAGCACCCACTAGCACAATGTTTTAAGAGTGCAAAATTGAGTTTTACCGTAAAATGTGATGACCTCAAAAAAAAGTCGTTTCCCAGCAAAAATTTTGACGTATATGTGTGAAGGGTTACTTTACACACTGTATATGTTTTTGTTTTTCTGAATCAAATACTAGATCCTAGATCTTAAATTACCTACACATTAAATGACGATGACATCAATCTCTGCTTTCCTAGACATATGAGCAACAACATTAAGTATATCAAATGTTTCCACATATATCGTGGCACCTCAGGCCGAGGTACTTTATTCCGTGACATCACGTACCTCGTCATTACCATGGCGGAAGAGCCCGTATCTCGGCGTATAAGCACGACCAACGAATACTAATCCATGCTCCAGGAAGATGCAGATGTTTCTCGAATGTGTTCGAATATTCACATCAATGTAGGTATAAAACATTGAGGTGAATCAAAATGATAGATGTTTTTATTGCTTCTATATTTCGACTTTAATATGATTTGATTTATGAATTATTTGACTTTCGCCCAGTGTTAGAGAAATACTTAGAAAGACATTATGAAGAGATGATTCAGTAAAAAGGACAAAATAGAATTATTTCGAAAACATATCCTGCTTAAATTAACATTTACAAAGACTTTCGTCCCCGAATTCTTGACATATGCAAAATTAAAACCCCGACCTCAATTCATTACCACTGCTTTTAATCACTACCACTCCTATAGGCTTCGAATGGGCAAATCTGAATCACAAATTACAGCTTTAATAAAAACTTTATGTGCCTCTTATAAAGGCGATGTCCTCAGCAATTCACTGATTGAATAGCTGGATTTTATGGCAGCTTAATAAATAATTAATTGCATCATCTGTTTTGTTTGTACATTCTGTATTAACATCGAAATTGTTTTAATCGGTTTTATGGTTTCGCTTAATGGGGTATTGGGTGGTTTAATTTGTTCTCACACTCATCCAATTTGCTTTTAATAAGTACTGCTGCAGTCAAAACGACCTCAGCGCTTTCATTGACTGTGACCATGATAGTGGCAAACAGCTGCCCCAATAATAAAATAGTACCCTAGACATGAGCAATAGAATAGGGACTGGTAGTCTGTTTGCTATGGTTGTAATTAATAATCTTATAAACTGTGGTTTTCATAAGCTCTTAAGAGACGAACCATATGCTCAGCTGTGAGAAAAATAGAGCCATTGATAATCATGATGATACACACACACATACATAAACTCACGACCTTGTCCCATGGGGGTAGGCAGAAACCACAGAACGCCACCTGCTACGATCCTTACATACTCCTTTTGTTATCATGACGATGTTTCAAATAAACTGAAACCGCAAACATCTGTGACCAACAAAATAGAAAATTAACATTTATTATCTTCTAAGATAATCGGACCACCATGAAATGACATTAAACAGGCTTTCGTATCTGTAAAGCTATTAAAGCTTTGTTTGTTTTGAATCTCAATGATAATGGCTATTTAAACAGGAAGATTGCTCTAAATCCAGTAGGATATAAGGCTTTACTTAAGCTAAGCTAAGCGAGAAATGAACGAGCTTGACAATGGCAGTTTCGAACAAGAAGTGTTTGAGCTCTTCGCTAAAGTTGTTAATGATGATTCTTGATATTTGTGAACGGTTCTAAGCTACAGAGAGTCTTAAGTTTCAAACGGTATCATAACTAAAGCAAGAAAAATCTGAAGAAATAACTGCTGTTCCATACATTTTTGCCATTTGGATATTGCTCTTTTTTATGGAACCGAAAATTCATCGCTAGAACCGTCATTAAAAATACTGTAACATATTCTGTCCCTTTCACCGTGTATCTATATAGTATTGTTTCCAGTAAACGATGATAATTATAAGTCATAGAAGAATACAGGTGAGTAAAATAAACATTTATTCAGGTTTCTATAAGGTATCGTTCTAGCGTTCCGAAAATTGTAAGCTTATTAAGGTTACCATTATCACCTACACTGCCAGACATTTGTACTATTTAACCAAGCCTTTGTTTTTGCGTCATTCAAAACACATAACAGAATTCAAAAAACTGTTGTCTAACCCACTCTTACTAAAGACTAAAATCGGGTTTTTTTTATCACATATTCATTGTTTCACGCAAAAAATTAATTTGTTGTAATTATTCTTGTATGCCTAAATAATGGCATTGTTCCGACCAAATAAATAAATAATCAAAAGACAGTGTATGCTATTCAAAATGAACTTTGTTACTGAAACAGAGTTCACGATGATACACAAATTTAATGTAGGCTTATCGATGCTAAACGATAAAAGTAATCATCGACATACATTCAAAAACTGTCAAAAAACCATAAATTCCACTGCAGATTCTCAAACTGTGCCACTAATAGAATGACCAAAGCTAAACAGTTCGCAGTGAGACCTATGCAGACCACTTGCGAACGAAGCAAAAGCGACGATAAGCGAGAAATGGCCCCGTTTGTGGTAGACTTCAGATGCCATTTCCTCGTAAATACGTTTTGTCTGTTATCGCAACAAACCGCGCCCGGCTTGCTTCTTGAATTATGCAAAAGTTCAGTTTTCCAGTTTGAAGTAATCTACCTTTTATTTGAATATTAAAAACACAATCTCAGTATTGTTGGTTTAGTTTTAAACCGTTTAAATTGTCGTTCTCTGTGATTGCGGTTTTCTTATTTCGTGGTTCGCTGCTTGTGTCACTATTTGAGTGGATTTTAAGGCTAGAGTGTACGAAATTAAAGGATAAGTAGCAATGTGCATTTAGATTGTTGTGCTGTCGAATAAATTCTAGGATTTAGTTTGGCTGTAACTGCAATATAGCTGCTTTGTGAGTGTCTCCACCCCCGCCCCGTTTACAGCTGTACCTCTTAAGCATTCAGCTCTCCCAAACGTAATTCTACTTGCAAGTGGTTTTACAGTACCATAGTCATTTAAATTTCGCAAATTTTGTAGTGTTAGTTTACCGGCTATTATATCCTCGGTTCTTGGCATGGAAAAAATAATCTGGAATATCTTGGCTGCCTGGAAAATCGCTTGCACGAACACAGGAGAACCCGATCATCCATTTTCCAGAGCCGGTGGGACGAGCCACACTGCAGAGTAGTTCAGAATAATCTACTGAACACATCTGCTGCTACTGCTGAGCGTGCGCGCCTGCTGGTTGTGAGTGAGTGGGAGTCGGGTCTTTAGCTTCACGAGGACGCAACCTTTCCTCTCGCTCCTGCTTTACGTCTTGGTGCAAAACTTGCTGCTGTCTTCATCGCTGTCACTGTGGTGAAACTGTTCACCATTGCCTGTCCTGCACCCGTACGGGTCGTTTTGCGCGACACGCGAACATAAACGATATCATCCGACGAGCTCTAGTTACCGTCGGCGTCAGCTGTTTAAGAGCCCACTGGGTTGGCACCGGACGATCTCAAAAGATTAGACGGCATGTCTTTGTTTCCTATAATGGGACGCAACTTGCGTTGACATTCTTACGCTATCGCATCTTCTAAGCTCATTGTGCTGGCGCTGCGGCTGCAGTAAACCGCAATCTTCGTAAATATAGACCTTTGTGGAAACTATATACTATCGAATCATTTAGGGTTGAAACTCTGGGGCCAAGCGTCCACAGTTTTTTCAAGGAAATTTCGAAACGCCTTGTTAGACCTGTGATGCTTTCTGTGACCCAAAACTGGCTTTTTTATTTAGGCCAGAGGTTGCCATACAACGTGGCAACGCTACCAATCTCTTAGATACTTTATCTGCTGACAGCGTTGAGGAGGAGTTTTTAAATGCCTTTTACAGTTTGTTGTTAGTTAGGTTTATGTATTTGGGTATGTGTAATTCATTAATTGCTTTTATATGTCCCAGTTACATAAAAAATAAATAAGACAAAAGGTCAAAAAACATTTTGAATTAAAAAAAAATCTTCAGAGGACACCTTACCCCATACTTGCAACACTTACAGTTTGCACCAACGCGTGCAGCAAGTCAACATCACACACGCTAACTTAAAAATCTTATGCAATAATTAAGCATAGCTTTATTACTAATCATAAACAGATCTAGATCCTATTATCATCTACCACTATCAGATGAAGTCAATCTCATTTCCAGGCCCTGTGGCAGTTAACGTAGATACGGTCAAAGTGATTAAAT
Organism: Diarsia rubi; assembly: GCA_932274075.1. Taxonomy (NCBI): domain Eukaryota; kingdom Metazoa; phylum Arthropoda; class Insecta; order Lepidoptera; family Noctuidae; genus Diarsia; species Diarsia rubi. The sequence goes on from OW026433.1 coordinate 5,584,203, forward strand.
GACACTAATCGGTAGTAAAATTAAGCAAAGTCGGTTAAGTCTTTGCTCAATCAACGAGAGGCTGATTGCGGTTCTCATTACCCACTTTTTTTCGACAAAAAATTTCAGCAAGCCGTTTCCATAAAGTTTATGCCTTACTAGCATTTACTACGTTGAGCTACTTCAATTTAGTTTTTTAAGTTGGGAGAAGCTTACTTCGAATTTGTAGTAGTCCCAGTTGACACATTTAGCCATGTTGTTTGTTTTGGCTTTTTGACTAAGAAGAAATAAAAGTTATTTTTGTGAGTAGGAAAAAGAAAACGTAAGGTACCGTCTCAATAATGTAATTTATTAATATAATGAGAGTATATTTACAATAACTTATTGCTATTTACTATACAAAGATAATGGTGATTTTTAATAATAATGTTTTGTTCTTTCAAAACCAAGTTTATTATCAAAAGAGTTATTTAACGGTAATTTAATTACCATAGTCCGCTTCGTGACCATAACGAATGTATTGCGAACACGAGGCCGCCCGGCCGGCTCGATATATTTTTTTTTTTAGCCAGCCTTACTTGATAGACCTTACGGTTGGGGTCAGGTCTATCAAGGACGCCTCCTAGTTTTTCGTAGAAATGAGTGACAACTGTCATATAAGAAAGCGTCAATCGCGTATTCGCGCTACGATCAGCTTCGATCACTTTGGTTAAGACGCGCCCACATCGCGCGCATTCACAGTTAAATATTCAAAGAAAAACCGATAGATAATTATATTATAGTATGAATTACGTATAATTATATTATTATCAATTACCAAGGTTCAAGTATAAGCCTATGCTTGGCTCTATGCTCCCATACAGCGCAGGAATAGAGCAAATGAGGGGTGACCCTGTCCCAAGCTGGCTGGCAGCCAATATTGTTCACTGAAGTACTTAATTTATGTAACGAAATACAGGAAAATTATTTTCATTTGAATTTTCGATGCATTATTGTGATTTACAATTGGTATTTCTTATTTAATGTTATGGGTTGCGCGAGTTTAATTACTGTTTGTTTGTCCGCAGTGCTATCGAAAGTTAATGTAATTGCTCTTTTAAATGCGGATTAAAATGCAGTTAATGACTTTGACAGAGGTGAAAAGCGCATTTGTTGCGAAATTTTTCATTGTGAAAAGCAAATTTTACAAACTGAATTTTGCAGTATTTGTGTAAAATGATTCCATCATTCCACATAACATAGGAAAAAACCTCAATTATGTGCAAACCACCAGTTGATAAGAATGACGCTAGCAATATTGAACACGTTTTTTTCAAAAAGTTGGTAACATACCTAGTCCCACTTGCCTCTTTCTGGCATCACCCTAAAAACTGCTGTCAAGGTTATTATTCCTCTGCTCGGACGATGCTGCGGACAGTACCAGCATCAACATGGGCAAGAAGATTTAAAAAACTGTCAGTTATTTAACTGAAATCTTCTAACATTTTAAGATAATAGGTTGTGTAATGGCATAAAAAAATACATTTCTCAAATTATATCTATGACTGTCAGGATTATTTTAACTATCTCGAAAATAAAATTCACTACGACTATGAAACCACAGTGATACAAAATTTTAATCAAACACTTTGTCCTAGTAACAGTTAGGATAGGTAGGTACCCTCGTATCTCACGAGGTCACTTTAATAATGTTTGCGGACCCTGTCCCTTGGCCGACAAATATTTCGCCAAACAAACATTTACTGAAATCGGGGTCGATTTCAGTAAATTGTTCAAAACAGTGTGTCTATTGAGGGTGACGTATACCCGTCACCCTCAATAGACACACTGTTTTGAACAATTTTATTCAGAAAAATGTTTTTTGTGCTATTAAGTTTATGTTTTCATCAACTGAATTTGATTTCAGTGATAGTATTCTGAGGCCCATTTTAACAATAAATATCTTAATGCGTATCACTTATTGTAACAAAAATTGTTAACCTACTCTCAATAGTTTAAAAATATTTTTATTGTTTAACGCATTTAGTGTCTTGTGGTGCCAGCGAGCCTAAGGTCTATTTGTTTCTGCATAAAAAAATCTCCTTTAAGAAACGGTGCATGTTTTAATAAAAAATACCATTTTAAAAATAATACTACTACAGTTACTCTTGACTATAAAGTTTATCATTAGATATTTTTTTCCTTATAATCATGCTCCAGGTATTATTGTTACAGTCACTAGTTATCCAAAGGTGACAAGAGAAAATTCTACTCAGAAATACTCTTCACCATTTTAAAATAACTAGTTTTCAAACTAACGAAGTCAAAGGAGTGTATGGCGACATTTTTCACACAGAAATATCCAGTCATGACAGGTTAATTTCGCGATAAACGATACCAAAATCTGACTTCCTGTAAATTGAGTTTTCAGGCAGTTTTATTAAAGCTGTTTTACCTTTATTTATTACGGGTTTTCGGGTAGGTGAAGTAATAATAGCGGCAATCTGATAGTTAATCTAGAGCAGTTAATTATTTTTTACTGCGATATGGTAATAACACGTTATAGCGTCCTCTGTTTAACTTTTGCCAAAAGTGGTTAAAATAATTACTGTAGACATTTATTGCTGCAGTGTGCCGTATTCATTTATTGGCTTCATTAGCAGAACAAACAGGTTCTAACTAAAAAATCATCCTACCAGCATAGCACTGTCTAGCTAAATTACTGTAGTTCTTCGAAATTTCCATGAAAATAAAGTGAAAAATAACTTTATATGGTAATGTGCTTTAAATTTGCTTAAAATATCTGCCTACAGAGTATACGGGCGTGGTCTTTTGTTATGAAATTGTGCAAAAAAACCCACATAACATTATTCTCCAAGCAACTGCAGCAATCACGACAGATTTGCTGTATATTACTGAAGAAGTCCATAGTATATTTTCGAAGATCTGCATCAGCACTTTATAAAATTTAAACGGGACCCACATGAAATTACAATAAAAAAAACTCCTAAATCGGTTTAGAACTGGTAAAGATATCGCTAAAAATAAACACAACAATCTGACGAATTGATAACCTCGTCCTTTTGGAAGTCGATTAAAGATCGCAATCCACCATATGGACTAGTGGGATCGTAATTATGTCCCATTATCTCTAACAGAGAGGGGCCCTGTATCCCGGCAGTGGGAACATTATGGGCTGATTAAATTGCTTCATTGATCAGTACAAATATTTTGGTGCAAACGCCTGACGAAGATATTGAAATACTCTAAGAAAAAACTTCGATAATGATCGTCGAATCCGCAGTACACATAAATAATAATAGATCTGGCGTAGCAATTGATTATTCATGAGCAGCTATCGTATTTGGAGACGATTCGATAGAACTGCGGGGATGATAGGAAAATTCATATCTTTGAAACTCTCACGGCTCTATTGGTTACAGGGTAAACAGAGACTTCGAGAACTTATTAAGAGACGACGAGAACGGGTTTATGGTAAGAAAAGCATAAATCTTTGATAGAGAACTTAGGTAAGGATAGAAAAATAAACTCGTTATTGAGATGCAGAGAAAGGGTAAGAAAGGGTATTCGAATTGTAATATTGCCCACATCGCGCGCATTCACAGTTAAATATTCAAAGAAAAACCGATACCTAGATAATTATATTATAGTATGAATTACGTATAATTATATTATTATCAATTACCAAGGTTCAAGTATAAGCCTATGCTTGGCTCTATGCTCCCATACAGCGCAGGAATAGAGCTAATGAGGGGTGACCCTGTCCCAAGCTAGCTGGCAGCCAATATTGTTCACTGAAGTACTTAATTTATGTAACGAAATACAGGAAAATTATTTTCATTTGAATTTTCGATGCATTATTGTGATTTACAATTGGTATTTCTTATTTAATGTTATGGGTTGCGCGAGTTTAATTACTGTTTGTTTGTCCGCAGTGCTATCGAAAGTTAATGTAATTGCTCTTTTAAATGCGGATTAAAATGCAGTTAATGACTTTGACAGAGGTGAAAAGCGCATTTGTTGTGAAATTTTTCATTGTGAAAAGCAAATTTTACAAACTGAATTTTGCAGTATTTGTGTAAAATGATTCCATCATTCCACATAACATAGGAAAAAACCTCAATTATGTGCAAACCAGTTGATAAGAATGACGCTAGCAATATTGAACACGTTTTTTTCAAAAAGTTGGTAACATACCTAGTCCCACTTGCCTCTTTCTGGCATCACCCTAAAAACTGCTGTCAAGGTTATTATTCCTCTGCTCGGACGATGCTGCGGACAGTACCAGCATCAACATGGGCAAGAAGATTTAAAAAACTGTCAGTTATTTAACTGAAATCTTCTAACATTTTAAGATAATAGGTTGTGTAATGGCATAAAAAAATACATTTCTCAAGTTATATCTATGACTGTCAGGATTATTTTAACTATCTCGAAAATAAAATTCACTACGACTATGAAACCACAGTGATACAAAATTTTAATCAAACACTTTGTCCTAGTAACAGTTAGGATAGGTAGGTACCCTCGTATCTCACGAGGTCACTTTAATAATGTTTGCGGACCCTGTCCCTTGGCCGACAAATATTTCGCCAAACAAACATTTACTGAAATCGACCCATACGTCACCCTCAATAGACACACTGTTTTGAACAATTTTATTCAGAAAAATGTTTTTTGTGCTATTAAGTTTATGTTTTCATCAACTGAATTTGATTTCAGTGATAGTATTCTGAGGCCCATTTTAACAATAAATATCTTAATGCGTATCACTTATTGTAACAAAAATTCTTAACCTACTCTCAATAGTTTAAAAATATTTTTAATAAAAGCATAAATCTTTGATAGAGAACTTAGGTAAGGATAGAAAAATAAACTCGTTATTGAGATGCAGAGAAAGGGTAAGAAAGGGTATTCGAATTGTAATATTGGTACTAGTTTGGATATATTATCAAAAATCAACAACATGAATTAGAAGTTACCCAAATGTAGAATTTTGTATACTATGTTTTCAAAACAGACAATATTTACATAATTATGGTTCAAAACTCAGCTAGCGCACTGGATGTTTCCGAACTCTGAATTTTCTTTCATTATTTTATTCGAATGAAACTCTATTTGAATCAAGACTCGATGAAGTCGTGAGTAAGCAAAGTCTAATAAGATGTATCATTACGCGATATGAATATGTTCCTACAAACATTTATGTTTTTGTTTATTTATTCAGACATGAAAGTGAATTATTCGTTCTCCCAGAATCTGCATAAAACCAAAAGAAATTCAAACTCATTTCTGGTATCCACTACAACCATCGCTCACGCGAATGATTTCAATTATGAAGTAAATAATTTTATTAGCTGCATGTATGCTGAAGGTCCGTGGAGTATGAAGAAATGGAACGCTAAATTTAATGTTTGAACGTTAGGTGTGGAAATGACTTCTGAGTAAATAAGCAGTGCCAAGATATTATTATTATGGAAGAATGCCTTATCTGCACAACAAAACAATGTGTTTTTATAAGACTTAAGGATCAAAAGTTCGTAAGAGTGAATAGAAGCCGTAGTAGAATCATTGGAAATATACTTCATTCAAGTGATACTACTAAATTAAGTATAGTTCCAATGATTTATGTTTGTACTTTTTTGCTCTCTTCTACTCTAAAAGGCAGACAGTATTAGAAGGTATCTAGTATGATGAATCAATACTAAGTTTTTCTTTATCCTCTTGGTGCTATTTCATAAACAGTGGGCCACACTGTTTTCGAGTTCTGTGTGCCTTGATGCATGTACGCCAAACGCATCGTTTCCGGACCGACACGCTAAGAAGAACTTTGGTCCTAACCACAAGTCCCAGAACATACTTAAAAGCAAATTTTGCAGCGATTTTGAGCACTCCATTTAATACATCATCGATGCCAACGCTCTAAAGTCTGACCGCTGCGCCATCGGGCTGAATTTATGCATGACTTGCTTCATAAATTTAGATGTGTTAACTGGCAATTTGTGTTTACTGCTGTTAATGGCTGGAAATCATAGCATAGAGACGCAATTAATTGGTTGGCAGTAGTTTCAATGAAAATCGATAGTGATTTGAACGGTGATGAAACGTAAATAAAGGCTTGAACGTTAACGGCCGTGAATGTACGAGTGTACGGGTCAACGTTGTTTTAGTCGCTATGCCGCCTGCTTTTGTTAAACCTATTTCAACTAATCTTTTGAGTTTTTTACCGGTGGGATTGTTAGTTTAAGATAAACGAACGATTCCGAACAATGATATGCTAAAAAAAATATATTTCGATGATTAAATATTAAATAAGTCGAGTAATCTTGATTATTCGATAGATTTTCCCCGAAGGTCTAGCCCATCTGTGGGTTGTTCGAAAGAGATACCGCGGCCTCGACACTAAGGGCTAAGAAGCAACATGGGTGGTTTTTAGTTAGTATAAGGCTGACACCGCTCTGCCCAGAGCGGGAGGAGACATTTGATGATTTCAACTATGCACATTTTAAATAATTTTCCTTTATTACCATAGTAGTAGATCAGTATCATATTTCTATTCTTTCAACGGCACATCAAAGGAAACTCACATAATAATAGGATCTATTCTCTCGGTACCGAGATTAATATATTCATTTTAATTTAAATCGCTTTATTAGAGAGAACCATTAGCGTCGACGCTTTTTTTCTAGAGTTCCCCAATGAAATGAGAAAAGCGAGATCCTGAAATATAAATAAACGTCGTTTGTAAAAAAGCCAAAAAGCAGTTTACTAATAGGGATGTTTACTGATTTAAAAAAATATTATTCTAACTAGTCCGTCTGTTAGATTATCGAAAAATATTGGATACGTATTTTTTGTTTTATCAACGCAATAAAAATTGACGAAGATAAAACGCGTCAAAGATTTGAGTGAGGGTTTGTGACGTCACTAACCGCGCGAGTTTTCAAAGCACTGTATCTCCTTCATTGTTTGCTTACGTGAAGAAAGAAAAAATACGTGTCCAATATTTTTTTGGAAATCTATCTGGCGGACTAAAAATAATGTTTTAGTTAACTAGGTAAGTACCCTTTTCATGGATCAAAGCGATTAGCCACATTAACAGACCAAAGCATCCTAAATATATCAACATATAAAAATGTCTACTTTTCAATAATCGAAAATTTTGAAGACACAGGCATATTTTTATGTAGATCTATAGAATATTCAAAAACGTGGAGCTTTGTAACAAAATATATTTTGCCAGATTTAAGAGGAGTTCTATTATTCCTTTTTTACACTATTTCTCAGATCTCGACTCGCACTTTGCTGTAATGCTAAAATAGGATATTGAAGGGTCTGTGAAGCTAATAAAAATGATGAGAACGCTTCCACTGAGTTTGTTATTAGGCATACTTATGAATAATGCAAAGCGGCAAAAATAATTTAAGAACAACGGCCTTTATTACAATTCACATTAAAAGTAACTTTTTTTTTGGATAAACTGCGTAGGCTTGGACACAATAGTGTAATATCTTGAGGTGTAAATAAGGCTTATAGGTAACGGAACAATATTTAGTGAAAATGAATTATTGAAAGCAGTCGTCTGTCTCCTGTGATATAAAAGTGAAATTGATGTTAGAGGTAGATTCTCTCAGGGGGGAATAGTGGAATAAGTCAAAATGTCAGAGGACTTTCTGGGCTATTTTTTACATTCGAGTCCAGTTTTCCGCCCTGATGGGGAATCTTTCGGGGAGCAGCGGTGGCCCAGCGAGCAGCGGTGGCCGAGCGAGCAGCGGTGGCCCAGCGAGCAGCGGTGGCCCAGCTAGCAGCGGTGGCCCAGTTGAGCAGCGGTGGCCCAGTGGTATCGGCCCCGACTTACGAACAGTAGTCGTGGGTTTGAATCCAGGCAGGCGCATGACTTTGTGTAATTTATTTCATCACCGCTGCTCTCAAAACGGTGAAGGAAAACATCGTGAGGAAACTTGTCAATGTCTTAGAATAAAAAAAAATCGAAGACATGTGACATCTACCAACCAGCACTGGCCCCGCGTGGTGGATTATAGCCCATCCCTCTCCTAGAGAGGAGGCCTGAGTCCTTGCAGTGGGAACATTATAGGCTGATGATGATGATGAAGGGATTCTCTCAAGGGGGAAAAGTGGAATAAGCCATGACATGTGCTTCGCATTAAGTACACAGTTTATTGGTCGAAATTATTTGATAATAACCAACCCTAATTAACCTTTCTTCTTTAAAAATATCATCATGCAATATTTACTGGCAGATAACTGATGTTATTAGGTCTAACATGGGCTACTTTTATTACAGAAAAATATTTAGGGTCCCTTGCAAAAAAATATTAAAACCCATGAAAATTTGGTAACAAAATCCTATTCAAATAGGGAAGTAACCCTTTTTATTTTTTACTAGCTTGTGCCAGCGGCTTCGCCCGCGTGGAGTTCGAAAATTGTCCCACGTTATATACAGCCGGGATAAGAAGTATCCTATGTGTTAATCCAGGTTATAAACTATCTCGGCCTTATTACAAAAGTGGTTAAACCTAGGTTTAACTTAGACTTGGTTTATCTCGCATGCCGTCTCACTTCGATAATATTCAAAAGAAAGTGACGGCATGCGAGATGAACCAAGTCTAAGTTAAACCCAGGTTTAACCACTTTTGTAATAAGGCTGTGTGTGTTCTAAATTTCATCTACATCAGTTCAGTAGTTTTTGCGTAAAAAAAGTAACAAACATCCATCCTCACATACTCAAAAACTTTCTCATTTATAATATTAGTATTTTCTATTTACAAGGTGTCTGCTGAGGTGACGAACAATAGAAGAGTATGGAACAAGAATATATTCTGTGTCGACCGTCAATAAATTAGGATAAGCCCAGGAGAATGATTATGATGACTTCCAATCTAAGCAGAACACCCATAATTTGCCTACCTTCTCCCACAACTCAGTTACCAGGCAGTTAAATACCACACAGACTGACTGGCTGTTACATTTTCTGGCTTCTTGTCCGTAACAACCATAAACCTGCAATACGTTGTACCAGCTAACCTGCATGCGCGCGCATCAAATAAATAAACAACTGTAAAAGACCACAAAACTACGACCTCAGTAAACATTATAATTGTACCAGCTTCGAACGCACAGAACTCTAAATAACACTTATTTCTAAAAACCAAGTCACATCTATAAAGTTTCTTCAATGATAGTAAAAAAAATGACAATCATGTTACTCTTTGCAAAACAAAAAAAAAAGTGGAACACATTACCAAGTTGCGTGAACATTATTTTTCTTGACTCACGGTTGTTTTTCTTAAGTTTCTTTTTTTCGTCCGACTTTCAAATGTCCAGCAAAGTTAGCTTTTGAGTAGGGATGACATAAAAATATCAACAACGCAAGCAGATAATGAAATGTTTTGGTATATTAATCCTTTTTTTTTTGTTGACTAAAGATGCCATGTATAATTTATTGTTCTTAATTTAATTTGCTTTGTTAAAATGATCATACTATCTCATTGGGCAGTCAAAATATCTTTGTTTGCAATATTTCATTATTTAAATAAAGAAATAATGCAAACAAAGATAACTTTATGATTGTAACTACTTTTATTTATTTAATACAGTACACAAATGTTCCTGTGGCCTTTAGGTCCATAAACCACGATGTCTGGATTTGTGCTCGGTTAATGGTAATAGGTTCGCCCTATATTCTTCTTTTCTTCTTCTTATCGTGTGAGTAGTAGGGTCTAACCCAAACACCCTAGTGTCAGAGTTTCCAAACTGCCTCTTAGGCCTTTAACATGGTCCGCGGGTTGTCCACAGGTTATCGCGGCCTCGCCTTCTACAATGTAGAAGGCGAAGAAGGAACATGGGTGGTTTTTAGTCAGTAGAAGTCTGACACTCCCTTTCGCTCTGCCCAGGAGCGGAAGGGGTTATTCGATGATTTTACATCCGCCAAAAGAAAAAAAATCCTATAACATGGTTTTACGACTGCCATTGCGTGGCTGGGACCACCGGCTTATACGTGCCTTCTGAACGGAATTCTCTTTTTATCAGATAGTCAGGTGATTCAAGCCTGCCACATCCTGGCCAAACTGGAAACAACTCTACAAAGTACGCTTCCCGTGGGAATCGAATCCACGACCACCGGGTCACAAGGCAAACGCCTAAGCCACTCGACCACGGAGGCAGTACAGCCCCCTATCATAGGACTTAAACATAGCTACACCTCTGCCTAATCCTTCGGGGATAACAGATGTGATTTTTACATGTGTATATCATAACAATTGTGCTCACTCTTTTTTTATGGAATGAAATATACAAATATGAATATGGACGTCCATAACTGAACATAATACTACAGAAATTTTATGGTCTTATAGTCAACCTTTCTCGTTCTTAGCGTGTCGATGGCAATCTAAATTGAGCTGGCTCAGAACTAGACTATCGACGTATTCTACGAATTAGGGCGTGACTGCAAAATAGCCAGTTTGCAGAAGACACATTTATGAGTATAATTTAACTAAATAATATATGAACAAATGGAGGAGCTCGTGGCTTAATAAGAACTGCCACTCGGGTCGATCTTTAGGTTAAGCTGCGCTTGCCTAGGTCGATCTGTGGATGGGTGACCGCCCATTACATACCGAGTTTCCTCCGTGCCTCGGAAAGCACGTTAAGCTGTTGGTCCCGGGTGCCATATATAGATCTTTGGCAGTCGTTACGGGTAGTCAGTGACCTGAAAGTCTGACATCCAGTCTTACCAAAGGGTATCGTATTACCTAGTATTAACTGGGTTGTGGAGGTCAGATAGGCAGTCGCTCCATGTAAAATACTGGTATTCAGCTGCATCCGGTTAGACTGGAAGCCGACCCCAATATAGTTGGGAAAAGGCTAGGCAGATGATGGTTTCAAATAACGTGTAGTAATGTACGTGTACGCAAATTAGCGATTCCATAGAACACGACCACAATCACTATTAGGGATTTGTATGTGCCCAATATGGAAAATTAAAAATTAAAATTACTTCATCATCACGATGCTTCAAATCTCAGCGTTCCGCCGACTAGTGGCCGAACAGCACTAATATGCCTCCCCGCGCCCGCGCAACTTCACTACTCGCGATGCAAGAGGGCGCGAGGACGCGAGGGCGATTATGGCTTCATTCTTAATTGAAAACGGAGTGCTTAAAATTGAGGCTTTTGAAAAAACCTAATTATATCATGACCTGTACAGTTTTTTTTTGTTAAACTGGTTACATGTTAATGTAATTATGCAATAAAAGAAAAAAAACCCCTTTTGTTCGATACGCCCTTATTCGTAGGATAGGACGATAAGTAAGTACTTCGCGCCTTCAGAACAGTCCATCATTTCTTGTAATGAGCAAACAAAGGATGGGGCATTTAATATTGTGACCTGCGTGTTCTGTTGTTTGCTCATTATAAGAACTGACTCAACTTTTGAGTAATGCAGTGTCAAACAGTAGCTGCAATTTTGAATATTGAGGAACCAATATTTAAAATTGCATCTAATATCTAATTGCAAGATATATTATATATGTCGGGATGGCAATGATTTTTAGCACTAATCGTTGGTTAGCTGTGGGCGTCGGTGGGTAGTTTTGGATGAAGAAACCAGACTCGTACACCGATACACTCAATCAATAGTACCGACTGGCGCTGGCGTACTGAATACGACTCGATGCTGACATATACAATAATTAAACATAATTAAACCTTTACATTTCCGTCTTTTATGTACCTATGCAACATTGCGTCAACGATTGTTTATTTCTTCATAACTATCTCATACAGTTTGCCATAAAAAAACGGTCCGTCTCTTACTAATTTATTATTTACAACATTAAAATCCCAAGACCCAGTTTTCATTTTGATTAAAGCTACCGTTTACGTTAAACATTTTAATCTACATTCTAACCACGGCTAAGAAGTAAGCAAGCGGTGTACGTACGTAGCGAGGCTGCAGCTAACGGAGCCACAAATTGCCCGCCAAACGGTCGAGCAACGTGAAGGTAACAGGAAGCCTGGAATTACCTACTAGCTGAATGGAAGGTTTTATGTTCGTGTCAGAATTTTTTTTGTTCAATCTAAATCGATAGGAAGAAAACATCTAAATTCTAAAGTAAGCTCGTCTGTTGGTCGGTCTGTTACATTTTGAAGCGTTAACGGCTGAACGAATTAGTATCCTACCGAATCTCACTTAAGTTACTTTTTATTTTGGCAGTGCGTTCTCGTGAATAATTTTCGGAACCGTAGGGAGAAGCTAGAATATACTCGTAATAAAATATGAAGGAATCAACGTTCGTTAGTGTGTGTGCCAGGTAATATTCAATGCCAGTTATTAATATTATTACTTTAGGTAGGTAAGAAGAAGAAAATATGGCGACGAATTTAAATACGATTTAATTTATTTTTTCTTGATTCAGCTCCATTACAACTAAACTTATTCTCTAAAAGCTAAACGGAAAATATTTTTTTTGTAATAAATTAATTAGTCTTTATTGCTTTACGTGTTCAGATTTTTACAATGAAAAACTTTTTCTATACTTCGAATTCCTTTGTTTGTTATAAATACTATTTTATTGAATCCTTATTTTACGTCAAGAATTTCAATTAACGCTTCATTTCATTACACCAGTTTAAAAAAAATCATTTTAACAAAAAGGTATCCATTTATTTTTGTTAAAATGATTTATTTTTTGGGGGGTGGGAAATCATCAAAAACCAGCTCTTGGGCAGAGCGAAAGAGAGTATCAGACTTCTACTGACTAGAAACCACCCATGTTCCTTCTTAGCCCTTTATGTCGAGGCCGCGGTATCTCATGCTAACAACCCGCAGCCCTGACGGGCAAGTTTCTAAGTCTAATGTTGTATTAACGATGAACCGTATACAAATCCAGCATCTGGGTTGCTACTGGGATTTCCAGATATAATAACCTAATAACACTTTACCCAACTTAGAAATATAACGCAGGTCACCATGCTCTGTAAGTAGCGCATGTGACCAGTAGACAAACGAGGCAGTTCTCAAAAAACTGTGTTTTTCTATACCTACACATTTTTTTTTTTTTTTTTAAAGACGTCGCCCCTCACTTGGAATTTCTCCTGTATCGTGGGTGCTTTCACAAACATTGAAACTCACGTACACAAATACCCAGACCCGGAACAGAACCCGCGTCACGCAGCGCAGCAGTCCATTGCTTGAGCCACTGCGCCAACCGTGCCGTCTATGAAGAGTCGTATTATGAAGAGGTAAAGTTTGTCAGGATGAACGTAGGGTAATCTTCAACACTACACTGATCTGATTCCGAAAATGATTTTGATGAATGATTCGAAATATTATCACCAAGTCTTTATAGGCTGTAAGAAGAGAGAACAGACATCTTCTGGGCATGCTCGATCCACCATCAACACCTCGACCTCATCCAGAGAGGTCAAAAGGAAGTCCAATCTGCAATAAAAAAGAGGCAGATCACTGAAACCTATTTTATTTAATTCTCCCCGAGTAGGTACTTATTTCTTACATTCTCTTGCTTTTTTTTGAGGATGGGATATCGTCAAATGTCTCCTCCCGCTCTAAGGGAGGAAAAGGAAGTGTCAGACTCTTACTGACTAAAACCCATCAAGTACCTGTAACCTGCTTTCAATTTTTCTTGAAAAAGAAATATCGAAGCCAGGGGCAAAAGTTTGGGCTGCGGTTTGTACACTAGTTATCGCGGCCTCGACATAGAGGGCTAAGAAGGAACATGGGTGGTTTTTAGTCAGTAGAAGTCTGACACTCCCTTTCGCTCTACCCAAGAGCGGGAGGGGTTATTTGATGACTTCCACCCGCCAAAAAAAAAAAGGGGGGCAAAAGTTTATCAAGAAAAGCGTTAGGTATAAGTTTCTGTTCACCCAGTTATCCTAACCTTGATGCTCCACATACACGTAGGTGCCGTAAAGTTTGGCAGGCAATTTGTGTGTCAGTTAACAGCTACCTCGTAGATTCGAGACACGGCCTACTCCCGCCGCAACTCAATGATACGGTGAGATTTATTGACGAATGAGATTGGAACGGCTTAAGTTGGATGGGATCCTTTGAGAAAGTAAAGATTTAAAATGTTGGAAAGGGATTCTTGTGTTTTACAAATTTAAGTAGACTAAAGCTAAAGATAGGCAGATTATTATTACCTGTTTACAAACCTGAAATTCTGAACAAAAATGTTATATCAGTACATCATCATCATTCATCATCATTTCAGTCAAAATACGTCCACTGCTGGATATAGGCCTCCCCCAGGTGTCGCCACATTGAGCGGCCCCGTGCGTCTCGCATCTAGCGGGTCCCCGTAACCTTCACCAGGTCATCGGTCCACCTAGTGGGAGGCCTTCCAACGCAACTTTTCGGCCCCATCGGCCATTTGTTCTGCGGGCAATGTGCCCTGCTCATTGCCACTTAGGTCTGGCGATTCTTCAGGCTACGTCAGTAACCTTGGTTTTCATGCGGATGTCCTCATTTCTGATTCGATCACGCAAGGAAACTCCGAGCATAGTCCTCTCCATTGCCCTTCTTGTGACTTTGAGCTTTCTGATGAGACCCATTGTGAGCGACCACGTTTCGGTCCCGTATGTAATCAATGGCAAGCCGCACTGGTCGTAGACTTTCCTCATCATTGTCTTGCTTTTATCCCAAATTATTTGGGATCGGCGTCCAACGAGTAGGATACAAGTTCTCCTATTCCATACTAATTCTCAATTACTCGTCATCTCAGGAGTCACCTAAAATTATAGACAATATTCTAACATTAAAATTAATTTCATGCAGAGAAAATCTTACCATAATATTTGCTGTTCATTTTAAAGAAGGCTAGCGAGCTTGCATGTATTTTGGGACCCACCCTTTTGGAAGCGCAAATTTACATTGCATGATTTAAGTAATGAATGTCGTTACAGTCCTGATGACAACATTTATGTCACATGCATGTAAAATTTTATCATATAGGAACAACAAACATGCTACATTATGGGATATTACAACATGATAACAAATAACTTTAATAATAATATGGCCCACAGCGCTTTTCATAAATTACAATTAATTATTAATAGAATGTTTTACTTTGTATAGATTTTTTTGCACCTATTGTTTGTGAATGTGTGAACATTGTAAACTTTGTAGATTCCCGGATGGCTGTTAACTTTTATGTTGTTTTAAGTTTTTGTGTCCCTGTAGGCCTGTGAGAAAATTATAAAATATTACATAATTTATCTCTTTAATCTTTTAAATGAATCTAAAGCACTAAGTAACAGCAATATTAAGGATGTAACAAACATCTAAATTTTGCTTAGAAATAGAAGACGGACAGTATAAATTATGGCTGCACGCTTTAAATTCAGCCGAGGGAACAGGTCAGTGCAACAACATGATGGGTTGCCAACCTGTCTCTGAAAATGCATTGTTGTGTCCATCCTGTGTGTGAACTGGGGTAGTGGGGTTAATATTATACAGTGTGATTCTTTATAATGTGCACATATCGAAATGAGGGAATCTATGCTTAATTTTATCGATGGAAAAAATATTTAAAAAAATCTAAATATTTTTCAATATTTTTTATGGAATTTTCAAAAATGTTGTCCGCTGTTGTGACCCCAATGTAAACAAAACGGTGTAACTTTTAAACTAAATTATCTATCGCGATGAAACAATTTTATTTAAAAAGTTATGAAAAAAAAAAGTTTTTTTGATCAAAAAACGTGTTTATTTTCAATTGAGGGTAGTTTTTTTCCACAATTTTTTTACGAGGACGCCTAATTGCTTCCAATCATTATGGAGTTTGTTTCATCGCGATAGATAATTTAGTTTAAAAGTTACACCGTTTTGTTTACACTGGGGTCACAGTAGCAGACAAAATTTTTAAAAATTCCATATAAAATATTAAAAAATATTTAGATTTTTTTTAATAATTTTTCCGTCGATAAAATTAAGCATAGATTCGGGACCATTTCGATATGTGCACATTATAAAGAATCACACTGTATTATAATGTGCTAGCTGTCGGCTAAAAACTGAAAACCTAGAATTAAAATTTGGATAAACAACAATCTGTTATAATGAAAACAATATAACCTATACTTTATAACATTACATATTTTAACTAACAAGTTATTCACCAGCATAAATCAAAATTAAAACATGAAATAATTTACGCAAACCTCAAATTAGTCACAACGAACAAAGAAAAACATACAAGGGGATGCAAAAGAGGCAAGTGCATACCTGTTACAGCTTTATATTAGATCGCGTTTGTATTTTAAACATAGACGATGACTACCAAAGCACATACTTTTCTCAGAAGCACTGTATACTGCACCACTTACTAAGTAATACACAATATAAATTCAAAATTATGAAACTCAAACAGAACGAGTTCACAGCTCAATATGAAACGAGACAAACACTGGATTACCCACATCGCCAGCATTTCATCAAGCCAACTCTTCAAGTATTCTCGAACAAATTTTCACAAATGATATGCAGATGTAAATGAAAATATTTGCAAGCAAAATATATGGGACCGCACGCAGATGTATGAATTTCCCCGATCGACCTAATTCAATCTCCCCTTTTGTATACAACAAACCTTATCCGACATTTAGCTAGAAAATAAAAAGCTGGAATATACGTCGGGACGGATTGCACATAACCCGACAGTCTTTAGGGATTTCCTTCTGCTAGGTTTTAAGATGACTGCTAATTGTACCGTGTTGTAATGTTGCATGAGATTGAAATGTTCTTCGATGTTCTATTCAGCAACAACAACATTGGCAGCATTCTTCTACGTATTGCTAAGTATAGGCACCATACTTTTTGTGTCATTCTTCTATGGTCTGCGCGAGTCTACCCGGTCGTTCCTGCAGTATGCTGAATGTCAACCACCCATCTGGTTGTTGAATAATACTTTCGTAAACATAAAGAAGGAGGCAAGAGCTTCGCAATGTTATCCACTACTGTAGTGGATGTCAATGCGAAGTTCATGCCTAGTGCTGCTGTAATAGCAGCACAAACAATAAAATGCGAATTAGCGCCAGACATCTCTCTAATGGATCCCAAAGACATCCTTCTAGCGTTTACTGCTGCACTTAAACCTACATAAGCTCTGACTTGAGATGACACTCTAAAATTTTAAATGCTACTAGAAAATGCACTTTCGGTATGCGAATAAACACGGGCCAGAGATATCGATCGATAATAATCGACATACTCCGTCAGTCCATTTATTATTATCACTTCAACTTTCAATGAACTGCACAAGAAACATTCTTAGAGCTACATTTAAAGAGATCTCCGTGTCTCGTAAAATAATGTTACGCGTTTCGGTGTGAGTGGCCGTCTACGTTATTCGCATGTAAATGGAGGAGTCATATTGAAATTCTAAGGATTCCGAGGATGTAGGTACTTGCTTTTTGTAAGGCTTTTGCGGTTCCACTTGATCAAGACCATTGCAGTGGATTTATCAATTTTGTACAACAATATTAGGTGCATTGTAAATATTTTATGAGAGTAGAAATCACATCTTAAATTCAAATTATAGTTCTCGCAGTCTTCGTTACGTTCCTGTCTATACAGTGTAGCATAAATTAGTCGATTCACTAAAAACCGACTAATTCTAAAAAGTTGTCACCTCACTAAATTATAGGTACAACCCTAAATGTTCTGTAATGTCACAATGGAGGGAGAACGTCGCTCAGGACCTCCTTTAAAAACGGCTGCTCGCATAGGTTCTGCCCTTTTTACATCAAGCGAGCAGCCTACTAGATAAGTCCCCAGTTATTGGGTAAGTGAACTCCGCCATTGTGTTCTTTTGCTGCTAAATTTATGTCCCGGCAAGCCATATCTATTTGTAATCTTTGTGTCTATTTTAACATGGCTGCCGGCAATGTATTCTGTATTTAATATTAATTAGCACCTAGCTATTCACTATGCACGTGTGCTCTAATTGTTTATATGGTTCTCCGCATGGCATGCATCCTATTCTATTCTCTATATACTAAATCATGCTCATCCATGCTGTATCATAAACCGGCGACGCGAGTCAACGGTCAATGAGAACTACGTGGCGATGTGACGCCACGCCTTGCCTTTAGTCTATCAACTATTCACCTATCAACTAATCACTGTAAACCACTGCGATGTGTGAGTACCCATCTTCCATCTTCTTCACTGCCTTGAGCTTGCCGCATCTAACGCATGGCTGGGACACGCACATCGTAGGGGCTTACAGGAACCATCTTGGAGCTCAAGCGTCCCCTTGGCGCTGTTTCAGGGTTCCTAGCGCTGGCTAGCCAACTATGGCTGCTTCGCTCACGCTGCAATGATCTGCTGCTCTGCTGTGCTCTCGCGCATCTACCATCGCGGTGAGAAGCGCGCATCTGCACGGCCGCCCTACCGCGTGCCGCCTCTAAACTGTGACGCCTACGCGTCCGGCACCAGACGACGGCGTGGCCGTGTAGACAGTGGCCTGCCGCCGCTACCTACTGGCCATCTGCGCTGCCGCTACCTGCCTACCACCAACGCTGCCTAGGGCTAGTTGCCCTGAGCCCGCTGCCCACCTGGTCGACCGCCCTGCCGCGCGTCCCTACCGACGCGTGAGGCCGCCTGACCCCGGCCTACCTACCGTGCGTGGCGATCGACGTCTTCTGGTTGCTCAGGGCAGTACCGTTTTCCTACCTTCAGTGACAGTGCGTGACCTTAGACCCTAGAACCCCTATTTTGTTTGTGTAGTGCTAAGTAAATGTATAACTAAGTCTTCCTTGTCTCATTTCCCTACCACGAAAAGCACTACGCAACAACAGTAAGTGTGTATATTCGTGGAAGCTTTATTTCATCACGCGTTTCAAAGAAAATAATATTCATGTACTTTTAAACACCGAGGGAGTTCCCTCTGTTGTTTTATTTAAAAAAAAAGTAATGTGCCAGAAAATCAACTTAAACATTTCAATATTGTTACAATATTGCATACCTTTGTTCGTTTCCTTCATTTGCACATTCTGTTTACGTTATATTTGAATAATTCTCGGAACGAGCCTTTTGTTTATGCCTACTTAATGCCTTATTTGAATAAGCAACAAAATGTTTTTCATTAGCTTTTTAAAGGCAAGGCCATTAAATATTCCGTGAATAAATTAAAAGCTAACTCAAGTGCTAAAAATGCTTTATTTTGTTTAACCTTCTTTAAAAGGAAATTCCGTAATAACAAGTTATGGAGGTATTGATTTTTATAATCATAAATAATGTACCGACACAGCTCTCTCATTACTGGCTGTTATTTTTTTTTATTTTCATTTTGTAAAAGCTTTTTTTTTTTTAAACTTAAGGAAACCAATATTGTGGACAACCTTGCCTCTTTGATCGCAAAATAGCTAGCGACAACCAATATGGAAAACGCTTTCCACTTTATTCCCTGAACCCAATCTCCTTACGCTGCAGACGGCTTTTAGTTTTTTAAACATAATATGCTATTCTCTTTTGAAGTACTAACAGATCTTGAAAAGTTCACCGCTATAAAAGATAGGAATAACATGTAAAATTCATGTTTCTAGTTAACGAAACAAGAACGATTCCTCTCAGTGGATGTTCGCAACTCGAAACTAAGAAACATTATTCAAACTTCCACCGAATTGTCTAGGGAATAGTCTGAAGACGGGTGTTTTTTTTAGCTTTACTTTGAGAAACTTTGTGCAAAAACTGTCGCAGTAGTTTTGTCATGTATTGTGGTTAGACTACGTGATGAAATTATATAAATTAAATTGTATATATTTGGAAAGGTGTGTTTAGCTAGCTTTAGGCCTGTTGGTTTTCGTTGGTTTACGAAGTTGAGTACTAAGATAATTTCTCCCGGTGATGAAATAGAAATACCAAAATTCGTACTTGAAAAGCGAAAGTTTCTCTGCCTGTCTGTCACCATTTTATAGTCTAACTGTTAAACAGCTTTTGATCAAAGGGATACTAAAGACACACCTCTGTTGGTATATGGGATAGTGTTATCCGGCAGAAAGTAGTAATTTTCGACTACACCTCGGGTGTAGCCAAGTACCTACAAGATAGTTTCAACATGAATTGCTGAATCTTCCGTAAAATTCTTAGAAGTTTAGTCACTTCGAAGAATTTCGCCAGAAAAATCAAGCAGGCAGATTTTACAGCAATAAGTTGCCAACAAAAATTTAATTAGTCCGTCAGATAGATTTCCAAACAATATTGGACACATATTTTTACTCTTTTCAAAGTTAAGTCAGTCAAAATTAAGACGATACAGTGCTTCGAAAAGTCGTGTGACTTAACAGTTTGGTACATTTTTTACCATAAAGTGACGTCACAAGCTCCCACTCATGACCTTTTACAAGTTTTATGATTGACATATTTTATAAAACAAACGTATACTTAACATATAATTTGAAGACATGTGACATCTACCAACCCGCACTGGGCCCGCGTGGTGGATTATAGCCCATCCCTCTCCAAGAGAGGAGGCCTGAGCCCCTGCAGTGGGAACATTATAGGCTGATGATGATGATTATGATGATGATAAAACAAAAAACACGTATCCAATATTTTTCGAAAACTACAGACGGGCTAAACCGAAACATATTTTTCAACACACTTGCTCATAAAATGGCTCTAATTTTACCTAAATTAGGCATTTAATGAAATATGTAATAGTGAGCTAGGTATAGGTTTTTTTTTCATTGGTTGAATTACATTTTCTTAAACAAGTTTAGACCATTTCAACTAATTTTAATAAATTAAACTTTCACTCAAAAATTAATTTTGGTTTCACTGTAACAAAGAAAACTTTGCATTCCCCATTTTATATGTGACTCTAAAATGCTATCCGCAAAAAGCCAAAAAAGAAACCAAATTATTTTAGTCTATGGCCGATCGCCATTGTTAGATGCGCGCGTATAGGACAACTGAATTTTTTTTCCCGCTATTGCGATAATTTTTTCACAACTCGTTTTCACTGTTGAAAATGATTTTTTGTATTATTTTCTTTACAAGTGTGTTGAAGAACATCGTATGATACACGTGTATATTAATGATTACCGTCCTCGGCTCTCTTAAGACCCTCACTTAATGGCATGGGTCTCGATGGCATGGCGCCTCAGCGGTAATCACCAACACTACACACTTGTACCATAACGTACTATTTTTTTGTCAGAAATCAATATGTGTGTAACAGAGGTAATTTGATGAGACGTTTAAGGCTACAGATCAGCAGGGCTATTGCGTATCTTTTAAATGTCAGTGGCTATCATATTGTCCATGATTTAACTGTCAAATTGGTTATGGTTTAGTAAAAATTGAACCATTTGACATCGGATTTAATTGCCATTAAACAAAAATAGAATAGACAGTTAGTTTATGGACACTAAATGATAGCCACTGTCATTTAAAAGATACGCAATAGCCCTGCTGGAAATTCATCGGAATTGCCTTTCTCATTTTCGACCTCGTTCTATGTCCGAAAAATACCAGTCCAACTTCTCTCCTAGCAGCTTAGCATAAAAATGTTTAGTTATTACCTTATTACCATCACAAAGTACCGTAATAATTAAATGTTCCTTCAAAATCAGAAATAGTCACACGAAAAGTCACCAATAAAGACACCTATAGTCGAAAAACCCTATTGTTTTCACAATTCGCGATGGTATTTCTTTTATTGTTTGCGTGGAAATTCAGACGGCAATCCTCATTGTTCTCTATAACTGTATTATTGCCTAGGAGACCCAATTAAAGGCTCAGGAGGAAAAAACAAAAGGTGAGATTATTTTATCAGCTATAAATCGTTTTGGATACGGCAGACGAGCATAGTGTCCATATTTTAATCCTCATTTATTATTTTTACAAAAAAAACATTCAGTAACGGATTATAAATAAAACCCCAAAGTACACTACAACCACATTAAATAATTTACTATAGTTAATAAAGTGCGATGCTACCCGCCTGTAGTGTGCGAAGGTGTAAAACGGCCGAAAGTGATGTAGGATTGGCATTGTGGTGAGATCCGTGTGCCTTTAGAGAAAATTAATGTTATTAGATCAGTCAGTCAAGATAAGAAAAGTCAAAATTATCGTACAAAATCAGCAAATAATGGGTGTCAAAAGACCGAAACAGGAAAAGTCTCATTACGAGTCATTGTGGTTGTTTTTTTGTTCTGGATTATATCTGGAAACCTACTTTGTAGTTATGAAAATATTGGAGAAAGAAAACTTCAACTTATTCACAAGTTTAAAAATAATACAAGTTTTAATGTTATCATTTTACTTCAGTTACTTCCATGACCGCTGTTATCAATGCATACATCAGCACAACGAAGTTTCACAAAATCGCTAAATTATTTGCGTGTAGAGTTAATTAGTTTGGAGTACAGAATGCATACCAAACTAATTAACTTACTTACGGATTGGTGAGCTAGCGGCTTCTTGAAGGGTTTCACTTACACCTTCTACTTACTCGTATAATAATAATATATGTAGTTGTAGCCAATGATATATTAAAACTATAGATACGTTGTCCGCCCTCAAAAATGACAACATGAAATGAAGCCAACTGGCCACATCGCGCTTAGTTACGCACCAACCTCTCGCGCGATGCTACGTTTGTTCTTAATTTAAATCGTGTGTGTAAACCTGCGCGAAACATAAAGACAACAAGCATCAACAGCCATCCCGCTGTACGGTGTCATATTTTCTTTCCCTTTCTTTTCGCGTAAAAGTAGTTATATAATATTTTCGCCGTTTTGAAGCGCCGCCATGTTAGTTCATGACGTGTCTATATATTATAATACGTCATTGGTTGTAGCAGGTTCATTCCTTTTGAGAGTCGAAAAAGATTACTTTCAATAAGTCATATTAAACAATTTCTTCATCTCTTATGATAATTATTGATTTTTCCTCAGCGAACAAATAGTTGTGTCCAAATACTTTTGTGTACGAATATTTTCGAAGAAAATCTTACAATAGTTTATTGTTCCTTGGTTTTTGATGTAGCTAACAAAAGACTAATTCTTTGTTCTTATTTCAATGAAACATTTCGCACCCAATTTTAGGATACACGTGGCAATCTTATATAATGTTGGTTTCTTATTTCATTTTCAACATAAAGGTTTTCACAGGTACCTCAAAAATATTATTATTACACTTTAGTCTCATCCTATTTCTTTCATAAACGCGAAAGTTTGTTAGGAAGTATGGATGTTTGTTACTCTTTCACAAAATAATTACCTAACGGGTTTTGAAGAAACAGTTTTAAAGTAACTAAGATAAGAGCACTAAAACACACGATAATAAACACCATGAAGTTGTACAGGGTACTTTTTAGTCCCTAAAAATGAACCAGCGGGTGACGCCGAGGGCAGCAGTTAGTAAAATAATAAGATATCGTTTTTATGTTTTTTCACCAACGATATAACGAAAAAAGCTATTAGATAACACGTGGATTGGTGCTCAAATTACAAGTGCCGAGTTGTATCACGCTTTTCAACGAATTTGATGCTGATATTGCAAGTTTGTTGACACTAAATATTTGGTTGTCATTTAGTTAGTAAATAATTTACTTATAGTATTATTATTTATTTAATAGGTTTTGAACGGCATAATAATTGAAATATGAGTTAAACTACAGGCCTTCAAGTTACGTGGCATTTATAGCCACACAGACTCGATCTTCAGGGCAAAGCAGTGCTCATTGAGGTCGGTTTGTGGATGAGGGACCATATTATTACACGTCGAGTTGCCCTCGTGCCTTGAAAGCAGGCCGTTGGTCCAGTGGTTTGTAGACAGTCGTTAAGTACAGCAGTAGTCTGTGGTACGAACATCTGACCACTAGTTTTACTATGAGGTATTACACGGTATCCACCTGGGTTGTGATGGGCAGACAAGTTGTTACTCCATCGAAAATACTAGTATTTTCGTGTATCCGGTTGGATTCGAAACCTTCCTTGCTGATTTGGCAGAAGGCCGTTGATGATGATAATAACAAATGTCGATGTTCTGTAGGTACACGGGACCTTGAAAATTATAATGTTTTTAAATTATGATGTATTTTTGCTGCATAGCTGGATCAGTTATCAAACCAGTTACTAAGAAATACCTACAAAGATTACACGGGGCATAATCTTGTTTAATGGCAAAAATAATAAATTTTCAAAGGAAAACTTCGCACGATTAGTATTGTAAATTAATCTACCAGGAATTTGGCTTGTAAACTTTACTGCCTTTAAGGCATTTACACCTACTTCTGATTAGTTACAAAGAAGAGGCTCGATAACCGCTGAATGTTGCCAGATATTGATTTTGCTTTTGTAAGACGGTTTCTGTAATATTGTTTTCCATATTGTCTAAGTGGTCGGGAAGTAGAGCCGTGTTTTAGGAAATCATTAAGAATTTGATATTGCTGTTGTTTCGGAAATCGCTTCACAAGAGCGGAGACGATTTAGAAGATAGGTTCAACTAGAGACAGACATAATACCTATCTGTTGGTGAAGTCAGGCTGAGACTGGCGATGATTAGGAACAAATCTAATAGGTAGTTATATATTATTATGCCACTGATAAGGATCCTTACTTACCCCTTTTATAAGGTGGGAAATCATCAAATGACTCCTCCCGCTCTGGACAGACTTCTACGGACTAAAAACCACCCATGTTCCTTCTTAGGACTTTGTGTCGAGGCCGCAGTAACTCTATCAAACAGCCCGCAACCCCGACGGGACATACACCTTTTTTATTGGATGGTGGGAAATCATTAAATAACCCCTCCCGCTCTTGGGCAGAGCGAAAGGGCGAGTCAGACTTCTACTGATTAAAAACCACCCATGTTTCTTTTTAGCCCTTTATGTCAAGCCTGCGGTATTTCTTACAACATCCCGCAGCCCCGACGGGCGTCGGCCCTTCCATGTTGCTGACATCTCTTTGAGGCGCGCGTGGAAGTCGAACGCGCCCGCGCCGTCGACACGCCTGTCGTCGTCATCAGACGACCGGACGGCGAGCTAGCCCATTACTCACCGTCCACAGGCCCGCATCTACGGTGGCCGGAAGCCGTCAAGTGCCCCCCGACGCCTGGAGCATCCCCCGCGGCAGCGGCTGAGACGTGAGGTTCTCTCCCTCTCACGTTCTTTCAACTCCTTCGCTAGCATGACTGCTTCGACGGCGTACGGGACATACCCCTTTCACTTCGTTCGCTGTCTTTGAAGGCATACACACACGCCCACAGCAAAGTACTACGCACTATGCACCTGACTTTTCTGGAGAATTTTATCCACCACCCAATAGTTTTTGAAATATCTACCGAATTAAAAAAAAGTCCACACAGCACAAACAAAAGTCAGTACAGCTTCTGTCAAATAACTTCTCCTTACACCAAAATGCCTAGATATCTGAACAGACGTCCATTTCTCTCACACAAAACACAAGACCGAAATTAAACACCTAAACAAAGGGTGTAAGTATGTGTACAGCAATGGAGCTTGACAAAAATGTGCCCGTCTCACATTATATAGTACCGTCAGCATAATAAACTACATCCCTTTCGGATAACGAGTGAGAACTTAATAGAATTGCGGGGAGAATGCGTGAGTGCCTCGGAATGCCTATCGTAGACGGTGTCATAGAATTAATAGATGTAGAGGGTAATGTTCTTTTGCCCTTTTCATTAGACTATTGGTCTTTAGTATAATTACTCCGCATGAGGTACGGGGTTTATTTGTTAGTGGCTTTTTCCATCTGGAATTTTTCATTATCAGCCGTGTGATGATATGGGAAAAGGCTCGCTGTAATACATGAGACTTAAACTAGCCAGCCTAATCTCATTATTTCGGGCATAACAGGCATGATTATATACTTAAAACACATTATTTTTCAGAGAATGTGTAATGAGGGTCGAATTAACAATCCCTACTTAATATTATAAATGTGAATGTAAGTTTGTTTGTTACGCTTTCAAGCGAAAACTACTTAACCGATCATCATGAAAATTTGTACACATATTCTTGGAAGTAACATAAAATACTTTTTATGATAAAAAAAGATTACTTTTAGTGGCGATAACCTATATCCACACGGGCGGGCGTAGTCGCGGGCATCAGCTAGTAGAACAAAAATTAAAATTTAATTTAATTTTTATATAATAATGTTGTATTGTGGTAGTGTATTTTGTGCGATTTTGAAATGTTTTGGCTTGTTTGTATTATGTATTGTTGCTTATTTTTAAGCTATTGCATAGCTTCTATCGCAGGCCTTGTGCGTTGCGACCGAATAACTTTTAATGACTTATTGTCATATATTAATTAATAATTACACAAGTTGATAAAAAAATGATATGCAATAGCTTTACCGCGGCAGTCTCCGAGTGCCACACGTCTTTTTTATTTTTTCCTTTCTTTATGTAATTTAATTTTCTTTTTATTAACATTTCATTTAAATTACAATTTATTGTTTATGAATAAAAAGCTTTAATTATTTGCCAATCAATATTATGTAATAATCAACCTTACACTAATTTAAGTAAGTTACAAATAAGCAATAGCTCCATGTTACTACGGTTATTAAGTAGTTCCGATTACACTGGAAGACGATCTTAAAGTAGTAGTAAAAAGCAAACAAAATAATAATGATGAGAATTAATACTTATTCTGCTTCTCTCTAACTAAAATATGAGTTTCGCTTCTGTTCATTTATATTAATCGTTGACGGTACCGCCAGCCAAATAACTTGTTTAATAGAACTTGTTGTGAAGATATTTGTTGAGTCGATTTCATTTATTCGTGTTCTGAAAAGTTTTGTGTATGTATGTTTAGTTATACAATTTCTATTTTGAGCACTCATTTTGTGTAATTAAGCCGTTTAATTTGGTTCTGTGAAGTAGGTGTCTTTGAATGGATCTTTATTTGTAGCTAAAAGCTATTGGTAGCAACAGCATAGGAAACTTTACATTTTGTTTTCGTCAAACTAACGTTTTCGATCTATGTTCGGTTATTATCCCACAAGTTTAGAGCGACGAAACGCACGCGCGGCTGTTGAGCATTAGGTCCTGGGTTCGATTCCTGGATCAAGCAAATTGTTATTGGCTTTTTCCACCAGGAATTTATCAGTAACAGCTGGATTTGTGCCCGATTGATGGCAATAGGCTCGCCCCCTATTACTATGGACTTAAAACATAACTGGTGAAATGTGGGTGTACTATTAGGTACACCTCTGCCTAAGCCATCAGGGATTACAGGCATTATGTTATGTAACGTTTCAAATACAGGTTGTAAGAGGCAGCCCTTCGCAGACTGATAAGGTGAATCAGTGTATCATACTAAGGTGACCGATACAAGATATTATTTCGGGACATTTAACAAAATAAATAAATCAGTTTTAGTCACACTAATATTATAAAGGCGATAGTTTGTGTGTATGTTTGTTACTTCTTCAAGCAAAAACTACTGAACAAATGTTAGGTACACAGGTAGTTTATAACCTGGATTAACACATAGTATAGTTTTTATTCCGATTTTATCTTCCCATAATATAATTTACGAGATGTCGCCGGCGAAGCCGCTGGCAAAAGCTGGTAGTAAATAAATATAACGCAAGTAGAGAAGACCCCGTAGAAATTGGCGGGACAAAGACAGGATTAAACCAGCGGCCATTGGTCCACATAAATATGAAACGATTCAAAGTTATTCTAATCTTAAGAAGACTTGTAGCTAACCGTTTATGAGATAAAGTCACAACGTCGTCTCCCAAGATCTAAACGTTTAAAATTCATGCGGAAAGAGATATGTGCCCTAGAGTGGGAGAATATAGGATAACAGTATAAAAAGCAATTAGGATAGAATACCATCCAATTAGTATAGTACTAGATTACAGACTTAACAGATTAGTATGCACACTTTTCTTACACAAAATATCACAACAAGGATTAAAAACCATAAAATATTATTATGAGCTTGTGAGAGTGTAGCTAATTAATTATTATAAATGTGTATTGTTTGTTACAGCCGCTGTTTGGCTCCATGCCCAAACTTTAAGTAGTCATGGTGTTACCAGTAAAGCCCTTCGCCTACGGTGACTTTTTACGGCAATGCGGCATGCGTGGAAATCGGTTGTCGTGGTTTGGGCTTGTGATGCGGAGGAATGAGGAAAATATCGCGAGAAAGGTTTGGATATGAATGTGGATGGGTATAAGAGTAGAGGAGTACCAGAGAAAACGATGGATGATCTGTGTTATGAATTATATGACAAGAAATGAGATGACGAGAAACAGAGAAGAGAAGAAGACAGAGAGAGTATGGAAGAAGACATGCCGCAAATGAATTGGAATAAGGGCTGGTGAATGATGATGACCACTTACCACAGTATCTTAACACGAAAGTTTATGACCAGTGTGTGTTGCTAGTGATTATATACGGGATCGAAACGTGGCCGCTCACAATGGGCTTGGGACTTTGAGCTTTCTGGTGAGGATCAGAAAGCTCAAAGTCACCCAAAAGGCAATTAAGAGGGCTATGCTCGAAGTTTCCTTGCGTGATCGAATCAGAAATGAGGACATCCGCATGAGAACCAAGGTTATCGACGAAGCCTGAATAATCTCCAGACTTAAGTGGCAATGGGCAGGGCACATTGCTCGCAGAACGGATGGCCGACGGGGCCGAAAAGTTCTGAAGCGGCGACCGCGAACCGGAAGACGTTGCGTTGTAAGGCCTCAAGCCTGGGCCGGTGGACGGTGAGTGATGGGCTACCTCGCCGTCCGTCCGTCTTACGATGACGACAGGCTGTGTCGACGGCGCGTTTGTGTTCTACGCGCGCCTCAAAGAGATGTCAGCAACATGGGAGGGGCCCGCAAGCCACCCAAAAGGCAATTAAGAGGGCTATGCTCGGAGTTTCCTTGCGTGATCGAATCAGAAATGAGGACATACGCATGAGAACCAAGGTTATCGACGAAGCCCGAAGAATCTCCAGACTTAAGTGGCAATGGGCAGGGCACATTGCTCGCAGAACGGATGGCCGACGGGGCCGAAAAGTTCTGAAGCGGCGACCGCGAACCGGAAGACGTTGCGTTGTAAGGCCTCAAGCCTGGGCCGGTGGACGGTGAGTGATGGGCTACCTCGCCGTCCGTCCGTCTCACGATGACGACAGGCTGTGTCGACGGCGCGTTTGTGTACTACGCGCGCCTCAAAGAGATGTCAACATGGGAGGGGCCCGCAAGGACCGACGCACGTCGGGGCTGCGGGTTACTGAGAAGTTACCGCGGCCTCGACATTATAGGGCTAAGAAGGAACATGGGTGGTTTTTAGTCAGTAGAAGACTGACACTCCCTTTTGCTCTTCCCAAGAGCGGGAGGGGTTATTTGATGATTTTCCACCCGCCAAAAAAAAGGCCTCAAGCCTCATGGGAACGTAAAGTGAAGCATTTCTGTATCAAAACTGAATTACGACTAAAGCACTACAGCATCGCGGTAGCAGGTATATAGAGTGTTGGTGCTGCAGATAAGCAGCGACAGCATCGTGACTATTTAGCGGCCATTTTGCGTTTGTATCGCTGCATTTAGTCACAGGAGTCGAAGTGCCTTATAGTCGAATCGAATGACCCATACCTCATTCATATTATTCGAAGACTGCTGAAAAAGTTCACCAAAAAAGCACTTGTTGACTAGACTATTATTCAATCTTTTTTTTTTTTTTTGGTTGGTGTAAAATCATCGAAGAACCCCTCCCGCTCTTGGGCAGAGCGAAAGGGAGTGTCAGACTTCTACTGACTAAAAACCACCCATGTTCCTTTTTCGCCCTCTATGTCGAGGCCGCGATAACCGGTGGACTACCCGCGGCCCCGACAGGCGTCGGCCCTTTTGGGCCCCTCCCATGTTGCTGACATCTCTTTAAGGCGCGCGTGGAACACGAACGCGCCGTCGACACGGCCTGTTTTCGTCGTGAGACGGACGGACGGCGAGTTAGCCCATCACTCACCGTCCACAGGCCCGCGTCTACGGTGGCCGGAGGTCATCGCGGGACCCCCGACGCCCGGAGCGCCTCCCGCGGCGGCTGGGACGAGAGGTTCTCTCCCTCTCGCGTTCCGCCACCTCCTTCGCTAGCATCACTGCTTCGCAGAAGGAGGCGACGGCGTCCCATTCCTCCTCGCCCCGGACCATGGGTTGCACCAGGGCCGGGCGCGAGAGGTCGCCGCCGCCGATCGCCGCTACGAGAACACGGCGGGGCTCCGCCCAAGCGGGGCACACCTCCACTGTGTGCTCCACCGTGTCCTCCGGCCGATCCTCACAATGGTGGCATCCGGGCGTTTCCTCCCGCCTGATTCGTTGCAGGTACCTCCCGAAACACCATGTCCGGTGAGGACCTGCGTCAGACGGAAGGTGAGGGCGCCGTGGCGCCTCTCTAGCCACTCCTCAAAGAGGGGACTTACCGCCACTATCGTGGCGTGCCCTCTATTATTCAATCTTACTTCTCTATTTCTCATCAACTCAGCAGTCACCTCCTTTCTAGCCATATCATCCATCTGTTCCATCACACAGGTTTGAAACACACAGGATTGAGATATTCCTAGTTAAAAAGAGTGAATGTAACCAAAAGACCGTTATTATAATACAAAGCCTATTTCGAAGCTCCAAAAAGTTCAAGCAAAGCCTAGAATTATGTCACCTCTAAACTAACATACGATTGAAGTTATACAATTTAACTAAATTACGGCCCAGGTACACATAATATATCGGTGTAAAGATATCCTCAACTTGTCTACATTTTAAAGTAACGTTGTGGTGACCATATTTTTGGAAAAAGCTTTAGTTGTGACTTAAAACCAGCATCGCTGACTATGTTTTTATACTACTTCAATCATCAACACCTGTCGTGTAAACAAAAAAAGCAGGAAGCTTATTTTTAAAAAAAACTTTATAATTTTGCCAGACCTTCCACGTGTTTAACAGGATATTTTTGTAGACAACAGTTGCAAGGATTCATCATGTTTCACGTATACATAATATTATATGTAGGAATGTAAGTTAGTTGTACAGAAACTTAGTAGAAAACTTGTCATAAACGTCAAAAAAAAAAGTAAAAACGAATTGATAAAAGTAAAAAATACGTGACTGAAGAAATATTAACGTATGTAAAGTATGAAACATGCAACACTAGATATTTTTTACAAAACTTTCAAACAATAATCAAAAGTTCAGTTCGGCAAGAAACTTCATCATATAGATTTTAGCATGTTCGAAAACTAAACAATACAGAACAAAAATTAGAAACATGAAGAGGGGTAAATCCCCTGGACACGATGGGCTCAGCATTGAGCACCTGCAGCATGGTGGGCTCCATTTGCCACGTGCGCTCGCTCTTCTGTTCAATCTGTGCCTAGGTCACTCGTACCTTCCTCCGGATATGGTGCGGGCTCTGGTGGTACCAGTGGTCAAGAGCCGGACCGGAGACATTGCGGACTAGTCAAACTATAGGCCAATTTCATTGGCGACCATCGTAGCAAAAATACTTGACAGTGTGCTCAACTCTCACTTGAGTACCCACATCAAGCTGCATGATGCCCAGTTTGGCTTTCGGCAGGGTTTGTCGACAGAAACCGCTATTCTGAGTTTGAAGCATGCTGTCAAGTATTACACAGACAGAAAAACACCTATCTACGCATGTTTCTTAGACCTGTCCAAGGCGTTTGATCTTGTCTCGTTCGATGTTCTCTGGCAAAAACTGTCGGATGCCGCGGTGCCGCCGGAGCTCGTCTTATTTCTGCGGTTCTGGTACCTGAAGCAAGAGAGTCATGTGCGCTGGGCGGAAGAGCTCTCGGAGCCGAGTAGACCAGAGTGTGGCGTGAGACAGGGCGGCCTGACCTCACCCTTGCTATTTAGTCTGTACGTGAATGCACTGATCGAGAGGCTCAGCAGCCGCCGGCTGCTTTTTGATGGCGTTTGCTTTAATAATTTAAGCTATGCAGATGACATGGTGCTGCTGGCCCCCTCGGTCGATGCGCTCCGTAACCTTCTCAGTATCTGCGAGTCCTATGCGACTTCTCATGGCCTTGTATACCACGAAGAGAAGTCTAAATACATGGTATTTAAGTCTGGTACCAGGTGGTTCCTCCTCCGTCCCTCCTGTGTTACTGAACGGTGTGGAGCTGCAAAGGGTGTACTCTTTTAAATACCTGAGCCACCTGGTGACGGACGATTTGAGGGACGACGCAGATACGGAGAGCATTGTCGGTTCGGGCTAATATGTTGGCACGCCGATTCTTCCGTTGTACAAAAGCAGTAAAATTAACGCTGTTTAAAGCATATTGTATGTCACTGTACTCGGGGAGCCTGTGGTTCAGCTACACCCAAAAGGCCTACAATGCTCTGCGGATCCAGTACAACAACGCGTTTAGGGTGCTGTTGCGTCTGCCTCGGTTCTGTAGCGCGTCATCTATGTTCGCTGAGGCACGTACCGACTGCTTCAATGCGGTACGGCGTAAGAAAGTGGCCTCGCTGCTGAACATAATCCGTGGCAGCCCTAACAGCATTCTGATAGCTATAGTCGGGAGGCATGACAGCCCGTTGGTGAGGTCATTAGTCACCTGTACTCTATCTTTGTTTTAGTGAAGTGAAGTACTAACATAAGAATATTGTTACTAACCCAATGGATCTTAGTTGTCTAAATAAATAAATGATTATATTATATATTATTATAATACTCTAGCAAGTATAACGGTTATACATTTGTATAGCCGTTATACTTATAAAGGGTGTAAAAGTACCCTTAATGCAAACGAAGGGCATTTGTTCTCCCCACCACGGCGATATTTTTTTTTGTTTTAGACTATACGGGGAGATATTGGGGGTCAAAGTTCCAAATTTTTCAAAGCTGTTTTGTAAATACTAGTTTTTCAGGTTATAACTTTTTATACCTCCTTGACCCGTTTACTATTCAAAGCATCCACTAGCATAATGTTTTAAGACATTACATTGAGTTTTACCGTAAAATGAGGTTTTTGACCCCAAAAATAAAATACGTTTCCCAGCAAAAAAAATTGCGTTGGGGTACTTAGTTTGATGTACAGAGTGCTTGGTTGAAGTATGTGTGAAGGGTTAATTTACACCCTGTATATAATAATATGTATAGTGGCTCAACTGAATGGATCACGGCAGATAAAGAAGCGGTATATGTAAAAAAAAAGTAGCAAAAGTTACAGGCTTCCTATGATAAATAATACATAGTCATTCCAATTATTTGTTCACAAGTTCAGTTTCAACATCTTGGCGATAGCCTTTACCCAACCATATTGGGGTCGGCTTTAATACGCCCCTTGGTAAGACTGGTTATTAGATTTTTAGGTCACTGACTACCTGTAACGGCTGTCAAAGATGTAGATCTTTGACAGCCGAGACCAACGGAGGAAACTCGGTATATAACCCATCCACGGACCAATTTAGGCAAGCGTTACTTATCCTGAAGATCGTCCTGAGCGATTGTCATTACGTTCAGTTTCAATGGTTGACCCGAATTAATAAAACCTACGGGAAGCCGGGGGGAGTGTCTTTTTCAGTGTCCCTTCCCGGAATTTCACTCAAATCTAACCATAAATCCTTTTTGTTAATCGTCTTTCACTCATCCCTTCACATGACAAGGCTGCGGAAGTATACCTTTTGATAAAGGTATACTTCCGCAGCCTTGTCATGTGATCAACCCTTGTCAGCGAATCTTCTTAACCAGAATGCTTGAAAAATTTGCATATAATAACATTTTAGAGTTCATGTTTTTGTTAACTCGTTGTTTTATTGTCGTTTTAACAACACTTCTTAACCTCCAGATTTAAATAGGCGTTTCCTACTCTCATTTTGATTAGCTAATCTGGTTCCGTGCATATGTGTACGTTGCTTCTATATGTTTTTGAATTATTAGCTGTGTTTTTGTATTTATTTTGTATAATTTGAAGGGTGTTTTTGTATTTAATTCCCAATACACACAATTTTGTTTATTTCTTTCTTTCTTTTTCTGAACGGCATCAGTTGAGGCGATGCTGATAACTGAAAACAAAAATAATATGTTTTCCAAACGTAAGAGGCTTACGGAAGAGCACTGGACCAAGATAGCATTTGAATTTGCTTATTTGATTTCATCTGAAACCCTAATAGAATGCTGAATCAACAGGATATTAAGTTTATTTCTCAGTAAGGACGCTGTTTTGAGATAAATTGTTGATATAACAGTATGAAGCAGAATTTGGCCTCATAAAATATTTTTTTTCGAAGTCTTTGGTAAGGGCCATAATAGGAAACAATAGCACTAAATAAAAGTCATCATATTACTAATACCGTCTGTGACTCCCTTTGACAAGACTCCTTGCTTGACTTTTGAGCTTCTGATTTTTTTTTTGGCAGGTGGAAAATCACGGATTTTAGTTTGCAGTTTGTAATGACAGATATTGGATTGTTGTTGGTTTCTGCATGACAGAAGGTGCGTATACTTGTATTTCAAGAAGAAGGGATTCCATTTTACTCTCTTATTTAATGTGTGGTTCCTGCATAACCTGTTGTCAAAGTTTTGGGGGGGGGGAAGTAATCATCAAATAACCCCTTCCTCTCTTGGGCAGAGCAAAAGGGAGTGTCAGACTTCTACTGACTAAAAACCTCCCATGTTCCTTTTGAGCCCTATATGTGGAGGCTGCGGTAACTTGTGAACAACCCGCCGCCCCGACGGGTAGGCTTCTGACCTCACGTAACAACTGACAAAGATATAGTTACGTATAATAGCGGTCAAGACAAATTACTTAACGTGCTTTCAGACACACGGAGATCATTCAATATCGACAAGTCCAGCTGTTATTTTTCAGCCGATACAAATCGAAGACATTAAAAAAAAAGATATTGTATTTTATTTCTAGAAAATAACCTATATTCATCATTAAAAATCAGTAAAATATGAATAAAAACAGTTCGAACATCAATAAAAAATTCAACAACAACATCAAATCATTAAAAAAGCCATTCACAAATTAGTTAACATTTTACTAGACAAATCCTAAAAGCACCCATCTTAAATATCATGGAAGCCCTACCTTGAACATGTAGGAGGGTAGTCGAAACAAGTGGCGTGGTACATTCATTACACCCGGCAAACAAAGTTCGTACCGCGAGCACCAACTTGCGCGGGCTGTTCTCAGCGCTTTAATTAATTGGCACGAGTTTATTTCTGTATGTTAATTATATATAAGTACATAATGACATTATTTTTTTGTACTGAGGTTCGAAGAGGCGCGTTATTTTGAGAGTTTTTGAGAACTTTCCCGTTTACAAGAGGTGTAAGAACGACGGAATTATGTTTTAAGAACAGAAGTGGCTTCATGGTTACTTTTTATGAGCAGAACAGATATAAAAACTTTTAAGGGAATTTGAGTAACACGGATCTATTATCACGGTTGGCTGGATTGGTTTTCGCACTTACTCCTTCAACTTATGTAACATTCTGAGTGCATTGTTCTTTTTTTGAATCGTTTAAAAGGTTCACCACTGAAACCAGATCATCATCTGCCTAGCCTTTTCCCAACTATATTGGGATCGGCTTCCAGTCTAACCGGATGCAGCTGAGTACCAGTATTTTACATGGAGCGACTGCCTATCTGACCTCCACTACCCAGTTAATACTAGGTAATACGATACCCTTTGGTAAGACTGGATGTCAGACTATCAGGTCACTGACTACCCGTAACGACTGCCAAAGATCTATATATGGCACCCGGGACCAACAGCTTAACGTGCTTTCCGAGGCACGGAGGAAACTCGGTATGTAATGGGCGGTCACCCATCCACCGATCGACCTAGGCAAGCTCAGCTTAACCTAAAGATCGACCCGAGTGGCAGTTCTTATTAAGCCACGAGCTCCTCTACCACTGGAACCAGATAAGAGGTCCTTTTTTATTTGTTAGTATTTAAACAGCGTATAATTAAATTCTAACGAAAGGGGTTTGAACTTTTTGGTACTGAAGCTGGCATATCGACCCATCGCCCTTTAGATTCTTTTTAGAAATCACGGCCCACGTTGAAATTAGTATGTATGGGTAGAGGACACCTAGACGAACAAAAAGTGTCATGGAAGATGGTACCCCAATGTGTTACGTTATCGAGATATTTGAATCTTTGAGAAATCATCACATGCTTCCTCCCGCTCTGGGCAAAGCGAAAGGGAGTGTCGGACTTCTACTGACTAGAAACCACCCATGTTCCTTCTAAGCCCTTAATGTCGAGGCCGCGATGTATCGAACAACAACCCGCAGCCCCAACGGGAGCTAAGATGTCCCTAATTATACTTCAATCTTATGTTTGTACAAAGGTATCGACACAAAAATAACATAACATAACATTTTGCCAGTAATTCTTGAGTTCTTTCTAATAGGGGACGAGGCTACTGCCACAAACCGGGCATAAATCCCTTATCTGAGGCTGCTACTTAGAAATTCGGATGAAGAAGCCCAATAACACTTTTCCTGACCCGGGAATTGAACCCAAGGCCTCATACTTCCGATCACTTGACCAGCAAGGCAGTCACGCATAAAAATACAGGTGAAACATTTCAGTCACCGTATAATTTCTTCAGGTACTTACAGTAATGGCTTGGCTTGATATTATAACAACAGTAACTTTTCCCCCCAACAATGATAATAACCTTAACACACTAAAGCCTCTTTGTATAACGAGCATGTTTTTTGATGAAATTAGAGTAAATCTCGCTTCGTTAAATGAGTGTAGAACGCGTTATCCTATGTGAGCTTAACCTTCGTCGACATTGACTTTTAGTCGAGATGTTGTCGCGCGTTTTATAATCGCACTTCTGTATCGCCGGTGTCACGTACTCGTATTAGTCACATTTGCAGCACGCGATCAAAGCAATGAGCATGCTATGAACTGCTATGTTCACAGGTATTTCCGTATCGATATTGAATGAATCAGCGGTGGCCCAGTGGTGGCCCAGTGGTGGCCCAGTGGTGGCCGCCCCACCTTACGAACAGTAAGCCGTGGGGCAGGCGCATTACTTTGTGTAGTTTATTTCATCACGCTGGTCTTAAAACGGTGAAGGAAAACATGGTGAGGAAACCGGCATGAATATGAATCAAAAAATTCGAAGACATGTGACATCTACCAATCGGCACTGGGCCCACAGGGTGTGCCCATTCGTCTCCTAAAGAGGAGACCTGAGTCCCTGCAGTGGGAACATTATAGGCTGATGATGATAATGATTAAATGAAGGTACCTACACGGCCAGCACAGAAGTGATGTCATCGCTATTGTATCGCTGCAAAAAGTCGCGAGGGGAGGTAGCGCTTAACCTCAGTAAATGTACCAAAAATAAATGCATTTAAATACCAGCTTTTTATTGAAACAACTGGTTACCTGACCTCAATAACCCAGATACTGGGTAATACAATACCTGAACTCTGTGAGTTTAGTGACCAAACTTGAACATGGGTTCTCAATTGCATCCGTTAGACATTTAGTTTTTTCTCGATAAATTTTACTTTGTAACACAAATAATGTATATCTTCGTAAGATATCAGACGGCTCAGGAGATGATTATTGTATATGTAGAGAAAAGTTGCAAAATACCATGTTTTTCTATAAAAAGTCGCTAATGTTTGAGTACCTATATAAAAACACGACCGCCAAGCATGAAATTCTGGGTTCGCACTGGAGCAAAGTGATATTGAGTATTTCCATCAAGAATTTCTCAAAATCAGTCACGGTGTCTCGGTTGAAGGCAAAACCCTGGCCCTTTTATTACATGGGGCTTGAACAGAACTGGTAAAATGTGGAAGCACTATTAGAAACATCTATGTTTTAATATACTCAATTTTCAGGGGTTTACAGACGTGAGTTAGGTACGTTTTTATGTCTAGTACACGTAGGTAAATACATAAAAGAAAGGTCTGCAAAACATTTTGTTGGAGGAATACCGAATTTGAAGTTCGACTTTTGATTTTGTCGCATCGCTTTTGTTAGCGTCTGCCGCTCACGTAGGACTGAGGGGAATTCAGTAGCGCCTTATGACTTTATTACCTTTTCGCTAATTTTCTCCGAACTTTGCGTACGTGAGCAGCTTGTAAAGCAGCCAATGTAAATGCCATGCATTAAGCAGCATGAGCATCTTTTTGAAACACTAAACGCATTAGCCGGCTCGTAACGAGGGGAATCAACTCCGTTCGCGTCTAAAAAGTTGCTGAAATATGCACGTTTAGTCATTTGAAATTTTAAACAGAAATTTTTAACAGTAATGAGCAATTTTGAGCGTCTGTCTACATTTTATTAACGGTTCCAGAGCGATAGATAGTATGAGTAGAGATCATTATAGTGCTACAAGGATCTTTTGGAGCTTGAATGACGTTGACAGGACGATGTTGGATTGTTGGTGTTCATTTTTGTGTTAAAAAACAATACAACATGGCGACGCTACTTAAAGTTTCGGTCGTAATCCAGAACAGGCCATTTTACACCATCAACTTTAAAACTCTTAATTCTTCTGTTTTCTGTCAGTTTTCCGAAATAATTTCAGAACTTACCCGCAAAACTAGCTGTACAACAATATACAATAGCTCAAAAATTCCATGAGTGTATATGCAGCATGTCTGAAGGATTATTACGGAAGAGAAGGGCACGAGTGTTGCATGTTTTTATAACAATAACAAACGCATTAAATACTTATTGATATTTTGCGGAAAAGAAATGAAATTGCTTCTCATTTTCTTCAAAAGTAAATTGCATCCGTGGGAAACCAGAGTGTGTCGCTAGTAGAGTATAAAATACAGTATTCAGCAAAAAATACTTCCTAAATAATAAGTCTTATTCAGTGCTCACTGACAATATCGGCAAACTTATAGCAGCTGTGTCCACTCCAAAATATTGCATTTTTTCAGCACTTCGAAGTCCATAGTGCCTAGGTTTACATAAAAAAACAATACTTACTCGTATAAACTTTTATTCGTACAGGCAAGCGAGTATAATAGGTTTCTAGTTCGCAGTGGAACTCGAACGTGAATTTATGTCAAATATATTTACGGAATACCGTTTTTATATTGGATCCTGTGTTTAGTATTAAATGTAGTAGGAATTGGGATATTTCAAAGAAATCAGATTTGAACCTTTGAACTACTTATTTTCTTCAGTAGTTTTAGCTTCTTTAGAAGCTTTTCAACTGGAAACAATCACTGACAGGCATAAATATAACCCAAAGGCCACAATCTTTAAAGAATAGGGTATTTCACCAAAAAAATCTAATTATTTAATAATAGTAATTCCGCCTGTAGATGATAATCTACAGGCGGAATTAAAAATATTGGATACGTGTTTTTTGTTTTATCAAATTAATGTGAGCAGTGGTGGCCCAGTGGTGGCGGCCTCGACTTACGAACTGTGAGTCGTGGGTTCGAATCCAGTTAGGCGCATTACTTTGTGTAATTTATTTCAACACCACTGCTCTCAAAACGGTGAAGGAAAACATCGTAAGGAAACCGGCATGTCTTAGAACCAAACAATCCGAAGACATGTGACATCTACCAATCCGCACTGGGCACGCGTGGTGGATTATAGCCCATCCCTCTCCTAGAGAGGAGGCCTGAGTCCCTGCAGTGGGAACATTATAGGCTGATGATGACTAATTAGATTTTTTTGGTAAAATACCCTATTGGCAAAGCCATAGCAAAAAATCTTCAAATAAATATCGACACTGTAAAAAAGTTTTTCTCTGTCGTTTAAGGCTTAAACTTAGTCAAGGATCGCCTAAACTGGTCCAGACAGATTCGGGATCTCTATTCTATTTTTGTTTAATGCCAATTAGAGCCGATGTCGACTATTCTGCCAATTTCCAGTGAATTGGAAAATCAAGTGTGCAAGGTAAAAAATAAAAACATGTTACTACTAATGTTAGTTAAATCAAGATCGCATATTAAATTCTTTGACACCAAGTGGATCTTGTCGGGTTAGTATAGGACTAAAACAAACAGGATCTCTTTGGAGAAGAATAGACATGTAACAAGGACATTCTGTTACATCGTAATATTACCACGCACAAAATATTGGCAGATACGAGTATTATAGGCCTACCACACGCTCAAGCTTCACCACACTTTTGCCTGCGCGATTACACGGTGCACACAGTACATCGGGTGTGTGGTTGGTAATGGAAATACAGTTTTACCAATCACACCGTACCGTGTAATCGCGCAGGCAAGACACTGGTGAAGCCTGTGCGTGTGGTAGGCCCATTATACATTAGTAGTAGGTATTTGTATGAGCATGCATGTCCGGTCGAGCCGCGACCGCTTTATTCAAAGCCGTTTCATAATTCCTTTACTTGTAATGGAAGAAGACGTAGACCAGTCAAGTGGCAGCGGCCTCGACTAGCAATTACTTCCATTTATTTTATCACCATTGCAAAGAGGGTTGTGGTAATGAAAAAAATAAAAGTGAGGAAACCGGCATATCCTGAAATCCGTTCTCGGCCTATTTGGTAGATTATAAACAACTCCATATTCATATAAAGGAGGGCTGTGTCCCCCCCTTAAGCCTTGGTCGAAACTAGTTTCGAAACTACGGTTTTGTAGGCGGCCGAAGGGGATAAATGGGGTTCCGAGTCTGCGCCCGTCGGGGCTGCGGTTTATTCGCAAGAGATACCGCGGCCTCGACATAAAGGGCTAAGAAGGAACATGGGTGGTTTTTAATCATTTAGAATTCGACACTCTAAGTTTTAGTGTTTTTTTGCTCTGCCCAAGAGCGGGACTTACTTGATGATTTCCCACTCCCCAAAAAAATAAAGGATATGAATCTTATACACTCTTTTATTCTCTACTTCTCTAGTCCTTACTATCCCATTGCTGGGCAAAGGCCTACCCCAAGTCTTTCCATGAACTCTTGTTACGCTACACCTCGAACCAAACCTTGCGGTATGCGTCCAGGTCGCCATGTGACCAAATACCCTCAGTATTTCAAAAACACTTTACTACAGTCAAGTACAGCTAGCGAACCAGGTTATTATCAAGTGTAAATATTATTAATTAACATTATTAATAGAACTTGTTATCGCTGCACAAACAGATAGATTCAATTTTAAACTAGATAAATACCTAATTAGAGTTAATTGAGTAGGCTTTGTAGGTGCGCTGAGTCTTTGGTCAACTGGAGCCACTGTGTAGTATAATAATTGCATAAATATAATTATGTACATTATATGTATTATATTACACCTAGTATTTCCGTATAGCAAAGCAGTAGGTATCAGTAGGAGCAACCTATTGTTAAGCACAATTTATGAGCATAATATTAATGAAGATTCTGTTAATCTGAATAAATCCATTTTAAAATTTACACCTAGGTATTACTGTTTGTGTTTACATAACCTAAAGGTCAACTGATAGAAAATGCCTACGGCATTGAATCCGCCTCTGTACTGTATAAATAAATGTACTAGGCGTCTAAACGTTAAGGAAAGTTTGTTATAAAGACCTATAATTAAAAAAATAGCAGCTAACTGGTGCCCTGACACGGTGAGGCAAGGAGAAAGTGGGACGAACTGGATAGGTTCCGTCAGAATATATGAAAGGAGAATGCGCGGGTTCGAGAAAAAGGGAAGGAGTGGAGTGAGGCCTTTACCCAGGAGTGGGACAGAGCAGGATAGGAAAACAAATTGAAGAAAATTGCAAAGCATAACACAATGACATCGCAGGAACATACTGTTAAATAAATTGTAAGTTAATAATACCTGAAACAAATATCACAAGAAGACGTGTTACTTTTTAACAATATGACAGTATAAAGTTTTACATCAGAAAAATTCCGATAACAGCTTCAAATTGAACTCAAAAACAAACACGTAGGTAAATAAGTTGTACTACAGGACGACAATATCAGATTGTACGATGCAGTATTTTGCCATCGATGCATAAGCGATAAATTCACGATTAAACGCTCCTCTGCAGTGTTCCCGCTATTTTGCAAGAGTTGTTTACTTTGCTAGTTTAACATGGAATTGTATGTTGTTATTATCTGGGAAAAATTGTAATCTGCTGCTGCTGGAAAATATCCATTATTGTTTAAGAGTATTTTCTGATCATCACCACCATCATCTGCCTAGCCTTTTCAAAACTGTATTTTACATAGAGCGACTGCCTTTCTGACCTCCATAACCCCGTTAGTACTGGGTATCAAATCAAATCGAAGAAAGAAATACGATACCCCTTATTAAGACTTGTCAGACTTTCGCATTATGTATTCTGTGCTTTCAGGCCCTTTTTAAACGACTTCTAAAAAAAGAAGTAGGTTCTCAATTCGGATGTCTATTTTTTTTTATGTTTGTTCGGGCATGACTCCGTCGCTTACTAGCCGATTTGAAAAATTATTTTTCTATTCGATAGAGTATAGTATCTTCCCAAATGGTCCCATTGTCACCAAATGATGATCTGATGATGGGATCCCTGAGAAATTGAGGGCAACCCTCAAATTTTATTGGCACATATTATGTCGTGTGTGTCGTTTTATGTCGTGTTTTTCTTTATTATATTTTCAAAAGCTGTTACGTGACCGACGTGGTATGTTATTTGCGTCTGATCTGCATAATATCATGTGGATTCGCTGATGAAGATGGAAGGTATGACTCCTCAACGGTTAGGAGTTGAAAGAAAATTCTTTCATAATTACACGTACATAAAGAGTGATAATTGTATTCTTTCATAGTTTTAGGTTGACACGAGGCTGTTCCATTGTCACCAAGTCAGGATCTGATGATGGGATCCCAGGGAAATCAAGGCCAACCCTCAAATTTTATAGGCACTGTGGAAATGGAACGTAAAAGAAAGTAAGGGAGAGAGTGCTGTGTGTGAGTGAGAGAGCGATAGACGAAGGAAGAGAGAAGGGATTGAGAGGAAGCACGCCATGTTGGAATGGGACACAAGCTAGGACGCTGTGTTATGACGATTAGGTAGAAAATTGGAAAAATAAAAAGACGTTAAAATATTCAAGACTGCAGTGTTTATTTAAGAGCCCTGTATCCCACAGCACTTATGACATTTACCATACATTTTTTAAAGCTGTATTAGAATTTGCGTCTGATCATCATAATATCATGTGGATTCACTGATGATGATGGAAGGTACAACTACTCAACAGCTTGGAGTTGAAAAAAAAATCTTTCAAAATTATACGTAGTTATGG
Source organism: Diarsia rubi (assembly GCA_932274075.1). Lineage (NCBI taxonomy): Eukaryota > Metazoa > Arthropoda > Insecta > Lepidoptera > Noctuidae > Diarsia > Diarsia rubi. The sequence goes on from OW026433.1 coordinate 5,627,400, forward strand.
AGCGTTAATTGTATTATTTTAGGGTATTAGGTTATCACTTCATGTTTATGAGCTGATGATGGAAAGTATAGGTAACTCCTTAACGGTTAGGAGTTGGAGGATAATTCCTTAATAACATTTCATGGGAACGCACAATGGCCGTATTCTTTCAGGTTATCTAGGTGAGTTGAATACCTGATTATGGAGGGTACTACTCCTCAACGGTTAGGAGTTGAAAGCAATAATAAGGGAATCTTGTAGGTTAAGGGTTAGGTTTTTTGGTTGAACGTTAAATGCATAGTAAATATTTGTATAGGATTATATAATACAACTAAAAATGGAAAAATAAAAAAACTTTTTTGCAAAAAACAACCGGCTTCAAAAAAACAAAACTACATAAAGTGAAACCATAACTTCAGAAAAAATCAGCTTCTGAAGTCGGTGGCAAAAAAAAGACGATATCAAACAAACAAATGTCGCCGATCAGCTTCGGCGACATTTGTTTGTTTGATATCGTTTTTTTTTTCTAAAAAGTTTTCTTGCGAACTGTTTAAAAAAATGTAAGTACGCAAACTTTTTTTTATTGTTTTAGGTACAAGACCTTATATCTTCACACACCGCACTGGAATAAAATAATATGTATATTATATAAATAGCAATATATGTATAATGCTATACTATCCTATCACTATTTATATCAAGAATAATCATTTAATTTATTTTTAACTCGAATCTTTTTGTGTAATTTTATAGCACATTCGCATTTAGGTACTTTTGTTATATCTGCCAAAAAGTTGCTAACGCTAAAATAGCATAAAGTCCTGAGATTGATTCCAAGTTTGGCCAAATGTTATTTGGTTTTTCATCAGAGATTATTCACACCAAGTCTGGATTTATTATTATTATTATATTTATCTGGAGCAATACGCTCGCCTAAACACATGGGACTTGAACATATCTGGCGAATTATGGTTACACCTCTGTTTATCCCTTCTGGTATTACATGTGTAACATTATGTTTATTATATCTGAACTTGGCCCTCTATAGCCATGCATACTCCCAACCTCAAACTATACTAAATTTAGATACGGACAGTGAGCATCGTCCGGTGACCTTGGCATTAAAATGTTACGAGACGTAATGAACAAGTGGAGTCGGTTTGTTATTCTTATCAGACAACAAGTCTGTTTATTCTTATGCAGTACTTAGACACAATTATGATTTTAATATACATACTAGTCCTTGACATACTCATTTGACCACAGTTTCAGAAAAAAATACTAAAATTCCGCATAAAATCAGACTGCCTCGTCGGTTCATTGGTCGTAAGCTATTGCTGAGAGCACGACTGCTCTTGAATTTGATTCCTAGACAGGGTGTTTATTGGATTTTACCATTAAACATTTTTCAGAAGGTGAATGTCCTATTAGGTAGGTACACCAAGGGGTTGCTGGCTTTTCCCGGGAGCTGGGATGGATCGAATAAGATTCCCACCCATACGCAACTGGTGGAGCTGCGGACACTAGCCCGATGCATCTAATCTAATCTAATCTAGGTAGGTACACCTCTGTTACACAAGTGTGATATTATGCTATAATTATTATTCAGTACCTGTGATTAGATACCTACATAAAACATTATTATCTAATGTTTTGATAAAATTAACTTACATATCTATTTAATAACTTTATCTACGTAAAGTACCGTCGTTATGTAAACTACCGAGTTCAAAATTATTAATATTTACTTTTAGTAACGTTTCCATTCCAAGGCCAGTTTCTGAACATGTTTAAGATAATACGCACTTACATGTTTGTATTAAACTTTAACAGTCTACATACGTATAGGGTAAAGATAATTAATTTTAGTGAGGTAGGCACAGAAAATATGAAAACGAATAGATAATAAATATAATATCACGCCTCATATCCCTAGAGGAGCATAGAGCTGTACCTAATAAAGTTAATGTAATATAAAATATACCAGAAATTGATTTCGTGATTTTTTGTTCATTCTGTAATTATTTAAGATTTCGAATTCAGTCGATAATTATTAAAAAAAATACCATTAAAAGCGAAAATTTTTGTGTCTGCTGCGCTGCGTAAGTTCAATGGCCGCAGGGACAATTATATTTTTGTGCCTTCTGCATAATGTAGTACAATATTATAATTATGAGCATGTAGGTAAACAAACGATATTGCACGGATTCCGATGAATCAGTGCAATACCTGCGTATTAGGTAATCCGTACCATCTAGTTCGATGGAAACGGTTCGGTTTTGAGTAAACGTAATATTTTTATTACACACAAGCACTATTTCCAGATTGTCGGTGTGCTTGTGTGGGCTCGGGGTTTTATATAGTTTCATAATCGTAACGTTTAGCAGTGTCTTGTAAGTACATCATAAACCATGTATATCAAAAAGTCAATCAAGTCAATCTTTATTTGCTGTCGATCAACGATTTCTCGATCAAAAACAAAACACGGTTAAACGGTTAGAGCTCTACCCCATAATTTTATGTTTGATAAAGCATTATACCGGTTAATCCTTAGAAAATATAGTCCACCATTTAAATATTACTTACTGTTAAACCAGAATTAAACCAAAATTAACTCTGTACATGAACCAGTTCTTATATACTGTAATCTTACGAACTTACTTCTTACTTCTTTATAATACGGGTTAACCTTTAGAGATTTCCACCTAACCCTTAAAAAAATATCCGATTAAAACCCATAAATGGGTAAGGTTTCGGTCCCTGGCATTTATGTTTCTCAAGTGTTAATACAGTCCGTGCAGTGGTCGCTCAGTGGTGGCGACCCCGATTTACGAATAGTACAGGTCGTGGGTTCGAACCCAGGCAGGCACATTACTTTGTGTAATTTATTTCATCACCGTTGCTCTCAAAACGGTGAAGGAAAACACCGTGAGGAAACCGGCATGTCTTAGAACCAAGAAATTCGAAGACATGGGACATCTACCAATGCGCACTGCCCGCGTGGTAGATTATAGCCCATTTCCTATCAAAAGAGAGAAGGCCAGTGTCCCAGCAGTGGGAACATTAATAGGCTGTTGATGATGAATACTCAACCAAAAAACAGAGCTGATACTTGGCTAATCCTTGTTTAAAACAATTATTTTTTTCTATCATCCTGCGTACCTTCTTATTTAAATCTACTATACAATCTCGAATGTCCTTCAAACTGCGATGTGCAAATCAATGTGATACCCGGAAGTCACTAATATGACATCAACGACTCGGTTCAACCTTGGTAAACGTACAGACTTGATACTAAAATAAACCGTGCGATTAGATTCGAACATTTTGGAGATTTTATTGTTCTTGTTCTTTATCAGCAATATTATTACTTTATAGTTACATAATATCTTTATCGTATAAACTGTTAATTTGTGTTCAAATAAAAAAAACAATTATCACTACGAGCATGATGCTGTATTTGTTCAGCAATTACAGACGATATGTTATTAACTCGACTCACAGACGTTATCAAAACCATTCTAGACAATTAATAATGATGCATTGACTTCTAAATTGACCTGTGTATTTGCTATAAAAAGTTCTAAATATACGTATTCTCTTTCTTCGTCTGCAGTTTTCTTAACTCTTTCCAAGTGTAAGGTGATACAATTTCCCCAGCGGCGTCAGCGTAGTCTGCTACGCGGACGATACGTTGGTGCTAGCACAAGGTGGGTCTTACGAGGCGGCGGCCGACAATTTGACACACGGGGTTGCGATAGTCGTAGAGAGGATCCGGCAGCTGGGTCTCGAAGTGGCGCTTCACAAGTCGGAGGCCATGGGCTTCCATAGACGTGGGAATGCGCTGCCATCGGGATCCCAGTTAATGGTGGGAGGGGTTCCCATCGGCGTCGAGTGTACTTTGAAGTACCTAGGACTCGTCCTCGACAGCCGGTGGAACTTCGTGGAGCACTTCCGACGTTTGGCTCCCAGACTGGAGCGGGCCGGGGCTGCCTTTAGGTGGCTCTTGCCCAATCTGGGGGGCCAAACGCCTCCTGTCGGAGGCTCTATGCGGGGATCGTGCGGTCCATGGCCCTTTACGGGGCCCCGGTGTGGGCGCCTGCTTTGAGGAAATGGCCGTAAAGGTCATGGCCGTAAGGATGGTACGGGGGTACCGCACGATCTCCCGGGAGGTGGCGAACCTCCTTGCCGGATTGCCACCGTAGGATCTGGAGGTCATAGTCCTCGCGCGCCTGCATGAATGGCGCGCGGAGGTACTACACCAGGGGGTCACACCGTTGCCGCGGCAAATTGCTGCGCAGCAGACAGGCCTGCGGTGCGATCTCATGGCGACATGGAGACAGCGACTGTCGCAACCCCGTACAGAGCATGCCACGATAGTGGCGTTAAGTCCCCTCTTTGAGGAGTGGCTAGAGAGGCGCCATGGTGCCCTCATGCACCTTCCGTCTGACGCAGGTCCTCACCGGACACGGTTTGCCACCATTGTGAGGATGGACGATGCCGGAGGACACGGTGGAGCACACAGTAGAGGTGTGCCCCGCTCGAGAACACGGCGGGGCTCCCGCCGTGTTCTCGTAGTGGCGATAGACGGCGGCAACCTTTTGCGTCCGGCCCTGATGCAAGCCATGGTCCGGGGCGAGGAGGAATGGGACGCCGTCGCCTCTTTCTGCTCCACTTCACTCCCTTTCGCTCTGCCCAAGAGCGGGTTATTTGATGATTTTACACCTAAAATAAAATACCTAACTAATATTATCTCGTCATCACTCGGCGACAAACTCTTATCGTTATGCCATAGGATAATTGCGAAACGCAAATGACTAGTCCAATACTTACAAAAGATGGTCCAAGTTCTAAAATTAAAACTTATGTCACAGAATCTGTGTTCACTTTTCAACTGAAGTTGTAGATTGTATCGTCACACCAATCACCTTATTTAAAAAAAAAATAGGCCAATCCATGCACATGAACAATCTGTTCCTTAAAAAAATTGTTTGCACTTTTATTTAGGTAGTAGGTACATCATAAAACAATAAAAAAACAGAGCGAAACAAACAGTTTCTTTAATTATGTATGATATTAATTACTCTCGTGTTACAGTCTGATCAAAATATTGGCATCATTTAATGTGTTTCGTCAATAATTTTGAAGTCAGTAATATTTGTTTTTTTTTAATAAACAGTTCAATCAACCAAATCTTATGTTAATATTCTAAAAGCGATAAATAAATCCTAAAAACTACCGAACTTGGCTCACCACAACCGTGCACCCGACTCTTGAATGATAGATACCCATATCATTTACAGTAATCAACCGCGCCTCGTACGCTCTGCCAGACAGTTTAGTTTTATGTGCCAAAATGAACAAGTGGACTTTAATATTATTCTCAACTATATTTATAAGTAATGTGTGTGCCTACAAAATCCTCGTGGCTTTTCCTTATCCTGGTAAAAGTCATTCAATATTGGCTGAGGGATATGTGAGGCATCTTTTGGCAGCTGGCCATGAGGTTTGTTTATTTTTTATTTCATATTTCTTGTTGGATTTAATTGAGTAACCGAACTCGTGCGTTAGATTCGGTGACTTCGTTATTTTATTTCTTCAGTCTTCATTAAAAAGTGTTTTTGTCGAGTCTAATAGTAATAGGGTTGTGGTCTGACTAAAACAAATATGATTCTGATTAGTCCGTCTGTTAGATTATCAAAAATATTGGATATGTGTTTTTTTGTTTCATCAAATTAATAATAAAAACTGACGAAAATAAAACGTGACAAAGATCGTGGCTGGGGGCTAGTGACGTCCTTTCTGGTAAAAAAATGTACCAAACTGTGACGTTGCACGACTTTTCGAAGCACTGTATCGTCTTAATTTATTGTTTACGTGAAAAAATAAAAACAGATGTACGTTGACCTTAAGCTGTCAAAGTGTAGCATAGAGTTTTAGTTTGAAGAAGAGGCTTATACTGCTTTTCTTATCACTAACGCCCTCTATAAATACACATACACACACTATTCATCAATTCTATCCCATGCTGGCTCAAGTCGCGAGTTATCGGGTGACCTTGACTTTGTTTACGTCATCTCGATATCGAATAGATATTTTATGTTATGTTACGGCTAAAGTAAGGTCACGTAAGGTGTAGAAGCAACAACTTGGCTAATAAGTTGTATTCGATATGGTTATCACCTCGACCAAATAGATTATTATATACAGTGACTAACATACTGTATACAAGATGATTTTTTAGGGTCCGTCCAAATTTTTTCTAGGCATCCTAATGCCTATGTCATTCACTAACACAATTTTTGAAAAAAAAAATCAATACGTATTCAATGATTTTCGCCAAAGAATTATAAATATTAGAATTTGAACGGTGACTATAAAATCATCTTGTATAAAAAGTATGAAAAAACGTGCATAAGCCGAACATGAGAATCGAACGGGGATTCTCGGTACCCACCCCTGAGCCACCCACCAGTGGTGGACAGTGAATCAATTTCTATAAAATAATTCTCGCTGTCCACCACTTTTGATCAAGCCGGGGATGGACACCGACTCGAGCAGTGCCACGCAAGCGGTCGGCGAGCACTATATTTATTTTTCTTTTTTTTTTACATTTCCTCTCTCTAAGAATCTCTCCTGTATCGTGGGTGCATTTAAAACATTTAAACATACATACACAAACTTTATACCGAGACCCGGAACAGCTATCTGTAGGCCATACAAATATTTGTTCCGTGTGGGGAACGAACCCGCGTCACGTAGTGCTGCAGTCCACTCGCTCAGCTACTGTGACAACCGTGGCGTCAATCTTAATTAGCAAAGGTGCTGCGGCTACACCTAAGTTAAAACAGCTAGATACATTTCTATTTTTTTATAATTGTTGATCACTTCAGCTAACGTTCGAAATATTCGACAGTATATACATGAAATATACATGTGGAGATAGAATCTGTTGGTTTGATTAGTGTTAAATAAGTAAATAATATTATTTCTAGATTGAGTAAAGTTCTCTTCATACCGTTCTCAGCCTAAATGACTGCCTATCGGCACAAGAGGCCTCTTGGAACTCTTTGCACGCTCTTTTCTATTTTGAAGGATCCATGTGCTCCTGATTACCTAGAAAAAAAAATTCTAAGTGTTGGGCAGTTTACACAGTCGTATCCTTCGAGCTTCTAACAATCTACTCCTTGAAATATCCTCACACCGTACTGGTTTCATGTCATCTTCTTACACTGTGTCAGTTAAAAAAGCGGAAAGCAAAATGGCTTTCAAATCAAAAGCGCTTTTTAAAATCGGACTGAATTACTCATAATGTGTGGTAGTCATCGTAATGATTGCTTGGTTTCTCGTTTTTCTTTTTTACTATTTGAATAAATTATAAAATAATATATTAGTTTATTGAATTCCATCTTTATATATGTACTAGTATGAATCATTTACGTAGGTATGTTAATAAAAATAAATAAAGTTCTGTCAATCTACATGGTTGATCTGAAGTTACTACCAGTGGATACTTCACTCTGTATTTATTTATCAGGTGGTTACAGTTTCCAAATATTATACACAGTGTATGTATCTGAATACCAGATTTCTAGAATAGCTAACAAGCACCGTAATTGGCACCGTATCCGCGTGAACTTACCTACATACAAAATCAGACCTCTCGTCTTCATGAATACCTAACGAAACAACATTTCATTCAAATCGTTCACTATTTAGGTCAAAAGTCAGACTTACCTGTTTTAAATTTAGTCCGCAGTCAAAACGTAAGTTTGAGCTCATGTGATATTCAGGTTCGGTCAAGCGGTACCACTAACAACTTGGGCCACGCTCATTTATATTCAGACTGCCTTCCAACTTCAAGCATAAAAGACGTGTTATAGGCCATTTTGTGGTATTTGTCAACTAGTTGTCGAGAGGCGAATTTATTATGTATTATGCATCGGTGGGTAACACGTGCTCTCTTAGCATAACATTGCTTAATCAGACTCAATTTGTGGAAGAGTGCTGGTAATACTCCAGTGTACAGTCACTAGCAATAATATGTATACACTTGGCAAGGTTCAAACGCGAATATCAATACAATAGGCGAGACTTCTTTACATTGCTTAGTGTATACACATTGGTGCTGCTGACTATACTATATCTTAGTGAAGAGTCTATATTCCCGCACTGAAAAAAAATATTTGTACGGCCTACAGGTGTTTGTGTGTGTCAGTTTAAATGATTGTAAACGCACTCGCGGTACAGGAGAGATTCATGATGCAGGACAGATCAATCAAAATCAAAACTCATTTATTCAAACTACTTTTTGAACGTAAAAATTTACTTTACTTTACTTATTTACAAGTGACAGCCCCCAAAACGCCCACCCTTCGGCACTTCCTAGTGTTTTAGCTGGAAAGAAGAAGTGGCGGAACAAACTCCCCAGCAACACATCTGTCTGTAGACAATGTTTATAAAAAAGGTTTTATTACAATGACGGATGGGATGCGGTCAGTCAATTACTGTTGCCAAAGGGATATTGTGTTACCTATTAACTGGGTTGAAAAGATAAAATATCTATGCAGCCGTTTCATATAAAATACTGACTGTCAGCAGTATCCAGGGATTTTGGGAAAAAGCTACGCAAATATTGAGTTATTTTACACTAAAAGACGACAAGAACAAGACTGTGATCTGATCCCTATTCAGTTTAAATCGCAGAAGGTTTACCACACCTTGTGTCGTCAATTATTAAGCTTTATAACAGCAACAAGAACTCTAAGTTGATCTTACAAGTTTGTTCACTAAAACAAAATGAATTCGTAATATTATTCAGTCCAAGTAAATTAGATAACCGAAACTGTCCCTAAAGTTCAAGTTCCTTATTACATATTTTATCCAGCACCACTTTGCCAGCATCCAAAATTCATTCAAAGCTTTCCTAACCTAAATTCAGGGTCCGGGGCATCCAAAAGGGCCAGAACAACTTATAATGACACTGCCCAAAGACACAGCTTGGCCCTAACCATCAATTTGTTCTGCACGGCACAGAGAAATTCTAAAAACGGTAACAGAAATGGCAGATGAATAAGAAGTGGCTTGCCCCGTGACTCCGAGAATTTCGTATTCTGGAAACGTACGGGGAACTTTTCCATTCTGAGGTATAATTTCACTTGTGAATAATTTCCTATGCGTTCCGCTGAATAACTTGACGAGGTCTCTTGTTATGAAAATTTATAAGTTTGTTCTGGGTATGATACGGTTTGGGTCATGTTAAGTTTTGGGATGCCGCTACTAGTTTCATAGTTATGAGCTCCTAGTTTATTCCTGGTGGCAAAATTTACTTGTGAGGAATATAGATGATACTTATCATCTTTCAAGCAATACGAAATAATCGCTGGATGGACAGTGTAAAAGATAAAATAGCCAGAAAAGAAGTCGTGAAATGACGGCTAATAGAAAAAGTATAGAATAAGAAAATATGCTGAGTGTACCAAACCCAAATCATTTTGAATTAAAAAAAGATGATGATTGTGATAATATTCTAATGGTTTTTATGGCTGCGGCTACCCTTAGTACTTAGACCTAGCCGTACAACGTTGTAAGCCTAACTAAGAAAACAATGAAAATTGTGAAGTGGAAAAATCACAAAAAATAAGCTTGGGACTCGGTGGTGCACCGAAGTGATTCCAGACAGGTTTTTTAAAAGGAAATGGTTCCGCTCCTTCTATGTATTGTTTGTGTCCACCAGTGTGATGTGTAAGAAAGCTTAAAATCCTACGGGCATCCCAAAATCATGCCACAGGCAAAGGGGAGTGGGTGGTCTTATACCCAAAGATCGGTATCCTTTCCCAAGTTCCCAGAAAAAGAAAAGTATATTCTGCTATAGATAGGTACAGATTTGAAACTGGTTCGTATTCCTGTCATAATAAAGTCATTTATCAACTCCCAAATTTTTCAGGTGACATACATAACTGCGTTTCCATACAAGAAGCCTCATCCAAATCTCCGTCAAGTAGTAGCAGAGGGTGTTATAGACAAGTTCGAGTTCAGTAAGTAAAACAATGATAGTTAGAGAAAAAATAAGAGATGATCTCTATTACAAAGTGTTAGAAACAAATTTTTATGTCGTTAAATTTACCCTGCTGCTTCGAAAAATTATAACGTTTTCATTTCATTGACAGTGACACATGAGTACCTAGTATTGTCTCGTTTACTCGTTCTGAAAAAGTTTGTTTTGTGCGGCGTTCGTGAATTCACTGTTGTTGTAACTCTTTTTCACGTGGCTAAGACTGGCATGGTGGCATGTCTCATAACGATTTCAATTTGTTGTTAGAAAGTAATAATAATCACTCCAATATAAGTTCTTTGTTACGGAAGCATATACTTCTAACACTTGTATAGTTGGTGACTTGTTATCATAATTACGATTTAATCTAACGTACTCACGATAGTTACTGCGTATTATAAATAACTAAGATAAAGGTACAAATAATTATGTTACACCATAATTATTATAGATAAAACTTAGAAAAAAATTGGTAATACTGTCATGTGTTTCTAACATGATACAATTATCGTATCCATTGTTTATTTAAAAAGACATGGCAAATAATTTGTGAAACAGATGCTGACCCTGTGTTGTATACCTTATTTATGCAGTAACGACTAGTTACTTTTATACAGAAGTGCGCGCGTTTATTGAGTTCCATACAATGACGTACATCTTGCAGCCAGCGTGCGTGTATGACCAGATGTATGAATGTGGACCATGCAAAAGGAGGATTGTAGGAGGTGGCGTTCTGTAATCTCTGTGTAAATTAAACAAAAATTACTTTATGTTTTCCACAGCAAAATCCTTAGATTTCAAAAAGGTGATAGCAAATGAAGTCGACTTGAAAGATATGCACGCGATGTACAAAGTAATGATGATAATAGCCAACAGATCTTTGACGCATGAAAACCTTCAGAATTTCATGATGGACCCCAATGAGCGTTACGATTTGGTTGTTGCTGAATGGCTCTACCATCACTTGTTTAGTGGGTAAGATTTTGATTTAAAAACTTGGTGTTATTTATTTTATAATCACTGCTCTTAAAACGGTGAAGGAAAAGGTCTTAAGGATACAGACGTGTCCTAGAACCAAAAATTTGAAGACATGTTGTAACATCTACCAGCACATTGGGCCCGCTTGATTGGTTATAGTTTTTTTACATTCATTAATTCCCTCTCATAGTGAGGAGACCTGTCCCCTAGCACAACAAAGGCAACCTACCTTTAAAATAAATTAACTACAACATAAATTTTATTGTAGCGTTACAACTAAATCTTTGTTTACTTTCAAAAAACAAGTTAGAGATCATTACCTCTCCTCTATACTGTAACATTTTGTATATAATATGTATACATTACAATAATATGTATATATTCATATTACAAGTGTTATTTTTTTATATGTGTATATATTTGTATATATGTTTATTTTAAATTGATGCATTTTTTTTCTTTCTTAATTCTAGTTTCTGTTTGTCTTTTCTACACACTGTGTCTATATATCTAATCCAACTCTCCTCTCGCAGGTCTGTTGGAAGAAATTTCTTAAGAAATAAGCAGTACCTTTGTGCTCTTCTATTTTTTATATATTTTCCTTTTATTGTATTTTGTGTGTACATAAATAAATAAACTATATTTAAAATATTTTTAACATAACAGAATCTATGCTAGCAGTTTGGTTCATTGAATTTTCATGATCTAGAGACTATTTATACAAGGAGGATACATACATAATATACTAATGGTTCTGCGTACATTACAATAATATGTATATATTCATATTACAAGTGTTATTTTTTTATATGTGTATATATTTGTATATATGTTAATTTTAAATTGATACAAGTTTTTTCTTTCTTAATTCTAGTTTCTGTTTGTCTTTTCTACACACTGTGTCTATATAACTAATCCAACTCTCCTCTCGCAGGTCTGCTGGAAGAAATTTCTTTAGAAATAAGCAGTACCTTTGTGCTCTTCTATTTTTTATATATTTTCCTTTTTTTTTTGTATTTTGTGTGTACATAAATAAATAAACTATATTTAAAATATTTTTAACATAACATAATCTATGCTAGCAGTTTGGTTCATTGAATTTTCATGATCTAGAGACTATTTATACAAGGAGGATACATACATAATATACTAATGGTTCTGCGTTTAATTGCGTACGTTGAAAAAAAAATGTCGTCTAATAATGCCACTATTACCTTCATAGTAATGTTCCTATTTTTTACTGTTCAAATTCAATTTTTCATGAGTTTCTCAATTTCAGATTTGCTGCCTTATTCAACTGTCCCTACGTCTGGTCATCATCAATGGAGCCTCATCCGATGATCTTGAGTTTGATCGATGAGGTCGGGAATCCCGCTTACTTCCCAGATCACATGTCGCCAATGTCACCACCTCTGACGTTCTCACAGCGAATTGGTGAACTTTGGAACATACTCTACTTAAACAGGGTCATATGGTGAGATTGCATGCTAACATTTAGAACGTGTAAAGCTCTGATCACATGTATTTATTAAATTTCAAAAAGTTAAATAACATATAAACTCAACCCCGACAAATCCGTTGCAATGGTTTGACTGTTGGATCTGTGAGTCTTTGAATATACTTAAATCTAAATAATGTTTAAAACTTACACTTATATATAACTTGATACATTGACGTGAAACCCACGCGGGAAACCAAAGCGTATGTTGATTGTTTTAACAGGTATAATCATGAAATATCGCGACACCTCCATACAAGTTGAGACAACCGGCGTGAGTGACTTTCGTTGAAAATCTCGCGCGCAATTTAGTTCAGTTTGACCAGAGCTACAAACAACGAACTTTAAAAACAAATGATAAGCAGTAAATAATTTGTCCTCAGGTCTTTGAAAGAATTTGAGCAGCAAGCTTACCTAGATTCGTTCGGTCCAGCTGCAGCAAAGAAAGGAATCGTGTTACCTACACTAGAAGAAGTAAAATATAACAGCTCCATGGTTTTAGGAAACTCCCATGTTTCGTCGGGTGAAGCTCAGAGGTTGCCAATAAGTTACGTTCCCATTGCAGGCTATCATATTCAAGATGAGGTTCCACCATTACCTGAGGTAAACATCTTTAATTGCTGGGACTGAATTTATAAACGCAACTAGGTGTAGCCAGCGGCTTCGCCCGCTACAACTCGAAAGTTATCCCACGAAAAGATAAAATCGGGATAAAAACTATCCTAAGTGCTAATCCAGATTATAAACTATCTGTGTACCAAATTTTATCCAAATCCGTTCAGTAGTTTTTGCGTGAATGAGTAACAAACATCCATCCATACACATACATACTTACAAACTTTCGCTTTTATAATATTAGTAGGATTTTTTTTTATTGCATCGTCATCATCACCATTTTAACGCGAAGTAACCCACTGCTGTATAAATACACCTCCTAGGTATAGACTATCCTTTTTAGTTTGTCTTAGACAAAAGACCTAATGAAATTAAGTATATCAGTGATAACGATATTCCGTCTGTCCTGCCTATCCTGCATAACATATTGTACCTGATCAGGATTTTTTTTTGATTTTTAATCGACATAAATTGTATGGCTGCCTGCATACTGGTGCAATTTGAGTTTCGTCGACATGTAAAAAAAAACAATAACAGTAATGGTTTTTTTTAAACTTTACTTTACCTAGATCTGAGCCACAACTTTGGTTGCTCCCGGTGTAAGTATGCTATCCAGCTAGTGTGTACAACAAAAATTGTCATCGAAACCATCACTATAGATTGCAGTAATTTAATAATGAACTACAAAAAACCTTAAATATGTCAATTTAGTTGGAAAGCGCTGCAGAAATACGGACCTCTTAACTGGCCTGCGACTGGCTAACGTAAATCAAGTTTTTTTTACACCTTCCTTTCAGAACTTACAAAAGATTTTAGACAGTGCACCACATGGAGTTATCTACTTCAGCATGGGTACCATGATGAAGAGCAAAACCATGCCAATGGAACTAAAAAGGGATTTTTTGAACATGTTCAGTAAATTGAAGCAGACTGTGATTTGGAAGTTGGAAGAGGAACTGGCAGATATACCAAAGAACGTTCATATGGTGCAATGGGCTCCCCAGCCAAGCATATTAGGTGAGTTTTTTATGCCAGCTCTCCACCATGCCTATTGGGTTTCCAAATCATCAGAATTAGTAATAGGCTTCTTCAGCGTTAGCTCATTCTATCGATATCGTCTACACCATCCGTGCCCTTTTTTTTTGGCTGTGTGTGGAAAATCATCGAATAACCCCTCCCGCTCTTGGGCAGAGCGAAAGGGAGTGTCACACTTCTACAGACTAAAAACCACCCATGTTCCTTCTTAGCCCTCTATGTACCCCATCTCTGCCCTTTTTTTTTTTTTTTTTTAAAAAGATATAAAATGTTTTAGAGAGGCCACACACAAGAACACACATAAGAACGGACGGATGAACGGACGAACGGACAGGCGGACAGACGGACAGACAGACATGACGAATCTATAAGGGTTCCGTTTTTTGTCATTCGGCTACGGAACCCTAAAAATCAGTGTAAAAAATGCTTTCTACGGAATAATTTTTACCCACTTCAGCAGTGCTACTGTGCCACTGTGGTGTAGTGCTTTAGGTGGTAGGGAAATGAGACAAGGAAGACTTAGTTATACATTTACTTTTGCACTACACTTACAAAATAGGTTCTAGGGTCTAAGGTTTACCTTTACCTTTAGTGACAGTGCGTGACCTTAGACCCTAGTCTAAGGTCACGCACTGTCACTAAAGGTAGGAAAACGGTACTGCCCTGGGCAACCAGAAGACGTCGATCGCCACGCACGGTAGGTAGGCCGGGTCAGGCGGCCTCACGCGTCGGTAGGGACGCGCGGCAGGGCGGTCGACCAGGTGGGCAGCGGGCTCAGGGCAACTAGCCCTAGGCAGCGTAGGTGGTAGGCAGGTAGCGGCAGCGCAGACGGCCAGTAGGTAGCGGCGGCAGGCCACTGTCTACACGGCCACGCCGTCGTCTTGTGCCGGACGCGTAGGCGTCACAGTTTAGAGGCGGCACGCGGTAGGGCGGCCGTGCAGATGCGTGCTTCTCACCGCGTTGGTAGATGCGCGGGAGCACAGCAGAGCAGCAGAACAGTGCAGCGTGAGCGAAGCAGCCCTAGTTGGTTAGCCAGCGCTAGGAACCCTGAAACAGCACCAAGGGGGCGCTTGAGCTCCAAGATGGTTCCTGTAAGCCCCTACGATGTGCGTGTCCCAGCCATGCGTTAGATGCGGCAAGCTCAAGGCAGTGAAGAAGATGGAAGATGGGTACTCACACATCGCAGTGGTTTACAGTGATTAGTGATAGGTGAATAGTTTATAGACTAAAGGCAAGGCGTGGCGTCATATCGCCACGTGGTTCTCATTGACCGTTGACTCGCGTCGCCGGTTTATGATACAGCATGGATGAGCATGATTTAGTTTATAGAGAATAGAATAGGATGCATGCCATGCGGAGAACCATATAAACAATTAGAGCACATGTGCATAGTGAATAGCTAGGTGCTAATTAATATTAAATACAGAATACATTGCCGGCAGCCATGTTAAATAGACACAAAGATTACAAATAGATATGGCTTGCCGGGACATAAATTTAGCAGCAAAAGAACACAATGGCGGAATTCACTTACCCAATAACTGGGGACTTATCTAGTAGGCTGCTCGCTTGATGTAAAAAGGGCAGAACCTATGCGTGCAGCCGTTTTTAAAGGAGGTCCTGAGCGACGTTCTCCCTCCATTGTGACATAACAGAACATTTAGGGTTGTACCTATAATTTAGTGAGGTGACAACTTTTTAGAATTAGTCGGTTTTTAGTGAATCGACTAATTTATGCTACAGTACCCCGCCTGCAAAGAAAGGATTTTCCCTAGGGGAAATCCGCTAGAAGGCCTAAACCACTTAGACTGACTACCTGTACGTACATACATCTCATTCGTGTGCTTCCATCCATCTATCAAATATTCATCGTCAAACATCCATCAATCAAAGTGCAAACTTTAAAAACCCATGCCTCTTTTCGTTCGAATAATTTACAGTTTAATCTTTTACAATGGTATTACTGCCGTCCACAATTCCACATCTGTCGATAACACCGTTCGCAGAACCGCAACAATGCCATCCGTATCCGGTGTATCGGAAGGATTAATAGGAGATATGACACGCCGATCTGTTTTCACAATTTTATTTCTTTCTTTGGAAATACAAATTTCGATATTTTGTGTAATTTTTGATGATGAAAAATGTCTTTTGAGCTAATTGACTTCATATACTTTTAAAACTGAACGAAAATGTTACGTGTTATGGCAAGGATTTTAAAGATCTTTTTATTTAAGTTCCAAGTTTGTTAGTAGACTTTAGTTACTTCCGAAGTAATCCATTTCGTAAAACTCGTCTTGTCTTTAAAATTTCGCATTTTTACAGCTCACCCTAACTGCAAACTCTTTGTCACCCATGGAGGTCTCCTCTCAACTACGGAAACCATACACTACGGTGTTCCTATCATCGGTATTCCCTTGTTTGCTGACCAGTTCATCAACGTCATGAGAGGTGTTCGCAAGGGATTCGCTTTGCAAGTAGACTTGGGTTATGATACACCATCTAAACTGAAGGTGGCTATTGAGGAAATATTATCGAATCCTAAGTAAGTATAAAATAATTTGTCTTTTGAATATAACACCGGTTTTTTATGTTTCGAAAAATAGCCAATCTTTAATGGCAGTGAGCAAAGCACTTTGCTCGCAGAATATATCGACAATGCGATTGAAAGGTTCTGCAATAGAAACCGCTTACCCGAAAATCTAACGATGAATGACCTTCAATCAAATGGAGAATGCAAGAATCTGCTGAAGCAAAAAGCACAAAATTAGTTGATATGGCGATGCCTGGTGGAAACTTGTGTCCTGCAATGGACGTTCTCGATTCAACCGGCTTTAGGCAACTATGTATTGAATTCCTGTATTTCTTTCTTATTCCAAATGGCTTGTGTTCGTCCATTGTTTTCTCCCACACATCTCTTATATCATGCGATACTCTTGTAACACCTCTAATGTTTGATATTTACAGGTTCGCCCAAAAGGTCAAAGAGCTGTCCTTCATCTACCACCACCGTGAAACCAAGCCTGGCGCATCACTAGTACACTGGATAGAACACGTGATCGAAACCAAAGGAGCTCCTCATCTTCGCTCACCAGCCCTCCACGTCCCATTATATCAGAAACTGTTCCTGGATCTGATAGCCTTAATCCTCCTAGGAATCATCGTTGTAGTGCGGATGGTTAAGAAATTAATCGGTTCAAATACAAAGAATGAAAACAAAAAGAAGAGAAGTTAAATAATGAAGTGTTTTAGGAAATTGAAGATATTGTGATTAAAACAAATTTAGTTAATAATACGATGATGAAAAAGCTGTTTGTTGTTGTTTTAAAATAAAAACATTTTCTTGGTTTTTACGAGTTTTAATTAGTACAAATATTATTTAATATACACACATTATTTATTGTTCACATAAATGGCATTCATCATACATTGCTAGGTATGATACTACTTTTATTATAGGTAGTACCTATTTTAATAAAGTTTTTAAACCTGTGACAATATGTGCGTAGGTCGGAACGAGGTTGACCACAAACTTTTCCATGTAACCCTAAAATAACCTAGGGTCGGGTTCACAATATAAAATCCATTCGTCCCCAATTTTCGACACGCCCCAACCCGTTTGGGTAGAAGGACTGGTTTTATTTAAATCTCATGTTTGTTTAGGCTTTCCAATGTTTTAATAGTATAGAACATACTCCTTTACGCTCCGTTTAACGACATTATTATGAAAATTATACGTTTCTGTGTAATATTTTGTATCATTGAGTGACCTTTAAATTATTTCTGGATATTTTATTAGTTTTGTTTTAAACTGACGAAGTATCAGGTCGCATTCCTGATACTTCGTCAGTTTAAAACAAAACTATAGTAAAGTAGTTTTGAATCTTTCCTTTTTAGATTATTTATTCGACAGTTCTGTTAGAATTACTGACTAAAGACTTGACAATTTAAATTCTTTTAGTATTGTAGTTTTGGTGCGCTATGTTGGCGTGGCAAAAGCTTTCTGGATAAAGTCGACTCGAACTTTTACAACCATAGATGAAGTCTATCCAATTAGGAATTGCATAATACGAGCCACCGAGGCAAGCTAGAGACAACGCTGCCGAACTTATTCGAACTCACTCGAAGTTAACCCTCTGCGCTTGGAGCGTTAGACGCTCGAAAACCCCTTACCCCTGATAAACTTCAAAATAATAATGGATTCGCATATCAAGACTCAATTTAAAATAAACAATTAATTTGTTAATACTACTGCATTAATAAAAAGGTTCAATAACATTTTTAATATCTGCTGTTTTAATAAACTTCGTTATTTGCAGTAATAACATTTAAATCTTAACAGAATATTTAATAAACCGTTATTGGTATCGCTTGTTACCGTTTTAATCTAATTTGCATTGCACCAATTCCACTTTATTTGATAACGCCTCAGATTTTCGATAACTTAGAAGGGTTGAACCTCATCTAACTGCACGGCATCGCACTTTTCCATGCTCCTGTCGTTTTCTGTTGCTCAAAACCGTCATGTGCTGAAATTTGAATGCAAAAATATGTGTGTTTGTTATTAAATAACGGTTCAACGAATATGACTCTTACTTAGTTTGTAACCAGAATTAACATAAAGGATAGTTTTTATTCCATATTTACCCAATTCTGAAGTCCAAACAGACGGCTTATTTCACAAATTCCCCCTAAAAATTCTTCATCAGGGGGAAAATGAGGTCGCAAAAGTTAGTAGGCTATTAATGCAATGTCCATGATGTTTGGCAGTCCTCGTAAACCATAGACTGTAAGTTCTCTGTTTTCAGGGTGATATTGTTAGTCTAATTACGACTAACGGTTGTTAGTAATAAATAGTTTAGTACTAAGATGTGAGAATATATTTATACACAAATAGCAAGTTGTGCCGGCTGCGCGTCGTTTACAAGCTGTGACACTCAACTGAGCAAAATAGGTTACTAGAATTCACGACGGTTGTACACTAATGTTATTTCTACTTAAACTATTTTCTGCTCCATTTGACAGAACTTTATATAAGTGGAAATATAGAATTAGTGGAGACATGTTGCTAGGCATGTACTTATTAGTAAGTATTAACAATAAGTAAGCATGATTTCCAGGAAATCAGGACAATATTATGTGAAAATAAATAACATTTAGGCCCCTCGCCCACGACGACACGACTTTTTGTAGTGATGATGTCGCGCGTTCGCATCGATACAGTCGTGATGCCTCGGCAAGGAGCATTAACAACACCTGAAAGAGCTACACACACTTTTGATTGTTAAGGATAAAATAATAATAATAATAATATTCCACAACTATCACACAACACCATCTAGTCCCAAGCTAAGCAGAGCTTGTGTTATGGGTACTAGACAACTGATAAACATACTTATATATTTCTAAATACATACATATTATAGATAAATTACACCCAGACACAGAACAAATGATCGTGCTCATCACACAAACATTTGTCCTGGGTGGGAATCGAACCCACGACCTCCGGCATAGCAGTTAGGGTCACTAACCACTAGACCAACAGGCCAGTCAAATAAACTGTAATAAACTGTGTGTTGGGAGTTGTTCCCTAAACAGATCCAAAATAGCTCGTAAAACGGTGACAACTGAGAACTAAGACGAACGGTGTTTTTTAATAAATGTTACAGGGATGTATTTTTTAATATTTTTTTTTTAAATTTTGATTGACAAAAATAAAATGAAATTCTAATTAGTCCGTCTGCCAAATTATCGAAAAATATTGGATAGGTACGTATTTTTTGTTTTATCAAATCAATAAAAATAATCAATAAAACGAAGATAAAACGCGTCAAAGATTTGAATGGGGTCGGTGACGTCACTGACCGCTAAAAATGTCATACTAATATCATTAGAGTATGACGTTACACGAGTTGTCAAAACACTGTATCGTCTTAATTGTTTGTTAACGTGAAAAAAGATAAAAATACATGTCCAATATTTTTTTTGTTTTCAACACTATTGAGGAGTATGGGAGCAGAAGACATGCTGCGCCAGACCCAAGAAATTGGAATAAGGAGAATAAAGATAATTGTAATTGACCTCACTATCAATTCATATTATTAGTTAAACCTTTGGAAAAATCAACCAATCTCTATTGTTTTAAGTAGAAATCACCCATTCCTGTTATCCCTCGTCGTCACTTACGCCCATAACTGCGCGGTCTATTACACGACCAACTACAGGGTAAACTTTATGCAAAATTTGATCTGGAAACTCAGCACCTCTTAGGTCGTTGTAGCTCCAAGCAATACTTGAGATGCACCTAACTTTAATATTGTTTGCAACTCCGCTGTAGGTGTAAGTGAAAATTAATCGGTTATTCAAAACATGGTTTACTTTAATTAACTTAGGTAAGTGTTTGTCGCCATGTTTCGATGATAATGATGACCCAGTCGTAAATACATAAATGGATATAGTGTGATTTAATTAACTATCAAAATAATTAACCACTGTCAATTTTAAAAATAATATCCTGGTATTGATTGTTTCCGTGCCTCGATCATTGGTCTAGAAAGGCAGCTGGATCAAGAGATTTTCAGAAAGCGATACCACGGGACAAGGCGGGTATTGTTAGAAGATTTATCTCTTAAGAACCCTGACCACCGATAGCTTGAACCGATACATTCGATCTAAGGGGAATTCTCGTTGATTTATTGTTTGCAAGCGTGACTTAGATTCAAAATCTGACTTAGTGCCCGGTTAATGACAACCGATCCCTAATAAGCAACTTTAATCCGCCATTAATTCATGTTTTTATTTTTGTAATCTCCAATAAAAAAGTAGAAACAGACCTTATTTTTTATGAGACACCCAGAAAATGATGGTTAAGTTGAAACAATACAAAGCGAGAAAATTTTCACCGAAAAGTGTTTTGGGGAACATATCGAAACGTTACCATTTCGTAATAATTTAGCTAGAACAATGCTACAATGACACAACAAACTCACATTATTTTGTGATACGATCATTTTGCTATGCATGGGCAGGGAGTTGGTTCAGAACATGTTTTGGTAATGCCTATTCAGAATAATTTAATAAAATAATACGATTTGTAGACAAACTAATATTCCAAGCCAGTATGAATGTTTGTTCAATGGGGAAAACAAAAAAAACAACGGATGAATAGTATGAAATATGATATGGCTAGAAGGGATGTAACTGCTGAGACGCCGAGTAAGTAAGTAAGTAAGTGGTAAGTAAGTATATTTATTTGCTCAAACATGTGTATACATACAGAACGGTGATATCATGCATGCAAAATTTTATTATAAATTATGTTCGACATGTTTGTCACATACGCGACGTGCAAATATATAAAAAAGTGATACAAAAGTAGGTAATGATAACGGCATATCGTTCACTGACCCCAAATAAATTAGGACAAGATTAGGAAGATAATAACTGTTATTGCAATACAGATACAGTTCAATAATTAAATTTCATCTTTTTTTGTGTCTGCTAAGACACAGACGGTGTTTCAACAAAGACGTCAGTTTACATGTATTGGTTCTGTTAACCACAGGCGACTGCATTTCTATTTATCTGTGTATCTATCTGCCAAGTTTTCAAAGGATTCATTCCAGAATCCTCTCTAGGTGGATGCAGGTCAAAATCAGTATTTTACAATTTGCTGGGTAATACCTACATTTTTTCGAACAGATCGACCACATTATTCATAAGAATCTAGACGAGCCTCTTGTCTTCGGCAATAAGCCTGACTCTGGGCTTTTACTCGGAATTTTGAAATGATAAAACGAAATTAAGTGACTGCATTTCCAAAGCAATTCCGATCACACCGACGGATTACCTGGTGACTTTAAGGCTCTGATGCGGACACTTTAAGTATCTTATCTATCAACTCATAAGTATATGTTTACATCATAAATATTATAACATTTCAATGTAAAACTGGAATTTCAGTATTTTATAATACAAAGTCTTATCAAAACCTTTGACGTTATACCTGAAACTCCTAAACTACTTATTAGGGTTCCGTAGCCTAATGGCAAAAAATGGAACCCTTAAAGATTCGTCATGTCTGTATGTCCGTCTGACCGTCGAAACTATTAAGACTACACAGTTGAAACTTGGTGCGTAGATGTATTCTGTGAAACGCTTTACATTATACACTTCCAAATTGGTAAAATGTGTATCCCACCTCTAACTTTTAAATTAAGAGAGTGCAAAATGTAAAAAACATATATGCTGTAGATCGCAATAGAAACATGCAACCGAAATTCGTTTGAACAATATATAGTAAAAAAACCGCAAGTTTAACTTTGTTATTCATACAAACACTATGAAAAACAAACTTATTACAAAATATGTTTTTCTGTTCCTGCCTTCCCTACTGCGATGGTACGGTTCCCTTCATGTGCAAGTCCGACTTGCACTTAACCAGTTTTTTTTCATTTCATTCTACTACTGCTTCTTTAGTTTGTAATGAAATCCCTATATGTCTTTTCAACACCTACTTACCTATAATGTTACTAATTTGAATAAAACAATAACTAACAAAAAAACAAAAATAAGCACCTAATTTCACGAAAAATCATTTACCGACTGGTTTGTTTTCAAGAAACGAAATTTAATTTAACCGCCACCGCACTGCCCATTATATAATTTTACCTGACTGCCTTCAATAACTCAATTAAAATAAACTAACCTTGGAGGACCTTTTACTTTTTAATGAACATTCCGATTGAACGACGTTCGATATAATTAACTCGTCAAGCAATTAACTGAACTTCATAATCTAGTGGGTATGATATAAGGTATTTCATTATAATATCGTTTGTTTATTAACTTACACGTCATAACCAAGGAGTAAACGGACCCTTCACAAAGACGTAAACCAAGCATTCATAAAACTAAGAATTTCTATGCATGAAATACTGCTGGGGAAACTTTTTTTGGGGCCAAAAATCACGTTTCACGATAAAACCAAATATTACGCACTCAAAATTTTTTCTGATGGATGTATGTGGTAAACGGGTCATAGAGTTATATGGATTTATGTGGGTATTTCTTTTTTTTTTGTTCGGTCCTGTGAGAAACAATAAATACTTTTTCTTTCTTTCTTTCTTTCTAAATTAAAGAAATAATCTCGATATTATTCAAATACTGGAGGTCTGAAAGACAGTCACTTAGTTACTTACTTCATCTGCATCCGTTTAGACTTGAAACCGAAAAAACCCTAAACTGAGTTGAGAATTGTCTAGGCAGATGATGGTTACGAGAATTTCATTCAACGTGACAGTTAAAAGTTAAAAATTGTGAAAAGCTAAAAAATAAAGCTTGTTTTTACGAGAAATTCTCTTAAGCCTTGACCCGAAAAGTTGACTGGACTCATCAAAACAAAACTCTTGTTCAGGGGTCTTAGGAAAAATATTTTTCTCGTCATATTATTATTTACCAGAATTTACCTTATGCATACTTTATCGTAAGAGAGAATTTATCAAACATCAGAGAATGCTTTCAAATACTGTGTCTAGCTTTACGGGTTGATGAAAAAACTATCTACCGATTATTTTAGTTAATGTTTACGCTTCATAATTAAGTTCGTTTATATGGCCACTGTCTTCCTAAAACTATACATTTTCACTCATTAAAAGTTTAAGTTTGTATAAGTGGTTTTTTTTTGCTAGCCTGCTCGGTCCCACTCCAGGGCAAAGGCCTCCCTCCATGTTTCTACTTCTCGCGAACCCGCGCGTCCTCCTTCCAGTTTTGACGGAACCAATCTAGTTCATCCCGCGGTGGTTTTATGTCCTACAAAATGTTCGTCATCAGTAATGAAAAGTGAATTAGATTGGTGAAGTTTATGTTGTGTAAAAATTTTATGTAAGAAATCTAATCTTTGACTAGGATGACATGGCATGAAAAGAGGTCTCTGTTGAGATTACGAGTCATTGAGAAGTATGCAAGACATGTAGCGCCGATTTCAAATTTAGTGGGATAAAGGCAAGAGATTAATGAACTAGTCTTTGACTGCAATAGTTATTCGGCTGTTTGTTCGACGAAGGTCGAGGTAACCAACTCAAAGCGGTGTAAAACGCTACACGCCAGCTTTTGCTGGACGATAGTACCAATTTGATAGAATAACACACAATTGTGGGAGATTTTCCTACATTTGGCGCGAATTTTTTTATCCTCTATCCTTTATAAACCATTGATCCACATTACCCTTAGATCGAAAGAATTGAAAGTCATGCGGACAGACTTTTGCCCAGTAGTGGGATGACACAGATTAACAGTAACTGTATCACTTATTCTAAAGTAAAAAATATAAAGTCACGACGGTTATTCGGTGGCCATTTTTAAAAACTGTTGTCTGTAATTAAGGATTTTTTTAGAATTTAGAACTAAACACCTTCCTATGAAGTAGTTGAAGATTTATTATCAAGTCTGAAACTGATCCTGTCACCGAAAAGCACGTTGCACGTTGAAGTTAATGGCGTAGGATAGTACAACAGTAACTTTAGAGTATTTTTTACTGCATCCCTCATTTTTACTCCGCCTTTTAAGGAAGGAGATAGTAATACCTTCATTTTACTTACCTAAACACAATATAAACATTTTCATGTAAAGGCCAATGTTTGTCCAAATTCATTGCCACGAAAATTTCACACCTTTTTGTTTTTGGTGTGGGTAATCATCAAATAACCCCTCCCACTCTTGGGCAGAGCGATGTTCCTCCTTAGCCCTTTGTTTCGAGGCCGCGGTATCTCTTACAAAAACTTGCAGCCCCGAAGGGATAAAAAATCAACCCTGAGCTCCACATACATTAACTTTTGTGTTCCAGATTTTCAACAAAGCTATAAAATATCTGAAACAATTTATTTATTCAAGCCAAGCAGCTACTTCCGTACATCAGCCAAGATATGTAAATGTTCTTTTTCAAACAATGTGCTGTGACAGTAAGCTACCGCATTGCAGCATACGCTATTGGGAATACGCGGCGGTAAATCAACTCGACCCAACATCCGCATGCGTTAATCCAAGTGAAACATCACGAGAAGGTATTGGTAGTGACGGGCTGAAAGTAACGTTGACGTGCTCCGAAATTCGACGTCATATCAAATTTCGTCATGCTACATGAGTTTCCAGATGCTCCACTGCTATACATATAATATAAGCTTTAAAAGCATTACAACAGTTTGGACATCTAACTCCATTTATTTAAACAAAAATTGTGATGGTAGTTTTTGAAACCTGGTAACTGCATACTTCGTTTAATGGTCTCTTTATTGCCCTTTCTTACATAAATAGTATCACGACTGTAATCCCCGAAGAGCAACGCAGAGGTGCACATATTTGTGGCTTACTGTGGTTTGGTGTGGTGGTTGAAGAGCCATGTTATTGAGCATATCCCACAACTGGACAACCAAGTGCAAGATTATAATAATAATAATAATCTTTATTAATCAAAAACATACAAAGTTTGAAATACAGTTTGATATTGTGTTTTAGAAATACATTAATTTATGGTTTGTGTTATACCTGTATTTTAAGATTCAAAGAGTCCTAAATAAATATAAGATTGAACTACGTAGTACTATTATATATTCTGTGATTTAACACTAGTTTTGATTACCTAGGTATGAAAAAATTCTAATTAATTAAATCCCGCAAATCTCAATGAAAAGCTTTACGATGGTCCATGTAGATTACGATTAATTAATTAATTGTGGTTTTTACCCACAGGGGCTTTTATTTAACAAACCTCATTCTAAATAAATGATGAATTGTTTATTTGAACAGAATTTTCTAAACGAAACAATAGCTTTGATATACGACCGGAATAGTCTATGTACAACATTTTTTTCTAGCTCACGTTAAAAGTATAACATCTGAACCTTATGTACATACATATACTTATATTGAATAGGTCCAGGAATCAACGCCAAAGCTGCCTTTTATAATTTTTCACGGCATGATACAAAGAAATAAAGATATCATCATCATTTCAGCCAAAAGACATCCACTGGAAAGCATACCACACATAGGGCACAGTACTTTGAAAGGGCTATGAAATCACCAGTCCCATTAGATTAACAAAAGAACACCTAATCTCTTTTACCGCCAAACATACTGCTGTGAATAATTAGCTGAAAAAGATAGAAATCGAAACTTGTCTTGTCTACACAACACAATATAGGGGTTACTGACAACCCCTGCATCAAACGATATTGTCACCAGAAAATCTTACAATGCCTTGAATGGGTCTCCCTATGAAACGACCCCTGACTCACTGAAGATGGATGACTTGTTTGGCGCAGGGAACAAATATTTGTACGATTTACGAAGTTACGGTGGCTTGGTGGCACGTGTGAAAACGAAATACTGAAACGTCTTTCAGGATATTTTTTTATAATGCTTGGTTATGGGAGGAATGGAATGAAACAAAATGGATTTAAATATAATATAAAAACGCCTACCGGGACTGCTGGATGTTCGAAATAAATACTGCGACCCCAGTCACAAAGAGCTAAGAAGGAACATAGGTGGTTTATAGTCAGTTGAAGTCTGACACGCCCTTCCGCTCCACCCAGAGCGGGAGGAGGCTGCATGTGATGATTTCTCACAGATCCAAATATCTCGATAACGTGACACTTTGGGGTAGTATGTTTCAAGACATTTTTTGTTCGTCTAGGTGTCCTCTCCCCATACATACTAATTTTAACGTGGGCCGTGATTTCTAAAAAGAATCTAAATGGCGGTGGGTCGATATGCCAGCTTCAGTACCAAAAAGATCAAACCCCTTTCGTTAGAATACGCTGTTTAAATATTAACACATGTAAAGTCTTAAAAAATATCCAATTAGGAAGCCCGGTAAAATAATTTGATCCCTACATGTGAAAACAAAATTAACAGCCCACAGGTCAATCAGCCGTGAAATTTCTAAAATTGCTCGATGTAGTGTTAGTCCGGCGAGCGACACGTCACGTTCCAAACGAATCCGATTGGTCGTTCACGCTGCGAATACTCGATGCGGATTTGTTAAGCTCTTAATTGAAAATATTTCACTTTTCAAAGGATTCTTAAAATTGGCGGCGGAACCGTGAATCGTTTGAAAGCGCCATTTTAGAATTCTTTTGATATTGGAGGGAATTTTCGAAATTCAAACAGGGAATGGGTTGTCACCATTGGAACCTACCACGGAACTTACTCAATTGCCAGCCTTGCAATGACGACTAGTGTTGCTACATTTAAAAATAAAAAATATTGTGGCTAAGACGCATTTAAGTAACTTTACATCGAGTTTGTACATGTAACGTATTATATCTATGAAAATTAAAGAGTATACATATAATATCTCCTAACCGACATATTATTGTAATGTTTGAAAAATACGATGATTCAGTTTATTTTTCGCCTCTCCCTTCTTTGCCCTTTCAGACCTAAAATAATTTGAAATTAAAACCAAACACTGACAAAAAGTTTTTAACCAGAATAAATTAAGTTTAACAATTAAATAACGCCCACTGCAGTGTATTTAGTGAAATAACATTCAAACAGGATGGACAAACAGACCGACGACGTAACGGGAGATATAGTAAAAAAAAGCAAATTAATGTAAACAGTGATTCGTGTTTCAAGTAATACCACAGAGTAGTTGTGAACAGTAAGAATATATAGGATTTTCTGGCAAGAAGAAGCTTCTACAAATTCTTTGACTGCCGTTACATAATTTAATATCATGCCTTCATCCTCCAACGGGTTGAGCAGAGGTAGTATGATAAATTAAATAAATAAAAATAAAAAGCCTTTTTATTTTTCTCATCTCGGATACAATTTACACTTATCTAAAGCTAGAACATATTGAATTAATGTTAGTTATGTTAGTCTTTACCTTATCCTAGTTAGTAGTGTTAGTTTTTGCAAGGTAGTATGATACATGCATATAATGCCAGTTATGATGTTGCTCCGTGAAATACGGGGCGACCCCTATTGCTATGAACCTGGTACCTCATATCCAGACTGCTTCTTAAAAGTTACTCTTTGTAATAATTGTAAATCCAAGGATAAAATTTAAAGCAGGGTTATGTTTTGTCATAAAGATTCAATTCACTATTCGTCATCATTTGATTAACTCTTCCCAACTACTTTGGGATCCGTTTCCAGTCTAACTGGATGCAGCTGAATACCAGTATATTACATGGAGCGACTGCCTATCTGAGTCTGACCTCCACAACCTAGTTAATACTAGGTAATACAATACCTTTTGGTAAGACTGGTTGTCACTTTCTTCAACTGTAACGGGTTATGATTATTTTTTTATGTACACGTAACATATACTTTTACATATTTTATAGTCTGGTACTCTTATAACATAATTATGATAAGAAAAGGTGTATCCAATGAGAAGACGAGTAGTAAACAAATATGTTAGAAGTAACAAAAATTTCATAACCTATGTGATTCAGAACCTTCTGACAGGAAAATTACATAATTCTCTTGCTTTTGTTCCAATTCATTCTGGGTGAATTCTGAATCCATGCTTCTCTTTTACTCGCAAGCAAAAGAATGATAACTCTTAAAATATTTCACACTTGACAAACTGCACTACGTTACTCTGTGGCAATACTATTTTCCTTATCCTAAACAAACGCACGCAGAGTGAACAGAAAGTACAAACGAGATAAACCAACATGTCTATCTATACGTAAGCGTAAAAATGTGAGAGCCAATCAAAAATGTTTATTCGTTTTCATAAACTTTTTGTTGCCAGTATAATTTTTGCTCGTTTAGTTAAACCACGTAGTTTTTAGTCGAATATGGAATTTCTCGAAGTTTTGAAACGTTTATTAATTTTTTCGAGAGTTATTTTTATTATGTACATATGGCTCTGGGAGTAATGGAGTGTTGTGTTTGTATATGATTTTTGTAAACACGTGAAAATAGAGCGATTTTTCGTGCATCAATGTAAAAAGTGGTGCAATGTTGTATACTTTATTTTGTACTTACTCATTAACTAACGTTGTTGGATCTAATTGGCTTTACGCTGACAATATACTAAAGGTGCCATGTAAGTATAGCTTAATATGACTGCCACGTCAGTATGGTCGTCACAAGTGCTTGTCAGAGCGCCAAGTCTGGGTTCGATACACAGGTTGACTGTTAACAGATTTTACTATCAAGAAATTCACTGTTGCAGTCCGAAGCCAGACCTTCTAGCCGGAAGAGGACTCTTATTAAATGGGACTTCAACAAAACTGACTAAATTTATGTGCGTACCCTTGCCTAATCTTGCTTACTATGTGTACCCCGATATTTGCACGCCCCATGTGGCAGAATGTGATGAGACTTATGTAATTTAAGACCATGTATTGTACCATGTTCGGACAAATAAATGAATTTGAATTGAATTGCTTCCATGATATTATGTCAGAATTTTTAATGACTAAAAGCGTAATACAGTTAGGATCAACATCAAATAACCAAGTACATTTTATCTGAGTAATCGGTGGATCAAAACTGTGAACTAGCTACTATACCTACATTATAATTGTATCTGAACTCCACACACAAAGGTTACAAATAATATTTTTCATCATGAACTCGTACTAACAAGAAAATCTTCACTGAGTCAGCCTACTTAGTGCCTGCAAGCTGCTAGGCATGACTAAGAGAAACGTGTCTTTGTGCACTGGCAGCTATGAGCCAGCAAGCTGCCGTTAAAGTGCTCACCTGCAGTTTTATACAATTTCCTCTCGAACTGAGAGATGCGGCGAATGCGGTTTGTTAATACGTGGGGGTTTGTGTATTTGGTTTATTATTGTTCGATGTATAATGATCTGAGTTGCTTCCTACAAAAAGTATCCACATTGAGATGTTTTTGTTTTCTTTTCGAAATAATTGGGTTCAAAACGGTTTAAAATAAAAAAAAACGAAATATAAAGTATAGTATTATTATATATCATATAGTATTGTTATTTGTAAACATATTATATTGCAGCAGTTTGTGGCTATATAAGAACAGCCGCTCAGGTCAAACTTCAATTCATTAACTTTAAATACTCATTGCATGACAAAGTACTCAGTAATGTATCTACTGTGAGAGATCTCGGTGTGTTGATTGATGATAAGCTGTCCCTAAACCAACATGTGGAAACAATTGTAAATAAGGCATTTAGAATGTACTTATGGTTTCGTTATGAGGTCGTCCACTGAGTTTAAGCGGGTCTCCACGTACCTGTACCTATACAAAACCCTAGTACGCTCTCAATTGGAATATGCCGTCCCTATCTGGAACCCGTTTTACCATAAATATATAGACGAGATCAAGAAAGTCCAGCGCAAGTTTCTGCGAGCCATGCACTATAGATGCCATAAAGCGTATTTGTCGTACTCTCAATTACTGTATAAATATGGGCAAGTCAACCTAGAATCTAGACGTAAGTATCTAGAGGCATCTGTACTGCATGGTATTGTTCATGGTGATTTCGATTGTATTGATCTCACGAGCAGACTTTGCTATGTCGTCCCACGCACCGTTAATATCCGTAGTACTCGTGATGGTACCCTATTTGCTGTCAATTCCTGTAGAACTAATTCTGGTTTGCGCTCCCCTGTCCGTCGAATGGTTGAATCATATAATTGTAATTTTGTTGATATTGATATTTTTTTGTGCTCAAAATCTAAATTTAAATACAATGTCATGAAAGTTATTATGAATCGATAATGTCATTTAGAATGTGAGCTAATCTAGATTTTATTATTTATATGTTTTTCTTTTTGTGTTTATTGTAACTCTACTGCCAAGCAATTGAATCAATTTGAACTTTTAATTAATTTGCATTAATAATTTTTATTTTTTATTATAGTTAATTTTTAATTTATTTTACGTTTTAATTTTGATTTGTTTTTGTTATTTATGTGATGTAATTATTATTATTGTGTTTGCCTATCTAGTGACACTCATTATCATATTATCAGTTGTTAATATGCGGATAATGTAGTGGGCTGCAATAATGTTAATTTTTTTTTAAATTATTTTTGGTATGACTCAACACATATTGTAGCTGTTTATTGTCCCTAAATAAATAAAATAAAATAAAATTAAATTCGTGGATGGGTGACTATGCATCACTTAACTAGTTTTCTCCTTGTTTAGACTCCACTATTTAGATTCGTGTAAGCCATTTTTCATCGAATACAAAATATTGACATTTCCATGCCTATATATTTTCGAGGTAGCTGTATTTGTTAAGACCAATCCAGATCTGTTTACCAAATTAACATTCTACAACACACGAACTCGACCACAAAATAATAACTTGTGCGTAAGAAGGTCCAACACAGCATTAATGAAAAAAAGTGTTTTTTGTATGGCGCCATTAATTTACAACCAGATACCAAAATCAATTAAAGATTTAAATGTATCCTTATTTAAGAAAAGGCTTAAATCTTTGCTGTTGACTAAAGCGTATTACAACATTTCGGAATTTTTCTTAGACAAATTGTAATGAATGTGTTTTTTGACTTAGGTATTCATTTTGACCTAGTATGTAAATGTCCTAGTATGTAAGTTCTATTCCATTTGACATTCCACGTGACATTTATTGTATTATTTTAATTATTATTTTATCATTTTGTCGTTTATTCTATTTTTATTTTTTGTTTTATATTTGGACATTATTTTATATTTCTTTTTTCTTTTGAAATTTTTATAGATTTTCTTTTTGACATTTTTATATTATTTCTATTTTTAATTCCATTAATTTAATTATTATGAATTTCTGATGTCAATGACCTCTATAAATATTTGTACACCTCCAGGTATAACATGGCGAGCTTGTAATTTTTTTTTATAACAACTATCTATTGTACCTGTGTTAACAAATGATTAAATGATTTATGATTTATGATTTATGATCCTTCGGGAAGCCCTTGTTCCTGGCTGTCATTTGTAGTTCTTTGATAGTCGTTACAGGCAGTTTTACCATGGGGTGTCGTATTACCCAGTATTAACTGGATTTTCCACTTAAGAAGACGTCTACTCCCACGGTCATCGGTTCTGCGGCTAATATGGCCGGCCCAATGCCGCTTCAGATTGCTTATACTTTGAGCTATGTCGACAACTCTGGTCCTCTATCGGATCGCCTCATTTCGGACGCGATCATCGGTGGAGCGACGATCTTCGCATAGTGGCTGGTAACAACTAAATGAGAGTTGCCGAAAATCGAGTGGAGTGACGCAAGATTAACAAAGCAGAACTGAGTTTTAGACGACAGACAGGCAGTTATTCAGCTTCTTCCCGTTACACTGACAGCCGACCCCAATATAGTTGTGAACAGGCAAGGCAGTATTGTTGGAGTTAATTGATCCTTAATAAATACAGGTAATTTTGAAAGAAAGTTTAAATATTTATTTTATTGGTGTCACACAGGACAAGAAATTAAACGAAAACCAAAAAAAAAAACGAATTCGAAAAGAAAAGGAGGATTTTATCCTTTTTGAATTTTAACGTAAATATGTATTTAGATTTTTAGTGTATAAGAAACAACAATCAAAACATCATGGAAAACTACCAAAAACTACGCGAAAAGTACTATTCACAGCCATTCTAAAACTGGGACACTTTAACTTGAGAGAAACCGAGCGCTTAGGAAACATGCCAAGACTCTTTCCCATTTTCACGAAACGAAATCAAATACGGCACAATATGAAAAATGCCGACTTCCAAGACACCAATGGGGGAATTGAATCGGATATCAGTGGAAAATTTTATATTTATGCAAACTGTACCGGTTGCACCTCCCGACGCGATATCTTCGATATTGAAAACTTTATACTTTGAATTGCATATGATGTTAGCTTTATACGACGAATATATTTGTTTTCTTATTTGTACTGCGTTTGAGATCTTATGGAGATCGTCTGGGATTACACCGGATTTTCTTCCGTACAAACGAATATATATAGATCCTGTATTGCTTTTCTGATTTCGCTAAGATTCAGATCCTTAAAACCTTATAAATATATTAAAAATGCAAGACTAACAGCTAACTAAGCACATTAAATATAGTACGTGAGACTGATAGTCAGTAATAGGTCTTCACTTAAAAAAAAACTTGTAAAAAAAGAGAGAATAGACAACATCGAGCTTATTACGTAAATCTATTGAGCCTTTTTTTTGGTTAGCCTATTGTGTCCCACACAGCTGGGAAAAGGCCTCCCCCATTTCTTTCCAGCTCTCCCGGTGTTGTGCCTTCTCTGGTCAATCAGTCACGAACGAGTCCAAATCATCGAGGTCTGCCTCGGTGACGACGACCGTCTATCGGCACCCAGTGTGTCGATTTTGGCCCATCTGTCCTGACCTCTCCTGTAAATGTGATCCACGCAGTCCCACTTTAACCTCGCAGACTTATCGCCAACATCGGCAATGCCTGCCTTCTATTCACTTACACGTAATAAATTAAATAAAAGACTTTTTACCAATGCAAACGCGATGTACAACGATTATGGTAAAACAAGTCTAGATAATAAATAACCCTTAGCTAACAATTGTCAGCATTCAATAAATTATTTCATTATCACAGGTAATTAATTTGTTTGTTTTTGAATAAAAAAACATTACTTTGTGAAAGTGGGGTAACGCATGTTTCAGCGGTCATCATGAATTTCAGTGGCCGTCATATTTTTTAACTCAGCAAAAAGTTTTTATTGGCTGTGTTTTTTTATAATGTCCGCTCGTGGAGTTTCTGTACTTACTACAAACATTAACACTGAGTTTGTTTTTCTTGCTATTCATCGAAGGATAATAATAGAACTTTCTTCGTTTTACGATTGGTTGAAACTAATTCTTCCTTCACCATCACTCTGCTACCCTTAACCCAATTTATTTGGGGTCTCCGCAGCATACTTTGTTCCTTAATATTTATTAGATCACCTCATGAGGCACGTCCTTCTAGTCAAATTATTATTTTTCACAAAAACCAATGAAATCTAGGTCCCCTACTCTTATACCCGTCTTCATTGATACTCTAAAGTTTTCTTCCCACACTATCCTCATTAAATATTTTTTTAGTTGTCGAGGGCAAAATGCAGCATTTATCGAGCCAAGGTAATGAAATTACGAGTTATGGTAGGTTAGGTACGGTCAGCATCAGAAGTAGCTTAACGTTTCGGAATTTCAATTATTTGATATACAGTACTCCAATTATTATTTTTAATGTTTCCGAAGATTGATTCTTTAAAATATTCCTTCCTCTTTAGTAACTTTATAGGAACGAGTAATATTTAACAAGTTTTTATTAAAAACCTGGTTTGAAAGTTTGAGTAGTGTTAATCTACTTCTGATGCTGACTGTACCTTATCTCGTGATTTAGTTGAAGGCAAAACGCAACTACTACAAGTTAATTACTAAAAGTATTCTTTAGTTACCTATAAATAAAATAAGTTAAAGTTACTTATATACATAAATTCACGCCCTTTTCCCATGGGGGTAAGTAGAAACCACAGAACGCCACCTGCTACGATCTTTACATACTCCTTTTGTTAAAGTTATTATTTACAACAATAACTTTAACAAAATTTGCTCATTTGGGTGTCATACATTTAGAAACAACCAATGATTTTAACGCTACAATGAATAACACATTTCCTTTTAAAATTCAAGTCCAAGGCCTTGGAGAATTTGTGGATATACACGTACAATTTCCTTTCCTTTTTCTTTCACCATGTAATTCGTAATTGGATAAGGAGTACGTCCCGTTTCAAGAGGGATCACAAAGGTTTAATACTCGAATGTATAAATTGGGTACATTTTGTGGAAGTCAAGTTTATGGTGAAAATACTGACTGAAATGTGGGTTGCTCTTTTGTTAATGTTATGCCGTTATATTCATTAAAGCAGTATAGTTGAATTGAAGTTTCACGTTTGTTTAGGTTAAATCAATAAGTTTATGACTTTGATGTATTTGTGAGAAAAAACTAGAAAAAACCGCATAAAAGAAAGAAAAATGTAAGCTTATAAGAGGAGACTTTGCCCAGCAGTGGGACAATTATCATCATCTGCCTAACGTTTTCCTAACATTTTTAGGGTCCGAATCCAGTCTAACCGGAAGCAGCTGAATACTAGTATTTTACATGGAGCGACTGCCTATCTGCCCTCCACAACCAACCGACGCGATGTAACAATATCAACCACTGTTGTTTACAGGTCCTCCTCAAACGATGGCACGGTGACGAATCCTGTGTTTCTAGCAGTCATGGTGGTCAGAAGATATCGCACTTAAAACACAACCCAGTTAATACTTTGGTAAGACTGGTAGTCAGACTTTCAGGTCACTGACTACCACGTCACGACTGCGGGTCGCAAGAGATTCCCTTCCGCTCTGGGCAGAGCGGGAGGAGTCATATGATGATATCCCACCCCGCAAAAAATAACCCTACTTTTGGGCTTCGCCGCAGTCGGGTAAAAAGAAGGCCCAAGGGCAGCATCAAAATTCTGACATCAGGTTAGGCACGAACCATACTAAAAACAGAAACATAAACAATTTTTGAGTTAGTGTCTTTGAAATTTAAGCATTTCATAGTGTGAGCATGACTGATATCAAGAACAATGACATTTTTTAACCTTCTCTTCGGCTGGAACTAACAAATGTTACCCCTTAGGAATAAAAAGAGTACTGATATTCAAACACAGTCTAAAATACCTTCCAGATGCTTCATAACATCCATAGCAAATAAGGGGTTCATTTTTAACAAACATCATCTCAGTTTTCGTATTGCTTCTTCATCTTATCGCGTAGGCAGTAAGGTCTAACGACCCACACACCCTAGTGTCAGAGTTTCTATACCGTATCAAAGGCCTCTGACATGATTTGACGACCGCCATTTGGCGGCTGGGACCACCGGCTTATACGTGCCTTCCGAAGAACGGAATCATCTTTTTATTAGACAATCAGGTGATTCAAGAAACGTCTTTACAAAGTATGCTTCCCGTGGGAATCGAACCCACGACGACTAGGCAAACGCCTAAACCACTCGACCACGGAGGCAGTTAATTGCTTAATATTCTTCTTCAAGTTATTATTCTTCAAGCAGCGTATTGCTTAATATTCTTCTTGAAGTTACGGGTTCGGGGAATTTTAACCTTGGAATATTCTTTTGCTATCTCCTGTGTTATTGTGAACGAGTGTAAGTCAATTAACGAAAGGTATTTACAAGATAGATGTGAGTGGTAACGCCGGAGGGGACGCCCTTTTTTTTTGGCTGGTGGAAAATCATCAAATAATCCCGCTCTTGGGCAGAGCGAGAGGGAGTGTAAGACTTCTACAAACTAAAAACCACTCATGTTCCTTCTTAGCCCTATATGTCGAGGCCGCGGTAACTTCTGAACAACCCTCAGCCCCGACGGGCGTCGGACCTTGCAGGCGTTCCATGTTGCTGACATCTCTTTGAGGCGCGCGTGGAATACGAACGCGCCGTCGCCTGTCGTCGTCATACGACGCACGGACGGCGAGCTAGCCCATCACTCACCGTCCACAGAGTCTACGGTAGCCGGAAGCCGTCACGTGGCCCCCGACGCCCGGAGCGTCTCCCGCGGCTGCTGGGACGGGAGGGAACGCCCTGGAAAGACATACACTGACCTTATTGGTGATGTTCTTCAGAAAGGACAGGTGCGTAGTAATCGCAACCAAATGTATGACCTGCAGGGCTATTGCGTATCTATTAAATGTCAGTGGCAGTGGATTAACTGTCAAATTGGTTATGGTTTAGTGCCAAATGGAACCATTTTACAGATAATTGATGGACACTATATGATAGCTACTGTCGTTTTAAAGATACGCAATAGCCCTGCAGATGTATGAATGTGGACGAAGCAAAAGATGAAAAAGGTGAGTTTATGTTTGTTCTGTGGTAAAGTTACTATAGTAATAATAATAATAATAATAATAATAATATTCCACAACTATCACACAACGCCATCTAGTCCCAAGCTAAGCAGAGCTTGTGTTATGGGTACTAGACAACTGATAAACATACTTATATATTTCTAAATACATACATATTATAGATAAATTACACCCAGACACAGAACAAATGATCGTGCTCATCACACAAACATTTGTCCTGGGTGGGAATCGAACCCACGACCTCCGGCATAGCAGTTAGGGTCACTAACCACTAGACCAACAGGCCAGTCAATAGTGGCCGTTTTATGTGAAGTGCAAATATAAAAAAAACTAAAGCAGCAGTAACTAAAATCCAGTATAGTTCTCGAACGAAAAACAAAATTGATAGGTTTATTCTAGGTACAAATAGAAGTACAGCTTCATCCTAGTCCTATTACTCAGATCACAAAAAGGCGATCTAGTATGTAAGCCATTGTATACTCATCGATTTATCATGTTTGCTAGACCTAAATGGGAATTATTTGGGTTACATTCAATACACGCTAATAATTACTGTTAAGGTAAATGTACCTATTTCATTACTCATAAGAGCCCTGATGGTGCGACTAAAAATGAGATTGACTTCATCATGTCAACCAGGAAGCAAATGTTCAATGATGTCTCTGTGATCAACTCGGTAAAAACCGGGAGCGATCACCGCATGGTAAGAGGCACATTGAACATCAATATTACGCTTGAAAGGTCTCGACTGATGAAGTCTACGCTCCGTCCAGCACAGATGCAGATCCAAAACCCCGAGAGCTTTCAGCTTGAACTCCAGAACCGTTTCGAGTGCCTAGGAAGCCCAGTGGACGAATACAACGATGGGTTCGTGGAAACTGTCCATATGACTGGGTCTAAGTTCTTCAAGACACGTCGTGTGAATAAGAACAAGAGGCTCTCTGATCAAACTCTTAGTCTCATGAAGGAGCGGCGTGAAATGATCCTGCAGTCTTCAGACGAGGCGTGTAAATACCGGCAGCTCAATAGGCAAATCTCTAAATCCTTGAAGAGCGACCTTCGCCGCTTTAATACCGAGTGTATTAAAGACGCAATAGAGCGGAATAAAGGCTCCAAGGTATTTGCAAGAGATCTGGCTATTGGGCAAAGCCAGCTCACGAAACTGAAGACCGACGACGGCAGGATCGTATCCACCAAGCCGGAGCTTCTGAGGGAGATCGAGAGTTTCTATGGACAGCTGTACACGTCAACTAGCAAACCCGTTGAAGATCTAGCTAAAGACCCAAGAGCTAAACTGACCCGACACTATACCGAAGACATCCCGGATGTCAGCCTGTACGAGATTAGGATGGCTCTGAAACAGCTAAAGAACAACAAGGCACCGGGTGATGACGGAATTACGGCCGAACTCCTGAAGGCAGGTGGCAAACCGGTCCTTAAGGCCCTTCAGAAGCTGTTTGGTTCCGTCATACTCGAGGGAAAAACGCCGCAGGCATGGTGCAGAGGTGTGGTGGTACTCTTCTTCAAGAAGGGCGACAATGCCCGACTGAAGAATTATAGGCCCATCTCACTTCTGAGTCATGTCTACAAGTTGTTTTTCAAGAGTCATTACGAATCGTCTCGCGCGCAGGTTTGACGACTTTCAACCTCCCGAACAAGCCGGATTCCGAAAAGGCTTTAGCACCGTAGACCACATACATACGCTGCGGCAGGTTATACAGAAGACCGAGGAGTATAATCTGCCTCTCTGTTTAGCGTTTGTGGACTACGAGAAAGCCTTCGATTCGATCGAGACCTGGGCTGTACTACAGTCTCTCCAAAGGTGCCAAATCGACTACCGCTACATCGAGGTGTTGAAGTGTTTGTACAACAACGCCACCATGTCAGTCCGACTTCAGGATCAGACTTCGGAACCTATCCTTCTGCAGCGAGGTGTGAGACAGGGAGACGTCATATCTCCGAAACTGTTCACCGCTGTACTGGAGGATGTTTTCAAGGTTCTGGACTGGAGAGGACTGGGCATCAACATCAATGGCGAGTACATCACTCACCTTCGGTTTGCTGATGATATAGTGGTCGTGGCTGAGACCATGGAGGACCTCAGTAAGATGCTCGATGACCTCAGTAGAGCTTCCGAAAGAGTGGGTCTTAAAATGAACATGGACAAAACCAAGGTCATGTTGAATGCCCATGTAACACCCACTCCTATCAAGATCGGAGACTCAACACTCGAAGTTGTAGACGATTATGTCTACCTGGGACAAACGGTCCAGTTAGGTAGGTCCAACTTTGAGAAAGAGGTCAATCGTCGAATCCGACTCGGCTGGGCAGCGTTTGGGAAGCTGAGTAGTATCTTCTCGTCCAACTTACCACAGTGTCTCAAGACGAAAGTCTATGACCAGTGTGTGTTGCCAGTGATTACATACGGGACCGAAACGTGGTCACTCACAATGGGCCTCATCAGAAAGCTCAAAGTCACCCAAAGGGCAATGGAGAGAGCTATGCTCGGAGTTACTTTGCGTGATAGAATCAAAAATGAGGACATCCGCATGAGAACCAAGGTTACCGACATAGCCCGAAGAATTGCCAAACTTAAGTGGCAGTGGGCAGGGCACATTGCTCGCAGAACGGATGGCCGATGGGGTCGAAAAGTTCTGGAGTGGCGACCGCGAACTGGAAGACGTTGCGTTGGAAGGCCTCCCACTAGGTGGACCGATGACCTGGTGAAGGTTGCGGGGATCCGCTGGATGCGAGACGCACGGGACCGGTCAATGTGGCGACACTTAGGGGAGGCCTATGTCCAGCAGTGGACGTCTTTCGGCTGAAATGATGATGATGATGAAGTTACTATTGTGTTTGTTCTCCGGAATCGTATGATAAAGTAACATTATCTAATATCATTATTGTAGGTCAAGTAGATGTGGTGCTTCTGCCCAGCGCTATTATTTTTCGGGACGACGATGTTTTTGCTCATGGGACATATTGGTCTTTTTATTTGCACTGCACTTGAAGGCGTCCTACAAAATATTGTCTGCTTATATTATTTAGGAAATTCTTATGAGAGATTTTCCGGGATATACTTTTCCTCGATCTTATTTTTACAGATGAATAAGGTGTATACACGCCTTACTCCCTGAGGGGTAAGACAGAGGTATACGTATTAGCACACACACATTTCGCTGGTTGTGTTTAAGTCCCGTCTAATAGGGGTAAGCCTATTGCCATCAATTCAAAGTATTTTATTTGCATATGAATAATAGGAAAATGGTACATAAAATGAAACACTTGTTCAGTAAATTCGTTTCAGCATATCCTGCCATAACATGCCGTGCAAATGTCTTTACAATACGAGCAAAGACGATTAATCTAGCGAACAAATTACAGTTTCCATTGACTTTACCTTCTAAAAATTCCCGGTTGAAAATTACCAAAAAGTGTCCTTTAAAGCCTGTTCCTAGGCACAAAATAACATCGTAATGGCAGCCTTCTGCTTTGGGAGAAGTTAAAGGTCACAGTTCCAACAATTTTTCCCGTTACATAGCATAATACTTCTGGGTTTACTATCGACCATGACCTCCTACCATTCATACAGTTTTAGGCATGTTGTTTTACGTGAGATTCATTGTAGGCTATAATCAACTGTGTTTCACACCATCATCATCATTCTTGAGAGATATTCAGCTGATTATTACTTATTACGCAAGGAAACAACAGCTAACCCAAAAGACGTTTATTAACGAAGTGACCATGACAAAATGTGTACACAACTACCTTCTACTTATCAACTATTTCTTAAAACATATTTTATACTAATACCTAACAATTCTCTGACCTTATTCCAATTTATTTGAGGTCGGCGCAACATCTCTTCTCTCATACTTCTCTATTTCTCGTCATGTCAGCAGTCACCTCTTTTCTACCCATATCATCCTTCACACGCTCCATCCATCGTCTCTTATAGCTATCTACATTTATCTATACTAATATTTTAGAGAGGAAAGATTTGTATTTTTGTTTGTATGTTTGTTATGAATAAACTCAAAAACTACTGCGCCGATTTCAAAAATTCTTTCACCATTAGAAAGCTACATTCACTTTGAGTAACATAGGTATACTTTTTATTCCTGTATTTCTATGGAAACGGGAACTAAGCGGGTGAAACCGCGTGACGTCCGCTTGTACTCAATATTTTGATTACTACACTTTACTCATTCCTTCACAACACATGTACATACTATGATAACCGGTTACCATTATACAACTTTTCAGTCACCGGCGCTACTTTCAGACTTTCTCTTATGTACTTATTCCTTATTTTATGCATTAGCGTTACACCACACGAATTAAAGTCGTTTATAACACAGTTAAAATATTTTTTAATGCTTGTTTTTTTAATGTACAGAATTCTCAGTGGCGGGTATGTAATGGATGTTTTTTTTAGTTTTATATAGTCAAAACTTTAGAAAGTTTATAGTTAATAACATAAAGTTAAGATTGCCATAAACAACATAAATTGCATTCCTATGTTTTCCCCACGTTCAAGTATTTCCTGCTTCTATTGTTGGATTCCATACTTACTGTTTACTTTGCCAACTTCGAAGTTTGAACGTCTCTAAAATTATTTACAAAGAATCCTATCAAAATCAAATATAAGTTAGCACCGAAATATAAAGGGAAGAATTGTTTTGAAATTGGATCTGTTCGGAATTTCGAGTTGGTAAAGGCGTAACTTTGGGAATTCAAAATAAAATGATACTTTACCACGGTATTGCTTTGATTTCCCCTTTAATATGTATATATTAACTTAGTAATATCGTCCGGTAAGTATAGATATTATTTTGTTCGTATATAATGGAGACAATTTTTTTATCAGACAATACTCCCGCCACATACTTTTAGCTTCAAGTTATGAAACGTATATTGATTCCTTCCTCATATCTCGAAGATCGAAATCTCGAGATTGCATTGGTAATAATAACCAAGCTGTTGGAGCGCCTGATGGATTCGTCTTGGCAGCGAGCGACAGTGCGTCCTGGTTTAGTTTTAAGTTTTTGATGTAAGAACTGCGTATTCATTACTGCTTGTGTCATTACCTCGATAGTACATATTTCTTAAGTAATCCCAAATTCTCCTCGTTTTATTCTACCCAAGTCCTGGTGCTTCGTTCACAAGCCTTGTCTAACGGAAATATTTTGTAAATATGCAAATAAAAACGTGTCGTCAAATGAAAATCGAAATAGACAAAATAATGTTAAATGACGTTGACTGTCAACCACCAAAAAAACTAACACCATTTTTTTTTTGTAATTTACAATATTTATGATTAAATAACATTGACCCAGAACAGGCATGATTTGACTCGCAAAACATGTGTATCAAAATATTAATTTTTATTATGATTTTACGATTCCGGTTACATTTTTAAATGTTCGTTTATTTAATATAATAATTTCAATACTTTTTTTTGCTGTAATATGAATATCAGACGCATCCGATCAGTGGGCCTAAAAATATTGCCTTCTTTCGTTTTTCAATCTTGTTATTTTCTGCTGACTAGTTTTCTTTTTTCACACTGCGTCCTAACATAAATAATTAATCGGACAAGTAACTGATTATCGCACTCATAATTATGCCG
This sequence comes from Diarsia rubi, assembly GCA_932274075.1. Classification (NCBI taxonomy): domain Eukaryota; kingdom Metazoa; phylum Arthropoda; class Insecta; order Lepidoptera; family Noctuidae; genus Diarsia; species Diarsia rubi. Next base: position 5,670,103 of record OW026433.1, read on the forward strand.
CTGATTTTTTTTAATTCGAAGGCGATCGCTACCTTCTTAACGAAGTGTTCGGATTCTCTGATTAAAATGATTATCGCTTCGCGCGACTACCGCTTTGGTTACCACGCGGCCTAAATGATTGTTTTATTCGATTAAGTTTCTTTTTTGAAGGCATATTTATGCAATAATGGTGTCACGCAATAATGATTGTGTCTAAAAGCAGTGACGTGATAGGTACTTACGGAAAAAGTAAAAAAAAACCACTTTCGTAAAAAGATTTTATGAAAGGGTCTTTTCATTTCAAAAGAGGTTCAATTCAGGAGGTCTTGTGTACCTAATCTTTTTATCCATTCCTATAAATGGAAAAAAAAACTTGTCTATTTCAAGTTATTTTAGAACAACTGAAGGCATTTGAATAATCTGAGGCTCTAGGTACCCTTTTGAAAAGGAAAAAATAAAGGTAAAGCAGCGTGAAAAAAAATAAACATACATGAACATTTTTAAGCCTACACAAGGAAAGTGGTAACATGAGGCCTCGTCTTTAGGGAATAATTCAGTTTTGAATAAAATAGGTTGAATACAGCAAGAATCCAGCAAAATCCACGTACCTACATAAAATTAAAGTTGGACTTTTTTGTTCTTACGAGTATATCGGCACGTTTTTAGAAAAAATTTTGATCTGATAAAATATTATAAAGTGGCCAGGCGAGTTTCAGATCATTGTCCTGAAAATCAGAACAATACAACAACCCTTTTTTATTGTTTTCAGTATTTTACTCACTAGTGTATTTCTTTGCTAAGCACAGTAGACCTCGTCCTTACCCGTTGGTCAGCATAAAGTCTTAGGTCTGATTGCCAGGTTGTGCAAAGTAATATCAGGTTTTTCGAAACTTCGGAAAGCACATCGGAGACCAAATTTAATGTAAGTGCACCTTTACCTAACCTTACTGAGATTCCAAGTGAAATATGATGATGTTTATAATTGAATCGAAAGTATTTTCCACAATATATGATCAATAAATATATATAAAAATGAATGCCACTTTTCGTTGTAATTACAACTCAAGAACGGGCTCACCTATCCAAACCAAATGTTTAGGCTTTGTTTACACTATTTAGTAGATGGTTTATGTGAAATTTGCACAAAATCGGTCGAGAGGTTCTTCATTTATCAATTTTTTTGTAACAAATGAATTCAATAAATGGTGGATTGTTCATGGGGATTTGGCTGTCTTGGACCGGGTAGGTGGCACTGCTGTCCGAGCAGTACGACGCACGTCTGCCAGGTCTGCTAGTGGTACTACACACATCAAAAGTGTCTAGGGATCAAGCATTTTTATGCGGATTTCTTGAGATTGAGATGTGGCTTTGTAATAAATTTATGATTTTATAAATTTATATGGATCCTTTTTGGTGCATTTCATAATTTGAATCAGGAACTGTGAATCAAATTCGAGTAAAAGATGAAAATCAGCTGTCAATATTTTCCCTATAAAAACATACAACGCATTGAAGACATTATTAGTGCTACTGTTTCCCTACTACTGATTAAAACCAACGTTATTATGGAGCGGCGACGTCATTTAAGCAGGGAAGAAATGCTCAGAGCCGTGGGAATGATAGAAGCTGGTTCCCGGCAACGTACTGTGGCTTTAGCTCTGAATACAAGTCAGAGTGTTATCAGTCGACTTTGGACACGTTACCGAAGCACTGGTACCGTGGCTGAGCGCCATGGAGGACGGTATCGCTGCACCACACGGAGACAAGACCGATACATTCAAATCTTAACTCGAAGAGCTCCAACAATAACCGCCATGATGTTAGCCGTGAGGCTTCATCACTCTTCAGGGAACTTAATTAGCGACCAAACAGTCAGAAACCGCTTGCATGAAGTGAACCTTCATTCCCGAAGACCGCTACGGGTACCACCTATAGCAATGCACAATCGTAGGATTCGATATCAATGGGCTCTTGAACACAGAAATTGGGCAGAAGAACAATGGCGTTTCGTGTGCTTTTCTGATGAGTCTCGTTTTGGTATGAGACCGGATACAAGACGTATACGACACTGGAGAACCCCTGGACGCCAACAGCGATTAAAATCCTGCCAGGAAGTCCATCCTTATAGTGGTGGAACCATCATGGTATGGGCGGGTATTTGGATCGGCGGAAGAACTGAGTTGATTTGGATCAGAGGCAACCTCAACGCTCAAATTTATGCTGAGACGATTGTATCAGACGTCATCGTTCCTCTACAAGTGCAAATCGGTCCCCTATTTCAGTTAATGCATGATAATGCACGACCGCACACCGCAAGAGTTGTAAGACAGACTCTCGCCGCAGCTAACATCAATGTCCTGCCCTGGCCTGCTCAGTCGCCAGACTTGAACCCGATTGAGCATGCATGGGATATGCTACAGAGAAGAGCTCTGCCGAATATGGAGGGTATCCAGTCGCAAGAAGACCTTTTTTTGTTGTTGCAACGAACATGGGCGGCCATTCCACAGCGTGATTTGGATGAACTCATTTTGAGTATGCCAAACCGATGTTCTTGTGTTGTTTGTGTTCGCGGTAGAAACACGGATTATTAATTGTTTAAGTTACCCAATAAAATTTTAAAGAAAACTGTTATTTCAGTCTTTTTTTCGAACTTTAATGTTAGTGGTTCAAATGTCAAAAATCCCTTTATTAGGAAAATGGCAAATTTCTTTATTAATGCAAAGGTGACTTGGTTTATCGTTACTGTGACAAACGAAAACACTTTATTTGATGAATCCTTAAAGAAAATTTTAATTAATATCAATCAGGAGAAAAGTTATTGCAAAAATATATGTTGATCCCTAGACACTTTTGATGTGTGTATATATGACAATGGAAACATCATCGTGCAATTAAAGGTTAAAATGAGAAATATACGAATCGCAATTAAACAACTTCTCACGTTCAGTTTAAATGCTATTGTGTTTCAAGTGATTATGGCACACTTTTGAGTGCTTTTTTTCGCAACTATAGCAGTGTCCGCTTTCAGAATAATGAGATGCAGCCTTAATTGGTGTGTGGAAAGATGATAGCAGTTCGTTTCATTGTAGTCCACAATGATATATTAAAACTATAGATAGACGTTGTCCGCCCTCAAAATGACAACATGAAATAAAGCCAATTGGCCACATCGCGCTTAGTTGCGCACCGACCTCTCGCGCGATGCTACGTTTGTTCTTAATTAAGATCGTGTGTGTAACCTGCGCGAAACATAAAGACAACAGGCATCCCGCTGTACGGTGTCATATTTTCTTTCCCTTTCTTTACGCGTAAAAGTAGTTTTATAATATTTTCGCCGTTTTGAAGCGCCGCCATGTTAGTTCATGACGAGTCTATATATAATACATCATTGGTAGTCCAGGTAAAACTTAAAAAAAGTATAGATGACTAAAGGTATTAAAAGCCTGGTGATCTGATTGCATCATTACACGCTTGCATATGTATATCGGCTAGGTGTCATCCTTTTGGGCGGTGGAGATTCATCAAATGACTCCTTCCGCTATTGGCAGAGCGATAGGGATTGTCCGACTTCTACTGACTAAAAACCACCTATATTTCTTCTTAACCCTTTGTGTTGAGGCCACGGTTACCTTTCTAGCGGCTGAGTCACAACAGGGTTAAACTTATGAACAGTCTTTGCTCGATTTTTTCGCATGCCAAAAATGTTTTTGTTGCAACATATTGTAACTCGTTGCTGATGGCAATTTTATTTGCAAGCACAAGAGCGTTCATGTAAACATCGACGGGTTTGTGTACAATGTTTGTGAGAGTTATCATGTTCCAGTAAATTTTTGAAATTCGTAAATAAATCAGCAATTTTCTTATTTTCATTGGATTGCTTTGTAAAATCTGACTGAAATTATAAATTGGAGAAGGGCAGGAAAATACATTATGATCATGATTAATTTTAAACATCTTAGTTCCTACCCTCTAGCTGGCACGAAGTAGGTTGGTACCTAAAGGTATTACGTCAATATTGCGCCTTATTATTTTCTGCTTAGCCTTTTTCCTACTATTTTGTAGTCGGCTTCCAGTCTAACCGGATGCAGTTTATTATCAGTATTTTACTCGAAGTGTCTATTTAATCTCCACAACCCAGTTAGGTACTTATGATTTTTGTCAAATGTGGCAGATTATTTATTATGTACTTAATGGATTTAAATCCCATATAAAAAGAATCATATTTTTTTTTAGACATTGTAACATGACTTAATTTTAATTTACAAAATGGAGCCCCCTCCTTGAGCAGAACAAATTATTTTCTTCTTTTGGTTCATCGAAATTCCGTTTATGATAATAATATTATTAAAACTGTAGTCTTCTGTTAAAAAAACCGTCTCTTTATCACATGAACAACGGTTTTTATTTTACCATTGAAAACAAAAGCATATAAAATAAAAACAAGGCAGCATCATCAAATTCCATTGCATTATCAATGTTATCTGTAGTAAAAGAAAAACATAATAATCGTTGGTAAGCTTATCTCTTACAAAGGTTTCAGATTCTGAAAAATATTATGAAAGTCTGTAAAAAGGGTTGGTATTTTCTTTAAAAAAGGTTTAAAATAAAAATAACCGATATGAAAATAGAATTAATTGGTGTAAAGACTGATCGTTAACAAATTTTGTGATGAGGAAAGTTATTATTTATTAAATGTTACCGAGGCCACAGTAAATAAATTCAAGATTTTTTCTTTACCATCATCATCATTTCAGCCGAAAGACGTCCACTGCTGGACATAGGCCTCACCTAGGTGTCGCCACATAGACCGGTCCCGTGCGTCTCGCATCCAGCGGATCCCCGCAACCTTCACCAGGTCATCGGTCCACCTAGTGGGAGGCCTTCCAACGCAACGTCTTCCAGTTCGCGGTCGCCACTCCAGAACTTTTCAACCTCATCGGCCATCCGTTCTGCGAGCAATGTGCCCTGCCCACTGCCACTTAAGTTTGGCAATTCTTCGGGCTATGTCGGTAACCTTGGTTCTCATGCGGATGTCCTCATTTTTGATTCGATCACGCAAAGTAACTCCGAGCATAGCTCTCTCCATTGCCCATTGGGTGACTTTGAGCTTTCTGATAAGGCTTTTTCATGTGGAGACTTTAATAAATAAATAAATAATTTATTCTCTTCACTTCAATGCATAGATAAAATTGTTACAGACATCTCAAAGTACAACATACAATCTTTGTGCGCAACTGATGTGTCCTGGCCCAAAAACTAGATTTTCATCTATGACTTGAGAGACAGTGTTCCTCCATTAAAAAAAACATTATGGTAACCAAAAATGTAACGAATAAAGAAAAAATATAAAAAAACAATAGTTTAAGCAGTCGAGTTTCGAGTTAAATACAACCAAAATAAACAGTCGATTACAATAAATCGGTCTTGTTAATAATTTAAAGTATTCCAGGATATTCTAGTAAGAAAATACTTTACACAGAAGTAAAGGATGATATGGCTAGAAAGGAGGTGACTGCTGACATGACGAGAAATATAGAAGTATGGAAGAAAAAGAAGTGTTACGCCGACCCCAAATAAATTGGGATAAGGGCAGGAGAAGATGATGAAAATACTCTAGACAAAGTAAATCAAAACATACTAAATTACTTCTTAGAAATTTAAAAATCCGTAACAATTTTACTGACCTAGTTGACGTAGGATCAGACTTTTTTTATAAAATCCAAAAGAGTAAATTGGGTCTGCAGGATGTTGTAAAAAATACCGCGGCCTTGACATAAAGGGCTAAGATGGAACATGGGTGGTTTTTAGTCAGTAGTCTAAACACAGTCTGACACTTCGCTTTGTCCAAGAGCGGGAAGGGTTATTTGATGATTCTCCACCCCCCAAAAAGGCCGTTATGTGGGGCGATCGGTAGGGTCACAGCGAAATAGGATTACGCGTAATGAAGAAGAAATCCAGCATTTCGATGTTTATTTCTTAACATCGAAATGCTGGATTTCTATGAAGATTATTAGGTTTACAAATCATTGACTGGATGAAATTTAGAGCTTTTCTCAATTCGATTGCAAATGACGAGGTGTTAATTGTCTCTACATACATATTTGTGCATAAACTTACAACTCTTTTCGGTGGGGATAGGTTAAAGTACTGAAAGTCTCTTGGTACGATCCTTATACATTCCTTACACTTCATCGAAAAAAAATAACACCTAAAAAAATAACCTACGCAGGGAGCGTAGTATTTTTTTTTACCTTTCTAAAGAGTATTACCAAAAAGGTAACACTCAATATCTAAAAATGTACACGTAAAGCTCAGACTATTTTCAGACCTAGAAGCTCTCACAGCTACTGAGAAAATCTTGAAGCAATCTCAACTCTAAGACAAAAAATTCATATTACGAGTATGATAAAACGTGAATATTTACAGGACCGTCTAAAGGAAATCATTAACAGCAAAAACGGGACATATACCATATTTACTGTTTGTTTCGAGTTACCATTTTCAGTGTCAATATAATGCTAGTGAACATGTCGGCTTATAAACTTTTAATTTAAAAGGTGTTGGTAAAATCATACTTATTATATTATCAGTTTGGATTGCCAAGTATTCAAGCTGGTAGTAATTGAAATAGATAATCATCTATTTGAGACTCTTGTATTAGACAAGAGTCTAATATTCCGTTAACTACGAACATATCAGGCAGACATTATACTAGTTACTGCCGTTAATCAACATTGTACAGTAATACATTCTCATTATGTCATCTTACGTTATTATTATTCGGTTAATAATTTATTCGATACTTATCCATCGATGTCACACATGGGACTATAGACTGGATATTTGCATACTCATTATTGTTTATTTTATTTGGCTAAATAGACTTTAATATTAACTTTATTTAATTGGAAAAATGCAAAAATGTGCAAGAGGTGCTCTCAAATTCAAATATTGCCGATTAACCCATATGGATGTAGAACGATCGTTTTCTTAAACAAATATTTTAATGCAAAGAAGGTTTGATAATACTGACAGTTCAGTAATATTTAGAACAGAACACGATTTTCAAGATAAAGTAAAAAAATATCTCGTCGAAACCTTTCCCAAATTAAAAAAGTTGATGAAGAACTTTATTATTCGGTTATTAACTCATCCGTCCATTGATGTAACGTAAAAGGTGATTACTATTAAATCAAGATCGGAACTCACTGTTAAAAGTCCTGCAAAAAACATTGGCTCTCTGAAATTGTCTTTCGCAAAATTAAGGCTTTTGTTTACTTTGTCGAACGCTATAATGAAGTATGAAAAATTAATCCCTTGTCAACAGCCTACCGTTATTATATGAAAAAATATTCATGAAATTATATGGATTGAGTTGTTTTGTTTCACAGAGTGTTTTGGAAAGGACAGAGTTATAGGTTTATTGCCTGCATGTATAAAGGATATAAAAATGGTGCAAATAACAATAAACAAGGATAAGATAGGCACTTAAAACTTTTATTAAATTTATTCAAAAATAGGTATCATGTCATTGATATCAGACTCATACAAAAAATCACAGTAAAAAATAAAAAGACCCGTAAGCGGGATTATTAACCTTAAACGCCAACACAAAGTAGTACTTTCCACTTTGAATATTTATTGCAGATATTTTTAGAAACACGGGTGCTTTAGATAGCAGTATTTTATTTTTTGTTACCTGTTTCATTGTTATTATCGTGGAATGAAAGCAAAACATAGATTGTATTGATTATTCTCTCTTGAAAAAGGTTTCGTTGTTGCCTCCGGGCTACAGGTAGAAACTGTGAATGATTTGAACTCTGAACGAGCTGAATATAGAATGAAATGGCTGTAGGTATTTTATTTCAACGTAGGTTTGATGGAATAATAAACCTACACTCTCAAATATTCATGTGTTACTTTAAAAATAGAGCCTGAATTTATCAGATGCCTAAACTTTTCCTATGGTAGGGTAGGATTCCACTAGCTCACCGTCCGTCCGTCCGTCTTATGTCGACGACAGGCCGTGTCGACGGCGCGTTCGTGTCCCACGTGCGCCTCAAAGAGATGTCAGCAACATTGAAGGGGCCCGAAAGGCCGACGCCCGTCGGGGCTGCGGGTTATATGAAAGAGAAACCGGGGCCTCGACACGAAAGGCTAAGAAGGCGTGGTTTTAAGTCAGTAGAAGTCTGACACCTTCCTGCTCTGCTCAGAGCGGGAGGACTCATTTGAGGATTTTCCACCCTCAAAAAAAAAACTGTGGGTTTCTAATCTAGCTGTATATCTATATTTTACATGGAGCGACTGTTGATATGGAGGGAAGAGGAAATTTCTGTTTTTCCTACTCCTCCGCTATTCTTTCCTGATTAATTTCATTGCGGGATCCAAGACAGTTAAATCGTTTCTCTGGGACTTCGTCGAGCTTCATTGTCTCGGCGCTTGTCTTGTGGTCGCCACTGTTGATTCTGGCTTACAGGAGTTACAGTGGTTTGGGAATAGTGTGGCGGGCTGGTCTCATTAAAAAAAAAAAAAAACCTTTGATAAGACTAACTTTCAGGACATTTAGAATACTACATTATCTGAAGCAACTTTAAAAGCACGGACGAAACTTGATAGGTATGTAATAAATGGTCTGTTATTATTTTACCAAGAGTTAATCACTGCATTGCCAGCAATTCGGCTGATGATGAATATGACACCCACAGGACTCTTCTTTGTGGAGCCAATCTCCACGTTCCTCGTTCTTGTCTCCACATTCAGGTTTTTCCCTCGATCGCTATATCGTCTTCCCATTTCAAGAGTTCATACGCTGTACAAGTAAACGGTTTTCTTTCTTATACAGTGTGATTCTTTATAATGTGCACATATCGAAATGGGGGAATCTATGCTTAATTTTATCGACGGAAAAATTATTAAAAAAAATCTAAATATTTTTTAATATTTTATATGGAATTTTTAAAAAATTTGTCTGCTACTGTGACCCCAGTGTAAACAAAACGGTGTAACTTTTAAACTGAATTATCTATCGCGATGAAACAAACTCCATAATGATTGGAAGCAATTAGGCGTCCTCGTCAAATGAAAATTGTGGAAAAAAACTACCCTCAATTGAAAATAAACACGTTTTTTGATCAAAAAAACTTTTTTTTTTATAACTTTTTACATAAAATTGTTTCATCGCGATAGATAATTTAGTTTAAAAGTTACACCGTTTTGTTTACATTGGGGTCACAACAGCGGACAACATTTTTGAAAATTCCATAAAAAATATTAAAAAATATTTAGATTTTTTTAAATATTTTTTCCATCGATAAAATTATGCATAGATTCCCTCATTTCGATATGTGCACATTATAAAGAATCACACTGTAGATTCTCATCTACACAGGAATTTGAGTGAAGTCATTCAAAATGTTTCGCACCCAAGGTCCACTATGGGAGTTATAAAAAGAAGAATATCCATAAACAGCTGTGGAAATAACGACAAATTTTGTCAACTTTGGTTGAATCTTTAACTCGGTAAAATACTCAATGTCGTAGAATATTCATTTTAGTATCTACTGCTGAACTCTGAGCTTTCGATGTTTTTGTTCCCCAATTCTGTTAATAATTAACGGCTTTCCTTGAAACTACACGAACTGAGAAGGCTCGTGGCTAAAATAATAACAGCTACACGGTAGGTCTTTGAGGTTAATTGGTGCTTGACAAGGTCGGTCTGGGGATGGATGACTATCCATTACATACCAAGTTTTCTCCATGATTCGGGAAGCGTTAAGCATCGCCTTACGGTCCTGGCTGTCAATCTTGCTTGTAAATCTTTAACACCCCTTACAGACAGTGGCCTGAAAGAGAGGCAACCAGTTTTACGAAGGGGTAGTATAGTATAATATAGTCCACCTCCCCCCCTATTCCGCATATGCTTACGATGCTCAATGCGCTCGTGGATACCAACCCTGGGCTGAATTTGTTTGCTGATAAATAGAAAATGATAATGTATGGTATGTTTGTTCTGTGAGAAGACCGAGTAAAAGAATGACTTAATTTGGCGTTAATCGCTAATGCTGTACTAAAATTAATTTAAAAAAATAGTATAACAGGTGAGTGTCCGCAACTGCACGTCTAAAGCGTACGGGTGGCAATAATATTCGATATACCTTTCGAGAAAGGACAGCAACCCCTTGGTTACCAAGAGGAATTACCTAGTTGAGGTTCCGGAGGTCAGAGAAGCAATCGCTCCATTGTAAAATTTATTCCATTGTATTTCACTGCATTTGGTCAGACTAGAAGCCAACAAAAAGGTTAAGCAGAGTATGTTCTTCTGTCAATGTGAGTGTGATTTTCATTATTGTATTGGTAGTAGCCGAACATCAAGAGAAATGGAGACAGATTGTAAGATCTATGAAGGACTTTCATCAAGGACACTACCTTCAGTAATAAATAATATGACTACAAAGAATTACTTCAAAAATAACCATGACAAAAATAACAATAGATTGGTACTTTCGGCTTTTAGATTATTCATAATAAAACATCACAACTTCAAACATTACCTAATTTATCAAAAACAAGAACTTATCCCCAGGCTACAGGTTCCAAAGAACCTTTTAATTTTATTAATCGGACGAGAATAAAGAAATTATACTGCCTGAAATGTTTTTTGTGTTACTAAGTTTTAAGGCCTCTGGCATTTGGTAGTGGTAATGTTTTATAGCAGAAAGAGCAATAACAAAAACCGGCCAAGTGCATGTCAGACCACGCACAATGTAGGGTTCCGTAATTTCCCATCAAAATAAGTGAACTTTCTGAACTGATTAACCACCCTGCCTACCTCCTGCTGATTTTAATGGTAAAAATAAAACAAACTTACATTAATTTGCAGTTTTGCGACCTGCGCTCATATAATGTATAGAAAAATATTTCACACAAGTACAATTTATAAGTTGTTCGACTATTACTCGTAAACTTGTTAAGCCTACTTAGCTGTGATAGCTTTCCTTATATTTTCGTTATATATGCTACTACTATGATTTTTTTCACAGTCCCAAAAACAACCCGTATAGGTGGTTTAGGTTGGCACACTTAAGTCTAACAAAAATTTGCACTTTAAAGCTGAATATTTCACAAATTAATCGAAAAAGTGTTTAAGCAAACTCGCAATATTTTTATAGACCTATTTAACGACATCCCACACAATGGGCTTCGCGAGAAATAAAAATCAGCCGTACTTTAATGTGTACGAGATACGTGTGTCTATACACAATTTTTTTTTTTCTATATTTTACTTTAGCACTTTGTCGGCTAACTCATTTGTATATTCATGCCAAATTACAGCTTTCTGGTACTAAGAGAAATAGTGCGGAGGAACAGACAGACAGACGGACATGGTAAAACTATAAGGGTTCCATATTAACTACGGAACCCTAAAACAAATTTTTTAAATAAACCCTTTCTAGCTTTTTTTTTCTGCTCTCTTCTTTAAAATTTGTGGTTGTGGTGAATATTTGCGCCAACAAAATATAAAATACTGCTGTGCCAGTGACACGAAGAAAAAGAAAGATTAATTGAATTGATGTCCAAGAGCGATAATCCAAACACCAAAGCTCTCAGAATCAGAAAACAATACCTTATGAAGTGAATAAATAACTATCCGAACTTTTGCCAATCAATACTCACTAACTATCTTCGTTTCGATCGGTATTCCTCGAGAGTAGTGTCGAGACTCCAGTCAGCGTAAAAGCAATTAGTACAGAAAATAGTTTTTCCCGTTTCATCGTGTATATGTGGCGAGGACGTCGCGAGAATACGAATTGTATAATATTACTAATTAATGCTGCACATACTGAAACTGCAGCTTAAATTAAAACAGAGAATGTTATTGATGTTATAGAAGAAAACGTTTGTGAACTATTCACTCTTTAGTTAACATCATACTTATTTAGTATTGAATGCTCTGTTAGACTTGTGGTCGCGCGATTGCGCGGCGTTACGTCCTAAAATCGATTTCAGGGTCAGGCAAAAAGTGCTATTTTATTTTACCATTAACAAAATCTCAGTAGTAAACCTTTTTTTTTTTTTATTGTGTGGTAAGTCATCAAATAACCACTCCCGCTCTTGGGCAGAGCGAAAGGGAGTGTCAGATTTCTACTGACTAAAAACCAACCATGTTCCTTCTTAGCCCTCTATGTCGAGGCCGCGATAACTCAGTAGTAACCCTGAGTTTGGAAGTTGGCGGTATGATTACCCGCTAAGCCGTTGGTCCCGGCATTCATTCGTAGATCCTTAACAGTCGTCACTGTTGGTCAGTCAGTAACCTGAAAATTTGATAACCTTTTGAACGCTACAGCGTAAACGCATGCCACTCCTCTCATACTAAGGTACAAAAACAATGAAATCAGTAAGTATAATACTACAATTTTAATTGGGCTGCAATTAAATCCAAATATGTAATATTTCTCGTAATATCTCCAAAAATAAATGCGAGACTATTTGAAAAATCCCTTATTCCCAACGTAGCCGCGACTTAACAGGCTATTCGCATCACGAACTCACCTTGAGTAAGTTCATCTTTCGACTTATTTATGAAAAGTTCGTGAACCGTTTCGTTTGTAGGCGTGAACCTTCTAACTTCTTGAGACTGATTTACTGTGCTTTGAATAATTTCTGACAGCTTTATTTTGTGAGGCTTTCTTTTATTAAAACATCCTTAATTAAAACCAGCTTCGATATCAACAAACACATCTATATACGAGTGTAAGTCCACACAAATAAGAAAATACGAGTATACCTAAAAAAAAAAAAAACTTACACGATCTTGTCACGGGTCATGGGGCTTTCGGGACCGGGACTGCGGTCCAAGATTCCCCCTAAACAATAATAATTATGTTTTAGTAGTATTTCGGGACCAGAAATAAAACACAAAAAGTTATGCCTTTAAAAGTACGGTCAAATAATTTTTTTTTAAAGGTTATACAAATAGAACTAATTTTATTAAATGATAAAATATTTATTTTATTTCAAAAATAGTTGCCTGACTTAGAATGAAACATAAAAAAATATGATGAAATTTGCATACAAAAGTTTAATTTAAAGTTTTCAGGAGTTAATGTAATGTGTTATGAAGTACTAGGGTATCATTAGTTAATAGGAAATTAATCATTTCTTTCAGGCCGCCACCAAATACAGGAATTAACAGGAGTAATGTAATATGTTACGTTGTACTAGGGTGACGTAAGTTCATAGGAGATTATTCATTTCTTTCGGGTGGTCACCTCAATCTCCCTCTCTTCAACTGAATCATGACACTCTGGTTCAAAGTTCAAACTGCAGTACTTCTAAATATTTGTTCTTGATGAAAACAAATACAATTTTATAGTAAATTTGAACTATGTACCATCAACATGATTGATTGTCTTAACATTAAGAAAATCTTATATTTATATAATCAACAGTATACATATGTACAACATTAATAATTAATGTAGGTAATTTATTGTGAATCATAATATTATATCACTTTTTTGCTAACTGTACTTTAACTTCGTTTTTCTTGTGGTCCCGATGGACTACTTCGAATTAATTTAACTATTAAAATACCTATTACAGGTGGCTTTCGAGACTATGGTCCCGGTCCCGAAAGCCACAAAGGGCGTCGTTACTTTTTCCGAGAACATCGTGAAAAGGGGTCTTTTCACGATGTTCTCGGAAAAAGTAACGACGACGCCTTTTAGTAGGTATGTAGGTAGGTAGTAAAACCAAATAGTATAAAGCATTCGAATCATCTTTGGTAAACTCGCCGCTTAAAAATACATCCACTACTACTTAAGTTCTCTCCCAACTCCTCGCAAGACATTTCAACTTAACAAATTAAATTACAGAATCGCAGAACAACAACTTAACAACATCCAACAGCAATTTACAAAACTAAGACGACATCACTGCAGAAAATGACACGACTAAGAACGCGAGCGCAGTCCGATTAATTTGCATCTCATTTACCGGGCCTCCATCGACTGCGTCAAGCTGGAGCAAAATAGCAGCAAAATTAATGTACCCTACATTACGCGGTTTGTTCCCGACCGGTTTATTGCTACTTGCTTGCCAAGCACCACTGCCAAGTCCCCAAACTATAAGGACTTGTATTAAAACATTTTTGTAATTTAGGCCGCTTGTAAAGTACGCAGAAAAATTGTCGTGTATAATTATGTCATGTAGACTTTATTTCCCCGGTGGTGTATATGAGCCGAAAAACAATTTCTTACACTTACGTAAGTATCACCTTTGCTGTGTTGTTGCCTACAAAAATATTAAGCAGTTACTTCCCAAGGGTCTAGTTTGGCAAGCTTAGGAAATATATCATGATTACAAACAGAATCACGTTTTGGTTATGTTAGAATAATTTCTATGCTTCCATCTAGATTATTTTCAGGAGTAGGTACACAGTGTTTTGTAGATTACTAGCTAGATTATTTTCAGGAGTACACAGTGTTTTGTAGATTACTAGCTTCTATGTATTTACGGTTTCACCCATATGGAGGTTAAAACTGATGCTACGAGAACTACTACCGAGAGAAAAGATCCTATGTTTTGTTGTTGTAAAATCCGTTTATCCGGAGTAAACAGACAGACAACAGGCAGAGTAATTTTCGCATTTATAAATTAGTAAGTAAGTAAGGATATTGTATAATCTTGTAACACGTCTTAGGGTGTGGTGTGTCTTGATCTCATTAATTTCAATTTATTTCACTAATGACTTCATAACACCCTACATTAATAACTCGAAATATCAAATCATCACGACGTGTACGTAATTTTGAAGTGAACCCTCTTAGGAGATTGTTCAGAAGAAAGATTGCATCGCAAGAACTCTGTCTCCAACCAATAATGTCGTATTTTAAGTAACTCTTAGAAAAAAAATGAAATAGCTCGTTTTATACACGCACTACTGCTTTGCAAGTTCTTTCTTTACTCATTTCACCGACCGGGTGTATATTTGACCGCCCATTCACCGCCAGACGGGCATCTTAAATAAGTTTTCTATTCACAAAAAACTTTTGAGACAAAGACAAAGTTTTTGAATATTCCAACTTTGAAACTTGCCAAACACGAATCATGATTGTCAAAAACTTGAAACAGAAACAAGCTCATGTACCAGCTATTGTCAAAGTTATCAAAATTGCAAGGTTTTTTTTTTACCTCCAACAAATTTTCCATTAACGATCGTTGATCCTTTTGTTAGATTTGCGAGAAAATGGCTTACCAAACGCGAAAAGATGTTTTGCAAATCAGTTCAATTTACCGTCCTTAATCGCTTTTTAGGATTCGCTGATAGGCATTTTTAATACAATTTACTTGCATGAAATATTTTCTGTAAAAAAAGTAGTTAAAAAACTAAAAACCCGACTGAAAAAACTGAAAAGCAAACAACAAGCACTTCTTATAATTAGACAAAACTTGGAAGCAGGCGGGGTCCATTCTAATTTGAAAGAAAGAAAGAAAGAAGAAAGAGTTTCGTAGTTGAGTTCAGTTTTTTCAGTCGGGTTTTTTAGTTTTTTATTTCCAACTTTTTAGTTCCTTTGTGTTTATTCTTTCCTTGGTCGCGTAAAATTCTTCGCAGATGATTTAACTTTTGTGTTTTTTTATAGGATTTGTCACTTTGAATTTCTTTTATATTTGTTATATATTTTTGTAATCTCCTTTCAAAACCCTTCATTTTGATACCCGACTCGACGGTACCGACAAACATTTTTTTTTGGACTACCCGATATGGCCCCCAAAACCCGCAATTTTTCATTGTTTTTTTTATTTTAATGTAGCCAGTGACGTATATACGTCACTGGCTACATCAATTCCCTTCATCCGTTCGGGAGTTATGAGGGAATACAGAAACAGACATTACATACACGTTAAACACATTACCCTCCTTTTGGACTTCGCCGCAGTTGGGTAAAAACACATAACCCTCCTTTTGGGCTTCGCCGCAATCGGGTAATAAGTAATTAGTACTTAATTGCCAGTGGGTACCGTACAGGTACAATTGCAAAGGTGACGGCAGACAAAAATAGTGTTGCCGCGGTCTTGATTCCGAACATGATGTCACATCTATAGAAGCGCTACTTCTCTTCTTGAGTTTCAATCAACAAAAACAAAACATAACACTGCTCTGTTAGTGACATCACTACAAGCATAACCAATTATGTCGTCGCTTTACCGCTTTTGTATTATGTAAGCGTTTCCATACACATGTATACCTTAAGGGTATTATTCTTTCTAATGTTTACAAAATATACTTTTTTTTATTTGTGACCCGCCAAAAATAATAATATTAATATTATTCTATTCTATTCTTTTCTAAAGACATGAAGTCGCTGCGGTCTGCTGATGCCTCCGGTGTTTCACCTTAAAACCATTTTATACATAATATTAAATTATGACCTCATAATTTTCATTTTCCTTCTTTGAAATTATAATTTTCCCAGAATCTGATTTTTGTTTCTGCTGCGTAGCCCGAGCTTCATGGAACCATAATTTTATTACCCATACCAAGTGCAAAAATTATGGAGTTTTAACAGATTATTAGGTTTTAACCACATTAGACACTGTCATGCTTTCCTGAGTTCACATTTCCTAAAAATATCTTACATCTGTGAACGACATCGGCGTTCACTTTTACAACAGCATCGAGATAAATTGAAAGTGCGTACAATAAAATTCGGTAGTTTGCGGCCAATAGAACATCGTTCCGTAAAACCGTGTCGTTTGATTTTATGGCAGTCCGTTGGAACCATTTCTTTGTTTTAGGACACCCCTTTTTATCATTCGTCTTGTCGGGATGTCAGTGTAACTATCTGTTTGATCGTTCTACGAGATAGTTGGGTTAGTACCTAATTGAAGAACGGTATACGACTGTATCTATGTGTGCCGAGTCAACCAATAAAGTTAGTGAGCGCAAACTTGTAGAAGCCGAGCGGTATCTTGAAAGTGTAGGGAAATCTGAGTGTGAAACTAAATCTTACAACTATGATGATAAGTAGAAAACTGTACCTACGAACCAATCGTAGGAATTAAGTGCTTCTTATTTTTGTTTTTTCTTAAGGTTTTGTATTTTGATTCGGCAGCCCCAATAGCTTTCTGCAGCTCATTGTCGGTCGAATGGATGTGGATTGCACTTTCATGGAGCATTGGACAGGCTTACATGTACGTGCAGTGCGGTCCTAATTTGTTTGTTTTGTGTCTGTCTACTTTGTCCACTGTCTTTAATATTATTTTATGTCTTATTTTATTTTATATTATTATTTGACAAGCTGATGTATGGATGGAGCATGCAATGTAATCTATCTGAAATAAATTTCTGACACTAGAGTTTAGGCAGTCAAGTTATATGGGAGCGTTGAAAAAAATATGAGTTATTTGTGAGCAGTTATGTATGCTCTAATGTACTGTCTAATACTAAAACTAGTGGCTATATGTAGACGCTATTAATGTGCTTTTTTTTTTGGCGGGTGGAAAATCATCAAGTAACCCCTCCCGTTCTTGGACAGAGCGAAAGGGAGTGTCAGACTTCTACTGACTAAAAACCACCCATGTTCCTTTTTAGCCCTATATGTCGTGGCCGCGATAACTTGTGAACAACCCGCAGCTCCGACGGGGTTCTAGTTTATCTTCACACGGTGATAAGCGACTATAGCTTTAAAAGTATTTGTAGGTACAAGGATTATGAAGGGGACTGACGCAAGGTTTCACTAAACGATAATAATGTACCATACATATATTATATAATTATTTCTGCACCGACCCCAAATGAATTGGGAGAATGATGACGTTTAATTAATTTAAAATTACAATGATATACTTATTCTAGAAGTCTAGGTTAAAAAAATGCTAGTTCCGAAATGGCGAAATTAAAAATTACGATGTATTGATTGCTAAACGAAGATGCAATATCAGCAAATTTGGAATTAAGTAATCAGCGGCAACACGCGGTGTCGATTCAGCAAAACGGTGTTGTTGCAATTCTGTGTCAACTTCCAATGTACGCGCAAATAGTTATCATATCGCTACTCAGCTGTTTTGGTGTAGGCAGAGCAAAGAAACAAACTGCACTATATCGCTGATAGAATGTTAGATTAATTAAGCGTTTCCTGTTCTATTTTAAGCAATTTTTCATAACTATTTTATTTCAAAGCGAAAAAGTCGTGCAAATCAACTTCGGTTTGGAGCAAACTTCATCAGTAACAAACGTAGAATTAAATTGCTGCACACAAAAATCCAGTACAGCAAATACAAAAACATGTAACTTTATACGGAAATCGCTGAATTCGATGCCAGTGTTCCGGCGTTGACGCCGATAGAGTATTTATGGATGAAAGCCGTTGCGATACACTGAAACGATATATTTTAAATTATGGACCATGTTTGGAAGTTGCATTAGCATAGCATTGACTGGCCTGTTGGTCTAGTGGTTAGTGACCCTAACTGCTATGCCGGAGGTTGTGGGTTCGATTCCCACCCAGGACAAATGTTTGTGTGATGAGCACGATCATTTGTTCTGTGTCTGGGTATAATTTATCTATAATATGTATGTATTTAGAAATATATAAGTATGTTTATCAGTTGTCTAGTACCCATAACACAAGCTCTGCTTAGCTTGGGACTAGATGGCGTTGTGTGATAGTTGTGGAATATTATTATTATTATTTATTTGCATGATACGGAATACTTGTGCATAGTTTCAAGATAGATTGGAAAGTGTTTTGAAAGGTGGTTGATCTGTTCAAAGCAACGTTGTGAAAATACAAAAAAAAACATATATTGTAAAAAGGTTTTATTAGAAACAGCATATAACTCACAAGATTACTAGGATCTATTAAATAAGTATAGTGTCGTTTGTAACCAAAATCCCCATAAAGACCACATCAAATCTGTGACTTACTTTTGTAATGTAGTACGTAAATAATTGTACTTACTTCCAACCCTTGGTTCACACCATAACATTCACACAATATTATTATTGCGATGACAAATGTTTAAATGCTGCGAAATTTATGTTAACGTTTTATCCTTGAAGGGAATGCAAATTCCTCTAATCAGATTTATTTTGAAGTCACTTTCACGGTCACTACAATAATCATTTGTGATTATTGAAACATCATAATTATCTACTGAGGCAAAAAATACTTGAATCTTTCTCTGAATGTTTGCGGTTTCACCCGCGTCATACTATTGGACATAATCATCTTGCATCCGCATTCAGCGGAACCCGGAACCTTCACCAGGTCATCGGTCCACCTAGTGAGTGGCCATTCATCTTCCGGTTTGCGGTTTTTGACCCGCCACTTCAGAAATTTTCTGCTGAAGGTCTAAAATTATCCCACGGGAACGTAGTAACGGGACTAAAGGTATTTTAAGTATTAATGCAGGTTATAAAATAGCCACGTGCCAAAAAATTAACAACTTTATTGTAAATTACCTACATTCTATGCGAATAAATTATTTGATTTGAAGTTTTTTTTAAAGAGTTACAAACACAATCTGTCCTCACAAAGACTTTAGCACTTATAATGGTAGTAAGATAGTAAAATAAACGTAGAAGGAAGATTTAGACATAAATGTGTGAAAACTTAGTACCTAAATACTTAGTTAGAAACTCCAGTGCTCATAGTATTACTGTTTAACGACGTGTAATCGCTCAATTTGTCTGTGCAGTCATCAATCATCGCGCCAAATTGTGCTGAATCATCGCCATTGTTTTGGTAAGCCTCTACCATTGTTGATATTTGATACTAAACCCTTAAATAACTTGTCATAACATACACCATACATAACACCACGCTTATGATCTGCGAACCGTTAAGCAGTTGTGTCGAATTGTAAACCCACATTTTCCTGTTATGTTAAGCCCCATGTGGCATTATATACGTACATAGTATGAACAGAAAAATATTAAATGTGAATTTGTATATTTTGTGAAAAGCAATGATTAAAATCGTTAGATTTGAGTGTTAAGGCTGTACTTTTTAACCGACTAAAAATAGGAGGAGGAGGTTCTTAATAGGGATGTTAACTGACTTTAAAAAATATGATTCTAATTAGTCCGTCTGTTAGATTATCGAAAAATATTGGAAACGTATTTTCGTTTTATTAAATCAATAAAAAATGACAAAGATAAAATGCGTCAAAGATTGGGGGTTTTTGAGGTCACTCAACGGTAAAAAATATCATACTAATGAAATTTAAATTTAAATGTAATGTGTTTGTGTAATTTCATTTTTATTGATTGCTCGACATTGATTATATATATTATTCTAATGTGGATGTGTAATTTTTCATTTTTTATTGATTATTTTAATGTAACGTTTGTGTTGATTGCCATTTTAATTCGTGTATCATGATTGTATGGACTATGTCTGAAATAAATAAATTATTATTATACCTATTATTATTATTAATGTCTTAGACTATGACGTCACACAAGTTTTCAAAGCACTGTATCGTCTTCATTGTTTCCTTACGTGAAAAAAGAAAAAATACGTGTCCAATATTTTTTGGAAATCTATCTGACCGACTAGTTTCTTTTTAACCACCCTATTGAATTTATGAACCGAAAATCGGTTCAGTAGTTTGTTCCTATTTCATCTTGGCAAATGTTAACATGGTTGTCCTTAATCAATCGTAGTTCTTTACAATCTAAAATTGATACATGACAAGAATTAGTACAAAAAACACTAAAAATTTCTAAAATAAATTTTCTCTCGGAAGTCGATGACTCAGTCAATGAAACAAACAAAGTCACACATTGTCGCTTATTTTATGTGATAGAGAAGACATCATCTAACTGAGAAGAGTCTAATAGTATGAACACGTATTATAATGTTTCGTAGCAGTAATTTTATTAAAAACATAAAATTTGTATTAAAAACATAAAACTTCACAAAATCTGACCTTTTGAAGTGTTAGGTCGATTCCAACACAATTTCCGTGAAAAAGTATTCTAAATCGTATTTCTTACAAAGACAAACCAACGAAATTGATAAACATAATCAAAGAAAGTCGACTGAACGTTCGTCGAAACGAGTTCACTTCAAACATTGCTTTCTCTAATTGTTTCTTCAGAGGCGTCGTAGTTATACCGGCCACCAAAGGCTTTGACGAACTTAATGAAGTTATCTGAAAGGCAGGAAAACGATTTGAAATATTTATCTTTTGGTTCGGTCAGCTAAAACATCTGTTACTTTAGAACAGTTGAAGATATCGTTGATTTAAGTTTGGGATGTTATTTTGATGTTTAACTGTTTCAGATCTTTTTAACCGACTAAAAAACACCGATAAATTACAAAAGTCGGTGTACAGTAAGGCAAGACAAGTGCATGGGCACGCTAAGGATTGTATTTCTGTGAGCGCACGGGCGAGCGTTCATGCGTTTGTATGTGTAAGTGGTCTTGCTCTATACAGTACGCACACCACAGCCACAAGATCGCCCGCTATCGTATCATGTCGTCGGCGTAGTCGCGTCGAGCGTCGCACTCCACGAAATAGCACAACAAAATATATTTCCGTCTCTTTCGTTATAATCGCAGCAAACGCATTATTTAATGAATTGCTAAAATTCGCGTTTAATTTACAAGTGTCGATAGCTGTTTGGGCTAAGCAGTGGATCTACGATCAATGAGGTCCGAGTTCAAATCTCACACACCACAAGATAGTGCTTTTTGTTTCTTTGTAATATTTTTTTTCTTTTTGTCATTGTAAACCCATTAGAATACTTATTTTATATAAGAAGTTAAATATATAGGATATAAACCCAACGTATTATTATTTACTATTTATGTGGTTGTGATTATGTTATCATTTCGGGTGTTTGTTGGGTGGTAAGGTAGAAAAAAAGTCGTGTTTAATGACAAGACAATGTTTTATTCGTCATAATTATTTATAAAATTAACTAATTAACAATCATGAGAATTGTGACGTCAAATCCTACCTAAATAAAAACAGTTCTCTTGTAATCGTTCATAAATCATAACATTTTGATTGTATACCCACTAAGTCAATTCTTAACAAGGAAAACATAATTTTATCACAGAAATATAATTGATTATACCCACTTATTAAAGATAGAGTTTTTTGACAAATAATATGATTTAGACTTTATGAACCTGTTTTTTTTGTAACGTCACAATGAATGTCGTATTGAGGTTTTAGCTTAATTGATCATTTTCTTGAAGAAAAGAAGATTGAAACTAAACCTCAACTTAAGATTGGTAAACAATTACGGATAAGTTATTTTCATCAAATATGTTATTACACATTTAATTATTAAAAACAAAACATTACCGCATTTTTATATTTTGTAGAACCCCCATTATTTTCAATGCAGTCATGTAAACGTTTGCGCATAGACCTCATAATATTATAATATTATTTGACTTGATTTAAAAGTCTTGCCATCTGAAAATATGGTAGTATTCCAGTAAAAATCTAAACAATCACGTGCGAAACGTAATCATTCTTCATTAAATCTATTTGTCAGGAAGGGCGTTTTAGCTGGTCTGCTATGATGCAAGGCTTTAGCTTGGAGGGCACGGAGAACAGTTTGAGATGAGGTGTCGAATAATTCCGCGAAGCGTCCTGTAGGTGTGAAACCATATTTTATTTGACCATAATTATATTATTATGTCGTCACCGCCGTCGCTGCGTTTCACTAATAAGCGACGGCCTTCCACTTCGCTGTCGATTAGCAAGGCGACCCTCTTCCTCGTATCTTTGATTCAGAGACTAACAGTATTCTTCTAAAACAAAAGAAAAGTGATATGAGGCAGTTATAATAAAATACTAAAGACTTCATTCGCTCTGCAATAATGAATCCAATAATAAACACTAATTATTTATCTTTTAAGCCTCATGATGAATTTAAAAAACAATTGATGAATTCATTATGTCACCAAACGATATTATCTTTATTTCTACTAACAGTTTAAGTTACAATTCTTAAATATAATACTCACATTTATTCCGTTTTTTTATGATAATTGTAATCTATTAACATCACTTTTATGCGGAGCAATAATAGTCGCCCTCGCCTCAATATTAATCTGTGCCTGCATTTTGAGAAATATCAACAACAATACTGCTATCTATTAAACCACACGTCACCAATCAACAACTATAACCCAATCGACAACGTTCATCCAGTAACATATTCATAAAACTCATGTCTACCTCACAGAAATTATAATTCTTGACTTATTTTTCTATGATCTACCTTTCAAACTTTACGAAATGGGTGAACAAAGCGAACAAGCAAGAAGTTCGTAAAGAAATATTATTATAAATAGAAATAAAAGAAATATTATGTTCTTTATCTTGATAAAGAGTATAACATTTCTGTCTCATTACCTCCAATCAAGTAAATACTTACAAAAAGTGTAAAACTTTCTGCGTGAGATTAGAACGCACTACTTACTGATTAACTATAGATCTATCCGAACGCGCTAAACCGCTAGGCCATCGTGACTTTTAGAAAAATGTTGAAATTATGAACCACAATTAGTTGGTGACGACAATATCTGTTGCAAAGAAACTGTGTTTAATTGAAATCGTTTAAGTAGTTTTTGAGATGGAGCGTTAAGTGTTTATCACTAGAAAAAGTTGTACCATTATACATGCTGCTTCATCTATGTGGATGATGTGCAAATATGAAAAAAGGGTAACATAAACCAAAAATAAATAACATGACTTAAAAAAAAAACTATTAGTGTTCATCAATGTGTTCATATTGTTCTCTAAAGTACGGGACGGACATGCGATTTCTTCAATAGGGGATCGGACTGAGTCAAAAAAATGTGATTCTAATTAGTCCGTCAGTTAGATTATCGAAAAATATTGGACACGTGTTTTTTGTTTTATCAAATTAATAAATATTGACGAAGATAAGACGCGTCAAAGATCATGAGTGGGAGGTTGTGATGTCATTTCTAGGTGAAAAATGTACTAACATGTGACGTTTTCGAGGAATTCACGAGTTTTCGAAGCACTGTATCGACTTAATTTTTTGTTTATGTGAAAAAAGGAAAAATACGTGTCCAAATTTTTTTAGAAATCTATCTGACGGACTAATTATAATTTTTTTATCCGATCCCCTATTACACACTTTGATATTAATTCCAGAATATTATGTGTAGGTAATAAATACACATTTAATTTGGAACTTTCTTTTCAAGTATCAAGATCTGTCAACATGAACATTGTTCACTTAATTCGCAATAAGCGTTTTAACTTTGACTTAGTATTTTCAAGTCATAAAAACCGTGCTAAGTAAAGGTGTGTCGCTAATATAACATGAACATGTCCTACACAAAATAAAACGTTTAAGCTCCTTAAACAAGTACCTACATACATGGAAAATACAGCTACAAAAACACCACTAACAAGCTAATTCTATATTAGTCCCAACTTGATAGATACCCGGGGGTGCCCGGATAATATTTCCAAAGTTGTAAGCAAATTGGTTTTACTTAAACCAACCGACAGCTTATCTTGTTCATGTAAAGGACAAGTGGTATATTCACTAATCACGTCGTACAGTTTGATCCGTACGGTTGATGGAAATAGGTTCAACCCCTTTTCCATGGGACTTAATAATAATAATCGTTTCAGCCAATGGCTTAATTGCCAAGAGCCTCGACCAACATCTGAGGAGGCTCTTGTTAGGCAGCTGTATCAGGGGCTTGATACAGAGAGCGGTACTCCTGGACACGGCTCGCATTTTTAGGAGGTTCCTTTCTCTGGAGCCCTGACTGCCGGTAGCTTGGACCCTGTTCCCGATACCGATGGGCTACTATTTTTTATATTTCTAAATGCTTTTTATATTATTTTGTATAGGAATATTTAAAAATATAATTTATATGTATAAAGTTAAATAAAGGAATAATAATAATTATTTTATTTCAGGCAACTAGGGCCCATAGTTAAAATACACACAATAACATAAAACAATAATAACAAACTAATACATATAAAATATTAAACTACACAACAATATAACTAAACACGTAACGTCGGCGTCGTGTTTCGCTGCGAGGTGTCGCGTAACCGTCCTCGGAAACGACGGAAAACAACACCTTTCGGCCAAAAGTCTTCCTGCAAACAGGTCTGGAGATGTTCGGTTGGAACACGCACCACAACTGGTAACTGGTAAATTAGGTTACCTATTAGGTAACTCTGCCTTCCGGAGATTACAAGCGGGTTGTTATGTTATATTGTTAACAGATAGGGGATCGGACAAAAAAAAACTAATTAGTTCGTCAGATATTATAGATAACCAAAAAATATTGAACACATGTTTTTTCATTTTACACATAAACAAAAAATGAAGATAATACAGGTGCATCGAAAACTCGTGAACTCCTCGAAAACGACACATGTCAGTACATTTTTTACCTACAAGTGACGTCACGACTCATGATCTTTGAGGTGTTTTATCTCCGTCAACTTTTATAAATTTGCCAAAACAAAAAACACGTATCCAATATTTTTCGATAATCTAACTGACGGACTAATTAGAATCATATTTTTTGACAATAAAAATAATAATTCTTCATAATTATTGGGACCACATAGGAACTATTTTTGTTAGTATACAACTTATACCTACACTAGCATTAGTAATAAATTGGATTATAAGATGCCAAGAATTATTATGCCCTTTATTACCAAAATATTTTGAGTATAATATCGTAGCGAAGCGTGTAACATCCACGTCTGTTCTTTTTTATCCCTTCAATATTTCACAAAAACCTAGTTGGCAGTGATGTAAAAAAAATTCTGGCTTACATTTTCCGAGCAAAAAAAAACTTGTGAAACGACATTATTCAAATACCTAAAGCTGTTGAGATTATTCTAAATTCCGGCTAGACCGGAGTGAGGAAGGACGAAACGAGGCAAAGTGGCCACTTTGCTCGCCTCGGTATGAATATAATAGTTATGAATAATTGGGGCGTGCAAACGATGAAACCGAATTGATTCGTTTAGGTTAGGCTTGTACCGGCCGTGACGTGGTTCCTGGCTCACACATCGTTGCCCGATGTTTTAACTACATTCGTCAAATAACTTCTCTGGTTTTATTTGTAAAACCCTGACTGCATTTTAACCGCAAAGCATACATTTTAAGGGTTGAAGGTCAATGTGAGAGTAGTTGGATGTGAAAATGGAAATTTATACCCTCAGTCTGAATAACAGGTTCTGATTTGATATTCATAATTGTAATCATAATAATTATAACATAATATCGCGGTTTTGTCTGTAAAAATTGTTGTTTGTAATGATTAAATGATAAAATAAAAATCACCGGTTGGTCAGAGGTGTACCTACCTAATACTCGTAGTAGGTACACCCACATTTCGCCAGATATATTTAAGTTTCATGTAACGGAGGGCCAGTTTATTGCCTTCAACCGGGGCATAAGACCAGACTCTAATTTCCAATCCTTGAAAAAAAAAATTGTAAGTTACTGAGTGAAAATGTACCTACTAAGTATAATTTCACTCAGTAGCAGGATTTTTTCCCAATAATTGTTTATTCCTACGGTCGATATCGCTTAGAGTACCTAATCGGTAACTGGCGGGTTCCGATACTTTAAAAAAAGAACCCTCCTTTTGGGCTTCGCCGCAGTCGGGTAAAAATAACAGAATGACCACAATCATACATTAAAGTTAATGTTGTTCAATGTTGCTAAAATCCCATTTTTTTTGGGGTGGGAAATCATCTAATGACTCCTCTTGCTCTGGGCAGAGCGGTAAGGAGTGTCAGACTTTTACTGACTAAAAAACACCCATGTTCCTTCTTAGCCCTTTGTGTCGAGGCCGCGGTATCTCTTTCGAACAACCCGCAGCTCCGACGGGACATGCTAAAATCCCCTTAAACGTACTCACATGAGTAAGTAACTTTTAGTGGTAGGTATAAATAATGTCCTATTTCATGTTTCGGAGAGTATATACGAGTAGGCAAGTTCTCGTATTAACACTTTAAGCATACTAGGGGCATCAAGATTCAGCTCTGATGAAAGCCTCATGTTTGTTTGTCTACAAAGCAAATTGGACCTAGTTGGACCTCAGATTGGCACAGAGCTATATAAATACAACTGCGAGAGACAATTCACTAACGTTGTATTTAGCTATACAGGGTGTAACCCTTCACACATACGTCAACCAAGCATTCTGTACATCAAACTAAGTACCCCTACGCAAAAATTTTTGCTGGGAAACGATTTTTTTTTTTGGGGTCAATATCACATTTTAAGGTAAAACTCAATGTAGCGCTCTTAAAACATTGTGCTACTGGATGCTTTGAATAGTAAACGGGTCATGGAGGTAATTTAAGTAAAGTTATAACCTGAAAAACTAGTATTTACAAAAACAGCTGTGCAAAATTTGGAACTATGACCCCCAATATCTCCGTAATTAGGGGGTTCCCAGGTATGGTCTAAAACCAAAAAATGATCGCAGTGGTGGGGAGAACAAATGCCTTTCGTTTGCGTTAAGGGTACTTTTACACCCTTTATATTCATACAATCTTGGATGGTGTTTACAGTGTCACAAATATTTGTTACAATACAACAAGGGTTCAGACTACAGTTTTATAAATAAAATTGTTGTTATGATCCCGTTTTTGGAAAACACATTATTAACATGTGACATTATGATGTGTCGTATACTATTGAAATGACAACATTATTCGCATTGGTTACATGAATCAAATCAAATCAAATCAAAACTTATTTATTCAAACTAGGCTGATAATCAGCACTTTTCGAACGTCAAAATTTACCTTACTTTAATTATTTACAAGAGAGAGTCCCCCAAAAACGCTTTTTGCTGGAAAGAAGAAGTGGCGGAACAAACTCCCCAGCAACACATCTGTCTGTTAGGTTGGTTAGGAGAACCAGACTCGATACAATAGTAAGGCAAGTATATAATAATAATAATAAAAAGACATAACATATCAGTAAACTAATCTTGGAGAAAGAACATAAATAACAAACATTGTCTTATGTTCAACTCAGCGACCAACTATTCTTATCATTTAAGTACCTAGTCGTTAATGGAATAGTAAGCTTAAACAAAGATTAGATTTTACTTTGGCTTTAAACGAATTAAATGGCAAGTCTAGAAAAGAATAATAATATTTTATCACAATGAGTACTTTTTGAATGCCATTCGTAACATTGGTATACAATACACAATATTCACAGCTGGAATGTTTTCACACTTTACCAAGTTTGCCGTTTTTTCGTCTTATTTCCCAATTATTTTCGAGATGTACAGTTCGATTCGACAGGGGCTAAGCCGGGAGCTTGGGAGCCGGATTATCGCCACTGGCCGATGTCCGGTCGTCCTTTTTGTTTGTCCTCGACATCTGACTTATGTGTCAATTGAAGGAAGAATTTCTTTTGGCGCAGTTGCGAACACGTGCATTTGAAAATGTTGGTGGTTATTAAATATTAAAGAATAACATCTGATGATCTAGGATACTTGATAAGTAGTCGATAGTTGTCGATTCATGTGAAATGCTGGTATTCAGCTGCATCTGGTTAGACTCAAAGTCAAACAAAACATATTTGGGAAATTGCTAATTGATCTAAGGTACATATTAAAATAAGTAGCTTGTGTTTATCCTGCTGCTTTACCACATTTTTTACTAACTATTTAACTAGTACTGTAATCTTTGGAAGAATTTGTAAGAAAACTTTTAATATTATTCCAGGTTTTTCGAAAACAAGACTAATTATATATACTATAGACAAATAGACGCCGGGGCTGTTCATTTTGAAATAATTAAGCCACCAACTACTAGGCTTTTCAAATTGAATCACCGACCCAAGCCGTATCTTGATAAACGTGTTTTACGGCTAATCAAATGCCCTTATTTGTAAAATTGAATTTTAATGCCGAATTGGCAGGCGTAGTCTGGTATTAAATGAGTTTGAGAACAAAATTACTTGGAAATGTGTAACATTTTTGTTCAGTCCCAAATGGAAATATAAAATTCGTTAAAGAAAAATATTTGGTCTACTAAATTAAGTTAGGACGAAGTTTCAAAGTTATTTAATAGAATATAAAAGAACATAACGTGGCATATTTTACATTTCATTGAATAACGACGAAATTTTATTATGATTTGGTGATAAATTGATTGTGGTATATAAATGCTGTCGAGAGTTTTATTAGAAAATCTTTGTCAAAATGTATTGTGTTGTTTCACCAGGAAATTCTCAATAGCAAGCAGGCCCAGTTGAAATCATAGGCTCAGTCCTATTACAGGGGCCTTAAATGTAACTGATGAAATGTGTCTGTATTTATAGAAGTTATCTCGACCTAACCCTTACTTGATTAGGGGCGTGATGATATGCCATAAAATTGCTACGCTGATACTTACATTCTTCAGTATGTAGACCCAATATAATATGGGACGGACTACAATTATCGAGATGGATCCCAACGTCAATAAACTCTGTGATTTATGATTCCGGGACCCTAGTTTTGAAGGCAAAGGGTCACAGTACGGCCCGAAACGAGTACGGGCACTAACGGCTTATTGCCCTGAATTGATTCTTACAAATTGCTACGGGTAATAAGCTACTAGACGGTTCCGTACTTCTGCTGGTTGATTTCAATTTAAAATGTTACTTAAGAATACGTTATTAATTCCAAAAGTTTAGTGTTTGTGTTAGTTGGTAACTGAACTAGTAAGCGAAAAAATTCGAGAAGAATACATGTTTAGTTTCTAAGTCGATGACTTTTTTTCATTTATTATTTTGCCACGGCTTTTTTTAATATTATCCTAACAGTTTCTACATTTTTTTAAATTTTAATTGATGATAAAGTTCCCCGCTCTTGGTATTTCTCCTGTATCGTGGGTGCATTCACAAACATATAGAGTCACATACACAAATACCCAGACCCGAAACAACTATCTGCAGGCCATACAAATATTTGTTCCGTGCGGAACTTTATCATGTTCATTAAAATAACAAAAAGACAATGAAAAAACCGTATTATTGGACTGCAAATTCGTAATCTGCTTAAGCAAAGTGAGTAAAAATTATATGGGACCGTTGCACGGGCTTCCTCCACCAAATGAAAATAATAACTTAAATCGGCCCGATAATCATAACTACACATCAAAATAGAGACTAATTGTTTTGGAAGTTAGCTTTGGAGGATTCCTCCTTTGGAGGATTTTTTCCCAAGATCATAATATTTAGTTCAGAGCGTTGGCAGATTTTTATACCATGAATATTGATTCGAGCTACAGTAAGGTACTTCTGGCCCCTCTTGAGGAGTTAGGGAGGATAGTGTTAGAAAACTGCCTGACAAGTATGAACGAATATTCATTTTTTGTACTCTAATGTTATATTTTGTTATTTTCCTTTGTTGCCTACTGTATGTACATAAATAGTAAAATAAATTCCTTTGTGTATTTCTTAATGATATTCAAGTCAACAACATCAATTATCTAGTATCGAGTGAATCAAGTAGATTGAAGAAAATCTGCCGTACAAATTTCCATTTAATTCAAAATCCGTATGTAACTAGACACAGTTAAAAACGCTTTCAGTCGGAAAACGATGCCGTAGTAAATGGAAATAAAAAACAAAAATAGCAAACAGAACTTAAAAGTAAGTGACGCGGGGTAAACGAGAACGCGATTCAAGTAGTGGAATAAAGCAAGAAAAAGTATTAAAAGCGTGGATGCAACCGTACTTCAGCTTTTAGGAGATAAACTGCTTCTGTGTTTATGTAATTGTACTTACTTTTTGACACGGTTTTGCTCGACTAATTAAATTATCTCACGGAACGATAAACGTTATATCGGCTAAAGTTATTCTATGTTAGGACAGCCAGGTAATTGATTAATATCAGGCGTAAAGGTGTGAAAATTTGACAGAGACAGATACTCAAATAGTAGTGGCTTTCGCATTTTCAAAATAAATGTTTATGAAAACCATTTTGATAACACGTTGATGGATGATGCATAACTCAATTATTGAGTTGTAAACGCAAATTTAGATGAACTGGATATTACTTATAGATTAGCCAGTTCATTAATACTGTTTGAATAATAGTCTATCGAGTGAAACTTAACTAGCAATAATAATAATTGATATCTTAGATTACTGCTTTTAATAATATGATGATACATAATACCTATCACAGTCTGTTTTTACCCAATGTTGGGATATAATCACCTTTGTTGATCCAGTTTCTACGTTTCTTCAGCTGTGTCGTATATGCTAATAGTTTATTAAATTCTGACCTACGTAACTATAATGATTAATTAAATAATGTTTTGGATTGTTGTAAGCTAACAGAAAGTGTGTGTTTATGCTGTGTTTCTTTAAAGAAAACATAAACCAAAATGTATTGCTCAGTCAAGATAAACGACGGGTTCATTAAAACAGATAAAAAATACGACTGTTATTTACACTGTTTGCCAGATCACCATCGGTCCCGTCTTTTCCCCAAACTAAGATGGGGTCGACAGCCATTCTAACCGGTTACAGCTGAATATCGGCATTTTCCATGAAGTCTATCTGACCTTCACAATAATACGATACCAAGATTTAGTAAGGCTGGTAGACTTTTGACTTTTTCAAAGATCTTCTAATGAACGAGTAGTCTTTTAAGATGATGATGATGACATCAAATTCTAGCAGATGTCGATCACAGTGGCTTCATGTTTATTAGGGTGGTCGATGAGACATTTATTTGGTATGCTGTTCTTAAACTTATAGGTGTGCTGAAACAGATGCATTATACATACCAAAATACAAATACAAATTCCACTATTCCAATGCAGCCAACATGCTGAACATTTATGTTACATTTCAATATCTTCGACGCCATAAAATACTCACTTAATGCACTAGAATTCTCAACAAAGGAAGCTTGCACAATTTCGTTCAAGTGCGCCGCAATCTCTGTGTAATGCAAATTCAAAGTAACGTCTGCTTACACCCGACTCGCGTAAACATAGGACCTGGCACAATTGTATCACAGATTTAATAAAAATCTGCTATCTACATTGTTTGTGGCTGTATGTATTAAGTTGGTTTTTGTTTGTATCTATGTATTCTATAATTCATGTTGGTAAAAACAATTTCACTCGTTGAAGTTTGGAGTTTTAGAAAAAGTTAGGCTTTGCTTTGTTAATCATATATTATAATTATTTGGTAAGTTCGATATGCTGAACATGAGGTTGAGTTAGAATCTAGGCTCGTTTAAAGAAATCCAATAACACTTTGTTTGACCCCCGGGTTATTGGGTTTTTCCATCAGAAATTTCTCAGTAGTCGCCACGAAAACAGGACGTGTGCTTAATTGTTAGCAATAGGCTCGCACTCTATTACAAGGACCTTAAACATAAGTAACTGGTAAAATATGACTGTTTTGCATTCCAACAAAACAGGTATTATGTGTTGAATAAAACGCAGCGTTGGTTTTGAAGAAAGCTGTTGTAAACTCGCCATATATTGGTTATCTATGGTTAAAAACTTACCAAATTGTGCATGGTTTTATACCTGTCTCTCTCATTCACCAGCGTGCATCCTCTTCTAATCGAGTAGGATGCTTGTCACGAAGCTGTCAATGTCATAGAGTCTTCACCTCACCAGCAAGAGACTTGCTGCAACGCTGCGTTTTATTCAACACATAATACCTGTTTTGTTGGAATGCAAAACAGTCATATTATGTGCTTTCTTAAAACGCAGCGTTGGTTTTGAAGACCTGTTTGGTATCTGCTGGTGATAAGCACAAACGCTATGATGAATGAAATATAATACTGTTTTAGAATATAAATCAGTTTTATTAGAGGTAACTCAATGTAACAAAAATTATAACATTCCTTACATAATTATAAATTTCTTTAAATATCAAAAACAAACAAACATTTAGAGTTACAAGAAAGGAATTCTAAATAAAACCTATCTAGGAATAGATTGTTAAAATCTTTCAAAAAGTTACATTTTCAAAAGGTTTATAATTTAAATTTAATCAATATTAGAAAAATTTAAATGCAATAAGTCAACAGTGGAGTTGGCATTATCAACTTTGTTTACTGGACGACAGTAAAATTTTTGAAATGTTTTAATACTCTTCCAGTTTCCTCTATCGAGTATTTCTTGTACAGGTCTATTCTCCAACCAACTTCTAGAGGCTACAGCTGACCTGATACTGCCCGGTGGGGCGTCAATATTAGCATCTTTAAAAATACTACGTATCCAACCGGCAATCATTGTCCTTGATGCAGGTTTTAATTTCCCTGATAGAGAAGTAAATAAACTTGTGACAGTCCTGTCTGTGCTTCTTCTATTTTCAGATTTTTCTATAAGACTATTAATGTGTTTGATAGGACAGACACGATGGTCTGGGTGTTTCCGCAACAACCAACCTGACTGTCTGTGTGTCTTTGAATCTGTCTTTGAACCAAACTTTGGCCAAAGACTAATCTCATCTTCCGTAGAAATAAGATTTTCAGGGCTACTGTCTAATAAAGTGAGATCATGAATCCTACGACCTGAGGCTAGCAAGAGTATTAAAGCTGTTCGTCTAGCTATTTCAAATAAAGAGCCTGAATTTGCTGAAGTCTTTAGCCAGTTAAATAATATTGCAGTGTCCCATATTGGTAGTTTTTGTACTGCTGGCTTAGCAAGTGAAATAGCTTTTAGAACTTGATGAATGAAAAAATGTTTTGAAATATCTACTTCTGATGTTGCACAGTAAGTTGAGACAGCTGATTTATGCAGGAGAATAGTTCTATAAGCTAGTTTGTCTTCTAAAAATAATTTTGCCAAAAATCTAGCTACTTCCTGGCCTTCAGGTGCTTTTGGGTTAATATTATTGGTGTTACACCAGGATAACCATCTTTTAATTGGAGCATTATACGTTGTTAAAGTAGATGTCCGCCAACTACTTTTTAACAAGTTTTGTTCCTCTACAGTCCAGTGAGCGATTTGGTCTGCCCACCCCCAATTTTCCAGGCAAGGAGAGTTAACTTGTCCACTTGTGCAGGGCAGTTGCCTGTAGTCCGATCTATTAAGACCTTCCGCAGGTTCTTTATCGGGAGTGGCTCTGCTATGGCTCTCGCTCGCATGTCGGGTAGCCAGAAACATCTGGTCCACTCTGGTGATATTAGGATGTATGTTCCTTTTGCACTGTTCAAATGAGTTAGTACTCTTGGTATTAAGCTGGGTGGGGGGAATGCCCAGCCCAGCTGATAGTCCCATTGTCGGCTGAAAGCGTCGCAGAAAACTGCGTAACAGTCTCTGGAATCTAATGTTACGTACTTTGGTACGATAGCCGTTTCTCTTGACGCGAATAGATCTACGTCTGGGACGCCCCACACCTTGAATATAGCCTCCGTGGCTTGGGGCAGAAGATGCCACTCTGGTACTTTGCGACCCCTTGATAGGCGATCCGCAATTCCGTTTAAACTCCCCGGGAGCCGGTGGCTGAGAGAGTCAAATGTAACTGCTCTGCAAGTTTTAGGAGCCTGGTTGTCAGCCTTAGTAGTGCAAGGGAATGTCCCCCCCCCTCGTTTCTGAGGTAAGCAACAAGAGTCCTGTTGTCGGACTGAATAAGTATGTGTGCACCCTGTAGAGTCATCCGCTGACTGTTTATGGCTGCAAATACGGCGTACATTTCTTTTATATTTGAATGCCAGGGTTTTTGGAATGGAGTCCACTTCCCTGATAGGTAAGTGCTGTTTAATTGAGCTCCCCACCCCGAGTCTGCTGCATCCGTGGTCAAGAAGTGAGTCACACTTTTCTTGACAATTGGTGTTGAGCTGTAATCTATGGCTTCTAACCACCATTTTAGGTCTTGCTGAACAGACAGAGGAAGGTTTCTTCTTTCTCGTAGTCTGTTTTGATTGAATAATTTTAGAAACAGTTGCATTTTGCGACAGTGTAGTCGACCCCCTGATACTGCGTAATTTGCAAAGTTTAGCAAACCTAATAAACTCTGAGCTTCTCGCAGAGAACTGTTTCCATTGCTCAACATTTTGGCAATTATTAGTTTTATCTGTTATCTTCTTGGAAGGAAGTTTTACCCAGTTTTGCTGAGTGTTCCATACTAGGCCAAGATATTCTACTTCTTGAGACGGCTCCAGAGCAGACTTGTGATAATTTATGTGCCATCCCAAGGTATCCAATGTTCTCAGTGTTTCCGCAACCTGAGAAACCAGTACTGTACGATCCTGATTGACCAGGAAAAAATCGTCCAGATACACAATTATGCGGAGACCTTGTGCTCGTAGGATTTCCGCAATCCAATTTGTTACTGTGGCAAACATTTTTGGAGCCGATGATAGGCCAAATGGTAGGGCTGTTAATTGCAGCACTTCGTTGTTGTAAATCACACGGAGGAACCTCCTGTGTTTTTCTGCAATTGGTAAATGAAAATAGGCCTGATGAATGTCTATTTTCACTAACCAATCGTTTGTCTGCAAAAAATTTGCTACATCTGTTTGTGAAATTAACTGGAAGTGTTTCACTGACACATACAAGTTGAGATCTCTGAGGTCGAAGATGGGACGTTGCCCTCCGTCTGATTTTTTTACTAAGAACATTCGACATAGAAAACCCGGATTGAGGGTTGGCGGTGTCTCTAATATTTTCTGTTGTTTTAAGTGAAAGATCATCTCTGTCATGTCTTTTGTTGTCCTGGTTGCAAACTTTTTTAACACATGGTTGTCTGGATACCGAAGGGGAGGTTAATTTATAAATGGAATACGGCCACCTGTTATTAATTTCAAAATATAATTGTTTGCTCCCTGTTGTTGCCATAAGTGGGCATGGTCCTTTAGACAACCCCCTCTGAAAACTTTTGTTTGATTGTCAGATGTGTTTATTATTGGTATTGGGGGGTGTGTTATTTGTTGTGTAATTTTTACGAAAGGGCTGATTCTTTTTAGATTTTAGGTTTTGTTTCTTTTCTATCTTGTAATCTTTGTGTTGAGTTTTGTACGGTCCGTGTTGTCTTTTGTGTGGAACATGAGATGTGTTTAAAGCTTTTTTCTCCCTAATGTAACCTGGGGTATTTAGCCAAACCTGAGATCCACCTAAAGAAGCTATGATAGGATGCAACGCCTCTCGGCTAAACAGGTATTCTTGACTTGGTGGAACATTTTGTAATGTAGCTTTTAAATTTGTATTTGCAATTTCTTTCAAAATACGGTCGCGTCTCACTTCAATGCACTCTGCCCTTTTACCACACACAATCTGCATTGCAGTCTCAGAATTTTTAAATGAGGGGGACCCTGGACCGAACGTACCAGAAATTTTTTCAAATAATGTGTTAGTATTTAAATTATTAGGGTTAGCCGATGCCCAGTCAAGCAAATCTTGTAATCCTGACTTTAACAGTTGTCTTTGTTCTAAAATATTGTTAGACAAGCCTGCTAATAACTGCTCAGTTGGAGCTAAATAGTCTTTGTTTTTATTAAAATGGCACAACTCTTCATTAAGTTTAAGACCTACAAAACCAGGACTGGCAATACAAGATTGTAAAGCTTTTTTGTAACGAATGCCTTTCCAAGAAGGAGTATCAAATTTTTGAAGGTTAGTCAATTCCTGTAGTCGTTCTTTGTCAGCTTGTGGAATAATTGTTTTTTCGTCAAACTCTGTACCAAGTTCACCTAAAGAGAGTTTACAAACAGAAGTTGTTGGATTTGTCAAAAAATTAGATGTGGATGGAGTCGGATCACTCTCTCGCTGTTCGAGCGACTGTCCTAATTGACTAGGATTAGTCGGTAGAAGTGGTAGGTTAGTTAGGTAACTAGATATAAACCCCACTTGTTGAATAAGTGTCTCTACACGTGGGTCCGAACATGTCTGAACTTGTTTGTACTTACGTGAAACTTTTCGTCTTTTGTTGGGCGGAGGTGAAGCTATGCCCTCTTCATCCTCCGAGGATGAAGAAGATGAAGAAGATGACGGACCATCAGGTCTCCTTCTATTCGAGTGCTGATCTCCATCCGAAGCGTCAACATTCGAACTTTGTTCACCTCCAACACTTACCCGCACAATTTCGTCCGGATTCTCCGGGTCCGAATTCATCGTAAAACAATAATTCACAACGGGAATACACGCCACGTACACTAAATAAACGCTGCGTGCTAATTTAATACAATAAATTATTGTATTTCAACACTTTTTTACTTTGGAAAAATTTTCGATGTTTAACCGGCAAAATTTACAAACGCTATGACATTGACAGCTTCGTGACAAGCATCCTACTCGATTAGAAGAGGATGCACGCTGGTGAATGAGAGAGACAGGTATAAAACCATGCACAATTTGGTAAGTTTTTAACCATAGATAACCAATATATGGCGAGTTTACAACAGCTTTCTTCAAAACCAACGCTGCGTTTTAAGAAAGCACATAATATGCGTGTACAGTCTTGCCCAGCATTACCTGACCCCTGTTCTCACTCCACTTGCCCTCCTCTTCTTTATACGAGGGGTCATGTAATTCTGGGCAGTGACTGATTCTGGTACACCCCTGCATTATCCCTCGGACATCACAGGCATGATATTTTTGTGCTATGTTAGTTAAAACAGCGGTGGCCCAGTGGTGGTGGCCCCGACTTACGACAGTAGGTCGTGGGTTCAAACCCAGGCACATTACTTTGTATAATTTATTTCATCACCGCTGCTCTCAAAACGGTGAAGGAAAACATCGTGAGGAAACCGGCATGTCTAAACCAAAAAATTCGAAGACATGTGACGTCTACCAATCCGCACTGGGCCCACGTGGTAGATTAAACCCATTCCCTCTCAAAAAGAAAGGAGGCCTGTGTCCCAGCAGTGGGAACATTAATAGGCTGGTGATGATGATGATGTTAGTTTGACAAGCATCAAAGAAAATTCTTGGAATAGTTAGGAGAGGTCGTTGCCCAACAGTGGGCATAGTTTAGGCTAACTGGGATACTCCCAAGTAGATCTGGTGTGTGTAGTTCTTTAAATACCTTAGTTGGTGCTTGAAGAAGTTTAGTGTATTCATGAATTCTACATTTATGTGTTAAAATTCAGACTCGCATGAATTTTGAAACAAGGCATGTGGAGCTGGGCCGCGGGTAGTCCAACGGTTATCGCGGCCTCGACATAGAGGGCGAAGAAGGTACATGGGTGGTTATTAGTCAGTAGAAGTCTGACACTCCCTTTTGCTCTGCCCAAGAGCGGGAGGGGTTATTCGATGATTTTACACCCACCAAAAAAAAAAAAAAAAGGCATGTGGAGCTCCATGTGCCTTTTTTTAAATAATAATGTAAATTTTATTGTGGAGTTATACCCTGCGGATACCTTCCACTAAAGGAGAGGTCAGTTTCTTATCACTCAGGAAATGCCAGCTCATCTCCGTCATACTCGTTTAAATATCATGTCGACTTGGACACATAAACTGTCTTCCCTTCTAAAACCGTCTTTTAAAACAAATTTTGTTACATTTCCATCTCAACAAGCTTAGGAATGCGAAACAATCGTACTATTGCCGTACGAAATAAAAGCATAAGGATGTTCTTTACCATTGCAATACGATTCTTGGCTTTTGATATGAACAAATGTTGAATATTGGATTTTTAGAGAGTCGCTCGTTTGCTAGATATTGTTTTTAACTTCTTAGTAAATTGTTTTGAGGACTTTTGAAAGTCTTACTGCCGCACTCAGAGAACTTTAATGATTACTTAGGCCTTCACTTAGTAAAGGTTTTGACAGTTATATCATACAAAAGTATGTCTAATCTTTACTAAGTGAAGGCTTAAATATCTCTGAGTACCGCAGTTATAATCTTATTCTTTCTGGTCATACACTGCAATTGTAATTTATGGTCTCATCTCTACATTATCTTATGAGCGTAGTATCCTTGGAGTTAAGCTCACTGATCACATAAAAAACCTGTTACTGCGTTTCAAAACTTAAATTGTCGATGTAGGTCACACGGCTGCCAAGCTCAAATGGAACTAGGCTGGCCACAACTGCCGCATGCCGGAGGAGCTGTGGGCCAAAGCAACCACGCAATGGGCCCCAAACAGCAGCAAACGACATCGCGGCAGGCCCAGAAGGAGATGGCGGGACGAACTGGATTCTTTTCGCAGGGATTGGCAAACCAAATATAGATAGGGATTACTGGAAAAAGGGAAGGAAGGTCTTTGCCCTGTGTGTGTGTAAGTGGGACACAAACGGCTGACAATATTAATAAAAAAATCACTACATTATAAAACAAAGTCATCCGCCGCGTCTGTCTGTTCGCAATAAACTCAAAATTACTGCACCGATTTTCATGCTGTTTTCACCAATGGATGGATAGAGCTAGTGCTATCTATATTTTACATACCTAAATAAACTCATATCTTTTTTGACTTTGCGTTACCTCGCCCACGTTCATAATTATGGTCTTACACGCACGCTAGTTGAAAAGTATAACTACGTAGCTGACCTTTCTGATGAACATCACCATAAAACTCAGTGTGATTCACATAGAGAGTACCTCCTAGGGTTGGGAATAACTTAACAATAAATCAACATCCAATGTAAACACAAATGTTTTCTAAAAAATAATGTCTAAATAAAATAAATGTCAACGGTCTCACCATTCAAATTTTTTTCATTACTTTTGCTTTAAATATCAAAGCTTTGGCCGTGAATAGAATGCGAAAAATGTGAAACCTAGACCTTTTTAATTTTAATTTCTGTTGGTAACAAAATCTGTTTCCGTCCTGAAAAATATCATTGAAAGACATAATATTAAAATAATATCACGTTTTTTCTTTCCTACGTGTTTGAAAAATAAATTTAAAAAAAAAGAGTAGTAGGTGTAAATTTTATGTTTTAACTTAACTAACGGTTGCATTACAAACATTTTAACTTAAATACACAAACAAATATCTGTTCCGAGCGAGGATCGAAACCGCGAGAGCAGTCCAATCGCTCAGCCACTGCGCCGACCGTGCTATCAAAGCCGCTTAGAAGCTTTAGTTTCATACAATAATAATTTTTAATGATGCCAGCTATCTACTGATATAGTATTTAGAAAATAAAATGGCTGATAGCTAGACCTGCCTGTCATCATACTAATAATAAATTTGCTTCAGTTAAACATAACTGCCGAAATGTGGGTGTACTATTTGGTATACCTCTGCGTACCCTCCGGAGATTGCAGGCGTCACGTTATATTATGTTATATTTCATTTAACTTTACGAACTTCTTCAATATACAATAGTCTTAGAAAGAATTCTCTTTTTATATATGAAAAAAAACCCTGAGCTTGAAAATCAGGAAATGTGTTGGTAAGTGTGAGATATTATACTAATAACTTCAAAGCCTTTTGCAACTATAGAGTGACGCGGGTTTCAGTATACTAGGTTAAAACGCGTCCTCGAACTAAGTTTTAATCCTTCAAGTAAGGACAATGCCCCGAATAAAAAGGGCCAAACAACTTTGGTACTTACGATCTTCTTACATGTTTTGCCCACACTCATGCAAGACAAAGTTTTAAAGGGACGTAAGTGCCAAACGAATTATGTTGAAACTTTTTGGGTGAGGTGTGTTATAGCAGCCGTTTGATGAAATGGGCGATGAGAATTTTAGAAAATGTTTTGCTGTGAATACAGCATTAGGGAATGATGTTAAGCCGGTATCAGACGCGTTTTATCTTATGTTTTATGTTTCACTCCTAGTTATTTAAACTTTTGAATACAAAATAAATTAAAAGTTATAAATTAATTAATAAACAGTTCCAACGATGTTGCATATCAGCAACTTTCACTAGCCTACTGAAAGATGTAGAGAAGAGAACTGAAAGGAGTAGCATAAACCATAACAATATTATGTTGACATTAAATGACATATTTATGCGGAAACAAACATACAAAAAAAACATACAAACGAATTTTATTGTAAACCTCCTCCTTTTTGGAAGTCGGTTAAAAGCGACTCGAGTGAACCGTTCACTCCAGTGAGTGAAGCGTCTGAGATAGGCTTTTTAAAGGTTTTCGGCATTGAGTTACCAGAGACAATTTGTGTTTAAGTAAGTACTCGTTTTGAATAAGAATTAAATACCTACTGCTTTGCATACCACTCAAGCTATAAAAGCAATTGTTTCGACTATTAACTTCTGTGTACTTTGGTTGATTAGCACAATGCCTCTCGTATTTTGAATGTGTTTTATTCAAAACTAGCTTTTTGCCCTTGCTTTGCACAAGATTTACTACTATACTATATACGGTTATTACGAATACATAATTGAAGCTTGCATAGACTCTCAAATATAATCAGTACAAACCTCGGTGGTTTTATAGTGCTATTCTGGTTGAACAAATGTAGTTTTTGTCTTTATAAATGGTGAATAAAATGGAAATAAAAAATTGAAATAAAACGTCTTTGACATTTTAAATGTAACTGTTGTCTGCCAGACCTCAGACAGATCTCAAAGCTAAATTATTCCAAACACAAATAAATGTTTGTGTCCATATCCACTTCATACAATGACTATGGAAGTAAAACATCGAGGCCAGTTCTGTGAAATTCCTGATATAAACCCAATAACACTTTGCGCGACTTAAGAATTAATCCAACGACCTCATGCTCATATAATGTATTCAAAAGTATTTTTCATAAGTTCATGTAAACGTTTTATTTATAACTAGCGGACGTCACGCAATTTCGCAATTGTGGGAATACAGGGATAAAAAGTAGCCTATATCACCCGGGGATAGTGTAGCTTCCCAATGGTGAAAGAATTTTTCAAATTGGTCCAGTAGTTTCGGAGCCTATTCGTTACAAACAAACAAACAAATCTTTCCTCTTTATAATATTAGTGTAGATCATTATTATTGTCTTTAATTAAACTTTAACAATGACAAAAATATGTACCTTGACCTACATGTATAAAAAGACTTAGTTAGAACAATAAATTTAGATAAAATAAAAATATCACTCCAACATATTATAAAACAAGGTCTTCCACCGCGTTTGTCTATCTGTTCACGATAGACTCAAAAACTACTGAACCAATTTTCATGCTGTTTTCACCAATGCATAGAGTAACCACTCTATGCATTGGGGGAAGGTTATTACATAGTTAGACGCGGGCGAAGCCGCGGGCATCAGCTAGTACACAATAAAGTGTAAATAAAATAAATTACCATGCGCTACTTCCAATTAGAATTTCAAATAATTTAGAATAAAACCGCCGTGCCATTGCATTGCTCACGAATTCCTTCTTACCTCGATCTAATAAGTTTTCCTAATTAAGATGCAACGCTGGTTGCAGCGCTTACAAATTGGTTCTTTATTTCCAACCTTCGTGCACCAGTTGCAAGATCGGAAGTCGAACGGAAGCTACATCGAAGTCGATCCAATTTAATTATATTTACCGTCTCAATAAAATTGAACATGAGTAAGATAATTTCGGTTTTATCTAAAGAATGTTTTTTTCTAGACTGTCGTTTTATCCCCGAGGGTCTACTTCCCCAATACATTTACGGAATTAACTTAATTAAGGTTCTATTACTTATTTTCTTTCAGCGTACAAACATTTTATTTCTTAGAAGGTATTGACCGTCGACTTTTATTTTCTGGTTCCTGTATAGGCTTTCCGTTAAGGTATATCACAAAAAAGTGAATTTGTATCTTTGTAAATGGACTTCTTAGAAGTTACCATTGCTATTTCTATTTATTCCATTTAAAACAAGATACATAAACCTACTGCGATGTTTTCATGAAAAGATCGTAGCAGATTTTCATACTATTTTGCACCGATATATCAGGTATTGTGTGTGCAACTCAGTTGTTAACCTACCTGACCTTTATTCCACTAGTTTAATTAAAAAAGTAAATCTCTGGGATTAATTTTAGACACTAAAGTAGGCAAATTCATCTTTCACTGCTCTTAAATTAAACTAAAATTAAAGGGTCAACAAACCTCACACTAAAATAGTAAATAGATAAATAAATAGACTTAGACTTTCTTCTCACTGTTTCACAGAATTAAGTCAGACAACATTGAAACTAATGGCTGAGTTCCAGCCTAAATGTTTTATGACTTAATGCAGAGTACGAATCGCGAACATTCGTTCCAAACTATG
Source organism: Diarsia rubi (assembly GCA_932274075.1). Lineage (NCBI taxonomy): Eukaryota > Metazoa > Arthropoda > Insecta > Lepidoptera > Noctuidae > Diarsia > Diarsia rubi. The sequence goes on from OW026433.1 coordinate 5,713,215, forward strand.
TTTTAACCAAAATATACGAATACAGATGGCATACACCATTAAAATATGGGCTATAAAGTTAGGGGTTTAAATGAAGTTGTGGAATATTTGAAGTTATATAACATAATCATAACATCAAGCCTGTAATCTCCAAAGGGTGACACAGAGGTTTATGTTTTCGTATTGACACCAACTGCGCAGATCCAGACTGAGATTTTTTTAACGATAAATACAATAGCACTTTGTCTGACCAAGGAATCGAATTTTAGAACTGATTCTCAGGAATGTCATTATATTAACGAGGCAAACAATTTGAAATTACAGGTTTGAATTCGGCATTATCATACTCATTAATCAGTACATTTTAATGAAGCATCAATGGTTATTGATTTTTAGCTTTCAACGGGATTGAATCAGAGCATTAATTTCAGTTAGTAAATAATTTCAGTCTAGACAAAACCAATCGACCGATCTTTACTCGAATTAAATTGACGCGAAACAACGAACATGCATTGCCCGCCGTTTTTATGACCCCAAATCGCAACAAAAACTACCATATTCCCTTTTTTTATGTGAAATTTCGTGCACGGCAGTAAAACAAGTGACAAGGCAAATAAAACAGCGCACCAGGAAAATATTTGTCGAAAATGTTAGAGTCGCCGTTGGGCGCCAGTAGTGCGTATCGGAAAAATATTTTTCCACCCACATTATTTTGATAATGGTTGGGTATAGTTATATTATAACGACCGAATTGAAAATGAACGATGTTTTTGTAGCAGTTATGATGTTTCTAGATAGGTTTTACGTTTATGCCTACAGATAACTCATGTAGAGAGAAGAGAGAGCGTGAGAGAGAGAGAGAGAGATAGAGTTCTAGTTTTCCTAAAACAGTAATCCAACTAGCTGAAATTTTGAGCCAAATTATTAATAATTGCTTAATTGCGGTACTCAGAGATATTTAATAATTACTTAAGCCTTTACTAAGCATTCATTAAAGCTCTCTGAGTGCGGCAGTAAGACTTAAATGATTAAGAATCAAGGCGTCAAAGATCAGATTGGCAGTCGCTCCATGTAAAATACTGGTATTTATAATAGTCTTTCTGACCGTTTTCAGTCACGGCGACCAATCTTAGCAGATATTAGCCATCGGCGCAGGAAATATTATAGTGCACAAGTGTGCGTGCGGGCACAGATGCACTCTCTGTTCCTTTTCTCTCATAGTCCGATAGGACGGCAATCCGACACGATGGAGAGCGACCAGGCGCAGGGCCAACGGCTTCATGTGCTTTTCGAGGCACGGGGGTGTTATACCGCCAACTTTCAAACTCCGGGCTACTCCTGGGAAATTTCTAATGAAAAACCCAAGCACTTTTTGTCTGACCCGGGAATCAAAACCACTAGACGAACGAGGCAGTTAAAAAGCTGGTATAACATTCAAAATAAAAGCAGCATCTGGGTAGACCGAAAGCTGACCCCAACATAGCCGGGAAAAGGCGAGGCAGATGAAAATACCAATTTTGTTAATATCATTCATCATCAGCCTATAATGTTCCCACTGCAAGGACTCCTGATAAATATTTAATTAATTTTATATTGTGAATATGAGGAGCATGTGGGTTTTTCTTTAGTTTTAACGATTGTCTGGCAGTTTGAGCGACCCACCCAAATGTCCTATCTTTGGTATCGTTCGTCGTCACGTTGAGCTTCTTGAGTTACAAGTCGAGCTCCACGATAACTGACAAATGCTTGCACTGACTGGACGGGTCCACTCAAATCTGTGTGGTGCTTTCTTCAAAAGACCATCTCCGACACCAATCTGCATAGTCTTCATATGTGTATAACAAGATTATGTCTGGACCTTAAAAGAGATTATGACCAATTATTCCAATTTGCAAAATAAATATCATTTATAGGGGAGGGGTTGGTCTATAATCAACCACGTGGGCCGGATTGGTAGATGTCACATCTCTTTCATCAATTGTTTGGTTCTAAAACATGCTGGTTTCCTCACGATGTCTTCCTTCACCTTTTTGAGAGCAGCGGCGATTAAATAATTTACACAATGTTATGCACCTGTCTGGGTTAGAACCCATGACTTTGGAACACCACATAATATCATTATTACCAATAAAAAAATGTCTGTATTTACTCTCTTTCCACTTTAATTGATGGAGTTGTTCTCATCCTGCCATCCCGATATTAACGTGATCATACTGAAAAAAAACACACCTTCTCAAACCTGAAAATCTACGTGCAGCTTTATTAGGAATACGAAAATAAATATTTTGAGAAAGGAATACGGTAGAATATAAATATCTTGGAACACGTTCTACCCTCAGAGATTCCATTGAGAGACAGGCTTAACACATTTTTCTTGTTTCCTTTCCACAATATCTACGCATTTCTTTAGTTTCCTGGAACTATAATATTGTACAGTCTCCTAGAACAGAAGTCTTCTAATTCCACCCTCTAAAGTATTATAAAAATATTTCTGCATTATCTTGGCTTCCTTATTTCTTGTACGCTCATAATTTCAAGTATTGTTGAAAGTAAGATAAGGCTTTCTGTTTTCTGACTTTTCATAGACAATAAATAAAAGCATAAAATATCAAGTTTGAAAAAATATAGGACTTCACTATTGTTTGGTCTTACCTAATTACTAACATAAACAGGGTGGAAATGAACCCTTCACGCAAACGTCAACCAAGTATTCTGTATATCAAACTAAGTACCCCCTACGCAAAAAAAACTTTTTTTTGGGGTCAAAAATCACAATTTACGGCAAAACTCAATTTTGCGCTCTTAAAAAATTATGGTAGTGGATGCTTTCAATAGTAAACGGGTCATGGAGGTAATTTAAGTAAAGTTATAACCTGAAAAACTAGTATTGGAACTTAAGAAAGTTTGGAACTTCGACCCCCAATATCTCCGTAAGTAGGGGGTTCCCAGGTATGGCCTAGAACAAAAATATGATCGCAGTGGTGGGGAGAACAAGTGCCCTTCGTTTGCGTTAAGGGTGCTTTTACACCCTTTATACTTTTTCAGCTTCGTCTAAAACGATATTTTTCTACTTATAATATTTTATGCATAAAATATCCTATTCACCTTTCATAGGTGTTAAGGAACCCTCAAAGGTATCTATCTATTTCCAGACACAAAGAAAACACCGTATTGAAAAGATAAAACACAAAAATGTACGTGAACGTCTAAATAAAACCACACTCTTTACCTGTCTTGTGGTTTAGCCTCATCCACTTTATTCTTTGAAAGATTTTCCCGGAATAAATTCTGGTTTTAAAACTGTATACTAAGAAGATTAGTATTCTTAGGAGCTAAGTAGAATCTGGTCTTGTCGACACTTTACTTAGCGTCCAGACACTTCAAAGATGTCGATCAAAGTGAATTAGATTATTCACAGTAAATATTTAACATTTACTGAGAAGGTTAGACAAAGACATCTTATAAATATAATCTTAGTATCAAAATTGTAATAAAATAGTGTGTAATGAAATATGACTCAAGAAAAGTGTGAATGTAGAATGGAAAAATCGGAAAAATCATAAATATTACTTAAATAATATAATATCAAAAAAACGATCGAGCGATAGTTAAGGTGTTGGTCCCGGCTGCCATATATTGATCTTTGGCAGTCGTTACAGGTAGTCAGTGATTCTTACCAAAGGGTATCGTATTACCTAGTATTTACCGGGTTATGGAGGTCAGATAGGAAGTCGCTCTATGTAAGACTCTGGTATTCAGCTGCATCCGGTTAGACTGGAAGCCGACCCCAACATAGTTGGGAAAAGGCTAGGCATGTGATGATGATATAATCTTGACCTTAAAAAATATTTGAAAGTAGCGGTCTAACATTCCGGGATCAGTCATTAATAAAGTTGAGAAGCTCGTGGCTTAATAGTAATTGCTACTCAGATCGATCTTTAGGTTAAGCTGCGCTTGCTTAGGATCTGTGGACCCATTACATTTCGAGCTTCCTCCGTGTCTTAGAAAGCACGTTAAGCGGTTGGTCCCAGCTGTCATATAGATCTTTGGTAGTCGTTACAGGTAGTCAGTGACCTGAAAGTCTGACAACCAGTATTCAGGCAGTCGCTCCATGTAAAATACGATATTCGGTTAGAATGCTAGCCGAACCCAACATAATTGGTAAAAGGCTGTACAAATGATAAGTCATTAATAACGCCCGGGATTTCGTATGATGTCTAAGAGTTAATTATCCGTCACTGAACTTGTTCGTTCGGTTGCAACTTATCCTTGGGAATCGGGTTGCAACTTTTAGAGAACGCCAAGAAGACGTCTTTACAAAGACACTTCGGCTGATAGTTTAAGCTTGAAGTTTACGTTTGTGCATCTGCTTTGTTTTTGAGCTGTTTCCGGTACGAAACAAAAGATAATCTGTGGCTGAGCTGAAAATGAAATTAAGGAATGCTCTTAAAGTACGAGTATTACAAACAAGATTGTTTGAGCAGCAGTGGCCCAGTGGTGGTGGCCCCTACCCGAACAGTAAGTCGTGGGTTCGAACCCAAACAGGCCCACTATTTTGTGAAATTGATTTCATTACCGCTGCTCTCATAACGGTGATGGAAAACATCGTGAGGAAACCGGCATGTCTTAGAACCAAAAAAAATTAAGACATGACGTGACATCTACCAACACGCACACTGTGGATTGTAGCCCATACCTCTCCTAGAGCGGAGGCCTGAGTCCCTGCAAAGGAAATACACTCGAGAGCAATGAATCCGGGTTACTTAAAGAATGTTAAAAATCTCGGAAACTAAAAATGATAGGTTAATGCAATAAATTTTATTTAATAGACAATGTAATACTCCTTAAATGAAAGTAAAAAAAATATGAGTCACCATACATTTTATTAACACAAAATTACATAAAGAAAAAAACTGCTGATCTCTCCTTAAAACAAAAATAGGAAACATGAAATTTTTGAACTTTATTACGATTTTCTTGAATTTTAATACTTCGTATTGCCTCCTCGTGCTTCCATTACTGCGTTTACGCGGTTTGGCATGCTGTACACCAAGTTCCTTATACGATTTTGGGGAATATTCTCCCATTCCTCTGTGAGAGCAATTTTGAGCTCACGAAGCGTGATTGGGGGAGGGTTTCGTTGTTTTACGCATCTGCCTAGCTCGTCCCAAGCATGCTCGATCGGGTTGATATCCGGGCTGCGCGCTGGCCACTCCATACGAGTAATGTTCATATCTTGAAGGTAGTCATTCACAATCCTACCTGTATGAGGTCGGGCATTGTCATGCATAAATATAGCATCCTCACCTAAATTGACCATAAATGGACCAACGTGATCATTGAGGATTTCTTCCACATATCTTACGCTAGTTAAAGAGCCGTTTTCTATGATCACCAGCTATGTGCGACTTTCAGAAGAAATTCCGGCCCACACAAGTACAGACCCACCACCGTAGGCTACTTTTTCTTCGATGCATGCTTGCTTGAATCTTTCCCCTGGTCTTCGATACACTCTGTGTCTTCCATCGTGCTTGTAGAGCATAAATTTTGATTCGTCGGAGAACATAACTTTTGACCAATCTTCAATACTCCAATTTACGTGGCTCTGGGCATATCTTAGTCTTGAAATACGATGCCCACGCTCCAGTTTAGGGCCGTTTGCAGGTCTAAGGGGTTTTAAGTTAGATTCAGCAAGCCGACGTCTTACTGTCCATGCACTTGGGTTACTTCCTCCGAGGCGTCGAAACTGATTTGTGAGTTCAGTTCCTGTGAGAAAGCGATTTCGAAGCATGGTGTTCACCAAGTATCGGTCTTCTCGTGCTGTGGTACACCTGGTTCTGCCCGTTCCTGGTCTGCGTAGGTTAGAACCAGTTTCTTCGTAACGTCGAAGAAGTCTTTGTACTATTGACAGCGACACACCGACAGTCCTGGCTGTATCGCGCTGACTCCGGCCGGTTTCCAGCATTGTAAGTATTCTGGTGCATTCTTCAGGCGTAAGCGACATAATTTCAGCTTGAATAATGAATATAGAGCACTATCAACATGGTTTATGTACCCACATAAATGACAGATTACAAACAAAAGCAAAACCAAATGCTGTAATTTCGTACTTCCATCTTCGAAAGTGGCCCTTTTTCAAATTTGATTGTTTTATGATATAACTTTACAATAACTAAGAAGTTTTAATACCTTCATTTAAGGAGTATTACATTGTCTATTAAATACAATTAATTGCATTAACCTAGCATTTTTAGTTTCCGAGATTTTTGGGATTCTTTAAGTGACCCGGATTCATTGCTCTCGAGTGTATTATAGGCTGATGATAAAACAAGTTTAATCTTTCCATTAAGAGGGAACATGCCCTGCGAGGTAGGTATTGAAGGAAAGTAATATCGTCGCTTTCCGTCAAGCTTGCACACAACTGCACCTATCGCACATTACGAGGGCGTAATGTACGATAGGTGCAGTTGTGTGCCTCCTTTTTACCCGACTGCGGCGAAACCCATAAGGACGGTTATGTGTTGTATATATATGTATATCTGTCTTTTTGTACCCTCACAACTCCTAAACGGATGAAGGAAATTGAATAAGATATACGTCGTTAGATTTGTCTTAGTTTCACTGGAGACATTAAAATTAAAAAAAAAAGATAAATTGCAGATTTTGGGGGCCATATCGCGGATTTGGGAAAAGAAAGTCCATTACCATCGAGTATGAAGGAACGAGTAATAATAATAATAATAATAATAATAATAATATTTCACAACTATCACACAACGCCATCTAGTCCCAAGCTAAGCAGAGCTTGTGTTATGGGTACTAGACAACTGATAAACATACTTATATATTTCTAAATACATACATATTATAGATAAATTACACCCAGACACAGAACAAATGATCGTGCTCATCACACAAACATTTGTCCTGGGTGGGAATCGAACCCACGACCTCCGGCATAGCAGTTAGGGTCACTAACCACTAGACCAACAGGCCAGTCACCAGACCAACAGGCCAGTCGAGAGTATATCAGAATGAAAAGTTTTAAAAGGAGATTACAAAAATATATGACACTTAAATGTTTAAAAGAAATTCAAAGTCACAAATCCTATAAATAAACACAAAAGTTAAATCATCTGCGAAGAATTTTACGCGACCAACAAAAGAACAAACACAATAGAACTAAAAAGTTGGAAATAAAAAAAAAGTAGTTAAAACACTACAAAACCCGACTGAAAAAACTGAAAAGCAAAAAACAAGCACATTTTAAATTAAACAAAATCTGGATGATTTTTTTAGATATTTTAGTAAATATCTCTAGAAATGAATAAAGTTAAACGATGCGCTTGCTTGAGGGAAAGTGATTATACTTTAATTGTTCTTGATTTGTGTACGAGAAGGTAGACACTACAGACTACACGCACATACATACACACACACGTACATGCATACTTGGAAAGTTAAACTCCTTTTTATTTAGCACTAACATGAGACGAATTTTTATTTTATTTATTAATTTCTTTAATTAAGTTCGTCTTTAATAATAATCTATTTCTTAGTCACTTATTGGTAAATTTCAAAAAGTTTTTTTTTATGATCTACATAATAATATATCTTAATTCCATTTAATTAAATACAGAGTTATCAACATCATGAAACTTCTCTATTCAGATGTCCAAAGCAAACTTTTGCTTCGATGAACTTGGAGCATTTTTAACGCTACGCTAAGTTCTTTTAAGAGACTGTACGATCCAAAAATCTTTGGATCTTTCAAAAGAAGTTCAAGAGCGAGCTTCTTTATGGTCTTCAACAATGTGCTTTAATATTTGGAAAATACTTTGAAATGAAGGTCAAGAATTATTATTACCAAAAAAATATTCGAGAAGACATCCTTTGCTGAAAGTGGAATCTGAAGTCCTTCGTTAGAATTCCTTACATCTTATCCAGACTGAAGATAGTCGGGAACTTTAAGAGTCCACTGAATTTCAAACAGATAGTTCCTTTTAGGACGAGGTTAACCATTTTAATATGATTTTTTAGAAAGGTAGGTATGTACTAGGGGTTACTTACTCGGTGTTTCTGTAGTTAAAAACTGATGTATTTGAGGAAAAAAAAATAAAAGAGTTGGAGAAAAAATTATAAAAATTGAATAATATTTATCTAAAGTGCTCTTAATATTTGAACAGTTTCCTTGTTTTTTTATTAGTAATTTCGCAGTTCCACAAGTCTACTGGGACGTAAGTATGTCAAACTGTGAAATTAGTTACTAAGAAAAGTACTTATTACAGGTTACTATGATTTTATCCAGTTCTTTGAAACCAGCACTAAAGGCCAAACTACTCATATGTTTTATTTCATCATAGTCTGCAGAAAAAACCTTTATACGTTGATCACATAACACTATTACTATGTAGAGTAATTCCAGCTGCCATTTCAGTTGCTGACTAGGAGTTCTTCAAAAAACTTATATCATTAATATTCTGTGGCCGTGTTCTCCTCTTTGCGCAGTCACCAATTCTCAAAATTGGATTGTGACACACATAATTCTGTCTTTTATTTTATATGACACAACTTTAATATTTTTTTATGTTGGGATGGAATGGGACGTAATAAATATAAACAAGGACAGAGGGAACGCGAGAAAAAGTTATTTCTGGATTGAAATCATGGAACGGTGTTGGCGGAGATTGATGTGGTTTTGATGTCAATGTAATTTTGCTTTGATATCTTATTGTTTTGGATCGTCTAAATTGAGATATTTATTACCATAGTAACATTAAAACATAAAGAAGGCGGTTTAGTAAGCATTGCCGGATACAATTAAGAAAAAAATAAATATTTAGGAAAACAATGTAAGAACTTGCCAGACCAAAATTGTTTCAATAAATAATTCATTGTACATGTGATAAATACCAGACCCATAACAGTAAATAAATCTACTCAAGCAACAGTTTCCCAGCTACAAATGATAGCAATAGCGCTATATCTATTACCAACCATTAAATAAATACCCACGCCCATCAACTTACATTATTTCCAACCACATCGCTTTCTCCACACAAATTAAGCGAACATTTTCCTTGACGGGTCTTACCCCGACTTAATTCTCGTTTCCTTGAACTATTCCAGCTTTGATGACAGACTCTATTTCATACAAGCGTATGGTATTAAAACAAGCTATGACAAATTTGTCGTCTCAGACTGTTTCCACGCTCATTTCACAGGGATTATAAAAGCATCTTGCACGCGAAGTGCGGTCGTTGAAAACTCTTAGCATAATAAATGAGAAAGAAACATGGTTTTGTGTAAAAATATCTCTCAGGAAAAGTCTTTTAAGTGGGTGAAGGGGAAATGGACGAGGTGTCTCTGAAATGTGTATTTTGTTTCCAAGTATTGTTGGAATAGAGATGTTTACTGACTTCAAAAAATGTGATTTGAATTAGTCCGCCTGTTCGATTATCGAAAAATATTGGATACGTATTTTTTAACGCGGACAACGTATCTATAGTTTTAATACAGTATGTTATCTAACAGAGGGCGTTCCCGTTAACCCGCAACAGTATAGCATCCATACATGCTAAAAAAAAAAATACCAACCTGGAAACCCCTTGGTTACGGAGATATTGGGGGTCAAAGTTCCAAATTTTTCACAGCTGTTTTCGTAAATTCTAATTTTTCAGGCTATAACGTTACTTAAATTACCTCCATGACCCATTAATTATTTAAAGCATCCACTAGCACAATGTTTTAAGAGTGGTACTTTGAGTTTTACCGTAAAATGTGATTTTTGACACCAAAAAGAAAAGTTGTTTCCCAGCAAAAAAATTTGAGTAGGGGTACTTAGTTTGATGTACAGAATGCTTGGTTGACGGGAACGCCCTCTGTTAGTTAACATACTGTATATCATTGTGATTATCTGCCTAGTTTGAATAAATGACTTTTTATTATGATTTTGTCGATACTCTTGTTCCATCCGAACTTCTTAGCTCATCCTGCTCTTCTGGGGTTGCGCTGCGGTGGCGGACAAACTCAGACGGTGTAAATAAATATAGTAATGTTATTGATTACTAAATTTTCAAACCGTTTGGGGTTGAAACTCTAGGAAGAGAGTGCTCACAGCCTTTCAAAAGAAATTTCAAAACGCTTAGTTGACACATACCGTGACTCAAGGGCTGGTTTCACTTTGGTTAGAGGCTTAGCGTTGCTAAACAACTTGGCAATGCCGCCAGTCTCCTGAAGATATTACGAGCTGACAGCGTTGAGGATGAATTTTTTGACACAATCTTAGTTTTAATTTTTTGCTATGTTATTTTAGTTTATAAATGTATATGTTTAGTTTATAATTAATTGGAATGTTTTAATAAATGGTTTGGTTTGTATTTTGCGTGTGACTGGCCCTTTTCCTTATGGAGTTGTGATGTCCCTAACTGTCATGTTACGATGACGCACTTGAATGGAGACACTAAAAGTTATTCATAAACTTCATCATAATAATTATATACCTAATCATTGTTGCAATTCCTCATTAAAAACTTCCTGTCCTTGATTTCCATTCCTATACAATCTAGCTGCATATTCACGAACATGCTAACAAAGAAAAGCTGTGTACAATAGTGGCATGCATTGTAACGTAACGGTGCTCCAGTTTTCAGTACCGATACCTTTCATTTATACCAGGCTTGAGCACCCTTCTGTTGAATCAGCATTCATGATATTGTCAGTTCCAGTCGTATCGGCAGCAAAAAGTCGTGTTGAATTGTCAGAATGTGTCTTTGTTTTAAAAAAAATGTCTATTATCCAGAAGTGGGATGATGCAGCTTAACAGTATCAGTATCCAATATTATCGTCGCACGTTCTTCTTAATTTCACCGACTTCAAAATGAAGGAGAAAGAAAATGTATTTATTAGTCTTACACAGGACAACACAATTATTGTCAGTTATCAATTCGTCGGAACTTCGTTTTTTTATTTACTATCCGTGGTTTTTATTTTGCAAAAAAGTTTTATATAGGTAATACTGGAATGTTGCCGCTGTTGTCTTAATCCAATCCATTTTTTTTATTGTATGTGCAATAGATATTTCCTTGTTAGGTTATTATCTTCATCATACTTGCTTATTATAATAATAACCCATGTTTTTTTAAACATTGTTCTCAAAAAAGTTCCTTATCTCCACTGTGCACCGTATGTTGCCTGTGCAATTAGCATAGGTGGAGAATAATTAATGCACCGTGTCATCGTAGTCGCTTGGGATACGGCAGAATCTGCGTTTGATGACTTGATTGTTAATCCAAGTTTAGATTGGATCCTATTATAGTTAACTTTAACACAGTGCAACATCAAAGTTTTTCACTAATATCAAAATGTACTTACTATATTATTTTTCGTCTAGTCAGTCTAAGAGCCGAGTTTAGGGTAAGCCTTTAATTGAGTTGAAGAACTCAGGCATGTCGCTAAACAATACCCCAAAATCTTTATAAAATTCTAGACTATAGCAGTTTTAGGTTCGAAATTCCTAAAATTCGTTTCTTTTCGCATTATTTGTAATTGACTTCAGGATTCCGGCAAAGATGTATAGAAACAGATAATATAGAAACCACCCAACCAAATTTGAATGTCCTAATATTATTTAAAAAAATCCAAAATTAAATGATTGCATAAAAAATATAGAATATAAAATACCCTAGGCCACAACAATTTTTGTAGCACTCTATAAAATATTTAAAAAAATCAAAATAAATAAATAAATAAAAGGTTCAGTAATGAAAAATCTTTTGCAATTGACTGCGAGGCTTACGGCGCGATGGGAAAGTTATTGAGCAAAAGCTCCAAAACAAATGGAATTGTTTTTAAATTAATTTGCAAAGTTTGAAACATTCAATTTGCCAATAAATGTTAAGGTAAAACAGGCGGACAAACAAAGATAAAAGAATGTGTTTTCTTTTATATTTGAAAAAAAAAACGGTTCTCTTACGCACATATGTAAATCCAGTTTTTGTAACGTGCAAAAAACAAAACTAGGTATTGACGCATAAAAAAAAACAAACTGTTTCCTTCCGTTCCCTTTTTTTTGGTGGGTGGGAAGTCATCAAATGATTCCTCCCGCTCTGGGTCAAGCGGAAGGTTGTGTCAGATTTCTACTGACTAAAACCCACCCGTGTTAGCCCTTTGTGTCCGGGGCCACGATAACAAGGCGCAGCCTCGGTTCGTTTCGGTATACAACTCAAACTCACGAGTATAACTAAATCAGCTTCTTAACGGTTATATGAATGAGCTTTCTCATTAATGAAACTCAAGTCAAAGTTTACTTGAGTGATAATTTCTTTTCATTTAAATAAAATTCTTAATTTAAATGACAAGCAGTCAATTTCTGCAATCACATTAAAGTTCAATGGGACGTCTCCAAATTGTCAATTTAAAATTAATGCTTCATGATTTCGTCCTTATTTTATTGGAATTCAAAGTAAACACGAATGAACTCGCAAAACATTGAAATTTTCAATTAACTGCAATGTTGAAAGTATTTTTCGTATTAAATGATTAATAATTGAGTTTCCATTTTCGGAAATAAATTGATCTGCTGATTACTCAATCAGGGGTGGAATAAAATTATCACATGATATTTTTTCCTTAATAGGCTGAATAGCTAGCTCCAAAAGCCGAGAACGGTCAGACCAACAGTTACCTTTTTTTTTCCTTTGTGGGTAGACATAGTGACAACTTAATTTTTTTTTGGGCTCTTCAATTAATAATTACTTAAAAATAGTTTTACATAGTTTCTAATGATATAAACAAGTTTATTTGACATTAAGCCCCCCCACACTTGCTATCTATTGTTATCAAGTTTGTTACACCTGTTCCTGATTCACTGACAATTAACTTCATCATGGACACTAAACTTGCTGCCAGCCTGGATAACCTCCAACAGTTGTTTGGTTCCCGAATGGATGAATATGAAGCGAAGCTGCAGCAGGCTTCCTCTACTGCCACACCAGCTGCACCTGATTTTGCATCTATCGCACGTGAGTTTTCTGAGTTCAAGCTCTTTGTATGTCAAGCACTATCCGCATTGAAATCTCAAATTGAGCTGCTAGCTGCTGGATATGATAGGCATGAAACTGCCAAGCGTAGAAAAGTCCTGCTGTTCCATGGTGTCCCAGAGCAGAACAATGAAAATTTGCTTGTCACTGTCAACAATGTATTGAACAAGTTGCCCGAGGTAAATAGGGACAAGAATATTATCCATGTTTGTCACAGACTCGGATACTCTCAGCAAAAGGCCCGTCCCATACTAGTACGATTCTTCAAAATGGAGCACCGGCAGCTTGTATGGGATAACAAGAAACATCTTAAGGGTACTGGAATCACCATCTCCGAGTTCTTGACTCAAGCTAGGCATCGTGTGTTTGCGGCCGCTCGTAAGCATTTCGGCATGCCAAATTGCTGGTCCATGGAGGGCAAGATTGTCATTATCTGCCCGGACAAATCCCGTCACAAGATCGATATGGCAAGCGAGCTTCACGATCTTATTGCCAAATTCCCGTCCACTGCAGCCGACACGGAGGATTTGGTACAGTCCGAAGAACTTGGGTCATCTAATACCGCAACGTCCACGGCTACTCCTGGCAAGAGATCAAGAAAGACGCGTCTGCGCAAGTAACTCATGTTGATACCGTTGTGCAGTCTATTTACATTAATGCAATCATTTTGTTTCTTCTGCCGGTGGTTAAACAAGTTATTTTATTCTCTTTACCGCCGAACCTTTCATTTTTATATATAAATTGTTAATACCGGGTATAATATTTTTTTTTTTTTTTTTCACTTTGGCAACTGAGCCGATGTCGACTATTCTGCCAGCGTCGTGTAGTGACGGCCACTTAGAGAGATGAGCCGTCGAACTTTGCACTTTGTGGTAGATTGTGTTAGTAGCTGTAGAAGACAAGACAATATTTTGTTAGTTAATTATATATAATATAAACATGTAATATTTTATACATGTATAAATAAAAATACATAGGACATTTACATTATTTACATATTTCTATTATTGCACACCAGACTACATTTTAATTTCATTTAAATTTAAAAAGTTTGATAAAATTTCAACAACTTTAGGGGAAAAGTGAGTCAAAAGGGAATGAAAGTTAGTGGGAAGGGGGATATTAATTTTGGGTAGCTTACGGTACAAGTCAAAAGATTGAGAGTTTTTGGGGCATGAAAAAAATATATGGTCCAGAGTACCCTCATCGAGACCACATTCACACAAGGAGTGGTCACGAATGTGTATCTTATGAAGGAACACTGGACTACAACAGTGGCCGAGTCTAAGTCTGCATAAGGATGAAACAGTTCTTTTTGATAGTTTTGGACATTTATAAAACCAAGGTTTCCGCTGAATGTTAGTTTGTATACTAGCGTAATAGGCTCCTTTTAGCTTCGAACTGACCTGCCACGCTGCTGACCAAGAATTGGACAGTTTACGTTTGGAGTCCGAACGCAAATCGTAGCCATGTACAGAGAAATGTTTCTGGTCAGCAGGGTTAGTAGCAGCGAACTTTGCTAGCGAATCTGCGCACTCATTGCCAGTTATACCTGAGTGGCCAGGTACCCAAACAATTTCAATGTTAAACCCCTTTTTATGGCAGCAGTAGAGTAATTTTTTTATTTCGATAATAATTTGACTGTGAATTTTAGAACGAAATTGATGTTGTATTAAGGCCTGAATGCTGCTGCGTGAATCAGAAAAAATAACCGAATTTTGGATGTTGTGAGATAAAATGAAATGAATGGCTTCTAAGATACCAATGCATTCTCCCGTAAATACTGAAGTCTCGGGCGGACATTGAAACATTAGGCCGATTCTCGAGTTTTGAAAGTACGTGGAGGCACCTGTACATCCTGTAGGCGATAGTTTAGATGCATCTGTATAGAATAAATTCCAGCCGACCCAATATTTTTTAATGGCCCGGTCAAAGTCACCCTTGACGTCCTGGGAATTTTTGGTGATGCCAAGCCCCAAAACGACTTGTGGCCTGAACTGGGCCACTTCATACTCGGAAGAAAATACTGGTAGGATAGGGTATTGACAAACAGGCGAAGAGAGGTGTTTAAGCTCTCTATACCTATTCATCAATGGCATACATTTATTTTTCCAGTAAGAAGAAACGTCAAGTGAGAGGTAAATTTGTTCCAAAATAGGGAGTAAGGGATGGGATGAAAGGGAGAAGACTTTTGAAAGGAAGCGATCTGCTAAATATTGTCTGCGAAGGTTAAGGGGGGGCTCTGCACATTCTACCTGGAGGGCGTTTATGGGGGAGGACTTCATGGCACCAATTACGATCCTCAAACATTTGGCCTGGATAGAATCGAGTTTACGTAAGGCTTCTTTGTTACATGGCTCAATTAGGTAGCAGCAGTAGTCCAATACGCTTCTGACCAAAGCATTGTAGATAAGTTTTAAGGTGAGTGGGTGAGCTCCCCACCAAACACCTGCCAAAGCCTTCATGACCGAAATCGAGCGCTCACACTTTTTAACGGTGTTATTTATGTGTTCCACTCCTGACAATTTGGAGTCCAAGGTAACCCCCAGAAACTTAGCTTTATCCTTGATTGGGATGGTTTGACCATCAATATTAATGTCTACATGCGGGATCAGACGTCTGCGAGAAAAGATAACTGCTGAACTTTTTGGAGCACTCAAGGACAATCCATGACTCAGAAGCCATTGGTTTAGTGAGTACAGTGAGATGTTCATAGACTGAGCGGAATCCTCAATGGAACTACCACAGACCAATAATGCGATATCGTCAGCATACTGTAGAATTTTACAGTTAAAATTTAAGCAAGAAAGAATAGCCAATGTGTAAATGTTATATAAAAGGGGACTAAGTACGGAACCCTGAGGTATACCTCGCCAGACCAATCTCGGTTCTGAGTTCACCCCAGGTGTTCTGAGTTGAACGCTACGAACAAAAAAGATATTGCATATGATTTCACAAATCCTAGCCGGGATTCTCAGCTCTTGCATCTTTTGCCTGAGAAGAGGGAGGAGGACAGAATCATAGGCTGTTGAAATATCTAAGAAAACAGCTACCACAGACTCATTCCTACTTAGGGCCAGTCGGATCTCTGATGTGAGGGTAGCCACACTATCAGCTGTACCCAAGCCTTTCCTAAAGCCAAATTGAGTCGTTGGTAGCAGTTTCCTATTTTCTATAAACCATTCTAAACGGTTCTTAACCAAGTGCTCTAGGAGTTTAATAAGTATGGACGATAAAGCAATCGGCCTGTAAGAAGTGTGATCACTGGGGTCCTTACCGGGTTTTAGTATTGGTATAATGACTTGAACCTTCCATTCAGGGGGAATATAACCGTTAGTAAAACAATAATTGACTAAGTCCAGATAGTACTGATGGGTCTTATTACCAGCTTTAGAAATAAAAGAATACGGGAATCCATCCACTCCAGGGGCTGAATCTTTTACATATGTAAGGACAGATTTAAGTTCCTCCAAAGAAAATGGCTTATCAAGAGGGTCATCTGATGGTAGTGGGGGACTCGTGGTGGTACATTCGCTTAAGTCAGGAACATAAGCTGGGGCCAGCCTAGAAAAAAACTGATTAGCCAGTTCCTCAGACATTGTGCTCCCGGGAGAGGGCTTTAAACTATTCCTGAAAGATTTCAACTTACGCCATACGACTGATGCTGGAGTGGATGGGCTCAGCGAAGAACAATAGTTCTGCCAGCCTATTCTCTTTTTGTTTTTAAGTAATTTTTTGGACTTAGCCAAAGTATGTTGAAAAGCAATCATATTGTCCATGGTCATGTCAGAATTAAAGTTCATCTCGGCCTCATTCCTTGCCCTGATAGAGGCAGAGCATGTCCTATCCCACCATGGTGGAGACGGAATATTGCCTGAAAGAGGTTTTTTCGAAGGGAAGCAATCGTCTGCTGTAGAAGATATTGTATTTGAAAATGATGAAAAGCATTCCTGAGCTGTCTCTGTATTAATGGGTGGAAGGGAAGATACACGTAGGTCCAAAATTTTGGAGAAATAATCCCAATCAACTGAGTTTAGTTGGTATTTCAATAGAGGAGGTGAAGACTTGACAGGGACAGATTTATTAGGAATTTCAACCATGATGGGATAATGATCACTCCCATAAGTCATGGTTAAGCAACTCCAATTAAGCAGGCTGGCCATATTAGATGAGCAAAATGTCAAATCAACACAGCTGTTGTTCTGCCCCGGTGAAGACCTACGTGTGGTGCTGCCATCATTGAGGACACATAGATTTAGCTCATCCAACATATCCACCAGGCCTATACCAAAATTGTCACAGACCTCTGATCCCCATCTATAATGATGACCATTGAAGTCACCCATCACAAGTAATGGGCCTTGTACATTGCTCAGAATATTTTTTATTATGGGGAGGTCGTCAATATGTGGGTGTGCAATATAAAAGCTAAAGATATTTATATCCTCAGCCTTAACAGCAACAACATTGATGTTGTCACCTACAGAGGGTAGAGGAATCGGGGAGAATGGTACTTTGTTATTGATGAACAAAGCACATCCCCCATATCCATCTGATCTGTCATGGCGGACACCACCGAAACCTGGAATTCAGAAATTATTTTCAGAACGAAGCCATGTTTCAGCGATGCAGCAGACCGATGGTTTGTACTTATTAATTATAAAGACTAGGTCAGTCTTCCTGGGAGTAATACTCCTCACGTTCCATTGAAGGAATGTCTGGGGATGGAACATTACGGATATAGTTCACGACAGATGACAATTTATAGGCAACGTGGTCAGGTAATGTATGTGTAGGATTCGAAAGAACCGTCATTAGCATTTCAGAAATTATATTTAAAATGTTTTCGGAATCAAGTTTTCTAACAGGGCTGTTTGCACCGTCCCTAGGGAAAGCGCAGCCATTTTGGGGGGGAGAGAAGGAGTAATTTTGTGTAAGGGCTTGATGAGCCTGCTTATCATAGGAAGGAGACAAAGGGGCATGGGATTTTGGCTTAAGTAAAACTGTTTTACGGTATGATTTTGTAGTTTGGGAAGCTGGACCGTGAGTATGGGATGGGCTGGGCACTGGTTTAGATTTTGGAGATATTTTTGACACTTCAGCATATGATCTTGAAACAGGGGGGAAAATCTGACTTGCTTCCTGATAGGAAATAAATTTCTCGGCCATTAAGGCTTTAATAGCCTTCTGTCGACCCAATTCAGGGCAAGCCTTGTCAATGGCGTAATGGTTGCCTGTACAAGATATACAGAAGGCGTCCTCAAGGGAGACTTGACATCCATCTCCAGGGTGGTCCTGTCCACACTTAAAACATTGCACTTTAGAGCGGCATATGGTACGTGTATGCCCAAAACGACAACAATTGTAGCACTGTATAGTGGGGTACATGTACCTCTCAACTGGAAGTGCCGAATAAAAACAATATACGCGCTTAGGGAGAATTTGTCCGTCAAATGTGAGAATGACAGTTTGAGTGGGTTTCCACTCTGTTACACCCAGAGAAGTCACCTTGCGGTTCATTCTCCTAGCTTTTATAACGGGGCCGCATCCATCGGGAACCTTGATGTTTTCAATGATTTCATCCTCTGTCCACTCAGTTGGAACGTCTCTAACAAGACCCAAGCGAGTGATATTAAACTGTGGAACTGATGCGGTGAAATTATTTTGATCCAGAGTACGGCTTATCAGGAAGCTATTAGCATCCTGATGTGACTTGAATTCGACTGAGATTCGGTTTCTTCCAAGACGTTTAACACTACCCAACAGAATGTTGCTATAGTTATTTTTTGTCAGAAACATGCCAAATTTGACTGGGTGAAGAACTGTGCCAGGGGTCTGTCCATCTTTTAAGCTAACATGTACAATATAAGGAGGGCTATCCCTTGGAGTATAAGATTTCCTACCAATTTCCTTTTTTATTAGTTTGGGAGGGTTAGTAACGGAAGTAGGAGGAGATGTAGCCACTCTTTTTCTGTTAGTGGATTCAGCATCCATGGGGACTGCGGGTACATTGTCGTCGGGGAGAGTGATCGTCAATATCGGGGAAAATTCAAAAGATTCAGGGTCAGGAGGGTCAGGGGGCTTTTTGATATCCATCGTTATTGATGGGAATGATTAAAAAAAAAAAACGACAAACAAACCTTAATAAACACAACACAAACACAAAGAATAGTCTCGATTACAGTTCACACTAAATAGTTGCACCAAAATCGAAAAAACTCGTAACACAAACAAAAGCACGTGTTTAACCTTCACCGCTACCAACAAAAGTCGGGTATAATATTGTTGTCGAATATCGTGACTGTCTGTTTGTTTACGGCCAAAACGTCAGTTGTTGACAGCTGTCACTTTCATTTTATGTGTCACTTAATACGTTTCGTTTTACGTCCTACTCGAACTTAGTTCGATCGTTGTGAAATCGATTTTTGTGTAATTTTGTCTTCTTCATTTTCTCGTATAAACGTTTAACTTTAGTGTAACGATTAATTTTAGTGTAACTTAAAAATGGTGTAAAATTTCTGCCAATACACTAGCGAGTTGGGGTGGTTTTTCTTTCAGTGGGAAACCCATACTTTGTTTATTTAATTTTAACTTAATTTTAGGAATATTGTTATTTATTATTTAGACATATATTTATTTATATATATTTTAATGGAAGATATAGTTGATCTTAACGACAGCTTCTTCTCGTGTTCTTCCTCTGATAGTTTTGTTAGTGCGGACAGTGACTGTTCCTCACCACTTATTTTACACGATAAAATTTCTTCTCTTTTCTCCAATGACCCTAAGAATCTACATATAGCACACATTAATGCTCAGAGTGTTCCTGGTCACTATTCTGATCTTCTGGCATCCTTTAGCAGTGCCCACCTGGACGCCCTATTAATTTCGGAATCTTTTTTGAAGCCTTCTCTCCTTTCTACTCAATTTTCTCTCCCTGGCTTCGCTTTGATCCGCAATGATAGAACTGGTAAGGGTGGAGGAGGTGTTGCTATATACTTGCGTGCTGATTTACCCTACAAGGTGGTCAGCTCATCTCCTTCACGATATTCTGAATCGGCTGAATATTTGTTTTTAGAAATTTCTTTTCATCATGCCAAAGTTTTACTTGCAGTGCTTTATAGTCCTAATCTACATATTGACTACTTCGATTCTCTTGATTCCACTCTCAATGACCTTTGTCCGTTATACGAGCACGTAATTTTGATGGGTGACTTTAATACTTGCTTGATTAAAAACGACGCTCGCTCTCTCAAACTCCTCTCTACTCCATATTGTCTTCTTTTAATCTTCAAGTATTGCCTCTCTCTCCTACTCACTATTTTCCTAATTGTACACCTTTTTTTCTAGACCTTATCATTGTTTCTTCTCCTAATAATGTTAAGTATCATGGTCAACTCACTGCTACTTTCTCCTACCACGATCTCATTTATTTGTCGTATCGCATCCGTGTGCCTAAGCGTAAGCCCCAGCTATTATATCTGCGTAACTACAAAGGCATAGACCTGGAGGCTTTGCAGCGTGATGCCAACAATCTCGACTGGTCCTCTCTGGTCTCAGCGGAAAGTATCGAAGAGAAGGTAAGCGATTTCAACACAAAAGTTCTCGACTTGTTTGACCAACATGCTCCTATCCGACGTGTCAAAGTGAGACATAACCCTGCTCCTTGGATTACCACACAAATTTAAGAGCTTATGGCACGTAGGGATAAAGCTCAAAGTCGTTATAAGCGCAGACCATCAGAGCTGAATCTCTCTTATTATAAATCGCTCCGCAATCGCTGCAGTCGTCTGTGTCAAGATGCCAAGAGACGCTATTTCCACGATCAACTCAACAACCGTAGTTCTTCCGATGTTTGGAAATTCCTCAAAACTGTAGGCATAGGCAAATCACCTACCAATCAATGCAAAGATGTGAACCTCAACGACCTCAATAAACATTTCTCTTTCCTTCCCTTTTCTCTCGATTCAACTGTCAAAGCTGCTACCCTGGAGAGCCTTTCCAGATTGCCGTTGCCACAATGTATTCCTTTTAACCTTAGCGATGTTTCTGAGGATGATGTTAAGAAATCTGTTCTTGCGATTACATCTTCTGCAGTCGGTAACGATAAGCTGTGTTCTAGAATGGTTAATCTTATCCTACGCTCTTTACTTCCGGTTCTTACTCACATCTTTAATCATTCTTTTTCTTCTACCTCTTTTCCTTTAGCTTGGAAGCAGGCTCACATTATACCCTTACCTAAAACTAACAATCCATCTTCGCTATCCCACTTTAGACCTATTTCTATTCTCCCATTTCTTTCTAAAGTTTTTGAGCATTTAGTTCATAAACAATTAGCATTTTTCTTGTCGTCCAACTCTTTAATATCCCCTTTCCAATCTGGTTTCCGCTCAGGTCATAGTACAGTCACTGCACTATTGAAAGTGACTGACGATATCCGCTGGGCAATGGAGAATAAGTCACTTACCGTTCTTGTACTTCTTGACTTTAGTAGTGCCTTCAATTCAGTGGATTTCGACATTCTGCTTGGTATCCTCAAATCTTTGAATTTCTCTTCTTCTGCTTTAGCCTGGTTCAATTCATATCTTCGGGGACGCTCTCAGTGTGTTCGCCTTGATGATACTTTCTCTGATTGGTGTAACCTCACCGAGGGTGTTCCTCAGGGTAGCGTTCTCTCTCCTCTTCTTTTTTCAATTTTTATTAACATGGTTACCAGTGTTATCTCTTCCAATTTCCACCTGTATGCAGATGACTTGCAGCTCTACCGGCATTTCACTGTAGCTGATGCGGATTCCGCGATTGCTGCTGTGAATCATGACCTGGCTTGTATTAGTGCCTGGGCTAAGTCATTTGGATTACAGATTAACCCAACCAAATCTCAGGCCATGGTTATAGGCAGCCGATATGTTCGTGGTGCGGCTGTTGTTGCATCCTTGATGCCTTTGTACCTCGATGGTGTTCGCATCGACTATACAGATACTGCCAAAGATCTGGGTGTAACTATTGACTCCAATATGTCGTGGCGAGCTCAGGTCAACGAGGTCAGTCGCAAGGTACACTTCTCCTTTCATTCACTGAAATCCCTTCAGAGTCTCCTGCCTTTGAAGACTAAAATTAATCTGGCTCAAACGCTTATTCAGCCGATAATAGATTATGCCGACGCCTGCTACCTGGATGCTACTGAGGAGCTATTAAATAAGCTTGAGCGGTTGCAAAATTTATGTATTCGCTTTATTTATGGTCTCCGTAAATATGACCACGTTTCTCACCTTCGCAAAGAACTCAAGTGGCTCCCAATCCGTCTTCGCAGGAACACTAGGATCCTATGTCTCCTCTTCAATATCCTACACAACCCGTCCTATCCTTCTTACCTGCGCGAGCGTTTTTCTTATGCCCGCTCCACTGACGCTCCGTGTAGATCTCACCTTAGATCCATACTTAAATCCCCTCCTCACAAATCCAGCTATTACTCCTATTCCTTCTCTGTCCATGCTGTAAGGTTGTAGAACTCACTTCCGCCTAGCATTCGGGACCTTAAGACTATCTCATTATTCAAAACCAGAGTGAAAGAATATTACCTTTCCTCTCCATTGTGATTTTTATGTACATAAGTATATATTTTATTTGTTTATATATATTAACTTTGTGTATTTATATACGTATATATTATTATTTTCTTATATGTGTATATATTGTTATATAGGTTAAGTTAGTTACGTACGACACATAATCACAGAATTCTTTTCCGCTTCTCACACACTATAGTCTACATTTCTTTTTTCATTTCTCCTTTTGCAGGTCTGCTGGCAGAAATTTCTTGAGAAATAAGCAGTACCTTTGTACTCTAATGTTATATTTTATAATTTTCCTGTGTTGTCTACTGTGTGTACATAAATAGTTAAATAAATAAAATAAATAAATAAAAGTAAAAAGACTATGGATACGTTACTGGCTCAATTATTTCTTCCATAGTAACAACCACTGGATTGCGACTTTTTAATTAAGATATGGACAAGAGAATGAAAATTTGGTTAATCAAGGCATATATATCAACTCACCAACACGGTTTAATGTACTAAAACTTACATTCGGGCTACCAAAGTTCTGTTAACACGTAAGTTTAACACTGGGATAGATTCGTCTATACTGTTAAATTACTATGAATTGCTCAAAATTACTGTTTGAAGGATGGCTAACGAGCGAGAACCAATTCCGCAAAACGAGGCTTTCACGTCGATCCCGCGAAGTGACGAAAATTGAAGCAGTGTATAAAATAAACGAGTGAAATTAAAAAGACTCTTAACCCACTTTTAGTAAACCTAGAGAGTACTGTTTTCTCAGTTGCGTTTTACAACTTGTACCGTAATAATAGCAGCTGGCAGCGTCGTTTTTCTTCTAACCCTCAAAATGAGCACTTGACATCAAATATGAAGGAAAGTAGGGTCGACTCTATTCCTGAAAATGAAAAGAACATCGCTTTTAGAGGTAGGTACTGAAATTCAGAAAGATGGGCGAATTCTATTTTACCTCGTTATTTTTTAGGAACGTTTCCAAAATTGGTTTCGACAAAGCTCTTGAGGGTTTTAGGGGTTGACAAAAAACACGTTTTCTTGTTAAAATTTCGGGAATGTTATAAATACCTACGTATTTTGTTCACGAAAGTATTTCGGTACTAGGTATTTCTTTATAATCAATCATCGTTAGACCACCGTCCTTTCAAGGAGCATCTCACGATATTTTTATAATCGGGATGTTTCCTGACTAAACAAAATATGATTCTGTTTAGTCCGTCAGTTAGATTATCGAAAAAAATTGGATAAATCTTTTTTGTTTTATCAAATTAATCAATATTGAATAAGATAAAACGCGCCAAAGATCATGAGTGGGGCCTTTGACGTCACCACGTGGTAAAAATTGCAGTGCAATACGTAACGTCACACGAGTTTTCAAAGCACTGCAGTATCGTCTTAATTTTTTGTTTATGTGAAAAAAGAAAATATATATGTCTAATATTTTTTGGAAATCTATCTGACGGCCTAATTAGATTGTTTTTGTCAACTACCCAATAATTTGGACATAAATTTTGTGAGAGAGTTTTTGATGACTTAATTCTGAAAAACTAGCAAAATGTTGTTGTACGAAAAGGTGCACCTATACCTAACACTTCGGGGATTACAGGCGTGATGTTATGTATTTTGCGTCACTTAAATGCAAATAAATAAACGCAAAATACTCGCATTAGGCGAGGAATTGCGGGCACCAGCCCGTTGTACTAATAAGATGTATGTACTTGAACCCATTTATCGACAATTATGTTTTTTAAGTCCGTAATTAATGGCCTCATCCAGAAGTAGGAAACAAACATTCCTTACATTCTTTATTTATGCGACGAGACGAAAACAGTATGGAAGGATCTCGTCGGGGCTGCGGGTCCAGTCGGGGCTGCGGGTTGTACACTAGTTACCGCGGCCTCGACATATAGGGCTAAGAACGAACATGGGTGGTTTTTAGTCAGTAGAAGTCTGACACTCCCTTTCGCTCTGCCCAAGAGCGGGAGGGGTTATTTGATGATTTTCCACCCGCCATAAAAAAAAGAAGGATCTGGGTATTGAAATTTGATGTTTGCACGTTTGATGTTTGATGTTTATGTTTGAATTGAACGTGCGAGATGGTAGGAAAGTTCATTGACACCAAGATTTCCTCTGCTAATGAGAGTCCTATATTCAGACAATGTCTGTTCAGATATTCTATTGAAACACACTCAGGCTAGGAGATAAGGCTATGTTAAGGGCAGTTACTCATGGCCTGTCGGTCGGACCATTACCTAAACCATTTGTACATTAGGTAAGCTGCGTAGTGTTAAGAGAGGATGGAAATAGTTTTGTAGCTTAGCTAGCAACCAGTAATCAAGCAAGGTAAAGGAAAATAATACTGGGCCCGCGTGGTGATTTCTCGTAGAGAGGAGGCCTGTGTCCCTGCTGTGGGAACAATGTAAGGCTGATGATGATGATGATGAAGGATGTACGATTACACTCATCTCTGCTCGCCTCCATCTGCCTCCTTGGTCTAGTTAGGCTAAGTCTCACGTTAAAGGGAGTCAGCCGATTGCCATCAAGCAGGCGCAAATTGAGACCCACACAGAAATTTCTGATAGAAAAACCCAATAACTTTTTGCCTAACCCAGGTATGTACCCAAAGACCTCATTTGCAGTCGACGTGATGCAAGGCAGTAACGCTAGCCGTGTCGACGGCGCGTTCGTGTTACACGCGCGCCTTAAAGATGAGTCAGCAACATAACGGTTGACGCCGCGGCTGCGTGTTGTTCAATGGAGATACCGCTACCCCGGATACAAAGGGCAAACTCAAACTCAAAGCATTTATTTCAATTAAACCTTTATAGGCACTTTTGAATGTCAGAAGAACAATTCATAAAAACAAAACTTCGAGTGCAATACGTCATTCCGAAAGCCACCACGCCGAACCACACGCCGCCGAATGCCCGCAACAACGAGCACTGGAGCACGAAAGCACGCAGCGACGCACACCGCTACAACGAATGCACGAGACTACGAATCACGGAACAACGAATGCACGCCGGCAAAAAGGAAAAGAGGTGGTTTTTAGTCAGTAGAAGTCTGATACTCCCTTCCGCTCCGCTGAGAACGGGAGGAGTCATTTGATGACTTCACACACTTAAAAAGAAAAGGCAGTGACGCTAAGAGGCGATTTAACACAGTTTCATCTCGTTACATTTATTTGTAGGTATTCCCACTAGAAGATGGCTGCCCAATTACCAAAACCTGCTTTTAATGGTTCAAAGAAAATATGTCCACGTGTTTCGTCTACAGTACCTACAGTAATTTATTTTGCAGACATGAAAACGAGGCTTGAATAATAATACTATTACAGAATAAGTTAATGTAGAAGTAATGAATAAAATATTTTGCGGTAGGTTGGTATATAAAACCTGCTAACATGATTGCTTATAAAACAAGTCTGGGAAACTTTCTTTAACTAGAGTTCTGAGAAACTAACCAATAGGTCTAGAATATACCCAAAGATTATACCAAAACTAGACGACCTTCAGCAGCTTTGCCCGGCGACCGACGTTCATACAAACTTTCAACCCCTGTTTCACCGCTTAGGGGTCGAAATTTCGAAAACTCTTTTTTAGCGCATGCTTACTAGCTATGTACCTATATGTATGCCAAATTTTAGTCGCGTCAGTTTTTAGCTTGCGCTGTCTGTGAAAAAACGATTTTACAGGATAATTAAAACTTAATATCATTATAATTACTTTCCTTATGAAAAACAGTACCTAATCATGCAAATACATTTAATTAAGGCGTAAATAGCTACTACGTACATAATTTAATATAATTTTAGTTCTGTAAATTTTAGTTTATTAAGGCGTAAATAGCTACTAATAAGTATTAAGAACACAAAAATATTGGAAGTTCTCTCCTTAAAGATAAATGTCATAACCCACTGCAGTGGTTATCGACACGCGCGATCAGGCGTCTCGCTCCAGTTTCTCCAACCGCATGTCAAGAAAGAACGAACGTCTTTAAAGATAGACGTCTGCATGAAACGTTATCCTTGTATTAGTGACGCTTCGTCGCGCGACTTTTACAAGCGGGAACGCGTTCAAGCGGCATATAGTTTATGTTGGAGCGACTGCAAGGAAAACGCAGTGATGAACTTTTTGTTTGCAACAGAATAAGTTTTAGAATGTTGGTAATATCTTAGTTTGTGGCAAGTTTATTTTTATTTTTTATAGGAGTATAAAGTTAACACTTCACTTAATCATAATTTTTGGAATAATATATTTTAATTTAAAAACCACGTTCGTAACTGGATTTGTGATTATAAATTCACAATCGCAGTGAACAGCTGGGGACTATTAGGGTTAATATTCCTTTAAATCGTTTATGATAATCGTTAGTAGGATTGGTCATCGGTCGGTGTAATGACTATTACGACACAGTCACAATAGTTGATACACAGCCTAAAAATGTACGTAACTTAATTTTGATATCACACTAATATTATAAAGGTACAAGAGTATGTTTGTTACTTGTTCACGCAAAATACTACTGAACGGATTTGGATAAAATTTGGTACACTGATATTTTATTACCTGGATTAATACATAGGGTAGTTTTTATCCCGATTTTATCTTCCCGTGGGATAAGTAAATTATATATAATTATAGCACCCACAATGCCCCACACGTTACCAGTTTGTTACGTTAAAGTTCCATGTAATGTTAGGTGAACCTATAGCAAACAACCGGCCAAAAACCCCCGGCTCCTTGGTTGCTACTGAGAATTACTGATGATGAAAGAACCTAATAAGACTTTAATACGAACCCGATCTCTCTTACTCACCAGTCGCGATTGCGTCCACTGCACCAATGAGACAGTCGAGGCATTATACAAGTTAAAAATAAACGGAATCCAACAAGTATCTGTCTTTTTTTTTGGTTGATGGGAAATCATCAAATAACCCCTCCCGCTCTTGGGCAGAGCGAAAGGGAGTGTCAGACTTCTACTAACTAAAAACCACCCATGGTCTTAGCCCTATATGTCAAGGCCGCGGTATCTCTTACAACATCCCGCAGACCACAAGTATCTGTCTGTAAAGTATTTTCAACTTAATGCTCGTCTAAAGCTCAAACTCAATTAGAGATACGAACACACATTTAGGTCGTGTTTATTGAACTTTCCACTTAATGTAACGCCAAGCAATTATTTACAAAACTAATTTACTAGTTTACTTGGGCCACAGCAAATTGCTTGGTCTCAAATTTCGTCCCAGATTGGATCTAACTTCAGTAAAATTTTTGCTTTAAAAGCAACTTGCGACCTTTAAAGAACCCCAAATTGGTGTCGGTGCCCTGAAATGGCTCAAATTTTCTCCCATGGGTAATATGTTCCGGTGATATAAGCAGTTTGGGGACGAAAAAATAAAAATATGTACATAACTTATTGTCTGACTTTGTAATGCATTGCCAAAAAAAATGTCTTTGTTTTTTGTATTTTACGTTTAGTCTAATGTGATTAGATTTTTGTCCAGTCAGCGGAAAATTGAAGCGTTGAATACTTTCCAAAAAATTGGTGATGTAACGCCAATGTATTTTTAGAGTTTTCTCTCACACTTCAAGTTGGGGAGACTTTTCTAATTTAACGCTTTTTTGAGGCTATGCTAAAAAATGTTTGCCAAACTGCTGCCTTTCAAAAGGTCAATTTTCTACAAAAAGATTGAACAATGTTCCCAAGAATAATGAAAACAGTGTTTGCCCTACATTTTGACTTTCTAACAACGAGCTGTCGAACAAAAAACATTTCATTTATGAAAATAAAGCTACAGGCACATTATCGGGTTGACCTAAAATAACCTAATTTACCTGTAGGTATTAGTCTTCTACTTACACTGGTTGGTGTCGATAAAAGAGTAAACACGTGTCACACTTGGCAAGTATGTTATGTTATTTTGCTTAAATGGGATCACTAAGTAAACTAAGTATTATTTAATTTTGCTAGTTTTCGCGAATTGTGTGATCTACTGTGACAAAACCTGACCATCAATATTGCACTACAAGACATGGTACTATTGTTTTTCTAGTACGACTTAAATGTACACTAGTTTTTGCCACGGCCTCGCTCTCGTTTTTTGTCGTAAATTATCCCATGGAGACGTTTAAAATATAATACAGCTTATGCATTCGGGAATAATGTAGCTTCCTATTTGTGAAACAATTTTCGCAATCGTAAGAGTAGTTCCAAAGATTACCCTCTGTAGAAAAACTTTAAATATTTATAATGAAATATTTAAAGTTTATAGATGTTCAGTATTAACGATAGCCTTTCTAAAGGCTTTGAATTCCAGTAATAAAGGCTAAATTACGTACAGTACCTTCAGTACAAGTAATCCTATTGTATATGGTGAGCGTTAATTATTTCAAGCCTAGCTTTTGTTGGAAGCGGAGCTCATTCGCGAAAGCGCCTAAGGATACAATGATTTAGTGGCTGATCGGTACGCTATCTACGTAATTCCCAATAAATTTTAACTGAATATATGTTAGTCTAAGTAAATCTGTTCTGAGAGAATATTCAAGGTTCTTGACGCTAAAGTAATCGGGTTTTAGGCCATAAACGTCATGTGAGAACGTTAAGAGTGAGTGATGCCTTTGAGAATGTGTTAAGAGTTTTTTTTTAACCAGATTTCGCCTGAGCATGAATTTTACCTTTACCTGTACATGTTCTGAGAAATATTAATATTTCTCAGAACATGTTAGAGGTAAGGGATAACATGTTAAAGGTTAAGTGTTAATTAGCACTGATGTACAAGCTTGAAATTCAAGGATATCATTAGCCCAGAGGGTATGAAATAATTGGCGGGAAGAAACCACTTCTATAGCTATCGTATTATAATAAACTGCTGTTTACTAACGGTAATGTACAAACCTAACAGAAGTTTAAATATCTTCGTAGTTTCAGTTGTTTGACAAACTGGTAAAACATTATTATCATAGAACTCCGTAAATGGGTTCTCGAAGTCATACAGGCAGTACTACAGTGATACTGTTGCACCTAGAAACCGGCCCCAGCATAGTTTGAGAAAAGGCTGGGCAGATGACGATGTAAAGCAATTACGAGACTAACGGTATGAAGGTACCTATCTGTTCAATACATTGCACATGTCACCTAAACTTAGTCTTTTGTCAATGCTTGTCAATATGGTAGTTAACAAAATTAATTAGTCCGTCAAATAGATTTGTCGTGATTGTGACGTCATATTTTAAGACATTAGTATGACATTTTTTACCGGTGAGTGACGTCACAAATCCCCACTCAAATCTTTGACGCGTTTTATCTTCGTCAATTTTTATTGATTTTATAAAACAAAACATACTTATCCTATAATTTTCGATAATCTAAAAGACGGACTAATTAGAATCATATATTTTATTGTCAGTAAACATCCCTATTTTATTAACTCGACATCTGCCAAGGCTAAGCAGCTATGAATTGATATAGTTCGCCCGTTGGTACCTATCTGTACAATACATTGCACATGTCACTTAAACACAGTCTAAAACATAAACCGTACACAGTCAGTCGTTAATATCTGTAACATTATACTGTTGCAACAATAACTCTGAAAGCACATTGCACTTCAGATTAATTGGAGAATTTATCAAACTCGCAGCCCCAGCGATGCACCTACCGTTTAGTTTGATTTATTTGTTCGATTCCTGTTCGAATGAAAACAATTACGTCATGTTGTTGTTTGTCATCTATCGAGGACAACTATGAAATGTCATAATCACCACGTTTGATGGTGAATTCGAGATTCAATCACAAAGTTTAATTTATTTCATTGATTTGTTCGACAATGAAAACAAACATATTATCATTAATTTCTCTTTAAGTGACACGAACCATTTATTTATCAAAATACCTAGAAATTGTCGCAAGAAAAGTTTTGTGGATGTCATCACCGCCTACGGCCTACGAATTGAGAACCCTCCTTTTTGAAGTCGGTTAAAAAGTATGGAAGAAGGCGTACTACATGCTCCGCTGACCTCAAAAAAACCTTACCTGACCTTAAAGATAAGGGTAGGAGATTGATGATGATGATGATCCCATATCGTGGTGACTGTGACGAGATGAACTCAGATACTCGAACCTATAATGTTCCCTCTGCTGGGTCACAGGGAATCTCTCATTGTGAGGGAGTGGGCAGTTCCACCACGCAACAGTAGGCCGTTGAGACCACACGCACGTGTCATTGCGCGTTAGTAGATGTCACATTTCTTCGAATTTTCTGTTCTGGTACATACCCACATGTCGTTTCCTCACCAATATTGCAATATAGGTACCTAGTAGGACCCAGAGTGGTAATTTAATGATTATAGTCGATGAGGCTGCCCGATTTATCCCGAGATTGGCCCAAGAAAAGAGAGGTCTATTGTTGGCGTCCCAGCAATGGGTGAATTCAAACTGTAGATGATGATGATGTCAGTATTAGATATCCTTTTCTAAATCAACTTAGTTTGTTTTTTCAAACGACTGTTATAAATGTTTAAGTTTGTTAGAAAGAATCGATGAATGAATAAAGGGATGCTTGTTAACGCAAAAACTACTGAACGGATTTGGGTGTAATTGACACAGTAAAAGTTTATACAGTATGTTAACTAACAGAGGGCGTTCCCGTCAACCAAGCATTCTGTACATCAAACTAAGTACCCCTACTCAAATTTTTTTGCTGGGAAACAACTTTTTTTTTTGGTGTCAAAAATCACATTTTACGGTAAAACTCAAAGTACCACTCTTAAAACATTGTGCTGGTGGATGCTTTAAATAATTAATGGGTCATGGAGGTAATTTAAGTAACATTATAGCCTGAAAAACTAGAATTTACGAAAACAGCTGTTAAAAATTTGGTACTTTGACCCCCAATATCTCCGTAACCAAGGGGTTTCCAGGTTGGTATTTTTTTTTTTTAGCATGTAGGTATGGGTGCTATACTATTGCGGGTTAACGGGAACGCCCTCTGTTAGTTAACATACTGTAGATTAACACATGGTGTAGTTTTTATCCTAGTTATATTACCAAACACCACGCCGGCACGACCTTTGCTGAAGCAGTTGTTGAATTTAGTTTTCAGGCTCCCCCAATAAATAAATGTAGCAATTACTTACTTTCAAGTCAGACATCACCACAAAAGTTCAACAACTGGAGTCAAACACGTGACCCCGTTGACTTATTGTTTGCAAGTCAAGACCTACGTCTATGAGCTGTCCGAATATAACTTCACAAATAGTAATAAGTTTCCAACCTTTTGATTGTAAATAGTTTTTGTGAAGCAATTTCTTTATATTAAAAATAAATATAATTTTATAGAATAGACTAGAATAGGAATAGATTTATTTTATTACTAGCGGACGTCACGCGGTTTTACCCGCGTAGCTTCCGTTCCCGTAGGAATTCAGGGATAAAAAGTAGCCTTTTGAATCTTTTTGAGTTTATTTATTACAAACATACATACACACACACACACACACAAAAATACAAATCTTTCCTCTTTATAATATTAGTGTAGAAGTAATATAATAATAATATTCCACAACTATCACACAACGCCATCTAGTCCCAAGCTAAGCAGAGCTTGTGTTATGGGTACTAGACAACTGATAAACATACTTATATATTTCTAAATACATACATATTATAGATAAATTACACCCAGACACAGAACAAATGATCGTGCTCATCACACAAACATTTGTCCTGGGTGGGAATCGAACCCACGACCT
This sequence comes from Diarsia rubi, assembly GCA_932274075.1. Classification (NCBI taxonomy): domain Eukaryota; kingdom Metazoa; phylum Arthropoda; class Insecta; order Lepidoptera; family Noctuidae; genus Diarsia; species Diarsia rubi. The sequence goes on from OW026433.1 coordinate 5,745,558, forward strand.
CCGGCATAGCAGTTAGGGTCACTAACCACTAGACCAACAGGCCAGTCAATGAAGTGTAAATGTACATATAAGAAAAAACTTAAATAAACATCATAACATGACTTTACATAACATAACATCACGCTTGTAGGCACAGGTGTGTACCTATATATTATTACACCCACATTTCGCCAATTATGTTGAAGTCGGGGCGACCCAATTAACATCAACCGGTCATAATTCTAGTCTGCGTGGATGCTACTGAGAAATTCCTGAAAAACCCAATAACACTTTGCCCGACTTATGAATAGAACCCAGGACCTCATGCACAGTAGTCCACTAGACCTACGAGGCAGTCAAAAGTAATAAAATATAACTTATTTATTATGTATTCTTTATTACTAAAGTAGTTGTTATGCCTTTCAAGGGAAAAACATAACTTTATTTCACCTTGATCATTCATCCTAGACAAGAATCTTGTTCAGTAAGATGGAACGAATAAGTTATTTCATTAGTTTATGTCACGTGACGTGATAAATAATTTATCAAAATCACGCTATTTTGAACTGACAGAGCAATCTTTATTATTATTGGTAAAATATTTCATTTAATATTCATCACCACAGTACAAGTTCTTTACGAATGTATTGAGTACCGACAACATTTTAAAATGGTTGTTTAAAATTTCGAAATCTCTTTCAAGTATTCGCAATATTAGAATTAACCATGAAACGTTTTGCATACAAAACCAGCACAGTTTAAAGGGTCTGCTTTTTTAAGTGTTTTGAAAACATGCTAAATATAGACTTTACCTTAATTCAGCAGCACGGAGTCTGGATTTGTGCCCTGCATAGCATTAGGCTCGACCCCTTTGACCGACTGGTTTAATGTGGGGTAAGTTTAATGTACTATAAGGTACACCTCGGGTTAACCTTTTGAGAATTAAAGGTATCATATTCTTTTCTTTTCTTTTCTTTTTTTTTTTAAAAAACGTTGCCCCACACTAGGAATTTCTCCTGTATCGTGGGTGCGTTCACAAACATTTAAACTCACATACACAAATACCCAGACCCGGAACAACTATCTGTAGGTCATACATATATTTGTTCCGTGCGGGAATCGAACCCGCGACACGCAGCGCAGCAGTCCATTGCTTGAGCCACTGCGCCAACCGTGCCGTCAAATAATAATATTGAGTAAATATTGAGTGGTAGGTGTCACGTTATTTTTAAGACGCTTTTATAAGTTTCACCTGGAACGAACTATATAAAAAATGAAAATAAAAACGTAAGCACCATAAATTCAAGATGACTTATTTACTTTTGTTATGAGAGTATCTGTGAAACTTAATTTCAAATACTAAAATTAAATAATAATTAAAAACACTGGGAAGTGTCGCAGGGTGGGCGTTTTGGGGGGCTGTCTCTTGTAAATGAGTAAAGTAAAGTAAATTTTGACGTTCGAAAAGTGCTGATTATCAGCCTAATTTGAATAAATGATTTTTGAAATGATTTGAAATTTCAAATCAAATGGTCGTTTTTAAAACTAAAAACTAAAATTCTAACTAATTTATTAGCGTCACTTAAAGTCGCACCTCTTTAATTCGAATTCATTAAACAATAAATTAAATAATAAAACGATCGTTAAGAGGCAATAAAAGATATGCAGTCTGTTATAAAATATTAATTAAAAGTAAGTATAAATTGAGTAATGAATTAATTACGCGAACAAAATGAATGCAGTTAATACAATCAGTGAATAAGTACAGGTTGGTACCTACTTACTAATTAAATTATTGTCCTGATAATTATAAAAACTCAAGTATTTTTGCCAATTACAAAAATGTTTTCATCTTTTTGAACGACACTTTACCGCATAATAAGCATACTCAGCCTTTATCGTTCCCACAACTTTGACATAGGCCACATCTCTATTAGAGGGAATGGAAATAGTTCACTACGAGGATCCAGTACGGGTCGGTAGACGTAGGTTTATGGGTCTTCAATTTTTTTATTTTAAGACATTGCCTTTAATTGCAGTTCCTCACAATGTTTGCCTTCACCGTTTTGTGCGCATTAGGGTATTTAAAAAAAAATCTAATTAGTCCGTCAGATAGATTTCTATAAAATAATGGACACGTATTTTTCTTTTTTCTCGTAAACAAAAGATGAAGACGATACAGTGCTTCGAAAAGTCGTGTGACGTCACAAGGTTAGTACTTTTTTTCCCACTAAGTGGCTTAAAAAGCCCCCACTCATGATCTTTGACACGTTCTAATTTCGTAATTTTTTATTAATTTGTTAAAAAAAAAACACGTGTCCAATATTTTTCGAAAATCTAACTGACGGACTAATTAGAATCATATTTTTTTGACTCAGTCCGATCCCCTATTGTAAGTAAAATATTGATTTCAGAAACTACTATTGTTTAGTTAGAAAAACGAAGAACAAACTGCTATTTTTATCTACCCACACTCCTACCCATCCCCTATGGTCTCGTTTCTGATAGCGGAGTCTTCTTATCAAAAGTTGGGAGAAAATACTTTCGCTGCTCCTTGTTTTCCAATTTTCACATACCATAAACCCTCTATTTCTGATAACTACAATATCTGTACTAATATAACAAAGCCGAAGGGTTCATTAGTTTGTCGAAGTTTGAAAGACTTTTTTCGTTTGATATCGTAAGTTTTGAGAAAGGTTTCTGGTTATTTTACTTCACACTTTGCCCTTATATCTTAAGAGCCGAGTGAATATTAGGTAATTAGAATTTATTGGGTACCCTGGCCAAAACTTTTAACATAGATTAAGTACATGATCGATCTTTTGACCATAAAGTTTCCTCTTTCGTATGGAACTGTAGAATTTTGTCCACCGTTGTACCCATACAATTAATAATAGTGTAAGTAGGTATTGCAAAAGACCTTTGTAATAATTATGGATACAATAAAATAATTATGTTCTATTCAAACTCATTCACGTAATAAAAAAACAGTGTTTTAAACCACATACTCTTCGGGAAAGTGTGTTAGCACTTAATTTTGCAGTAACTATTGTCTCAGTACAATTATGTGAAGGTATTGCGCGAAGCGACTGACTGACCACAATGTCCTGCGGCCTACATTATCTAGAGTTGTAGTTACTGAAGTACCTACTTTGGCATAAAACCTAAATAATGTACCTATACAATGGTTGATTGGAGCGTCGTGAAAGGTCCGTTACACCCTATAAATTATGTAAAAGAAAATAGGTGAATGCTTTACACTGTATTATAGTTTATCACTACACCCACACCAATAATTCATCACTTAAAGAGAGGAGGCCTGTGTTCCAGCAGTGGGAACATTAATAGGCTGATGATGATGAAACCTACCTTGTTAAATAATAACACGTTCTAAAACCAAACATTTGAGAACATGCTTGTGTCGTCTACTACCGGCCAAAATCGAGCGCGCGATAGAAATTGGCCACTCCTTCTTACAAAAAAAGATACTTGTGATCAAGCAGTAGGTTATAGGCTAAATTATACTATATTTTAAGTAAGTACACTTCACTTGGCGTACATAAACCGAACTTAAATAAAACATGCGTTCCCAGTTAAGTTATGTTTACAAACCTTTCGATCTTGTTTGAATCAACACGAGATAACGAAAGACAATGTTTTGACGCCCTAAATGTGAAAGTTCTCAACAATATTTACTTTAGCTCGATCTACGATAATGTTCGTTAGATATTGTAATTTATGTAATATAGCGCTTTTTGGCTTCACTGCTGGAACGTTTTCAGCGGAGCCTGAAATTGCGTAGAGATATTTAATAGGAGTATTTATTAATATGTGCGTTGCGATGTTCTCATTAAAATAATTAGCTCTATCGCTTACTTTGGATTCAACCTAACAATCGATATGTTTCTAAATTTAGAATTAAATAGTTCGCTGTCATGGAATATTATTTTTAAATGTTGAAAAAAGTTTTGCGTAATAGCTTGACACGCCTGTAGGCAGATGTAATGTGTGTATGTGTGTGTGTGTGTGTGTGCCAGCCACTTTTCGCCATTTATGTTTAAGTCTCATGTTATTTGGGGCGAGCATATTGCCATTAAATCAGACACAGACCGAGGCTTCGTGCCTTTGCCTGACTCAGGAATCGATCCCATGAACTCATGATCTGCAGTCGTGCTTGCAACCACTACACTAACGATATTGGGAGATAAACTCATAATACCAACTTATACAATAGTTCTTTGTTCATGGATATATGGAATCCCGTACCAAACTGTGTCAACATCAAACTTTGTTTTTTATTGTCTACATTTATCATATTAACTCCTACAAAAGTTCTTTTTGTAAACTAAATCCGAGTTTCGGAGTCATTTTATAAAATCTAAAATAACCTCAAAACCAGGCAAATAGGTATTGTAGGGAAACCTCTACGATGCGAAGTCAGTCGAACCATCAAAATTTACTGACAGATCTATCAGAACGACTATTGAACTGGTTGTGTGAACGCCATGTATAGGGAGTAAAACAATATTCATACTTTAATACTTTAAATTATATTCCTTCTTCATAAATCAAATCCCAGCCGATAATGTAAAAAAATATGAAAATAATTACTATAACATTTTGATCTTAAGGTGGAAGCTCACATCTGGCCCGCGAAATTCTAATTTTCTTACGTTTTTGGCAATTTGCAGGCCAGTGCTTGGTTGTATGTTTATGAAAATTTGATTTGCGACTGTAAGACGTATGAAGTTACCGAATTATAACCATCAAAGTTACTAACTACTAAAGAACGACGACTAAATTACTAAAGAATGACTTTTACATGCAAAAATCAATCTTGACATGAAAATGAACTTGGAGGGTTGTATTGATAATTTTGATGGTTATAATTCGGTAACTTCATACGTCTTACAGTCAAGCACTGGCCTGCAAATTGCCAAAAACGTAAGAAAATTAGAATTTCGCGGGCCAGATGTGAGCTTCCACCTTAAAACTCGAGAATTCTTGGTACGAGTTGTGGTCATTGTCTTTTCTCCGTAAACTAAACACCAACGTAATCACAAAATAGTTCGACTCACAAAGTTTAGCAAACCGATCCGGTCGGGATTATGCCTCAGCTCGGACCTCCGTGAATTATTAGTTTAATACCGTCCGGGCCGGACGGCCAGTCAGTAATTGGTCTATTAACACTTCGCCAAATTGCCGATCTCCGATTGTGGTTCCCAACTAGCAGCAACGACTGTTTGTAAGTTAGGGTGCTGGCAGAAGTAGAAAATAAATGCGAGAAAACTTTGTTTATTAAAGTTTTTGAGATAAAAGTGATTACTAAACTTTTTTTGAGTTTAGTTTGTCGTGAAAGTGTTAAGTTGTGTTATGTGGTGGGGGCAAACTAGTAGGAGACCTATTTACGATGAAGGATATGCAATACCAGTTTTATACAAAACTAGCTGAACCCGGCATGCCTTGCAATGCCCTTTTTCGTACCTACTACCTACCTACTACCTACCTACTACCTACCTACTACCTACCTACTACCTACCTACTACCTACCTACTACCTACCTACTACCTACCTACTACCTACCTACTACCTACCTACTACCTACCTACTACCTACCTACTACCTACCTACTACCTACCTACTACCTACCTACTACCTACCTACTACCTACCTACTACCTACCTACTACCTACCTACTACCTACCTACTACCTACCTACTACCTACCTACTACCTACCTACTACCTACCTACTACCTACCTACTACCTACCTACTACCTACCTACTACCTACCTACTACCTACCTACTACCTACCTACTACCTACCTACTACCTACCTACTACCTACCTACCACGCAAAATAAAGTTATGAACGCACGCCGAAATGTTAACCATTTGTCATTATTTCTGAACGCACGCATAAATATTTGAGGAAATACACTTTTCAACCTTTTTAATTGATTAAAAAAAAATACAGACTAAAGTTTTCACCCTTTTTAAATAGTTTACACAATAGTAGGTATAATGCAACTAGTGAATAAAGGACTGATTTAAAGCGAGGGCCGTAAATGAGTCACGAGCAAGTGAAGGATTCAACTGTTAGAATCCTGAACGACGCGATTCATGGCCCTCGATATAAATTCGTACTTTATTCAGGAGTTGCATACTATACTTTATACCATGACTACGAGAAAAGACATAATTTAAGCGAAAATAGAAATTTAATCAAGAAATAAGAATTGTTACATTAATTGAAATGGACATAAAAATTAGAGCAATGACTGAAATTAAGCGTAAAAATCTTATTATTATCATTAGGGTGGTCAACTTGTGAAACAATATTAATTTTTTTCTATAAAGGCAGGAAAGAACACAAAACAGTTTTTAATCTAATGCCAAACTCCTTGTCGCAAATATCGGCCAATCATATCTCGAGAATTTATTTGCACCAAAGAGTTTTGAATTTCGAATCTTAGCGCAAGGAGTTTGTGTAAGCATTGAAATAGAGACCGGATATATTTTTGTGTTCCAAATTCAAACACCAAAATAGTGAATAAAAACAAAACAGTATGGTATAAAATACATTTCTGAACGCATGCATAAATGTCAATCACAGTATTTGACAGGATGACAGGCAGGAGGAAAACAAATGTTTGACAGGTACAAAACAAAGGATCATAATCAAATGGAATATGATTCATTTTCATAATTATGTATTCGTCAAGTTTTCATTGTTTTTAAAATGTATTCTGCTATTCAGGGAGGAGATAAATGCAACGAAACAAAAACCATGAAAATTGATCCAGCATATCTCGAGTTATAAGTGTTGTAACAAACCCGTCTTTGTTTTGTATATATAGATAGATTGCTTTGCCATCCTAGAGTTAAAGCTCCTGAGACACAGAAAAAATATTGCCTTCTCCATATAAACTAAGGTAATAATCAAATCCCTGATGATTTGAAGAATAAAGATTACTATTTAAAATTTTCGAAACAGAAATGTAACACAAATAGCATTTTTTGCGTTTAAACTAAAATAGCGTTATCAAGCAATCTAATAATACCTACGTACGACACTGCTGAAAGTAGGTCAGGTTCCAAAAAACACCATAATTTTACCATTTCTCGAATTGTTAAATACCTACAATTCAACACCATTAAGTACCGTAAACAAAACAATTTGCATTAATATTTTATTGGCATAAAGTATTAGGTAATAAAAACCCTTGAACCATAAGCAATTAAAACAACACTTTTTCACTTGCGACCTACAACACCACTATAATTACTGTAACGCCACCCTAACATTTACAAATTATTCAGAATTCTAAAATTTAAGGCTTTTGCAAACATAAGACAAATCATAAATACAACTTTCTAAGTTCTTGGAACTCCCAAGAATGACTATTTCTTGAGGTTTAGATATTCAAAGGAAATGCTGACGTAGACAATTAGGTCTGTACAAAACACGCGTGGCGTTCAAAGTCAGATATAAATCATCAACAGCCTATTAATGTTCCCACTGCTGGGACACAGACCTCCTTTCTCTTTGAGAGGGAATGGGCTATAATCTACCACGCGGGCCCAGTGCGGATTGATAGATGTCACATGTCTTCGAATGTTTGGTTCTAAGCCATGCCGGTTTCCTCACGATGTTTTCCTTCACCGTTTTGAGAACAGCGGTGATGAAATAAATTACACAAAGTAATGTGCCTGCCTGGGTTCGAACCCACGACCTACTGTTCGTAAGTCGGGGCCTCCACCACTGGGCCACCGCTGCTCATATATATAAACTTGCAATTGTTTAATTAAAATTACTAAGTCTAATCTACAAAGTAGGTGTAACTGAACCGTTGTGGCGGACATCACTCACAATAGACTCAGGTGCAAATCACACCCTCTCTGTCATCACTACATTGTATAAAACAAAGCCCTCCGCCGCGTTTGCCTGTTCGCGATAAACAACACATTTTTCCATGTTTTCACCAATGGATAGAGTGGTTCTAGCGAAAGGCTTTAGTATATAATTTAACCGACATTCACGAGGGCAAAGCCACAGGCATCAGGTAGTAGATAGTTAAGTTTAACCCAGAGTTTTACTACAAGTATTATAAGGCGATTGTAATATAGGAAATTAGGAACGAATCCATAGATCCCAAAAGATCTAGTTGTCTAACTACGAAAAGCGCATGTTTCTAAAGTTTCCCAAAAAAAGCTGCGACGAAATCGCTTCAGAATCTCATTTGTACACACCCTAATATAAGGTTAAATAACTGTTACAAAGAAAAACACGAAACACCTTGTAATTTCATGTTAAGGAAAAAATTACACGCGGTAGTTTGAACGCTACAATTTATGGGCTAATTAGTCAATGTTCCAAGTCGACACACACATATGCAGCAGTCATATTTCTAGCGAGATTGCTAGAATTATTTTGTTTTTATTAGCTGACGATTTATGTACGATTTTTTGGGTTTGTTTTTTGTTTGGTTGTACCTATAGGAATCAGAGTATATTTTTAGTATTTTTTAAATTAATATTCCTAGTTTACCTGATCGAGCAGTGTTATTAGCGTTTTTCTAAGAAAATCTTAGTTACTTCTTAGAAGACTTCATCTTGGTTTTGTGGCATCAACTGGACGATTTCTGGGAATAGGCCCTTTGACATGGGACATTAACTTATCAATTATATCTGACCGAAAAAAAAGAAAGCGGATCCTTACATGGTTGGGAACAGGCTAGCCAGATATCCCTTCGAAATAGATAGGATTGTGACGTTTTACGTTTTCATTTAATTTTCATCCATATCCTTTTAAAAATATAATGAGTTTCCTTCAAATATTACAAGCTTTGCTATAATATACCACCTGTTATAGCGGGGTGTTAGTACACCCTTAAAATTAATGGCAAAAATGAGCTGCAATGAAGATAAGAAAACACGTTGTGTTCAGCTTAAGAGTTTTTTTAAATGACACTTGAAATATCTGAGACAAGATTCTTTTTCATTTGAAATATATGATAGTTTTTTACATTTTAAAATTACCTTCTACATATAGGAAGGTTCATATTGAATATTACAGAGATAGATTTATTGGTATTTAAATGAAAATTTAATGAAATTCACATAATGGTTCATTATTGCTTCCCGGCCCCGACTTGCAAACAGTAGGTTCGAACCCAGGCAGGCGCATTACTTTGTGTAATTTATCTTATAACCGCTGCTCTCAAAACGGTGAAGGAAAACATCGTGAGGAAACCGGCATGTCTTAGAACCAAAAAATTCGAAGACTTGTGACTCTCCTCCTCCTAACAAAAGCAAAGTTATGAATAGTTTTATTTATTATAAATAATGGTTATAATTTTCGAAGGATGGGATGAAGCTCTGAGGATATCTATCTGTCTATGTAGTAGTAATGTAGTACAGTCTTCATCATTTTCCTGCTCACATAATATATTTGTTGTCGACGAAACATAATTGTCTTACTGTAATTATTAGCTACAAAACCTTATTTGTTTCAACAGTATACTTATCTAGTAAAAATCCAACGAGGCACGAAGTTTACCTACATCGTTATAACTTTGACACAGGTGCAAGTTTAAAACTATAGTGTACATTTTACAACTTTGTATATTACCACAGACATAGAAATACTTACCTAGATATCATAATCCGTATGTTTTATTTTTGAGCAGCAATAATAATATGGTTGTTAACAAAAAAATATCTAAAAATATCTAATTAGTCCGTCATATAAATTACCAGAAAATATTGGACACTTATTTTTTCTTTTTTCACGTAAACAAACAATGAAGACGACACAGTGCTATTAAAACTCGTGTGTCGTCATACTTTAAGACATTAGTATGAAATGTTTTAGCGGTCGGTGACGTCACAACCCCTACTCAAATCTTTGACGCGTTTTATCTTCGGCAATTTTTATTGATTTGATAAAACAAAAAATACGTATCCAATATTTTTCAATAATCGGACTAATTAGAATCACATTTTTTAAAGTCAGCAATCATCCCTATCGTAGTGGCCCAGCATTGGCGGCCACGACTTACGATAAGAAAGTCGTGAGTCTTGAGTTTGAACTCAAGCAGGCGCATTACTTTGTGTAATTTACTTTATCACCACTGCTCTCAGAAACGGTAAAGAACTAAAAACTCGAAGACTTGTAACATCTACCAATCCGTACTGGGCCCGCGTGGTTGTTAAAATTCCATTCCCTTTCAACGAGAGAAGGCCTGTGTCCCAGAAGTGGAAAGATTCTTAGGCTGATGATGATGATGAAATTTTTATGACTACCGCAACTCTGATAACCGCATGATTTTCCTGCCTTTATAACAATTTATTTGGGGTAACTATAACCTACTATGACATCTTAAGCACTATTTATTTTAATGTCCAAACAAGTTACTATACAAAATATACGAGTACTACGTTTTTCTTCTTGAGTTGTAATGTTGTTGTTTTAAACAAATTAGCTTGCTGTGACAGTGGCCACGTAAAGCATAAAATTCTTAAGCCGGCCAAGCAGGTGCTCTTGCGCCATCCAGGTATATCTGTTTATGCTACGAATACCTTACTATCTTAGCCTGAGGCTATGTTGGGAACTCCATAAGTCTATCACGGGTGCGAAGTGTCTCGAATTCCTAACCGGGTTTACTTAGTAATACATTACTATACATAATATAAAAACTTAAAAATGAAATTAATATTTGAATTAGCTGCCTCGTATTGGTGTAGTGGTCACAATTGCGACTGCTAAGCATGAAACCCTAGGGTTGATTCACAGGTCAGGTGAATTGTTATTGTTGTTAGCAGCGACGGAGTCTAGATTTGTACCGATTTGATGAATAGACTCGCCTCGTTTAACTTAATAAAATGTAATTTAACTATTCCGCTTCCACTAAAAATGATCAAATGCATTAAGCGTTAAATTACATTACCGTTTATCTTAGATTTAAAGCATTATTTTGTATAGATCATCTTTAAATGATTGGCAAAAATAGAACGATGTTTTAAAGTCGATTAGCATTTCATGTTCTAACAGCATAGTATTAAGAAAAGAAAACATATTTATCAGCACATGCCACAAGTGCACACAACAATAATAAAAAGACATAAAAAATTAACAGAATAAAAATTGTGTGCATCTCACGGCTGCGCCAAATAGGACCAGTTCAGCGAACGGACGAGCAGCTAGTGCCCGACTGGTTTTCATCGGGTATCATTTAAGCTATCACCAATTTAATTAGTTTTGTGTTTCTTAAATAATAGGGTTTGTCCTCAAAATAGTAGATCTGTCACCAAAATGTAGTCACCAAACAATGCAAAATCAGTTCCACAATAAATCACCTAAAATCATGGAGATATAGGCTCTAGTAGCAAATAAATGTTTTTGTATGTATTATAATAGTTTTGTCCTAATAAGTATATAAGCAAACTAATTTAAAGGTATCATAATAATATATTATGTCACCAGAAATTTTCATTAAGTTTCAAAAAAACTTAACTTTCCGTCAGCAGGTCGAAGGAGCCCCGCTGCACGGGGCTCCTATTTCTGTCTGCAGGGATTAAAGGAACCTAACTAACCGAACCTCGGGGTGACCTTGACGTCGACCCTCTAGGGTTAGGGTTTCTGTCAGCATTATTTGGTGACAGATCTACCATTCTGAGCACAGAGCTATTATTTAAGTAACAAAACTGTTATTATAAGAACGAAGTTTATATTCATGTAATGCAATATAATTTTATTGGTTATCCATCTCTTATTTTACACATATATTAACATTAATTTGATAATTCATACCTGGGAACAATTTTTGTTTATCTGAGAACGAAAATATTTCGTGGCGATAGATCTATTTATTAGGTGATACAACTTGATGACAAATATAAATTTTGGTGATAGAAAATATAGTTCCCGTTTTCAACTGGCCCTGAGATGGTGAAGTAACGAATTACAGTTTAGTCCTTTGTGTGTTTATAAATATGTATGTGTATGAGTAAATACTTACATATGTAAAATAGGTGTATAGTAATACAAATAAGAATACTTAGTAATTAAAATAAAATTTTAAAAAAATATATACATATTAAAGAAAAGAAATGATGAAAATTGCATGACAGAACCAACCAAAAAATTATGGTATCTAAATAAATGAAACGGTTGGATTGAAACATAAACCTGTTTTGCACGCTTCTAACTTCTAAACTTTCTTCTAATAAACAAATTCCCATTCATTTTCGGCTTTGATTCTATTCCCAGAAATCATAATAAACAACAATAAAACAACGCTTAAAAACAAAACATCAAAAGCCCAATAGAAGCAAACAAAACAGAATACAAAAGAATTCCAACAATTAACTCCCAAATTAAATTCAAATAATCAAACAAACATTAGATTAACCGGCCTCAAAAAGCACAAATTAACAACATAACTTACAAAACAAAAATATAATTGAAAAACAGTCGCTTTTCATAAATTGAATTAGCTAAACAAATTGGTGCAACTATAGTCCATTTGAAACTGCGGGAACTATTTTATTACCCGCACGTAAAATGAGAGCTGTATTTATCAAGAGGACGATTTAATTTGTGTGCTGGTAGTTAATTTTTAGAATGTACATAAATATGCACTGTTTGTTCAGGTTTTGATTTTGTTACGGTAGGTTCACATTACGCCAGGGATTGTGCACTCGTGGAAGGCGCACTAGTCCCCATAATTCGCGGTACAATTAAGTGTAGGAAGGGAACACCGAGGCAGTTTTAGTCAGTTAGAGTCTGACGGACTCCATGGCTTGCCCCAGGGTGGAATCCATTACGATTTTCCAAACTGGAACTTAAAAAATAGATGTTGCGTGAAGGATTGCCGTTATGCAAACATTTCCACGCAATGGGTGCCGGAGGAACAGCTAATGAAAAAAGGAAGACAGAAAATTAACTGATGGCCATTACTGGAATTTTCTTAACCATAATTAAAGAGAAACGTGACAAGGATGAAAAAACTAAGGGTTCTAAAAGCGCTTCTTATTTCTACAATGAATACCAACCTATTGAGATTCTTAAGCTTTTCCGTAGGTAATTTATAATTATCAGTCGTATACAGTTTGATTTGTCGTAGAAGACCACACTTACTCCAATTATTTGATTCATGTTCTGTAATGAAGGAGCTCGTGGCTAAATTATAACAGCCACTCGGGTCAATCCTCAGGTTAAACCGCGCTTGCCTAGGTGGGACCGTGGATGGGTGACCACCCATTACATACCAAGTTTTATACGTCCCTCAGAAAGCAAATCAAGCCGTTGATCCCGTATGTCATTTGAAGATCTTGGACAATTATTACAGTAGTTAAGGCGTATCGAAGGATCTAGGTGGATCGATGACCTGGTGAAGGTTGCGGGGATCTGCTGGATGCAAGACGCACGAGACTGGTCAATGTGAAAATCGACCAATCAACTGCTGAAGGTTGTTAGTGAGGATTGGAACAGTCTGGTCCGCAGGTATTGGCTAGAAGTTCACCGGCGTGTCAACCGAAGGTGATGACTTTGTTTATTGATGATTCTAATGTAATGTAATACTGTAATGTAATTTTGTGTTGTTTTTTTTATTTTTTTATTTTTGTGTAATTTGGGATTGTATGCCTGTGTAAATAAAAAAAATATATTATTATTAATCTGGAGACACTTAGGGGAGGCTTATGTCCAGCAGTGGACGTCTTGTGGCTAAATGATGATGATGATGATGAAAGCGCATCGTATTACCCAGTGCTAGGGTTGTGGAAGTCAGTCGAATCGGCAGTAACTACAGCTAAAATACTGGTATTCAGCTGCATCAGGTTAGACTGGCAGGCGACATCAATATATTTGAGAAAACGCTAGGCAGATTATGATGATATTCTTGCACCTTTTGTCGACGTTGTATAAGTACCCATGTAGGCCTATGTAAAATAAAAATATTTAGATTTTTTGATTCTGTACTAGTTTGTTTCAAACTGACTAGTTACATACCTTATTAAAGTACAACCAAAAGGAGGGTTATGTGCTTTTTTTATTATAATTATGTACTTATTAGTAGTCTCATGTTCAGCATCGAATTTATTCACGAGCTTATTGCTTGACTTTATCGAAAGTTCATAAAAATTCCGAAAAAAAAACTTTTTACAAAAATTTTCGTACACTGGCGGCCAATTGATTATGACACATTTCCGATACGCAGCTATGATATAATCGCGTTCTGATGTACCTGAATACGAGGCATATATGTGGGTTTACTGTTCAAAGCTTAGTTCTGGGCCAACTCTGTCGGTATATTTATGTGTTTATTTTTTCTTTTCAACAATGAGTACCTACGCTATTACATAGGGTGTAAAAGTACCCTTAACGCAAACGAAGGGCACTTGTTTTCCCCACCACTGCGAACATTTTTTTTGTTCTAGACCATACCTGGGAACCCCCTAATTACGGAGATATCGGGGGTCAAAGTTCCAAATTTTTCACAGCTGTTTTTGTAAATACTAGTTCTTCAGGTTATAACTTTACTTAAATTACCTTCATGACCCGTTTACCATTCAAAACATCCATTAGCACAATGTTTTCAGAGTGCTACATTGAGTTTTACCGTAAAATGTGATTTTTGACCCCAAAAAAAAGTCCCAGTAAGTAAAAAGTTTCCCAGCAAAAAGTTTTGCGTAGGGGTACTTAGTTTGATGTACAGAATGCTTGGTTTACGTGTGTGTGAAGCGTTAATTTACACCCTGTATACAGAAGAAAACATTTCAAATTTAACTACATTGCTTTTGACACATTAAGAAAAACTCTTAGCACAACACAAGACTGGCCAATCAATCTATGACGTTGACGTTGATCGGTTTTTGTTTTTATTATAATAATCTAACAGTAGCAGTACAACCAGTTTTCACAATTACCTATCTCTTTTTTTTGCGTATTATCTACAGTAAAAAAAAAAACATTTACTCCTACGTTTTTATCCAAACGAAAGGCTAAAACCATAACTTTTCCTTTTTCGCCGTCCAAAAAAGCGAAATATCGTTATCGAATAAATGGCACGGACGTTGATTACGGCTCACGGGCTCAGTACACTGGCGGCCAATTGCTGATCACATATCGGACACAACTCCGAAACAAAATGGCAGCCAGATTATCTGCTGCGGCAAAAATATCAACTTCATTTTTGCTTTATGAATATTGGAGGAATAAAAGGGTGTTATTTGTTCTAAAAATTGTATTGTGGATGCTGAATGTTTTTTAAATGGATTTAATACTTGTAAGTCAATAAGTGTGGTTAAACGAAGGTTGTGTTGGTCAAACAGAAATGTTTGGTCACGAGTGCTTAAAACTGATGTGTTTCCACGACTTTATATTGTACAGGTTTACTTTGAAAACCGTTATCACTTAGCTTCGTCTTTTTGACTTTAAAAAATGTAGATGTTAAAGCTTGCTAAAACCGACATTCGTAATAATATTTTTTTTTAAACGTTGCCCCACACAAGGAATTTCTCCTGTATCGTAGGTGCGTCCACAAACATTTAAACTCACATACACAAATACCCAGACCCGGAACAACTATCTGTAGGTCATACAAATATTTGTACCGTGCGAGGATCGAACCCGCGACACGCAGAGCGTCAGTACATTGCTTGAGCCACTGCGCCAACCGTGCCGTCATTAATGAATGTACTTATATCTAATTAGAAGATTAATACAGTCCCAAAAGAAAATATTAGTAACTGGTTTTTAGGGTCTCCTATATCTGGCTCATCACTTGTTTAGCTGTTGTTTATTTACAGCTAAAAGATTTGAAGCCAAACATTCTCGAAATATCAATTTTCCGTCAGTTTAATAATACTTTTGGTTGTGGTCACAGTAAATCTAAACGAGATAAGAAACAAAAATAAGCACTATAAAACCTTCACTAGTGTATTATGTCACACCTCTAATCACTGTAATTAAACAAAGGTGTACTGTGACCTACTGATGGCCTAGAGATCACAGCATACTGTATAGATGAAAGCAACCACACAAATATTCTACTGCAGAATATTACGAACTTGGCCACAGGCTTTCTTATTTTTTACGGTATGGCAATCTAGGTAATAATACGTATATGCAATACCTATTAAGTTTGATTTTTAATGTAAGTACTATTAAATTTAAACTGAAGGTCGGCAGGTGGTTTGGGTGACCATCTGCGTCATCATCATCATCAACAGCCTAATAATAGTATAATTGCTATTGACTTGTCATCGAGAATCAGGATTCGATATGTAATAGCTCACTAACTTATTCGTTTTACCCGCAACATTGTAAAAATAGTGTCTACTAGTTAGCTTATTTATATACTAGTACATAATTAGTAAGTACCACAAGTCACCGGCCAAGCCTATTAAAATTAATCGGAAAAAACTGAGATTGAATTTACAACAAACGAAACATCAACATTCCGCAGGATCACCGGCCGTTTTTTTTCATACTGGACACTTTCCAGACAACGCGTAGTTTCGGTAATTTGTAGGGATACGATATATTGACGTCGACGGGCGATACCATCAAATCTGATGAATCTGTTGCTATCAATTATAGCTATCATCGCTGGAGATTGTTGCTTCCATGGCAATGATGGATGGACTTTGTGGGTAATGAATTGAGCAGCGCGGTTATTAGTCACTATTGGAACATTAATGTTTTGTGTTGTGATATTTTCCTGATATTTATTTATCTTACTAGCTCTATTGAATACGCGGATAATTTTTCCCTTCAGCCATGTACGGAAAAATTGGCCTAGAAAAGAATGGCTAGCCAATCATTATTATGTATCAAATCAAATTCAGCTAAAATCTTTCATTTTCTGTTTTTGGCCTAAATGATTGATGATGATGTATCTCTGCTTGTATTTCTCTGACAAGACAATGATTGTATTTGTTAAAAAATCTTTCTTACTAAATATTAAAAACAAAGTTACTGCCAGTAAAACGTATTCAAATATTGCGTAAACCTATTCCCTAAATATTTTTGACTCAAGCAATGACAGTCACACTACAGTCATATTTTTCCCACAACACAAAATAACGTGAGTCGTTGCACAAAACGTACCTACCAACAGAAATCTGGCTTTTCGATAGTGGAAAAATGTCCAATGCAGTGCGAAAACAGAAAAAAAAATCGGGAGAACAAAATAAAAAAAATACTTCTCTCCGGCCAGTGATTTACAGCGCTTTGATTGTCGACGAAAACTCGAATAAATATTTATGGTGGGCTGTTACGCGTGACACCGAGTGTAATATGACATCACATCGCATAAATCTGCTCCAGTTTGCTTTTTGTTATTTTTTTATTAAGTTTTGAGCTGTGATTGGTGAAAATTGGTTCAAATTGAGAATTTATTAGTGCGATTCACTTGATTTTTTTTTCTTTACGATGTAAACTCTATCTGGGGAGTAATAATCCCTTTTCATAGGGGCGTAACTGTCCCTTATCGCCTCGTAGTCCTCAGTCCTATTTTCAACGATTTCTCGGCTATTTACACTGTCGATAGCAATAGCTCAATAGTTACGACGTCGGATTGGCAGGTTGATTGAGAGGCCGCATGTTCGTGCCCCATACGTTGTACACAATTGATGTGACTACCCAGCTTAAGCGCTTAACTTATTCAAAGGGATAATACTGAAATGAAAATCGTATCTTTTAATAAGAAACTAGGTTTATTTTTATATAAAATTTTCAGTCGCAACTGAGACGACTACATGTAAAATACTAGTATTTAGAAGCATACGGATAGACTGAAAGCTTACCTCAATTTAGTAGGTAAAAGATTAGGCAGATGATGAAAAGTATGTCATTTTAATTAAAATATAATTACAGCAACATTTCCCTCTCAATGCCACGTCTAGTTAGGGTTTGCTTCAAATAGTTTAAGTTTGTAACAGGAGACAGATTCACAAGCCACTCTGTAGGAACGCGTTACCTCATATACTCGTAACTCTCACGGCTTTCCGGTAACAAGCCAGAACTTCTTGTTTGTTATGTTTTCATGGAATACCTTTAACTGGGTGATGTTGAATGTTTAGACAAATGGAGAAAACTTGTGATAAATGACAGTTGTTTAACTTTGTTTATGCGTAATCTGCCAATTCCCGCCGCCGGCCGGCACAGGTATTCTCTCTGAGGGTAGGAGTGGGCTGTAATGTACAACGCTGGCCCAGTGTGGAATGTGAATGTGGAAGTCACATGTCTTCGAATATTTGATTCTCACGAAGTTTTCGTTCACCGTTTTGAGACCAAAAAAGACAGATTTTTTTAACCTTATCCGGCTCACTTCTGATAAAGGAATACAAATCCCACAAAAAAAAAGAAAACAATGTTTTTTTTTAAATTCAATCCCATGACAAATGTTATTTATTTGACATTTCAAATATTAAAGAATGGGAAAAAGATGAACCATTCAATATGATAACGGCCCAGCAGAGATGGTGGGACGATCATGATTTATGAGTGGTACCTTGAGCAGATGAGATATTGAATATTATTGATTGAGGTTTTTTTTTGTAGAAGATTTTAAACAGCTATTGTTTTAAAACTAACCCCTAAAATAAAAACATTATTAGTTTAAACGTTATTTGTTTGATGTCCAAACTGTTTTTCATGAATGTTTACATAACAATTATGTTTTTGTTTTCATAGTCATTAGATATATTCAAAATATAATTTAATCGTAGTGCATCCATAAAAACTTTAAAAAAATATCTAGAGTAAAAAGAATAACTCCGTCGTTGAATATAAAAACGAGTATAATATTTAATAAAAGACACTACTATCATTCTCTTTAAAATGAAATTTGAATGTGAAATGTCTTAATAACATTGAAACTATGCGAAAAAACTTCAAACAAATTGCGAGTCTATAAAAATATGCAAACGAAGATATTCAAGTTGAGACTTTAAGCTGCTGAACTAGGTCTGTTACTAGCCAGTCACGTATTCAGTATACTTTTAGATAAGTTTTACCACCAGGGTCAATTAAAATACTTAACTAGTGAAGTTTCAAAAGCTTAAGTAAAGTATTCATACCTGTTCTGATTAAAATGACAAACAAATCTCATAATTTCACGTAATTAAATACTGCCGACAAAACTAACGCAGACAGTGTACACACATAGATATAAAGTCACGCCCTTGACCCATGGGGGTAGGCAAAAATCACAGAATGCCACCTGCTACGGTCCTAACAAACTCCTTTTTCTAATCCACATTCATTCATCTGGTCAAACACGCACGCCGGTTATGAGTACTTACCTACGCACCTGTGCTTTTTGAGGAAGTCACACCAGCTTTGTTTTTCTAGGGCATTCGCACCAAGCGTTGCCACTCACACGACATCAGCTCGCAGACAGTATAGTTACTGATTAATATCCTTTACATGTTTTAAAAGTATTAATAAAAAAAGTAGTTAAAAAACTAAAAAAAACCGACTGAAAAAACTGAAAAGCAACAAAACAAGCACATTTTAAATTAAACAAAACTTGGAAGCAGGCGGGGTTCATTCTATTTTTATTTCATTATTTAAATTCAAATGAACCCATGTTTTATAGTTTTTTAAATATTTTTTTTTATTTCCAACTTTTTAGTTCTTTTGTGTTTGTTCTTTCGTTGGTCGCGTAAAAATCGTCGCAGATGATTTAACTTTTTTGTTTGTTAATATGATTTGTGACTTCGAATTTATTTTAAACATATAAGTGTCATATATTTTTGTAATCTCCTTTTAAAACCCTTCATTTTGATAACCTACTCAATGGTAATGGATTTTTTATATTTTTTGAAATACGCTATATGGCCCCCAAAATCCGCAAATTTCTTTTTTTTAATTTTAATGTAGCCAGTGACACTCGCGCCATCAAGAGGAATCTAACGACGTATATTTTATTCAAATCCCTTCATCCGTTTAGGAATTATGAGGGAACTAAGAAACGGACATACATACATACATTCATACTTACATACATACATACACGCCAAACACATAACCCTCCTTTTGGGCCTCGCCGCAGTCGGGTAAAAAGTAAAGTAAAACTTATTTTTAGTAGTATTCCTCAGTGAAACCACATCGATTCTACAGGCCCTTTGAACAGATTAATTGTAAAAAACAACTTTCATTCCATCTAAATCCAACTGATGCTTAAAGAAACCACTCTAAAAAGCGTTCAATTATAATAAATAATTGAGAAACTCAATCCTTTTTGCTCGACGTAATCAGGTAAAAAAGCCATTTACTCCCTTTGATAAGATAAATGATATAAAGAGACTATTTAAATTCACTAAAAGCTCTAACAATGTAGTAACTAATGCACTCAAAGCTCAAGCTTTGAAGTCTTCAAATACAGCATGTGTCAGAAAACTGTGGTCATATTATGCGTCATATTATTAAACGGCGACACATTATGCTATACTTTCCCCGGATGACATGGCCATGGTTTGTGTTGATTTCCCCTACAATGAGAGATTCGTATAACTCGTTTTGCCTAGAGTGTTTGGTCGCCGAGTGTACATACCGACCATCAAATTGAACAACATTATCCATGGGACCAACACAAAAAATGTGGTATTTCATAAATTAGGATTGAGTGGGTATTGGAAAACCAATGACTACTGTCACCAGATGTAACCAGATCCAGCTGAATACCAATGTATTCGATTCTGGTTAGAATGGAAGCGAAACAACTGAGCTGAGCTAGCTAATAACTGAGTTTTACCAAGGAGGAGGAGGGAGGTGAAATAGGCAGTCGTGCATGTAAAGTCAATACTTAACATGCACGACTGCCTATTTCACCTCCACAGCTCAGTTATTACTGGGTAAGACGATAACCCTTGGTAAAACTGGGTGTCAGACTCTCGGGCCACTGTCTACCTGTTAAGACTGCTAAAGGTCTACAAATAAACGCAAACGGTTTACGTTTTTTTCTGATGCAAGGAGTAAAATCAGGTAAAGTGGTTGTTCAATTGATGATCTATGTTAAATAATTGATAACACTTTACGGATACAGCTGTATAATGCGTTCTGAAACATTAAAGAGTTCGGATGACTTGGTACTGCGATATTAAGGTATAAAGTAAAAGCCATTTCAAAAGCACTTTCTTAATTATAAGGTACCATGTGTAGTGAATAAGAATTTGAACAATATTTTCTTTTAACTGATCATTGCACGAAGAATTGATTTCAAACTGTAATAATATAACATTAAATTAAATATAGCTTGATTAGTTACAGACGTAACTCGTTAGAATAAAAAGGCGAAATCAGATCTTTCTTCAGATTTGATTTTTTCAATCAAAATCAAAATCAAAAGTCATTTATTCAAATTAGGCTGATAATCAGCACTTTTCGAACGTCAAAATTTACTTTACTCTACTTATTTACAAGAGACAGTCCCCCAAAACGCCCACCCTTCGGTACTTCCTAGTGTTTAGCTGGAAAGAAGAAGTGACGGAACAAACTCCCCAGCAACACATTCTGTCTGTTATGTTGGTTAGAAGAACCAGACTCGATACAATAGTAAGGTGTAAGTTCATTTTAGAGTTACTACAGACACAAATCAATAATAAAAAATTATATAATTATAAACAATGTAAAAATAAAAAAGTACATAACATATCAATTAACAAATTTTTGTAATGTAGGTAAGGCACAAATGTTGATATCAGTGCTGTAACTATTCATACCAAAGGGCGTCTGGATGATTAAAAACCACTGTAAAAGAGAGTAATTCTTTCCTTCTTTTCTTTTTTTTAAAAAACGTTGTCCCCACACTAGGAATTTCTCCTGTATCGTAGGGGCGTTCACAAACATACAATAAATGGAAGAGAAAAAATAAATAATAAAATTGAGAATAGTTAGAGACATCCACAACTTTGTACCGGCTAAGAGTTACCAGGGAAGCCGCATGCGCAGAAGCTAAAGCCAAACTTTTTTATCTTCGACGTGGTCCTTGATTTTTTAATATGCTTTTTGAATAAGGGCACGTTTAATGTAGTTTTTAAACTTTCCATCGGTCAGTTCTATAAATGACTTAGGCAACTTGTTATAAAAGCGTATACTGTTTATAAGAAAAGATTTGCTAGTTTTCGTTAATCTGAATTTGGGTATTACTATTTCGTGTTTACTGCGAGTATTTAAATTATGAAAATCGCTTCTAGTTTTGAAAAGCCCTCGGTTTTTGCGGACATACAATTCTGTCGGAGCTTGACCTTGCCCTTAACCTTTAAGCAACTTATAATGCAGAATACGCCAATAACACTTGATAACCACATCAATTTATTCCATCCCCAAATTTTCTACTATACGACTCATCCCGCATATCAAATCAGACAACCTACTTTGTCAATATTCTTTTCAAACGTTTTCAAATCCAATCCAATTTATGTGGTGTTGTCCCAGCATGTCTTCTACTACATAATACTTTAATATGTGTCGTCATAACATAACGTCCATTTTTCTAGTCATAATTATCAGTTTTCACAAAGTCCATCCATCGTTTCTTTGGTCCATTTTTGTTTTACTCAGGTACTAAAGCTAGAATACACAATATGCTACCAGAGCAAAGCACGCTTAATTGTAGTATGCTCATTTCTAGCATGCTTTCCGAGTGTGCAATTGTTCTAAAACACGCACAGACCGAGAAAGCAAACTTATTACGAACATACTTTTTCTTAGCACGTCTGACTGAAATTCACTTCCATTTTTTTTTAATGAACACAGACAGAAAACTTAAAAAGGTACAAAAACAAACAAAATAGTAAAACCAAAGAGTAACAAAATCAGAGGTTTTATGCTTTGTCAACACACCGTGTGCTAGTTAGCACAAAAAATAGACCGGTTTGGGATTAAGTATCGTGCTTTTTTTTTAATTTGGGACTAGCCCGCTACACTATTTCCAAACCACTGTAACTCCTGAAAGCCAGAATCAACAGTGGCGACCACAATAAAAGCCCCGAGACAATGAAGCTCGACAAAGTCCCAGAGAAACGATTAACTGTCTTGGATTCCGCAACGAAATTAATTAGAAAAGAATAGCGGAGAAGTAGGAAAAACATAATTTCCACTTCCCTCCATATCAGCAGGAGACAGAACAGAACAGAGTATAAAGTGTGTAAAGTAGCGTGCTTATTCACAAACGTGCTTACACCTGCTACTTGTTAGCTATAAAGTGACAGCTGCTTAAAACTAGCATGCTTTTGTGCTACTACGTAGCATGTGTATTCCAGCCTTAATGAAGTTGCTATCCAAACAGAACAAAACACAATCGATCCGACAAAAAAATTCGAGAATTCATTTCCACATTTTTAGTAACACTTCGTAATCTGTTCCCATTTCTTCTCCCGACACGTTCGCTAGTTACGGCCTTTTATCTCCCCATAAGATTCATAACTCATGCTAGTGCCTTCCGTTCTAAGGATTAAGGTCTATCTTGAGGTTAAATATAGGTCTATTTTGTCAGGTGAGATGTTCTTTATCGAGATCGAGAGATATGTGAGATTATATTTTGAAGAAGGGTGTTCTGCGAAGTGTATTTCAGCGTTTACGTATATAGAGATTTATGTGTATTGCGACTGGTTGGGTTTGTTATGGAGTATTAAGTGTTCAACTTCGGAATATGGACGTGATAAAAAGCACGTTAAGCCGTAGATCCCGGCTGTCATTTATAGATCTCTGATAGTCGTTTCGGGTAGTCAAAAGTCCGAGATTCTGGCAACCAGTCTTACTAAGGTGTATCACGTTAGCCAGTTGTTGTCTTGTACAGGTCAGAAAGGCAGTCGCTCTATGTAAAATACTCGTATATAGCCGCATCCGGATAGATCGGAAAACGATGGGGGGGGTTTGGAAATCATCAAATAACCCCTCCCGCGCTTGGGCAGAGCGAAAGGGAGTGTCAGACTTCTACTGACTAAATACCACCCATGTTTCTTCTTAGCCCTATATGCCAACGCCGCGGTATCTCTTACAATATCCCGCAGCCCCGACGAGCGTCGGCCCTTGCTTCCATGTTGCTGACATCTCTGTGAGGCGCGCGTGGAACACGAACGCGCCGTCGACACGGCCTGTCGGACGGACGGACGGCGAGCTAGCCCATCACTCACGTCCACAGGCCCGCGTCTACGGTGACCGGAAGCTGTCACGTGGCCCCCGACGCCCGATCGGAAACCGACCTTAACATAGTTTGGGAAAGGCTAGGTGGATATGATGATTAAATGAAGTTTCATGTAAAGAAATATTCAATATTAAACTAAAATTCAAAGTAGTTATTTCTGGCAGGCACAGGTTACAGGCAGTTTTTAATGTCAGAACAACAAATAAATCGAAGCTACAGTCACAGTCATAATTATTATAATACATTAAAAATATCACCATCAAAATTCACCCTCGACAGACGAGTGGATTAGCTTGTGGAAGTACTGTAGGTGCCCATTCCATACTGTAGTTGCGTGGATCTCTCTGGAGAAGAATGGACGAGAAACTCCAGGAACACTCTTATTATGTGAGAACGATATAGAAAGACAAAACTTTATTTATTTAAATAATACACTGAAAATAATTAATTGACTCTCCCACTGATATTTCGTTACTTTAATTTTTTATTGTGTATAAATAAACGTCACCCATAATACAGAGTGGAATTATAAGTACTAATAGCCAATAATATTAATTGACAGCACGCAAAGAAAAAAATAACCTGAAAACCAATTCAAAAGTATTCGGTGTTTTTTTTTTTCAAACTGTAGGATAGTGAATTATGGACTGCTTTTCCTCCATGAATTCGGAAAATGTTTTGAATTTAGCTCAGCGATTTTCAGTCACAGAGACCGAAATGATTTATGACTCAGGTAGACATTCAACCACGGTCGCTAAAGCGGATACAAAAGATGAGAAAATAAAAAGGAACTTTCTAAAGCGTCTTTTTCATTCCACAATACAGTGTTGCATAACATAGATGATTCGTTTACTTGAAAATTATGACATTTTAAAGAACACACCCAAAGAATAAAAAGGAAATCGTAAGGTAAACTCATGTCTTTTACTCATGGGGGTAAGCAGGAACCACAGATCGCCACCAGTTATGTACCCTGTGTGCCCCTGCCCTTTCATATATCAGATCATACCAGCACGCGTGGTACTAGGTACCTTTCTAAAAATAACCTCACCAACAAGGTCAGTGTATGTCTTTCTGGAGCAATGGTGGCCCATTGATTGCGGCCCCGACATACAAACAGTATGTCGTGGGATTCAGGCAGGCGCATTACTTTATGTAATTTATTTTATCACCACTGCTCTCAAAACGGTGAACGAAAACATCGAAAGGATACCATGTCTTAGAACCAAAAAATCGATGACAAACAAAAAAAAAAAAAAAAACACAACCCAAACTTGGCTGCGTCCAGATCGTGCTGAGAGATGGCACGAGTCCCTTCAGTAGGAACATTACAGACTGATGATGATGGTGTCGTCCTAGGACATCTTCTTCCGGGGTTGCCAATCAACTCAGCTGCTGCTTTTGTTAAAAATAGGTTTAATCAAAACATTATTTTTGATAAAAACATTTAATATCACAAGTGAGATTGATCAAAACCTATTAACACGCAGCCTTAATTTTTGATTCAGTGAGGTGACCATATTAACTCTGTGAAAATTAAAACAGTGGAATAACGATATTTTCACAAATGTAATTGGAAAACTGGGTATATTTTAAATTGTAATTCCTTTGAATGCATTTCAAAACACATATTCAGTTAATTTGTCTATATTTAAAAATAATTAATGAACTGTAGTGGTAATCGTGGTTTTTGAATTAACTCATTTGTATTCTATAATTATGTTGTATTAATGAATTAATTACTGTAACATTCGTGATTTGCACTAACGAAGGCCAATTAAAAAATGACGTTTTTATATATTTGCCAAAACAAAAAAATACTGATGTCGTCTATACGACTGTCAAGCCTAATTAGTAAGTAAGCTAACTGAGCTGCCTACATCTGTCATATGCCAGAGAACCTTTAGGCTAAAGTTAACACATAGGGAGTCTCAAAGTGCAGCAAACAGCAACAAGGTGAGCCCAGGAGGTGATGGCGGGACGATCTGGGGGTCCAAAATGGCCACTTTAGCAGATCATAATATGAATAGGGACGTTTACTGACATAAAAAAATATGATTCTAATTAGTCAGTCTGTTAGATTATCGAAAAATATTGGATTCGTATTTTTTGTTTAATCAAATCAATAAAAAATTACGAAGATAAAACGTGTCAAAGGTTTGACGGTTTGGTTGTGACGTCACTCACCGGTAAAGAATAACATACTAATGTTTTGGAAAATAACGTCACACGAGTTTTCAAAGCACTGTATCGTCTTCTTTGTTTGTTTACGTGAAAAAAGAAAAAATACGTGTCCAATATTTTTTGTAAAATCTATCTGACGGACTTATTAGATTTTTTTGTTAACTATCCTATTGTGTTAAAAATAAATCGTAAAATGGTCACAGACGCAGTTACCAATATGAAAGGTCCATTTTACGCTTATTGACGCAATTCATATTATGATCTGCTAAAGTGGCCATTTTAGACCTCTCTGGAGTCTTTTCATAAAGATTGGCCACATCAGATGTGGATACGATTAAATTAAAAGAGTGAAGGGAGGCACCAGGTTTACCTTGTTAATCTAAAGGTCTACAGCGTTATTGCTGAGCATTTTGGTCCTTTTTAGTAAAACCCGGTGTCGGAATACCATGTGCCGTGTCTTGATGGTAATAGAGACGCCCCTTTTTACATGGGGCCTAAACGCCGCATAACAATATCCTGACAAAAAGAACTTGTATAATAGGTCCATCTCTGCCTTATTCTACAGGTTTACTGTCGTGATGTTAAGAAATGTAATAAATACCTTTCTGTCTTTGTCCCCTTTTACTCTTATTCATGGCATTTAAAGATTGTTTGCTTAATTGCAATTAATTTGGAAAGCAATTAACAAATCGTTATGTCTTTTATCGACCATTAGGGCTGAAAATTTCTATAAGAAAAGCCATTAATGGTGTTTAAACTCAAACAAAATGTTTATTTAAAGATCTCTTAAAGTTTTTAAAAGGTTTTGGATGATGAAATATGTAAATATAAAAACGCATAATACCTATAAGTGTTGAAAACTGAAGGGAACATGACAAATGTTTTTTTGCATGCTTAGACAAAAATCTGGACGATGCCTCTTTATAAAAGTTTCTCGGGATTCAATTATTTCTTTTAATATTCCATAGTTTTCTACAGTATTCGCTTCGTGTCTAATGAGACTTCTTTTGGTCAAAATTGTGAACTTCCATTCAGACTTACATCCCCTCTGACGTGAAAATTCAAAACATTGTATCTCAGAAGTACCTATTTCGTGAAAAGGGCTTTTTAAACTTTTGCGGTTTTAGGTACGCTTTGAAAATGATTGTTTTTAGGTGCTTTTAGGTATCTATATACTATGAAATGAAAAGGTAAAAATATAAGGATATGTAACTACCTCGAAAAAATTATTAATGAGAGCTAAAAAACTTTTAATTTTAATATTATTTTTAACTTCGTCAGTTTGCATTGTATGTCAGTGATTGAATGACTGTATTTTTTTAATAAGTGGCGACTTAAGTCAGTTATTTTTAGTTTGCAATTTAAACTTTGGGTTGCAAAGTTAATCTACGATACTTTCAAATACAGTCTACATTTGGTCTGTAACATCAATACCTGCAATCGTATCGGAAAATGCACTGTACGGTCTGAAATCGAATTTTCTCAACAAAGTTTGGATTTCGTAACCATTTTCATTCACATTTGTAGAAACAGATTCACTATTCATGTGAAAATCATACATTTTGTTATTTATCAGTTTCCTGTTTGTTTTGCAATTTCCAAAACAAAAAAATGTTTGTGTTTCGGTAATCGAATGAATCAAAAAACAAAACTAAGGATTGACTTGCTAATTTTATTCGTGGAATCAAAAATGTATATCGTATTATTAAGTTTATTCATTTACAAGTTTTACCAGCATAAAATATTTCAGTAACAAATAAGATCTGGTAACAATCCGACAGCAATGAAGAAAAAAAAAATAAAGAAAATGATTAAAGCTTTAAACAACATACCATCCCCGAAGGATTAAGCAAAGGTGTACCCATTATAGTATGTACACATAAAGGGTGTAAAACTACCCTTAACGCAAACGAAGGGCATTTGTTCTCCCCACCACTGCAATTTTTGTTGTATACTATACCTGGGAACCCCCTAGTTACGGAGATATTGGGGGTCAAAGTTCCAAATTTTGCACAGCTGTTATTGTAAATACTAGTTTTTCAGGTTATAACTTTACTTAAATGACCTCTATGACCCTTTTACTATTCAAAGCATCCACTAACACAATGTTTTAAGAGTGCTTCATTGAGTTTTACCGTAAAATGTGATTTTAATCCCCAAAAAAAAAGTCGTCTCCCACCATAAAATTTTGCGTAGAGGTACTTAGTTTGATATACAGAATGTTTGGTTGACGTATGTGTGAAGGGTTAATTTACACCCTGTATACACACAAGCGTACATTCCGCCAGTTTTGTTTAAAAAAATAAGACAAAACGTTAAAGCGCTTTTTATCTAACTTAAAATATTTCCAGCCATGCTTCAGCGCTTCCATAGCAGTCAGTTACAGCAAAAATAAGGCTGAATAATAAAACATGCATTATTAAACCCATAAGTTTCCAGCTACTAACAACTTGGTTTACATACCCGCGGTGGAGTAATATATTCTTACTCATTCGGGCGACTAAGTCAGCGAATTTGACAAAAAAATAAGTTACATTTAAAGTGGGTTTTTTAAGTGTACACACACGTGAATAGTTAAAAACATCTTTCTTTATCAACTTTTAACCACATTACTGGCCAAGAATATGCTTTTAAATGGGAATTCTTTAACCCGGCCCTGGTGCAAGCCATGGTCCGGGACGAGAGGGAATGGGACGCCGTCGCCTCCTTCTGCAAAGCAGTGATGTTAGCGAAGCAGGTGGCGGAACGTGAGAGTGAGAGAACCTCTCATCGCAGCCGCCGCGGAAGACGCTCAGGGCGTCGGGGGCCACGCGAGTACTTCCAGCCACCATAGCTAGCTAGGGCTAGCTCGCCGTCCGTCCGTCTTATGACGACGACAGGCCGTGTCGACGGCGCGTTCGTGTTCCACGCGCGCCTCAAAGAAATGTCAGCAACATGCCGCATGTCAAGGGCCGACGCCCTTCGGGGCAGCGGGTTGTTCGAAAGAGATACCGCGGCCTCGACACAAAGGGCGAAGAAGGAACACAAGTGGTTTTTAATCATTAGAAGTCTGACACTCGCTACCGCTCTGCCCACAGCGGGAGGAGTCATTATTTTGATGATTTCCCCAACCCCTGAAAAAAAAAGTGACACTTTAACGCTGTTTGTGCAGCTACTGATGTGACTAATAGCAAAGAATTTTGGTAATTCCTTTCAAAGTGCAACACAATCGATCAAACTACTCAAAAGTTCACTGTTCAAAATGGGTTTCACCACAACGACAACTCTGCCCAGTGCCGCATGAAAAAATTCCCAGCCATATGGCTGGGAATTTTTTCATGCCTACTATCCATAGCATTACATTGAAAATACCCTTAGGATTAAAATTCTTTAAATGAAACATCCTTAGGAGCAAAATATGATTCATTCGTGTTGCACAAAAAGAGAAACTACGTACAATACTAAGACGGTCAGAATAACACAAAAATAAGCATTTAGTTAATCACAAAGCCAAAAAAACTGGGTCATAACAAAAACACCTCACACTGAGGAAAACAATGATAGCCACCACATTGACCCTAACGTAACACCCCACTTAAACGATACGCTTCCTAAATGGGTCAATAAAAGGAACGTCTCCCGCTGTTTTCATAGCCCTACTTACATGCGTGCGTATATACCTGACGCGACAAAATGAATGTTCATAACACTGTCTGGCGGCGAATACCGAGTGAAACTCTGATAAGCGATATATTTGGCGGTTCTCCTATATTCACTTGACATTTTCTGAAGAGGTATTATTATGAGAAAATAATAAGTAGGTGCTAGCAAAATAATAATAGGTGTTTTTATCTCTCTTTTATTTTTTGTAGTTGGTATTCTAAGCTACGTATAGGTATTAAGAATGCACGGCCTGTGGACGGTGAGAGTACCTGTGTACAGTGAGCAATGGGCTAGCTCCCTCCGTCCGACGCATGACGATGATAGGCCATGTTGACGGCGCATTCGTGTTCCACGCGCACCTCAAAGAGATGTCAGCAACATTGCAG
Source organism: Diarsia rubi (assembly GCA_932274075.1). Taxonomy (NCBI): domain Eukaryota; kingdom Metazoa; phylum Arthropoda; class Insecta; order Lepidoptera; family Noctuidae; genus Diarsia; species Diarsia rubi. Next base: position 5,775,912 of record OW026433.1, read on the forward strand.
GGGCTGCGTGTTGGTCGAAAGAGATATCGCGGCCCTAGACACAATGGGCTAAGAAGGAACATGGGTGGTTCTTAGTCAATAGAAAACTTTTTTTTTAGAGCGGGAGAAGTCATTTGATGATTTCCAAAACTCCAAAAGAAAAAGGTTTTAAGAATGCACGTGTAAGTGGAAACGTCTGAAGATGACGCAGACGAACATACACTGACCACATCGGTGATGTTCGTGAGCGAAGTCAAGAGTTATGATGACGTACATACAAAAAGACAATAATATAGTCAAATTGAGAACCTCCTGCTTTTATAAGTTTAAAACTGGCGTGCGTGTATGAGTATATAAACGTGGGCGAAGCAAAGGGGTGTGTAAGAATCGTTGTAGTTTGCTTAAACTTTCCTTATGGGAGAAAGGCTTAACTGTAATATCTTTACGTACCAAAATGCAAAAACTAAGCAGATGTATGGTAATTTTATACCTACAAGTCCAGACATTATTGTGTTGCTACAAACTTAAATGAAACCTCGAGTTTATATGTATGCATGCAATAATATGAATTTCTTAAGAAAGAAATTGTCCTGTGTACTTGCCAAGCGTAAGTGGCTATGGGCAGAGCACATTGCTTGCAGAACGGATAGCTGCTATGGCCGTGTTTTGAAGTAGCGTCCGCGGATGTCACTAGAAATAAGTGTGTATTCGCCAGACAATATCTTAATGTAGCAGCAAGTAATAGAATAATCTACTCGTAAATAGAACATTCTAGCCTATCCATATATAAACGACGTACTATTTTTCAAAGTATCGTACATTGGTATAACTATGTTATTTATGGGACATTCTATTTAATCTTATAATCGGCGGTAAACACAAAATGTCTGGGCAAACAGAACTAATCTGTAGACGTCGACTCCGGTTTGTCATTATACAGGGTGTTTGGAAGGGAGCTGTACATACGCCTAGGGTAGAAACTAGGGATAGTCTGCTACCTACCCCCGCCCATTATATTGACCTTGGCCTCAAGGTTTTTTTTTAATTTATTATTATTTTTTATTTGACTTTTTGACTAAAACTACCTGTAGCTCAAAATCTATCCATGGGACCGGTCGGCTAATGGTCTTGTTTTAATCGTTAGAGTCTTAGGGTCCTGCAAAAAATTATTTTACACCAGAAAATTGTGGAGAAGAAAAGTTATGGGGCCTGAAGTACCGTAGTAAGGTAAAGAAATAATTTTAAATTAAAAAAAAACCTTGAGGCCAAGGTCAATATAATGGGCGGGGGTAGGTAGCAGACTATCCCTAGTTTCTACCCTAGGCGTATGTACAGCTCCCTTCCAAACACCCTGTATCATTGATGTGCAAGTTTAGTCTTTCTATACATTAGCTGTTTTCCGTGAACTTCGTCCGCGTGCAATTAAATATGACTTCCCTATTTAAATCTAATTTTTTAAACAAGTTTTTTTTTTAACCTAACCTTATTTTATAATAAAAGTAGGTTACTCCTTATAGCATCTTCTGTCTGCCAGTGTAAGTCCTGACATATACAAACCAGCCGGAGATTCGGAGATTAGCCGGAGCAAACAGACAGACGAAAAAAAAATTGAAAATGTATATAATTTCACATGCATTCAGTGAAAAACTGTTGTCAAAATGACAAACACACACTGCCAGTTTATTTATTTGTATAGATGTGACAGTTTAAAGGGACTATGTAAAGATCGTAGTAGGTGACGGTCTGTGGTTTCTGCTTAACTGCATGGGGAAAGGCCGTAAGTATAAGTTTGTGAAAGTTTAGTTTCATTGTAGACACTCAAAGGTTAAACATTGCAACAGTTTGTGATTAATACGTGTACTAACAAATAAGTGACATATTTGTTAGAAAACTGAAAGGTGTCTCCAGTCGACGCTTGAATAAAATGAACTTGACAGTCGATTTGATTAGGTCATGGTCTTATTGCGTTAAAATAGTAAAAATGTTGAGAAAATACAGACATTCTTACTTGGAAAAAGTACAATATTATCTTCCAACCAATTGAGTACCTAATTACCTACTGGCTCGGCCACAGGCCGTCGACGCCACGACCCTAAGAAACTTTCAGTCAAACTATTCAAGCGTTTATTTTCCCAAGATGTTCATAGAAAACGACCTTGACCTTGAACTCTTAAAGGTTAAAAAACAATTTCTTTCGTATCTAAAATATCCAATTTCCGATGGTAAACACAAATCTCAGTCATAAATCTCCCTTTGTTAGATTACAGCTATAAAATTACGTACAACGATGAATGCCTGTTAAAGTAACAGGCTGCACGCAATGTTGGTTGATTTACGTCTATGGTTCCCAACTTTTTGTCCCCACGGGTAAAAAAATATGGTCGGCGGGTTGGTCGAAAGAGATACCGTGGCCTTGACACAAAGGGCTAAGAAGGAACATGGGTGATTTTTAGTCAGCAGAAGTCTGACACTCTGTACCGCTCTGCCCAGATCGGGAGGATTCTTTTGATGATACCCCCCCCCCACTACTACTTGACCTTTCAAATTTTATAGTAGTTTTGAAACTCTAAAATAAAAATGCAGCCGAATTTTATTTTTTTACAAACAAAACGACCAAGGCGTATCATTGTGGCTGCGGGATGTTGTAAGAGGGCCAAGAATGAACATGGGTGGTTTTTAGTCAGTATTAGTCTGACACTCCATTTCGCTCTGCCCAAGAGCGGGAGGGGTTATTTGATGATTTCCCTCCCCCAAGGCGTATCATTGTATAGGTATTATACCTAGTGCCTACTGGGTTGTGGAGTTTAGATAAGCAATCGCTCCATATAAAATACTGGTAGTCAGCTGCATCTGGTTCGACGGGAACCCGGGAAAAAAGCTAGGTAGATGATGACTTTTGAATCAATCAGCTGCGTGAAGTTACTTTTAGGATTAAAAATGTATTTTTCAGATTTTTATCGTCCCTGATAAATAACATTAATGTACTCAAAACAGTTTGGGAGCCACAGCTATACGTCGTTCAAAGCATTCGACCGTAGATATTTGGAGTGACTGGAGTGACGTCATGCATCAATGGATAACACCAGAGGTCGGGTTTGTTCGCTCGTGGAAAATTGTTGGGTCTTGTGGATTTAGGGTCAACACAGATGGACAGGTTTCCGAAATTTGATTGTCACTGGACATACACGTTAGCTTTTTTTTTTGGTTTTAAGTTACTTTAGGCATAAAAGCATAGCATGGGCATACAAAATGTATACACTTTGCTTACGAACTCGTTTGCTCTTTCAAGACAAATGCTGATTAATTTTGCATAATAAAAATCGACTACTTGTACTTTGACGTCTAAGTGACCTATTGTCGTCAATGTTTAAATTTAGGTACTTTTAGTCTTTATTTTTATTATTACATAACATAACATCACACTAGTAATCCCCGCAGGGTTAGACAGAGATTAATGTAATAATAAAAATAAATACTACACCCAAGGCCACATTTCGCCACTTACCTTAGATCCTGGTAATAAGGCTGGGCACAACTCCAGAGTCCGTGGTTACTACTGAGAAAACTCTGATGTAAAAACCCAATAACACTTGACCCGATTAGGGATTCGAACCCAGGACCTCATGGTGAGCAGTCGGGTTTGCGGCCACTAGACCAACGATGCACTCAGTATTTTTTTTATTTTTTTTTGTAGTCCGTATAAAAATGTACATAATAATGCTAATAGGGTGTCAAAAATATAAATTAGTCCATCAATTACTCAACCCCAAAAGAAACGACCTCTTCTCGACTCTGACACAAAAACAATGTAAGCTTTTAAGCAAGCAAGCCTAGACTTAGAAAAAAGTCTCGCTCCACGCTTCAAAACAGTAAACAAGAAAAAAGTTGAGAAGAAAAATCACATTAAATCGAACCATTGAAAGTTCATCAACAAAAGGGAATACCGCTCAAAAGAAACGCTTTTATTAGTTAAAAGACGCCTACAGAAGTTTTTGTGTAGGCGACAGTGACAATAGACGATGATTTGATCCCTAAATTCTCGGAGGTGCTAAATGAAATGAGTGATGATATTTTGGAAAATACGTTTTAAAATATGACTTAAATTGTAAAGTTTGTTTTGGAAGCTTTACGATGAAAATCTCCTTATCATTCAGCCTTAGAAGTTTGGGATAAAATATTTGTGAGATAACTTGTTTGTTCCGCTGTCGTATCGCATACATTATTGGAGTTATTCAGAAACTGGGACCCTCTTCGCACTTTTTTGTTACACCAAGGAACAGGGTTGCGGTGCACAAATATGCAACGCTCCATGTAAAATATGGGTTCATATTCAACTGCATCCGCATAAACTGTTAAAACTGATAAACATACCCAAATATAAAAATAGTAAAAACCCGGCCAAGTGCATGTCGGACCACGCACCATGTAGGGTTCCGTAGATGTGAACTTACTAAAATGATTAACCACCCTGCCTACTTGCCTCCGAACGATGATTTTGATTGTGAAAATAAAACAACTTACATTTGCAGTTTTAAGAACTGTGCTCCCATACAACAACTTACATTTGCAGTTTTAAGACCAGTGCTCCCATATAACTACTAACATTTGCAGCTTTAAGACCTGTGCTCCCATACATTATTTATAGGGAAATGTTTTGTACAAGTACTATTTATAATTCGGTCGAATTTTACTCGCAAACGTTTAAAGCTTACGTAGCTTTGATAGTTTTTCTTTTATTTACGATAAACGAGTTTATGCTACTACCATGTTTTCATGCATTGTTGGTACACGCCCAAACACAACCCGTATGTGGTTTATGTCAGCCACACTTAACTTTACTCTAACAAAAATTTGCACTTTATAGCTTAATATTTCACAAACAAATCCCTCAATCAAAAAAGTGTTTGGCCAAACTCGCAATATTTTTTGAGACATACCGCACAATGAACTTCGCGAGAAATAAAGTCGTCCCCCATTTAACTCATTTGTGTATTCATGCCGACAGACAGACAGACGGGCATGGCGAAACTATTAAGGGTTCCATGTTGACTACGGAACCCTAAAAACCAAGCAGATGAGGTGACGATAAATATTGTATTCCAGATTACCAAATGTTTAAAGCCACCTTAATTTAGAATATCTCCGAGCACTTTTGAGAAATTTTCGATTAAACTAATCAAGAATATTTGCTTAAATAAAACAGTAGGTAAGTGCTTCCACTTCCTCACAGGCCTCGAAAGCGAAATAACACTCCTTACGAACTGCGAAATCGTACCGTTTAAGAATTGACTCGAAAGTCCAAATTTCCATTTCATTTGCAGGCAAAATTTTGCCAAATCTTTCGCCCTTAGCGAGATTAAATCACTTAAAACTTTTAATCCGTTCCTCCTCTGTTTCGAAGTCGGTAATGCCGCCGTATTTCGCGATACGTATAGTCTGATAGGGTATTATCTGTGCCTCTTTGTTATTTCAATTACTATTAATATTGGAACACGATTACAGGACGTAAACATTTCTCTTTAAAAATTATCTTTCAATTAGTTTTTTTTCTTTTTTGTCTTTTAACAGGCTTTCTATTTAACAAAATCAATGTGCATCAAGAAAAGAGAACTTATAGGCTTTACAAAAACGATGTTTGGGATATTGCCAGGGTGCAGGGAGGGACGATGCCTCTCGTCAGCTAGCGAATGACAGAAGTCTCGCGACTGTCTCTGTTAAACGCTAATGATTTGACTTTAATACCTGCATTTATGTAAAATTATTACATCTCAAGACAAGAAAAAAAAATATAATTGTCTCACAGGTATGACGTGCGCGATGTAAAAGCAAAATAGTTCACTGAATAGAACTATAATATCGTCAGACAGATGGGATAATGAGGTACTCATCATCAAAAATAAAATTACGATTTTATTGTTTATTTTTAGGTAAACTAAGACACAGAACGTCCGTGGCAATAATACTTTTGTTGATTATTAAATACGCCGAAACTAGAGTAAAGATAACGTATGTTAGACGCAGACAAATTGAAATCATGTTGTTGAACGAAATATTAAAAGAATCGAGTAATTTTCTTAATTAATTTTCATGTCAGCTTCAGCAGCTTCTTTGCTTCTTATTATCAATACTTTGAGCTGAATGACACTTCATTATCTATGCTTGGTAATAGGTACTGGTACTAGCTACACTGTTACTAGTTTCCTTTATAAACTCGTAGTTGACCTATATGATTATTTATTTAAATCTTTTGTTTATGTGATTATTTAGTACAACGGTAACATACACGGTATAAATGAAATCAAAGCACAAACTTTAAGACAAAAGTGGCGTTTGGAACAGCTATCTTTTTACCAGACTGCGCCCAACAGGAGGGTTTTTAAAAATGTACTCTGGCTCTAGGAACATGTTCAAAATCACTGGTATAATTTGTTGCTGTAATAACTCGACACAAAGACCACCGATATGAGTGGTTTTCATTATATTTCATAGCATAGCACAGCAAATTCTGTCAATCAAAGTCCCTATACTTGTCTGCTTACCAAACCTTCCTCTGTAAGGAGTGCGCCATTACCCTCTCACATACGAGAAGAAGTTGCCATTAATTGATTCACATTTAATGACACCATTTTGCTTAATGTTTTCACAAGTACCTTTGGGTCGGTTTCCAGTCCAGTCCAGATACATCTAAATATTAAAAAAATCGTAACAATATTTCACTATAATATTTTTTCTTTCTTTTCAATATTTTACGAGAAACGACTGTAAATGTGACCTCCACAAAGTCCACAATCCAGTTACTACTGCACCGCTTTGTATTGTAAACGTTATCAAAATTTTGATCAATGCAAATCATTTCATATTTATCGCTTTGTTTCAATAGGGTATTCTACCAAAAAAATCTTATTAGTCCGTCTGTTACATTATCGAAAAGTATTTCATACGTGTTTTTTTGTTTTATCAAGTTAATAAAACTTGACGAAAATAAAAACGTGTCAAAGATCATGAGTGGGGGTTTTTCACGTCACTTTGTGGGTAAAAAGTACTAACCTTGTCACACACTACTAAACTAGTCACACGACTTGACGCGACTTTTCGAAGCACTGTATCGTCTTCATATTTTGTTGAAGTGAAAGAAGAAAAAATACGTGTTCATATTTTTTTTTAATCTATCTGACGGACCAATTAGATTTTTTTGGTGAATTACCCTATTTTATTTCCATAGTAGGACCTTGATCTCAGTCGTTACCGCATGTTTGTTATGCAAATCGAGTTTGAATGGCCCTTTCACATCCTGCGCAGTTGATTTCTTCTTGTGCCGATTATTTTAGGCCTATTCAATGGGTGACAGGATTTCCTCAACATTCTGGGTCTTCAAACAATAATATTGTTTAGAAATACCAATGAATATTTCATGATGCCAAATGATATGAAATAAGCCTCATTGTGTAAGATGAAGGGTTAGTATTAGGAAGATAATTTTGGCTACATTGTGCAAGAATTATTAATGGTTTATGAATATTCTGAATTTCCGACCTATTCAATTCCCGCAGATTATGTGTGCTTACCATCTTTGAGTAGGGAGACAATTCTAAATACAATATTACTATCGTTTCAAAGTAATATACATAGTTTCATTAGCCTAAACCAGCGTCTACGTTCAGTGAACAAATATATTTTTCCGAAGCAGAAAATAAACATATCAGTAGTCTGAGAGATACAGAAACAATTACGAAACTATCCGAAATAATACGAACAGCCGAGGGGTTGTAATTACTGGCATATTCCTCGTTCCTATTTCGTAATTATTATTTCTTCTATTGTAGGAGCTATTAATACTTCATTTCGGAGTTCAGAAAACTTTTTCCGGAGCAAGTGTTGTAGCTATATTAAACGGTTTACTTTTGATTTCGATAAAACAACTTTATTAAATCATTTAATCTGTTTCTCTATAATTATACTTGCAATTTCTACGTAAATAAATAATTTAAATTGATGTGTCCGTTTGTTAATTCGTTAATGCATCTATAGTAATAAATAGCATTCTCAGGCGCATTACAAAGAAATAAATTATGAAAAAAAAATGCATATATAAAAATAATTACGGTACTTTTTAACTTTTTATCTTTTTGTCTGCCTGTCTGTTTATCTGTACGTCGGTCGCGATTGTTTGTTTCTCCGAAACGGCTTGACCGATTTTTTCAAATCAAAATCAAATCAAATCAAATCATTTATTTGCAATGAATGTAGGTTAAATTAAAATACAGGTGTAGTAAAAAGTAGTGAGCCATATACATTCTGCCTGGAAATAGGCACGCAAAACTTATAAAAAATGTTACAATAATAATTTTTCAAAAAGAAAGTTACAAATTAAAATGTCACACATGCATTACATGTATGAAAAAGGCCAAATTAAAATGTCAAATAAAAGAGTAAAATTAAAATGTCATTACAAATAAAAAAAAAAAAAAAAGGATTCACATAAGTTTAAAATAATATTAATTGTACACATTGCTCTTTAAAACGTTTTGTCCATCAAAAAATCATTAATTGAATAATAGCATTTTTCGATTAGGAAGGCCTTAAGTTTATTTTTAAAGTTTTTAATTGTATCATTTTTCATTACGTCTGGCAATTTATTATATATAGGTAGTAGGTGCCATACAAATAACACTTTTCTTCAACAATGCTGTGTTACACGATTCAATTTGTAATAAGTTTTTGTACTGATTTCTGACAGGTCGTTTTCTAGTTTCCGTCATTGTGGGAAATAGGTTTTTATTCGTTTTTACAAACATTGCCATTTCCAGAATATACAAAGACGGAAATGTAAGCACTTTTAGGGACTTTTACTGAACTTTTACTAGCAAATAGCTGATGTTATAAGTCTTTTAAAACTTGCGACGGGTTTTCATTCAGTTTTGAACATCACTAACAGAATTTATTAAAAAAGGTTTATGTGCACGTATAACTCGAAATTCATAGAGATATTTCCATGAAAAACCTTGTAAAAACATCATTTGACTAATGCAGCTCCACTGCACATTTCCACAATGAATATATTTGTTTGAACCGTGTATATTATAAGTTTTCTTCAGAAACCTGTGCACTAAGAAGCTTAAAGAATTTTGGTCGTATTTTATTTCACCATTGGTTAAATTATGTTATGATACTGTTTTTTTTTCTTCGAAATCAATATCGCTCTCGATTAATCCTTTTTCACGATGAGGTTTCTTAATAATTAACGTCTGAAAATAATTAATCATTGATAACAACGTAACATTGACGTTTCTGGTAACCCTGTGGAATTTAACAAACATACATAAATACAAATTTATGCCTTGATCCCATCGGGTAGGCAGAAACTACAAAATGCTACCTGCTGCGATACTTACAAACTCTTTTCACCTCGTTCAAGTTAATACGTCTTTATGATCAAACACGCACGATGGTTGCAAGTACTATGAACTTTGCTGATGAACGACCCTGATTTAGAGCTGTGGAATTTATTACACAAGAATCTCATACAATAAGGATGTTTACTGACTTAAAAAATATGATTCTTATTAGTCCGTCTGTTATATTATCGAAAAATATTGGACACGTATTTTTTGTTTTATCAAATCAATAAAAATTGACAAAGATAAAACGCGTCAAAGATTTGACTGGGGGTTTGTGACGTCACTTACCGCAAAAAATTACAAACTAATGTCTTAGATTATGACGTCACGCGAGTTTTCAAAGCACTGTATCGTCTTCATTGTTTGCTGACGTGAAAAAATGAAAAATACGTGTCCAGTATTTTATGGAAATCTATCTGACGGATTAATTAGATTTTTTTGTTAACTACCCGATTCTTGTTGTTTTGTTTATTCTATACAAAACTTAGTTCTATTATTTAATTGAAGTCACTGGTAATCGTTCCAACCTTTGCCTGTTCCCCTTTTCAGAGAACCAGAAGGTATTTTATTTACAACTTAAGAAAAAGTTTCTTCATTCCGCTAACGCATTTCTCCGTACAAAAATCCAAGCATTTCTAAAGTAACCAAGATTTTATTACCCAGCCTCGTTGCGAGAAATAAAACATATTAGCCACAAGACAACTGGCGGTGCCGTAAAAACCTTTCCCGTTTAGGGTCACCATATATTTTTGCGAATAGGACGAGCGACCAGTGGTTCACATTGGCTTTGTATCGAAATAACTGGCCGTTGTCCAGAAGTGGGATGATGCAGGCTAACAGAATCAGTAAGTACCTATAATCAACTAGCTTCGTCCATAATAATATGGATTACCCCATGAGACAGTAGTAGTTTGAACTCGTATAAGTAGTACCTAAGTAGATAAAGTATCTGACTTGGTAATTCAGGTTATAAACTACTAGCGGACCTGGCAGACGTCGTCCAGCCCGGACAGCAGCGCCACCTACCGGGTCCAATTGTAAATCTAAACCGTTCTCGAATCCACTTGATCACATGCCAAATTTTTTATCAAAATCGGTCCAGCCGTAATCCCCATTAACAAAATTATCCGACATTTATGGAAGTCATTTGTTACAAAAATGTGATAAATGAAGAACCGCTCAACCGAGTTTGTGCAAACTTCACATATAAACTAAAAATAATTAAATAGTCCGAACAAAGCCTAGACATTTGGTTTGGACAGGTGAGCCCGTTCTTGAGTTATAAAATTTCAACGAAAAGTGGCATTCATTTTTATTTACATAGATTGATATTGATATGTGTCCCAATCCGGTTAAGTAGTTTTTTCATAAAATTGAAAAAACATATTCAACAACTTTCCCATTTATAAAAGTTAGGATAGATGATTATATTATATTATATGATCCAGATAAATTAATGAGCCCCCACTGCTGTGACTCAAACCATGTCGCTGAGAAATAAAATGGGCTGTAAACCACCGCATGCGAACCAAATGCTGATGAATAAAGATTTCAGTTTCAATTTAACAGGTTATCGAATTTTTGGTTCTTGAATAGGGATTTTTACTGACTAGGAAAAATGTGATTATAGTTAGTGCGTCTGTTAGATTATTGAAAAATATTGGATACGTTTTTTTGTTTTATTAAATCAATAATAATATACGAAGATAAAACGCGTCAAAGATTTGAGTGGGGGTTTGTGACGTCACTGACCGCTAAAATTGCGCCGTTTTGAGAGCAGTGATAGTAAAATAAATAACACAAAGTAATACGCTTTCGTGAGCTTGATCTCATGGATACATGTCATACGTTCAGATCGTTACAGCTCGGCCACCCACCACTTCTCCATTCTTGCGAATACCAGATGTCTATCAGACATTCCAAACGAAATAGGTATTTGGTCTGGAATGTTCTTTGACTATGCTGTTTGAGAGAACATTCCTTATTGATGAAAATCTGGATTATTTATAAAAAGGAATGTTACGGTAAAATCACTTTTGGCTAGTTTGATTTAGGTATTTTAGTAATGTATGTAAAGGAGTGGGCCGGACACATAGCACGCCTGAAAGATCAAAGGTGGACAAAAAAAGTGACAGAATGGAGGGGGCCAGATGGCAAAAGAAAGAAAGGGAGACCTTCCACCAGATGGGAGGATGAAATAAAACGTATAGCGGGTCCAAACTGGACACAGAGAGCGCAATCCAGAGAAAACTGGCTCAAGTTGGAGGAGGCCTTCACCCGCAGAGGGGTTCTTACAGAATAATTTAAAAATATATATACATATGTATACTACAACTACATTAGTAACACATCCAAAACTATATATGCAAAACAGTAACTATCAAACATTAAACAAAAATAACTAATATGTAAAATTTAAATTTTGTTTTCTGAAAGAAATAAAAGGCTTTTTTATTTATTTATTATTTATGTAAAGGAATAGCAAAGTCCAGGTTGTTACTGTGATCACCTTTGTACGTATACTAGATAAGGTAGGCAATTTCAATATCAAAGGTCAAGACCGCATACAAATGTATTGCTTTTAGACCGCTGTTTTGTGATAAGAACGCCCATTGTCGCCCTATGTGTAAATGGATCATACATAAAAAAGTATTTTATCTGATCTTATCTTAGACCAAGGACGAATAAACAGTTTAAATTTAGAACAACAGCTATTTTCTTTCGATCTCCCAAGTTCTCAACGAATTAAAATACTCTTTCGAGATCTAAACCTATTCCTAACAACAAAAAAAAACAAGAAATTGTTTTTAACCTACTTGGTAACCCTACTCACACAAAATGTTCCACGTAAAAAACATCGCAAGTATCCACTAATACTCCTTGGTCGAGTTTTCAGGCGGTCGTATTAGGCCTGTATTTTTTATTTACGAATACAGGGACGTTGGAACTTCTTGAATCGCCTGGTAATCGTTGGGGCTATATAAAGTGATCCCTAACGAGCTTTGGGCTGAGTTAAGAAAGATACACATTGGTACGTTTTGTTTTTTCGGCTAGATTTGAAGTTTGGTGAGATTTAGATACCAAGGGCAACCACGTGGAGATTATTTGTCAGCGCAGTATTTAAAGAACATGTACAACAGACAGTAACAACGATTTTTGTTTTGCTAGCCTGCTCTGCCCCATTCATGCTCAAAGGCCACCCCCGTCGGAGCTGCTGCGGGTTATTCAGAAGTTACCGCGGCTTCAACATATAGGGCTAAGAAGGAACGTGGGTGGTTTTTAGTCAGTAGAAGTCTGACACTCCTTTTCGCTCTGCCCAAAAGCGGGAGGGGTTATTTGGTGATTTAGCACCCGCCAAAAATAAAGGCCTCCCTCCACTTATTCGGTTTCTCGCAAAGCCCCCCGTCTACCTTCCAGTTCTGACGCAACCTGTCAAGTTCACCCCGTTAACTCTTTCGTGGCCTATCGCGACCCCGCCTCACAGTGTCAGTGTAGCAGTTTCTTACTATTTTGGACCTCGTTTGTCCGGCATGCGGTAGACACTTCTTGAAATCTGGTAGGTATGATATTCCTTTACTATGGTGACATTTTTCTTATATGTGGGGTTTGCTTGGAATATCTGAATACTAGCTGACCCGCGCAACTTTGTCGGCGTGTCATAAGAGAGAGAGAGAGTTGGTTATGTTATTTTGAACATATTTCAATGGCGCTCCGCTTCCATTAGTTGTAGCGTGATGTTATGTAGCCTTCCTCAAAAAAATAGCTTACCAACACATTTCTTTTTTTCAATTCGAACCAGTAGCTCCAGAGAATAGCGCGATCAACCAAACAAACAATCTCTTCAGCTTTATTATACCTAAAAAGTAAAGATTTCAACATAACGTAACGTAAGGCGATATTCTCCAATAGATTTAATACAAGTGTCTTCGAAGCGTGAAATTCCCATAGTCCGTAACATGAACCGTTTTCGCTAAAGGTTAAATCTAAAAAAAGATAAATCGTTAAGTTTTTTACATATGCAAAGTAATAAATCTAGAACTCCATTTTTCAAAGCAACGTACTGCTGAAGCTACGAAAACATTCCCCTGCGTAGCACTGACATTTTAAGTATTTTATTACAACATCTCAAAAAAGCTATTCTTTGAAAGCTGTATAAGTATTTTTAAAGGGAAAAATTCTTACCGCAATATCAGCGGTGAAATATCAACCGTATCATAAAATCCAGGCATCAACAAATCTCGCGAATAAACCGTTCCCAAACGCCGTACAACGGTAGATAGAACCTTCTCAAACTGTTGATCAGTTAAGCCTTTTGTCCTTGAAGCTTATAAGAAATCCTTGTGTATTTATTCCAATAGTAAATCTCGTATACACGTCTTTATTTACAAGTCTTTCACCAGAGACTGTCTTGTGTAAAACAACGTTTTTTTAAAGTTCAAAAGAAAGCTGTAGACTCGGTGGATTGCCTCTTTGGATTAACAGTTAGTAGCGATAGCGGGTGAGCATGACTTTCTGAGTTAAATTTCCAGGTCCAGCAAAGAGTTATTAGGTTTTATTCATCAGATGTTTAGGCCTGGAATGAGAGTGTAATAATTATTATATTATAGGTAGACCTAGTTCTTTGTCTCCTACTTTTCATGATACAGGCGTGTCTTATAAGATTAGTAAAATTTGTAATTGTCATTCCGAAAGAATAATTTAGTTGTGAGATCCAAAACCGTACATTGTTTCAAATCAAATCAAATCATTTATTTCTTTGCAAACATGGGTTGTACATAGATGTCATTTTGTTTATAATAAAGTTCTCCATATTTTACCGTCACATAGGCATGCAAATATTAGGTTAACACATTAAACTCAGAATGAAAATAAGTGGCCTGGCATTGGAATTACATAGGTACAATAAAAATATAAAATAGTCAAACATGGCCAAAATAATACAAAATTAAAATATCATCAATAATGTCACGGAAACGGACATGAAATATGCCAATTAGATTAACAATGTCAATTAGTACCTGGTCTATATCATAAATTAGTCTAACAGTAGGTGTGTATTTCAATGAGTCAGTGGTATTTTATACAATAAAAATAAACTATAATAATTTAAAAAAATGTCAAGCTAGTCAAAGTGTTACATAATTAAAAATATTTCATGTCAAATGGAATAAAATGTGCCAACTACAATAACAATATGTAATTGTCAACTAGAGTATCTATAGATTTATAAACCAGTTAAAAACAGTAGCGTAACAGTAAGTTTATCGAACAGTCAGTTAAAATCAAACATCATAAGTAAAATGTTTTTCAGCTATAAATTCTGAGACACTATAATAAGTTTTTTGTAAAAGAAAATTATTAAGATGCCGCTTGAACGCCTTACTATCCAGCCCCTTCCAAGATTTTGGTAATTTATTAAATATAGTCGGCGCCATACAGACGATACTTTTGCGCATGAGTGCCGTTTTTGCTGGATAAACTTTAAGAGTGGTCATATCCCGTCTGTTACGCGGTACCACGTCTTGTAGACTCGGAAACAAATTGGGGTTTGTTTTAACAAACATTGCGACTTCAAGTATATACAGACAAGGGAGGGTCAATAGATTGTACCTTTTAAAATATGGCTTACATGTTTCGGTCGTTTTTAGCCCAAACATAGATCTAATGCACCTCTTTTGGGCCTTAAACGTCGTGTTAGCGTCAGTCGAATTTCCCCAAAATATGATGCCGTATCTTAGGTGAGACGCAACTCAGCCATGGTAGGCCACAATCAAGGTGTCTACATTCACAACAGCAGCTAGAGAGTGCAATGCAAATGCAGAACTACAAATTTTTTTAGAAAGGTACTCAATTTGTGATTTCCAGTCTAACCTTTTGTCAATTAATAGTCCAAGGAATTTAGTTGTTTTTACAATTTCAACAATTTTATTATTAATATTTATGTCCATATTTTCTATAGTCAGTCGTTGGTTAAAGTGTATGATTTTTGTTTTATCTAAGTTAATCTTTAAATTATTATTGTTTAACCATTCTATTATAGATGTCAAGGTTTTGTGGATGTCAAGTTTATATTGGATCATGTCATAGCTATTATTAGAAATTGTAACCGTACTGTCATCTGCAAATAAAGTCATAGGGTGTGGAATAGATTTTGGCATGTCATTAATATACAGTGTAAAAAGTGGAGGCCCCAACACACTGCCTTGAGGAACACCAAAAATAGTTTGACGTTCACCTGATAGGTATGTCTCTTCCTTTTTAGTCGTTTTATTAATTCTAGTGATTTCTGTCTTTTGTTTTCTATTGTCTTAATAAGTTTTAATTAAACTATGAACATTCCCTCTTATACCATATGCTTCTAATTTATTCATTAAAATGTCATGATTTACGTAGTCAAATGCTTTCTTCAAAACTTCGTCGAAATTCATTGCATTGGTATTTATTTATGGTCGCCACTATTGATTGTGGCTTACAAAAGTTGACTGCAACTCTTCCACACAATAGTGTGGTGGAATATAAAAATAGTGCCAGCGGAAGGGAAAACTTGAACATTAACGTTGTGCATTTAGGGAATAATATAGCACTGCTATGCTTTATTTATGAGCATAAAAATGCAATAATTTTTGTGGTTAAATACAATATTCATTTATTGCGCTATCGTACACAAACATGATAATTTATAAATTTAGTTTTTTTTACACTTGACACACGCAAATTCGCGCAAGCACCCTGCGCCGTCTTACGGATTTTCGATCAGGTCACGTATCCTGACGCGAGTTTAACATTCTTTTCATCCCAAACACAGTGCACTTCGCCGCTAAAGAAGTTTTTACTTCAAAAAATCAAAGAAAAGCGCTTAGGCTGTAGTCATTAAAAATAATAGTTTTAGTGAAATTCTAAGATTCGTTTCTAGATTCTTACTATATTGCACATACAACTGAATATGACGCAAGTTTATTGCTAATCTTGGTCTGAAAGCTAAACAATTCTCGTATGCAATATAAATTCTCGTATGTAATATAAATTGTAGCAGTTCATGATTGTGTCAAATTGCATCAAGAAGATGTGATGTAGTTCGTGTAGCTCCAGAAAACAAGGTTTTAGGAGTAATTCCTAGCAATTTCCTCAAGTAGCCAGGACCTTGAAATACAAGGTGAGCATTCCAAGTGTCCGTAGATATACAAAGCTGAAAGTGTCGGAGAGTGTAATAGCATAGAATTTGCTTAATTAGGTACATACTCAAAAGGTATAGGAATATGACAAGAATAAACAACATCCGACATTTTTAAAGGCAAAACCGTGAAAGCGTCCTAGCTAGTGATAGTTACATAGACACAAGATTACATAACATCGAGCCTATAATCCCTGAAAGGTTAGGCAAAGGTGTACCTAATAGTACACCCACATTTTGCCAGATATTTTTAAATCCTATGTCCTAATTATTATTAAACTACTTGCAATTAATACATCACACTAATATTATAAAGCCGAAAGTTTGTGAGTGTGTGAGTGTATATGTTTTGTTTGTAACTTCTTCACGTCTAAACGGCTGGAGCGATTTCAATAAAATTTGGTATGGAGTTAGACGACAACCTGGTTTATCACTTATGATAGTTTTTATCCCGATTTTAACTTCCCTTAGGATAACTTTCGTGTTGTAGCGGGCAACAGCTAGTATCCTCTAATATGGAATTTAGATTACTATCTGACGCCGCAGGTTGTACACTAGTTATCGCGGCCTCGACATAGAGGGCTAAGAAGGAACATGGGTGGTTTTTAGTCAGTAGAAGTCTGACACTCCCTTTCACTCTTGACTGGCCTGTTGGTCTAGTGGTTAGTGACCCTAACTGCTATGCCGGAGGTCGTGGGTCCGATTCCCACCCAGGACAAATGTTTGTGTGATGAGCACGATCATTTGTTCTGTGTCTGGGTGTAATTTATCTATAATACGTATGTATTTAGAAATATATAAGTATGTTTATCAGTTGTCTAGTACCCATAACACAAGCTCTGCTTAGCTTGGGACTAGATGGCGTTGTGTGATAGTTGTAGAATATTATTATTATTATTATTATTACTCTGCCCAAGAGTGGGAGGGGTTATTCGATGATTTTTCCACCCATCAAAAAAAAAAAAAAAAAGGTTACTATCTGACTGTTACAACTTTATACCATGTTTAAGGGCCGGTTTTTCAATCGCCAGTTAACATTTATCTGGCGAATAAGTTTATTATTTTGACAGTTTTTGGATAGACAATCTGTCAAAACATCACATTTATTCCTCAGGTTAAAGTTAACTGGCGATTGAAAAACCGGCCCTAAGACAAATAAAGACTTATCTTATCGTATGTATGGGGGCGAATCTATTGCCATCAAACGAGCGCAATAGGGTAGTTAACAAAAAAATCTAATAAGTCCGTCAGATAGATTTCCAAAAAATATTTGACACGTATTTTTTTCTTCTTTCACGTAAACAAACTCGTGTGACGTCATTTTCTGAGACATTAGTATGACATTCTTTAACGGTCAGTGACGTCACAACCCCCCACTCAAATCTTTGACGCGTTTTATCTTCGTAATTTTTTTATCGATTTGATAAAACATAAAATACGTATCCAATATTTTTCGATAATGTAACAGACGGACTAATTAGAATCATATTTTTTAAATCAGTAAACATCCCAATTCTAGAATCACCGTTTTTAACACTCGCCGCTTGTATAAAACAAAAATATAATAAATAAATACTTATCTGTGGTCCTACAAACCGTTCAGTCCAACAATTTAGGTCAACCGTTTTTCCAGATCTTTTGACCGAGTAATCGAACGAGGTATGCAGTTCGTTTAGCGCCCGTTTCATAACTGGATTTCTCGAGTTCTAAGAAATGAACGAACAACTTTGTAAAAGCAAAAAGTAAATATAAAGGTATAAGTGGAAATCTTGGTATTTTGAGTCTGAAGCTAAATTGGATTCGTGGAATAAACTCATTAAAAATTGAATTCTGTACAATTTTTCTTTTTCCACGAATCTTCGTGAACACAATGTTGCTCAGTCATTGATTCGTATCAATTTCACATCGAATCTTATAGAAACGTAGTTCCCTCTACATGCCTGTCATTATTTTTTACAACAATACCATTTCTTACGGAAAATTCACAAAATACAGGAAAACCCAATCGAAAATATTAACCAACGATGTAAGCTAAACAAAAATAGCTCAGTAAAAAAAACTGCTTTAAAATATATTATATTATATTTAAAATAAATTATAACTTTGCACCATAGAGTTATTTACTAGTTATTTTTTTTTAGGAATCCTACATATTATTTAGGTAAAAGCACTTGAGGGAGTTACCTGAGATACAGGTTTTATTCTGGTTCAGGTATAATCCAATAACTGCGGGATGTTGTAAAAGAGGCCTCGACTTAAGGGCTGACAAGGAACATGGGAGGTTATAGTCAGTAGAAGTCTGACACTCCCTTTCGCTCTGCACAAGAGCGGAAGTGGTAATTTGATGATTTCCCAATTCTCAAAAAAAATTAAAGTTATAATCCAATATTCTTTATTTATTGTATACCTATAGTTTTTAAGGTAATTTTAGTAAAAAAAATATAATTTTAATAAGCCATTTTATTTTATCTTTGCTGGATGACTTCCTAGCTTTCAACCGCATTCAAGTTGTCTTGAAACTAAAGTCATAATCAGGCACCTCATTTTGAACATGCAACTAGCAACTGCTTTGAGAATCCTAAAACACTTCCCATCTGCTCTTTCAACCTACATTGTAACTAATTTTACTCCAGAAATTCTAAATAGAAAATCTAGACCAAGCATCTTTGTGAAGAGAATCTTAAGTCTCTTCTCGCGTTCAATTCAAAGTGAAAATTTAATGTATATGGAGAAAACATGCGATCCATACATCATCTCGGAAAATAGAAGTTGAAACTAAATTTTTAGAATGATGCAAAGGTGTCGGATATTTTTTTATCTACATTTTGCTTATTTATGTATATGGGTATAATTTATAGGCATGGAATACATACAGAAACTCACGCTTTTTTCTCATGAGGGTAGGTAGAAATCACAGCACATTTACAGCAGCACCTGCTACGATCTAAAAAAATGTATACTCCTTTTGCCTCGTCTATATAATACATTTAGTTATACACGCACGCCGGTTGCGATTACTATGTTCCTACTTACTAGACAGGGAATAATTAAAATAAAATTACAGTAAAAGGCTACATATAATAAAATATTTATTTAGTCTTTGTAACTAGTAGCAGATCTGTTTGCTAATAAATCTCTCATTGTTAGATTTAAAGGGATTACGCGAGAGTTTAATTTTGTAAATTAAAGTTTCAACCTTGACCCGTACAGTCAGCAGCAACAATACAGGGTGTAAATCAACCCTTCACACATACGTCAACCAAGCATTCTGTACATCAAACTACGTACCTCTACGCAAAAAAAAATACTGGGAAACGACTTTTTTTTTGGGGTCAAAACTCAATGTAGCACTCTTAAAACATTGTGCTAGTGGATGCTTTGAATAGTAAACAGGTCATAGAGCTAATTTAAGGAAAGTTATAACCTGAAAACCTAGTATTTACAAAAACAGCTGTGCAAAATTTGGAACTTTGACCCCAATATCTCCGTAACTAGGGGTTTTAGAGGTTTGGTCTAGAACGAAAAAATTATCGCAGTGGTGGGGAGAACAAGTACCTATCGTTTGCGTTAAGGGTACTTTTACACCCTTTACGTATACACTTAGCAATGTTCAGAAGTAATTTTCGCCTACTTTTTTGTTTTCATTTTCATGTCACGCATGTTATTTCAAAGAACTAACAAAAATAACACGATGTGTGAAAAAAGTAATAATATCGATAAAAAAATGGAGTATCTGCGTGGTTTAGAAATTTTTGGTGGAGGCACTTTCTGTCCTCGAACTATCCATATCGAAACGGCCACCTAACCGTGACGTAACTGTTCGTATCCGAACACAGATTTTAAGGTTTTTGTTTTTTTTTACGCTGCCTACATTTTAATGTTTTGATTTTGGAACTGGCTATCAAGGGGTTGCTAAAGAGATTGAGTAGAAAACTATGGAAAAAACGTAAAAGTGTAACAAAAATGTGCATTGATTTAATTATAGATCATTTATCGAAATAAAGTGATTAAAGATAGCACAATATAATTTTATTCATGTTCTCGCCTAGAACAGTAACTATGGCGGTATGAGATAAGACGTCACTGTTCTGTTGCGCTGTCTCTGTGTAGCACGTCATTTAAAATCAGTCAAAATTAAGCCACTTTTTGATCTATTTTAATATTTTTTTCACACATCGTGTTATTAATGTTAGTCTTTAAAATAGCATAACATATTCGTGAAATTTTAACAGAAATAAAATAGCCAATTGTTAAACCACATGTGTATATGGTTAAAAACAGATATGGATATACTTTTTTTTTGTGGGTGGGAAATCATCAAATAACCCCTCCCGGGCTTGGGCAAAGCGAAAGGGAGTGTCAGACTTCTACTGACCAAAAACCGCCCATATTCCTTCTTAGCCCTATATGCCGAGCCCGCGGTGACTAGTGTACAACCCGCAGCCAGATATAGATATACTGAGATATCGCAAGTATTACGATCCGTATATAAACTAAGCGCGTCATTTTTTTGACTACCGTTACTAGACGAGATAGACTGTGTTTTTATTCTTTGTTCTTGAGTATTGTGGTTGTTGTTTTTTTAATACGTAAAGCATAAAACGCTTAAAAGTGAACACGCGCGGTACGAGCTTTTGCATTTTCCAGGAATATTCTGTACCTGTGGTTCAAAAAGCTATAGCATGGTGTTATCTTTTAAAACTGTTTTTTTTCTGAGTCCATATTGTCCCACCACTGGGCAAAGGCCTGCCCATAGTCTTCCACTTTAAAACTGTTATCCTGTGAAAAGTAATTTTATCCATGAGTTTTAGTTATTATGGTGGTAAACGCAACATCATCATTTTCATATGGTTTTTATAGAGCAAAAGTCTGACTAACCATCTGCGCACACCCTTAACCAAACAAAAAAATTAAGCCAAATATTAACATAACGTTAAACAACCACAACATGTTCAAAGCATTTGCTTACTGTCTAGACGATGTGTGTAATCAGGGACTTGTTACTTTGAATAAAAATTAGCATTCGCATCTGGCCGACTTCGCCAGGCTTTTGGCTCGAAGCCAAATGACAACAATTTGGCACAGATATTTTTATAACTCCAATTAACGAAACATTTTGAATGCCTAAGACATTATCATTGACTTCGTGATTATTGTGGTAAAGTTTGTACAGAAAACTTTGTATGTTGTACTTTCTGTTACGGTAATTAAAACTTGCAAGGCTTCCTTATCTTTTCTGGTAAACAAGAGATTGGTATTGGGATTTCATAAATTGACTACGGTTAAATTAGGATAAGTATATCAGATCAATCTATACTTGGCGTAGACATACATTAATTAAAACAGGCGAAATAACTTTCGTTCATCAGTCTTAAACATAATAAAATTATGAAAGAAAGTTTTAGGTACTATGTATGACATGGAAAGCTATCCAGTAATCAATAAAATACTACTAATAAAACTCAATCAATGATCGAAAAACAAAGCGCGGAGAACGGTGCATGTGCTACGACCTACGACGCTACGTGCATTGCTACGCCGTAGCGTGGCTACGACCGTATAGTTTGACGTCTCTGTACATAAAAAAATACTTATGAAGGCTAATCTTTATTTTGAAACCTATAATACATTAATAATGGCAGGGCACGTTGGCTCGAACAGGTACTCAAGTATAAATAAATACTTGGCCGCTGGTTGTACACTAGTTATCGCGGCCTCGACATAGAGGGCTAAGAAGGAACATGGGTGGTTTTTACTCAGTAGAAGTCTGACACTCCCTTTCGCTCTGCCCAAGAGTGGGAGGGGTTATTCGATGATCTCCCAACAGCCTAAAAAAAAAAGTATAAATACTTTTAAGTAATTAAGTTTTCAGTAGTTTGAAGAAGATAATTATGAGGTTTTACGATTTACAGTTGTCGGGTTGTACACAATATGTTAGTGTTATGGAAAGGAGTGACGACTTCGATCTTGCACGATCTTTAATCGTGTGCCACTCTTGACGAAAACATCTCAAAGGAAAGTAAGATTAATAATTATTTCCTATTTTGTGTACTAACGTACTATTTTTCTGACCAACCACGTGATAATTGAATCATCATCATCATTTCAGCCAAAAGACGTCCACTGGATAGGATAACATTTTTTGTTCCTAAATTAAAATTATAAACAGTTTTTTCCTTATCTCGTTGTCTTTATTGAAACATTTTCGCTTCTTCAAAAAATATTATTAGTAACAGATATACTACACCCAAATTATATTGTACCGAAATATTTCTTCTTAAAATCAGTCTACATTTTTTGTGATTTTAGGCGAACACACAAAAAGTTTGGCGTTCATTAGGGAGAAAATTGCTTATTTAAAAGATGCTTGGTAACGGAGGCTTTTGTCGAGTTTTTATTATATAAATTTACGAGAATATTTCCATCGCGACACGAAACTGAAAAAACGACGTATAACTTGAATATTTTTTTGTCCTTTAATACAATAACTAGCGAATCGCCTCTGCTTTGCACGGTTTTTACAATTTGACAAAACATCAAGATTTATTTATTACTTAGGTTTTTTTGCGGTTTCACTCGCGTTTTATTCGGGAATTACGCCACAAAAATGTTCAGGTTTTGTTTAATATTGCGAATTACACTTGAAGGTAATGTCGCTTGGCTACGGGATGTTGTAAGAGATACCGCGGCCTCGACATATAGGGCTAAGACGGAACATGGGTGGTTTTTAATCAGTAGAAGCCTGTTACTCCCTTTTGCTCTGCCCAAGAGAGGGAGGGGTTAGTTGATGATTTCTCACAACCCAAAAAAATAAATGCGATGTCGTTTGACATCACTAAAAACATTTCGGGATGGGGTAAATAGTTCGAAAGATTTCCAAACTTATCTCTATTTGGTATTACGTAGAGTGTAGATTTGTAAGTTTAATATTGAAAAAACCGGAATCATCATCATTTGCCTTGCAGTTTTCCAAATATGTTGAAGTATTGAAAAATCAATAAATTATCTAATGAAGGCAGAACTGGATCAAGGTCCGCGAGTGGAACAAGAGCAAGCTACGCAGTTTTGGGGAACATTGCGTTCATACAAAGTAACATGAAAAGACAAGTGACTTAAATATATTTGGTAGCCCGTCGGGGCTGCGGGATATTGTAAGAGATACCGTGGCGTCGACATAAAGGGCTAACAAGGAACATGGTTGGTTTTTAGTCAGTCGAAGTCTAACACTCCCTTACGCTCCACCCAAGAGCGGGAAGGGTTATTTCATGATTTCCCACCCAAAAAAAAAAAAATATTTATTTGGTAATATTGACTATAAAATTGAGCATTAGCGTTTATACTAGCTTTACTCTCAAATCAACTACTGTCCTTTCAGGTTAATACACTCTTTGTCAGATAACATTGACATTACCAATGATTAATTATAGGAATGATTAATTAAAGGAGACGGTAAATGGTGTAATAAGTTGAGATATTAATGGTCTGAAAAATTGATTTATTTTATTTTATTTTATTATTTCTAAAATCAGTTCATTTCTCAATCTGCAAGCGGAGAATATCGATTACAGAATTACAAGAAGTAAAACTAGGTAATTCTCTCAAAGTATTAAAATGTGCTGTATACATATACACACACAATATAGTAAATTGATTCACAATTAGATTAATAAAGAAAATGCGCCGGTATCGAATTCGAATTGATTAAAATCATTCATATCTTATAATGACAGCATTAGTATTATATTATCTGTAACAACATTGACAGCTGTCCACAGCGGATTGATATTGACACCCGCCGATCATTTCTGCTTCTCTCATTTTTGTTGGTATTTTCCATTACGAATTGAGTGTTTTCCGATTATTTTATAATTCCAACGACCAATGATGTGACCAATGCTTTGTTTACTACCCTGGCTACCTTGTACGACGCTTGGTCAGTGGGTCGTCTTAGGGGCGGATTACCGAAGATCGCTCACACTATAGAAGATGAATAAACTATGTACTACATTCAACGTGTTTTTTATTTATTCGTGACGCCTTTTCGATAAACTCACTCCTGTTATCTATTTATGGCTTAAAATCATTGATATTCTTTCATAAAATGCCTTTTCAAACATTTTTCACTAAATAAATATAACATACATTATTGCTTAAAGAACTTATAACTTTTATTAAGCATCTAATAAATCGGCTCTGAGATTGTCTTAACTTACAGAACTTTCAGTAAGAGACTGATAAATCTGAATCTATTAACTCATACCATTTTCATCTCATTACATCGGGGCCCAATAACGTATGCAATCGATTTCGTCTCCTTTCTTTTAAATATGCTTGTATGACTGGATGCGTGACCGTCGACGAGACAATGGGGTCGTAGCAGGTGACGTTCAGTGGTTTCTGCCTTCCTTTTTTTTTTTTTTGGGGGTTGGGAAAACATCAAATAACCCCTCCCGCTCTTGGGCAGAGCGAAAAGGAGTGTCAGATTTCTACTGACTAAAAACCACCCATGTTCCTTCTTAGCCGTATATGTCAAGGCTGCGGAATCTTTTACAACATTCCGTAGCCCCGACGGGCGTCGGCCCTTCCTTGTTTCTGACATCTCTTTGAGGCGAGCGTGGAACACGAAGGCGCCGTCGACACGGCCTGTCGTCGTCATAGGAATATGAGGGATATGATACTAGATCAAATCGAAATAAACCAAGTCTGTCACTCGTTGTCAAATAACACTTTTTCTGAGTCAAAATAGTTGGCCGTTTCTTACCTCTTCTCTCGCCAAAATTTCAACGATAAATAACTCCAGTAAAGATAAACCTTCTGCATACATACTAACGAAGAGTCTATTAAAGAAAGTAGGGCCATTACTTCACTTTACGGCATAGTACTACACTTATGCAAACACACTGCGAACTTTGAAACACAACCCGTTAACACTTACCTTGTTTCAAGGTAGAATATACAAGGTAATTTTAATGGATTTGCTTGAGTGTATGTACTCTCACCCTGCTATTTATTAATATGTTTTGAGTATCTTTTTTTCAAAAGTAAGATGGAATGAATATTCCATGAAAAATTTTTGCCAATAGGATATTGACATAACAAACAGGGTGAAATGGACCGTACTCCGTAGACTGATGGGGTGCATTCAGTATATCATACTAAGATGACCGGTACAATAAATTTATTTAAGAACGAAATGGGAATTATTTTAACACGGTTGGCGCAGTGGCTGAACGATTGGACTGCTGCGTTGCGTGTCGCGGTTCGATCCCCGCACTTAACAAATATTTGTATGGCCTACAGATAGTTGTTTCGGGTCGGGGTGTCGGTGTATGTGAGTTTAAAATGTTTGTAAACGCACCCATGATACAGGAGAAACTCTTAGTGTGTGGCAACATTAAAAAAAGAGAAGAATGAAAACGATTTAATTTATTTATTTCTTCATAATGTATCGTAACAGTGGGAAAACGCACGTAGCGAACAGCAAGAGCAACGACAAGTTTGATGAACTCTGTGGCTAGGCAGGAAATGAACAGCTGATTTCACGCGTCGTTCGTTAGAGTATTTCAACATTTGTTGTTGGCTTTTTGATTCTTGCTGTATTTTTAGATAATTTGCATATTATTTATTGGAGGATAAGGAATAATAATCACTGTTTTTCATTGTAAATTTGCCAAAGAAATATTCCGGTGGAATATGATTTAGATAACGAAGCTAAATGCGCCCTTTCACTTTGCGGAGGGTTATCCAGAATGTGAACGAAGGAAAGGCTCGAAACAGATGGCACTCTTTATTAAAACACAAATTAAATATTATGTAGAAAGTATGTTTTTATCATCAAGCGTTTGTTAAACATTTATATTCTTAACATAATTCGACTTAGGTTCGGATTTCTAATATTGTACCCACATTACATGCTAATTAATAGGCATGATATTTTTTAGAGAAGTTTTACAATTTTTCACTTGAAAATAAAACAGAAAATAAGTTAGAATATATCAAATAACAGCAACATAAGCTTTTATAAATAATTATTTAGATACAAAGTAATATTATATTACAATTATAATACATTTTTCTCCACATCAACGATGAAACATAACACTCAAAACGCATTTCTGCAAAATGAAAATGCTTCAGAAAGTACGTACTTATGTATGTACGTAAAAATTCTTTTCATCTCTACATCTTTTTAAAAGAATATTATTTTTCAGTAATATTTCAATGTCAAAAACTATATATTCGTTTTTCCTTTGGGAGATATACTAAGATGTGTGGATGTAAATATGAAATTTTGATTGGTATGTCAGTGTAAAATAAAATATTGTGGCATAAAATTAAAAAACAAAGGCACCAGTGGGACTTGCCAAAATTGATAACTGTGTAAAAGATATTGGTTCGCCTGAACTTTTATATCAAAATTTATTTTCTATCTAGATGCAAGGAACTATTAAAGGGCATGTATTTCTACATGCAATACATACGTACATAAACACATTCGTTTTTCCCATTGGAGTTGGCAGAAATACAGTATGCCACTTACTGCGATCCTAACATACTCCTTTTGCTTCGGTCACATTCATACATCTGGTCATACACGCACGCCCGTTGCGAGTAGGTACTACGCACCCTTCCTTTCTGAAGACCCTCGCCAATAAGGCCAGTAGTCACTAAGTATGTTTTCTTTTATATCTACTCGGTGTTAAAATCAGCGCTCAGTGCACAGTGTGTCGGTGTTCTCTCGGTGTTGATCATAAATTTTAGGCATATTAAAAAACTATGCTTAAAATTTATGGAACAGCTGATAGTTTTTTTTTAAAGATTATTTTTACAAATCCCATTTAATCTACGTTAAAGTAAAGGCAAAGATTACCAAAGAATCAGTGGTAAATAATTTGTGTCACGACACATGTCATTAGGGGATCGGACAAAAAAAAAATAGTCCGTCAGATAGATTTCCAAAAAAAAAAGTAGTTAAAAAACTAAAAAACACGACTGAAAAAACTGAAAAGCAAAAATCAAGCACCTTATAAATTAAACAAAACTTGGAAGCAGGCGGGGTTCATTTGAATATAAAATTATAAAATGAAAATAGAATGGGGGGTCCATTCTATTTACATTTCATGCCCTGTTTGCTTTTTATTTCCAACTTTTTCAACTTTTTCTTTTTAAATTCTTCGCAGATGCTTTAACTTTAGTGTTTGTTTATAGGTTTTGTGGCTTTGAATTTATTTTAAACATAAAAGTGTCATATTTTTGTAATATCCTTTTAAAACCCTTCATTTTGATACTCTACTCGATGGTAATGATTTCTTTTTTTAAATCCGCGGTATGCCCCCCAAAATCCGCAAATTTCTTTGTTTTTTAATTTTAATGTAGCCGTTGCCATCAATACGAATCTAACGACGTATATTTTATTGAAACCCCTTCATACGTAATAGGAGTTATGAGGGAACAAAGAAAAGAACAAACATACATTAATACATACACACCAAACACATAACCGTCCATTTGGGCTTCGCCGCAGTCGGGTAAAAATACTGAACACATTTTTTTTCTTTTTTCATATAAACAAGAAATGAAGACGATACGATGCTCCGGAAAACTCATGAACTCCTCGGAAACGGCACATGTTAGTACATTTTTTACCTACAAATGACGTCACAACCCCCACTCACGATCTTTGATGCGTCTTATCTTCGTAAATTTTTATTAATTTGATAAAACTAAAAACATGTATTCAATATTTTTCGATGGTCTAACTGACGGACTAATTAGAATCATATTTCTTTTGACTCAGTCCCATATTGTGTTTGTTCGAAAACTAAAAAAAAATACACAAAACGATTAACGTTCAATCATTTTGAAATAAGTGATCAACATGATAAATGAAACCGAAAAATGAATGAATGAACACAACGTTAATAGACACAGATCACTGGACCGCATCATTAACTCGGATTCGTGGGACAACAAACATTAATTGCTTCGTTTCATACATTTTACATATTTCGGGATAATAGCCAAAATAGAATCCACGGAATTATATGACAATACGACTACAGAGCGACTTTTAATTTGGGTAGTAACTGTCATCATGTCATCATTAGCCTTTTAATGTTTCCATGCAGGGACACAGGCCTCCTTGAAGCGCTATGTTGTGACATATGGGAATTCTGAGGTATAATGAGTCTAAGTTGGAAATATTTTTGTCTAAAATGATTTGATTTTTATTTATATTTTATGTTGTAAAATGCACGGCCATATAGTGGATAACAGTACCTATCATCTGTGGTAGGTTTCGTTTGTGTCCGATACTTTTCGAAAAGCGGGGTAGAAAGTTCCCAATGTCATTTACTTTGATCATCTGCCTAGCCTTTTACCAACTATGTGGGGTCGGTTCCCATTCTAACCCGATGCAGATCAGTATTTTACATGGAGCGACTGCCTATTGGACCTCCTAAACCCAGTTAACTGAGAGATACTCCTTCTTAAGTCTGATTGTCAGACTTTTGGCCCAGTGATTGCTTAGAACGACTGTAAAATACCTAATATGCCAAAAGAGGCTCTGGTCATTTTAATATCAGACAGTAGCAGCAGGTATACCACCAGACGCTGAAAGTCAACTGCAGCGCCTAAAAAAAAATTTAACGA
Organism: Diarsia rubi; assembly: GCA_932274075.1. Lineage (NCBI taxonomy): Eukaryota > Metazoa > Arthropoda > Insecta > Lepidoptera > Noctuidae > Diarsia > Diarsia rubi. The sequence goes on from OW026433.1 coordinate 5,805,111, forward strand.
ATGTCGAACTACTTGAAAATACTTTATTTTTTTTTACAACAACTTTGCTCGCTTTGATACCTACACGGTTTGATACGCCGAAAATATGTAGCACCTAAAGTGTTTCTGCGATGTGTGTCATTGTAGCACAATAATCTTCCAATGATACATACATGCCTGGTACTCGTAGTACCCATGTTATGATTTTGATGACTAAAATATTCAAAAAGAGATCGCGAAGAATATCGAGTAGCATTTAAGATAAGTTAAGAATATACTGAAATCCATTCGAATTCAAGATTCATATTTATGACAGTTCTTTTACTTTTATTGTTTGTTTGATATGCAGAGAATCAAACATTAAGTGAATACGTGTCCATTATGAATTTACTTTACGCCAAAATAAATTAAATAAAAATCGTGACTGTGTTTTCAAATCAAGCATTAGCATTCATATTTTAATAGATAATGCTAAATAATTAAAAAATCATCAGCAACTTTTACTCGCGAAAGAAACATTTTTTTTTCTGCCACCGGCGCCCCTGTCAGCCCCTTCATCATTTCAGCCGAAAGACGTCCACTGCTGGACATAGGCCTCCCCTTACGTTCATGATTCTTATTTTATTCATTTGCGTTACACCACACACCTCTCTTAACATTCTAATCTCAATCATCATCATCATCAACAGCCTATTAATGTTCCCACTGCTGGGACACAGGCCTCCTCTCTTTGAGAGGCTATAATCTACCACGCGGGCCCAGTGCGGGTTGGTGTATCTCAAAATATTCCTGATGGACAAAGTATTCGAAATGTTTGTGTATCAGTAGGTAAAGACTACCTAAAAATCCTTATTCACAACGGGTCTCCTACGTAAAATTAACAAAAAAAAAATTCTTTCGTCTCATCATTATTACACTTGTCTATCCAACCTTTCTTTGAGGCAATAAATTAATTCAAATGAATACAATAAAGAAGTTTTACGAGAAAACAGCTTTTATCCCCAGGGCATAAAGGTCAAGGTCGCATGCTAACAGCGTTATGAATTTTAAAAGTAAATTGTATATTCTGTTGATTGCCTCGAAACAGATATCATTATTATGAAAATCGTCTGGAAATGTTTCACTTTATTTGACGAAATTGAACAAGGGATTTCTAATTTGGATAAAAAAGTGGGTTCTTGTAACGGTTTTTTATTAAGTTTGCTTAAGGTAAACGTTAAGAAGTTTCAATGTTAATGTAACATTTTTCCTTTTAAAAGAAAAACTGGAATATTTTGTTGCTTGCTGTAGGCATACAAGTTATAATAAGCCAATTAAATTAATAAATTTCAATCTCTTATCAATTGTGGTTGCTGATTTTTAATAAATAAAGTATTGTATTCTAGAACAAGAATATCTAATATCTACTAATCTCAGCATTTAACAAACTGGTTCGAATTGAAAAAAATATATTTTATCATAATATTATGTTAATGTTCGATAGCCCATTATCGAGGAAGGCTACATAATCCCATTATTTTTTTTGAGGGTGAGTAACTGGATAATCGTCAACTGACTCCACCAACTCTGGGCAGAGCGTAAGGGAGTGTCAGACTTCTATTGACTAAAAACCACCCATGTTCCTTCTTAGACCTTTGTGTCCGGGGCCGCGGTATATCTTTCGAACAACCCGCAGCCCCGATAGGACCCGCAGCCATGTCAGTACCCGTAGCTCCGCCACGGCCCGCAGCCCCAGAAGGGCATAATCCAACCCTCTCTCTCCTGCGACGCAGATGATGTTGACGCAGCTACTTTAAAAATAAAATTAAAATGATAGATCCTTGTAGGAGCAAGGAATAACTTCAAAAGGAACCAAACATTTCCTTCTCAGTTGTAACTAAACAATTGAAGGGAAACCTTTTCTTTCATGCATGGACAACACCCGTGACCCCAGAAAACCATTAGGTAATTAATGTGATAGTACAATTTCTATTCACGGTAATGGATTGGATTGAAATAACAACTGAATTTATCTTTCACTAGTAGTTACCCGTGACCATCGTCGTCGTAAAATTATTATAATAATATTAATTCCCTCAGTCAATCAGATTTTCTTAAGAAAATAAAACTAATGAAATAAAACTAAAATTGTTAACAATTTCATTAGTTTTTATTTGTTTGCACGGAACCTTTAGCTGATAAAAGGGTATTTCACCAAAAAATCTAATTAGTCCGTCTGTTAGATTATCGAAAAATATTGGATACGTATTTTTTATTTTATCAAATTAATAAAAATTGACGAAAATAAAACGTGTCAAAGATGTGTGGGGGCTTTTGACGTCACTTTTTTGGGTAAAAAAGTACTAACCTTGTAACGTCACACAACTTGACACGACTTTTTGTAGCACTGTATCTTGTCTTCATCTTTTGTTTGAGTTTTTTTTTTTTTTTTTGCATGATGGACCCAATATGGTAACATCATAAATAACTACGATCTAGCTTAATTACTAAAGCTAATGAGTAATACAGTTTTAACTTAATTTGCTAGGTAGAGTAAACCTAAGAATGTGTCCATTAACACTTTTCTTATTGTCTCTATTAAGGGGAAGACACTTTGTTCTTGTGTTCTTTATGGGTAGCACTCACTTTACTACACTACACTGACACTTCACTAAATTAACTCAAAAGGTTTTGTCCTTTTTAGTCTTCTCACTATATCCGTGTTATCGAGGAGCTGGATAGCCTCGACGTTCACATGATGATGAAGCCTTCGTTCGTGAGCTTCTGCATGCTTTTGAATAACGTCTATGACGAGGTCTACTTTGAGGTCCCGATGAAGGTCGTCATTTCGAATGTACCAGGGCGCATTAACGATTCCTCTGAGTACTTTGTTTTGAAAACGTTGTATGATTTTAATATTACTTTGTTTGGTACAGCCCCAAAGCTGGATACCATATGTCCATACAGGCATGAGGACTTGTTTGTACAAAAGTACTTTGTTGTGTACTGACAGTGAGGAGTGTTTTCCTATTAGCCAGTACATCGTCTTGTAGCGAAGCTCTAGCTCGTCGCGTTTCTTTTTAACATGAGCTTTCCAGCGAAGCTTTGTGTCCAATGTCATGCTTAGGTATTTGGCTGTATTTTCGTACGGTATGACATGGCTGTTTATGTATACCGGATGATAATTTGGCTTTTTATTTGTGAAATCTATGTGAACGGATTTCGTTTCATTGAGTTTCACACGCCATTTCTTTGTCCAGTCAAAGATGGTATTGACGGCTGTTTGAACTTTTTCCACTGCTTCTTCTTGAGTGACACCTGTGGCCAATAATAGCTGTGTCATCCGCAAATGTCGCAATGGTGTTGTTTTCTAGCTCAGGAATATCACAAGTGTACAATAAGTACAAGATGGGACCTAGGACACTTCCTTGCGGTACTCCAGCTTTTATCGGTTTGAGTTCTGAGTATGCATCATCTTGTCTTACTCTAAACATACGCTGTGATAGGTAAGACTCTAAGATGTCAGCAAACTGTTTTGGGAGCATATTTTTCAGTTTGTTAATGAGCCATGGTTTGTTTGAGTGAAAAAAGAAAAAAGTACGTGTCCATTATTTTTTGAAAATCTATCTGACGTCGTCGATTAAAAAGTCGATTTTTTTGGTGAAATACCCGATTCTCATTACGACATCAGTTATCTGCTAGTAAAAGTCCGGTCAAACCCGGTACAGTCGGTTTGGAGGAACAAAGAGACATGCGAAAATGGTTTTTTGTAGTACCAGCAAAAGAAAGTTTGATTATATTTTTAGAATTATATCTGTGGAATTGTGACTCTAACGGAATTGATTATTTGAAATACTTTGAGCCCGTGGCTAAGCAACAGCCAAACTAGTCGAATGAACAACGATGGTCAGACTTGCGATAGGTTCCTTCTTTACCTCCGTACTATTCAATGCTAATGCCACCTCAATGTTAATCCTCCTTTTTTTTTACTCCAAATAAAAAGCTGTTTCCCAGCAATTTTTTCCGTAGATTTAGGTACTTCATTTTATGTACAGAATGCTTATTCAACGGCTTCGTCAGGGGTCCATTTACAGCTTGTATTGGCAAATCTTGTTACACAAATATACAATTGTATCATCGTCCCAACAGTACTTTTTAAGTTAAGCAGAAAAGTTCTTCCCCATTTCTCAAGCCAAACTTTGTTGCTGTTTCAGTTTTGAAGTTAAAAGTAATTTTATTTAAGTTCTCTTTAAACTCTTGAAGTTTACCGAATTAATTATTCAATTAAATAAATGGGTTTTGTTCCAGAGGTTATTGTACCCCTACTCCTTTCTTCATAAAAGCGTGTGCTAAAATTGTCGTGTTATTTATTAAGTAGATAGGTTTTCTATTTATATCGTGCGTATATTAACATTATTTTTTTCTGAATATCTGTGTTGTGAAAATACACTTACCTTATTGGTGATGTTCTTAAAAAAAACAGGCATCTAAAACGCCCATTTTAGGAGATCTTAGTATAAATTGCGTAAAAATTCATAAAATGGTCACAGACGCAATTCATATAAATATCAGATCGGCTAAAAAGGCAAAATAGCCAATATAGCCATCCAAATCTGCTTTGGATTTGGATGGCTATATTGGCTATTTTAGACCTCCATCTTTGTAGTCTTTGCAACTGGCGTGCGTGTATGACTAGATTTATGAACGTAGACGAGGCAAATGAAGTATGTAAGGATCGAAACAGTTGACGTTCTGTGATTTCTGCCTACACCAATGTGAAAAAGACTTGAGTTTAAGTATGATATGTATTCTACACGAATATAATATAAATTTTTAATACAATTTAATATAATATTATAAAGAGAAAAAAAATGTATTTTTGTGTGTGTGTGTTTGTTTGTAATGAATAAACTCAAAAACGCGCGATTTAAAAATTCTTTGACCATTATCAAACTACATTCACGATGAGTAACAAAGGCATACTTTTTATCCCTGTATTCCCACAGGAACGGGAACTGAAACGGGTGAAACCGCGTGACGTCCGCTAGTGCCTTTATACGACCGTAACTCAAAACGAAAAACATTGTGTCTATTTTCTTTTGAACCTCCGCTAAAGTATTGTAATCATGTTTCTGTTTTATGTTTTATCATAAGAGATTCTAAGAATTAACATTATTTCAATACATTTACGAGACGATTGACTATGCCACTGCCGAAAAACTATTATAACCCTATAACGTTTACGGAGACGCGGGACGTCGCGCGGCGCGTGCAGTAGGCTAGTCGCGTGTTATTTTATTCATTTACTGAGAGGCGGGTCTACCGCAACAAACGCTGCATTCTAAACTAACGGTCGAAAAATTGCTTCTCGTAAAATCGTCGTTTGAAATCGTTACCGTAATCGTTTTCATACATCGCCATCGCCATTTGCTCGAATTAAAAACGCACAACGCGCCACGCGATGTCCCGCGTCTCCGTAAATGAGGCCTAAGTATTATTAATGTTTTATTAAGGGCATGTTGATCTAGACAAAGTGGCAATCCAACGGCGTCATTTTTGATAGACGGCAATAAAGTCGAAAATGTAATGGACTTACTTAAGATACCAAAAAGTTAAAGTAGCACCTATTCAAATTCCTTGTAGGTACACAAAACGCTAAAATGCCCAGGCCCGCCAAAGTTCCAGAAATCCCTCTCATGAAATCACTCTCAACTAGTTCTACTTCTAACCACATAACTACTGAACTAGTTAACTATTTACCTAACAGAAGAACCGGTAACTTATTCGCTACTGAATAGATTAATAAAACTAATAGGTTCATTTGTTCTATTAAACGACAATGGCTATTTGGCGTGTACGCTCGCACTCCGGTAATATGAACGCCACGTGAGTGCACAGACTTATTTGTGCTGGATATGACACAATAATATTAGGTATATTCAAATGAATGAATAAACTGGAGGGTTGGGCAGAGGTGTATTTAATAGTACACCCATATATCGCCGGTTATGTTTAAGTTCTATGTAATTCGACCTTGTTGCCATCAACTGGGTACAAATCCAGAAACCGTGGCTACTACTGAGAGCTTCCTGAAGGATAAACTCAATAGGGTACATTCAACAAGTTTTATTGAGATTTAAGTAAGACTATACTAAATATATAAACTAAACTAACCTAAAAACAAACTAACTATAAAAGGGCATTGAAAAACTCCTCCTCAACGCTGTCAGCAGGTAAAGTGCCCAAGAGACTGGCAGCGTTGCCGCGTTGTATGGCAACAATTAGCCTCTGGGCAAAGAAAAAGCCAGCCCTTGGGTCAGAGGAAGCGTCAACAAGGCGTTTGAAAATATCCTTAAAAAGACTGTGGGCACTAGGACCCCACGGCCCTAGAGTTTCAACCCCAAACGGCTCGAAAATATAGTTTCCACAAAGGTAATAGGTATTTATATTTACGCCGCTTGAAGTTCTCCGCAGCCGCAGCGGCAGCACCAGAACAACACGAAGAGCTTGGAAGATGCGATGGCGCAAGAGTATCGACGCAAGTTGCGTCCCACACTAAAGGCCTACTCATCTTCCAAGGAAACAAGGTCATGCCGTCCGGTCTTTTGCCATCGTCGCGTGCCAAGCCATTTGGCTCTAAAACAGCTGGGACGCCGACGGTAACAAGAGCACGTCGGATGATATCGATGATAGGGTACATAATTTAAAAAATCTAATTAGTCCGTCAGATAGATTTCCAAAAAATATTGGACACGTATTTTTTCTTTTTTCACGTAAGCAAACAATGAAGACGATACAGTGCTTTGAAAACTCGTATGACGTCATATTCTAAGATATTAGTATGACTTTTTTAGCGGTTAGTGACGTCACAAACCCCCTCTCAAATGTTCGACGAATTTTCTCTTCGTAATTTTTTATTGATTTGAAAAAACAAAAAATACGTATCCAATATTTTTCGATAATCTAACAGACTATTACACAAACGTGTTCTTGAGTGGAGACCGTGAATCGGCAAGCGTAAGCTGAGACGCCCACCGGTTTGGTAGGGTGCCGATCTTCGCAAAGTGGTTGGTACTCGTAGCAAATGGATGAGTTACTACGATTTATATTTTTAATTATTTGAATTGGGCTTACTCTTGACGTCTGGCCTCCCGCTGCCCTCCCGCTCTTGGGCAGAGCGAATGAGAGTGTCAGATTTCTACTGACTAAAAACCACCCATGTTCCTTCTTAGCCCTTTATGTCGAGGCCACGGTATCTCTTACAACAACCCGCAGCCCACGTCAATCTTGCCCTAGTGGCAGAGATGAGGTCGACGATGGAACGAGCTTACTCAGGAGAAGCCTTTTTACTCGCGACTTAAATGGATTCGGTTATATGAACTCGGGAAAACCGACGCAGGCAGTAAAGTTGAATGGCGAGCGATTGAAGATGCCTATATCCTGCATTGGACTGTCGTAGGCTAATGATAAACAATAGGACACTAGTGTGAAATACACACCATACTTTTCTTTTAACGATACAATTCCTAAAGCACTTCAAACCACTTCAAAAGCCAAGAAATATGTTATGCCACTTCCTCCATTTCAATATTCTTTGCCCGTGTGACTATAATTGGTCCAATTTTTGGCAGGATGGCGATCGTTTGGCAAATAGCTTTAAGTTTCGCGTGAACGCGAGTTTTAGTGGCCAGTGGCGGCCCTAATTGCTATGGATTTGTTCGCGGACTGGCATTCGCGTTGGATTAGCAATGGCTATAGTAAGGCTACCTAATTAGTATTAAGTTATGTTCTCGGCGGTAAATGGCCAAAGAACACGTTGTGAGCAAACCAGCACGTCTTAGAAGCAAAACATCAAAACACGGTACTGCAGAATGTACTACAGCAACATAGAAACAAATATTACAGCGCCATTAATACCACAAATGAAAAACTAACATTAAATTCCTAAAGTTACCACCCACTTCTTATATATTTTACTCTAAAATCACATCAAATTCTAAAAATCCAAAACCCTATCATGCTAGTAAATAATCTGTAGTATTTTTCAAATCACTTTTCATGGTTGTAGACTTGATAAATTAAGAGAATTACTGGTTAAAGATAAAAGTGGCCATTTTTGGCGGTAATAAGTAATTCGAGGAAGTGTGATTTGAGGAATTTCTGGCCGTCCAAGAGTATCAAAACGAAACTAGTCTTTAACGTTAACAATTTAAGCCTGCTATCAATCATTCATTGCATCACTGGGGACGCTTGTATATACCAAAAGAGATATAAGTGAATACAAGCACTGGTGTAGCATCCACTTGTAACTGACCGAATAGGCTGATAACACAATTAACTAACTATATCACAGGCTCACACCAGACCACCAAGCTTCAGTCCAGGATCACTTTACTTCCAACTTCTCGCCATCATGTAACTGACAGATACCACTAGCGACAGCTCTCCTGACTCCTTGTGGCTGTGATACAGTGTTTACATATCTAATAAATAGATATACACTAGAACTGGGATCGGAAGTTAGTTGTGCGTTGTCGCCTTCGTGCGTCTGAAATCACATAACGCCGTTGATCCCCGCCAGTCGTTTCAGAAGGCCATTTAATCTTACTATGAGAGTAAAGGAACCGAAAAAGCACACTTGTACGTTTTAGTAGACACACAACAATATACTAAATTGAGTGCACTATAATATTTCCTGCAGAGTTAGCTAACATTGGCCACTGGAACAGAAATGCCGTGGAAAAATATCATTAATACACATATTACCCTAAAACACACTAGGACCTAAATTATGCCAAACTAAATACATCTAACGCAATTAGCTGATACACTAATCACTTAATGGAGCTTGTAGGCAGTGTTATCATTACGTATGCACTGCTGGCCATCTAATCATGTAAGCCTTCATCTATTGCTATAAGTATATAATCTAGTTGTAATACAGATTGCCAGAATATGAGAAAGTTATGCTGCGTTATTAATATCATCTTGAAACCATTTTTGTACTAGCTTCACCCATGGCTTTGACGGCGTAAATCCATGTTTTACACATTTCTTTCTGTTAGATTTATGCCAAGTCCGTTCATTAGTTTTAGCGTAAAAAAATAACGACCTCAACATCTTCTACTTTGTGTAATTTATTTCATCACCGCTGCTCTCAAAACAGTGAAGGAAAACATCGTGAGGAAACCGGCATGTTGTAGATCCAAAAAATTCGAAGACATGTGACATCTACCAACCCGCACTGAGCCCGAGTGGTGGATTATAGCCCATTCATCTCCTAGAGAGGAGGCCTGAGTCCCTGCAGTGGGAACATTATAGTCTGATGATGATGATACTTTCGCTTTCATAAAACTAGTATAAAACATATTTTCTGTATCGTTACCATGCAAAAAAAACTTAAGGTATGTTTCATTCCGTGGTGATATCTATATCACTTTTGAAACACAGAAAGACGTCTCAATTCATCCAAACGCGGCACATTAGATATCAGCGTCTCCTAAACCGGGCTCCTACTCTCTATCCACAGGATAAGCCGAGTTACCGATGCTATTTACATAGGTATGCATGACAACAACAATTTAGCAGTATAGCTCACTAAATGCAACACCTGCCTTACCATTGTTATACTATAGAAAGTGTCTTTAGTCAGAATTTAATTTAAAACGAAAAAATTTTACTGTTGACGCAGACTATACCTAAGTGCCTACCCAGGTACTTACCTTCTCTCCCCAAGAGCGTAATTAAATTTATCTAAACAACCTATCTAAACTACCTTTATAGGCCAAACAAACTGAGAAACCAGAATTCAAGTCTTATTATTACATCCATCTCCACGTAAGATTCCAATTTCCACAATATTCCCGTTATTCTTACAGCGAGAAACCAATTTTTTCACCTTCCCTCGTATAGACTTTACTCTTCGCAAAGTAAACATGGGATATTGCGGATATAATGTATGAGTTACAATAACAACTACCTAGCGAGGAAGATTATTTTGTGGCTCGTAACGGAAAACCTGAACGATGTTCGCGATTTTAGAAAATGGAGTGCGGTAGAGAAGCTCCTTTAATAGTTTAATAAAAATCTGCTTTAGTTAAATAAAGATCTTGAGAGTATATGTATGATGGTAGGTAGTTAATTATCTCGATAGGGTAATATGCTTCATTAACAACACCTATGTTTCAAGACCTGATATTCTTCCTTCAGGCAACTGATAACATTGCGCGGTTTCCGCGATTTTGAAGTTAAACACGAAAAAACAATTCAAAATAAAATGGCTAACTTATCTTCAAAATTCTGCTCAATCAACAAAATTCAATCAATTCAAACCGATCCAGACCGTAGTAGGTTTATGGACCTAACTTAAAAAACACACCCAATATTAAAGGGTCACCAGCGGCCATCAAAACACCAAGTGCTTACATAGGACCAACGCACGATTTAACACACGCCATTTGCAAGTCCAATCCGAACGGATTCCCAACAGCTTATAACTTAAAGCAAATAATCCCCGGTGACCGAGAACCCTAATAAACATGAATAAAATAAAACCTCACAGTTTAGTGGCGAAAGTGGCGCTCAATAATATACTGGGGCGTCAACAATTCACTGCCTTGGACCCTTTTTGGGGCACTATTATTTATATGCTAAAGAGGGATCGTGGTGCATGGTGCTAGGGCTGCGAGGAGGAAGTAATTTCCTTGTATTTCCTCTCAAGCAAAGCATCTGCCTTTTATTTCTCCACCAGTCTTAGTCGACTGGTAGAAAATTCCAGAATCAATTGGTGCGCCTTTGGATCTTTTAAAAACAACAGAACATTTAGTTCATTTATGAAGCAAATGTTCAGGTTAGAATTTGCCATTTCAAGTACACAAAAAAGCCACAATGTTTTGACGTGTTTGACGGTACGGTTGGCGAAGTGGCTGAGCGATTGGACTGCTGCGCCGCGTGTCGTGGGTTCGATCCCCGCACGGAACAAGTATTTGTATGGCCTACAGATAGTTGTTTCGGGTCTGGGTATTTGTGTATGTGAGTTTATATGTTTGTAAACGCACCCACGATACAGGAGAAATTCCTAGTGTGGGGCAACGTTTTTATAAAAAATAAAAAAAAATAAACAAAAACACTAGAAAAATTGAAAAAAAACTACATTTTTTTTTCTTCGTGTACTTAAACCAAATACGTAGTCAGTATGATATATATCTCATAAAATTATATTAGTATAGTATCCCAATCTCAACCTCAGCAGCTCAATTCAGTAGTGGCGATGCGCTCAGTGTTTGATCAAATGATACCTTTTTATTTGGTGGTGGTAAATCATCAAGTGACTCCTCCCGCTCTGTAAGGAGCGGTAGGGAGTGTCGGACTTCTACGGACTAAAAAACACCCATGTTCATTCTTAGCCCTTTCTGTCCAAGCCGCGGTATCCCTTTCGAACAACCCGCAGCCCCGGCAGGACCAAATGATGCCTTAGAGTCAGTGATCGATGGTCGTGATATCAATTGCTGTGTAATAGATATCCAGTTCCATTTGCTTTGTAAATTTACTACTTCTCACTTACCCCATGTTGACTCCCGTATACTGGTTGTGCGTGTTTAAATGCTTGTATTCGACATTATAAGTTTTTCACAGTGCTTGCTTAAGCACCAAAATATAACGAAAACAACACGGTAATTATCCTGTTTTGAGTGTAAATTATTGTATTTGACAAGTCTTCAAACGTGTGGTATATCAATGTTTTGACGTTGTTTCAGTTAAGTAGTTTGATCAGTTTTATGTAAGTTTTGCTTTATGTGAACACGGTAAACAAAACAGAAGATACAACTTAAATCTTTACTAAGTGAGGGCTTACATCACATACTCCCACCCAGAAGTTTAATGATTACTTAAGCTATCACTTAGTAAAGGTTTTGACAGTTTAGTGAAGGTTTTTGTATATCAAATCTTTACTAAGTGACGGCTTAATTAATCATTAAATATCTCTCAGTACGGCAGTTAGAGTATATATTTTGCACATTGGTGTGTATAAATGGGTAAAGACCAGAGAGACCAGTTGGACATTTTGTCGACAATTATTTTTGTCAAAACCTAAATTGTACCTAAATCACTCCGATTTAGTAGACAGTGATCTAGATCAAATATCTTACCATAAAACAAATCCACTTCACGTACAATCATTATCCCTTCTTCTCAAGCGGAAACCTGCCAAATGTTACCTTAAACCTAGACAACCCTATCTGGGGTTACCCTGTTATTATCTTGTCTTTTAACCCTGCCCTGACCGGCCATAACTTATAGCCTGTACCTAGTAACTGGCAGAGCATGCGTAACTCAAAATTGTATTAATTTATTAAGTTTGTAACCTCGAAGTTGGTCTTAGCTGACTATAGTTTGAGATACAGTGTTGATAGATTTATTGGCCTTTTGTGTAGTTCGGTTTTGGGGTTGAGTAAAGGTCATTGATGAATGGCTTCTTAGCGTGTAAAGTAAAAGTTTTTCTGAATGCTACTGCTTTATGTTGATATTTATCTATTCAAGTAAGTCTGTTCGGAATTTCCAAAAAAAAACTGCTTTTTAATTAATGCATATTATTTTAATGGTACTTCTACCAATAAATTTTATTTTTGTCTGCCTGTCAATTTGTTCAAATATATTATCATGCGTGTATTTTATACTGAGGTAGTGGCTTCTAAGTTTGAAAAGCCCTCTGTTTTTTGTGGACATATAACATATATTATACGATTTTCTCAAGTCTGATCTAGGCCTCTAGGCCACTTTCGGTGACCAGCACAATGTTATTGGCAAACAGCATACACTAGGGAGCTTCTTCCTGGATGTCTAACGTAACAGCACCCAATATCAACAAGGTAAAGGTTTCCGCCCACTCTTGGTGCAAGCACACAGCCGCATTGAGACTGCCGGTAGTGCCCGCTGTAGACCGTACTTGGGTTCTACATCGACCGTACATCGCTCGGATCAACTGCACATAAAACCTCACGGGGTACCCAGTCATATGCCATTTTGACGTCGACGAATACTATATGAAAGTTTTTATGCGCACCTCTGTAATTCTCGCATACTTAACGGACTGCAAACAATGGCATCCGTCGTTCCCACTCGAATTAACCATGTAATAAAAATGAATCATAAAAAGTCGAAAAGTTGTTGAGAATATCGAAATTGTATTTTACAATTCAGTTAAATTAATAAAACAAACGTAAATGACATAATACAATTTTAATTGGTTTTTCTATCACAATAATTGTACATTTATTGGTGATCGGGATGATAAGTAGTGACATATATGTTCCCATAACGAACTTGATTATATCCTATATACGCGCCAAAATCGGTATTGTTTATAGGCTGGAGTAGTACAAGTTCAGTTCCATCGTCTTTGGTGAGAATGACTCCATTATCCCTGCAAATCTTTGTTATATATCCGTTCTGGGAAAAGGTAAATAGTATGTCAATATACGGTTTTTTGTTTTATTTAATGTTTACTTATGCCATCACTTAGTAACGATTTGACAAACTTTTGTATGACAAAACTGTCAAAACCTTAACTAAGTGATGGCCTAAGTAATCATTAAAACTCTCTGTGTGCGGCAGTTAAAGTATTTAAATTGTGTGAAGTAACGATCAATTCAGTTAAGACAGAGCCTGCTGTGAAAATTTACTCGATTCAAAACGTACGAGGAGGGACACCAGACCTTCCCGCTACATTCATGCATTTTTGTCATACCTATTATTGATATCAAATATAACAGCTCACAACTTAGGACCCAGTAATATGTATTTGACAATATCCGTGGTGCTAGGCAACTGGGCTTATCCCAGTTGTATACGTCCCTGTGTGCCTATTGGCCTTGTTCTTTTCTGTCTCCTGCTGATATGGAGGGAAGTGGAAATTTCTGTTTTTCCTACTCCTCCGCTATTCTTTTCTGATTAATTTCGTTGCGGGATCCAAGACAGTCAAATCGTTTCTCTGGGACTTCGTCGAGCTTCATTGTCTCGGCACTTTTCTTGTGGTCGCCACTGTTGATTCTGGCTTACAGAAGTTACAGTGGTTTGGGAATAGTGAGGCGGGCTTGTCCCATTAGAAAAAAAAATACCTCGAAACATGACGAAATGTGTTAAAATTATAATGGTATTCCCTAAAAAAAGATATTTTGGGTGTTCCCCGAAATACAATAAAATATTCAATAAATAATTAAAACAACTACTACTTAATTAGTCTTTATAAAACTAATTGATAACATACACTTTTATTAACGTAACATTTGACCTCTTAAATAGATATAATTTATAAAAGGAGAGACCAAAAGTGACTGACGTCACTTTGTTATTATTTTAATACTAGCTGACCCACGCAACTTCGTCTGCGCCACAATAATATATAAATACTTACGATGGTTTCCTTCACCGTTTTGAGAGCGAGGTGATGAAATAAATAACACAAAGTAATGTAAGTAAGTAATTTGCCGGCTTGGGTTCGAACCCACGACCAACTGTTTGTAAGTCGGGGCCGCCTCCACTGGACCACCAATGCTCACAAAACAATATACAATAACACCTTGTTAATATACTATAATATTAACAAGGTGTTATTGTGTAATAAATATTTTGAATTTGAATATCCTGGAGGCCAGAATCTCCACGTAGCTAAATTAGGACGCGAGGACCGGCGGACCACGTAATTATTTTGTCGCGTGGACATTTTTACATTTCAATATCTTCTAAGATATTTGTTTAAACCATAAAGAGTAAGGGGGACAAATATTCTGTATTAAATTTCCGTTCTTACAAACATATTTATTTAGATATAGATTAATACCATATGGGTTAAATAAGCTTCGCAAAAGATAATTCTACTTAACCTAACATTTTAATAGTAAAAATGGTCACAGTGAGTCAATCTTAATAGATAGATATACTTTTTTTATAGAACTTTTAAAGAGGAACTCCTTCGTACATGATATTTGCATAACTTAAACCATTTTCGCAGCGCACGCAACGGAAGCTCTTTATAAGGAATATCGTTTCCGGTTTATACAGCAGACTTTTATACAGGTGTACATGCCAGTCCCATCAGGTCACCTTATGTAAATCGTAACAAAACAAACATAATTAAATTATAAGCAGCTTCGGAGCTAGGTGTTGACAAAATATGATGGAACATGAAAACATCGTGCATATTTATCTCCAATTCTCTAATTAGATCCTCTCTTGCAGACAGAAATCTGGCACACTGCGTTAGTAAATGCATTACGTCTTCCAGTCAGCTGGTTTAAAAAATATGATTCTAATTAGTCAGTCAGTTAGATTATCGAAAAATATTGAAAACGTGTTTTTTATCAAATTAATAAAAATTGACAAAGATAAAACGCGTCAAAGATCATGAGTGGGGGATTGTGACGTCATTTGAAGGCAAAAATTGTACTAACCGTCGTTTTCGAGGAGTTCACGAGTTTTCGAAGCATTACAGTATCGTCTTCATTTTGTGTTTGTGTGAAAAAAGAAAAAATACGTGTTCAATATTTTATGGAAATCTATCTGACGGATTAATTAGTTTTTTTTTGTCTGATCCCCTATTTACTTGTTTATAGATACGGGAGTTGATGTTTGTATAAATGATAGCGCCTAGGAAAGGAAAACCGTGGGTGCGTTTACAAACATTAAAACTCACATAAAAAAATACTTAGACCCGGAACAACTATCATCTAGGTTATAAAAAAAGAAAGTAGAAATAAAAAAAGGGCTAAGAAGGAACATGGTTGGTTTTTAATTGGGACTTGTTCGCCATACTATTCCCAAACTACTGTAACTCCTGTAAACCAGAATCAAAAGTGGCGACCACAAGAAAAGTACCTTGTACCTCGGGGGTAACATCCAGACCCCTTACAAACTTCAATTTTACCCAGTGCTTGGGATCTCCTGTATGGAAATACTCTTGTTGTGGCAGCCAAGAGAATCAAGATTTATGCTCGACCGATAGCAATCTCACAATAGTGCGGACAGACAGACAGACGGAGATGGCAAAACTATAAAGGCTCCATAAGGAACCCTAATAAAAATCATCGTTCGAAGGCTGTTGGCAGGGCGGTTAATCGGTTTTGTAAGTTCGCATGTTTTGGTGGCAACTAAGGAACAGTGCGTGCGTTTTCCGACATGCACTTGGACGGTTTTTGTGGGATGTCGTTGGAGAGGTCTTTAAAAAATATGGCGAGTTTGCGGAAACTCTTATTCGAATAAGGTAAATGTTTGTGAAATATTAAGCTACAAAGTGCAAATTTTTGTTAGACTCAAGTGTGGCTACTTAAACCGCCTATACAGGTTGTGTTTGGGCTTGTGAAAAATACGTCGTAGTAGCCTAAATAACGAAAATAAACGATAAAGGATAACTATCACAGTTAAGTAGGCTTTACAAGTGTACGAGTAATAGTCGACCAACTTATAAAATGTACTTGTATAAAATATTTTCCTATACATAATGTATTGGAGCACAGGTATTAAAACTGCAAACTGAACTTTGTTTTGTGTTTACAATCAAAAATTATTAACCATTTTAGTAAGTTCACATATTTTGATGGGCAACTACGAAACACTACATTGTGTGTTTTCCGACATGCACTTGGCCGGTTTTACTTTTTTATTTCAAACATAACCGGATAATAAGACTCCAAGACAATTAGACTTACCACACTAACTCGACACTCGGCTTAGAGCGAAACTATCGCACGTACGTATCTGAGTAGTACAAATGCGAGTCCAAGGTTATAATCAAAGTTAGGAGCTTAGGCGCTCACCCCCATCGTATATTGTGTATCTGAAGTCATTAATAAGTTGCGGTAGACTTGTTTTGTACCCCTGGCTTTGGTTGGAACAGATGCCTGACAATTTGCCAACGTAGAATGGATTGGCGAACTGTAATTTGTTTTGGGATCAGATACTCGTAGTAATTAGTTTTATATACTTTTCTAATTAACTTCTGATTGTATAAATTCTGAATCTGACGTGACTGGAGCTGATAATATTAAGATAATAGACAAATTTAGAAATAGAGAGGTATTTAAAGTGCAGTGGAAAAGTACAGGACAATAAAAAGAAGTAGTAAATAAAAGTAGTACCTAAAAGCTTTTTTTTCCATTGCATAGATTTGCAAAAAAGAAGTCGTCTGTGCGCGCCACGCGTTATAATATTCATCAACTTACTCATTAATACATAATATTCTGTACCTCGTCTGATTTTCAAACTAACAATATCTTTATTTATGTAATAAAATAATGACAAAATATATTTTCTGCCCAAATACTTACGTATTAAATATTCCATATTTTCACACGTCAAACATTTTAGACATTCGAGGAGATAATCGTTGCGATTTTCAAACCATTCAAGCGAACGATTTTCCTTTTGAGGAAAGGTTATGAAGATAACGAAGCATTATATTAATACAAAATGGATGCTTTCTGTTTAAAATAGTTTTCTTTATTCAATTCACCTATGTTGCCCACGTGGGTAGTGACTAAGTACAGAACGTCATATATAATTATGCTACAATACATATACATACAGGGTGTAAATGAACCCTTCACACATACGTCAACCCAGCATTTTGTACATCAAACTAAGTACCCCTACGCAAAAATTTTTGCTGCGAAACAACTTTTTTTTTTGGGGGTCAAAACTCGCATTTTACGGTAAAACTCAATGTAGCACTCATAAAACACTGTGCTAGTAGATTTTTTAAACAGTAAACGGGTCGTGGAGGTAACTTAAGTAAAGTTATAACCTGAAAAACTAGTATTTACTAAAACAGCTGTGCAAAATTTGAAACTTTGAACCCACTAACTCTCTGTAACTAGGTGGTTCCCAGGTATGGTCTAGACCAAAAAACGTGGGGAGGACAAATGCCCTTCCTTTGCGTTAAGGGTACATTTACACCCTTTATACTACTTTCGCCTTGTCCACGTTAATTCATCTAGTCATACAAGCACGCTGGTTGAAAGTCCTACGCACCCGACCTTTCTGACGATTAATCAAAGTATCTATGAATAGAAAATGTATGACTAGTTTGGAGAAGAAGGATGCTTTCTTTTTAAATAGCTTCTTTTAATAATAATATATTCACCTCTGTTTTCTACGTGGGTATAGCCACGTGGAAAGGGAAGTGAGTACAGAACGCCATAATTATATAGGTACGTTACGATCGATATTAATTATACCTCTTTCGTCTTATCCTCGTTAATTCGTCTGGTCATACAAACAAAGTTGAAAGTTGACCTTTTACGAAGATTAATCAAAGTATCTATAAATAGAAAATTGATTGAGTCTAGTCCTTCTAATATCTTCAATAGACAAACACAAACTCCCTCTGGTTAATTCTATATAAGTAAAGGGACTAATAAAGTTACCTGTGTAGATGCTTACGGTTTACGTTTTAATGGCCGAGTCTTCGGAGTGTCAGCTTTTACTATCCCCCTAAGATTATATTCTGGCCAGAGATTTAATTAAATATTCAGTGTTATAGAGAAGATTTCGTTTATAGTTTGGCAGTAAGTGATTTTGTTACGGAGTGTTTAGTGATGGTTTTTGTAGAGTTGTTTGAAGACTTATGTAATTGTAACTCCACAGAGATTTCATAGAAATAAAAATTATAATTAGAAAAAAAGTGCGGGGTGTACCTACTAAAAAAGTAAATATTTAAACATATTTTAACATCCATTTTATTACCATAATTTTTTGACGTAAGTATGTTAGATGTGTGAAATGTGAAATCAGTTTTAAAATATATCATCTGCCTGATTCATATACCAAATTGTTCTCCACTAGCGATGAACAGATTTCACTATAAAAGCCATTTTACTATAAAAGTTAACAAGTCATGTTTGTTAACTTTGCCTGCCTGCCCGCTCAAAATAGAAAAAGATCGAAAAAAGACAACATAATCTGGACAATGAAAGCAGAAAAAATCTTTCCTGGTGCAAAGAATAAAGTCGGTGTAAAGCAAGTAAATAGGTTCCTATAGAAAACATGTTAAGGATATCTGCTCTATTCCATAGCGATTAGCGCTTGCTAGTGACACGTTATTATACCCATCAGTTCCACTTTGATTGGCCTCTTTATTAACTTGGATTGACTGAGCAAACCTTTGCTGGGACCAACTCAACGAATAATATTGTTGCTCAAACTTTGTCGAGTTTCTCGATGCAAATTTTAATTGATGCTATATTAATTAGAATTTATTTTGTAGCCTGGAAAAGGTATCATTACAGTGATTTCTTTTTTGTAATGCATCACGCCTTTTTCTCTCTATATTTGTATTTTAAGGTGATGATTTGCTCTCATTTCATCAAACAAGCACAAAACAAGGATGAGAAATATCGATGGAATCCAATAACACTTTACCTGACCCGAACATCGCTCCCGGGAACACATCATCAGTGTTTGCGACCGCTAAGCCAATGAGGTAGTAAAATAAATAAATGTAGCTAAAATGTAAATGACTAAGCCAACATAAGACCTTTTTGTTGGGGTGGGAAATCATCAAATAACCCTCCTTGGGCAGAGCGAAAGGGACTGTTAGACTATTACTGACTAAAAACCACCCATGTTCCTTCTTAGCCCTTTATGTCGAGGCCGCGGTATCCCTTACAACATCCTGCAGCCCTTAAAAATAATTTCTTTGCAATTGCGAACATAAAAAAATTACAAAGTACTTAACGAGTGTTCGAAAACTCTCATAATCTCCTAGCTCGTAATAATTCATCGTGCTGTTAGTCGGGCCTGCACTAATCTACGGATCTAAAAAATGCACGCAAACTGGAGCAGATTTGTAACCGTTCGTAGTGCAGCAGAAAACAGTTTATTTAGAATCTCGTTACTTGAAGCGAGTGCGGAACTTTTGGCAAAAAACAAACTAAGATGCAATTAAAAACAGTAAATTACTTAAATGCAATAGATAAACCCCTTTAAATCTGACCTGCTAGGTCACCCGCACTGGGCCCACCTAGAGGATTATAGCACATCCCTCTCCTAGAGAGGTCTGAGTACCTGCAGTGGAAACATTGTAGGCTGATGATGATGATTAAGTCGTTCCCATGTTAAGAACTAGTATTCAGATGAATCCGGTAAAGGCTAGGTAGGTTAAGAATTGTGAACATCTTTACTTTTATAATCTATCTCGCGAGATTATAAACTGTGAACTGTTACAACTCAACGCATTCGTATTCAGTAGTTTATTATAATCTATCAATGCCAAATGTCGATGATCACAATCATACGGTGACATATTTAATTTATTAAGAATTAATTTTTTTAAGCTTACAGTTTTTTACCAAAATGCTAAAAAGCTGACAATATTACAATTACAAATTACAACTTATAGTCACAATAATAAAGCAAAGTAAAAATTATATGTGAAATGGTCTCTTATACAAAACAAATAAACGAATATAAAATCAGTAATATACGTCACGGTAAATCAAAAAATCATGACTAGTTGCAAACCAGCAGGGCTATTGCGTATCTTTTAAATGACAGTGGCTATCATATTGTCTATGGATTAACTGTCATATTGGTTATGGTTTAGTACAAAATGGAACCATTTGACAGTTATTGATAGGCACTATAGGTTAGCCACTGTCATTTAAAAGATACGCAATAGCCCTGCAGGGCAGTTTTCGTTCTGAGGACATAACATCACGCGTAATTGATGAGATTGAACCCTGAAGGGCCATGCAGAACAGTAACAATATACACTAGTCTTATATTCCAGCTTTCTGCTTAAAAAATCCTGATGGTAAAGCAATTTGTCAACAAAAAACAGCAGTTTGTCCAACTTAAGAATCGGTTCAAAGAAAAAAAAAGTTTTGCTATAAATTGTGGAGGTATCCACTAGACTGAGAGCCTCAAAATATTTTAAAATATGTACATTTTCTTCCACCAATCCATCGTAATGGCGTTTTTTTAAATAAAAGTAAGAAACTGTGAAAAATATTTCGTTGTAGAAAAATAATCTTGTTTAACCAGATACGTCTCTCACAAGATCCAAATGCCTTATGATAAAGCCATTAATTTCAAATATAGAACTAATAATGATCCCTAAAATATAAATTGCTGAGACATAAATGTTCTTTCAGCAATGAAAGTAGGTACATTAAGTTTATGGTTAGCCGACACAGTAGGAAGCTATAAAAATAAGATGTCCGACTCAACGTTTAAATGAAAAATAATGGCCCCGTAGGTGAGGGAGCCAGAGAATTAAGCCCCGAGCGTCGGTAGTATGCACTTTGTCTACTTACTTTATTTAGTCAAGACAATATTATGTGACGGCTAGGTCTTGACCTATAAGTACTTTGTAGCTGAAGGCCTAGCAAGAGTAAGATTTTGCCATAACTGTAATAGAAAACTAAAAACTATAGGTATTGAGTTGACATAAACTATCGTGAACTAAGTTACCTTTATGTCAATTCTGTTGGAAATTGACGAAACGATTGAACAATCAAAAACAAAATGCTTAGAAAAGAATTTCCTTTGTAAGTTTTCGGTTCAATGAAGACATATTTAGAAGTTTAGGATCAGACAAGCTGATACGGACAAACGGACCAGCTACGAACACAGAACAAGTCAATGGATGTCAGTCAATGGACTGACAGAATATATTTAGGACTATGAAGGTATCCCGTATCCACGTCTGGAGCCGCTTTCGCTAGTTCTCCATGCTTATACGAGTCAATACGCCGAAATTACAATTACATCTCACTACACGTAGAGATTAATTAAATGTAATCCGATGTACCTCTCGTATCAAGCTGGTTTTAATCTAAATTCTCATGAACCTGACACAAAATATTATACAACTTTAGCCTGTTAATTGCCACAGTTTCCCTATAGACGAGAATAGATAGCAAGGAATCATCCCGAGGGATACTGCCAATTACGAAACAATTTCGACTAAGCCAAACTCGAAGCTATATCGATTTTCTACGATTTCCGTAATATCTTCAAGGTATTTACAAAGCAGTCCTTGCAAGATAAGGCATTGATATAACACTTGTAATAAGGTGCAAGTAGGTACCGTATAATTTGACCTTCGAACACTAGTTTCAATTTGATGTCTGTAGCAAACTAGCAAAATGTGAGGGTACTATTTGGTACACTTCTGCTTAACCTTTCTCAAATTACAGGCTGTTATGAGACGAAATAAATAGGCAATCATGCTACCCTAAAAAATATAAACGCTTTAAAGCTTAAGCCATTCTCAACTGCCAGCGACCAACAAAAAAGGATGATATATTACTATTCCACAAAAAAAAATAAGTCAAAACCTTAAACTGCACAAAAAAACAGCTTAACCGTAAAAAATCGGGACGACTTTTATTCGAACCATTTAGACTGTATTATTCGGGGCAAACAACTCGAAAATATTCCTCGGCATTGTTAGTGTGAGATGTTGTCGTCGCGGGTGCTCGAAATTTAGAGCTAATGTACGCGCTTTAGTCATGGGTTGAGCTTATCAGGTACCTTCGCTTCGATTCCGAGTTTGGGGAAATTTAGAAGACAGGTTGTGTAATCAGTTCTATTTAGAGTGTGTATACTTCTTGATTTTATCAGAGGCTGGCGAAAGATCTGAGAGTATGTGTAATTTTCGTGTGGAATATTTTTGGTCCTTAGGGGATTAAGTAATATGTGAGCCAATCTGTTTTGATCTGTAGTTTATATTAAGTGCTACTTGGAATACGTGGGTGTTAGAGTGCGAATATACTGAGAAACTGAATTTAGGATAAATATTTCGCGGAAAGTTACCTGATTTTCTGATGCTGATACATCAACAAAGTTGGTCGATTTTTTTGCTTATTGTTTATCCAAACTTCGTTACTGAATTTATAAAAGTGAAAATGAGTGTGTTTTTGTTTGCGACCTTATCTGAACAGCCTACGCCTACTGCCATCAATCGCGCACAAATCCTCCGTGGCAACCTACTGAGCTGAGTTTCCTGATGGAAAAACCCAATAACACGTTGCCAGACCTTGCATGGAATCGAACTTTAGGACCTCATGCACAGCAGCCGCGCTTGCGACTACTATACCATCATCTGCCTAGCCATTTTCCCAACTATGTTGGGGTCGGCTTCCAGTCTCACCTGATGCAGCTGAATACCAGTATTTTACATAGAGCGACCGCCTATCTGACCTACACAACCAATTTAATACTGGGTATTTAGCCTTTGGTAAGACTGGTCTTCAGACTTTCAGATCACGTAACGACAGCCAAAGATCTATATATGGCAGCCGGGACCTGCAGCTTGACGTGCTTTTCCAGGGCCGTAGGAAACTCGGTACGTAATGGGTGGTCACCCATCCACAGACCAACCTAGACAAGCACGGCTTACCCTAAAGATCGACCCGATTGGCAGTTATTATTCAGCCACGAGCTTCTCGACTAGTAAACCAATAATCGAATACCAATTCCAGGAAATATTATGTTTTGGTCCAAAGTTATGACTATCCGTGATTATACCTTCAAAATAACAACCTTTCAAACTACAGACCCTTTGAATGATATACCTAAGAGACATACACAGGATGGTACTTTACTAGCGACCGCAGTACATCCCACACTCGTAAATTTTATACGCCGAATTGATAGATAGTATAAAACCGTGTTACGAGGACAATCGAGGCTAAACGACCGACTCGGGATCACCGCGTACCAGAATGGGGACAAAAATGATTTTCAAATCTATTGCTGGTTTACTGCAGTGTAATTATAGGGAGTTAAAAAATGTTAAATCAAAACACGCGATGTAGTGGAAAGTGATTAGTATTTCTAGATTGTGGTGTATTGTATCAGAATCATTTGATTATGAATCATTTTTATTATAGTGGGCTTTGGAAATAAACGGCATCAATAAAAGTGTTTTAAACTTAAAAGTTTAAGTGACTGCAAACTTTGTAGCGGTTTGTATGTTTACGAATTTTCGAATTTTCGCTGTTGAGTTTTAATTTTTTGAGTCTTGCTACTACAAATATGTTGTGTTCGTCGAGCTATCTTTTTCAAGACGAGATCCAGCTAAAAAACATCACAGGGTTCACCCCCGACGGCGGCTGAGCGCAAATTAAGTTTTACATGAAATTTTTGCGTAATTTATCTAGTCAGTGACCACTAAAATGAACCTTAAGTCAAGCGCTTAAAGTACACGCAGAAACGATAAATTTGACGAAAAATTGTGTTTGATTTTCAAAGTTATTGTTATGATGTGAATCAGTGTTATTAATGGTGTTCTCATAAATATTTGGTGATTTTGTCCATTTAGCTGGTCCCAGGATATTTGCAGTTGATGCTAGATCTCCAAAATCGAGCAGACATAAATCTAAACTCCGTGGGTGCTAATGATAAATTCTTGATGAAAAACAAATAACCCTGCCCCACCTGCGAATTGACACCAGAACCCATGAGCCCAGCAGTCGGGCTTGCAACCACGAGACCCATAGTGGTCAAAGTAAATACCTCGTGAACGAACTAATGACTCCTAATGAATAAACAATCACAGAATTTATAATTTATGCAGCATCGTACAAAGATAAACAAAGCCATCAACCCTAAAATATTATCGACCTTATGGTTGTTTAGACAACCTCTCAGTCTAGCTCAGTTCGTATACATTAAGCTAGAAGGGAAATGAGGTCGTGAGTTTGAACCCGTTGGGTAATATTACTAGACAGAAGTTTATACAGGGAGAAACTTGTTTGACTCCTAAAATATCTCGTAAAGTAAGAAACTACGAAAGCAACTTGCGAGGGATCTAATTTTAGTAAAAGGAAAATATAGTTTGTTAAGTGCAATAAAACGAGGGATATGTTCTTGGATGTATTGAAATATCTAGCCTGGGATGGCCTGGGATGGTGGAACTCAAGTGCAGCTGTGTTTCCTCCCACGCAAGTTGTAAAAGTCGGTTGGGAATTATCGGTGGATGGCTTGTAGGCGGCAGAGCGGCAAGTACCTAGTAACGTTGAGTGTCTTACTTCACTTAACTTTACTGTTCTACTAAAGGATAATGGAAATTACTTGCCACTCAAGTCAAATAACTTTCACTGACATCATCATCACTTTGCCCTTGTTCGGCTCATCGCATTTTTCCTTCCATTCTACAGTTAGCTGTCACTCTAATATTATTTCCTTTAAATAGTTCGTATCATGCATCGCACACTCCATACATCTTTTTTCCTCTTCCATCCATCAACATTTATTTAAATTGTTCAATGTGTGGTTTGACGGTTTCAGCTATTTACTTAATTTCAGTTACGATCGATATTAAAACATCAAATTAAGGTAATAGAAACTTTGATTGCCACTTTAAAACACTCGCTAGAACTTTACTTCTTTCTTCTACTTTCTACAATATGAAGTTAAGTTAAGAAATATACGTGACATTTTGATCCTTCCCAGTATGCTCCACAGCAGAATACCCATTCCATCAGATGTAAACAATGCATGTACCTACAAATTGCACGCCACGTCCCAAGACATTACCCAGACTCACAGAGTGCGAAGCAAATGGAGTGATCACAGGTCATTTATTATGATGTGAGGCACAACAGTGCTTCCCGTCGGGGCTGCTGGATGTTGTAAGAGATACCGGGTAGACATAAAGGGCTAAGAAGGAACATGGGTGGTTTTTAGTTAGTAGAAGTCTGACATTCCCTTTCGCTCTGCCTAAAAGCGGGAGGGGTTATTTATGATTTCCCAGCCCCCGAAAAAAAAGGCACATCCGCTTAAATTCAGTTACATCATATTTAGAAATCACGAGCAGCAGTTGCCTTATTATAATGGCCCCGAATTTCAATGGGTAGGTCATGGATTCAAAGTCAGGCTCATACTTTGTAATTTATTTAAAAACACACAACCCTCCATTTGGGCTTCGCCGCAGCCGGGTAAAAAGTACTGCTCTCAAAACGGCGAAGCAAACATCAAGAAAAAACTGTTTTGGAATATTCTAGGAATTCGAAGAGATGTGACATCTACCAACCCGCACTGAGCCAGCTTGATTCTGATAGAGAGCAGGCCTGTGTCCGAACAATGCTCTCATTATAAGCTGATTAGGCTGATATTATCTATGCCTAAAGTTAACTGACGATAAACTAATGTTGTAAATTAAAAATACGTGGTCTGATGCAATATATCCTTTGACTGTTTTATTTTTACCCGACTGCGGCGAAGCCCAAAAGGAGGGTTATATATTTGGCGTGTATGTATGTCCGTTTCTTTGTTCCCTCATAACTCCTAAACGTATGAAGGGATTTGAATAAAATATACCTACGTCGTAGATTCATCTTGATGGCGCGAGTGTCACTGGCTACATTAAAATTAAAAAACAAAGATTTTTTTTCGGATTTTGGGGGCCATATAGCGGATTTAAAAAAAAAATCTTTTTCCATTACCATCGAGCGGGGTATCAAAATGAAGGGTAAAAGGAGATTACAACAATATTTGACACTTATATGTTTAAAAGAAATTCAAAGTTACAAATCCTATAAACAAACACAAAAGTTGAATCATCTGCGAAGATTTTTACGCGACCAACGAAATAACAGTCACAAAAGAACTAAAAAGTTGGAAATAAAAAAAAGTAGTTAAAAAACTAAAAAACCTGACTGAAAAAACTGAAAAGCACAAAACTTGGAAGCAGGCGGGGTTCATTTGAATATTATAGGAAATGAAAATAGAGTGGACCCCGCCTGCTTCCAAGTCTTGTTTAATTTAAAATGTGCTTGTTTTTTGCTTTTCAGTTTTTTCAGTCGGGCTTTTTAGTTTTTTAATTACTGTGCCTTACACTTACTTAGTAGAATACCTGGTGTATTCTGAGATATGTTAGATGTGAGACTTTCAAATAGTTAACGTCTTCTAAATTATAACAATCTAGGTAATCAATCAACTTAATATTTCACCGCTGCGCCTCTCTCAACTCTCCCAAATATTAACAAAGTTGGGATACTAATGCTTCGTTAATGACAATAACCCGAATGAGATCGCAAACACTCCAATATCATAATCCTCCGTGCCAACACCGGCTATATAACTTCGTACCGTCATAATTTACTCACCAAGATTTTTATTCAATTACTTAGACACTCTGCATTCTGTTGACTGCAGAGTTAATATTTCATAGTTTGTGACACTTTGTGTTGGGAACAGAATTTATTTTCTTTTTTAGGATTCCCTTGTCGAGTGGCGAGAGTGGAACCATTTTATTTTTATCTTTGGTTTTTGTGTTAGAGCTTGGTGGTGGGATATATTTGTAAGTTTAATAATTATAATATTAAAGTGCTTGATGAACATGAGCAGTTGATTGATGAACATTTTATTTCTTTAACAAGTAACTTGCTACAAGGGGTAGCTTAGGTCGGAGGGTCATCTCAGATAACAGTGTTGGTTTGCATTAAGATAAATAATAACTAACCTAATATTGCCTCATTGCAATTCCGAGGCCCTTAAATATAATAATAATAATAATTTATTCATTAAACAGACTACAGAGGAACATATGGACGAATATACGGACGGAGGAATATATGGCACGAGCAAGTATTGATCACCATGCTTGCTGAAAGCAGAATAGCGATAACAAGTATACTATTATCTATGTAAACAAACAAAATTGAATTGTGACCTCCAAGGCTATTGCGTATCTTATAAATGTCAGTGGCTATCATAGTGTCCATCGATTGACTGTCAAATTGCTTATGGTTTAGTACACTATGACACTGACATTTAAAAAGATACGCAATAGCCATGCTGTTCTGTGAAAGTTTATACGGTACTTAAAACAAATTTTTAGTATTTTATTTTTAGTCTATCCATCTGTCGGTTCTTTCCCGCTAATCTACAACACAGCTGAACTGATTTTGACTGAACTTTTCGTGAAAACAGCAGATGTTATAAAAAGTAACAATTGTTAGTGAGAAAAAGAATAACTTATAGAAATCAAACCTTTGAAATTGTAAGTATTCAATGAAAATCCAGATTCCTTCAAACTGTTTTCTACACTTAAACTAGAAAACTGGATTGCTTTAAAGGGACATTACTTTTCAGTAGTACACGCACTTGAACCCACAAGCTCATGTAACAGAGACAAAGCCTTAACCACTGGTCCTTCAAGGTATAATAAGCATGGGCCGCGGGTTGTACACTAGTTATCGCGGCCTCGACATAGAGGGCTAAGAAGGAACATGGGTGGTTTTTAGTCAGTAAGTAGAAGTCTGACACTCCCTTTCGCTCTGCCCAAGAGCGGGAGGGGTTATTCGATGATTTTCCACCGGCCAAAAAAAAAAAGTTTAATAAGCATGAAGCATACTGACGAGAATAATATTATGTTTATTCTGTGTTTGTTCCAAGGCACCCAGATTTTAAACCCGACTCGAACTTAACCACTGTTTTTTCTTAAAGTGTTCTCTGATATATATTAAAATTTATATGAATTCCAAAGCGTACTTTTTATTAAATGAGTAAAATTGGTGTGTTCTGTGCGTTATATTAAAATGTCATCGTATAATTTTATCAAGTGATGCTCCAAAAAATATCTTGAGTAATTTCCTTTGGGGATATTGCTCATTTTATATCTTTTACAGCTACAACGCGTCTTTCTTTGCGTGCCAATATGTCGTTATATATCAATTTATTTTAGACATGAGAGCTAAGAAATATATGGTTATGAAAGTTAAGGAAATTGAATTAAAATGTGATACTTGGCTGACACTAGCAGATGAGTCATAACCTCTCAAGGAATACGCTTCAGGTTAATTTCCTTGTACTCAAGAAATATTTAAGTCACAGCCTGTAATGTATTATGAGCAGAAAAAAATAAGCAGAGATAATAAGGAATTCTCACTGCATGTACTTTTCTCTGGCAGAGACAACGTGGCGTTAAATCCATAGAGTCGATGACGGGAAGTCGTAATGCGGTAGGCGATAATTTGATAGATATAGTTTTGATAGTAGCATATCAATATCTCGATTATATATACGCTGTCCTCTCAATTAGCAATTGCATATGGCTAAGATGAGGATACTAAGGGGTGTGTGTGTGGTTACGCGAATGGATAAAATAAGAAAATTAGTACGTAGAGGAAGTGAGGATTACAATAAACGTGGAAATAGGCATAATTACAGTACTCGTGGTCGAGGCAAATTAGTTGGATGGCCACACTCTTTATCTAAGTCTGGAAAGCTGATTCATGTTATGGCTCCAGCAGTATATAACCGGCATCCAGATAACATTTTAAGCGCGACGTCTGATAATGCTTTCAAAGCTAAAGTTAAAGACTGACTAACCGACCAGGCATTATAAATGGTCATTTATAATGCCTGGTCGGTTAGTCAGTCTTTAACTTATACAATAATAATAACAAATAATAATAATTTTATACAATGCCTAAAACCATTCCTTTAGGTCTAAAGGAATGGTTTTAGGCATTGTATAAAATTAGTATTAATATACTAATTATTACCATACTTGACTTGTTATTATCATATTTTTAGTTTTGTGTTCTCAATTATTATAATGACCTGGTTAATTATTATTATTTTATTAATGTATAATTATAATTGTATTTAATGCTCGTTGTTATGGATAACGATTTGTTTTTTATGTTCTACTCAAAACCTAACATGTTATTTTTGATAATTATTAATAAATAAACTACCACACGGGCCCAGTGCGGATTGGTAGATGTCACATGTCTTCGAATTTTTTGGTTCTAAGACATAATATGTCGATTTCCTCACGATGTTTTCCTTCACCGTTTTGAGAGCAGCGGTAATGAAATAAATTACACTAAGTAATGTGAATTTTGCCTGGGTTCGTACCCACGACCTACTGTGCTGCTCCCTTGGCCACCGCTGCTCGTAATAAAAAATAAAATGTACGTTTACCTATAATGTAGGTGTGTAATAAAATATTTTTTATAATTTGAAAATCTATGCCGATCCTATTAAAACTAATTGTAAATACGACATTTGACTAGGCTATGTTTGAAACCTGTAATAAAAATACTAAGTATCTAATACTAAAACTTGAGCTACCACGGCATGTTCCCAGAGCATTATATAATGTATTCCATCAAACCCTGGTCTTCATATTCATAAACTGTCTCAGTGTAACGAGTAAGTACTTCACCGCTTTTACACTAAGTACAGTGCTTAAACAGCGCACTATACGACTAAAAGTATCCATAATTTTGCAAACAAAATGAGCGCTGGTGGAAGCCCTCTAAAAACTAAAACAAATTTAATATAGAGGAGTTAGCCAAAAAATTTAATCCATGGAAGTTTAAAACGCTTTTGCTCCCCAAAAAACTAAACTGTTTCTATCTTTTATTATAAAAAAAAACTACAATATCCATTGACACCAAAAACTTCGAAGACATGGTGACATCTACCAACCCGCACGGTGCATACAGGGTGTAAATTTACCCATCACACAGCCGTCGACCAAGCATTCTGTACATCAAACTAAGTACCCCTACGCAAAAAAAAATTGCTGGGAAACGACATTTTTTTTGGGGTCAAAAATTACATTTTTTTTTCTTTTTTTTTTTTAATTATTATTAATTATTGTTTATTTTACGGTATAACTCAATGTGGCACACTTAAAACATTGTGCTACTGGATGCTTTGAATAGTAAATGGGCCGTGGAGGTAATTTGAGTAAAGTAAAAACCTAAAAAACAAGTGTTTTAGGCTGTGAAAAATTTGGAACTTTGACCCCCAATATCTCCGTAAACCTATATTTTTATGTTCTAGAACATAAAATTATCGCAGTGGTGTAGTGAACAAGTGCCCTTCGTTTGCGTTAAGGCTACTTTTACACCCTTTATAGCCCATCCCTCTCTAAGAGAGGAGGCCTGAGTCCCTGCAGTGGGAACTAGTCACGACTTCAAAGCAATATTTGGCCACATTGGTGAGGTCTGCTTGTTCGCCAGACATAGTTTGGCAACCCATGAACGCTAGTCTGCGTTCACACTGTACGTTTACGTTCGTGTGAACACTTAATACACCGCCGAGTGTCTACTCTCAGGGGTTTATTAAGTGTCCCTCATGAATAGACTCGATGATTCGTAGAGCTCTTGATGTGTATCTTAAGATTAAACGACGAGACATAACACGAAGTTACTTTAACAGAGATTATACCTCGCCTTAGCCTCTCCTTTCTTCTTACACTCATCTCTGTTCTGTTTTTCCCACCTTCATTTGTTTCCCGCGCTTCTGTCGACATCGTCAACCCAATGCGCTTTTACTTAGGCCTAACCTTGGACAAGTACAGGAGATAGAAACGTTTCTAAGTAACGTTTATAGATCTCGGTCGAAAAATCTTGAAAACTGTATACAGGGTGTCTGGTAACCGTGTGACCGATGACCGTGATTGTGCTTATGATAACAATTTCCACTATCAGACCAAACCTGTAATCGCAAAAATAAATCAGCTGTTCAGTATATTTTGACCAATTACGCGAACATCAATGTCATCAAAATCATTTATCCAATCACGCACTGACAGCACAACTTTACATAAAAATTAAAAGGAAGCCGGTATAGGCATCTTGGTCATGTAATGAGGAGGGATGAAACACATGTGACTAAAAAAGTGAGGGGTATAGAAGGAGAGGGAGGGCAACGAAAAGATAGAGGGATTGTGTGAGGAATGATATGAAAGAGAAAAGAGTTCCACAATGAAAGGTTCCCTCCCCCCCTTTCCCCTTCGCTCTGCCCAAGAGCAAAAGGGGTTATTTGAGGACTACACAACCCCCAAAAAAAAAAAAAAGGTTCCGTAGTTGCCCATCAAAATATGTCAACTTACTAAACTGATTAACTACCCTGCCTACGTGCCTCCGAACGATGATTTTTATGGTAAAAATAAAACAAACTTACATTTGCAGTTTTGAGACCTGCGCTCCCATACATTATTACGAAAATATTTCATACAAGTACATTTTATAAGTTGTAAAGTTGTAACTTATAAAGCCGACTTAGCTTTGAAAGTTTTCCTTTTATTTTCATTATATATGCTACTACCATGAATTTTTTCACATGCCTATACACAACCCGTATAAGTGGTTTAGGTTGGCACACTTGAGTCTAACAAAAATTTGCACTTTAAAGCCTAATATTTCTAAAACGAATCCCTTAATCGATAAACTCGTAATGTTTTTTGAAGACCTATCCAACGACATCCCACACAATGGACTATACGAGAAAAAAAAAATAATAATAATCATCCCCACTTTACTGTGTACTCCGGTACACACCCTAAAAAAAAACAATATTTTACTTTAGCACTTTGTCGGCGTAGCTTATTTATATATTCATGCCAAATTACAGATTTGTACTAGTTTTAAGTACTAAGAGTCTTTGATATATAGTGCGGACGGACGGACGGACGGACAGACAGACAGATATACGGACAGAGCAAAACTACAAGGGTTCCATATTGACTACGGAACCCTAAAAAACATGTCGCCTCGACCCCAAGTAGAAAATGTCAAGAGCAGGATAATGATGACACACTATCGGTACAACTTAACTTAGTTCACGTCTTATAAACATTGATCTGTCTTTCTGTTATTCAACTACAAAATCCGACAATAATAAGTTCTGAGACCAAACTTCACTCAACCAAGTTCAGGCTTCGAAATGTTTTTCAAATAATTTCCACCATCTGGCTACTTGTAATTTAAATGGCTTGTACTGAAATACTTTGTACTACTAATTCAATATTGTTGAGCAAGCCAACTTTTTGAATAAATCGTACACCTGTCCACTTCTTAGGGTACAGCTGCATTTGCAAACAATTATATTTGTTGGACAAAGTATAATTTGTTTTATTTTCGTTGGGATTTTCCTGAGAAAATGATTATCAATTGGAGTAGTTTTTATGCTTAGGAATAAGGTTTTCTGAAAGTTAAGGCTTAAAACTTCAATTTATATCAAAAAGAGGTACACAAAATCAAAATCAAAATATTTTTATTTCATATAGGCCTACATGGGCACTTATAAAACGTCGACAAAAAGGTGCACGGTTCGGTGCATTGGTCGATTCCTAAGGAGAAGAACCGGCAAGAAACTCCAAAGGTTACTCTTTTAATCTTTTAAAATCGTTTGGGTTAACAATAAGTTCCAGACATAATCTTGGTATAATACACACGTGAAGACTATGCAGATTAATGTCTGAGAAAGAAGAACAACTCACCTCTTACTGATATGAATGAAAGATTTCTCATTATCATAAACCAAGACAAGTAGGTACCTACGCATTCTACACCAATCTCTTTCATCGCACACTACTCAACTCGATTCTCAGCAACTCTCATCCAGTTGGTACCGTCTACCCTGCAAAGACCGCGCCTGAGAGCGTCCAACCTTTCTTTTTTTTGTTTTTTTTATCGGGTGCAAAATCATCGAATAACCCCTCCCGCTCTTGGACAGAGCGAAAGGGAGTGTCAAACTTCTACTGACTAAAAACCAGCCATCTTCCTTCTTAGCCCTTTATGTCGAGGCCGTGGTAGCTCTTACAGCATCCCGCAGCCCAGAGCGTCCAACCTTACGTTTGCAGCTTCGCGGTTTCCACTCAAGAACACGTCTACCCCAACGCTCACCGGTTCTACGGCTACTATGGCCGGCCCATTGCCAGCTTGTAACTTAAATATAACTAGAAAATAGTGGGTGTTATATTATAATGCACATCTGTTTCGGTACATACAGACACAATGTTATATTAAATTATCATCCACCAGAAAACTGGGAATAGGGTATTTCACCAAAACAATCGATTTAGTCTGACGGACTACCGGAAAACTTTTCTTTTTTTACTTTTCTTTTCTTTTCTTTTTTTTAACGGGGAAGACTTTTCGAAGCACTGTATCGTCTTCATCTTTTGTTTACGTGAAAAAAGAAAGATAACGTGTCCATTATTTTTTGGAAATCTATCCGTCAGATAGATTTCCAATATAATAATAATAATAATAATAAAATATTTTTATTGACACAAGAAAAAAAAGTTGTACATTTCGATTTGAAACCCTGACCCCTGTGCTAGGTGAGACCTGTGTTACAGAAGTCAGTGTCTACACCCCTTTTTTGATACTAATGTTCACTATTTATACATTAAAAGTTTAATAAGAAAAAAAAAAAATGTAAAAGGAAGAACAAAAGTAGCCAATATGGAGAATAATAAAGCATGCGTGCTCTTGTGTGGCGTATGTGCGTGTGTTTAAGCGTAGGTGTGAGTGTGTTGTGTCTGTGAGTGCGTGAGTGTGTGTTTTGGGGTGTGGTGTGACTGTGTGTGTGTGTTTTGGGGTGTAGTGTGACTGTGTGTGTGTGTTTGTTGTGTGGTGTGACTGAGTGTGTGTGCGTTTGGTGTGTGGTGTGACTGTGTGAGTGAACGTAGTTGGCGGATAAAATTGGGTTACAACTTAGACTTTGGTTTGCCTATCTAACTATTTGTCATCTCGCGTGGTATTGTCCTTTTATTAGGTTTTCCGTCTGTTGGTAATCCAGTGTTTGAAGCCATGAGTTTAATTTAATCTTAGTTTTAATTCTTGTTAGTGGGTTGAAGTTTAGGATAATATTTATTTTATTGTATAGATAAGTGGATAAGTATAAACCCTGCCGTCGAGCGGATGCGGTCTTACATTTGACTGTGCTACATGCATTACCGATGGTTCTCTTGTATTTGGTGGCGAGATTTACCGGTGTTTTTTCATGCTGTTTCAATACAAGATTGAGCAGGTATAGTTGTCTCACTGTCAATACTTGGCAGCATTCATACAGGGTTCTTGTAGGGAACCGGTACGGCTTGTAGGTCATAACTTTTAACAAAGATCTTTGAGCTCTCTCAAGGCGTAGCATGTAGGTT
Organism: Diarsia rubi; assembly: GCA_932274075.1. Lineage (NCBI taxonomy): Eukaryota > Metazoa > Arthropoda > Insecta > Lepidoptera > Noctuidae > Diarsia > Diarsia rubi. The sequence goes on from OW026433.1 coordinate 5,839,984, forward strand.
TTACAAGCACCTCCCCAAGCAGTTATGCAGTAACCTATGATCGACTGAGCCAGAGCTAGATAGACCGCCCGGAGAAGCTTAAACTCGGCCACTTGCCGTAGTTTTTTAAACGCCCATATCAGTTTTCTAACGCGGGAGGAGGTATATTCAATGTGGGGACGCCAGCTTAGTCCCTCGTCCAGAATCACTCCCAGGTACTTCACTGATTTATTTTTAGTGATTGGAAGACATGGGCATGGAGTGCTACTGTTTGCGACGTCACACTCACAGGTGTGTGCTTTGAGCCTTACTTCTGTAGGTTTGGTTTTGGCAAATGAAAATTGCAAAAATGAGGTTTTCGAGATGTTAAGGGTTAGTAAGTTAGCTTCCAGCCAGTGGATTATATTACGTAAGCCTGTCTCAGCAGCTTCCCGTGCTTCATCCCAGTGTTCACCGTGGAATACTAGTACTGGGTCATCTGCATAGCTAAAGATTTTACCATTACTAAGAGACTGCTGGCATAGGTCATTTACATAGAGTAGGAAAAGACTGGGGGATAGACAGCTACCTTGAGGCACACCGTAATCAACGCTGGCTTCGTTGCTAATGACCTCACCAATCTTTACTTTTTGTGTCCGGTTATTGAGAAAGTCTGCAAAAATACCCAGAGCCTTTCCCCGGATTCCAGCATGCTTTAACTTTGTCACAAGGGTTGAAATACAAACGGTGTCAAACGCCTTTGCTAGGTCCAGGAAAACACCTAGACATTTTTGCTTTGCGTCGAGTTTCCCAGTCACATAATCAACGAGCTGAGTAACTGCATCTGCGGTGCTTTTCCCGGGCCTAAAGCCAAATTGTGTGTCCGATATTATTTTGTTGTGCTCTAGGTATTTCATGAGTCGACGATTCAACAACTTTTCCAATATTTTTGACAGTGCTGACAGGACTGAGATAGGTCTGTAATTTTTTACATCGTCTTGGGTACCCCCCTTGTGAACAGGTGTGATTAGGGATTTCTTAAAGACACGAGGGAAAACACCTTGTTCAAAACAGGCCGCAGTAAGTTTTGTAATAGGTGGAACTAGTACTTCTTTACCCAGTTTGAGGATTTTAGCGGGAATAGAGTCCCAACCTATGGCACAATCATTTTTTAAGTTGCTAATGACTGCCTCTACTTCAGCTTCGTCTGGGGAAAGTAGGACCATAGAATCTCGCGCAGGGGGTGTTTCAAAGACATACGGGGCCAGTGAGGTGTTTTTGTTTTTTATAATATTGTCTGCCAATGTCTTACCAATGTTTGAGAAGTGATGGTTTATTTGTTCAATAGCTTTAGGCATGTCTGCAGTTTCAGTGGCAGATAGAAGATTGTCAGCTGATTTTTGGTTCCCGGCTAGATTGGTAATAGATTTTATAATATTCCATGTTTCTTTATTATCCTTTGCAGATTTTAAAGCAGAGCTTTCGTGGGTGTTTTTAAGTTTTCTGAGTAGCAGATTACAGTGGTTACGGTATCTTTTGTACGATAACTCGGCAATGCCGTTTTTTGGGTCTGCCAGGAATTTTCGGTGGAGGTTATCCCTGTGTCGAATACACCTCAGGAGGCCAGGTGTGATCCAGGGCTTAAGGACTACTGTACGGTTGGGGGCTTTCGTTACTGTTGAGTTTTGCGATACTGTGGACATAAGACATTCGACAAACTTTGTGGCGGCTTCGTTTGCATCACAATTTTGTGTAATAAAAGAAAAATCTGTAGTTTTTAATTGTTCAACAGCGTTTTCATAGTTTACTCTTGTAATCATTCTTTTATTCTTATTCCTAGAGGGGACGTTACCTAGACATAACATTACGGAGGCGTGGTCACTGACTGTGGAATCCATAACTATAACTGTCGCACAGGTATTAGTCCTAATCATCACGTGATCGAGGCAGTTAAACAGTCTAGTGGGAAAGGTATGTCCTGGTAAGAGACCCATTTCTGCAGTTAGATTTAGATAGGAGGGACTATTTCTGTCTGTATTATTAGGTTTTATGTCTATATTAATATCTCCTACCAGAATTATGTTATTCGCTTTTAATTTACTTAAAATGTTTTCCAGAGAGTTAAGGTAACCATCAATACAGTATATTGATGGTGATCTATAAGAAGCTAGAATACAAGTATCGGAACCGATATTCAGCAAAAGAAAGTTAGCCCCTACCGGGTCTGGTTCTTCGAGGATACATTTAAGATTGTTTTTAACAAAAATAACAATACCGTCGTTTTGATTAAGACATTTTTTGCTAAAATATGTCACGTAATTATCTATGGTCGGTATCGGTTTGTCAATGTGTAGCCAGCACTCTGTCAAGATTATTATGTCGATTTGAAAAGATAGCCTAGCCAATTGAGCCTGAAAACCATCAAAATTTTTATAAATACTACGTATGTTTTGAGTTATAATTTTTAGTTTAGAGTTAGAGTTTTTTATGATTTCGTTACAGGCGTCCGTATCACAGAGATGAGAAGATGCTACCGTAAAGTTATCTATCTGCGTTGAAATGTTGTTACTCATGTTAGCCATTGGAAAAACGTATATATTTTTTGTTACATGTTGGGGAGGGAATTATTACGATAGACTGTGTGACAGTTAGTGCTGGATAAAAGGTGTTAGGCATACCCACACGAGAAAAAATTATATTATGTATGTAAGTGATTTTATTGTTTATTTGTGTTGTGTTTAGTGATCTTGGTTGAGTATATTTGATTGGTTTTTGTTTAAGTGTTTTACAAGAGGCGAGCATTTGCAGCGAGAGAAACAATAATATTTTAACAACAGGCAGTTTATGAGCAAGGCGTGCTATTTCTTTATACAGTCATAGTGGTAATTTGGATTTTAGATCAGCTTCGTCTTTTACATGTATGTATTGATCTCCTTCAATAATCTCCTTAATATATACACAGTACAGATACAGGTACAGGCACAGTACAGGTATAGATACAGTGCTTCGAAAAGTCTTGTCAAGTCGTGTGACGTCACAAGGTTAGTACTTTTGTGCCCACAAAGTGACGTCAAAAGCCCCCACTCGTGGTCTTTGACACGTTTTATTTTCGTATTTTTTTAATATTTTGATAAAACTAAAAACACTTATCCATTATTTTTCGATAATCTAACAGACGGACTAATTAGATTTTTTGTTGAAATATCCTATTAGGTTGATAACGAAATTCATCTAAATACAGACATTGCTTAATTTCTCATCATTTATTCACAATATTTAGCATAAGCACAAAAATACTATAATGTTCCTATTGCTGGGACACAGGCCTCCTCTCTATGAGAGAGAATGGGCCATAATCAACCACGCAGGCCCAGCGTAGGTTGGTAGATGCCACATGTCTTCGAATTTTCGGGTCTAAAATATTTTCCCTCACCGTTTCTTCAGAAAGAGCAGCGATGGCCCAGTGGTGGCGGCCCCGACTTACGAACAGTAGGTCGTAGGTTCGGACCCTGACAGGCACATTACTTTCTGTTATTTATTTCATCACCGCTGCTCTCAGAACGGTGAAGGAAAACATCGTGAGGAAACCGGCATGTCTTAGAACCAAAAAATTTGAAGACACGCGACATCTACCAACCCGCACTGGGCCCGCGTGGTAGATTATAGCCCATTTCCTATCAAAGACAAAAGGCTTGTGTCCCAGCAGTGGGAACATTAATAGGCTGTTGATGATGATGATGATGTTTCTTCACGGAGTGCAGTTCTTTCAAGTAGTCATTATTCTCCCATTCAACAAATTAAAAAAGATTTCTCACCGCAACCGACTCGACATACTGTGACGGCACTTAATAAAAATTATTACGGCAATTGCGACTCCACTGGCGCTTGAATATACTGGAAATGTACCACTTATGTGAGAATAGTAAAGTGTGTATTATTATTGCGGTTCTCTACGGTTTAAAAATGGTCTCTTAGATATAAAATTCTGAAGTATTTTGTACTGTTATACTCCGTTTATTTTGCATCAAATAAAAGGCACTTGAGCTTACACGTTTTATCTGCTAACAACGTGTAAATACGCCAAAAAAGTGATTAAAAAACACTATTATTAAGTTAAACCGCGTTCAAGCTATTTCCTTGTTAATACTGACTGATTCGTTGGTCCAGTGGTTGGAAACTGCGACTGCTGAGCATGAGGCACTGGTTTGGGCATGTTATGGGTTTTTTCTATAAGCAGTTTTCAGTAGCAACCATAGAGTCTAGATTTGTGCCCCGTCGTCGTCCTGGCTGTACTATTAGATATACCTAACCCTTCGATGAATACTGCCGTAATATTGACGGCACGGATGGCGCAATGGCCGAGCGATTGGACTGCTGCGTGTCGCGGTTTCGATCCCCGCACGCAACAAATATTTGTAAGGCCTACAGATATCTGTTTCGGGTCTGGTTGTTTGTGTATGTGAGTTTATATGTTTGTTAATGCACCCACGATACAGGAAAAAATCATAGTGTGGGGCAACGTTTTAAAAAATAAATGAAAAAAGAATACAAGCGTGATTTTAAGTTATGTTATGCAAGAAGCTTATGTCGGCCCAAAATTATTTCAATAGAAAAAAACAGCTGCTAAAGCACGATGATAACATAACGTAGCCCACATCTTCACAAAAACTAACGACCCTAAGCCAAAACAAATGACAAACACAATATTCACAAAAACCTGGTAAACGCCTGTCGTAAATCTAGGCCTTAGAGTGCATTTGGCAAAAGAAGTTACAATTAATCAGGCCTGTACGATACGTGTCCTGTTGGAAGAGAGCCAATGTAAGCCTTGCCCAGCTTTCACGGAAACTTGCCACAACATGCATTATATTGGGCGAAATTTGAATAACTATCTGCCCGGTGCACAATTTTTGAAATAAAGTATGATCGATTTCGGAGACAGGCAATTTTCATAAAGATAGTTATGGGTTTAGAATCTTAGATGGCGGGATTTTAGTGATTATTGGTGGCTAAGTTAGTTTTAATAGCTTGGTTTCCTGCCAAGACTGAGTTAGCACTTGTAGAGAGACGATTAAGGCAATTTATGAAGAAAAATATTCAATAAAATGTGTCGTAAAGATTTTGGTGGAATACTTATGAATGTCTCAATCAGAAAACCATTATCTACCTTTTTCCAAACTATATTGAGGTCAGATTTCGGTCTAACCGAATGCAACTGAATACTAGTATTTTACTTTGTTAGTTGCTTATGTCTGACCTCCACAACCCCGTTAGTACTGAGTAATACGATACTCATTGGACCCCGTTGAAGTAAACAGTCGTATTGTAGATGGAGGACACAGTGGAGCACACCGTGGAGCTCTGCCCCGCTTAGGCGGAGCCTCGCCGTGTCCTCGTAGGGCGGTCGGCGGCGGCGACCTTTCGCGTCCGGCCCTGGTGCAAGCCATGGTCCGGGGCGAGGAGGAATGGGACGCCGTCGCCTTCTTTTGTAGATGCTAGCGAAGGAGGTGGCGGAACGTGAGAGGGAGAAAACCTCTCGTCCTAGCCGCCGCGGGAGACGCTCCGGGCATCGTGGGTCACGTGATGGCTTCCGGCCACCGTAGACGCGGGCCTGTGGACGGTGAGTGATGGGCAAACTCGCCGTCCGTGCGTCTTATGATAACGACAGGCCGTGTCGACGGCGCTTTCGTGTTCCACGCGCGGCTCAAAGAGATGTCAGCAACATGGGAGGGACAAGGGTCGACGCCCGCCGGGGCTGCGGGTTGTTCAGAAGTTACCGCGGCAATTTTAGTCAGTAGAACCGCCAAAAAAAAAATGCGTATTGTAGACCCTTAAATTCGAAGACGTTATCACGTAACATCCACCAATTAATGCTAGTTACGAATCTCATCCCCAACACTCTCCCAGTAGAAAATCCTAAAAAAAAAAGATTATGCTAGGTGTACCGATGACCTGGTGAAGGTTGCAGGTATCCGCTGGATGCGAGACGCACGGGACCGGGTCTTTCGGCTGAAATAATGATGATGATACTAAGCCAGATAAAAGAGAGATATAAACTAATTCGAGTATACAAGATGATTTTTTAGTCAGTGTCCAATTTTTTTCTAGACATTAGGTACCTATCATTCACTTACACCATTTTTGAAAAAAATCGATACGTAACATTTTCACTTTATGAAAGAATTATCTGTTCTCCATGCAAAGTTAAAACTTTGTGATGTGATATCTCAATATTTTTGTATTGAGTGATACTAAAAGAAAAAATACGTACCTATTCAATGATTTTCGCCAAAGATTAATATATCATTACTTGGACGGACCTAAAAAATCATCTTGTATAAATACACTCAATGAATATTCAACGTATAATCCACCTCACATTTGTCTCACTTACGTAAGTACAGTTATTCACTCTGAATATTGTTCATATTTTGTCTCCTAAGAGATATTATATTTACTCAACAAGAGCTTGAAGTTACGCGTGTACTGAACCACTCACTCCACTAAACTACATAAGTAGTGTAATCCGTTCTACTTATTGGAGTTATACCACATGCTCGGTATAAAACGGGAAGGAAATAGTAATACTGTCGTTTGATATTATATACTGCAAATTTTTAAGGCAAATATTCGTGTATACAGAATAAGTTTTGTAGCGCCGTTGTCATGAACGAGGTTGTCGTGCTGGCCTACTAATCGCAAGCACTACTGGTAACTGCAGTCTTGGGTTTGGCTAAAGGTTGAGAAAATGTTATTGAGTTGCTTCCATAACGGCGTTTAGATTCGTACCTAACTAATGTCCATACTCGTCCCTTATTCCGTCCGTCAGTCCGTCTTTTAGATTATCTAAAAATATTGGATACGTATTTTTTATTTTATCAAATGAATCGATTTAAGTGGAGGGTTGTGACGTCACTTACCGGTAAAGAATGTCATACTAATGTCTTATAAAATGACGTCACACGAGTTTTCAAAGCACTGTTTGTGAAAAAAGAAAAAATACGTGTCCAATATTTTTTGGAAATCTATCTGACGGAATAATTAGTTTTTTTTTTGTTATCGGGTAGTTAACAAAACATCAAATTTTCTGTATATAATAGTATGTTTTATTATTTTTATTTATTCATTATCTAGCTTTTACTAATCTGAGTTTTTAATATTTGCCTCTAAAGTGATTATTAGCAGACCCCTGTTCAAATTGGCGATCATAGCTCTACAACATAAATAATTTTCATATTATCTTTATAAATTACTATCATTTTTAGACGATTAGCCAAGCATTAAGGTAACACTAATCCGGAATGTCTGAAATATTTTGGACCCTAAAGTTAGAGCCTCATGAATATACTATTTAAATTGGAAATCTAATTTTCTACATAGTTTAGGACTAGGGTATTAAACTAGATTATACAATAATGTAGATTCGAGTTCTAGGGGTCTAAAATGGCCACTTTAGTAGATCATAATATGAATTGCGTTAAAAGCGTAAAATAGACCTATGATAATAGTAATGCATCTGTGAACATTTAGGAAAATAGATCATAATCGGAAAATAATTTTATAATTTTTAACGCAATTCATAATATGATCTGCTAAAGTGGCCATTTTAGACCCCCTGTAGCTGTACAGGTTTTTGAAAAATTAATTATAATATAAATTAACTATTACTTTATTTATAGACTACAATTTATAGAACTGTTCCACATATAACAATAACAAAATGTACTAGTATCAAAAGAAGCATAGAATTATAGGGCGTCAAAAATTTATCCACATCGCTGTCAATTGGAAAAGTGCCCAGAAAGCTGGCAGCGTTTATTGATACTTTAAATTATATTTACGTCTACTGACTCAACAGATACTGTTCTGTCCAAATCAAATAGTTAACGGGTTACTTTTCCAACTTAGCTTTCCCTAAAAACTGTATTAAAAGATAATTCGGTTTGCTCACCAGTTTTCAAGTAAATTATATTTTCTTATGCAGTTATATTGAAAGTGAAAAATAAACTTTAAAAATTCAATACTTATTTAAAGCATGAACACAGGCATGCAACAATGTGATTCAGAAGTAAATTGTGGTGATAGCTTTTATACATAAATTATAAATTTCATTACCTCATAATTTTTTACTCAGCATAATGATATATAATAGTTACCCAAGTAGCATGTATGATAAAAAGCCTTTTTTTTGGGGAGTGGGACATCATCAAATAACTCCTCTTGGGCAGAGCGAAAGGGAGTGTCAGACTTCTACTGACTAAAAACCACCCATATTCCTTCTTAGCCCTATATGTCAAGGCCGCGGTATATATCTCTTACAACATCCCGCAGCCATGATAAAAACCCTCAAATTAAATTTTCTTTTTTGTGTGGTTAGCTTTACATGCCGTCTAGAAATATCGCTCAGTCATGCTGGTTTGTTTGTTTCCCGTCGGGGCTGCGGGATGTTTTAAGAGATACCGCGGCCTCGACATAAAGGGCTAAGAAGGAATTTTAGTCAAGGTTTTTAGTCAGTAGAAGTCTGACACTCCCTTTCGCTCTGCCCGCGAGCGGGGTATTCCATGATTTTCCACCCGCCAAAAAAACAAAATTAAAAGGCACGCTGGTTTCCCCACGTTGATATCCTTCACCGGAGTAAGTAATAAATTAAACAACACGCACTTTAATTAGAAAAATCAGAGGTGCATGTTTTGGTTTCAAACTCTGAGGCTTATAACTATCAGTTCAACGATCGTTGACCACACTACTAGACTAGGTATATCAGCTTAACATCAACCAAAACTTTCTCAAAACAGGCACTCTAGAAAATTTTATATTCCAATAAAATTCAGAATTTCCAAAGCACTGGGATGCTTCGTATATCAAACGTTGTCGGGGTTACTACGCGGGATAAAACGCGTGTACGTAAGATTTATGGCCGCACCCGTGCAGGTGCTACTGGCTTTTAGTTCTCAACTACTGCTTTTATACCGAATTTTAGTCTGTAACCTCGAATGATACACTTCCTAAGTGGTACTGGAGTTTATTTATCATTTATTGTTTGTGTATGATTTGTTGCTTTAGGCTGTCGCGTTGGAGGGTTGTATAGTGTGATGTTGTACGAACGTAAATATAAGGCGGAGTTTATCTGGCGACTTGTTCAAAAGAGATGTGAGATGGTGTTAAGTCAGCAGAAGTCTGACACCCCCTGACGCTCTGCCCAGAGTGATTTGATAAAATTCCATCTTCCAAAAAAAAATAATTTGGTGGAGTTTATCTTTCTTGTAGTTTATACGAACATCTCTTCTAAAAATTTTGTACAATAGCATTCTATCGTCTGGAATTCGTTTGTTTCATTATAATCAATTTCAACGCGATCGAAGTCTTTGCATGTATTTTCGGTAGTGTCTGTAAGTTTCATACCATGCCTCTTACATAATCACTATGTCTGATAATAATGTTATTTTGTTTAGGTCTAAAACTCGATGACTGTTTTTTCAATACAAAAAATTGAGAACCGTCAATTGTACTTTACGGACGAATTTTGTTTCTAGCGAAACAAAACAGCGTATTTAATAAAAAAAAAACATCCTCGACGTTCAGTAAAAGACAACACAAAAACTGTCTTGGAAAAATATTATGAATACTTCTTTGAAAAAATGAACTAAGGTTGAACCTAAAAGATCTCTAAGCAATTGGGATTTATTCTATTTATGGCCGCACCCGTGCAGGTGCTACTGGCTTTTAGTTCTCAACTACTGCTTTTATATTTATATACTTTTTTTTTTATACTTTTTTTATTCTGGGTGTTTTTCTATCTATAATATGTATGTATTTACAAAAAAAAAAAATGTATATAAGTAGTTTATCAGCCATCTCGTTACCATAACACAAGCATTAGGTTGCTTAGCTTGGGACTAGATGGCGTTGTGTGAAATGTCCAAGGATATTATTATTATTATTATTATTATTCTGATTGCTACCTTTCAATAGGTTGGCCCCTAAAGTACCAAATTCCAAGCGACAAAACCCTCTTAAGGTCAAATTCCAAGATTTTCGAAACGATTTTCTATAATCCTACTGATTGTTATTACTTTTGTAATAAAGCTCTCATCTTTTTATCTGAGTAGACATAAACAGAAAACGACATTACAATAAAATGAATAAAAAAGTTCATTTCAAATCGAGATATTAAACATTCGTAGCGAAATTAAGATGAAAATCTGAAGATTCGTATTGTTCTTATGAAGGCAAAAATCTTGAGAAAAAATATTTTCGGTCTGTCGGACCATTATGAAAGGGAATAAATATTAGAGGTTTCGGGTCTTGAATGCAAATAGAAGACTGTTTACTGAACACACATGTTGATCCCTTGAGCTTTTATCTCTTCTATGGCTGATTAAAAATGGTTTCAGGCGCCATTCGAAATGATAGCTGTCAATGTGTGATTTGCGTCTGCTGGTGAAGTTTAAACGCATCTGACTTTCGGTGCATTTAAGAATCTCTATTGAAATCTAAACAGCGGTGGCCCCGTGGTGGGGGCCCGACTTACGAACAGTAAGAACAGTAGGTCGTGGGTTCGAACCCAGGGAAGCGCCTTACTTTGTGTAATCTATTTCATTACCGCTGCTCTCAAAACGGTGAAGGAAAACCGGATGTGTTAAAAACCAAAAAAAATCGAAGACGTGACCTTTTGCCCTGGGGCCCAGCAGTGAAAACTTTATTGAATTATTATGCTACCATATATCCCTACCTACCATAAAGGGTATAAAAGTACCCTTAACGCAAAAGAAGGGCACTTGTTCTCCCCACAACTGCGATAATTTTTTTGTGCCAGTATCTCCGTAACTAGGGGGTTCCCAGGTGTGGCTGGGAACCCTCTAGTTACGGAGATATTGGGGGTCAAAATTCCAAATTTTTCGCAACTGTTTTTGTAAATACTAGTTTTTTATTTTATAACTTTACTTAAATTACCTCCATGACCCGTTTATTATTCAAATGTTTTAACTGCCTCACTCAGAGAGCTTTACTGTTTACTTAGGCCATGTAAAGGTTTTGACAGTTTTGTCATACAAAAGTATGTCAAACCATTACTAAGTGACGGCTTAAGTAATCATTAAATATATCTCAGTACCGCAGTAAGAGTGCTACTTTGAGTTTTATAGTAAAATATGATTTGTGGCCCCAAAAAAAAAGTCTTTTCACAGAAAAAAATATTGCTTAGGGGTACTTAGTTTGATGTACAGAATGCTTGGTTGAATGATGGGTCGATTTACACCCTGTAAGTATATTTTAACATGATGGCAATAAAATCAAAAAAAGAGACACAACATAGGTAATAAATTAAATAACCCAGACACGTTTGCAATTTCTAAATCATTAAACAAACATAAAATTTGAAAAATCCGTAATAAAAAGTGTCAGTACAATTTGTAACGTGATAGGATTTGTACGTGCGACTTTTTAATCGCCAGTAAAGCCGGCTCTAAATTACATGCATGTATAAAATATTATATTCATCGTTGCACACGCTGAAACAAGCTCAATAACACCTGTTACAATTTGTTTTCAACGCCTAAACTAAAACATTTATCATTTCTATAAGTTTTTCAGATATTTTAAATTTTTGTGATGCATACTAGTTTTGTGATTTATTGATTTAAAATAATATCTACAAATAACCCTAATAATTGATTTGTTATATCTATACATATCTATAGGTTGCGGAGATGCGAGACACACGGGACCAGTCAATGTGGCGACACCTGGGGAGACCTTTGTCCAGCAGTGGACGTCTTTTGGCTGAAATGATGATGATGATGAATATCTACCTTCTTGAATCTTAGAACCGTTAGCGCTCTATACGATGATTAAAAAAACCATAAATAAACATGATTTATCTGGTGATTCGTTTGGTTTATAAGATAGGTATAAAATATATTATATTTGAAATATTTTTTAAAAATCAGCTTCTTTTGAAGAATTCCATCCAAATTTCAATTTTAAGAAATCTTATGCACATGTTGCCATCTACATTACACATCGTTTAATACTAATAGGTTGGGGAAAAAGTTTTTTAAAGTTTTTTCGCACGTTCTTGTCATACGTGATCCACTTTTCATCACCAGTTATCAGTTTCTTCAAAAATGGTTCGGTTTCATTACGACATAATAAAGAATCACAAATAAGTACACGGTTCATTAGGTTTCTTTCAGTGAGCTCGTGAGGTACCCAAATTTCGAGCTTTTTTGTGTACCCAGTTTTTTTCAAATGCGCCAAAACTTAAAAAAAAAATATCGAATTTCTACATTATCTTCACTCATCTTGACGGTACGAAAAACAAATGAAAATCACACATTTTCCTAATTTGAATTTGGAATGATGTTCTTTAAAATTTAAAGTTTCAATGATACCAAAACCAGCCAGATACAAATAGTAGGTATAGCCAAAGAGATTTTATTACAAGTTCATACATACTATAATGCGAAAAGACTTTTTCCCCAACCTAATAAAATATTAATAAACTGCAATCACGACAAATGAAGGTAATTCGCAAACCAATGAGAAATAATAAGTCCGTCCATATTGAGCCAACATGCACTTCTTAATGATCATTTCGATTCTTTCATATTAGTCAATTAAGCTATCGTTGGTAACGAATTCGCGTCAAACAATATCATGATAGATAGGTAATTATAATAATTATTATAATTACTTTATCTTAGTTATTTCTTTACAAATAGTAGGTACATAGATTAAAGGTAATTATACTAGTATTTTTATAATAAAATCAGCTTTTTTATCGTGTGTGAGTAATGTTTAACGTGTGTAGTTTCTAAACCGCCTCAAGAGCCTCAGACATGCCATTGACGGCCGCTAAGCGGCCGGGACCACCTGGCTTAAACGTGCCTTCCGAAGCACGGAATCATGTTTTTATCAGACAACCAGGTGATTCAAGCCTGCAATGTCCTAGCCAAAGTGGAAACCACTACACAATTTATGCTTCCCGTGGGAATCGAACAACTCGACCAAGGAATATCAGCTGCTAGGTTTAAATAAAACTAGACTGGTAACAGCTGCCGTGTGTCGGAGGAGCGATGTGCAAAACTTACGATAATATATCAACAGATACTAAAAAGCAGAAAATGACTATGTGGCAGGCCCAGTAACGGGTTGAGCTGGACTTTACTCAAAGAATTGGCCTACAATCGAACTGAAGAAGGGAATTGGATTATGAATAAAATAAGGGGCATGGGCATTGAATAAAATAAGTAATAACTTCACGCGGACGAGAGTAGCAGCAACAGCTAGTTTTAATGAAACCCACAGAACGAACGCTGTCATACTTAAGCAACAATGTTGTCATATTCAACAATATCAAATAGGTTCCACTTTCCTAATAAACCTTTCCTAGAAGATACAACTCTAGATATTAACAGACTTCATCAAAGCTTAGTGCATACTATAAGTAAGACGCGGACTTAACTAAAGACTACTTTAGACTTCAAAGATGCTTCATTTAGTCTGTCCTGCGCATTATGATAGTGAGTAAATAGCTCGTATATTCACATATTGGAGTCTTAAGTGTAAGATAACGGAGATGAAAGGAGGTGGACATTTTCAGACTGCAAGACAGTTGGATTAAAGAATGAAGATTGCGTTTTTGGTATTAAAAGATAAGTATAAGGAGGATCTAACAGTTGTGTGAAGTTACGTGCAGTTCGTTCCTGAGTCGCTCGATAGCTGTTTTTGAACTAAATATATTAGAATTTACTATGACACGGTGTATATTAAAAATATCTCTAAAAAAAATTGACATACAGAAATACTATAAATTATGAATACATTTTAACGACATCGTAAGAATTCCAGCATGGCGCAAATGCAGTGCGATGTAAGGTCACACGAGTTTTCGAAGCACTGTATCGTTTTCAGTTTTAATTTACGTGCAAAAAGAAAAATATGATGTGTCCAATAGTTTTTGGAAATCTATCTGACGGACTAATTTGCTTTTTTTTTGTCAACTACCCTTTTAAGTATGATATTAACTCCCCTTATGCTGTATACCGAACGAGTTAACGACCAATGAAATTGCGCCTTGAGCGATAGTTCTCGACGGCGGCGGCGTATGAAATCAAGTCAGAGCACTGTTGACGGCATAAAATCTCTGATCCTGACCAGGTTAGGGATCAACCTCACGATAAAGAAAAAGAAAAAAAAATATTTACAGTAATATTATGTTACAACAGCCTGCTCACAGCGTGCCACCCTAGCCAGCCAATGACAGCTAACCATAACCATGCCACTCTAGCAAACTATAGCCTTGCCACTCTAGCATACCATAGCCATGCCACTCTAGCATACCATAGCCATGCCACTCTAGCCAGCCAATGACGGGCAACGACTCGCGAGCCAATCACAGTCAAGCGAAGACACCGCCATAACTACCGGATGCCTCCGGTGGGGATATCAGTCTATATAATGCCCTGTAAGCTCAGTTTCGAGGTCTTGTCGCGCTCGATTGTGAAACCTGTAAGTCGAGACTCTGTCCGAATAAAATAATGAATCAGTTCCTGTCTATTCTTTACCACTGTCGTAACAGTCAGAAGTGGGATCGAATAAAAAAAAAACCTACGATAAAACGACTCTCTGCTACTTAAAAGTCAACGGTCACCTACTGTGGAGGACGAGGTCAAAAATTCAAACGAAGAACGTACGTCGATGCACACCGCCTGCAAGGAAAATATTGTCTCCCATCCCAGTATCACAAGGCACAAATTGAAAAAGCGGGTGACAATCTGGATGGAACACGAAGCGACTACCCTCAGTATCGCATCGTTCATTCCATAATTTGACCTTGAAAAAGAAGACTGCGGCCAGTAACCACCTGTGAGACACTTTGAGTTACAAGAAGTATCCATCTCTCTGCCAGCAACGGTTCTACGGTAAATTAAGACTACCTAAAGGTTGTCAACAGCAACCAAGGACATGGAAGGAAGGAACCGACCTACTTCACGCTGAGAGCTGCCAGGAACCATGCATAAATAACAAGGTCAGTAAACATGCCAATATTTTCCAAATTAGCCAAATGCCATTAGCCAAATATATAAGCCAAATGTGTTTTACCATGGAGTGCCCCATGAGTTGATAATTATGCGAATCGTAGACAAAATAATTTGGTAAGCCCGATAAGTAAATCTAATCATAGTCAGTTAATCTGTATAATATTATCCCGGTACGAAAAAAATATGTTTTACGAGTAGGTACTAGTTGTGTACTAAAGAGTTGAGAACTTAAAATGTACATATTTTGTTCAAGTGCGCATTAGATTATCCAACAATAACAATTCCAAAGTAAATCATGTAGATCAGATACTTATAAATAGCTACAATAATTTTATTAAACTATTATCAGAGATATAGATAGCATTCCTGGACGATCTCTTGCTACCGCCAGCCGATATTCAAACAGTTTTAGACTTATTGGATAAAGTTCTTGACAGATTGAAAACGAGGAACTTAAAATTAAATATGAGGAACGGCTAATTTTTACATATTTCTTAATTAGGGTATAAAACATCATGACGCGATGGCATTCAACCAGGTGAATTTAAGTTGATCGTCTTAATTTCTCATCCCGAGTAATGTAAACGAAGTGCGTCAGTTTATTCTATCTAGTTCTATCTAGTTACTAAAGAAAGTCCATTCATAACTTAGCAATAATAGCTCGCCCGTTTATCAAACTTAAAAAAAAAGTAAGATGTGGGTATGAGGCAAGTCACATAAATCTTGTTATGAAAAAAAAAAAAATGTTATAGGTCGGTATTAGTGATTATGTAGGTACGATCCTAGTTTTCCAACAGAAATTCACACGTAGGTATTGCAGGTATTGCACGTATCTTTTATAAAGTAGATTGACGGTAGTTTGCGCCCTGTCTTTTAGTTTAGTCGCGTTACAAGTCAGATAGAGTGTTTATCATGATTTTGGGCTTGAATCCCTTGCAGTGATAAAATTGTTGCTAAGATTTCGTATTATGACGTGTTATGTAAAAATGTCCATGTAATTCGGACTGTACTGCAGTACGCGATACAATGACTAATCATGGTCTTATGCCATGTATTGCCCGATATTACTTTTCACTATGGTGACCGATGAGCCAAAGCCCAAGCAAGCTAAAACGAAAAGCCAAAGTCAAAGTCTATGCCTATCTTAGGTAAGTAGATCGTTCGATAGATGCCGTTTATTGTGTACCATTTAGACGTGAACGATTTGTTCAGTACTGTGCAATGACAAGATGAAAAGCCGAAAAGTAGGATTGTTTTACTGCGAAGTGGATGTACAGATACCTATAGTGAGTAATTGTGTAATCGTTGATGGTAGGCTATAACGTAAACAAACCTTTACGGTACCAGATTAGTTGTGTGAGTTGTGTCAAACTTCGCGCGATGGAAGATATTACAAAATGCATCATGACAATAACAAGGAGTAAAACGAAGTTCTGAATTTTATAAATATCAACAAAATTTCTGATTTCCAAAAATAACCCGATTTATAAGTAAATATTATTATGTGACGTCATGTTTACATTGTGCGTACTGTAAAGGGGATAATGTAGGAAAGAGGGTTAACGACATCCAATTCTAAATCTAACTTAGCTCTGATAATACATGACAGTAGCAAGCTAAATTTTAATTTTAAAATGGTGATAAAACTGATGTCCTGAAACGAGGCTGCGCCTGTGGGTGGGTATCTTGGGAGCCAGAGTTGCATTAACTTAACATTAGTACGTAAAAGCTTTAAACACATAAAATTAATATATTGGAAAAATAGAAAAACGTATTCTTGTGTATTGGTGTGTATAAGTAATGAAGTTTTGCCATCGACACGCTAAGAATTATGTGTGTGAGTATGTACATGTATGTATGCGTGCGTCTTAATGGTATGATGTAATTAACTTAAATTGTTTCTTCCGTTTCTTCAAACGATAGTTTGGCAAAACAGTTTATTTATATTTTCTTACATGAAAAATGTTTGATGTTTTTAATGTCGCAGATAATATGGAGTTCTTATAATACTGTTAATATTACAACCGGGTACCTATAAGCCTTACGATTTATCCCAGATCGGGTTGCTCCAGGCAACCAGGGCAATCTAGGTGCGGTAGGGTTATCTCAGAAATGGGACGTAACTTAGATACAAGGTGAAAAATGATAATTCAAATTCAAACTCTTTAATTCAGACAAGTGTCCATAGTGTTAGTAACAACAAAATAACTTAACGACTAGGGTTAGTAAACTTAGTGTTATGGCAAAAGAAAAAAAAAAAAGGAAAGGAAATATGTTAATAGTGTGATTTACAAAAAAAAAAACTATGATTATGTAACTTTGGCGCCAGGCGATGACTACTGGCGGCAACAAGGTTTAATGCTTTTAACATCACGCATGTAATACCCAATGGGTTAGGCAGAGGTACTTATACTCATGAGTACACACACATTTCGCCAGTAAATTGAAATGAATTAAAAAGTGTTTATTCATGGTTACATCCGTGCTACATGGTATATTACTTCTGTCATACTGTAAAACAGTGATATTTAATTTAAATGTAACAAATTGTTGGTACGTTTCCATCAATAACAACGTCACTTTTACCTACAACTAAACACATTTATTGAACACAAAAGTTGACTATAACGTAATGCTATAACATTTAAGTTGCGTTAAAACACTTTAATTAATAGCGGTGAAGCCGAAAACATAAGCTAGTATGGCATAAATATATACTTATACAACAATAAATAATCATAAATGGAATCTACACATCTCTTGTAATGAGGTTTTTACATAGGTGTTAAAAACAAACTTCCCTAATTTATTTTAAAAGACATTTTCGTGGTACAGCTATTTTCTTAATCGTAAGGTATGTCGTTAAAAATTGTTGGTACTAAGCATTTCCTACATCTTTGTCCATAATAATTAGTACAAGTGGGTACCTACTACAAATCTTCTTATGCATTTATTCCTTTTACTTCAGCTTAAAGTCCCATGCTATAGGGGGCGACCCAGGTTAACTCTTGTTCGTTAGAGAATTGGTTTTCTGGCCCACATTAACTGATATTGAGGAGTTAGGTAATGATTGACATAAACTAAGAAGTGTGAAAGGTCATATTATATGATACAACGGGTTTACAGGTTGAGTATCCGCTGTAACATATCGTAGCAGTGCTTTTGTCTGATAGCACCAGTAGTGTGAAAGAACAATTGAAAACCGAAGATTTCATAAATCTCCTGAGAGGTCTATTGCCCCATTTTAACTTGGTTTTTCTGAGCTGACTTGTAATCACTGTTTTCTTGTTTCCATTGCGGGAGCAATTGTTCCAGGACGGCCGAATGTTACAACAGCCTGCTCACAGCGTGCCACCCTAGCCAGCCAATGACAGCTAACCATAACCATGCCACTCTAGCAAACCATAGCCTTGCCACTCTAGCATACCATAGCCATGCCACTCTAGCATACCATAGCCATGCCACTCTAGCCAGCCAATGACGGGCAACGACTCGCGAGCCAATCACAGTCAAGCGAAGACACCGCCATAACTACCGGATGCCTCCGGTGGGGATATCAGTCTATATAATGCCCTGTAAGCTCAGTTTCGAGGTCTTGTCGCGCTCGATTGTGAAACCTGTAAGTCGAGACTCTGTCCGAATAAAATAATGAATCAGTTCCTGTCTATTCTTTACCACTGTCGTAACAATTATTAGTTTTAAGTTATCTGGCTGCGCCTTGACAGGGTCATGTATTCTTTTATCACAAGTAGCTTGTTTTAAGCCTCGCAGCGGCTAAGAGCTGCGGTGGCCTATTAGTCGTGGATTCGAACCCAGGCAGGCACAATACTTTGTGTAATTTATATCATCACCGCTGTTCTCAAAACGGTGAAGGAAAACATCGTGAGGAAACCGGCACGTCTTAGAACCAAAAATTCGAAGATATGACGTGACATCTACCAACCTGCACTGGGGCAGCGTGATGGATTGTAGCCCATCCCCCTCCTAGAGAGGAGGCCTGAGTCCCTGCAGTGGTAATAGGCTGATGATGATGATGATGGTGGTGGTGAAGCCTCGCATGTCACTTTGATTGTGTACATTGTGCATTACACAAATAAGTTAGACCAAAGTTCAATAAATCACTAGGTGTTGCCAGCGGCTTCACCTGCTACAATTCGATAATTATTCCACGGGAAGATAAAATCGGAACAAAAACTAAGTAGGTATCCTATGTGCTAATTCAGGTTATAAAATATTCGTGTAATAAATTTTATCCAAATCCGCACAGTAGTATTTGCGTGAAAGAGTAACAAACATCCATCCATCCATCCATCCATTCATACACACATACAAACTTTTGCGTTTATTATATTAGTAGGATACATTGTGCATTACACAAATAAGTTAGACCAAATTTCTTTAAATTATACGTATTTCCGCTTCAACACCTATTTCACTGCATCTCTGATGGTCTCATACCCAAGATTGCCCCACGAAGGAAGCAAGTTGATGTGCGTTTCTTCCTTACACCCCATTTTATGACGAACATCGCCAATAAAGGGTTAAAAATATATCCGTTTACACCCACTTTAAAACTCACGTTTACAACCAAAATATATATTTTACGGTGCAGTCGTAAATAAGATGGTGTTAACAAAAAGCGATTGTCCTCTTTATTACGACATTCTGTGTAAAAACTCGACGTTTTCTGAGTGCGGTTATGTCTTGTAATGACATCGTAAAATGGTGGTATTTATTTTTAAAACACCTCTTTAGGTAACGATCGAGTTTCTTTTCTGGTCTAACTGCCGCACTCGAGAGATGTTTAATGATTACTTAAGCCGTCATTTAGTAAAAAAATTACATTCAATACCTAAGAGACGGCTTAACTTATCATTAAACGTCGCTGAGTGCGGCAGTTAGATAGCTAAGTTCCCCATTCAGAGACGTTTAATGATATTTAATCTGTATTATTTTAAAGTGATTGTTAAGTACTACATTAAGTATATCTGTAATGTAACATGGGAGGGGCCCGAAAGGGCCGACGCCCGTCGGGGCCGCGGGTTGTCCACAGGTTATCGCGGCCTCGACATTGAGGGCGAAGAAGGAACATGGGTGGTTTTTAGTCAGTAGAAGTCTGACACCCCCTTTCGCTCTGCCCAAGAGCGGAAGGGGTTATTCGATGATTTTACACCCGCCAAAAAAAAAAAAAAAGTATATCTGTAATGTAAACCGGCTAACGTGGAAATTCATTAATGACTGCCCTGGATTGTAAATGTTGTGCTGTTCCATAAACGTTCGGGCATTTAATATCACAGAACAGATCCCGTCAAACAGATCGTGTCCTGCGTCCTGGGGGTCTAAAAAAAAAAGGCCACTTTAGCAGATCATAATATGAATTGCGTCAAAGTTCGTAAAATACTCACAGACCCAGTTACTATTATGAAATGTTCATTTTACACTTTTTAACGCAATTCATATTTAGATCTGCTAAAGTGGCCATTTTAGACCCCCTGTTGTTTGTTCACTGCAGGAACTGATAGATGCTACCGAAAGAACCAAACTAGAAGCTCAGTATTGGTTAGAACCGACGAAATTGAGATTGCCATTGACACGCTTAAAAGTAGAACGCATCACTATTTGCTAGCGTGATATTTTTATCTGCTACGTATTATACAGTCAGCAGCGCCAATATGTTTGGCAACGTTTAAAAGCAATTTTCACCTTTTGGGTTGATTTTATGTCACGAATATAATATTTTGGAACCCAGGTCATCATAAAGGAAGGTCAAATCTCATGGGTGCAATCGTTATTTAATGAGGAATTCGCGTTTTGATATTTGCCAAGTGTATACATAATTTATTGCTCGTGAATGTACTTAAGTAGTAGCGTAGCTGAGCAAGGGGGCTTCGTTGTTTCGTAACTGCGTAGCTTACGATTTTTACCATTATGCGTAACACTAAAAGCAGAGTGGTGTGTGCAACTTTCTGGTAGTAATTTTTAAATAAAGCGTCCTATTTATGACTTGCAATTCATCACCATCCAGAAATGTTCCCACTGCGGGGACAGGTCTCCTCTCTATGAGAGGGAATGGGCTATGATCCACCACGTGGGCCCAGTGCGGATTGGTAGATGTCACACATGTCTTCGAATTTTTGGTTCTAGGACATGCCGGTTTCCTCACGATGTTTTCCGTCACCGTTTTGAGAGCAGTGGCGATGAAATAAATTACACTAAGTATAATGCGCTTGGGTTCGAACCCACGACTTACTGCTCGTAAGTCGGAGACGCCACCACTGAGCCATCGCTGCTCTCACTTGCAATAGGGTAAATACCCTACACCAAAACAATCTAAGTAGTCCGTCAGATAAATTTCGAAAAATTAATGGACACGTATTTTTTCTTTTTTTTACGTAAACAAAAGATGAAGACGATACAGTGCTTCGAAAAGTCGTGTCAAGTCATGTGACGTCACAAGGTTAGTACTTTTTTACACACAAAGTGACGTCACCTTTGACACGTTTTATTTTTATCAATTTGATAAAACAATAAACACGTATCCAATATTTTTCGATAATCAAACAGACGGACTAATTAGATTTTTTTGGTAAAATACCCTATTATTGTTTCAATACCTAAATAACAAATCCTTTTAATAATAAATCCATAAATAAGGTAGACCAAGGGAACGATGGATGGATTGTGTGAGGAATGATTTGAAAGAAGAAGGAGTAAATAGGGAAGTTAACAAAAATAAATCTAATTAGTCCGTCAGATAGATTTCCAGAAAATATTGGACACGTATTTTTTCTTTTTTCACGTAAACAAACAATGAAGACGAACAGTGCTTTGAAAACTCGTGTGACGTCATTTTCTTACACATTAGTACGACATTCTTTACCGGTGAGCGACGTAGCTACCCCCACTCAAATCTTTTGACGCGTTTTATCTTCGTCATTTTTTATTGATTTGATAAAACAAAAAATACGTATCAAATATTTTTCGATAATCTAACAGACGGACTAATTAGAATCATATTTTTTACCCGACTGCGGCGAAGCCCAAAAGGAGGGTTATGTGATTTAAGTCAGTAAACATCCCTATTAGCGTCACGGTTAACAAAGAAGTGTGAAAAAAAAAACGTGTTGTGCCGATGCCAAGTGTCATGAAACAAGGGAATTAAGATGATGACTTCAATCCTTCAATCGAAAATCTCCACAGTTTCCTTAACATTCTCAATAGCCAAACGTAGTTATTCCACACAAACCACGACCATAAATCATAATAACAAACCCGCACCCTTCATAACTTCATACAAATACAGTTTATCATCATTCAAGTCGCGAACAACTGAATAAGTGATAACTAAAATAAAACATCTGAACCCATCGAGTGGCCGGCTTTCGGCTTTCGGCTCTCGGCCTTCGGCCTGAATTATTGAACGCCAGTTGGAGTATGAATTATGCATCCAGTCTAGTTCTCGGAACACTAACTGAATGTAATCATGCTTCATTGCATTTTGATGGTGGACGGGTTGGTCATTTTAACTGAGTGTACATTGGGGTACGTGTTTTCGTATTTTATGTAGATTTAGGCTTATTTACTGAAGTGTATGTCAGATGGTACAGTTTTCGTAGCATGTTTTACGTGCTGTGTTTATTTACTGCTCCAAGTTTCAGTGTTTTTTTTCTGTCAGACAAGGGTAACATTACGAGCATGCATTAAAAACGCTTTAGGTGTATCCATCATTTTCAGTGCATAGACCATGCAGGAACTCTATTGTAGAACCGTCAGGTCTTCACTGATAGCCCATCTTACCACCCTCAACCTTCACCGCATTTCTCCAATACAAGTACTTCAAATTAACAAGAATGTCTATTTGAGATGCATTAAATTGTCACATCTGCTTGAAAACCTTCTATTAATTGTAACGTAAAGCAGATTTCTTTTTTTTATTCCCGTCGGGGCTGCTGGTTGTACACAAGTTACCGCGGCCTCGACTTAAAGGTCTAAGAAGGAACATGGGTGGTTTTTAGTCAGTAGAAGTCAGCGGGAGGCGCGCGGGGGTTATTTGATGATTTTCAACCCGCAAAAAAAAAGCTGTTTTTATTAATCTTTTAAAATACTACTGTAGATGAATGAATTTAGTTAATTAATTTTATGACCTGGTGAGAGTTGCGGGATTCGCTAGATGCGAGACGCGGACCGGTCAATGTGACACTCGGGGGTGGCCTATGTCCAGCAGTGGACGTCTTGCGGCTCAAATGATGATTATGATGATAACTTAATTTTAGTTAGGAAATCTATTTTGCTATTAAATTTGATTTTTAATTGTTGAACTTTTATTTAAGTATTTTTAGAACTATGAATGTAATACTAGCGCCAGCGGAACGAGTTAGACTATTTCGAAAGCATTGGATCCGATGCTCTCGAAATAGTCTAATTCGTTCGTAAGTTCCTGCTAGCCCCAAAAATATCCTTTTTCCCAACTATAGGGGATCGGACTAAGTCAAAAAAAATATGATTCTAATTAGTATTATGTCAGTTAGACTATCGAAAAATATTGGATATGTGTTTTTTGTTTTATCAAATCAATAAAAAATTACGAAGATCAAACGCGTCAAAGATCATGAGTGGGGGTGTGTGACGTCATTTCTACAAATGACACACACACACACATCACTAAAAAAATAAAAAATGAAAATTCTCTTCTCCCACACCCGGGAATCGAACCGGCTAAAATCTGAAAAAAATATACCCTGTACTTTTATTGCATCGATCGTTAGGGTCAATTATAAGGATGAAATCTCTCTAACAAACATGATAAGAAGAGAATTTTCGAAAATCTTTGACTGCAGTTTGCTTTCTATTCAAAAATAAAGGAATGTTTCCTTTGAGTAACATTTTCTATCTGCAGTATTAAGAGTACTTTCCCTCCAGGTGGCATTACAAAATTCCACCCTATATATTATCTATATAATACGTTTCGTTCCATCGCCCTTCTCCAGTACATAAAAATATCCCAATAAATCACAGACAATTAATCCAGACAGTAAAAACTGAATAATGCATACACTCTTTCATATAATACAATATTGGCAGCTCATCGGAATCGGCGCTGAGTCACGCTTGCACTGATTGAAACAAATAATTGGTGTCGACGTAAAGCTCTTAATCTGTCCCACTGTGCAAACCACACGTAGCAAGGAAGACTCTTCAACCTTGTGAGAACTATCGTACTTTGATGGCGAAGTGAGGAAATTAATGATTAAGTTTAAAGACTATTAACTTAAACTTCCCGCATATTAAACAAATTTTAATTGTTGCTTGAAACGGTTATAACGCAATAAATTACGTAAGTATCATTTTCTTTGACTGTATAATAGAAAATAAGTTGTTTTTTACAACCTACAAATAAAAATCTTGACATGGAAGTTTGCTTTGAGGTTCCTTTTTTTTGTCTTCATGATTATTAATGGGTGATAAGAATGGGATAGCAATGACCGGCAGCCAATGAACGCACAATCAAAACAATTAATAAACATTACAATTTCGCATTTATTATAACTAATCTAGCTATCCAGTGCTAGGAGACACGCGCCCTCTACGTGTGAGGCAAGCAGTCACTACATCTTATGAAACAAAGTCCTCCACCACGTCTGTGTGTCTGTCTGTTCGCGATAAACGAAAAACGACTGCACCGATTTTCATGCTGTTTTCACCAATAGAAGTTTTTAGTAATAATTTAACCGACATCCACATGAATGATAAGATGAATAAAAATAAACAACAGTTTCCTATTATTATGACAACACCCCCTTCGTAAAAATGTGCTGAAATGCCATAATGTGCGAAATTAATGGTTTTTTAGCGCTTTCATTCCATTGAATAAGTTGTTTAAATTCTGGTTTTATCGCTCTGTGGGTGACCCTTTGTTTGAATAAAAAATTCTAACGCACGATAAAATTAACTGGGATCTCCAATCTCCTTACTTTTTTAAATAATTTCGTCAAACCAAATACTTACATAAGTTTTTTCTGTTTAATATTAACAGTACTAAAATATGAGTTTACTTTTACGTACACCTCCGTCTAAGTCTACAGGAAATACAGGGCTTCTTGACTTGACAACTTGAACGCATCAATGAAGGTAATTCAGCACCGGACCCTCTCCCTATAACGTGCACATCGTACTACATCAATACCAACAGGAATGATATAACCAAGGCTTTGTAACAATATTCTGATTTAAAAGAGTGTCCATCAGGGTCCACGCTTTGGAATGTGTAACTACACTACTTTCACAGTATTAATATGCCTTGGGTTAGGACTGTAGCTTTTTTATATTGTTGTATTGGTTTTGACAGTATAAAAGTTCTTGTAACTGGCATACTTGAAATAAATTAATTGATTTTCATTTTAATGTTCACGTTTTTAAAGCAAAAACATTAAAGGCCGCAGTCTCTTGCATTTTCTCTAGTTTACCAAAAAACTTAAAATTCTACCACTTATCGTACTTTTATCTCAAACGCAAAAGTCGAACGTCCAAACTTTCGCGTCGCAGATTTCTCCTGGGAACAAGTTCTTAATGTCTGAGACCAAACTAATCTTCGAAACCTTATTATATTTTAAGTTAATTAAGGTCACCGCTAACTTATTATTTAGGTCCTTTGAAATTGTTTGTGCTTCATAAACATTGCGGGGTCTGAAATCTCTTCGATTATGAAAAAAAGATTATGGTATCGAAAGTTTTTAAGAGCAAAATACAGCCTTGCCTTTGTACAGTTTTTGGCTTGTGCATAAAGATTAATAAATAAATAAATAAATTGTATATCTTTAAAATCCACTTGTCAAGTGATGGTGCTCAAGATAAGGGCCTACCTTCCACCTCGCACCCATGCTCTAGCTGTTACCCGTGCAGGAAAGAAACTGCGCAGCTGTGGGATATCTTAATTATCTGATAGCTTTTGATCCCTGCTATTAATTCGAATCCCTGCTATTAATCGAGCGATTTCCGCTAAGCTCCCGTCTATACGAAGATGTCTATCTCAGCGAATACCTAATGACAGCTTTGACACATTTTTCACTGTATTGTTTTCAGCACAAAAAGATCTTCGAAAATATAAAGCAAACGAAGAGCACTTTTTCTCCCCATCACTGCGTCCATTTTTTCTGTTCTAGACCACACCTATGGGAACCTTCCAGTTACAGAGATATCGGGGGTCAAAGTTCCAAAATTTTCACAGCTGTTTTTGTAAATACTAGTTTTTCAGGTTATAACTTTACTTAAATTACCTCCATGACCCGTTTACTATTCAAAGCATCCACTAGCACAATGTTTTAATAAAAACGATTTGCTTAACTTTTGAATCGAATCCAGGAATACAAAAATATAATATTTTATTCTGGCAAGTAGAAATCTACTAACATAATAGCTTGTTTTTGGTAATAAGTGAACATGGTAAGATTATTAGGAGGTTGTAACTCGGTGGTTGTAGTACGTAAGAGTGGGATGTTCTTGTTTATTATCCGGAAAATATTATAGCATTATATCTTGTACATACCGTGTTACTATTGTTGTGTGGCCGAAAACATCTTGAGTTATATCCTGGTTTACGACCCCTAGATAAGTTTCTGGTAAATTATCCGGCAGATTGCAGCTTTGTTATCTTATAAATTTATTTCGTCTGCTGAGTAAGTTTATAATATGTTTATTTGTATTGTATGATAAGAGTCATGTATTTAAAGCTGTACAACTATAGAATAAAAGTCCATTATTCAACTAAATCAATTCTTTACTGTTAGGTGAAAGTGATCACAAAACATTCAAAGTAAAATTTAAAAAAATGCTGCAAAATTTAACCTAACACAATTTTATCTTTCAGTTTATTTTAAGCAAGAGCGCAGTCGCTCATTTATTAAATACTTTAAAATTCTTTAAATGTAAATGTTTTTTGTAACGAAAATAATTTGAAAGAATCAATACGAACACATACGTGCTCAAATAGAGATTGTCAAAGAATATGAACACAAAAAAACATCTTGAGTTTTTTTTTTGTATTATAACTGTATTGGTTCTTCTAAATTGATTGTGAAAAACTAAAAACTCTATAAAAGATCTTCTTTGAAGTTGTATAGCAAAGCCGTATGCCATAAGATATGCTGAAATCCTCGCATTACTTTCACAGGCTCAATTTATTGAAATAAGGACTTTGTTGACAGATAGATACTGAAAAAATCAGACCAAGTGCGTGTAGTACTTGGCACTCTGCTGAGGGTTCCGTCTACGCAAAGTTAAAGGTATGGCCGGTTGCCTAATATTTTAAAGGTAAGTAACGGTAGGTATAATCTATAAAAAACTGACCGGGCACAAATCCAAGTTCCGAGGCTGCTATTTTTTTTTTTTTTTTTATATTCCACAACTATCACACAACGCCATCTAGTCCCAAGCTAAGCAGAGCTTGTGTTATGGGTACTAGACAACTGATAAACATACTTATATATTTCTAAATACATACATATTATAGATAAATTACACCCAGACACAGAACAAATGATCGTGCTCATCACACTAACATTTGTCCTGGGTGAGAATCGAACCCACGACCTCCGGCATAGCAGTTAGGGTCACTAACCACTAGAACAACAGGCCAATCAAAGTATTGGAAAGTCCTTAGAGAAAAACCCAATAACACTCATGAAAACCCAATAACACTTAACACGTAAATCGAACTCAGGTCTTCATACACCCCGTCGGTGCTGCGGGATGTTGTTAGAGATACCGCGGCCCTGATATAAAGGGCTAAGAAGGAACATGGGTGGTTTTTAGTCAGTAGAAGTCTGACACTCCCTTTTACTCCGCCTAAGAGCGGAAGGGGTTATTCGATGATTTCCCACACCCCAAAAAAAAGGTCTTTATACCCATCAATCGGGCTTGCAATAATTTGTCCAAGGACCACCTAAAATGTCATATTTAATTTCCTAGTTCAGCCTTAGGTGATACAACTATCATCATCATCATCATCAGCCGGAGTACGTCTACTTCTGAACAAAGGAACAATCCCCACGATTGGCAGGCGCCTTGGGGATCGCAGTGAGGTCGCCAAAAGTTTAAAGGACTCTACTGAACGTCCTTCGATAGCTAATCGCAGTTTAAGGACGTACCCGAGTCCGCGGGAGGCGCTCCGGGCGTCGGAGGTCCCGCGATGACCTCCGGCCACCGTAGACGCGGGCCTGTGGACGGTGAGTGATGGGCTAACTCGCCGTCCGTCCGTCTCACGACGAAAACAGGCCGTGTCGACGGCGCGTTCGTGTTCCACGCGCGCTTCAAAGAGATGTCAGCAACATGGGAGGGGCCCGAAAGGGCCGACGCCTGTCGGGGCCGCGGGTAGTCCAACGGTTATCGCGGCCTCGACATAGAGGGCGAAGAAGGAACATGGGTGGTTTTTAGTCAGTAGAAGTCTGACACTCCCTTTCGCTCTGCCCAAGAGCAGGAGGGGTTATTCGATGATTTTACACCCACCAAAAAAAAAAAAAAAAACTCAATCATTTCTAGAGTTTAATAGACGAAAAACAAAGTCATTAGGCCTTAGGTTTCTCTAGCTTGACAGGTCGTAGTGCTTGTAAGTCATAACTTTTGATCAAAAACATCATTCATGGAATCAATAGGTTTTAGAGTAATTATTTATTTATGGTCCCTGCGTCCCCACTAAAGGGCAAAGGCTACTGTATAAATATATTACTGATTTTATCACGTCTTATAACGGGATATATAATAAGATTTCTCATATAACAGCCTAAGTATGGCGAGCTATATTTGTCAAAGGTACCAGTTTATGACCGCTTCGCTCATATTGACCACAAACCCCTGTTATTGTTGATTTAAGGGCAAGACGACGTAATGATGAACCTTAGCCATTTTGACAGTAAGACCCTTAATACAAACAAATATATATATATTTGGTCTCATTTTGAAAGTTGTGTAAAAGTAGTGAAGAATTCCTGATGGAAAAATATAATAACACTTTGCCCGATCCGGGAATCGAACCCAGGACCTCATGCTCAGCAGCGCTTACAACCACTAAACCAAAGGTTTAGTTTATTAGAAATCCTGGGTGACAATTATGTTCAAACCCACTTTTTCCAATGCATCACTTCGTACTATAAGACAAAGTCCTCCACCGCGTCTGTCTGTCTGTTCGCGATAAACTCAAAAACAACTGCAACGAATTTCATGCTGTTTTCAACAATGGATAGAGTGGTTCCCGAGGTACGTAATTTGACCGACATCCACGTAAGCGAAGCCGCGGGCATCAGCTAGGTAGTAATAAATAAAGTAGGTATTAGTTTTGGTACGCAAAACAAAACACAGACACAGTGAGCACAATCTGTTATTTTATTTGCTATTTCATAAAGAATTCCAAGACGTCTTCACCAAAAATGTTCCGTACACATCTTTGCAAAATCACAACGAACACCTCTTAAGACATTTTACGAGACATCATAAAACATATGGGTGTAATCTCCCCTTTATATAGAAACTAGCATTAAATACCTTATGAAGCTAACAAATCACTATTTATTACCTAAATCGTGTTTCATTTGTAGCATTATTGATGGTGTAAATAAATAATATAACCAGATGTATGAATTTGGACGGAGCAAAAGAAGTAAAAATCGTAGCAGGTGACGCTCTGAAGTTACGACCTACCTTCATGTTAATCAAATATTTATGTTTGTAACAGAAATCAAAAATAATTACAAAAACATAAACATTACACCTGTAACTCCAGAAAGGATAGACAGAGGTATATACAGAGTGGGTGTACTCTGTATATACCTCTGTCTATCCTTTCTGGAGTTACAGGTGTAATGTTTATGTTTTTGTAATTATTTTTGATTTCTGTTGTTGTTTTTACGTGACGTAAAAAAAACTTTTTCTAACTATCAAATACCAAAACTGTCTTTATGAGCTTGATTGAAAAACAAAACAAGATAAAAAGTTATCGAGCATCGAGGAATCTACAAGGAACATTAAATGTTCACACAATAATCTGTTCTGCTTGCAAATGGCAAACCAACACGCCGTCCCAGTAAGGTTCCGAGGTCACACCCCGATAGCGCTTGCGACGACATTAGTAAACCATTTAACCTTACTGATGTTGTGTTTCAGTTGAGCAAATAAAACAACTTGGTCCTGTCGCGGTGTCGTGGTTACTGCAACTTTTCAACAATTGTCTGAAATCAGCTTCTATACCTCGTCTCTGGAGAAAATCCAAGGTCATAGCAATACCCAAGCCAGGTAAAACAGCAGACGACCCCAGAAACTTCCGTCCAATCTCTCTACTGTGCCATTCATACAAGCTTTTCGAGAAACTGCTGTTGAACCGCCTGACGGTCGTTATTGGCCCAAAATTAATCCCAGAGCAAGCTGGTTTCAGACCCGTCAAGTCTTGCAGTAATCAGACCCTTAAGCTTGTACAACACCTTGAAGATGGGTTTGAGGCGGGGAAGGTCACAGGTGCTGTGTTTGTGGACCTTTCAGCGGCTTACGATACAGTCAACCTCAAACGGCTGCTGTGGAAGGTGGAGACCTTAACAAGCGATCAGAGTTTTGTTCGAATACTCCGAGAACTTCTCCATAATCGCCGTTTTCAGGTCCACCTTCTTTCAGATAAAAGTCGCTGGAGGGCACAGAAGAACGGCCTGCCCCAAGGTAGTGTCTTGGCGCCACTTCTATTTAACATATATACCAACGACGAACCATCCAGCCCGAACACGTCCCGCTTCCTTTATGCAGATGACCTTGCCCTCACATCCCAAGCCACCACCTTCGAGGAGCTAGAGGTCCACTTATCAGGTGCTCTTGATGAATTAGGTGCGTACTACCTCGCTAATTCACTTAAACCGAATCCGAGCAAAACACAGTCTTGCGTTTTTCACCTTCGAAACAGAGAGGCTGGGCGCAGACTTAACATCGTCTGGGGTGGAGTGTCTATTGAGCACAGTGACTTTCCGAAATATCTTGGGGTTTCTCTGGACAGATCACTGACTTTCAGCAAAAACTGCAGTAACATCAAGCAGAAGGTGCACACCGGCAACAGTCTCTTACGGCGACTGGTTTCTTCAAAGTGGGGTGCTTCGCCTCATGTTTTGCGGACTACAGCGCTGGCGCTATCGTTTTCAGCTGGCGAGTTTGCGTGCCCCGTGTGGAGCCGCTCAGCCCATGCAAAGTCAGTGGATACAGCTCTAAACGAGACGTGCCGGATCATTACTGGTTGCCTTAAACCGACCCCGGTACAGATGCTGTACCCACTGGCAGAGATAGCGCCGCCTGAAGTTCGCAGAACAGTGGCAAGTTCCAGCGAAAGAGCCAAAATGGCTTCAGACACACGACACCCATTACACCTAAACAGCCTTGTATCGCAAAGGCTGAAAAGCCGAAACAGCTTTATGAAATGCGTCACCCCACTCACTGGCGAGCGGTCTACGGAAAGATTAAGCTATGGCAGGATAGTGCATCCTTACCTTACCCATTTGTTCCACCTGCTGAACATCTCCCACCTGGACAAGAGTTGCCGTGGCTGACCTGGAAATCTTTAAACAGACTCCGGACCCAGGTCGGTCGCAGCAAAGAAAACCTGCTGAGGTGGAGACACATAAATGACTCTGCACTGGAGTGTAAATGTGGTGCTGTTCCTCAAACAATGGGGCACTTAATATCGTGTCCTGCCTGTCCTGCTAAATGTTCACTGCAGGAACTGATGGACGCTACCAAAAGCGCCAAAATAGTAGCCCAATTTTGGGCCGACACAATTTAGATTGTCATCGACACGCTAAGAAGAAGAATAATCTGTAAACAATCTATAAATAATTTGATACCCAAATTGCAGAAACGGAAGATTAAAAAAAAACACCTTAAACAATGAAATCTAGCAGCATGTTTTTATTTTATTTTTATGTCACCTGTTGAACTGTCTAAGAACACTTGGGCTAATGAGACGAATCTAATGATACCCTAATTAAAAAAAACTCATCGAGTGGTTCGGAAGATATAAGGGAATAAAAAATATTACAAGCAAAGATATAACCACAAACCTTTCCTTGCACTCAGGTAAAAAGAATCAATAAAACGGTAAGAAAACAAAAATATTAAAAAGAAAAGAAAAAGTAAACTATAAAGAAAATATAACAGGAACGATCGTCCATCGTTTAGCCCTTGACCGGTAAAACTCTTCCAAACTTCTCCCGTCATTCGATCTTGCAATAAAAACATTGACATAGGTTTCTCCACTGGAACTTTCTGCTTAAGTACGCAAAATAGATAACAGGAAAAGTTTAGCCCCGTTGAGTAAGCGCACTTGTAGGCAAGGAATGTGGATCAAGGCAACTTTCCGAGGGATTACCAACTATCCGTGATGAATTACATCTAGATATGGCGAAGTTTGTGCAAGTGAATGTCGGTTGGAAAGGGGATGTAAAATTGAAAGTTTTCGGAGTACCTATTATTAACAGATTTTTTTTTGGCGGGTGGAAAATGATCAAATAACCCCTCCCGCTCTTGGGCAGAGCGAAAGGGAGTGTCAGACTCCTACTGACTAAAAACCACCCATGTTTCTTCTTAGTCCTATATGTCGAGGCCGCGGTAACTAGTGTAGGTACAACCCGCAGCCCTGACGGGATTATTAACAGCCTTGGGTAAACTGTTTAAGACGCCCCAGTTTTTTTGTGTTTTTTCCTACAGTTTTCTCCGTACCTCGAAAAGCACGTAAACCATTAGTCCCCTTGCTGTCATTTGTATATTTCTGACAGTCATGACATGTAGTCAGTGGTCGATAAGTCTGACAACCAGCCTTATCATTTTTTTTACCTAGAAGAATAGGGTAGTTAAGAAAAAAAATCTAATTAGTCCGTCATATAGATTACCAAAAAAAAATCTAATTAGTCCGTCATATAGATTACCAAAAAAAAAAATTGGACACATATTTTTTCTTTTTTCACGTAACGTACAATGAAGACAATACGGTGCTTTGAAAACTCGTGTGACGTCATACTCTATGACATAAGTATGACATTTTTTTGCGGTCTGTGACTCACCAACCCCCACTCAAATCTTTGACGCGTTTTATTTACGTCAATTTTTATTGATTTGATAAAACAAAAATTACTTATCCAATATTTTTCAATAACCTAACAGACGGGCTAATTAGAATCACATTTTTTTTAAGTCAGTAAGCATCCCTATTGAGTTGTAGAGGTCAGATAGGCAGTCGCTCCATGTAATATACTGGTATTCAGTTGCATCCGGTTAGATTGGAAGCCGACACAAATATAGTTAAGAAATGATAGATATATGATGATCCAGGGTCTACAGTAAAAATCCACCAAACAGGGCAATAGTATTTAGGCATACATTTGAATTGCTTCATTGTCTCGGCGCTTTTCTTGTGGTCGCCACTGTTGATTCTGGCTTACAGAAGTTACAGTGGTTTGGGAATAGTGAGGCGGGCTAGTCCCAAAAAAAAAATACATTTGAATGTAGCTTAATAGGTTATTTCACCAAACTAATCTAATAAGTTCATCTGTTAGAAATTAATAAAAATTGACGAAAACAAAACGTGCCGAAGCCCATGACTGGGGGCTTGTGACGTCTCTTTGTGGCAAAAAATTTACTAACCTTGTGACGTCACAAGACTTTTCGAAGCACTGTATCGTAGTCATCTTATGTTTACGTGAAAAAAGAAAAACAACGTGTCCATTATTTACACGTATTTTTTCTTTTTTCACATTAACAAAAAATGAAGACGATACAATGCTTCGAAAACTCGTGAATTCCTTGAAAACGTCACATGGTAGTACATTTTTCACCAACAAATGACGTCACAACCCCCCACTCATGATCTTTGACGCGTCTTATCTTTGTCCATTTTTATTAATTGAATAAAACAAAAAACACGTATCCAATATTTTTCGATAATCTAACTGACGGACTAATTAGAATCATATTTTTTTGACCCAGTCCGATCCCCTATTAGATCATTTTGGTGAAATACCCTAATTAAACACTAAGTTTTTGAGCAGAATTAAATTCAACACAGAACTTAAATTCTGAAATCTAGGCCTTTAATCCGGGACCTCAAACTTGCCAGATGTGCTACAAATAAAAAAAAAGATGCTTACAACGATAAGCATAAAATTTACGATCTAGGTTTGATGGATAGAGGTTTTACGATCCAGCTAGATATTTTGGAATTAGATGTTCTCGTATCTTCAACTGGACCTTGTCTGCCGTTTTATACAATGACTATAAAATTATTGTTAGAGAAGCTTCTTTAAAAATTTAGATTAAGACGCAATATATACGTCAAAAATGTTTAAAATCCATCTAAACTTATTGATTTCATAACTTAAAATAAATTAATTACAGGTGAATGGTACTATCGTTTTCGATAGCAACTCTCTAGATTAAAACTTCGGTAATCTTTTATTTTACTAGTTCGGGCATACGAGTAGCGTTAAACCAATCATCGTTCTTACTAGTTACGTCCACAAAAACATAGTACTATTTATTCCCTTTAAAGCGTCCTTACACAAACGATGGACTGGAATCGTCAAGAGATTCGGAAGCTTAGGCGTCCCCTATAAACCTGGTGTTTCACTGTGTTGGCAGAAGTGACGCGCAACGGGATGACGTGTTGAGAAATGAAGCGTCAAGCTCAAGACTGCTCACGATGGAGAACTACTGCCCCAATCAGGGAATAAAGGTTTTTTCAACACATTTGCACATAAAATGGCTCTAAATTCACCGCAATCAGGCACATAATGACAACTATAATCAAGCTGTGACTATTCATTGCTACTTTGTTAAGTTACTTTGTTCTTAAAAAAGTTTCGATACAAAAAGATCGTGTTCTATTACAAATAAATTATTGTACCTACCTATTATTTGCTTAGTTCATGCAACTTCGTATTAACTCGTAAATAGATAATTTCAATTTGTACTTTTTTAATAAATAAAACTTTAACTCAAAAATAACTTTTGTTTTCTCTGTAATAAAGAAACTTTGAATTCCCCATTTACTATGTGGCTAAAATGCTGTCCGCGAAAAGCCATTAAAAAGAAACCACATTATTTAATCTATGGACGATCCCCATGGTTAGATGCGCGCGCATAGGACAACTGAATATTTTTTTCGCGCCATTGCGAAAAATTTTTCACAACTCATTTTCACTGTTGAAAAGTATTTTTTAGTATTATTTTCTTTACAAGTGTGTTGAAAAACGTCTTATGATACACGTGTGTATTGATGATTACCGTCCTCGGCTCTCTTAAGACCTAACGGCCCACCTAACGGCTCGGTTATCACCACCATTACACACTTGTACTATAATGAACTATAAGATTAGCAGAAAGAAGGTTCCAACATAGCACTACTACTGATATTCTCTACCCCATCTAGGGGACATAGGTTTTAGGAAGAGAAAAAAGAAAGTTTCAAAACACTGTACACGACATGGCTGACGGCTATCTTACCTATGTTACGACTCTGATCTGTGCTACCGGGATAGCGTGTTGCTGCCCTTACGAACAACGTATAAGGCTGACTACACATACATACTAGAGAGTTTTCAAAGTGCAGCTCGGTGCAATTTCACGGTTCATTGCATCTCAGTAACTAGCGGTATGCGAAGCCTTTATAATGAGAGTAGTTTAATGTAAGCTTTGGTTTATACACATGTCGGAAAATATTCTAGAAAATTGCTGCGTTTATAATCGTGATTCAAAGTCGATATAGGTAGTTGAATGAGGCTCTTAGCTGTAAAGCCATCTAGATTAATATTTTAAAATAAATACCAAACAGTCTTTACCAATATTCTTAACTTATCATCAGTTGAAAAACTTATGTTCAACCAAATAATATTCACTATGAAAATATAAAAGTAGTAAGTAAATAGTACGCAATTATTTAAAAACTCAAAACAACAATAATTAATTAAAATACAAAATTTACGCTGTCGGAGGCCGCGCCTTTCGTTTTAGCCTTATTTGAGAAAACGGCGAAAAATAAAATCAAAGAAAACTACTGTGACGGAAAAGGGGTGCGTGGCGCAGGTTAATATAAATAAGACCACGCAACCAGTCTACATAAAATATATTGAATAAAAAAATGGGTGTGGGAAGGTCTACGGACACAAACTCCTAAGGCATCCCTGTGGGATGTGCTGTACTGCCCTGATAGCCGGCGTGGCGATGACCGCAGCTATGTGCCACGCTGGATGCGTAGGGGTGATGGCCAGCTCTTCTTTACGTCGGCCCGGCTCGGCCCACGTGGCAAGTATGGCCAACAGGTGGGAAGTCCGATGCCGGCCCGATTTTACCACGCACGACGGAACCAGCCGCGTAACTACCGCGAACTTGAGGGCGCTCTAGCCGGAACTTTGGACCCTGGAACATGACGTCCAGCGTGTCACGAGATGACCAAAGGCCAACTCCGCTGATTGCGACACCAAGCCAAGCAGAGCGAACAGCAATAATAATGCACTAATGAAGGTGTTGGTGGATTGTCACAATCAGACGGAGTTTACATGTGGGAAGAGTGAAAATACGGCATGATAGCACATTTTGAGTGTGAAGCACGAAAAAATCAAAATGCATTGAGCTGAAGGCATTAGATTGAAATGAAATACATGAAATAGCGTACACTAAAATAGATAAAATTAAGCATACATGCCAAGTTAACCTATAAGGACAAAGAACACAAAATATACACATATCATGCTATCCAACACTTACCCAGTATGGGGGTTTCAAAGACACCGAATTTAATTGCTCGATGGCGGAGAATTATGTTGATTAGGTAGGCAATTGTTTTAGGCCCGGATAATGGCGAGTTAAGACACGTGTGAAATCACATATAATTTAGATATGGTGAGACGTGTGACCGCTTCGGGAAAAACCAAAATTCCTAATGTCAAACGAAAAGATCGCGTTGGCAGCGTTGGATAGAGATGGGACATACGCGAGCCCATAGATAAATCCTCACTCGCGCGCCCGATAGTTGATGCATCTTGTGCTTTTAGTAATTACTATTTGCTACCGCACTACTTGTAATTTTCTATGGTTATTATATTTTGACGTCTGCGGTTCCTTGACAGGTGGATGAAAGTAAACATTGGAATGTTGCTGTTTTTATTGTTAATTTAGTTTATGTTTTGTTTTGTGCAAAAGGTAACGTGCGACGTTACACTACTTTCCCGGTTTCAGTGTTGAAAAGAAAACTGTTTTTAATTGTCCTCGCCGGTCTGCGAAACTTGCTTCCTCAAAATATTTTTCATTAAAACTGCGTCTACTTACTTTTTAAAAATGCAGAAAAATCGTCAGAACTTTATAAGTTTTCTATTTACATTTGAGAATTTACTTTGAAAGTATTTTTTTGATGAATAAACTGAAATAGCGATGTATTTTGAACCAAGAATCGGAGCAAAGTTTTATGAGTTTTGGCGTCAGCACAGTCGTGTAAGATCCAAGAACAGATTGCCATTCATGATAGTCTTGGCAGTGGAGGTTACCTGACTTACGAGTACTTCTTAAATATATAGCTATTGATGTACAAGAACAGACAAATCAATAGGTACTCATTTATGTTCTGGACAATAACAAGCCTTTACACCAGTGTCTTGCGGTGATCATCAGAGACATTATCATCGTCATTTCAGCCGAAAGACGTCCACTGCTGGACATAGGTCTAGCCCATCTGTCACCACATTGATCGGTCCCGTGCGGATTCCTGCAACCTTTACCAGGTCATCGGTCCACCTAGTAGGAGGGCATCGAATAGAAATACTCTAGGCCACGTTAATATACTGCGACAAAAACTGACAGCCCTGTCGTCGCAAGTTCACCGTTGAGATTCACCTCCATAACCGAAATTCCGTCAAGAACCGAATTATATTATATTTTGGTAAGTTAACCTTCACAATTGAATATAAGAAATGAAAAATAACATTCATGTAGCATTATCCCAAATACGGAGGAAGGGACCAATAATCTCCAATACCTATCATGTAAAAACCTAGCCTTCATTCCTCAAAGATTTTCTCAATAAAACGACTCATATTAAAGAGACCTGACTGGGAATATGAAAATCATTCACACTCCATTTAAATAAGTTTTTCAATAAGATGAATAACGATTCTTGGTCCATGACTAACTAGGTTTTTTGTGAGCAGTTCGTACCCGATCATTTTTGCTGAATAATTTATTATGGCAATTAATTTCTGAAACTTTTTATTTTCTCAGCAATTCGCTTCTGCACTATATAAATCTTGTGAATGAGAACATTTTTAAATGCTTTCGGGATCATAATAAGATTTTATTTTGCTTGTAGATAATATTAATGGAAACTGAGCTTGAGATAAGTGCTGACATATTATTTTAATTTATTTAGTACGGTTCTACATACAATGAAGATGTTTTCGTTTTGATTTGTACTTAGTTGTTAAATAAATACAACAACAAATTCAGTAGGTAAATGAAAAACTTTTTATTCAACTTTTCTTGGTAATCTTACAAATAGTGCCACAAAAGCTCACAGCTCTATCGTTTTTTTTACGTTACACAATGCAAGGATTGCTTATCGTCATACGGCCGTTACTGTCAGCGAATAAGGGCGACTGCATACGTATATAGTCCATTAGAACAACGTTGTCTACTCCTAGAACTGTTACCTCCCCTCGATTTTCACTTATCATCTGTAAAGTGGAAATTACAATTAACATTTTGAAGAGACCAGTACATTAATAATTACTTTCTGTATACCTTGAAAAATTCAAAAATAACATTTAATAACTCTTTGATGTAGGTACAGGGGGTCTAAAGTGGCCACTTTTGCAGATTATTATATGAATAGTTTTAAAAAGCGTAAAATAGACCTTTTATGTCGACACAATTCATTTATTATAATTATTTCCTAAATGGTCACAGACGCAGTTCATATAATGATCTGCTAAAGTTGCCATTCTAGACACCTAGACCTCAAGCCAGTGCATAAAGCTACTACAATCTGTCAAATTTGTTTAATAGACTTTTAACTTTATCGCTAAAACATTGTGTTGAAGGTTGATTGGGAAAATTTGTTTCATTTCGGGTAGCTGTATGTGCTGGCGTCTGTACGTCAAAAGGCAGATGTGTTTTCAAAGCTGATCGTTCTAAAAGACGTAAAACATGTACACCTGTATTACAAAAGAAACCGCTGTCGTCAGTAGACAAGTTTAAAAGTAGGTACTAATGATCTTTACAAAAAATGTGAAAGTCATTTTGTTTTGTTGTAAATTAGCACATTTATACACCATGACACAGGACTTTTTATCCCAGTAGTACGTTTCCGTGAGATAATTTACGAGATGATGACGCGTGATGATTTCAAATGTACCCTGACAACCTGCATTA
The DNA here is from genome assembly GCA_932274075.1 of Diarsia rubi. Taxonomy (NCBI): domain Eukaryota; kingdom Metazoa; phylum Arthropoda; class Insecta; order Lepidoptera; family Noctuidae; genus Diarsia; species Diarsia rubi. The sequence continues at coordinate 5,879,412 of OW026433.1, forward strand.
CCATTGACCCAAAATCATATACCGACAAAAAACTCGGAAAAGGCCATATTCAACCCGTCTTCAAAGTAAGAGTTGACGGGGGTTCTAAAATGGTCCGTAACCATTTAGGAAAATAATATGATTTGCGTTAAAATTCGTAAAATGGTCACAGTCGCAGTTACTATTATAAAAGGTCCACATTACGCTTTTTAAAGCAATTCATATTATGATCTGCTAAAGTGGCCATTTTAGACCCCCATATTATATCTGGGCATGCTCGTTCCATCATAGATCATATGAAGCGCTTTCCACCAGGTGGGATCGAGGTCAGGGTTTTAAATAAAATAAAATAATTAAAAGTAACGGGCATTATTTTCTCTGGTAACAAAAGATTTTTAGCCCTATTTCTATCACTCACAGTGTAATTTCCCCCGCCATTGGCTATGAAGTCAGTTGTAACAATTCTATAGGTCTTTTCAATTGACAAGGGTTCGTATTTGGGTATGTCACATTCTATACAACGAATGGATACGTCAAGTACTCGGCTGCCTATTGGTCGGGCTCCATCGAAAACTGCTTTTAGTCCTGAAAGATTTAAAGTAGCTTATGACCGATTTCAGTAGGTACTACTAGGCGACAATAGGAATGTTTACTGACTTAAAAAAAAGTGATTCTAATTAGTCTGTCAGTCTGTTAGATTATCGGAAAATATTGGATACGTATTTTTTGTTTTATCAAATCAGTAAAAAATTACGAAGATAAAACGCGTCATAGATTTGAGTGGGGGGTTTGTGATGTCACCAACCGCTAAAAAATGTCATACAAATGTCTTAGAATATGACGTCACACGAATTTTTAAAGCGGTGTATCGTCTTCATTGTTTGCTTACGTGAAAAAAAATACGAGTCTAATATTTTTTGGAATCTATTTGACGAACTAATTAGATTTTTTTAATTAACTACCCTATTAAATGAATGACATTCGAAAAGTGAAATAATATTATAATATATCGCTTCTTGTTAGTTAAGACGGGCATAGAGATGATGAAAATAGATTTCTAGACGATAACCTATGGGAGTTCTTGGGGTATGGGATCGAAGGTCCGATGGGCTAGTGACGTTTGAAAATATTATGCACTTAAGCTTTCCTTTTCACAGTCACTTAACATTTTTTCACCAACAAAGCAAATCACAGCAGCGCAAAATGACAAGAAACTTAGGCCAGCTTTTCGACATTTACGTACACAATTTTCTTCATAAAGCAAGCTTGATGAAATATTCCAATTTCACGGTAACTTCGATGTACATTATGGAGACAATATTATGCTAATGTTAACTTGTAGGTGAGCCTTGTAGCCTATTGATATTAACTGAAATAAGAGACCTTATAGAACGGTGTCAGGGTTCGAAATTATTAGATTCTTTTATTGGGAGCTTGAGATCATTATTCCAGGTACCTAGTTTATGCGGCTTAGAGATGAGTTAGTAATTTGCTAGTTTATTGTTTGATCTTTAGACCTATGAGACAAAGATTGTAGAGGCAATCATTCAATTTGGTCCTTTTCCAGCCGATAAACACACATCTGCCTTTCGTTTTTATATCTCAATACTTAGAAAATCACGAAAACGTACTAAAAAAATTTAAACCAGCAACCTGAAGATGAAAAAATAAATTCTTAATTTCGCATTTATAAATATTAGTATAGATTACGTTTAGAGATTGTCACTCACACTAAAACCATCCCCGCCTCCGCTGAGAAAACTCTGCGACACAACCCTGTAGTATTTGTCGAGCTCAATCGGTTCGTACCTAGGGACATCGCACTCGATACACCTGATGGTGACGTTAAGAACCCTCGAGTTCACTGGCTGTGAGCCGTCAAACGTCGCGCGTAACCCTGCGATTGAGCGTTATTTGGCATAAGATGACGATAAATTAGTGGGGAATCTCCTGAATGTCGGCTTTGACAGCGAGTGTACTAACGAATTTTCTCTGGAGCATCTAACGTACAGAATATAATCAGATTTTGTCGATTCCATTGATTAAGTCTTTCTAACCGGTTCAAGCCGATCTGTGTCGATAAGTGTGCATTCCCTACTTTAGTAGGGCTTCGTAAAAAGCAATATATTATTTACACAAAACAGTAAATCATTACTAAAGACAAACATAGCCCCTAGAGTTATTTGTGTAACGGACCGTTACATAAAATCTGCTGAACCGATATAAAATTATTTTATTCAGCATGTACCTTGTAATTCTAATAGCGTAAATCAAAATGTTCGATTCAGTTCTCTATTTAGGTTTTAGTAAACAATAATGGACGGTATTTCAAAGGGGATTCGTTTGTTTTGGTCCAAATTTAACTGAACTCATTCAAAACTCAACATTCAGTGCAAATATTGGCTCTTTTGAGTCAGTTTTCATATCAAAATCGCTAGCCCATCAAATCATCCAATCCACATCAAACATAGTTGTCTTGATTGCACAGAAGAAAAATGACTTTATAACTTGAAAACTTACAGTAACATCTGAATTAGGTACCAACGCCACAAAAGACACTGAATATAATTTAGAAGATGCATTACAGTTTCAAAACTTTCATTTCAACTTGATGTAAAATACCTAAAGTTTTAAACTAGTTTTTTCTTCTAAGGCTTTCTACTTTGAAGACATTATTTTCATGATGGACTGTGTCTTTGGTAATAAGTTAGTAAACTTAGTAAAAAAGTTACATTTCGATGATTACCTGCGACTTGCAACATCCTCGCCCCTGCGTAAGGGTCGTTGGCCACCGAAAACTCCAACATTTCCATAATATGTTCGCCTTTCAAGTCAAAAACTTGGACGTTGTTCTCAAAGGGTGTAGACAGTATCACCGACTCGTAAGTTATCACTGTAATATGAATTTTAAAATACTTAAAGTCGGAAAGTTTTGAAAATCTGCGTCTACGAGATAGGTATGTTATTTAAATGGTGAAAAGGGCACTTTAATGGAAGTAAAATTTTGAGGAATAGTGTTCGAATATTATGCGCCTGAAAATCTAAGATACAATAGGTACAACTATATCCATTGGCAAGAGCCAAGGGATATCGTTTTACCCAGTAACCGAGTTGTAGAGTCAGATGGACAATCGCTCCGGGCCATCGCCTGCTTATGTTCAGAATATTAAATTAAAATATTTTATAAAAGATAATCATTTCTTCACCTAGCGCAGTGATCGTAAACGAGTAATCTGTGCAATTAACGTAATTGGACAAACATAAGCAAATTATTACATTGCTACCAATTTATCGGTTCAGTGATCAAATTGAAATTGGCACAGTTACAAACAATTAATTATGACAAGTCAACTAATGGCAGTTATATCACGATTGTCATAAATTGCCAATAAACACAGCAGCAACTTTATGTATCTCAAAAAGGCTGAAAGACTGGAAGAAGACAGCAGATACCCGGTGTAGCCATCGAAGTGCACTACTTTCAGAATATTATTACAAAACATTTTCTCTACTAGAACTTACTTCCGTGATCAATAGCTGTCCGGATTCCACCTTGATTGATGACGCAGAAGTGCGCGGAGTTCCAGTTATTGCCTTCAGCTCTGCTAAGAGCCTAAAACAGTAGTAATTTTTCATCATCATACGTCCACTGCTCGACATAAGCCTACCCCAAAGTGTCCCAGCATTGACCGGTCTAGCGGATCTCCGCAACCTTCCAGGTCATCGGTCATCGGTCCAAGTCATTTGTCCACCTAGTGGGAGACCTTTCAACGCAACGTCTTCCGGTTTACGGTCGCCACTCCAGAACTTCACTGCTCAAATTCGTAGGAGTGCCACCAGCCAGTGAAACCACGCGTTTTGGAGTGGTAACTGCGTACTGGTAAGCATAACGTAGGAAAGCATTCAGTTAGGTGTACAGAAGGCTGGGAAAGACTGAATGAAGATGTATTAATAATAATTCGAAAGTACGAGTATCTTAAGCAGCTGACGGTAATTTTGACGCCACTGCGCCAACCGTATATGCCGTGCCACACAGAAAAAATATTTGCTTGGCCTACAGATAGTTGTTGTATTTGTGTATATGTGTTTGAATGATGTGTGGCACCGTAAAAAAAATATTGGGCAGTAAATAAAATTGACTCACTGCATGCATAAACGCGTCACAAATAAAGTTGCCAAGATTGCACTCGGAGCAGGCACAGTCTGCTGATAGTTGAACCATCGATGTTCCAATTTCTTCACTAGCTTTCGCCTCAATTTCTGGCAGATATTTGTTAATCTTTTCTAAAACATCTTCGGCTAGAAGCAGGAAACTTGATTATCTTATTGCTTATTTATGTCTTAAGATGACAAACGTCTTGTAAATATTTACTACAGAAATGAGGCGACTTCATTTAGTTGCAGTTTTTCGAACTGTTGCTCAAACACACAACTTACCTTGCACTATTTCATTTCCGATGTAATGAGGGTTACCTTCCCAATTTAGGAGATGGCCACCATCATCAAATGTGAGTTTGATCTCTCCTAAATATTGCGTATGCGCTGCAGCTTGTACGATTAGAACCTGCAAATGTGAATCAGTTCGTATCGTGTTTTAAAAAAAATGCAATGTAGTTTTCAATAACACACACAAACATAAACATGATTTAACATCAAACCAGTAATCCCCGAAAGATTAGGCACTAAATATTATATAAGACACTAGCGGACCTGGCAGCCGTCGTCCTGATCTAATTGTAAATCTAAACCATTCTCGAATCCATTTGAACACATACAAAAATTTTCATCCTAATCGGTCCAGCCGTTTAAGAGGGATTCAGTGACATACACATGTGCAGTGGAATCACATCACACTAATATTGTAAAGGCGAAAGTTTGTGAGTGTGTGTGCTTGTTACTTCTTCCCGTAAAAAACTGCTGAACGGATTTGGATAAAATGTGGTACACAGATAGTTTATAACCTGGATTAACACATAGGATAGTTTTTATCCCAATTTTATCTTCCCGTGGGATAATTTTCGCTGAAGCTGCTGGTAACAGCTAGTTATAAATATAAAGATAATATGTATGGATATTGTAATTATAAAATTAATAAAAACCATGGATTCATCTCGTATCTACATAACTGCTCCCGCCAGGACTTGGAACTTACATCTAAGTTCCAAGTAATTAAAAGCCTGTCTATTGCCATTAACCACTCTTGAATCTAAATGCCTAATGAAAAACTTAATATCACTTTACCCTATCTGGAATTATAACCCGGAACCTCATGCTCAGAAGTTGCGTTTGCGATCACTAGAGCACACGTCCACGATCTTGTAATTGAAATAAACGTAACTTACTCTTCTATTAGCTTGTTCCACTACAACTGGATAGGGTCCCAGCGGTACAAAACCACTGTCTTCAGGCGCATCGCCATTGAATAACAGCGTGTGACTATGACCTCCGACTATGATGTCAATGTGAGGACCAGCATGGAGAGCTATTTCTCTGATGTCAAAATGTGTCAGAATTAATTTTAAAATATTTATTAAATGTTCATAATTGTCTGTTCTTAAACCCAATTCATTTAGCGTCGGCACAGGATGTCTTCTTCCATACTCTATTGCTCATCATGTCATTCGAGATTTGTTTTATAAAATGTTGTCATAAAAAAAACCCGACTGAAAAAACAAAAAACAAGCACATTTTAAATTAATTATATTTTCATTTAAACATATGTATTCAAATGAACCCCGCCTGCTTCCAAGTTTTATTTAATTTTAAAATGTGCTTGTTTTTTGCTTTTCATTTTTTTTCAGTCGGGTTTTTTAGTTTTATAACTACTTTTTTTATTTCCAATTTTTTAGGTCTTTTGTGTTTGTTCTTTGCGCGTAAAATTCTTCGCAGATGATTTTACTTTTGTGATTGTATATTGGATTTGTGACTTTGAATTTATTTTAAACATATATGAGTGTCATATATTTTTATAATCTCCTTTTAAAACCCTTCATTTTGATAACCTACTCGATGCTAATAATTTTTTTTTTTAATTCGCGATATGGCTCCCAAAATCCGCAATTTTTCTTTGTTTTTTAAGTTTAATGTAGCCAGTGACACTCACGCCATCAAGACAAATCTAACGACGTATATTTTATTTAAATCCCTTCATCCGTTTACGAGTTATGAGGCAACATACACGCCAAACACATAACCCTCCTTTCGGACTTTTGCAAGAGGTTTTCGGGTAAAAAAGTAACGCATCTCTGGTGAGACACGGACATTTGCAAGAGGGAGGGATATAGCCCACAGAACAGATAAAACCTCTTTTATTTGTTCTGTGATATAACCTATTACCAAGGATTGAATGTCAAAAGTAAATTTTTTTTTTTTTGGTTTCATGGATGTCATGCAAGGTTTCCGCGTGATTTTTATTTTACCTTTTTCGATCAGTGGTAAATAAATAATAATTGCTGCCACAGTCATGTATATAGTCATAGCACCTTATGAAAGAACATTTAATGGTTTGCCTAGCAAGAAATGTCTTACTTACGTGTCGATGTCTATACCACAGTGAGACAGAACAATAATGATATCCACTCCCTGAGCGTTTAGTTTCTCAGCTTCTTCTCTTACGGTCTCAACTTCATCCGTAAACTTAAGTCTACCAGTAGACGCCAAATTCTGGAAAATCAAAGTATGGATGTAGAAGTACACTGGTTTATAATAGTGGATTAAAGTTTTGTGCAAACGAAAGTTCCTTAGAGCAATAATTTGATAAGATAGAGTTGAGTAAAAAAGAGGGACTTTTTTTATTTCAACGTTGCTCCACACTAGGAGTTTTATACACACGGTCATTAATACTCACATACAAAATAAGTCAGACCCGGAAAGATGATGAAACTGTACAGAAGTGATACTTCTGTTCAGTTTCGACTACATTCATGAGAAAAATGCTCGATGTTATGAAAACTAGCATGTAAGAAAGTTGTTTAATAATGTCGAACTTACATCAGTAGAAGCTATTATAACACCAATGATACCAATTCTTCTCCCATTTCTTAATTTGATGATACTCTTCTCGTAAAGTCCATGCATCGTCGGTTCTTCATCGTCAATGATGTTCGCTGTGACCACTGACGAGTTTAAGTGTTTCAAATAAGGGACGACTCCTTCGATATTGTTGTCAAACTCATGGTTTCCTAGTACCTATAAGAAATATTTTCTTTATTTTCTTCTTTTCGTCATCATCATCGTATTAGCCCGGAATCTCCCACTGCTGGATAGAGGCCTACCTATATTCAAGTGTTTCTGACAACTTTGACTATATCGTCGACCAAATGTCTCTTCTTTGACCTCACCTTGGCATTATCTCGACTGATTCATGCAATAAAATATGTCTGTTTTATGCATTTTTGTTGTGTTACCTACTTGGTGTCCGTAATTCCTTGTCAAGTGCTCAAATTTTGCATTTATGACGAGTTGAACAATCATTTCAATAAATCGTTAATGATCGATACCGAGATTGTTAATTATTTTATTCACAATAATATCCAAGATTCTTGAACAATATTACAATCGTAAAACTTACGTGAGCATCATGAGGCAGTATGTTCATAAACTCTTGGGTGACGTTCCATCTTAGAATGTTGTACCAAATAGTGCCTTGAAAGCTGTCACCTGCATTCAGGAGAAGAGAGTCGGGTTCTCTGTCTAAACGCTCACGAACCAAGGTCGTGAGACGAGCGAAGCCCCCAATGCAAGGGTTGGCCGATGGGTTACAAATTGTTCCCCATGGGCTGGTCTCTACGAACCTATAAAAAAAGATGAATGAAGTGCATATCTAAGGGTGTAATTCAGAGCAACAGACTGAACCACTTCGCAATGGGTGGCATTACAAAATTATCGCAACAAACTATTTAATTATTTTAGACACCAAGTACAGAGTAAGGGGACCTTTGGGCGGGCTGCGGGTTGTTCACAAGTTAAAACGGCTTCGACATAAAGGGCTCAGAAGGAACATGGGTGGTTTTTAGTCAATAGAAATCTGACACTCCCTTTCGCTCTGCCCAAGAGCGGGAGGGGTTATTTGATGATATTCCACCCGCCACAACAAAAAAGTTTACCTTTGGGTGTTGCAGAGACCAATAGTATAATGAAAGAAAAAAAGTAGTATAATACATTAGTGACGGGTAGGTATATTTTTTATTGTACTTTAAAATTATTTTTCCGCGATTATGATGATGTTTTCATGGACAAATTTGCTCCGCTTTTGGCTATTTCACACCCTTAATAATGTATAACCACACCGTTCGCTCACTGTCCCTATATCCCTATGTATGCTTAAATCTTCAAAACTACGCAACGGATTTTGGTGCGGGTTTTTTTAATAGACAGAGTGATTTAAGATGAAGGTTTTATCATACTCGTATAGTCGCTAAAAGAAATTTCATTATTCTATTCCAATTCGCAATCTTAGCGAATTTTACACACTGCCAATAAAACAATATCAGCTGGCATTGAATATATACACGGGCTAGAGGCATACTAGTTTCTTATCATAATGCTATGTTAAGACTCTATTTACTGACTGAGATAAAATAATAATGCGATAGATGTTAGGTCAATCTCTGGGGGCTCGACTTTCTGTACTCCTTCATCGTTAGACGTAGTTTGAACTCTAATGATTTTGTTGTTGTTTCTAGTTTTATTTAGAAGACACTGCTGTTTCATTCCATTTGAAATAAAATTATGTTTATCTACTTTTTTCGAATACTTATTTACCTTTCTTTTATTTATTAACTTTATATTATCAATATTACTTCTAGGAATACCGCCTTCAGTATCGTTGTTAAGAAATTTAGCTTCACAGAATTATCTGACACGCATATACATTGAAACAGTGTATCACAAAAATAATTAATTTATATTTATAATCTCGATTTTCCTATTTTACGAAACAATAACAAACGCCAACGCTTCCAAGGTGATTTCATTTTTTTTAAACAACTTAGTACTTACTAATTTAAATAGAAAAACACTTACCTTGCATGAAAATCATTATAATGCAGTATATTCAAATCATATCCCGACGCAGCCTGAGTATTGAACAGAATAAAATGAAAAAATAACCAAAGTAGCCTAAACATTTTAACTAAACTCCAGAAAGACACAATATTAAACACACATTAAAATGACTAAATTATTTTGACCGATCTACATTTGTATAATTTGAAATGATAAGATAAGTACAAGATAAGGACGATAAAGTACATAAACATATTAATATGGAATCGAGTGAAGATAACAAAACACTGGTATCGAAAATTATGTCGATTGAGATGTAATCTTCGATAGAATTGCAAAATTGATTGCACCGGTATGATTTTGCGATGCAGAATATGGAAAATAAAAATGCAATCATTATTTTTATCAAAAAACAAACCAACTTACAAAAACATTCTTGCAGTAGAAAGACATAATTGGTGTAATAAAATCATAGCTATATTTTGCTGCACTTGACCCTTTAAACCATTAAGTTAAAAAGATAATGGAGGTGAAAGTTCCAACTTTGCTACATGTTCTTTTTAATTATTTAATCAATTTATTTGAAATACCTCCTACTGTGAGTAACGTGAGTCCTACATACTGTAACAAGTGATTAGTCACCAAAAAAAAAGACCGTTTTAATAATATCGATTTTTTTTTGTGTAAAGTTACTTGTGGCCCAGTGGTGGCAGCCCCGACTTACGTACGGTAAGTCATGGGTTCGAACCCAGACAGGCACATTACTTTGTGTAATTTATTTCATCACCACTGCTCTCAAAACGGAGAAGGAAAACGTCGTGAGGAAAACGGCATGTCTTAAAACCAAAAAATTCGAAGACATGTGACATCTACCCATCCGCACCAATCCCAATTCCCTCTCAAAGAGAAGAGACTTGCGTCCCAGCAGTGGGAACATTAATAGGCTGTTGATGATGATGATGAAAGTTAAGTTAAAGGTTGACGTTTTTGACAATGGTTTGTTTACAACTTCTAGATGAAAGAAATACGGAGATAGAACATACACCATTGTAAGTTTCAGCAATTTGCTAACGTGTTTCTCACGCGACGAACACGTTGCCCACACGCTACTATTGCATTGACCAATCCCTTTATTTGAAACACGCAAAAAATAGTCAGTTTGACTGACCTGTTGGTCTAGTGGTTAGTGACCCTAACTGCTATGCCGGAGGTCGTGGGTTCGATTCCCACCCAGGACAAATGTTTGTGTGATGAGCACGATCATTTGTTCTGTGTCTGGGTGTAATTTATCTATAATATGTATGTATTTAGAAATATATAAGTATGTTTATCAGTTGTCTAGTACCCATAACACAAGCTCTGCTTAGCTTGGGACTAGATGGCGTTGTGGGATAGTTGTGGAATATTATTATTATTATTTATTAGTTTGATGATATGCTCACGCAGCAATCATTTTGCGCATAACACGTTCCGTATACGTATCAATCGCCCCAAACCATCTGAGCAAACGTTTAGTTACCTTAGCAAATGGATTCAGGCCTTTGTCCAGCGGTGGCTGTATATGTATGTGTGTCCTGCTAGGCTAAACCGCAATACTGAAGTATTTTCCGCCTTCTACATCTAATCTGTTCAAGCCCACCTTGCATGGCCTAGCATACAAACCGTCACTAAAACATTTTATACTCGTACTTCAAATTAAGTTACTCTATTCACATATTGTGCTTCAAAAATACCTAATACTTTTCATTTGGATTCTATTACAGAAAAATAATCACAATGTCGGGGAATACAAGTGTCTTCAGGCTTCTTTAAGGGTATTAAGAATACATTTAGAAAAATAAAAATACATTTACTGTTTTAATAAAAATAAATAAAAAAATAAATAAACTTTTTAATAAAAATACAGAGCTTTACTATTTAAAAAAAAAAAACTTAAGATTTTACTACACTTGGCATGGATGGCTTATAGTAATACGGCCTTCATTTTCTGCAAATACTGGGGACTGGTGACGAATGTAGTTCATTAGTACCTCGTAGTCCACTCCGAGTACTCTGACATTCTTACGGTGTTCACTTATCATCTGAAATGTTCGTAAGATCATTAATTCAGCCAATTAAAGCTTTATCTGATCTAAGCTCAAAAAATTGCGGTTGCGTTCACAAAGTAAGAAGCCACTATACCGTTTCTCGTGTTATTTACTACACATTGATAATTTTTGCATTTTCATTTTGAAAGGATTTTTTAAAAGTGTTTTGCATTGCATTACATTTTTAGGTAAAGAACAAAATACATATACTGTCCGTCTACTGTTACATCACGATCTCAAAATATGAATGATTGCTATCTATTTTTTATACTCATTTATTTGATTTAGGATTATATTTTGTAATAAACTCATAAAAAATGTTCATTAGAATGCCAAATATTATGGTATTTTTCTGCACGTTTTATTCAATTACACACCCTCCTGTATAATAAAATACCAATAATTTTAAATAAGCAAATATAATACCTATAGGTTAAATAAGTTTGAAACACTCACGCTAAAACCATCACCACCATTGCCAATGAAGCTCTGCGACACGACTTTGTAGTATTTGTCGAGCTCCAGTGGCTCGTACCTAGGGATGTCGCACTCGATGCATCTGATGGTGACGTTGAGAACCCTCGAGTTCACTGGCAGCAAGCCGTCGAAAACTACGTGCAACCCTGCAAAGTTTACACCTATTCAAATTATTTGTATATCTAAATTCAGTTTTTTTTTATATAGGCATGTAATTCAGTGAATTGAGAAATCATTTTTTTTTGCCATGGTATTTAGCATGTGATGTGCAGGAATAAGAAAAATGTGGCATGGAAAGTTTTTCAGGCTGTGGAATCTGGGATGAGAGTATTGGAAGACCCAAGAAACGATAGCTGGACTATGTTGCAGATGATTGTTAAAAGGGGATAACTATTGAAATAACAACTAATGAATAAGTAGGCATAGAAGAAGAAAACACTGTACACCTGGCTGCAATATGTTTTTTAAAAACAATTATGAACAGGAGAATAATGATATTTTACAGCTTAGTTTCAGACCGGTTGAAAATGATTACTATTAAGAGCTGTATAATTTAGCAAAAAAGGGTGTTTTAACGAATTTAGGGAGCAATACAAATCACACAGTCCAATAAAGATGACACTACAAACAATGCATGAATTGGGTCAACCTAGACATTATTTTTTTTCTTCCAAGAAATCATTACCTGCATATTGCAACATCCTTGCACCCGGCCAAGGGTCGTTGGCCACAGAAAACTCCAACATCTCCATAATATGTTCACCTTTTAAATCAAAAGCTTCAACATTGTTCTCAAATGGATTTGATACCATCACTGACTCGTAAGTTATTACTAAAATATGAATGATTAATAAATTAATTCAATAATAAACTACAATTCAGTACTTCATTAAATTATTGCCCTATGTTGTAGCTACATTACCTCCTCTATTGATTTCTTGCCTAATGACACCTCGGTTGACGGCACAGAAGTGAGCATAGTTCCAGCTATTGGGAGCAGCAAAAGGTAGTGCCTAAAACAATTTTAGCCTGAATGTCTCGCATTGGTTCTTTAGGAAAAAAATCAGCTGTAGGTACTACAATAATAGGTACACCTCTACGTAATTGTTCCATCCGTATGCTTTTGCATCCGGATAATAAGGTATTTAATTGATCAAATTGATCAAAACAAAAATAACAGTTGTAAAAATGCTCTAAAACCTGCTCATGTGTAAGGCTCAGGCTAAGCCCCTTGCCCGTCGGGGCGGCGGGTTGTTCAGAAGTTACCGCGGCCTCGACTTATAGAGTTAGGAAGGAACATGGTTGGTTTTTAGTCAGTAGAAGTCTGACACTCCCTCTCGCTTTGCCCAAAAGCGGGATTTTTGATGATATTCCAACCGCCAAAAAAAAAAGACTAAGCCCCTTGACAGCAACAGCGTATTCGGCCGCAATCCGTAGAATATGCTGGTTTGCTCACAATATTCACCGGTATTTTTAGATGTATCATCCAACAGACACTTTATCTGCTCTTTTAAAATCATCATAGGACAATCGAAAAAAACTACTACTTACTGCAAACATAAAGGCATCGCAAATAAAGTTTCCGAAATTGCATTCTGAGCATGTGCAGTTTGCTGATAATTCCACCAAAGATGAACCAATTTCTTCGTTTGCTTTCTCGAGAATTTCAGGAAGATATGCGTTAATCTTTTCTAAAACATCTGGCGCTGGAAGTAGATATAATGATAATGTTAATAAGGAATTGTAGCGTTGTTTGTTGTTGTTGTGGAATATTATTATTATTATTATTGCAAAAATCAAAATACGTTTAGTAAGATGAGTTATGTTACGCTGATGTAGGCTTTTTTCCCCACACTGGAAATTTCTCCTGTATCGTGGGTGCACGTTCACTGACATTTAAACTCACATACACAAATACCCAGACCCGAAACTACTACTTGTAGGCCATTGTTCCGTGCGAGGATCGAACCCGCGACACAAAGCGCAGCTGTCAATTTCTAAAGCCACCGCGCTTAACGTGCCGTCAAAATCGAATTGCCCAAGGTAAGTAGATACAAACAGATTTTGACGTACCTTGTTCAATTTCATTTCCAATATAATGAGGGTTGCCAGCCCATCTCAATAATTGCCCAGCACCGTCAAATGTTAGCTTAATCTCGCCCAAATATTGCGTATGTGCTGCCGCTTGTACTATGAGGACCTGCAAAAATCGAAAAACTTCTTTCAATAAACTGTCATCTCACAAATACCATTTTAACTCCGGTTTATTTTCGGTTACTTGCGTTTTGCTTCTTTAATGAAACATTGCGTATGAAAAAATAAAGTCAAAGAACAATGCCCAAATATGATTGTGTGGACTACGTCTTTCACCTTTGTGGCACTTTAAAACTTATGTCAATCGAAAAGCCATATGATTGGTAATCATCTTATCATTTTATTGTGTGACAGCGAAACTGAAATGTGCATCCGAAAAAAGTTAAATCGACATAGAGAAACTCGAATCAGTCACAATAATAATTATGTTAACGATCACGATGCTATTTTGTAACATTTCAGTTTTGCTGCCATACAATAAAATTATAATATGACTTTTAGAGTGCTAGAGAGTGGGGACGTTTTGAACATTGTTCTTTTTAGGGTTCCGTACCTCAAAAGGTAAAAACGGAACCCTTATAGGATCACTTTGTTGTCCGTCTGTCTGTCTGTCTGTCTGTCTGTCTGTCAAGACCTTTTTTCTCAGGAACGCGTGGAGGTATCAAGCTGAAATTCATATCAAATACTCAAGTCTATGGTCTCTTGGAGCTGTGAAAAAATCAAACTTCTAAGTCAACGCGATCAAAAGATACTCCCGTTTATGCCGCAAATTTTCGACACTCGCAAGGGAATCAAAACCTACAGGGTACTTCCCGTGAACTCAGAATCTTGAAATTTGGTACGAAGCAACGTCTTATAACACAGATAAAGGAAAAATTGCGAAAAGCATAAATTTTTAGTTACATCATATAATAAAAATATTTTTAAGTTGAAATTTTCACTGAATGTGTCTCTCTGTTGCTGCTAGAACAAAAAAAAAATAAAAAGCGACTCCCCTACTACGATGGTACGGAACCCTTCATGTGCGAGTAGGACTCGCACTTGGCCGGTTTTTTTTAAATTCCCTAAACGTTCCCGAAATAATTTCTTGTAGCCGTCAGCTTAGTATGATATAAATACGAGCTGGATATGGGATAAATAAAAACACTACCAATCAAACACACGTAATAACTGTATTACTCACAAAACACTTATACTCAATCGCAAAACACTACTGAACACTTTATCGCACTAGATTTCTCTTCAAACCTTTCGTGGTTTCGCTTTAAAAGTAGACTGACTCACACAAAAGAAATTCGAGAAAATTCCCTATTACTCCATAAAGCAACCAGAGAAACATTACCAAAAAAAAAATTAAAGATAAAATAACCAACAAAGAAAAAGTTACTTTACGCCGCAGGCATACGGCTGAAATTTAAATGGCAAGTACCGCCGACGCCGGGCGCGGACTAACTACCTACAAAATGGAAATAGATAACTACTAGAATTCACGCGTACTTCTCAGTTATTAGCGAGATTTCCCGAAGATTCCAAATGACCGACGTAACAATATACTCAATTCACCCCATGAGTCTGCGGAGGGCTGTACTTTATATCTCATATTACAACATAATTTTAATATAAGTTCAAATAGACTTACTTTTCTATCGGCTTGTTCCACTATAAATGGATAAGGTCCGTATGGCGTAAAGCCACTGTCTACAGGCACATCTCCATTGAACAACAACGTGTGACTATGTCCCCCAACTATGATATCAACGTGAGGACCAGCATTTAGGGCAATTTCTCTGTTAAAAAAATAAAATAAATTAGGAACATTGGGGTTAACGATTTAAATAATAATAATATTAATATAATAATATTTCACAACTATCACACAACGCCATCTAGTCCCAAGCTAAGCAGAGCTTGTGTTATGGGTACTAGACAACTGATAAACATACTTATAAATTTCTAAATACATACATATTATAGATAAATTACACCCAGGCACAGAACAAATGATCGTGCTCATCACACAAACATTTGTCCTGGGTGGGAATCGAACCCACGACCTCCGGCATAGCAGTTAGGGTCACTAACCACTAGACCAACAGGCCATTTAAATAGTATGGCGATAAGCCAAATTTATTGAAATTTGCGCAGCATGTTTTTTTTCTCAATGCAATATTTCACAATCCTTCCTTTCATCTCATAAAGATATCATTATGATGTTTTGCAATCCAACTTTTCTTTGGTGTGTCTTATTTCTTATCACCATCCACATTCATATTATAGGTTTATAGGATTCAAACAAAACATATTAAACTAACTGGAGAAGTAACTATTAATATTATACAGTTTTTAAGTAATTTTACACTTACTTGTCAATATCTAGGCCACAGTGTGACAAAACTACAATGATATCCACACCTTGAGCGTTTAGTTTCTCAGCTTCTTCTCTAACGGTCTGAACCTCATCTGTGAATTTTAGATTACCCGTCGATGCCAAAATCTGGAATACAAAAACATTTCGATTAAATTAATTAAATAAATTTTATGCTATGTTCTCTGTTGTATTTAAAAACTCAGAGATTGCTTTCGGTAGGTACTACAAATTCAGATTCAAAAAAGTCCTCCGAATAAAACGACATTAATATGGCTTCAAAGAAATTAGACAGTTGTCACGGTAGACAAAGATATTATTATTTTGTGCTCAATTCTAACGGTGAAAGATGAATTGTATATTTTTGAATTTTGACTTACATTCGTAATAGTTATTAAAACGCCAATAATACCAATTTTTCTGCCATTCTTTTCCACGATAATACTCTTATTGTATAATCCTTGCATTGTTGGTTCTAAATCATCATTTATGTTCGCTGTGACTACGGGAGCCTTCAAATGTTCCAAGTAAGGAACCACTCCATCAATTCCGTTGTCGAACTCATGGTTTCCAAGGACCTTTTAAAAAAAATTTAAACCTTATAATGTTTCTTTATCACATTCATCATCATCATCATGACTGTCAACAACCTGACTTCGCCCATGGACATACTCAGCTCCTTCTTCTCAGGTACTTTTTAATGATAAATTTCCTTTCTATTCATTTTACTTTTAAAGATATCAATAACTAAGAACTCAGCAGATGATAAACTATTTAATACATCAAAAGTAAAATTTACTTACTGAACGTATAAAACATTAGTAACACAAGTACCCCGTTTCACTGGACATTGGCAGAACATCGACATCGGCTTTAATTGCCATTAAACAAAAATAGAATAGAATAGAACACAAGTACCCTTTCTTTTTTTGGTTAAATCATCAAATAACCCCTCCCGCTCTTGGGTAGAGCGAAAGGAAGTTTCAGACATCTACTGGCTAAAATCCACCCATGTTCCTTCTCAGCCCTTTATGTATAGGCGAATAACCCGCAGCTCGAACGGGAACACAACTACCATTGAAGAAGTTCTCCTCAAAAACATCCTACTAAATTTATAAACTTGAAAGTTTGTAAGTATGTATGTATAGATGGATGGATGTTTGTTAGGTACTCTTTCACGCAAAAACTACTGAACGGATTTGGATAACATTTGGTAAACAGATAGTTTATAACCTGGATTAACACAGAATAGTTTTTATCCCAATTTTATCTTCCCGTGGGAAAACTATCGAGTTGTAGCGGGCGAAGCCGTTGGCAACACCTAGTAAAACACAAACTAACATGGGCGTCATGAGGCAGCATGTTCATAAAATCCTGGGTGACATTCCATCTTAGAATATTGTACCAAATAGTCCCTTGAAAGCTGTCGCCCGCATTTAGGAGAAGAGACTGGCGTTCACTGGCTAGGCGCTGTCGGACCAAGGTAGCGAGTCGGGCGAAACCACCGATACACGGACTCTCTGATGGGTTACATGCTGCCCCCGTTGGACTGGTCTCGACGAACCTGAAAAACACATAGTCATGTATGATTACATTTCGCTTTTAAATAATGTACTGATTATGTTACAGGAAGAAAAATAATATTCGGCTGCATCTGGTTAAAACTGGAAGCCGATCTCCAAAATAGATGGGAAAAATCTGACAGGTTAGAACTCTAAATTTCATACATGCAAGAATACTATTTTTGGGGTCTATTTCAGGCTGTTTATGTATATTTTAATCCATCCTATTCCTAATTAGATTACCATCCACTGTCACCAGTAGTACACTTATGAGAGAATCGGCGTACCTAATATTAAACTTTGGGAAATCGGAAATAATCCTACTTCTGCTGTCAAACGCACGAGTCGGATTTGTCGAGTTTTTCTGTCGTTTATTCAGTTTTGTTGTTGACCTTTTAAATATTTTAAAACACATTACAGTATACCCTAGCAAGTATATGTACTTGCTAGGGTATACTGTAATGTGTTTTGTACCACATTGTGTTTTGTATAATCGCCGAAGGGTTAGTCAGAGGTATACGTAATAATAAGTTATTCTGTATGGTTGTCTCTAATTTTGTTAATAAATAACTATTAATACACCTAAATTCGGCCACTTAAACATAAATGATAAAATAATATACGATATACTTCCGCCTAATCATCATTATTACCATCCACAGTCCAAATAGACCCACTGCCGAGTATAGGCCTCAAATGTTAGTGGCTATCATAGTGTGTGTATGGATTAACTGTCAAATTGGTTATGGAACCATTTGACAGTTAATTGATGGACACTATATTATGATAGCCACAGTGATTTAAAAGATACGCAATAGCCCTGCAGGTCGTAAATGACTTACTTTAGGTTAGGTTTGCATGACATATAATTTGACATCGTTGAGGTGGTGTGAAAATACAATTCATCTTCATCAGCCTATAATGTTCCCACTGCAGGGACTCGGGCCTCCTCTCTAGGAGAGGGATAGGTTATAATCCACCACGCGGGCCCAATGCGGGTTGAGAATTAGGTACTATAAGGGTGGCCGCGGGTTGTACACTAGTTATCGCGGCCTCGACATAGAGGGCTAAGAAGGAACATGGGTGGTTTTTAGTCAGTAGAAGTCTGACACTCCCTTTCGCTCTGCCCAAGAGCGGGAGGGGTTATTTGATGATTTTCCACCCGCCAAAACAAAATAAAAAAGGTACTATTAGGGTTGGTAGATTATTGGGTGGGGGAAGACAATTATTACGGAACATAAAAGAAAATTGATACATACCGTGCATGGAAATCATTATAATGCAATATATTTAATTCATATTCTGAAGCACTTTGAGCACTGATTATCACAAAGTAAGAAAATACCAATAATAGTCTTAACATTTTAATTCACGGAGAACATCTGCACTGTCTCCGTTGATTAAAACGACTAAATGAC
Organism: Diarsia rubi; assembly: GCA_932274075.1. Taxonomy (NCBI): domain Eukaryota; kingdom Metazoa; phylum Arthropoda; class Insecta; order Lepidoptera; family Noctuidae; genus Diarsia; species Diarsia rubi. The sequence continues at coordinate 5,898,400 of OW026433.1, forward strand.
TACAATAAAACATACTTAGTAATTGCTTATCAGCTATTACAAGATAAGTGCAAATTATGATAATTATGGTAATCGGAAATATTTTGAATGGAGATGTGATTTAAAATACTCGATAAAACATATACTCCTAGTATCGACGTCATGTCGCAAATTAATATTTCTTGTATACCTTTGGATTTTGAGTTGTCCTATAATAAATAAATTTGAATTAGAATTGTGCGTGAGCCATGGTGGCCTATCACTCCAACAAGCCCACCTTCCTCCAGAAGCAGATCAGACTTCCCGGTCTCCTCAGGGCATGGATTTTGGTGTTCCCAGGGTCTCCTCACGAACCTTGGTAACGCCTGTGCACTCAAGGAGCAACATGCGCCATCGTTTCCTCCGCCTCCATGAATGCACAGGGGACTGTCAGTGATACCTTGGGTGTGGAAGTGTTTATTCAGTGAACAGTGTCCAATGATGGTCCGCGCTACCAGATGCAGGTTATCTCTGTCCAGGCGCAGAAGGTGCCTGGTTAGGTTGATATCCAGGGATGTCATAGCTTCCTTTTATTGCCTACATCCTGGTGTCGAGGTCCACTATTTCTCCGCTTGTGTATAATTATAGCCACTGACATTTAAAAAGATACGCAATTGCGCTGCTGATCAGGAAGATGGTGATGACGACAAGTTTATAACTTTACTTTAAATACCTTCATGATCACTATAATGCAACGAGACTACTATTATATATATTGTATTGGATATTGTTACTTTCACCCGAAAAAAAAATTGTTTCTCGGCAACAATTTTGGAGTAATCACTGTTTGAATTAATGTTTAGAATGCTCAGTGACCTCGTACAAGATTTGTTTACATCTTGTATGTATACTAGTTTTAGTAGGAGCTCGTGGCTTAATAATAACTGCCACTCGGGTCAATCTTTAGGTTAAGCCGCGCTTACCTTGACCGCCCATTTCACACCGTGTTTCCTCCGTGCCTCGGAAAGCACGTTAAGGTGTTTAGTCAGTCGTTACAGGTAGTCAGTGACCTGAAAGTCTGACAACAATCGTATTAGGTACCTAGTATTAACTGGGTTGTGGAGGTCAGATAGAAAGTCGCTCCATGTACAATACTGGTATTCAGCTGCATCAGGTTAGACTGGAAGCCGACCCCAACCTAGTTGGGAAAAGGCTAGGCAGATGATGATGTATTACTAGTTATGGTATCACTCACGTTTGGTCTATTGTACTCGTAGGTAGGTACCTACGTTCTCTTAGTTACCCACATGATCACCAAAACATTACCGATAACAAAGTGTTCGTGACAAAATATTTAAGAAGAGATAATTCTTGTAACCTATTGACCGCATTTTGACTTTTATGACCTATATTATTGAGCTCAATTTGGTTTCAAAATAAAACAAAAAACTTATATATAAGATATAAACATTCGTCGTCACCACTTTTGGAAGAAGCCGGCAGTGGAAATAGACCATAACTGGAATTCAAAACAATAACACAGATCTCCACATTTTGCCAATTATGTTGAAGTTACCATGCAAGGAGCAAATTTATTAGGTACCTTCAACCGGGTACAAATTCAGACTATAAAAACAATGGATCCTAAGTTTGAGTTTGGGAACTTGTCATTCTAATTTAATATGCATGTTTTGTGGGAGACCAGTGCTGCATCCTGCATCCAGGTTTTTTTCGCAGAATTTAAAATTCATATTTTGCATAACATTTAAAAAAAACAATTCAAAAAACCTATTACTCTTTTGCCCGGAGTCGAAAACAAACCCGGGTGTTCAAGCTCAGCTCTCGTTGCAACCCTTAAACCAGCGAGGCGGTACCAAGTATTTTTTAGCTAAAAAAACTTACCCGTATCTAAGCTCAACAAAATAACTCTTTCCTTGTAATTAGCCAGCGGTTTTATCCTAAAATAACGCATGAGTGGGTCTATATCAGCAATAAGCTGGGATTAGCCACTCGAACCGGTCCGTATCTTAACGCGGGCCACTTGGCAAACTGCCAGCTCTGCAGTTTTGAGGGTCTCTGCATTGGGAGATATGAAGCTTGCACTGGAGAGTTTAAGTTTTCTCAATGAATAGGATGGTAAAGGTTAGGTGCACTTGGTTTTATGAACTTTTGTTTTTCTTGGCAGATTTTTTATTTAATTTTTGGTTTTTGAAAACGAGTGTGAGGCTTCTGCCTGTACCCAGGATTGGATAAAAATGGTTTTTGAGTGACGATATTGACGCAACATAAACAGGTAATCTATTAGGAACGGTTTCATAAGCAATCGTTTATAGTTTCCTGAAAATTATATACGATTGCTTATGAATCTGTTCCTAATTTCCCGGAAATACTGTTAGCAAAACTTGTAGACGCTTATTGACATTCAGATTATACGCTTGTAATCCCTGACGAATTTAAGGGGGTGTACACCTACTACAAGTAGTACAGCGACACTGGATTTCTTTAGAGAAACTCCAAATTGAGGAACCTAAAAAAAACCCCAACTAGATCTCAGGCTAAACTTTACCAACATGGGAGGGGCCCGAAAGGACCGACGCCCGTCGGGGCCGCGGGTTGTCCACAGGTTATCGCGGCCTCGACATAGAGGGCGAAGAAGGAACATGGGTGGTTATTAGTCAGTAGAAGTCTGACACTCCCTTTCGCTCTTCCCAAGAGCGGAAGGGGTTATTCGATGATTTTACACCAGCCAAAAAAAAAAAAAAGGCTAAACTTTACGGATGAAAGCGCCGTATCAAGACACTCATAATAACTAAGAAGTAAATTGGATGCAATAGAATAATGAAATATAGGAATCACGCAAAACAAGCTCTAACGGCAAGTAATCTCACACACTACTTTCTTCTATTCACAGTCAGACACTAAAGAAATAAGGTCGAAAATCCCGTAACCTGAGCAGTCGCCGCCTAACATTTTGGCTCGCTCGTTAAACCACGTGAATAGCTACCACGTGTCAATAGTAGTACATTGCAAACGCCGGCTTTTCGGTCACAAAATTTGCGGTTAAACAGAGCCTTAATGAAAGCCGCATAGCACTTTATTTATGTACTTAGTCTGTGAATGGGTGAAGGTGTAGTTGAAAATAAACTTTAAGAACTGACGAGTACGTTGCAAAATCTGACGGTTTTGTTAACGGTCTTGGATCTTTGACTGTAATTACAGGTAGTCAGTGGCCAGAAAATTTAAAAACCAGTGGTATACAGGGTGTAAATTAACCCTTCACACATATGTATACCAAGCATTCTGTACATCAAACTAAGTACCCCTACGCAAAAATTTTTGCTGGGAAACGACTTTTCATTTTACGGTAAAATTCAATGCAGCACTCTTAAAACATTGTGCTAGTGGATGCTTTGAATAGAAAAAGGGTCATGGAGGTTATTTAAGTAAAGTTATAACCTGAAAAACTAGTATTTACAAAAACAGCTGTGTAAAATTAGGAACTTTGACCTTCAATATCTCCATAACTAGGTCAACATTTTTTATAGCAACAGGATTTCATGGATTACATGTAATTATCGGAACATTATTCTTATTTATTTGTTTAATTCGTCATTTAAATAATCATTTTTCTAATAAAATTCTAACAATATTAGGTCTAATAATTAATAATATTATAGAAAAAAACAAATAATAAAACTAAAATAATAAATCGTTTCGTTCAGGTTTGGTCTAGAACAAAAAAAAATATCGCAGTAGTGGGGAGAACAAGTGCCCTTCGTTTGCGTTAAGGGTACTTTTACGCCCTTTATACTGGGTAATAACCCAGTAAAGTCTGGGTTGTGAAGGTCAGATAGGTGGTAACTATAAGTTAAATACTGGTATTCAGTTGTTATGTTGGTTATGTGACCAAACCCGACACAGTTGTGAAAAGGCTAGGCAGGATATGGTGATTTGACTTCATTTAAACGATTTTGATAAAGTTTATTTTAGTAAGGTATTAATGCCAAATTGGGATTATAATTATTTATGGTTAAAAACACTACTGTTCCTAAACGTAGATCATCATCATCAGCCTAAAATATTCCCACTGCAGAGACTCAGGCCTCCTCTCTAGGAGGGATAAGCTATTACCCACCACGCGTGCCCAGTTTTTTGTTTCCAAGACATGCCGGTTTCCTCGCGATGTTTTCTTTTACCGTTTTGAGAGCAGTGGTGACAAAATAAAATACAAAATGAGATACCCAGGTTCGAACCCACGACTTACTGTTATTAAATCAGTGCTGTTACCACTGGGCCACCATTGGCCACTGCTGCTCCTAATTGTGAATGCTTTTCCTATTCTTATAAAGCAGAACAAGATTCCCCTCAAAACGTAAAACGAACAGTTCCCTTCACAAACACCATAACACCCCTCACTCCATAAAACAGTACCATATAAAATTAAGCTTATCATTCAATTAATTACCAAAATGTTATTATTACAGCAAACACATTCCAGTTTATTTTGAATAAGAAACGAGATCCTAAGCACACATGATTAAAATTTAAATGTTTGTATGGAACCTTTCTGGATTACTAGAGGGACAGCAGTAAGCTTATGTGAGTAATTTAGTTGATTATCACACACATGGATGTACGGGAGCGCTAATTCGTTTGGTGGTGTGTGATTTGGGCAGCATTTTGTGGGGGACTGAACTTTCTAGATGTGGTTTACGTGTTTACAAGCTGAATTCGGTAGTTTTAGCCCGGGATTTTACTACTACGAAAACGAACGACGACCAAAGAAACGATGCCAGAACCGAAGCCAGAAAGGGGGTGCCACTCATGAGATGACGACTATGCTGCGGCGACCAAAAATGAATTTGGAAATATTTTTTTGCAAGATATTGATGATGATTATACTTTGGAAAGAACTCTACTAAGTTGTAAATAAACAATAAGGTTGAAAATAGAATTAAAAAAATAGAGACAACTGGGCGACAAAGGGATGACACGTAAAAAATATGATTTCTATTGAAAAATGTTTTTTGACCGCCCTTATTATAATTATACTTAACTCACCATACTATACTCACAACATATTTTGTAATTAGTATGTTGAGTGTAATAATTACAACTATTAAGAACCATTGAACATAGGTAACCCTAAGTCCAGTGTTAGTACATATCAATTAGGATTTAATGCTAACACGGTTATGTGTTGTTCCATTCGACAGGTAACTTAATCTCATCCCGGATGAAATGTGGGTCGAGTGGGACGAATTGAAAGGTAGGTCGGGTCGAATAATTTACGTTTATTATGTATGAGGGTAGACAGAGATTTAAATGACAAGGATCGTCTGTAAATTCCGATTTTGTGTCTTATCCTTGTTGAAATATTATAATTTTGAATGTATTAGGTACCATGATCTCAGAACCGCAAGATCTTTTATTTTTTTTATTATGTTATAACAATTGGATAATATATACTGACAGGCTGACAAATAATCGGCAAAAAAGTTGTGCTTTAAAAAAAAAGTGACTTGTAAAAGTGTTTGTAAAAACCAATTTCCTAAATAAATATCATTTATCAATCAAACAATAAACTACTAAAATTCTCACTTAGCTATTCTTGCAAAGTTCATGGCAACACAAGACTTTAAAGACTAAGCAGAATGTTGTGTCCGTACTATTAACCAACTAAATGTTTTCAAAAGAACGGACAAAGTTTAATTCGCGCGTAGTTTCAAAGACAGATGGTCGTGCAAGGCGATTTCCGTAATAAAAGGACAGTTCCAATCTGTGACAGCAACTTTTTCAATCGAATGTTTTAGTCGCCTTCGAAAGTTCGCACATTCTGTTTTTGCGACTTAATACACAGGGATTATTATCGTCTCGTATCTCTCGCGTCTTACCTTTAAAAAATATTTTTTTTTAACTTTTTAAAAAACTGTTGGTCCCACTAGACTTTAGGTCTTTGGCAGTCGTTAAGAGTATCCAGAAGCCGAAACTCTGACACCCAGTCTTACCAAGGAATACCATATTACCCAGTTCTAACTCAGTTGTGGAGGTCAGATAGGCAGATGCTCCATGTAAAATACTGGTACGAGTTCAGCTGCATCCTGTACGACAGAAGCCGATCTTACTTAGTCTGAGTTAGTCATCTCCGCATCTACTTAGAGATAATGCGTTGAATAGCATTAAGGGAGGTAGTGGGCCCCAGTACACCACGTAGGCTCAATGCGTGATATTGGTTTCGCCCTGTACCTTCGTAGTTATAAGAGCAGTCGTAAAAAAATACCCACATGGTATACCTAAATACACACAAAAAAGTTCAAACTTTCACGGTTACACTAAACTTATTCTGTCTTTTAAGTAATACCCCATTCTTCCTGCGATCATGGCGATTGCAACAGAGTGTCAAAATATCAGGTGCTCATAATCACACGAATATTATAAAGGCAAAAGTTTGTGTGTGTGTGAGTGTGTATGTTTGTTACCTTTTCACGCATAAACTACTGAACGGATTTGGATAAAATTTGGAACACAGATATTTTATAACCTGGATTAACACATAGGATAGTTTTTATCCCGATTTTATCTTCCCGTGGGATAATTTTCGAGTTGTAGCGGACGAAGCCGCTGGCAAGCTAGTAATGGATAATCATAGAAGATAACTTTTACCGATAGAAATATAAAATTACGTTTTTTCCTGATATTTCTATCGGTAAAAGTTTTTTGTGCTCGGATCAGTCCTCTCAGAGGTTACCTTTCTTCTTTATAATATTAGCTAAGATAAAAAATAAGTCATTGAAAAATGTAGTCTACTAAGTTGCAGACTTGTAAAACTTTGTTGACTAATGACAGCAGTTTTAAGTTCATCTTGTTGAGAAACTAATTTTACTTGTTATCCTTTGCCATACTTTTTAAGCCATTGTTTAAACTTTGAGACAATTGATTGACTGCCTGTTGAGAATATTTTATACAGCGGTTTATATTTTGTGTAGCTTTTTAACTTTTAAAACTAAGACAAATTTTATTTAGAACAAGGATCAATCATTAATTGCTGTAATAGAGATACCTACATAAGAAAATATTTTTCGGAATATTTAGTCTGTTTTTAACCGACTACGGTGAAGCCAAAAGGAAGGGTAATGATTTTGGCAGTCTATGTATGTACGCTTGTATGTTCCATCATAGCGCCTTTTTTTTTGGCGGGTGGAAAATCATAAATTAACCCCTCCCGCTCTTGGGCAGAGCGAAAGGGAGTGACTAAAAACCACCCATATTCCTTCTTAGCCCTATATGTCGAGGCTGCGGTAACTTGAACAACCCGCAGCCCCGAAACTACTGAACGGATTTTAATAAATGAGGTGTCAATAGATTTGAAAAATAAAACTATGACGGAATTGAAATGTCATAATCTAACCTTAAACAAAATTAAATTACAATAATCATTACATGTTTGGTACCAAATGAAAGGTCTTGACGAGCACATAAGGTAAATTAAATTATAGTTTTAGTCAGCAAATACGTTTAGAATGCGGTCAAACAGTTCTTGCTGTCGAGTCTGTGTTATTTACTCGTAATAAGTAAATAACAAACCAACATTAAGTAGAAGATTACATTATGAAAATAATATACATTACGTATTCATAACACACAAAAAAATAATATTCATATAAAAAAACTAAGTTTAAAAAACTAAAACCCGAAAACCCGACAACGAATAAAAACGCAGACTAATAAAAACGCGGTCTTAAAAGTAGAAAACAAGAAAATTATATTCGTAAATTAATTTAAGTGAATAACGTAATCGTATAAACGTCTTCGTTTTTATTCGTAGTCGGGTTTTAGTTTTATTTAGTCTTACATAAATCTATACTAGTATTATAAAGCTGAAGAGTTTGTTTGTTTGTTTGAACGCTAAGATCTCAGGATCTACTAGTTGGAATTGAAAAATTATTTTTGTGTTAGATAGTCTATTTATCGAGAAAGGCTTTAGGCTATATAACATCACGCTACAACGAAAAGGAGTGGAGCATAAATGAAAAATGTTGCATAAATATATATATCGCTAGTTATATTTAATTTTACGTTCCATATATTAAACGGGCCGAGCACATTGTCAATATTTTATCTAGACTAATATTATGAAAACGTAAAATTGGTTTATATGTAATCTCCGAAATAAATGTACAAATTCTATAAAAATATTTCGCTGGCAGTATTATTCGTAGATTCTAATATGCTATAAATCAAATTTATACATGCTTATCAATTCAATTGTTATCATTTTCTTGACACTTCTGACAAGACTTCAAAATAGTTACGAATTAAGGTTCACCTAAATCGAGAACAGGGCTCAAACTATCTAAAATTCTGATCTAAATCAAGGCAAGTCTTCAGTTAATCAATTTGCAAGATCAAAGAAATAAACTAGCCAACGCTACTCCCTACTCCTTTAACTAGTTTCAGACGAAAGTTTATTCCTAGATATTTGCTGTCGTGTCTGAAAATAGTTGTTTCAGTACTAAAACTAGATTCAATGGAGTGGAAAATCGATGTGCTAACCTTATGCTGGTATCTACCTCGTTTATATCGTGACATACGAGCTCCACGCTTGGACACTTCCAAACACTTTAAAAATAGAAAAATATGCTTTATTTAGGTTTTGCAATTGCTTGAGTAGCTTGCGATTTTACTTGGATTTTTTATATACTTATATTTTAATGCTTAGATAAAAGGTAAAGGTAGGGAATTCATGTCAAGGGCCAGTTGAGTGCTAAAAAATACCCATATCCGAACAGGCTTAAATCATTATTGAGCCTTTTTCCAAAAATGTTTGGTTGGGCTTCCAATATTTTACATGGAACCACTACTTATCTGAGCTCCAACGACCTAGTTAGTACTGTGTATTAAAATACCCCATAATAAGACTGATTAAACCAGACAATGGGGCAATGATTACCTGTAGCGACTGCCAAAGATCTAAAGTTGACTGCCGGGCCAAACGGTTAAACGTGTTTTCTGAGGTCCAGAAAAAACTCAAATGTAATAGGCGGTTACTCATCAACGCACCAACTTAAGCAAATACAGATAAACTTTTTTTTTTTGTTTTTTTTTTTTGGTGGGTGGAAAATCATCAAATAACCCTCTCCCGCTCTTTGAGCGAAAGGGAGTGTCAGACTTCTACTGACTAAAAACCACCCATATTCCTTCTTAGCCCTCTATGTCGAGGCCGCGATAACTAGTGTACAACCCGAGGCCCATGCAGATAAACCTTGAAGACAGATCCGTGCAGCTGGAAAAAATGCTACAAGCGCCCCTTTTTTTTTTGGGGTATGGGAAATCATCAAATGACTCCAGGACGCCTCCCGCTCTGGGCAGAGCGGTAGGACGTGTCAGACTTCTACTGACCAAAGGCCACCTTTTTTTTTTTTTTTTTTTTTTTTTTTTTTTGGTGGGTGTAAAATCATCGAATAACCCCTCCCGCTCTTGGGCAGAGCGAAAGGGAGTGTCAGACTTCTACTGACTAAAAACCACCCATGTTCCTTCTTCGCCCTCTATGTCGAGGCCGCGATAACCAGAGGACTACCCGCGGCCCCGACAGGACCAAAGGCCACCTTGTTCCTTCTTAGCACACTGTGTCGAGGCCGCGGTATCTCTTTTGAATAACTCGCAGCCCCGACGGGGCCACGAGCACCCCTGCAACAGCATTGAGTAATTTGTCAAAATAACATATTTTTACCGACCCCTTTACCAATCATATGGCTTATTATTATAATTGCCCTGATGCCTTAATCAAAGGGTGTGGCCCTTTGATTACCATGAGCAATGCCCAAAGTAATGGAAACTGATTAACCTAATTTACTAAAGTCCACTGAAGTAAAGCTAAATTCAAAATAGCAATGTGTCCCATTTTAGTCAAAGGTTGGCAAATTAACGTTTGCTCGGCAATTTAAATGGTGGTTTTAGATTAAAGGCACATTCAAAGAAGTGCTTGATTAAGGTAATACTTTAAAGGACGATTATTGGAAAGATTCTGAAATTGCAAACGTTGAGATATTGAGACTTATGGAGACAACCAGTTGCGGGCTGTGAAGATAATTTAATGGGATATTCTGAGCAGCGAATAGTTTGAAAACTAGTGATTTTACAGTATTGAACACGATTTCCAGTACCATGTTCAGCCTAGAATGTTCCCACCGCTAGAAACGCCTCTAAATACACCATACGGCCCCAGTGCGAGTGATTTGGTTCATGGGTTATCTAAAATATGCGAGAGTTGACACAATATTTCCCTTGATTATGAAAGCAAAAGCGATGAAATAATTTAAACCAAGTACCTGTCTGCAGCTGTCGATCCTTCAACCTCACAACTCGTAGGTTTCGGCTAATTCCGCCACTCCATCTTAATTCTAAATAACAATACTGTCAGTCAACAGATTAATTTCTTAGACTCGATTAGGTCACGGACGGCGGTGACGAGCGACTACAAGAACAGTAGTTAGTGGCAAAAAACCTTGGTAGCGCCAGTGAACTTGGCAGCTGTCTGATCGAATCGATATACACGACTTTCCTAACCCACTGTACTCATAAGCTTCGCTAAACGGCACGTTGGCGCAGTGGCTGAACGATTGGGCTGCTGCGCTGCGTGTCGCGGGTTCGATCCCCGCTCGTAACAAGTATTTGTATGGCCTACAGATAGTTGTTTCGGGTATGAAAGTGTTTGTGTATGTGAGTTTAAACGTTTGTAAACGCACCCACGATACAAGAAAAAATCCTAGCATGGGGCAACATTTTTTGCTTTTTATAACAAACAGAACCGCGTTTCAACTGTCGTAACAAATACACAGCCTGTCAAAATCATAACCCTCCTGCCGTAGTCGAGTAAAAAACCTGAAACTCATGATAGATCGATGTACGAGTAAGCGCCATGCAATGAAAAAATAAATAAAGAGGTAATAATTAAATTAAAGCATTTTTATTGGTGTTCTTTATTATACATGCCATAAGAAATATACAAGAAATAAGAAGTGACTAATACTTTAAAAAAAATTAAGATCTTAAATATCGGTAAAGTGTCGTTAATAGGAAATCAGACAAAAAACTAATTAGTCCGTCAGACACATTTTCAAAAAATATTGGACACGTATTTTTTCTTTTTTCACATAAACAAAAAATTAAGATGATACAGTGCTTCGAAAACACGTGAACTCCTCGAAAACGTCACATGTTAGTAATTTTTTTACCCACAAATGACGTCAGAACCCCAAACTCATGATCTTTGACGCGTCTCATCTTCGCCAATTTTTATTAATTTCATAAAACATTAAACACGTATCCAATATTTTTCGATAATCTAAATGACGGACTTATTAGAGACATATACGGGATGTTGTAAGAGATACCGCGGCCTTGACATAAAGGGCCAAGAAGGAACATGGGTGGTTTTTGGTCAGTAGAAGTCTGACACTCCCTTTCGCTCTGCCCAAGAGCGGGAGGGGTTATTTGATGATTTCTCAACCCCCCCTCCCTCAAAGGCTTGCTGGTGTCCTCACAGTGTTTTCTTTAATCGAAATGAAACACGCTGTAACAGCTGTTTTGCTTGTTCTGGTGTCATTCTCCAACGTTATAAGTCTTACATTAATTTCTCACTGCTCCTCACTCTTCGTATGCTCTGTCCATGTCCACTTTAGTCGTTTGTGAAAAGTGTGTCTTCTGAAAATTTGTTTTTCTTTATTTCAAATCTTTTAATTTTACTCGTGCCTTACTTTTAGCTCGTAATGTATGTATTTCTCTCCATTCCATTCCGACATATTTGTCTTTACATTTTTCTTGAAAACTTCCTTAGAATAGTCTTTTGCATTTAAGACATTTTTTTTTCTTTTTAATTACTTCATTTTTCTTCCATTCATTCGTAAAAGAAAGTAGGATAGGTCTTGGTTTATCGCTTGGATTTTCATGTTCTATTCGATATATTTTATTCACCTCGTATTCTTGAAAATCTATACCTAAGTCATTCTTAAAGATTTTCTTAAGTTTCTGTATTAGTTCTTGGGTAGATTTTTCGTCTTCTTTGACTCCGTAAATGATTAAATCATTATTTGGTGTTCCTCTTTTCAGATTTACTAACTCTTTCTTCAAGTTTACCATTTCCTTATCCATTTTTTCAATTTTAGTTTTTAAGTCCTTATTTTCTTCTATGATAGGCTGGTGTTTTTCATCTAATCTCATTTTTAATTCAATTGTATGTTTTTGGAATTCATTTTTTATTCTCTCAAATAAAAGTACAAAATGATGTTCCATTGTTCTTTTCGAGTTAAATCTGCGTGTAATGGAACGTGATAGGTAGTAGTTTTTAGTTTCTCGTATTGGCAACCCAGAGATAGATGTCACTAGTTTTAATCTTGTCTATGGTCGTAGTAAAAATTTCGTGATATTATAATATCTAACCTCCGATTTTTTCCTTGAACAGTGTATTCTAATATTTATAATTAAGAACTCACGGCACTTCGATAAATATTTTGAGATGTCGCAATATCATAAGGTGACGATAAATAGTTTTTAAACACGATATGATCAGGAGCTACACAACTACGACGTTTACGATCTGACAACCGGAAACGGACGGCAAACAAAATATTACCCTATTTAAAACATAATTTCCACGCAGTTTAATATCCCGATTACCGTAAAATCCCAACAACACCCACACGTGTTATTAAACCTTTTATCAAAAAAACATCAAGGAAAACATCAAAAATAAAATACAAAAAGTTTTTTAGCATAAAGCCATCAGGTTCTCACGTAGGACATATACACGTACCAGTCCGGTCGTTACGGGCCCACGTGTCCAGCCTGCATTGCCGTCACATTACCGCATAACCCCGTACACGGGAAAACGTGCTTTTATTAAAACGTACGTAATTTTTCAGGGCTTGCTTCCTTTTAGCTGGACTCCGGCTATTTCGGGGATATGCTGTCAACAAATGGGTGAATAAAACTTATTACTCTTTTTTGAGTGAGATGTGGTTTTGCTCGGCGGGGCTGCGGGTTGTTTGAAAGAGATACCACGGCCCCAGACACAAAAGCCTAAAACATGGGGTTGTTTGCCAGTAGAAGTCTAACACTCTCTTCCGCTCCGCTCAGAGCAGTAGGAGTCATTAAATGATTTCACACCCACCAAAAAAATAAAAAAGCGATTTTAGTGGATTGAATCTGTAGGTCACTAGTCTAACTAGGTTGAAATCGATCAGTTTATTAGATATCTAGGTTACTAGTTTAAATCCTTGACTAAAGGGGTCAAGCACACAGAGGCAGCGTGACACAGCGACGCGTTTTCACGTATCCGAGTACAATAATTTCTAAAACACACGCGACTGTGTACACTAACGAGCCAATGTTCTACAAATACTTTGTTTCTTGTCGCGTGGTGAGTTGTGGCTCATTCGCGCGCGCAGCTTGCCACGTAAAAGGCCATTGTCGTTTAAGGTCACTGCACATTATACCAGCACTATAACTACACAGCTGCAGCACGGATAGCCTCGAAAAAGGCTACGGATAGCCGTCAGAGTGCCAACTACTTATCGTCCCCGAGGTTCCGGAAGGCCGCGAAGTGCAAGCTTACTGTCACCGCCAATAATCATATGTGATTTAACAAGCCTAGGACTTGTACGTTTTCATAATGTCTCAGTTTAAAATGCGACTCAATGTCGGCACCCAGCGGCCTAGTAAGCACGCGGTCCACTCGCTTACAACGCGCGGCCTGCGAGTCGAGTCGCTGACTGCTCGCCGTTTGCGTTTTCATATTGACAATATGAAATCTATAATGGCTTTTTAATTGTGTCTATAATAAGGCGTTCAGTCAGTTAATTGACAAAAAGCCATTGTTTTATGTACAGATGGTGTTCGTAAGGCGCGCGAGGAGGTAATACTTTGATTTAAATGACAAATAACTTGCTGGGTTGAAGCGATGCCGGTAGAGTGTGCCTTTAGCCTTAAAGCTCAACGAAACATGCTGGTGTGCAAGATCCATAACACTGCAAAGTAGCAACTTCGTAAAGATAATTTTCAAACTGCATTAGGCCGTTTAACATAGCCACAGTAAACCTAAAACGAGTGGCACTTAGAAATGCAGCCAGGCAGGGGTATCCAATTATTTGAAACCCCATGAAAAAAAGAAGGAGTTTCTCAATTCGACGCTTATATGCATATTGAATGTATTATCACGCATACGACGCCGACGAATTTGATACTTTTCTAAGAGCAATTTTGAGAGAACCTATTTAGTTAAAAAGTTTATATTACGCTTTTGTCGGTAAATTTAGGAAAACGATCCGGTTGACGCCTTCATCCTTATTATGCGACTCAAGAGGCGAAGGTGATAATTTTCCACATTAAAATTACTTACATTATTGTCTCTTGGGTCTTCTTTAAACAATAGGGCAAGACAAAATATATTTAGCCTTTTCAAAACCCAGCCATCTATAAAAAATCGTTCAAAGGATTAGTAAGAAAAAACATAATTTCCAAAAGCACTTTGTCTCAAATAATTCTGACCCTAATAAAGCTACCTCCTCTACTATACCATAAATCGTATCTTTATACCAAGCTTGGTCGCAGAGCTATTAGGTGTTAATACTTTATAGAAACAAGGTCTCGTGTGAAGTTAAGCCCATTAGATAGTGGATAGTACCTGCCAGCAAAGAGCACACTTTTGTGCCTTTCATACTGCCCGACAGTTACTACTGGTTTGCGATATTGCGTTTCAGACCTCTTTTTTTATATGCGGACAAAGGTGGAATATTATGTGGCGTAGTAATAAAACTGGGACAGGTCTCTTTTTTCACACACAACGAGTTAAATAGAAGTAAAGCTCCTAAAAATAAGTGCGATTTTGTTAAGGGTTTATTAGCACAAAAAAATGCGATTGTTATTTACAAAATAAGTTACAAAAATAGATATTTAGTCCCTTGTTAATAATTTCTAAAATAATGATTTTTAAGAAATTTTAAAATTAAATACCGAAAGAGGAGGAATATTTCAATAAAAAGTCTCGGCTCCCGGTACGCTATCTCTATTTTAACGCTGAAAATAGGGCTCCGCGAGGTGGTTTCGGCATAGGCGCGCCGGCTAAAAAGCCGGTATACTCGTATCACCTAAATTAATTGTATAAAGCATTTAAATAACGATTAAAATATTTAAATAAACTAGTGTCTTATCTAGACACCTGAACAAAAAAAAAACATTGGTGAAAAAAAATACGTCAATTTTCCAAAAACTTACACCTAGATGTTGACAATCACCTTGGTATTTTATAGTTGTCTATTTTTGATGTTATTTTGTTTAAAAAGGTGATTTGTCAGTTGTCTTTGCTTCACCACGTTGTTGAGAATACTTCTGCTTGCATATTAGATATTTATTGCCATTCTTTAGTTTTATTCCACCTCACCTCATAGAATCCCATACAGTCCATTCCTTTCGTCAACATTTTTAGGTGTAAGTTTTTGGAAAATTGACGTATTTTTTTTCACCAATGTTTTTTTCCCAGTCTTAACTTACATTTATAATATTTATAATTAAATAATTATTTTCCAATCTCTGTTTTTATAAATTACGGCATAAAAGTTTAAATAATTGGTCTATAAATTGGCCGCTTCGTGGAGCTCTTTTTGTTGAGGTACTTAATAAAGTTACGAAAAAACAAACAAGTTTATTATTTTGTTAATTATGTAATGTATATGTTTAAATAACAAAAAATTAAATGTATAAAAACTGTTATTTAATTATAATTTTTTTGTAATACCCGTATCTCGGAATTATATAAATGAGAAAGGAGTAAAATATGTCACTATGACGTTTAACAGGGAAGAATGGAAAAATGAAAACCTGCTGCGACGACCCTAAATAGAATGGGATATGGTCAGGAAGATTATGATGATAATGATCTTGTTAATTTAACATTGGAAAAAAAAAATTACATAATTTTTTAAGAAATGTTTTATAAAATTTTGGGATTAAAAAAAAAAGTTATCGTAATGCATGGGTAAAATAAAGTTTATTTATAAAATAATTGTTTAATTTTTTTTTATTATTGTTTATTTATTGTGATTGACATTTGGCAACGGGTTTAAAATTACCTGAATAAATGTAATAATCTAATATTATAATCGTTTTTTTTTTACATTTCAATGGTTTAAATAATTAAGAAATCATTTTATTCTTTAAAATCATCATTGACAAAAAATATTTCATTTGCCACGTTGTTATTTAAGGTTGGTTTTGCGATTTTTTAAATATTTTGATAAAATATATAACGGTTAATATTATTTGTGTGTAGTTCATTATACGTGGTGTACTTATACATAACATTATAACGATTACAACTCGCTCAACTTTTAGGATTGGTCATATCTCAAACACGGTGGATCGCAGAAATAAAAGTGTGGGGATATTTTTATAGACTATTTATTATCTGATCTACAATGTTGACTCGGCTGATATTAAGATATAACTTTCCGTTTTGTGAAAACCGCAAAAAACCCATATATTTATGTAATCATTGACCCCGAGTATTTCAGAATATCGTGTGTGAAACCGCGGTTATATGGTTAGAATCAAATGGCCGCGCTTAACACGGGTGATTCACACTTACCCATTTCTGTTCACAAAGATATCCACCCATTTATATTTTTTTCGTGTCGAGAATCATACGTGACGAGGATGCAAAACGACAGCCTTTTTAAAAGTAACTTTCCAAATGCAATTTCAACTTTCTTATGTGAAGGAACCTACAAAGAGTCAACTGAAAATAACTGTTCGCCACAAGCTTTCCCTTTAGTCAGTTTGTGCACAAGTCATAAACCTCAACCATTTAACCAAGGGGACACAGACTTAGGTACATACCTACCTAAGCTATGTCCAGGGGCCTGCGAAAGACACTGTTAATTGGTCGGTGGAACACGGCTCAGAACTGCGACCGCTTCTAATTTCGAATTATTCCGAGTTCCAATTGCTCTGGTCGAGGGGCTGTGTAAATCTATGCTGAAATCTGAATCTGGATCTGCTGGAATTTGTACGCCTCTGGGCAAAACATAGAGGATCTACCTATCTGTAACATCATTATTGTAATTTGACCTATGTTTCCGAATAAAGCATTCTGATTCTGATTCTATTAGTGTTAGAATCTCATTTTGAAAGAGTACTTACCATTTCATGAGTATCTGTTGTAGAACGTAAAGAGTTTTTTTCATGTTATGCCTAAATACTGCACACTTTCCATAAGGGTAGGCTAGAACGATATAATGCCACCTACTATGATCCTTTACAACTACTTTCGCTTTCCACGTATGTGTAATGTAGGTAGATGCATTTAAGGTGTTATAATATAATATAATATAATATAATATTCCACAACTATCACACAACGCCATCTAGTCCCAAGCTAAGCAGAGCTTGTGTTATGGGTACTAGACAACTGATAAACATACTTATATATTTCTAAATACATACATATTATAGATAAATTACACCCAGACACAGAACAAATGATCGTGCTCATCACACAAACATTTGTCCTGGGTGGGAATCGAACCCACGACCCCCGGCATAGCAGTTAGGGTCACTAACCACTAGACCAACAGGCCAGTCGTGTTACAGTAGTAGTTTTGTTCTTGGTACATTCTACCAGTAGGCATGCAAAAAATTATACTTATAAACAATAATACAAATTCGAGCTTGTAATTATTATATAAATTTATAGTTTTAAACGAAACAAAATTAATTTTAAACTTTTAATTTAAACAAAAACTAAATTAGGTAATTTAACAAAATATGGCTGTAATTCATCTTTAAGGAAATCTGACACAGAATAATTCACGTTCATACATCTGGCCAAACACCACCGCATGTGAATCGGATAAAAACACATTTGCAAAAACATTCCTGTTTTCGCAGAAAACTTTTACATTTTATTTAACTGAAGTTTCCAAGTGATAAGATATATTTTTTTAATCATATCAATTTACACAAAAAAAAAATAAGCGGGAAGAAAGTCTTCTAAATATAAATATACTTCGAGAATTCGTAGTAGGGAGACCCCTCTATCCCCAACAGAGGACAAAGTTAGGTCCATCGAGGAACTTATCTAGTTTGTTTAGCAATAGCTGACCCCAATGTCGAATGTAGGTGTTTTCGTTAAATAACTCACATAAACAATAGTTTTTTCTAGTCTAGAAACTTTAGAAATCTATTTGCAGTTCAAGGGATCATTTATAAGAATGTTTTAGCCCTAGAATAACAGCATAAGACAATGTTTTGCTTTTAGGGAAACTTTTTTCTGGGTAGGAAAAAACTTTATTGTTGTCCATAATTTTCAATGAATTTCAAAGTCAAGTCTACGACGACTTATTCCTCGTCTCCGATTCTCTCCGCTTTGGTGAATATCGGACCTTATGTTAAGTAAAAACTTATGTTCTTATAATTATGGAATTCATTAATTCATAGAAATTAAGAGTCGTAAAAAAATCTGCCATTCCGTACATTTTGCCGGTCTATACAATAAGTTAGTTAACAAAAAAAATCTAATTAGTCCGTCACATAGATTTCCAAAAAACATTGGACACGTATTTTTTCTTTTTTCACGTAAACAAACAATCAATCAAAATCCAAATCAAAACTCATTTATTCAAACTAGGCTGATAATCAGCACTTTTCGAACGTCAAAATTTACTTTACTTTACTTATTTACAAGAGACAGTCCCCCAAAACGCCTACGCCACTTCCTAGTGTTTTTGCTGGAAAGAAGAAGTGGCGGAACAAACTCCCCAGCACACATCTGTCTGTTAGGTTGGTTAGAAGAACCAGACTCGATACAATAGTAAGGCAAGTATAAAAAAGTATATAATAATAATAAAAAAAGACATAACATAACAGTAAACTAATCTTGGAGAAAGAACATAAATAAATAACAAACATTGTTTTGTGTTTAACTCAGCGACCAACTGTTCTTATCATTTAAGTAGTCGTTAATGGAATAGTACGCTTTTAAACAAAGATTAGATTTTACTTTGGCTTTAAACGCATTAAATGGCAAGTCTAGAAAAGAAGATGGCAGTTTGTTATAAAATGTTATACCAAGCCCGCGACGAATGAATTATGAACTTTGTGAAGCCGGTGAAAAGGAGTGTTTGTTGTGTAGTTTATGAAGGTATTCAATGAAATATATTCAATGAAGACGATACAGTGCTTTGAAAACTCAAGCGACGTCATTTTCCAAGACATTAGTATGACATTCTTTACCGGTCCCAACACAAATCTTTTATGCGTTTCTTCGTCAATTTTTATTGATTTGATAAAACAAAAAATACGTATCCAATATTTTTCGATAATCTAACAGACGGACTAATTAGAATCATATTTTTAAAGTCAGTAAAGATCCCTATTACACTTTTGCGTGGAATAGTTGTTTTCTCTCTGGAACCGGTAACATTAGTTTCCTCTAGCGCAAATTCCTTTACGCAAAGACTTCACAGCTTTGTCTTTGTACCTTACATTTGTAATGTTATATGGGTTGGGTAGTAAAACGAGGAACAATAGAAGAATCCGCTTCTATTTCTAAATAATTAATAATAAGAATAGAATAAGAATAATTTAAATAAATAAATAAATATCCTTGGACATTTCACACAACGCCATCTAGTCCCAAGCTAAGCAACCTAATGCTTGTGTTATGGTAACGAGATGGCTGATAAACTACTTATATACATTTTTTTTGTAAATACATACATATTATAGATAGAAAAACACCCAGACTCGGAACAAATACTTGTAGGTCGTACAAATATTTGTTCCGTGCGGGAATCGAACCCGCGACATGCTGCGCAGCAGTCAATCGCTCAACCACTGCGCCAACCGTGTCGTCAAATTTATTTCTAAAAAAGTAGGTATTACAAAAATGTACATTTAGGTGCAGTAGTGTTATTTCTAAGCAATTGTATAATTAGTGCTTATAAGTAATCTATAAGTAAAGTATATATAAAACTGTTGCAAGTTACGATAGTGGCGAAATCAAATGTTAGGTAATAAAAAAATAAATTACACTTACCATCCTGATTTATCAAAGGATCAATCGGGGTTAATCCCCATCATCATAATTACACCCAAAAGACGTCCACTGCTACATTGACTGGACCCGTGCCTGTCGCATCCAGGAGGTCCCGCAACCTTCACCAGGTCATCGGTCCACCTGTTAAGAGGCCTTCCAATGCAACATCTTCCGGTGTCACGTTCAGTTAAACAAAAAGCGCGACGGTGCGGCGCGGCGTAGGCGTGTGCTTGACACAATAACCCTCCTTTTGGGCTTCGCCGCAGTTGGTTAAAAAGTAAACATAGTAAATATTCAGTTTTCAGTAGGTCTTAATAATAATAACATAACAACCATGCGGGTCCATCTTCACATCGCTTGCGAAGGTTGTTCCGGAGGTGGTTAATTGCTCATTTCATAAGGAGACGCCCTTTTTATTTTTGGAACTCACACTAGGAATTTCGCCCGTATCGTGGGTGCGTTTAAATAAACATTTAAACTCTCGGGTCGGATCTGGGTGTTCCCAGGCCCGAAATAACTATTTGTAGGCCATACAAATATATGTTCCGTGCGGGGATTGAACCCGAAAAATCGAAACCCAGCGCAGCAGTCCAATCGGTCAAGCACTGCGCCAACCGTGCCGTAAATGAGTTCCTATGTTCTACGTTTACCTAGTCATCCTGTATAAAGTAGTATATAGCAGTACAGCCTCTTTATAAACCTGCTGCGTGATAAGACATGTTTATATACCTAGGCTAAGCTGCGAATAAACTTGTGTAGGGGTTAGTTTAGCTTTTTAATACAGAATAGGGCTAATATGTTTCAGTTTATAGCTTACGGTGGTGTTTTTGTTCTCGTACCCGCTGGAGAAGATTCTCTTTATTAAAATGACCACCGTTAGGTCCTCTTATTGCAGTATTTTCCATTTACAGATTTGGCCTTATTACTTCGTAAAATAATTAGGCCAAGTGTAAATGTAGTGTAGTGTATATTTAAATTACCCGTTTATTAATTAATGTTCTTCAATAGTTCTTATCATCATTTCAGCCGAAAGACGTCCACTGCTGGACATCGCATCCAGCGGATCCCCGCAACCTTCGCCAGGTCATCGGTCCACCTACTAGGGAGGCCTTCCAACGCAACGTCTTCCAGTTCGCGGTCGCCACTCCAGAACTTTCCGGCCCCATTGGCCATCCGTTCTGCGAGCAATGTGCCCTGCCTACTTCCACTTAAGTTTGGCAATTCTTCGAGGTATGTCGGTAACCTTGATTCTCGAGCGGATGTCCTCATTTCTGATTCGATCACGCAAGGAAACTCCGAGCATAGCTCTCTCCATTGCCCTATGGGTGACTTTAAGCTTTACCACGTTTCGGTCCCGTATGTAACACCGCCGTGCCGTGTGTCACTGTGGCAACACGCACTGGTTATAGACTTTCGCCTTGAGACACTGTGGTAAGTTGGACGAGAAGATACTCGTACTACTCAGCTTCCCAGACGCTGCCTAACCGAGTCGGGTTCGACGATTGACCTCTATCTCAAAGTTGGACCTGCTTAACTGGACATCTTTTCCCCGGTATACATAATCGTCTACAACTTCGACTGTAGAGTCTCCGATCTTGATAGGAGTGGGTGTTACATGGGCATTCAACATGACCTTGGTTTTGTCGATGTTCATTTTAAGACCCACTCTTTCAGACGCACTACTGAGGTCCTCCATGAATACTTTATCGTCGGCAAACCGAAGTACGAAATACCACGGCGACCAAATAGTTCTTACATTTGTTTCTAATAAAGTGAATGTAGTTTCAAATTGGCTACCGGAACTGTCTTTAAAAGATCTCTGGCAATCGTTATAAGTAGTCAGTAGCCCGAAAGTCTTAAACAACCAGTCTTACCGAGGGCTACCTTCGGTAAGATTGGTCACTGCCATATTACTCAATACTAAGTGGGTTGTGGAACTCAGATAGACAGTCTCTCCAACCAGATCGTCTGAAAGCTGACCCCAACATAGTTGAGGAAAGGCCAGGCAGATGATGATGTCGTCATAAAATAATCAGCTCCTCTAACCTTGGTCACGATTATTTGCCTCTATACGTATTACTAGTCCGAATATGTGCCACAAATCCGATCAAGCGGATATCTGAGAATACCCACTAAATTCCATACTATCCCGTAAATGCTTCATCAATTATTCGCCTCCCACTTGACCTTAACCTGAATATTGTATTAATATCGCACCTTGTTGTAACATAGTTAAGGCTTTGGGTAAAACACGTGGGATGTTTCGAATTCGAGGCTTGGGATTTATAATGTTAAATGGAGTATAAATATTAGGAGGAGAGCAGCGGTGGCCCAGTAGTGTCAGCCACGACTTACGAACAGCAGGTCGTGGGTTCGAACCCAGGCAGGCGCATAACTTTGTCTAATTTATTTCATCACCGCTGCTCTCAAAACGGTGAAGGAAATCATCGTGAGGAAACCGGCATGTCTTATAACCAAAAAATCGAAGATATGTGACATCTACCAACCCGCACTGGGCCCGCGTGGTGGATTGTAGCCCATCTCTCTCCTAGAGAGGAGGCCTAAGTCCCTGCAGTGGAAATATTATAGACTGATGATAATTAAATATTAGGAGGGATTTGTGGCTAAATAGTAGCAGCTTCGTTTACTGCTTTGTTGGTCTAGTGGTCGCAACTGTGACTGCTGAGGTACGATCCTGAGTTCAACTCCCAAGTCAGGCAAAGTGTTATTGGGCTGCGGGATGTTGTAAGAGATACCGTGGCCTTTGTTTATAGGGCTAAGAAGGAACATGGGTGGTTTTTAGTCAGTGGAAGTCTGACACTCCCGTTCGCTCTGATTTGATGATTTCCCACCCCAAAAAAAAAAGGCAAAGTGTTATTTGGGTTTCCATCAGCAATTCCCCAGTAGCAGACAAAGGGTCTGGATTTGTGCCGGATGATGGCAAAAGGCTCGCCCCCTTATGCATGTATTACATGGGACTGAAACTTAAATGGGTACACCTCTATATGACCTCTTGAAGATTACAGGTATGATGTTATGGTGTCATAGTTACAGCCGCAGAACTCGATCATTAGTGAAGCTCCGCGTGCCGAGCTCGGGCTCGGCTTCCGTTGTCATTTGTATCACCACCAGGTGCAATAATTATAATATATAATTTACAGGTCACGATACTTGTGCATCTTCAGCAGACAGACCGAGATTAAAATGAAAACCATGTTAGCGTGATGGTAACGGGACCACCGTTACCATCAGGCTAACATGGTTTTCATTTTAATCTCGGTACGTAGTGTTGTCATAGTATATTTTTATTATTTGAGCAGCAGTGGCCAGTGGTAGCGGCCCCGACTTACGAACAGTAAGTCGTGGGTTCGAACCCCGGTAGGCACATTACTTTGTGTAATTTATTTCATCACCACTGCTCTCAAAAACGGTGAAGGAAAACATCGTGAGGAAACCGGCATGTCCTAGAACTAAAAATTCGAAGACTTGTGTCATCTACCAATCCAGGTAGATTATAGCCCATTCCCTCTCGAAGAGTGGATGCCTGTGTCCCAGCAGTGGGAACATTAATAGGCTGATGATGATGAAGATTTTAAAATGTCGTCCATGAACCAAATAACCCAAATACAATTCCATTCGATACCCAAAATAGCTCGATAGACCCTTGTTCTGCAAGCTATTTGGCGTGGAAGTATTTTGCATATGTCTATCTGTAACATTCCTCACATAACTGACAAGAGCCTTTCTTGACCCTGTGATACATAATATAGCTACATACGGACATCAAGTCACATAATAATGCAAGTACATAGTAGGTACCACCGAGTTCAGTGAGGGCCTGCCACTATTTACCTTTATGCCGTAAGTAATAAGGTTGAAAAGCGGTCGGCCGTCAGTGAACTCGGTAGTACCTACTATCACAGGAAGTTGGTTTTTACGTCAAGACGATGTGTTCCGTATTCTGTCCCCACCGATCGGAGACAAGTTGATGAATAAATAAATCTATAATTTCACGAGGTTGCGGAAAAAGTATGAATGACTTATAAATACAAATTGAGTGAATGAAGGTCAGGCAGAAGTTTTAAAAGCAAAAGCTTTTTCTTAAGTTTTAAAGAAGATGGTCTTTTTCAAATAAAACTTACTTAATGCCTTGGCTTAAGTGAACTGGAACGGTGAAACTGGAATTAGATATACACACCGGACTCTGACAGATCCAGTGAAGGTGTCCATGTCCGCGTCCGCAGTTTTGTCCAGAACGATTTTAATAACTAAACTTAAGCAAGTGTAAATAAAACTAGTGAATTCCTACATAACAAAAGCTTAAAATAGATACGAATTTATCAGACCGTACCAAACAATTCCAATGAATAATAAATGAAACATGAAACGTCGTGTTCCCAGAATCTAGATTAGGTACCGGAGTACCTATTTCAGCTAAGAAAACAGACAAAACACGTATAACCTAAATGTTTCGTCCAACACGGACGGAATCACGTTTATAATCCCAAATTACACCGTAGCCTCTCTTTAGAAGTCACAGGTGTCCGTTTGGCGGCCATAACAGTTTTGTTCAAAACCTTTCCGATAAAAAGGCTCTCGTTTGTGAAAAAAGGTTACTAAGTTTTTATAGGAGATGCTGGAAACGGTCAATGGGTATTGACAGTACGAGTTATTGCGTGGAATAGGCTCATTTAGGTTTTTGTGAGAAGGCAGGTGCCCTTGTAAGGTACTAGGTTTTATGTCTATTTTTTTAATGTACGTTAACTGAATATGGCCTACAGGTACTTCACAAATATTTACTTATTTAAACAAACAATTTTGCAATATACAGTGTGATTCTTTATAATGTGCACATATCGAAATGGGGGAATCTATGCTTAATTTTATCGACGGAAAAATTATTAAAAAAAATCTAAATATTTTTTAATATTTTATATGGAATTTTTAAAAATTTTGTCTGCTACTGTGACCCAGTGTAAACATAACGGTGTAACTTTTAAACTAAATTATCTATCGCGATGAAACAAACTCCATAATGATTGGAAGCAATTAGGCGTCCTCATAAAATGAAAATTGTGGAAAAAAACTACCCTCAATTGAAAATAAACACGTTTTTTGATCAAAAAAACTTTTTTTTTTAATAACTTTTTACATAAAATTGTTTCATCGCGATAGATAATTTAGTTTAAAAGTTACACCGTTTTGTTTACATAGGGGTCACAACAGCGGACAACATTTTTGAAAATTCCATAAAAAATATTAAAAAATATTTAGATTTTTTTAAATATTTTTTCCATCGATAAAATTAAGCATAGATTCCCTCATTTCGATATGTGCACATTATAAAGAATCACACTGTATGTTACACCAAATATTATAAGTAGACTAATTTACAATTCAATACAGTACAATATTTAACGGTTAAGGACTCAGTACTGTGCAGTCAATACTAACTGGGTTGTGGAGGTCAGATAGTCACTTTCATGTAAAATACTGGTATTCAGTTTCATTTGG
Source organism: Diarsia rubi (assembly GCA_932274075.1). NCBI lineage: Eukaryota > Metazoa > Arthropoda > Insecta > Lepidoptera > Noctuidae > Diarsia > Diarsia rubi. Next base: position 5,923,961 of record OW026433.1, read on the forward strand.
TAAGATTGGAAGCCGACCCCAACATGTAAGGGAAAGGGTTGGGCAGATTTTGATGATGGAGGGTGGCAGTCGGATGGAGGTGAGCATAAAGTGAATAATGATGAATGGACGATATATAGGATGATAATGATATGACTAGTTAGCAGGTGACTGGTGAGATAATAAGTAGGTAATAATAATAAAAGTACTGTTTTTTGTAAAGAATATTTAAAAAAGTTTGTGACAAAATAAATAAAGGGAATAATAATACGTTTATTAAGGGGCCGTGTACGAAATCATCTCATTTTGAACAATTTTAATCGCTCCGTGTGGGAAATCTATGAAGAATATGAAGTTTTCTTTAGGTTAATATAAGAGACGAGTTCTTTTTTCTGGCACAACTCTTTCTAGAATTTTTAAAATAATGTTTATATCAATGTCAATCACCCATATTCAAAAGCCCTTTTCCGCAAAAATATCGATCGAGTTATGTTGTACAAAATGTACAAAATCGACGGCACTTGCAAGATGCGATAAGGAGATAGAACGATGATGCTGATAAGCTGTGTCTAAAGGTAGTGCAGCCTTCTTCTACTGGGGGGGGACGCTGTATGCACGAGCGGACACAAGACAACATGACGTATGTGCTACGGTAAAACTGCTCGCGTAAAAAGATTGACAGTATGCTTTAAACAAGGTGATTTTAACTGGAATAGAGCAGCGAGCGAATCTACAGGCAATCGTATTCCTTTGGACCGCCAATGCTCTGCGCTCCCGCTCCAGATCCTCATCATCGGACAGATCCTCCGTCACAATGCGCCCCAGGTACTTGAAACTGGTCACTCTCTGCAGTCCCTCACTACACAATTTTATTGGAGGAACACAAGCCGGTACGAATCCACTAGCTTTCCCCTTGAAAAGCAGAACTTTGCTTTTAGATATATTATAGGTCAGTCCATGTTACACCGCATAACTTTCACAAACTGCTAACAACCTTCGGGTAGCACCAACCGATGGTCCCAACAGCACCATATCGTCCGCGTAGCTAATGTTATTGACACATACGCTATCGGTGTTGCAACCGGTATGAGTGCTGCTAAGGTCACCGATAAGGTCATTTACGTACAGGTTGAATAACAAAGGAGAGGTCAGTGCCTCACGCAGCACTCCATGCCATAGGGCTCGGAGAAGGCAACAGCCCATCTCACCTGGTTCCGTTGACGGTGGTACCAGTCTTGCAACAGTGATATGACTTCACTTATTCCCCCGCTCTGCTCAATTTGTCTCAAAGCTTATATAGGACTGTGTCAAAAGCGTGATAGATAAGTATGGAAGAAAAAGACATGTTGGGCTGTACCCAAATTAATTAGAAGCAAGTAGAATGGTGGTGATGAGTCAAGAAGATTAATTCTTTTTATAATAGAACATAAATTATCTACAAAACTCAAGGTTTCTTATTTTCTAAAGAAGCCTATTATAACCCCGCTAATTAAATATCATTTTCATGGTAAGCCTACTTTTCTATATCCCGAATTCATCTCATAACGCGCCGTAATTCTCTCATTTTCACATTTTATTAAGATATTTTTGTTAAGAAGGATTATTCCGCGCCGCCCGGAACGAAGAGAAAATTCATTTAATATGAGTAATACTAGAAAAGGGGGATTGAAGTCGCCGTAAGGAATCATTTAGAATAATCCGTTCTTTTTCTAATTATATTACTGGTTTACAGACGCAGATTAAAAGGGGGTAGGTTGTATTTAAGATTAATAGACGTTACATACCAAAACAATGCCTACAGATGCCATGTCGGCTTTGGTGTGCTGGCTCCATAACAGGCTTCTATCCTTTTTTGCCCGACTGCGGCGAAGCCCAAAAGGAAGGTTATGTGTTTGGCGTGTATGTATATATGTTTTTGTTCCCTCATAACTCCAAAACGGATAAAGGGATTTGAATAAAATATACGTCGTTAGATTCATCTTGATGGCGCGAGTATCACTGGCTGCATTAAAATAAAATAAAAAATCAAAGAAAAACTGCGGATTTTGGGAGCCTAATCGCGGATTCGAAAAAAAAAATCCATTACCATCGAGTAGGGTATCAAAATAAAGGGTTTTAAAAGGAGATTACAAACATATTTAGCACTTATATGTTTAAAATAAATTCAAAGTCACAAATCCTATAAAAAAACACAAAAGTTAATTAATCATCTGCGAAGAATTTTACGCGACCAACTAAAGAACAAACAAAAGAACTAAAAGATTGGAAATAAAAAAAAGTTGTTAAAAAACTACAAACCGGACTGAAAAAACTGACAAACAAAAACAAAGCACATTTTAAATTAAACAAAACTTGGAAGCAGGTGGGTTCATCCTTTAATTTATAATTATCCAATTCTGCCCCACTGCTGGGCAAACGCCTCTCATTACATTCGAATTCTCCCGGTGTTTTGCGTTCTCTGGCCAATCATTCAAGGAATAGTCCAAATCGACCTTTACAGGTATGTAATAAATCCGTGACCAAATCTTGTGTACAAAATTGTTGTAAAGGGGTAATTCTCTTTATTTGAGACCTTGTAAGAAAATCCGTGCCGTGAAGCTGTTGATTCCGGCTGCCATGTATAGATCTTTGGCAGTCGTTACAGGTAGTCAGTGACCTGAATGTCTGACAACCAGTCTTATCACAGGGTATCGTATTACCTAGTATTAGTTGTACAATAATTAACTCCTCACGGCGTTTTGTTTTTTTTTTATGAATATCCTTGCCCCACACTAGGAATATCTCCTGTATCGTGTACAAACATTTAAACTCACATACACACAAACACTCAGACCCCAAACGCTCAGACCCGGAACAATTATCTGTAGGCCGTACAAATATTTGTTCCGTGCGGGGATCGGACCTGCGATATGCAGGAACTAGGTTGTGGAGGTCAGATGGGCAGTCGCTCCATATAAAATACTGGTACTCAGCTGCATCCGGTTAGACTGGAAGCCGACCCCAACAACCAACGAATGACGAAGAATAAAACGTGTCAAAGATTTGAGGTGACGTACCGGTACAGAATGTCATACGAATTTTCAAAGCACTGTATCGTCTTCATTGCTCGACTACGTGAAAAAAGAAAAAATACGTGTCTAATATTTTTTTTAAATCTATCTGATGGACTAATTATTTTTTTTTTGTTAGCTACCCTATTGCTGAGAACGTTATATTTCGTTTTCCCATTAAGAGTTTCTCAATGGCAGTCTAGAATTAGGTATCATAAGTACGTGGTATGACACCCCCATACCTCGGAAAGCTCGTAAAGCCGATGATCCGGGGATAATATCCCAGATCATGTCGGATTGCTGTCCTATCGGACCGTAAGGTTGACAGAAGAGGTAGTACACCTGTACTTACGTGTGTTTGCACTTCTGCACTGGGTGACTAATTTCCGTTGAAATTGTTCCGATGGAATACCTTCTTATTGCAGTATAGAAGGTTATAAAATAGTATGAGCACTACTCGCTATTTTCACGACAAAAAAGTTCTTTAGTTTAAAAAGCTATGATTTTTTACAGAATAAAAAATATTAACAACTTGTACGCCCCTATTTTCTACTTTTTGATTATACATTATTTTTCTAAGCACTAGAACCCTTAAAAAAAATTCAAAGTTGCTTATTTAGATCGCTGTCAACAGAGGCTTAGTGTACAAATTTGACAACTATTAACGAAAAAAGAAAAAAAATACATTCTTCTTATTTAATGTCTAAAATATCTTATAAATTGGTACAATATTGAAGGAGGAAATAGGCGAGAGCCAAACCCATAAATATGAGTTTTTACTTAAGCTATTGAGTCGAATCTGCAGTTGTCCTTATCTGCCGCCCGGGCGCCTAGCTCTCGCAGAGCGACAGCGATAGTTTCTTCAAATACCTAATTTTCAAAAATCTCTCGGTTTAAGACCCATGTAACAAGGAGGGGGTGATCCTATTGCCATTAACCAGGCACAAATTCAGACTTGGCTGTTGCTACTGAGAAATTCTTTAAGAAGAAACCCAATAACAATTTTCCTCGTGTTTAACAGTCGCGATCACTAGACCGAAGAGGGCAGCTTTTATACAGCAAACTAAGCAAAAGGATGCGTATGCAACAGGCTCATTACCAGCATTGGTTAATAGTAATTTAGCTTGAATACCGCTGTTCAAAATTTTGCTTATTATCTAATTAACAGCTTTGAACCGGTGTCCGTTATGCCATTTATTTGCCCTAGAGCGAGAGGGGTTATTTGATGATTTCTCACCCCAAAAACAAAATAAAACTATGTGTGAAAAAAAAATAAAAAAATTATATTGTGAATGTGAGGACCATGTGGGTCTTTCTTAAATTTTAATTGTTGTGATTGTCTGGCCGTTTGAGTACTTTAAGTGACCCACCCAAATGTCCTTTCTTTGGTATTGTTCCTTGCTCCTTGAGTTATAAGTCGAATTCCACGATAACTGACAAATGCTTGCACTGACTGGACGGGTCCATTCAAATGTGTGTGGTGCTTTCTTCAAAAGACCATCTCAGACATTAATCTGCATGGTCTTCATGTGTGTATTATACCTTATTGTTAACCCAAACGATTTTAAAAGATTAAAAGAGTAACCTTTGGAGTTTCTTGCCGTTTCTTCTCCTTAGGAATCGACCAATGCACCGAACCGTGCCCCTTTTTATCGACGTTTTATAAGTTTGATTTTTGATTTTTTGACTAAGCAAGATTTTTTATATAAATAACATCACAAGGTGTACCTGATAGTAGGTACAGTCGGAAAAGCTATTAAGTATACAGCCAGCTAACTTGCATTCAAGGGTCAAGCCTATTCCCAACAACCGCGCACAAATCCTGAGCCATCGCATATGTAACCTCTAGACCAGGAATGGCGAACCTTTATGGATCAACGTGCCATTTTTTGTAAAGCAATGTTTATTGTGACCGTACACGTGCAATCCAATAACATTTTAATTACTTATATTTTTCTATTGGCAGATATTAAACTAAATATTTTCAACTAAAATTTCTTTGTTTACTACCAAAAAGAAAAAACTTGACCTACATCGTAATAAACGTTCCAATTCTACGTATAACTCAAATTAAAGTAATATTTTATTAAATTAATATTAGAAGTTACACTAAGTGTAACTTCTTTTATTGCTGATATTATTAATGGTTGCATTTTAAACTGGACTCCTCTACCAAACGGTTTCTAATCGCATCTTATGTTTGTTACAACAGCCTACCCACAGCGTGCCACACTAGCCAGCCAATCACAGCCAACCATAGCCAAGCCACTCTAGCAAACCATAGCCAAGCCACTCTAGCAACTACTAGCAAGCCAATCACAGCCAAGCCCAGCCACTGCCATAACTACCGGACGCCTCCGGTGGGAAAAAGTCTATACATATAATGCCCTGTAAGGCACCGGCCACACAGAACAGACGCAAGGCACGGACCCGTCACAGTCGCGGCGCCCGTTTAATTTACTTGCATATAAAATGTACACAGCCGTCGCGACGTAAAACATACAGAAAAGACGGGACGCCGTCTTTTCTGTATTTTGACTGCGACGGGTCCGTGCCTTGCGTCAGTTCTGTGTGGCCGGTGCCTACGCTCAGTTTCGCGGTCTTGTCGTACTAAATTGTAAAACTTGTAAGTGGAAACTCTGCCCGAATATAATTATAAATCAGTTCCTGTTTATTTTTTACCACTGTCGTTACATGTTATTTATCTCTGAAAATAGGCATAGATGAAAATATGGTTAAAAATTATTGGTGGTGTGAATAAAATATCAATGAGGTCAATTCAATGAGGTTTTTTTTTATATCTGTTGAAAATACTGCTGGCATTATAATATTACACATGGGTATTTCATAAACAATTAAATACTCATGTTGTTGTGTAATTATTGCGATTTAATTATTGTTTCTTGAATTAAAATAATACGCTTCATTTTATTGTTGAACAATGCATGCTTATATTTTTTTTCGATTACGTCATGTGACCATATCATTATAAGTTAACTAGGTGTTGCCAGCGGTTTCGCCTGCTACTACTCGAAAACTATTCCACGGGAAAGTAAAATCTAGATCAAAACTTATAAAGATAGGTTATATACTATCTGTGTGCCAAATTTTATCCAAATCCGTTCAGTAGTTTTTGCATGAAAGAGTAACAAACATTCATACTTACAAACTAACGCGTTTACAATATTAGTAGGATTTTATTTATCATATTACGTTACATAATAAAACATGCTTAAGCTTACATTATAGCGCTACAATAACTTATAGGTAAATACCACATTCAAAAAGCAATGAATGCGATAAATAAGCATCACCCTTTTTTTAAGCTTTTCCGCAGTCGGTTAAAAAAAGGTTTAGCCCTTTATTTATCTGTATATTTTAAGTAAATATACTAAAATAGGAATTTAAACTAGTCACCTTATATATTACCGTCATCTTTCTTATCACCATCTTTGCTAAAATATGCAGGTTCTTCAATGTGCTGTTGTTGCATACCACTCTAGTTACCGACATTAGGTAACTTATTCATAGCGAGCTAACATCATTAATGCTATCCTAAACTGCATATTGACATGCAATATTCCCCCTGAATATTCATGCGGGCCCTTTGAGGCTAAATGTATTGTAATCTTGCCTATAAGCCTTCTTGTAGATGTGCTTGTTTGGTATGGAAGCTGTGTCTTGATCTTAATGTGAAAATATGGATTGCACTTTCATTTACATATAATAATTGTTCATAATTATATTTTTTTCTTTTGATAAATCAATTGAAAATCTTATGTTCATTTACTACGAAGGCAGGGAGGCCTTTGCCCTGCAGAGGGAACATATATATACATAACCTTGTGAGATAACCAGCATGTCAACAATTCAAAAATTTGTGACATATATAGCAACCAATACAACCTCCCGTGTGGTGGAGTCCCTCTCATAGAGAGGAGGCCTGTGTCCCAGCCGTGGGAACATTAAAGACTGATTATATTTTGCTTATACCGAAAACGGTTAAAAATATGAAGAATAGATAGCCGAAGTCAAACATTTGCTGCGATGGCGTAGCCAGATATGAATATGAAGACATTTTATGAGAACACACTTTAAGTACAATTATGTTCGTAGTTGTCACTACACAGCATAAAAAAATAACTGTAAAAACCAATACGAACCAAATTGTCAAAATAATAATGACTAAACGCAGTAAATATTTGCTACGAGAGCGTAGCAAAAATGTGACGTCACTTTACAGCTACGCCGTAGCACCGTAGCAATGTAATCATTTCCGCTAAACATTTTCGTAGCTAACTTTAAAACTAGCTTGTGTCGAACATGTGATTGTCGCACACTCGTTCGGGTCAGTTCGGTCCCGAGCTAATTAGCGCCGAACAAACATCATTAGCATTGCACTACGCTGTACAATGCACGCTAAACTCTATTCCCTAGCGTAGAGAACGGGTGTTTGGGAATACCTTATGTAACGTGTATTTAGTGCTAAATTGGAATAGTAGAGGGATTTGGAATTAAACCGAACGTAGTGCTTGCAAACGTTTATTGCAAGTTTAGAACAAATTAAACTTTGTGGTTTGTGGATAAATAATAGTAGCCGCGCGGCTCGATCATGTTGAGCGACCCTTTCCAGGAGCGCTTCCGTGGATTGGTGACAAACGTGACCATCTTAATACCTTAGTAGAGTTTATTCCGTGCGTCGGACCGGAAGTCAGCAAGCCTGGGTTGAGAAGTGTACCTCTACTCTTATCCACATATCAAAATGTCGACTCAGCCAAACGATTGTGTGGTAACCGGTTGGCTCGATATCGCATGCGTTGCAGTTGGCTAAATAGTAATAATGTTTTGGAGTTTTAACATACAATAATAACAAACATAATAAGGGTTATGCGTATCTGAAAGTGTGTCAGGGAAACTGAAGATTTGTTTGGAAAGGGTTGTATCTAGCAGTGGTCCTCTTTCAGCAGAATTATGATAGTGACAAAGGCTATTTTATCAGCTTATGGCCAGCAATCACCTTTAAAACCAATAGTATAAAAAATCTTTATAAAATATTCAACTTCAAAAATTTTATTTCTTTTTGCTATCTTCAGTTACCTCAGCTCTAACACAAGTGTCATACATACAGTTGCATTGGAACTTGGAACAATGTTGACGTTCATATCAGGTTGCATCCGTCCATGCACGTGCAGATGTAACTTATACGAAGCTGAGGAGGGAGCTTGCCGGCGTCATGTCTGCGACGAATCGATATACTTTTTTCTACTTTTTCTCTATCATAAACATTCAGTCTATGATGTTCTACTTTCAAAAATGGCCAGTAATTTCTTTTACTGATCTGATTATGACGTGTGAAAACACGTCATGGGAGTAGCGTTGAAGTTCATATCTAGATGTCGTACACGTAGACTTGTAGCTCATTCGACGACAGATGGTATGTGTGTACTAATGTTTGGATATCAGTCCATCATCATCATCATCATTTCAGCTGAAAGACGTCCACTGCTGGACATAGGCCTCCCCTAAGTGTCGCCACATTGACCGGTCCCGTGCGTCTCGCATCCAGCGGGTGTCAACCTTCACAAGGTCATTGGTTCACCTAGTGGGAGGCCTTCCAACGCAACGTCTTCGCGTTCGCCACTCCAGAACTTTCCAGCCCCATCGGCCATCCGTTCTGCGGGCAATGTGCCCTGCCCACTGCCACTTAAGTTTGGAAATTCTTCGGGCTATGTCGGTAACCTTGGTTCTCATGCGGATTTCCTCATTTCTGATTCGATCACGCAAGGAAACTCCGAGCATAGCTCTCTCCATTGCCCTTTGGGTGACTTTGAGCTTTCTGATGAGGCTTATTGTGAGCGACTACGTTTCGGTCCCGTACCTAATCACTGGCAACACACACTGGTCATAGACTTTCGTCTTGAGACACTGGTAAGTTGGACGAGAAGATATTTTTCAGCTTCCCAAACGCTGCCCAGCCGAGTCGGATTCGACGATTGACCTCTTTCTCAAAGTTGGACCTACCAACTGGACCGTTTGTCCCAGGTAAACATAATCGTCCACAACTTCGAGTGTAGTGCGTCCGATCTTGATAGGAGTGGGTGTTTCATGGGCATTCAACATGACCTTGGTTTTGTCCATGTTCATTTTAAGACCCACTCATTCGGGAGCTCTACTGAGGTCATCGAGCATTAAACTGAGGGACCTCAGTTTAATGCTCGATGACCTCAGTATGGTCTCAGCCATGACCACTATATCGCCGGCAAATCGAAGGTGAGTGATCTACTCGCCATTGATGTTGATGCCTAGTCCTCCCCAGTCCAGAACCTTGAAAGCATCCTCCAGTACAGCGGTAAACAGTTTCGGAGATATGACGTCCCCCTGTCTCACACCTCGCTGCAGAAGGATAGGTTCCGAAGTCTGATCCTGGAGTCGGAGTGACATGGTGGCGTTTTTGTACAAACACTTCAACACCTCGATGTACCGGTAGTCGATTTGGCACCTTTGGAGAGACTGTAGTAGGTCTCGATCGAATCGAAGGCTTTCTCGTAGTCCACAAACGCTAAACAAAGCGGCAGATTACACTCTTCGGTCTTCTGTATAATCTGCCGCAGCGTGTGTATGTGGTCTACGGTGCTAAAGCCTTTTCGGAATCCGGCTTGTTCGGGAGGTTGAAAGTCGTCAAACCTGCGCGCGAGACGATTCGTAACGACTCTTAAAATATCGATATCAGTCCACTTGTAGTTTTTGTGGAATTGAGCTGAATGGTGCTGAGTAGTTGGATATTTTCTCATTTTATTGTAACTTGTTTTTATGAAGATGGTACATTTATTTGATTTAAATCTACATTAAGAAAGGCGTAGGTAAACGTTTTATAGATTAAGATGTGCTACATACATGTTAGGGGTGACCTAAATCGGTACCGCCGGATGGCTAAATAAAGTCAAAGTATTTTTTTCTGGCAACCTTCTATGTAGTTACGGAGATATTGAAGATCAAAGTTCATTTTATTTCGCACACGTTCTTCGTAAACCATAATTAAGAACAACGATTAAAAGATTAAATTCGTTTACACAGTGTATACATTTAGATTTTAAGATCAAGGCGACCTGTTCGTGAGCACCCCCAATTTTTGTGAAAATCATGCACAATCACTGTTTACAGATGATTGCAACAATTACGCAACTAACATCAAATAATGAGGTATAAACGTGACCTAAACTGCCAGTAACATTACAGAACACACGTCCAAATTAGAACAAAAAATAAATTTAAAACATTAAGACCACAGCCAAGGAACTCGAAACGTAGGAACTGTTTGAAATTCAACCGGCACTATTATACCCGGGGCTCCAACCGCGCTTGCCAAGAATTCCCGGGCCAAAACGACTATAGCAATGAACAGACAAAATCAAGGAAACGTACAAATCCTGGTATAAAGTAAAAACGAGATTTCTCCGTTGAAACATTTTTTCCCTTTTCCGCGGTAAAAAGGCTTAAGTTCAGAAACTGTTTTACATAAAAGCCGGGAATATGCAATGCATTTTTATATGGCAAAGGAAGAAAGCGAACTTGTGGCTCGTATAATACAATGTGCAACATTGCAGTGGGTAGAACGAGATTAAAACTTAGATAGCGCCTCTTTATTAACGTTTTGTCCGGGCTTAATTTAGTCTTCGTAGCTTTTTATTATCGTTTTCCCTATAACTATGGCCCCTAGCACAGATTTGCAGATGAAGCGCGTATACGCGCTTCAAACGAGAACCTAAGTACATGGGGCGATCGTAAAACGCGCGTCTTCTGCGCGTATACGCGCAGATCCAACGATCCCAAGAGAACCTTTTGTACGCGCTTCAAACGAGTTCCGACGCGCGTTCCATCGCGTTTTACGAGCGTTTGAATCTATAAAAACGCAAAAACCAGCCGTCTACGGCGAAGACGACGCGCGTTATTTAGACGCGCGTCGTCTTATCATTTAAAATACGCCATGTGCTAGGGGTCTATACTGAGTGCGTTTACAAACAATTAAACTCACTCACGATATGCGGTGAAATACACAACATTCGTATGAGTTTGCGGCTAACTAATAACAGCCGCCCGGGTCGATCTTTAAGTTAAGTCGCGACTGCTTAAGTTGATGCGTGACTACTAATACATGCGTATTACTCAGTATTAGTCAGTAATAACTGGATTGTGGAGATCAGATAGGTAGTCGGTCCGTTAAAAATACTGGTATTCAGCTGCATCCGGTTAGACTGGAAGCATACCGCAAAATAGTAAGAAAAATGTTATCAGGTTATCAAGGCAGATGTCATGAACACCGAAAGTCACAAATGAGACTACAACATAAAACGTAGAGGATACTCGAATTTCTTGACACATATTTGTATAAAGTTTAACTTTTGCTAAAAGTAATTTGTGACAGACTCTTTTGCTGAAACAATTTTATTAGTGAAGAAGTAACAAACATACACACTCACACACTCACAAACTTTCGCCTTTATAATATTATAAGTGTGATGTGACTAGGCAGTTAATGATGTAGATAAATATGGTGACTGTAATTCGAACAGTTAACTTCATAATTCGAGCACGCAAAATTCAGGGAATTAACCGGATGGACGGGTAATCACTAAACCTATTTTCGTTACGTTCGTTTTACCTTCAATGGAATAAAGGACGCTTCCGAAACATTGGACATATAACTATGGGAACTCGAGTAGAAAATTCGACCAAAGCGATAATGATTTAAACCACTAATCGAATCATCGAACACACGGTGCCTTTGCTAATTAAAAACTCGTTTCATCCCCCATTTAATTTTAACTTAACAAATTAACAGTTTTAATGGCCCGTAATTATTTTAATACTTTTCCTATTTGCGTTTCCTATTCCCAATTTGTCCGTTTCGAGGTTTGTGGGATTAATTTGATATTTTAAAATAATACGTACACTATTGTTATTTCCCATGGCGGTAGGTAGAAAGAAAATTAATAACGCCACCTGCTGGGATCCTTCAAACTCTCTCAGTCTCGTCCACGTTCATACAAATGTACATACAGGCACTCTGGTTTCGAATACAAGGCACCTTACCTCTCTGAAAAACATCACTAATAAAGGTACTGATAATCCTTCTAGCGGCTAGCCTTCATCTTTGCCTTTCACATCTGCCTTGTACATAACTTTTGTTTATCGCTCTTTTCTTTTCGTCCCAATATGGCCAAACAAACTGAACATACTCTTTTCAATTAAAATTGTAAGTATAATTGTTTTAATTGCCTTATTTTTATACCTAAGCTATATCGCAAACAACCACCAACTACTACATCTTCAAGCCTCTTCCCGAAAAACTGCGTCGCGCTGCTATTGACGAAATAGTGGAAGTACCACCAACAAGAAGAAAAGGAAGAATTGGGTTACCGGTCACTTTTTACCCGACTGCTGTAAGGCCCAAAATGGTGGTTTGACCTGTAAGTAATGTACTTATGTGGGTATGTATGTGTGTTCACTTTGTTTCTCCTCGTATTTCCTAAACGGATGAACGAATTTCGATAAATTAAACGTCGCTAAATAGGTTTGGTGGCGCGAGTGTCACTGAAAAATGGCGGATTTGGGATGCCTTATTATGGTGTAAGAAAATTACTTTTCTTCTAATACCATTGAGTGGGACATCAAAATAAAGTATTTCGAAAGGTACAATAATTTATACAATATTTAAAAAAGTATTTCGAAGTGACAACTCGTATAAAAGGAGAAAATCGTACAACACAAGTCAAATCGTCTGTGAAATTTTTCATTTTACTAAACTAAAAAGTTTGGAAATAAAAAAGTAGTTGAAAAAACTAACCAATACATTCTTTTTAATAGCTCTGTCTTTAAACTTGGCAAGAAACTTCTGTGAGCACTTTCATAGAATTTTACAAAGGCCTAAAGTTTTGCCTTTTTTATAATATTTCTCGATATTATGAAGACAATGACAAACGAAATTAGATGGTTTCTTAAAACTGCCAGTAATAACCGCCGCACAACACGTGATGAAAAAACTGTACATAAACTTTTTAGGGCTAAAAAAGGCTTATAAAGTAATGAATAAATAGGAACCAACTTTAAAAACAAGACATTGTAGACGCCTTAGCAAGAAATTTAAGGCAGGCTTAAGAATATTTTTAATTACGTTTTTTATCTTGTGAAGAAACTTTGTTCCTAATTAAATAAATGCTTCAAATGTTTCAGCGTTTGACCTATCTAAGAGAAAGAGGTACGACCCAAATATATATAATAAATATATTCGAGAATTCCAGGCTAAAATAGAATAAAAATTTGTAAATGAATTGCTCGAATGTTTTGTACTGCACTGTACTGAACCAGTGATCGCAAACGCGACAAAATATTGTTTTTTCTACAGGATCTTCTGGTCTGTTTGTATTTTGTTTCTGATTTATAGCAATAGGGTCGCCCCTATTAAATAATATTTATTTTTAGGAAAACTTGTAATTTCTAAATTGCTAGTAACAAGCTTCCACAGATAACTACAAAAATATATAATTCCTCAGTTACTTCCAAAATTACAATATAAAACTAACAACTTACAAACTTACTAACGTACAATAAAAGTATTGATTAATCGAAAAGTTATGAAAAAGTTATGTTAGTTATTATGGTACTATTGGTACTGTACTATTAGTATAACTCGGGCCTTGAGGATTGCAGTCGTTATGTTATGTTATGTACTGCACTCGCTGGTTATGTGTTCGACTCAAGTAGTATACATAAATGTAACCACAGACTGATAAAAGTTCCCGTCGGGGCTGCGGGTTGTTCGCAAGAGATACCGTGGCCTCGGCCCAAGGGCTAAAAAGGAACATGGGTGGTTTTTAGTCAGTAGAAGTCTGACACTCCCTTTCGCTCTGCCCAAGAGTGGGAGGGGTTATTTGATGATCCCCCCCCCCCCCAAAAGACTGATAAAAGTTCAATACCCAACACAAAATTTCCGATCGCAATCCTTTATCCAGAAAACAACAAAAACGGATCGTCAAATGTAAATATATTGCACCCTTTTGTTTTCAAATTAGTCGGCGAACCTCAAAACAGCCAAGTTTAGCCCATTGAGGCCAATAGCTATGCAAATTGATGGTTTTTCGATATTTCACGGCTAAACTGTTGCCAATCGGGCACATTCAATGAGTATCACTAACTATAAAGTCTCGTTTACGAAGAAAAATTGTTTTTAACTCGGCTAATGTTCAAAATGGAGGCAAGAATGAAGTCTTTGAAAGTTGGAGGACGGGGCAATTTGTCTGCCGCGAAGAATACTTTTTTCTGGCTCATTGTTCCGTACTTTGCTTAAAATAGCGGTTTGTTTGGTACTGAAATTCTAAACTAGGCCGGATATTAAGGATTTTGCAATGTTTGAAACAGTAAAAAGCGCTGGATGCTCGTCAAAACGTTTATTGCTTTTTTTGTACAGTTTACAAGAATATATCAAATAGTATAAATAGTAATTATTAAAATATATACAAATTATAAAACAACATAAAAAAACGTCCGCCGCGTCTTGTCTGCCTTTTCGCGATAAACTCAAAAACCACAGAACCGATTTTCATGCTGTTTTCACCAATAGACAGAGTGGTTCTCGAGGAAGACTTTAGTAAATAATTCGACGCGGGAAAAGCCGCGAGCATCGACTAGGTAAGTACTAAAATACATCATAAGCAAAAATAATACTTTTATATATATTATGGTTTATTAAAACAAATACAGCCATAATCAAAGCTTTACGCTGGAAATCACCAACCAACTAACGATAATACAAACGTGTTATCTGCAGCTCATCTTGGAAGAGGACTTCTGGTCGCAGGGAGTGGTATTCCGTCGCTTCCGCGGGCAAGTGCCACGTGAACCCACAGTGACGTAGTGGACAAGTAAAGTGTTACCACTTCACTTGTCCACTACGTCACTGTGGGAATATAGTGTTAAGATTCAGATTTATTTACATGGATTGTATGTATTATATCATATTTATGTTAGTCTGTAAGGCTTATGATCTAGGTATGGGGTAAAGTTGCTTTTTTTTTGGCGGGTGATATATCATCAAATCTCCCGCTCTTGGGCGGAGCGAAAGGGAGTGTCAGACTTTCTTTCTAACCCTTTATGTCGAGGCCGCGGTATCCCTTACAACAACCCGCAGCCCCGACAGGGGTTAAGATGTAACCCTAAGTAATGAGGTTGAAAAGTGGTCGACCCTCAGTGCACTCAGTAATACAGTTACGAGCACTAATATGTATGCACTTTTAAATTTCAAGAGTGATTTTCTAATTAAATAATGAATTCTCATCATCATCATCTTCATCTTCCTGCCCTTATCCCATTTTATTTGGGGTCAGCGCAATACGTTTTCTTTTTCCATACTACAATATTAGACGTCACGGTGGCATTTACTCTTTCCATCTATCAACATTTATATCCATCACTTTTACTGACCAATTCATGTTCTGAATAATCTTGTTTTCATATAACTCAGAAATTCTCTCAATTTTACATGAAGCTCACCACGGAATAGTAAAAACCAAAAGTTTGGCTAGAGGAATTGTATTTTGGCCTAACATAAACAATGACATTGAAATTAAAATAAAAGAGAGAGTGTAAATCTTGTATTATCTTTAGTTCAAAGAAAAACCAAATACCATGTTCGTGAAAACGCAAAACGGTCATCAATATAGTAGATGAAAAACATTTTTTAGAGTTGCTGCATGTATACATAATTACATATCGGTGCTTGTGACTGTACCTAGCATAAGTGCGATCAATCAAAACAAACCGACATCTTGACATGACGCTAATGTGCGTCACGTGCTTTTTTACATTTTTACGTGCTAATGAAGAATAAAGTCGATTTCAACATGAATGTGCTGAAGGGTATGAAAAAAAAAGAATATATTCACGAGATTAGAACTCGTATCTAGATTGATGAATATGATCCAGGGATAACATCACTTAGACTAGTTTTTTGTAGACTAGCTTTTGCCCGCGACCTGATTCGCGTGAATTTATTTTAAAAACATATTTCACCTTTTCTTTTTAAATAAGGTCAAGTTGAAACCAGTTTGCTGAACTGGGCCTATTTGGCACAGTCGTGAGACACAAAATATTATTTAAATTTTTACACAACTACCCAAAAACTATTAATATTAATATTAAGCCCAATTACTATTTAAAACTTTATTCTTGATCACAATAAAAATCAGCATTACACCGTGGCTGTCCGTCGTATATTTTTGCCAATCCCGGACGAGCCCCCAATTTTGTGGGCTCGTTTATTTTGCCACACAATCCCACATGTATGTTTTGATGGTGTGTTTGTCTACGTTTAGTTTTTTTTTTTGGTGTGCACTTGTGCTAAATAGGTACAATATATTTTTTTATTTCTTTCAAACTTGACTAGTTATTTCTGTGAATGACAGAAACATTAGCGACAAATTAAGTAGGTCGTACTATATTTATTTTGTAATTAAACCAATATTATCACATATAGTGGTATAGTTTTATCATACTTCAGATATTATTCTGGATCCAATAATAACTGATTCAACTGGATATTTCCTGAACCATTTTCAACACTTAATTTATTCGCTAAAAGACAAACCTCTCGAACTATATTGAATAAAAAACGCAAAAAAATATAACAAAACGTAGGATATTAGCTAGCGCTCTCTTGTTCGAACGAAAACTTCATTAGAATACGAATGGAAGTGTTAATTGAAAAAACCTTCTCCATTTCCTTATTAAAGCTGTACGCACTAAGCTGAGAAACTGCTACGTTCGTCGCTACTAAAAGGATTTTTGAACAGATAATCGTCTGTTTTTATATATCTACTAGTGGACGTCACGCGGTTTCACCCATGTAGTTCCCGTTCCCGTGGGAATACAGGAATAAAAAGTAGCCTATGTCACCCGAGGATAGTGTAGTTTCCCAACGGTGAAAGAATTTTTCAAATCGGTCTAATAGTTTCGGAGCCTATTTGTTACAAACAAATCTTTCCTCTTATATTATATCAGTATATTAGTATAGATGTAGATAAGAGGAGAGATGTCTTCACAAATATAATCATCTTCATTGCTTATTCGTGTTTCATTTACAATTTTTATTACATAATTGAATTTAACAATAAAATCATTAAATAAATTTCTACTAATTATCAGAATTAGTATCTCGAAAAAAAAAATAGTTATTTGTTTTTACTCCCTAGCCATAAAATTCAAAAATTATTAGTAAAATATCAATCTGCACAACACTGATTATAGAAGCCATTTTAAAAACCTCTCGAAACTTGTTAGAATATTAGATTTTTGTAAAAAATGCTCAAATAGGCTTACGAATGATATTTGACCGACAATATATTCATTGAACGTATAGTAATAATAAAACATAATTGAGTTGTCCGTCGATCAAACAATTTCCTATGTGACAGTATTTGTACAGTTTATTAGATAGTGGTTTTTAATTTCCTGTTACTAGTTGGTCATCTGTTTAGCAGTTGTTTGCTTTGTATATGAATCACGCTTGAATAAAGTTTAATATATTCATCATTCATCATCATCATCATTTCAGCCAAAAGACGTCGACTGCTGGACATAGGCCTCCCCCAGGTGTCACCACATTAACCGGTCCCGTGCGTCTCGCATCCAGCGGGTCCCCGCAACCTTCACCAAGTCATCGGTCCACCTAGTGGGAGGCCTTCTAACGCAACGTCTTCCTGTTCGCGGTCGCCACTCCAGAACTTTTCGGCCCCATCAGCCATCCGTTCTGCGACAATGTGCCCATTGCTACTTAAGTCTGGCGATTCTTCGGGCTACGTCGGCAACCTTGGTTCTCATGCCCATGTCGGATTCGGTCACGCAAAGAAACTCCGAGCATAGTCCTCTCCATTGCCCTTTGGGTGACTTTAAGCTTTCTGATGAGGCCCATTGTGAGCGACCACGTTTCAGTCGTTTCGGTTTTATTGTATTAATTATGTTGTTTTAAATAAGTCTGCACATAATCTGACAGTGTTCCATTCCCGGGCCGGGTAAAATGTGGCAAAAAAAATTAAAACAATAGGGGATCGGACTGAGTCAAAGAAATATTATTCTAATTAGACCGTCAGTTAGATTATCGAAAAATATTGGATACGTGTTTTTTGTTTTATCAAATTAATAAAAAATGACGAAGATAAAACGCGTCAAAGATCATCAGGGGGTTGTGACGTAAAATGTAGGTAAAAAAATGTACTGACATGCGACGTATTCGAGGAATTCACGAGGTTTCGAAGCACTATCGTCGTAATTTTTTTGTTTATGTGAAAAAAGAAAAAAAAAATGTGTTCAATATTTTTTGGAAATCTATCTGACGCACTAATTAGTTCTTTTTTGTCCGATCCCCTATTCAACAAACTAATTACTTTATCAAACATTCCCTCAAATCATTCTTACTACCAATTAGGTACACAATAAAACCTTATCAAACAAAAATAATAACACATTTATCACAAACGAACACATCTTTCAGGATAACATAGGTAATAAAGAATTTCATTATCTCATATGAGCCCACGTGGCTTCCTGTAGGGCCACACTTATGACCTCATTAACACTTTTATTGAGCTCAAACTGTTTGTCCGAACTCTTATTAGCAGTTAAGCAACACTATAAGAATGTTATATTATTATGACCATTTTTTTTATTTATTATGTCAGTTTCGCCTCTGATTACTAAGTTATGAATCTAGTGACAGGTTATCATGAAATATGAGGATTTAGTGGTTGTTTTACGTGTGGGTTTGTTTTTGTTATTTATTATTATTTATTTATTTTTATTATTAGCCATTTGTGTCCCACTGCAGGGCAAAGGCCTCCCTACCCTCCTTCCACTTATCTCTATCCAGTGAAGTTGTTTGCCAATCCCTGCAAAAAGAGTCGAGTTCGTCTCGCCATCTTCTTCTGGGCCTGCCGCGTTGCCGTTTGCTGCTGTTCGGGACCCATTGTGTTGTTAGTTTAGCCCATAGCTCCGACGGCATGCGGCAGATCAGATGTGGCCAGCCCAGCTCCACTTAAGCTTGGCAGCCGTGTGACTCACGTCGGTAATTTGAGTTTTGGAAAACAGTATCGAGTTCCTTATTCGGTCACTAAGCTTGACTCCGAGGATACTACGCTCCATTGCTCGCTGGCAGACCCCGAGTGCGGACTTTTGACGCTTGGTTAATGACCATGTCTGCGATCCATAGGTGAGGGTAGGAAGAATGCACATGTCCATGAGTTTTCTCTTGAGGGAGAGAGGGAGAGCTCCTTTCATTATTTGCTTCATCGACCTAGCTCTTCCAGGCGTTCCCGGTGCGTCGGGCAACTTCTTTGTCTTGTCTTGCCTGGAAGGAGACTATTTGGCCGAGGTAAATGTACTCATGGACATATTCAATCCTCGCACCCCCAATTTCTATATTGCGCTTGGCGCTGTTGGTCATCACCTTGGTTTTTGTCATATTCATCGCGAGTCCAACCTCGAGACTGGCACTGCTCAGTTGGTCGAGCATTAAGCCTAACTCGGCTGCCGTGGAGGAGAAAAGGACAATATCGTCGGCGAAGCGGAGATTGGTTAATCTTCTATCGCCCACGCTAATGCCCTTGTCGGTCCACTGACTATTAAGTTTTCTAAAGACTTCTTCAAGTGTGACTGTGAAGAGCTTTGGAGAAAGAGGGTCGCCCTGTTTGACCCCTTTGTTTGTTATTTATTGCATTACTCAGTACTAACTGGGTTATAAAGGTTGCTGGGTTGATCCGTGTAAAATACTGGTATTCAGCTGCATCCGGATGTAAAGGGTGTAAAAGTACCCTTAACGCAAACGAAAGGCATTTGTTCTCCCCACCACTGCGATATTTTTTTGGTTCTAGACCATACCTGAGAACCCCATAGTTACGGAGATATTAATTGTGGGTCAAAGTTCCAAATTTTGCACAGCTGTTTTTGTAAATACTAGTTTTTCAGGTTAAACCTTTACTTAAATTACCTCCATGACCCGTTTACTATTCAAAGCATCCACTAGCACAAAGTTTTACCGTAAAATGTGATTTTTGACCCCAAAAAAAAAACGTTACCCAGCAAAAATTTTTGCGTAGGGGTACTTAGTTTGATGTACAGAATGCTTGGTGGACGTATGTGTGAAGGGTTAATTTACCCCCTGTTTTGAAAGCCGATCCCAACATTGTTGAAAAAAGGCTAGCCATGATGCTAATAAGTAATAAAAATTACCTGTATTCTCAAACTAGTCTTCCACTATGACATCTGACACCCTCGCAATGCAATATAGTTTGCCATGCATAACCCCCTTCACATTTCTCGAGAAAAAAGTAATAATTTATACAAAGTCGTCTCATCCTAAGATTTATGAAATTCATGATAACACATTTGTCATACTTACCACCTTACCACTGAAACCCAAACAAAATACAAAATCAGGCATCAAAAGTCAACATGTACTGTGATTTATGAAACAACTTGTAAATCTACGTCTATTTATTACGCTGAGGCGACAAGGGACTGACAAATTACAATATATAACAGTTTTATAGTTTCCTTTTCAAAAGAATTGTCACTATATTTCATAATAGAAAACCTACTGAACTTTCAAGCATCAAACAATGTCACTAAAATAAAACAATGATAGTGTTTGAATTTATTACTAACTAGATGTTGCCAGCGGCTTCGACCGCTACAACTCGAAAGTTATCCCACAGGAATATAATTCAGGATAAAAACTATCCTATGTGTTAATTCAGTTTACAAACTATCGTACTAAATTTTACCCAAATCCATTCAGTAGTTTTTGCGTGAAACAGTAACAAACATCCATCCATTCATACCTACATACTTACAAACTTTCGCGTTTATAATATTAGTAGGATACGGGTAACCTGTGTCATCTTCCTATTTAATAAATAAATAAACTTAAAATAGTTTATTTGCACCTTCAAGTAAAAAGTATGGTTAACAATTGAAATAGACTATAAGGTAATTAAAGATGTATGTTAGATTTGAAAACCAATACCTAAGCTAAGATAACTTAATATCTTGTAATTAAAAGTGTCAACCCACCCATTTCACTGCACTTACCCTTGTTATTATTTTAGCCTACGTTTTAATGAATTAATAACACTTATAATAAATCATTTTGTGAGAAAAGTAAACAGTATAACAAGGGGTTGTATTTTAGACGCAGATAATGGTAAGCGATGCGACTCAGTGGTAGTGTCTGTTTCGCATGCTGAAAGTCCTGGGTTCAAATCCAAACACCTCCAATTACAATTTTTTTCACAAATAAAGAAGAATAATTGAATAGATTATTTTGTATTAAATACGTTTCATAATTAGCTATCTGTTCGATCGCTATGCCATCATAGATATTGCATAGTTTGAAAAAAAACGATCGAGCCTGTGCACACGACAAACGAAAAAGCTTTGTTTTACCCATTCTAATCCGGAACTATCTATCTGAAACGCCAAATTAGACAATATTTTATGCAAAGCCCAAGCAATGTAAAGCTAATGCCGTAAATGTCCTAAATAAACCTTTTTCCCCGTTCCTAGATTAGTCCGGAGCCTTAGTTTTCTTTTATGCTCGATTTTTACTGCCTAGAGCTTTTCATTGCTAATTAATTTGAATAATGAATCGGGATTACTGTAAAAGCTATTTAAAAGATACGTTTTATCTTAAATAGGGTATTTCACCAAAAAAATCGAATCAGTCCGTCTGTTACAGTATCGAAAAATATTGAAAATAATGTTTTTTGTTTTATCAAATTAATGAAAAAATACGAAAATAAAACCTTTCAAAGATCATGAGTGAAGGCTTGTGACGTCACTTTCTGAGCAAAAAACGTACTATGTCTGTGAAGTCACACGACTTGACACGACTTTTCGAAGCACTGTATCGTCTTCATCTTTTTTTTACGTGATAAACGGAAAAAGATGTGTTCATTATTTTTTGGAAATCTATCTGACGGACATAAAAGATTTTTTTTGTGAAATACCCTATTGTTATATTTTTTTTTATATATCACTAGTAATCCTTACTGAGCAGGATTACAAGATGGATTGTAACTTTGTTGTCTTAAAATAATAAAATTTGATTTATAAACATACCATAACCATAACCCATACCATACTATCATAATACCATATGATACCACCATACCATACCATATGATATATTGATGCCATATTATCATAATATATGCCAGATAAACATATTATCATGCCTGTAATACCCGAAGGGTTAAGCAGAGGCGGGCCGCGGGTTGTACACTAGTTATCGCGGCCTCGACATTTCTCTCGACATTATGTTTATAAATCAAATTTTATTATTTTAAGACAACAAAGTATTATACATTGCTTCAGTTATGCTTAAGTCCCTTGAACAAGCCAATTTACATTAACCGACCACAAATCTAGACTCCGTGGCTGCTCCTGAGAAATGCCTGATGGGAAAACCCAATAAGACTTTGCCTGTCCCGAGAATCGAACTCAAGACCTCATGCACAGGAGTCGCGCTTGTGATCACTAGAACAAAGGGGATTTTTTTATGTTATTATTAGCTAGGTAGGTAATTTTTACTCTGAATCTGATCTCGTACAAAAAATAATGTTTATTGACTCTTTTAACTAACACTCACTTACAGGTTCATCATCAGACAAGCCTTTTAACAAATAAAAATAAAAAATCAAAATATTTTTGTGGTGGTACATGGGCACTTATAAAACGTCGATAAAAAGGGGCACGGATCGGTGCATTGGTCGATTCCTAAGGAGAAGCTCCGCTTCCAATCTAACCGGATGCACCTAAATATCAATATTTTACATCGAGTGACTGCCTATCTGACCTCCACAACCCAGTTATTACTAGGTAATACGATACCCTTTGGTAAGACTGGTTGTCAGACTTTCAGGTCACTAACTGTAACGACTGCCAAAGATCTATTTAGGTCAGCCGGGACCAACCGCTTAACGTGATTTCTGAGGCACGGAGGAAACTCGGTATGCAATGGGTGGTCGGTCAACCATCCACAGGCCAACCAAGGCAAGCGCGGCTTAACCTAAAGATCTGGTGGTTAATATTAAGCCACGAGCTCCTCCTTATCCTCCGAGTGACTCAGAGTTTATATTGTGATTAGTAAATTCCTCATTTTTTTTCAATAAACGAAGTGAATATAAATCATACAAAACAGAAAAGCAATACCACAATCCGGGTTGAATTAACTCATCAAAGCCTAAAGAAAGGAAAATAGGTAACCCGATTTAAACTGAAACGTGACCTATCCGGTTCAGGTACGCTGTACCCGGCAGTACACGCTAGCCAAGTTTAAAAGAAAAGTTAAAAAAACTTCTAGATATAACCATAGATCAGATGTGCTGCGAACAGCTGTATTCTAGTCCGATAATTTATTGAACGGGATTATCTAGAAAGAATCAGGTGAACTGGATGAAAAAAGAATAAAAACTTTGATTATTAAAACAAATATAAATAAAAGAACAAGAAATGCTTGGAAGAAGTTGATTGATTAAAGTTTTATCGAGGCAAATCTCGAGTTTACAAATGTCTTGAATGAAGAGCAGGTAAATTATTCAAAATAATATTCTTTTCCCCTTAAAAAAACCAAATCACAGGTTCTTTTTTATTATTTTCCAAATAGTCGTTGAAATTCTAATACCAAGTAAGTCGATTTTTGAAGGTTTTGACATTAGTGAGTAGTATTTATAACTAGCCGTTGCCAGCGGCTTTGCCCGCTATAACTCGAAAATTATCCCACGGGAAGAAAAAATCGGAATAAAAACTATCCTATGTGATAATCCAAGGTACCTCCATACCCAATTTTATTAAAATGGCTCGAGCTGTTTAGACGTGAAGTAGTAACAAACATACACACTCACACACTTACAAACTTTCGCCTTTATAATATTATATTTAGTGTGATTATTAAAAGTAGTGTAGTAGGTATTATAAACTGCCAATGATCTGCTCATATAAATTGATGGTTACAAAACTAATGACCATAAGATAGAACAATTTATTATCACTATTATTCTTTCGTAATACTACGATAAAAATCTAATTATAGACGAATGCAGGTGGACCACGGGCTAAAATAATTATTTGGTGGACTAAGCGGATGGACCACGGACAATAAACGATTGAGAGCTTGTAGCATCCTAGATGCTTGTTTACATTTGTTAATTTTTTATTTGTTTTTTTTTTATCTTTTGTATATTTTTTTTTGTGTAGTTTGCTTGTCGGGCCTACGTTTTCCCCACATATCTAAGTACCTACAATGACGTTACATAAAAATATTATAATGTGCCCCCCAGACTTGATGCCCTAGGCAATTGCTTAATTTGATTAAGGGTTAATTCATTACTGGGCCTCGGCACAAGGGCTTAAAAGGAACATGGGTGGTTTATAGTCAGTAGAAGTCTGACAATCCCTTTCGCTCTGCCCAACAGCGAGAGGGGTTTTTGATGATTTACCAACCCCAAAAATAAATAAAAATAAGGTCAGATATGAGGTCGACGAAATGGTACGAGCTAAGCCAGAAGGAGCCTTTACCCGCGAAAGACTTAAATTGTTATCCCGAACAACACCAGCGGGCAATACAGATGCAACATCAGCGGGCTGTCTAAAATTGGCAATGACAGCACTTGAATTGACTCAAAACAAGGTCTGGCAGGTACGGTCTGCAGACAGTATAATCTGACTGAGATGGACTGTGGCGAGGCGGCTAACGTGCACGAATCCTATTGATTAGCACGTCGGGTTAGAACAGAATTCTAAAGGCAATAGAAATAGAAGTAATATTCGTGAACAAGACCTAAATATCACCAAGTTACTTGCGAAGATATTTTAGATTAAAGTCATTCATTACATTCCAAACATTTTAACGACACAAAAAGGTAAACGTTCTGCAAGACTATCATATAGTCTCCATCAATTAACTGTCAAATGGTTTCGTTTTGTACTAAACCATAACCAATTTGACAGTTAATCCATGGAAAATATGATAGCCACTGACATTTAAAAGATACGCAATAGCCCTGCTGAAGTGGACTTATAGTTTTGGGTTTGACCACGATTTACTTTTTACTGATAATTCCAATGTTAACAAGTTTCATTCATCTTTGTTATGGCTGAAATAATGGTTCTTATTTCTTAACAGTTTATTTTGATAGAGATGGATTCTACAATTGGAATCGTAATTTGGACAATTCAGACCACAAACCTGTGTCGGACATTTTCCGCTTGGTGAGATCGATTGCGGCGAGTGCACTAAGCCTATCGATTAGAATAATGTGGCTTTAAAGGTATTAGAACACGGAATAATGAAATAACTTAGAATTAAATGACAGGAAGATTGACGATTTTTCAAAGATTCAGTATGATTAGACATTTTATGCATACATAAAAGCCATAATCCGCGAGGTCGGGTTAACGCGTTGCAGTTGAATTTTTGACATTACGTTGCACGTCCGCGCGGAAGGTCCATTTATTGAGCATCAACGGATTTAATTCAAGCAATGGAAATTATGTTTTTTCCTACTAATAGTTTCGTTGAGGGTTCCAAGACAGTTAAAAATCGTTTCTCTGGGACTTCGTCGAGCTTCATTGTCTCGGCGCTTTTCTGGTGGTTGCCACAGTTGATTCTGGCGTTCAGGAGTTACAGTGGTTTGGGAATAGAGTAGTGGGCTTGTCACAAATAAAAAAAAGTCAATGCGATATAAAATCCACTTACCGCTGCCGTGCGGTCGAACGATGTCGTGTAAACATTGACGCAGTATAAGTCTAAGTAAGATTAGATATTTTATACATACACATTTTGACATACTTAGTCTAAGTTACTTTTCGATATTGAGTTTGCTTTCTTATGATTATTTCTTTTATTGAGATATAAGTAAGACTATACTAAATATATAAACTAAACTAACCTAAAAACAAACTAACTATAAAAGGGCATCGAAAAACTCTTCCTCAACGCTGTCAGCAGGTAAATTGCCCAAGAGACTGGCAGCGTTGCCGCGTTGTATGGCGACACTTAGCCTCTGGCCAAAGAAAAAGCCAGCCCTTGGGTCAGAGGAAGCGTCAACAAGGTGTTTGGAAATATAA
This sequence comes from Diarsia rubi, assembly GCA_932274075.1. Classification (NCBI taxonomy): domain Eukaryota; kingdom Metazoa; phylum Arthropoda; class Insecta; order Lepidoptera; family Noctuidae; genus Diarsia; species Diarsia rubi. Next base: position 5,950,162 of record OW026433.1, read on the forward strand.
TATGATATGATTTAGATAAAATATAATTTGTATTTTACATTTGCTAGTAGAAATGAAATAAAACTTCTAGAGTTTCTTAAGTTGATTGTACATATTCAAGACGCGCCTCATATTCTCACTTCAAAATAAAATGGGTCTCATCAACATTATCGGCAGAATTTTCTTGCACGTTCTACTAATTTATCTTTAACGCTAATCCAATTAAAAAACACGTCACCATAACTTAGCACTTCATTCTGCAGCGACTCGAACTTTCCCTCAACTTCTTACCGTCCAAAGGACTTCTCGACTTTGTCAAAATTTCACAAATTAAATTGTTTCGTAGCCACAGAGGTGCGGGGCTAATTCGATCTCCTCTCTTAGTCTAACATACCTACTGAGATCGACCTTCACCCATCCGTTTACAGAATGTTTTTTTTTTTAAACTTAATGCAAGTTATAAATATGCTACGAATAAGTAGCATGGTGAAATTAATTCAAGAGTTTTTAAAATTACGACAACCGTAAAACTTGTCTGACTTTATTAAGACAATAAAATCGTGTTTGTAATAAAAGTATTTATTGATATTCATACATCTTTATTTGCATTTCATATTGTTTGAAGATCATACAATGGGCTTTAAGCTAAGTTCCAATTACGGATATTGTAGAGCACAATAAAAAGTAAAGTATATTTCAGTTGAAAACAGATCAGTTAGTAGTTAGTTAGTGTCTACTGCCATTTATACATCACAACTCGGAACAAAGAGATAGAGATAACCATGACTTCCAAGCATACACGGCTGGAGATTTGACACGAAATCATCGAAAAACGCTCTATTTAAGTTAGCCCTAGGCTTGACTTAATCTTATCGGCCAACCAAATGACAATATGTTTGTTAATTTATTAAAATGACTAAAAATATTTCTTATTCGATAAACAAATGGGTGAAGGTTAATCTTAGTCTGGCTCTTGTACTATTTGTGACATCCTCTGGAAACTCTTCAACGCTGTTAGCCAAGTTTATTTCACCACAGGAGTCGCCAACATTACGGTCGTTACATCTTTTATATTAATATAATAAACCACAGAGATTATTTCTTTTTGTAACAGCTGAGGTGTTTCAAAATTCTTAATTTCTCTTTTATAATTTGTTGGCGTTTCATTATTTTGTAGTGTTCTTACGAGATAAAACTACCATTTCAGTTGTAGCTGTATTAATAATAATTGTTGATTGTTATTGTTTTTTTTTGTTTGTTTGTTTTATGTGGTTTTGCAGGGTGTCGGTGTGGGGCTTCATGTCTTAGAACCAAAAAATTCGAAGATATGTGACATGTACCAATTCGCACTGGGCCCGTGTGGTGGATTGTAGCCTATCCCTCTCCTAGAGGAGGCCTGAGTACCTGCAGTGGGAACATTCTAGGCTCGCACTCTATTACACGGGACTAAAACTACTGCGGGTGTACACTACCTAACCATTCCGGGATTACAAGGCATGATATTGTACTAAGAAAACACATTAATTACATTTTTAAATGTTCCTTAAAAACATATCACTATTTAAAAATATTATATAAGAGACTAGCGGACATGGCAGACGTCGTCCTGCCCGGATAGCAGCGCCACCTTCCGGGTCCAATTGTGATTTTAAACCATTCTCAAATCCACTGGAACACACACAAAAAGTTTCAACCAAATCGGTCCAGCCGTTTAGGAGGAGTTCAGTAACAAACACACGTACAGTAGAATTATACACCGCCGGCGCCGCCGTCGTGTCGGAAGGATCTTCTTACTTCTTTTTTCTTTCATAATATGTTTAATGTTATACAGTTTGTTCTTGTTCCACAGCAATAAATAGTGCCTTCCTAAAGATATTTATATAGGTATATACTCGTACTCACCTAAAGAATACTTTCTTCAGCTTTATACATCATCGAGGAGCATGTCTCGACAAACACTTGCCTACTTATATGAAAACCAGTAAATTTTGCTAAAATAATATTTATGGTTATTATATATTTCCCGTCAGTGTAATTTGATCCTTCGCTACGACATCTTAAAGTAGAAAATATGAATATTCGTCAACGAAGAATATTCAAGTACTTGACAAGTAAAGAGTTCCTCTTGTCTGGAAAAAAAATGAGAAATGCGCATTTATTTTGTGTTCATTGGTGTGGGAAATCAGAAAATCGAAAGTTCTTTCATGTTAAAGGTCTCTGTTAAATGAGCTATGAACATGGGAGATTATACTGTTGGAGCTCATTCACACCGATTCGTATCATAACATTCGAAGCGTAGGTACTAAAATATTCTCGACACTTTTTATTTTCAGACGTGGATTCACTGTCAGGCATTTTCCATAAAGACGCCTGGGCCCTTATTCACAAACGCTTCGAAGCGGTTTCGATTTCGACAAGTCGTCATCATCATCTGCCTAGCCTTTTCCCAACTATATTGGGGTCGGCTTCCAGTCTAACCGGATGCAGCTGAATACCAGTATTTTACATGGAGCGACTGCCTATCTGACCTCCACAACCCAATTAATACTAGGTAATACGATACCCTTTGGTAAGACTGGATGTCAGACTTTCAGGTCACTGACTACCCGTAACGACTGCCAAAGATCTATATATGGCACCCGGGACCAACAGCTTAACGTGCTTTCCGAGGCACGGAGGAAACTCGGTATATAATGGGCGGTCACCCATCCACAGATCGACCTAGGCAAGCGCAGCTTAACCTAAAGATAATAATAATAATATTCCCCAACTATCACACAACGCCATCTAGTCCCAAGCTAAGCAGAGCTTGTGTTATGGGTACTAGACAACTGATAAACATACTTATATATTTCTAAATACATACATACATATTATAGATAAATTACACCCAGACACAGAACAAATGATCGTGCTCATCACACAAACATTTGTCCTGGGTGGGAATCGAACCCACGACCTCCGACATAGCAGTTAGGGTCACTAACCACTAGACCAACAGGCCAGTCAAAAAAAGATCGACCCGAGTGGCAGTTCTTATTAAGCCACGAGATCCTCCAAGTGAGCGAGATAGACATACGATATGTATGATTCGGTTTCGATTGGATTGTTTGTAAATAGTTATGCTGGACTTTGGGTGGTTTTGCTGTTTAACTTTGTATCTAAAATTTAAAACACATTTATATTTATTTCAATGAAATCAAAAGCCTGGGGACAGGTTTTTTTACGTTCATTCGGAGTAAAGTAATACAGTAGTTTACCATCTCATGATAATTTTACTTTGATTCTTTTGATTGCTGTTTCAATAAAAGTTGAAATAGAAATGTAGGTAGGAACCAGCGGCACATTTAACATTTCAGTAAAATTTAAAATTCATTTGTTTTAGCCTCAAAGCATCATTCTTAATACCCGACTGCGGCGAAGCCCAAAGGGAGGGTTACGTGTTTGACGTGTATGTATGTTTGTATGTATTTATGTCTGTTTCTTTGTTTCCTCATAACTCCTAAACGGATGAAAGGATTAAAATAAAATAGACGACGTTAGATTCGTCTTGATAACGCCAGTGTCACTAGCTACATTACAATTAAAAATTTGCTGATTTTGAGGGCCATATCCCAAAGTTAAAACTTTCTTTCAGTACCTTCGAGTTGGGTTTGAAAATGAAGGGTTTTAAAAGGAGATTACAATAATATATTACACTTATATTTTTAAAAGAAAAACAAAATGACAAATCCTATAAACAAACACAAAAGTTAAATCATCTGCGAAGAATTTTACGCGACCAACACAAAAGAACTTAAAAGTTGAAAATAAAAAAAGGATGATTAGAATATTAAATAAAAAAACCGGTCAAGTGCGAGTTGAACTCGCGTGAAGAGGGTTCCGTACGATGAATATAATATATCTACCTTTTTAGACCATGGACTTCTTATAGGTTTTCCTGTAATCTACAGGTATAGAACTATTTTCTGTATTTTTTTCAAAATTTTAGGCTCAGTAGTTTCGGAGATAAGAGGGGGGGAACGGTCAATTTTCGTCTATTTTCTTAAATAACTTTAAAATTATTTATTTTAAAATTATTAAAAAAATATATTTGAGACCCTCATAGTAAGCCCTTTCATTTGATGTGTCACATGGTACAGTTTGCAAAACTTTTTTTTTAATTTTCTTATTTGCCCCGTAAAAGCGACCCCCATATTCAAAATTCATTTATTTACTTTAGCCGTACATGTTTGGGTCACAAAAATCCATATGTATACCAAATTCCAACTTAATCGGTCCATTAGATTCGGAGCAAATTGGCTGTGACAGACGGACAGACAGACAGACAGACACACGAGTGATCCTATAAGGGTTCCGTTTTTTCCTTTTGAGGTACGGAACCCTAAAAATGAAATAAATGAATACTACGGATCCTGCCTGCTTCCAAGTTTTGTTTAATTTAAAATGTGCTTGTTTTTTTGCTTTTCAGTTTTTTCAGTCGGGTATTTTAATTTTTTAACTATTTTTTTACCCTTCGCAATTAGCATTAGTGGTGTTTAGATATAAGTAATTATTTGACAGTGCACGGTGTAAGACGTAGTCAGTTGTTCTCATAAAATAAATTCTTTATATTTCTTTTGTTCTAAAAGATAATGATGCAAACGCAAATCTTAATACATAAATCTGAATGGCTTATCGTTTTAAAATATTTACAAAATTACGCCGGGTCAACTTTAGTGGAAATGATTTTATTATGCCTTATCGTTTTTGTTATTCTGTACGACACACCACTTTACTTCTATTATAGCCAAAACCGGCCAAGCAAGTAAGTAAACTATCTACATATTTAAGTTTCAGATTGTTTCTAGTGCATGTGCTGTAAGACATTGTTTCTTGCCAAACATATTAGTAGGTCAGCGGAAAGTACCCTCAAGGTTTTAATTCCCTTGTGAAATCACAAAATATGCGTACACTAGCATACGTCACGTAGTATCACCCGCGTAGTCCCCGTTCCCGTGGGAATACAGGGATGAAAAGTAGCCTATTTCACCCGGGGATAGCGTAGCTTCCCAACGCTGAAAGAATTTTCCAAATCTGTCCAGTAGTTTTAGAGCCTATTCGTTACAAACAAACAAACAAATCTTTCCTCTTTATAATATTAGGTAGTGTAGATAAACGGTCATATCTTTTTACCACGTTGACTTACAAGCATGACGACTAAAAGAGACTGTAGATCCGCGTTTTTGATGTAAATTTCAACTTGACACGATCCTGAGAAAAGGGTCTTAACTTGCCAGACGAATAACAAAAAGTGATCCTATAAAGGTTTTGTTTTCTTTTGAGCTACCCTAAGGCCCATGGATACAGGAATGGGACGCCGTCGCCTCCTTCTGCGAAGCAGTGATGCTGGCGAAGGAGGTGGCGGAACGCGAGAGGGAGAGAACCTCTCGTCCCAGCCGCCGCGGGAGGCGCTCCGGGCGTCGGGGGTCCCGCGATGACCTCCGGCCACCGTAGACGCGGGCCTGTGGACGGTGAGTGATGGGCTAACTCGCCGTCCGTCCGTCTCACGACGAAAACAGGCCGTGTCGACGGCGCGTTCGTGTTCCACGCGCGCCTCAAAGAGATGTCAGCAACATGGGAGGGGCCCGAAAGGGCCGACGCCTGTCGGGGCCGCGGGTATTCCAACGGTTATCGCGGCCTCGACATAGAGGGCGAAGAAGGAACATGGGTGGTTTTTAGTCAGTAGAAGTCTGACACTCCCTTTCGCTCTGCCCAAGAGCGGGAGGGGTTATTCGATGATTTTACACCCACCAAAAAAAAAAAAAAAAAAAAAAGGCCCATGGATACTAACGCGAGTTAGTTTTGAGGTGAGGGCAAACAGCTAGGGCTGCGGGATGTTGTAAGACATACCGTGGCCTCGACAAAAGACCCAAAAAATAGGGCATACAGATAACGACCACATTGCGACTGTATCGAAGCATCGCTACAAAAAGTCCCCGTGGGCGAGGACCTTTTATCGTCTTCTATGGAAAACTGATTTTTCAGTATACTTTCCAAGAGTTTATTTGGTAGTTTCTGCTTCTTGCGTCACCTCTGAGAAGATCAATGTTGTCTTGCTCATAGTTGGCCAGATTAGGTGAGAGACTTTAAAGATCACAATAAATTGTCGAAGTCAGATAGGCAGTTGTTCTATGTAAAATACTGGTATTCAGCTGCATCTGGTTAGGTCAGAAGCCGACCTCAACACAGATGATACACATTATTCATATACACATTATTCTTTTCCTTTTCTCGCACACTATTGTCTACATTTCTTCTTCATTTCTCCTTTAGCAGGTCTGCTGGCAGAAATTTCGTGAGAAATAAGCAGTACCTTTGTACTCATATATTATTTTATGTTATTTTCCTGTGCTGTCTACTGTGTGTACATAAATAGTAAATAAATAAATAAATGATGATGACCTTTCATTAGCTATCTCATAAACTTAATGGTTAAACCTTTCTTTGAAAAACTCCAAGCCTTAATTAAAGTTAAGTTAATTTGTTTAAAACATTTAATTATTCAAGTAAATTGAAAACCAACTGTTTCCACGAAGTTAAGTTTAGTTTCGTTAATTAGACCATTAATGGTAAGAAACAAGATTTGGTCTCTTTTTTGCAGTTTTTATTAAATAAATAATTGTTCATAGTGAGTTTTACAACTTCCTGGTTGATTGTTTCTTTTCTTTACAATCTTTTCATTTGCCCCTTTATATACCGGAGGTTCGGTTCAGCAATGTGACATCAATGGAGCCGATCGTGTTGCGTCTCATACCACCAGAGAGATACAACAAGGTAAGAATTATTCAACAATACATGCTTGCTTACTTAAAGGAGTTGTCAGAAATTAACTGTTTCGCTCTATTTTGTTATAAATAGTGCCGGTATTGAGTAGTTTGCGCAAACTGAAAGTGACAAAAGGTCGAATCTGATTTAAAAGAGGTCAAGTTAAATTGGAAAATGTATAAAAAGCCCGTTTTTGGCACTACGACGAAGTAGTTATTTTGATAGACGACCAACTGCGTAATAAATACCCAAATGTTTTATACTCTACTAGCGAACCTGGCAGACGTCGTCATGCTCGGACACTCGCCACCTACCGGGCCAATTGTAAATCTAAACCATTCTCGAATCCACTTTACGAAAATTTTCATCAAAATCGGTCCAGTCGTTTAGGAGGAGTTCAGTGACAAACACGTAAAGAAGAAATTTATATGTAAAGATTATGGCTATGAGACAGACTTCAATATTTATTTCACAACCATCATCATCATCATCATCATCACGCTCCAGCTCCTATCCCAATGTATTTGGAAACAGCGCTGCATGTGTTGTTTTTCCATACTTCTCTATAATTTTTTTTGTTTATTTATTTATTTAGGATATTCCAACAAAGAATATACACAGATCATGTTAATTATAGTGGACGACAAAAGTATCAAGTAAGTGTACTCCTTCACTTACAGGAGACCACAGCAGCTGCATGCACAATATAATTTAAATCTAACTTATCAGAGCTATACAGTACCAATTAAAAATACTACTATATTCAATAAAATAAAATCAAAAGTCAAAGTAACAATTAAAGTCAGAAATGATCAAGTGAATGTAAAATTAAAAAAAAATTAAAGTAAGAAGTGAATGTCAAAAATAAAAATAAAATATTAATGACAAGAATTAAAAAAAATGAATACTGACTAAAATTAAAAACTACAAATTATTGTCACAAATTAATAAAGCAAAATTAAAATTATATGCAGATTATTAAATGAAATTATATATTACTAGGCACCTCTATAGCCACCACCTTTCTAGTGGATAGGTGGTAGGATTACACAGCCCATCACAAGTGGAAGAGTAAAGAGATGATTTGTTTGATTATTTAACGTGCGGCAACACTTTATTTTGCAATCAATTTTGTTGCAACACCGCATAACCCCGTATATTGAAATTACCAAACGCCGAAAAGATAAAGTATGTTCTCTTCCAAAAACACGCTTGTCGTTTACTAAAAGATTCTTTTATTATTTAGGTCCGTCCCTTTACAATACAATTAACAAAAAATGTCCAATATATAGATTGTCTTATCATAATTGTAAGAAAGCTGTCCGCTCATTCCTTCAAAATAAAACCTACGACGATACAGAAAAATATTTAATTTAAATAAGTTACCTACGATAAGTTTGTACTTTGTACCACACAAAACATAAACCCACACTAATAAAATTCACTTTCCTACGCATGCTTACACAGCCATATGCTCACACACATACACTCGTTTACACACACGAACATAACACAGACAGACCCATACACACCACACACGCTCACATACACAGACACAGACACACACACACACAGGCGCACAAATGCGCTTGCGCACATAGCTTTATGTAAAATTAAGTTAGAAATTTAAGTTTTTAAGGTCACATATTTTTAAAATAAATTACAGTAACACATTTAGAGGGAATCGGCACTGTTACTCCTTAATACAGGCTATTTCATAGCCTAGCAAGGAGATCAGGACGTCACCCACTTGATTGCTAGAGATTTATTACTAAGTACCCACTCTGTGAAATTGTTAAATGTACTACAATCTGTTTTATATAAATAAAGATTATTATTATTATTATTATTATTATTATTATAACCTCTTTGCAGAGGGCATGATCGAAATTAAGTGTCCTTTCTTTGGTTACAGATGTGTATAATTATTAATTAAAATTAGTTAAAAATATAGATAATTATATACTGTATTGTAATCTACACTAATATTATAAAGAGGAAAGATTTGTTTGTTTGTTTGTAACGAATAGGCTCCGAAACTACTGGACCGATTTGAAAAATTCTTTCACTGTTTGGAAGCTACACTATCCCCGGGTGACATTGACTACTTTTTATCCCTGTATTCCCACGGGAACGGGAACTACGCGGGTGAAACCGCGTGACGTCTGCTAGCAATAAATACTTTGGTTACAGAGCAACACAAATGTTTATCGTTTCTTCTTGATTAACGTTAGTCTTATAAAAGAGGCTATAATATTCAAACAAGTCATCTCAATAATCGATTACCACACAACTTTTCAGTACCCGCCCTGCCACTTTCAAATCTTCTCATATGCACCTCTTAATTCTTAATTTCCCCAAAAGCTTAAAAATAAACTTCCTTCGTTTAACGTAAATCACCAAAAATAACGTAAATCAAATTTAACGTAAATCTGAACTTGAGCCTAGATCCATTAGTGCATCAACGAAATGAAACCTACTTTGAAAGCTTGAAGTCCATTAGAGCTCATATAATCTGGATGGCTCATTAAAGCATTAAGTGCTGGTACGGTCAACCACATGCAGGAGTTTCAAAAATCTCTTTTGCTGCTACGAGGTAAAGGCGTTGTCGAAGTAAAATTAGTGCTTTGGATGTGCAGTAGACTGTACGTCCGGCTGTAAAGGTGAGAGTACAATTTGTTAAGACAGGAGTGGTTTGCCTCGTTATCTGACTACTAAAGTTGCCTTAGTTTTGGTGGACTTGTGAAACATTTACAAACTAAGGCTGCCTTGTGCCTTCATTCATTCAATACAATAGTAAATTGCTACCTTTACCATGTTAAGCCCGCAAAAAACAAAAAGAAACTGATTAGTCCGTCAGATAGATTTCAATATTTTTTGTCCAAAAAATATTGGATACATATTTATTCTTTTTTCACGTAAACCAACAAAGAAGACGATACAGTGTTTTGAAAACTCGTGTGACGTCATATTCTAAGACATTAGTATGACATTTTTTACCAGTCAGTGACCACGTCACCAGCCCCCACTAAAATCTATGACGCGTTTTATCTTTGTCAATTTTCATTGACTTGATAAATAAAAAAATACGTATCCAATAATTTTCGATAATCTAACAGACGGACTAATTAAAATCATATTTTTTTAGTCAGTAAACATCCCTATTCTATGACACTAATTCTCTGCCTCGTCGGTTGAGTGGTGGCAAGCACAACTGCTGACTTTGATTCCCAGGTTGGGCAAAGTGAGCAGCCACGAAGATTTGTGCCCTATCGATGGTAATAGGCTTGCCCTCAATTATATGAAACTTAACACATCTGGAAAAACATTAAGTACACCTCTACCTAACCCTCCGAGGATACAGGCGTGTATGATGATTCTTTAAGCTCGATATACCTAATGTTTAAACTTTCGTTATTGGTCTTTGCTTTAAATTCTCCCTCTACTTCAAGTTGTGATACTACTCGTAAGTTCTACTTTACTCATTAACTATTCTTCATAGTTTGATTCTCATAGAAGATCATCATCATCATCATCAACAGCCCATTAATGTTCCCACTGCTGGGACACAGGCCTCCTCTCTCTTTGAGAGCGAATGGGCTATTATCTACCACGCGGGCCCAGTGCGGGTTGGTAGATGTCACATGTCTTCGAATGTTTTGGTTTTAAGCCGCAATGCCGGTTTCCTCACGATGTTTTCCTTCACCGTTTTGAAAGCAGCGGTGATGGAATAAATTACACAAAGTAATGTGCCTGCCTGGGTTCGAACCCACGACCTACTGTTCGTAAGTCGGGGCCGCCACCACTGGGCCACCGCTGCCCTAGAAGATACTCGTACACATAGTCTACATAAGATAACAAAAAATAGGATAATTTGCGTAACACACTTATATTGGTCACTAGCTGTTGCCAGCGGCTTCGCCCGCTACAGCTCGAAAATTAAACCCAAGGGAAGATAAAATCGGGATAAAAACTATATGTGTTAATTCAGGTTAGCGTTTATGATATTAGTAGGATACCTTTCATTTGTTTTTTATTATTGCTAAATAGGCCTGCTGCTTTTGACCCCAATCAAGCGATAGATGAAGCCTTTGATGAGGTCCTTGAGTTATAAGTCGAGCTCCACGATAACTGAAAAATGCTTGCATTGACTAGACGGGTCCACTCAAATCTGTGTGGTGCTTTCTTCAAAAGACCATCTCAGGCATTAATCTGCATAGTCTTCGTGTGTGTATTATACCAAGATTATGTCTGGGCCTTAAACTTATTGTTAACCCATACGATTTTAAAAAATTAAAAGAAAAACCTTTGGAGTTTCTTGCCGGTTCTTCTTCTTAGGAATCGACCAATGCACCGAACCGTGCACCTTTTTGTCAACGTTTTAGAAGTGCCCATGTAGGCTTATGTGAAATAAAAATATTTTGATTTTGATTGATTGATGGAATCAGCGTGCCCAGAAGATGCCTATTATTCTTGTTTTGAACAGATGTGTTAAACGTGGGAACAGCATACGTTTTATTTACGTTATAAACAGACTAATTTCTTTAATATGCAGGTTACGTAATTGGGATGCTGTTCCCTTTTGGTCGTCATTACTGCGGAGGCATTGAACTCATAAAACCCCTTTTTTATGAGGTCAGTGTCTTCATATGACATACATAACATCACGACGCCTGTAGGTATTCCATATGGGGTAAGCAATATTACACCTTAAATTGGTCTGTTAAATTGTCAATTGTCAATCGACACGGTATATTCCAAATTTCATTTAATTTGAACAAGTAATTTAGCCATTATAACTAGTCAATGTTTCTTAGTTTTGTCACTCACCGATTGACTGACCTATCATAAAAGCACTTCTAGTATATCTACTAGAAGTGCTTTTATGATAGGTCAGTCAATCGGTGAGTGACAAAGCTTCAAATTCGAATCCAATTAGTGTTTTAATGTATAAATCAAAGGAAAAACTAAAATATTTCAGTCCAGTTTTCTCGATACACCAACTGCATTAATAACTTTGTAATCCCATATAAATAAAATGGTAATAATATGCTTTCGTGAAATAAAGACTAGATAATTAATCCATAAAGAAAAACCGACTTCAAAACACCAAAACGTAAGTGAAGTGTGAAGTTTATTTTTCACTTCTTTGTGTTTTTCGTTTTGGTGTTTTTGAAGTCGGTTTATTTTGCAAAAAAGTTTTTTATTTTTACATTTTTATATTTTTTATATCCTATAGAACTATTTGCTACGCATTTTAGCATTCAATCAAGAAACCTAACCCTTAACCTTCACGATTCTCTTATTATTGCTTTCAACTCCTAACCGTTGAGGAGTAGAACCTTCCACAATCAGCTCACTTAGATAACATGAAAGAATACAACCATATGTACGTCCCTATAATATATAAAGTGAATTAAGCAAGAGTGAACAGGCATCTACTGGGCACGATTGCTCCATTGTATTCATAGGCCACTTCCATCGTTTTCCCTCAGGGGCGATTGAGGTCAAAAGCAGGCCCGTTTTGCGATAAAAATTAAAATGAAGTTTGTAGGAGCGAGCCTATCTGAGAGAATAACTGAAAAAAAATTGAGTGAATCTAGTGTGAATAGGCAGCCCAATATCATTTTTCCCAGTTGGAAATCCGAGCCAGGCACCCGTGATCAGTGCACGTGCACTTACGGCCACAAGACCGAAGAATTCCGCCGTCCGTCCGTCCGTCTTACGACGACAACAGGCCGTGTCGACGGCATGTTCGTGTTCCACGCGCGCCTCAAAAAGATGTCAGCAACATGGGAGGGGCCCGAAAGAACCGACGCCCGTCGGGGCTGCGGGTTGTACACTAGTCATCGCGGCCTTGACATATAGGGCTAAGAAGGAACATGGATGGTTTTTAGTCAGTAGAAGTCTGACACTCCCTTTCGCTCTGCCCAAGAGCAGGAGGGGTTATTTAATGATTGCACCCGTGCTCAGTGCACGTGCACTTACGGCCACAAGACCGAAGAATTCTCCCTTTTACCATGATTTCTCTGTTAGTTAAAAAAATGTAGTCGCCCAAGCAAGCTGTGAAAATCTACATATATTAAGCCATATCATATCTAAAAGGGTGTCTAAAATGTTCCCTAACATAGTCAAGCAAACTCTACGCACAATTTTACTGCAAATACGACCTATTTCATCGAGTTTATGTACCCTAAAATTAATCCTTTCTAGTCCGGGTTCGGTCATTCACCTCATCCTAGTTCGCAAATAGTCTGAAAGTGTAATATTTTTGTCAGGAATAATTTTCATATTTTCACGGCTTGGTGCCTATTTTTATGGTCATTCTACCCCTAATTTGTTCTATTGAGGTTCAATAGTGGTCATTGAACCCTTTTCTGAAAATTGCAACATTAAAAAGATTTAATTTAACACAACATAACATCACGCCTGTAATCCCACATTTCACCAGTCATCACTTATTTATTAACACTTTCCGCAAACCGTGAATCGAACTTAGCAAATTATGCTCAGCTGCTGAGCAAGGTTCTTCAGTCGCGTTTGCGACTACTAGACCAAAAATGCAGTCTTCATTTCAGTTTTAATTTAATTAAACCTTTGTGGAAACTATATATACGAGCCGTTTGGGGTTGAAACTCTGGGACCGTAGTGTAGTGGGGTCCTACGGCACCACGTCCTGTTTAAGGAAATTTCAAAACGCTTAGTTGACGCTTCTCGTGACCCAAGGGCTGGCTTTTATCTTGGCCAGAGGCTAAGCGTTGCCATACAACGTGGCAATGCCGCCAGTCTTTTGGGCACATTACCGGCTGACAGCGTTGAGAAGCAGTATTTCGATGCCTTTTTATAGTTTCTTGTTAGTTTATTTAATAGTTTTTAATTAATGTATATGGTTACTTTACTCTTAAGCCGGCTTTTGACTGCGGGATATATATTACATCTTGAGATATCATATTTTATTGCTCGTATCATACATTTTGTTCGTGACCGTTCACACATATCACATATTACATTCCATATTGACAAAAGCGGCTTATAATCAATAAAATATTTATTTGTACAAAATAATTTAATGTTTTATTTGCCGTCTATTTATTTTTTATAAGCTAAACGTTTGTATTTAATCAAAATAAATTCAATCGTCTTTGACATTTATATTAAAATGCAAAACAGCACTCTTTCAAATTAATTGAGTATGTGAATAAATTAACAAGAACTCAAAGTTAGTCCTTTAGATTTATACTTGTGTCTTAAATGTTTAATGAACCCTTTATGCTTACAATTAACTAAGTAACGTTTGCTTTCTTAGTAGATATTTACTTAAGTATTTTAGAATTTGATAACGTTTAAATATTTACAGTAGAATGTTAGCTTTAATTTATTTGCTTATGCGTGTCCCTTTTTTGGAGGGATTTTGTAGTATGTGAAATACATTTGTTTGATGTTAGTATTTATTATAAGAAACATTAGTGTTTGGTCATTAATTTCTTACAAGCTTTGCCCACGACGTCGCCTATGTATTATTTTCACTTTATTGATGATTGTAACCCAACATTGTTTTAACATTTTAGTTCATGTACGCTGCCAAACAATCAAAGAGTCCTAACTCGACTCGTTTTTCGGCACGAAAATCATCACCATCCTCATTTTCATTGGGACTTTTGTCCTACTGTAACTAATGAAACCTAATAGGCTCATTAGCGGGCAAACGACGCTGGTAAGAAAACGTTTTGACTGACAAACAAAATTATTTCATAGACTAGAGTCACAAATTCCTTCAGCTATTGGTGAAGCACCAAAAGAAGATGCAATCAAACAAACACATTTAGAACTCTCATTTGCATTAAAAAAAGACTTAACAAAATGTCCCTTTTTACCAAATTGCCGTGCACTCCAGCAATTACGAGAAAGAAATACTAATCTCCTTCAAATGTCAGCGGAAGATAGTAAGTGGCTATAAATCGTGCAACATGTTGGCACACTGTAACTAATGTTTCACCTTGTTTGCGCTAGATTACAGAATTGTCGAGTGGCGGTCTGGGTGAAAAATCCCTTTATTTGCAGCGAAGATCTGGAAGATTCAGACGTGCAGAAATGTGGTGGTAGCGTGTTCTTGCAATTTGTACATAAGTAGGTGCTTGTTTTTCTCTGTCTACGAGCGTCAAATGCTTCCATAAACAAATGTGTGGAGATTTGACTGCTGCTGTTGCATATTGCAATATTCAGTGTTTGTTCCCACTTTAATTCCCCATTACTATTAAACGGCTGAACCGATTTCCACCATACAAAGCTAAGAACACTGTCGATTTAATCACCCTTTAAGCAAAACAAACTAATTAGAAATCGGTCCATCCGTTTCGGAGCTACAAAGCCATCAGACAGACACACAGACAGACATATACACAGACAGACACGTCAAACTTATAACACCGCTCTTTTTTGCGTCGGGGGTAAAAATAGAAGCTCTTTTGAAAACTTCTGCATCATAATACGGTTCATTATTAAAAGCTAAATTTGAAGACGACATGTCCACATTAAACTCAATCATTTCAATACCTTTGACACTTAGGTACCTAGTTAAACATAATTCAATAAACACAACCCCGAAACCAATCTACACATCTGAATCAATCAAACCCGCATCACATTGAATACAATCTACAATACAAACTACAAGATTGCGTAATAAAGTTAGCTAACCCGTCGCATGCAATTAGAGGGGCCCGTAATTACTTTATTGGTGACCGGGGGACATGCCGGTCACGTGTACCGAAGCGTGCACAGGTTAAAGAAGAAACGGGGATGTGGGAAGCTTGTTTGTCGCTGTGATATGAGCAGAATGATCATATTTACTCTTTAAATACCAACCGAGAAAAGAGTTTTACAAAAAGAGTTATTGTTGATGTTTTAAACAGCATGATTTAAAAGGTAAAATAACAAAGTTGGAAACTTTATTTCAATGTTATCATCAATTAGATAGATGGTTTAGAATAAACCCTACTATTTTACTCTTCACGAGAAACAGAGCAATGTATAGAGAAACTAAAGTGGGGGCAATGACTTCCCAGTCACCGCCGCTGGCGACTGGGAATTTTTATTTCCATTTGCCTCCGGTGGCAATCCCTGCGGGAACGACTGGGAATAAACGAAAATATTGACGGCTGATACTGATATACGGAAGGAAAAGACATTCTTTCTTCTTTTGTTAGTTTTCTTCTTTGTTAGGCACTAGCCAAACTTTAAAGAAAAATTATACAGATAAATGAGAAAAGTATAATATTAGAATGTTCTAATCGAGTAGTGTGAACTAGACTAGGTTATTTGATATCTCCCTCGGTTTGTGACTTCTTCAAGGCCTTTAAAATAGGGCCTTCTTTAGTTACGTAGAAAATAAATAAGAAAAGACGATCATATCTGCCTTTCTTCTAAGATCATAAAGACGTTGAAATTACTGGCATACCTGCCCGTAGCGACACTTAATAAGAGGCCGTTGTGCTCCCCTATTTTACAGATATTCAATATGGTTTGGGTGTTGACATACTGTATCATTTGTGGAAATTTCTGTGGCCGTTTTGGGGTTGTAACGGGAAGGTTTACAGGTGTTGGGTTTGGTATAATAGACGGAATCATATTTAGTGGAATGTAAAACCAGACAGGGGTAAGGTAAGCCATACTGAAAGGTTTCAATATCTATAAAACAATATTTGGATTGTTAATAATATTTAAGAAAATTACACTCATAATTTGTCAGTTTAGTTCTAGTCCTTTTAAAATAACAGAGGGCTAGCTTATATAGCCGATGATTGGGCGCATAACCTGGATCATGACTGATACTGAGACATAGAATAAAATACCTTATCAATTTCTTAAATGTAGGTAAACGTCACGAAACCATTTCCTCTATTACTATCTTGTATGTCTCACTGCTGTGAAAAGCCTCCTTTGCCAAGCAAATTTCAAGTACATACAAGACTTCCTAAAAAGACTACCTAAAAATACTTTCATCTTTAGCCAATATAGCCTTGCCCCAACCCTTTGCCTATCATTTCAGAGAAGGATTTTATAGAAACGATAAATTAACTAGAAATAGAATCAAACTTCTGCAATAACAAAGATCTAACGCAATTATAAAATAGACTGCCAAACCGTAACATAGCACAATCGTAATTGGTGTTAACACTAACCGCCTCCGGGATTTACACCCTCGTAAGTAAGGGGCTGACTACCCCTTTACGTTCACGCTACATCCCACAGAGGTAGCCAGGCTATTACCATAGACGTAATAGGTTTGGGGGTTGTTATTTGATTATATTGATTGATTATAATACCATTTAAGGGTCAACTTTGAGGCTGTAATGTTTGGGAGTAAAATGTTAAGACAGTTTTCTGATTATCAGAAGTCATTTTTAAGTGATAAGGAACCTACGTAGCTTTACTGATAAAATGCTTAATGTCACTGATTGTTCATTCATATAAAATTAATAATTTCTACTAGCTGTTGCCCACTACCTCTATCTAAAATAAAGGTAGCCGGATTTACTCCTTGTAAGATTAACGATCAGCCAGTAAAAGTCCCGATAAATCGGAAAAAAAACAGGCAGATTATCAGATATTTTACCGTTTTTATTAAGTAAATAGCTGGTATTTTTAAATTACACTAGCTGATGCCCGCGGAACTTGACAATTAATATAATTAAACTTTTCTCAAGAAACGCTCTATTCATTGGTGAAAACAGCATGAAAATCGGTTCAGTATTTTTTTAATGTTTCGCGAACAGATAGACAGATGCGGCGGAGGACTTTATTTTATGAATATGTAGTGATGTAGTGATTTCAATTTTATTTATTTGTTTAGAAGATGTTCAGATGGGCCCACCTATGCCTACATTATTTTAGTTCGTGTAAAGCATGTATCAATAACGAAAGGGGATAGATACATTAGGAAATACAAGTCTGGCTGCAAATCTAGCAATTCAAAACCTACTTCTGAAGTATTCAAAAATCCAAGACCAAATGTTTTCTAAACTCAGCGCAAGCTGCAGCGCAAACTACCAAAACTTGAAAGTCAGATCTGTGATAGATAGCAGTAAGATTTCAAATATTATGTAGACGAAACTTTTGCTCCAAATTTATGCGGGGCACGGCGTGAAACCAAAAACTCGCCGTGAAGGATGAATATCGATGAACGCACGTATGCCAACACTGCTCACGAATACGCTAGGATGAGCCGTCATACTTTCGGAAACTGAACACTAAGGAAAACGTGGATCCACTGTTATATTCGCTGACTATAGATTCAGTTACACTTGTATTTCCCAGAGTGTGTTGAAATACATAAATAGGTTTGTATTAGGGCTCGTTTACGGAGACGCGGGGCGTGCAGAAGGCTCGTCGCGTGCTTTTTTATTCATTTACTGAGAGGCGGGTCCACTGCAACGAACGCTGCTTTTTAAACTAACGAGCGACAAATCGCTTCTCGTAAAATCGTCGTTTGAAATCGTTAACGTTTTCATAATTCACATCAATCAAAAACGCACAACGCGCCGCGCGACGCCCCGCGTCTCCATAAACGAGCCCTCAGAAGGGTTTGCTGTAGGTTATGTTTCTACAAATGGAATAAAACCAAACAGTCAAGTCAAAGTCAAGCACAAATATAGACTCATGTACAATCAGTACCCAGCATTACCTAACCCCTCTTCTCACACCACTTGCCTTCTTCTTCTTTACACGAAGGGTCAGGTAATTCTGGACGCTGACTGCACAGACCACCTCAAACACTAATCTGCATGGTCCTCATTTGACTTGACTATGACCAATGACTGGAGGTTTAAAGGAAGCCTATAAGTTTGTTTGGGCTGTTTCATCTCAGAGAAGTCAGGTACGAAACACCTGGCCCATCTAGTTTTGACACGTAACGTGTAACAGTGTTTTATAAGTTTAATTAACAGAAATAAATATGAATTTTATTGAGCAGCTCGTAATGAAAAAACCCAGAACCTAGGGATTGAATTCAGCTAACAAACTTGAAGGTCAAATTTTACCTATATTATAAGATCTTTTAACACAATACTAATAAGGACAAACAACATACATAACCGAGTATACCTACAATCAATACCAATTAATAAAGCATGTATACGACAGTTGGCTGAGACGCCTGCCGGAATATTGGCAATTAGGCCGCAATTGAGCGCTAGTGTGGCGCTAATGCGGCCATATTAACCTCTGATGCGATATGCAATAACTGTCAATAACATTCATAGGTGCTATGTGTAGTGTGCTTGGTTTCCGCTTGAATTAGGTTGCAAGATAACGTCAACTCCTGCACCACGTAAACCACCACGAATCTGGTCATGAAACTACGTGTGCAAGTTATTCTTTTGGGAATATTTTACGTGCTTATAAATTGCTACGTCCTCTGTGAAGTCACAACATACGATGAACACCCAGAGCGAAGGCAGGGCCTTAACTAAAATGAGACTATCAGATCGATAACGATGACGAAAAAGTTAATTAATTAAAGATCGGTTAAAGATTATGTTAAAATGGGAAATTTTAAAAGCGACTGCCACATTAGCAGTGATGCAGCCTATGGTGTGACCATTGTATTACCAAGGTCTCAAGTACAAGCCCCTTTGATTTTTCGAATTCATTTGCGTATTGTCTAATTATCACTTGGTTTCATGAAGAACAGTATCGTGAAGAAACCAGCATGCCTGACAGATATTTCTCGGCAGTAAAGACGGGGAGCCAAGTCAGAGGCCCACGGCAGCATATATACAAACTCTAACACCAGGTGAGGCACTAACCACAAGAAAAAACTGAAGCGATTGCCATTTCTCTAGGCTCTTTTTTTTTGTGGGTGGGAAATCATCAAATAACCCCTCCCGCTCTTGGGCAGAGCGAAAGGGAGTGTCAGACTTCTACTCTGACCAAAAACCACCCATGTTTCTTCTAAGCCCTTTATGTCGAAGCCGCGGTATCTCTTGTAACGCAGCCCCGACGGGCGTCAGCATTGCATGTTACTGACTTCTGTTTGAGGCGCGCGTGGAACACGGCCGCGCAGTGGACACGGCCTGTCGTCGTCATAAGGCGGGCGGACGGCGAGCTAGCTCATTACTCACCATCCACAGGCCCGCGTCTACGGTGTCCGGAAGCCATCACGTAGCCCCCGACGCCCTCGGAGCGTCTCCCGCGGCGGCTGGGATAAGAGGTTGTCTACTTCTCTCGTTTCGCCACCTCCTTCGCTAGCATCACTGCTTCGCAGAAGGAGGCGACGGCATCCCATTCCTCCTCGCCCCGGATCATGGCTTGCACCAGGACCGGACGCGAGAGGTCGCCACCGCGGATCGCCGCTACGAGAACACAGCGGGGCTCAGCCCGAGCGGGGCAGGCCTCCACGGCGTGCCCAATCTCTCTATGCCCTTATTTGTAAGGGGGGGGGGGGGGGTAACAAACAACTATGTATTGAAAATACACAGTGACTTACAACTAATAAAATAAAAACAGGTTCGTATGGCATCTTACATGGTGAAAAGCTCTGGCGGGCAACACAAAATTGAAGAAATAATACACAAAAACTATTGTAAGGTCCGTAGTAAAGTTATTATAGCAAAAACTCGCATGAATGGACTTAGTGAGCTAGCATGCGATCGTCTTTTTTACACAATGTTGTTTTCCCATTAGCCACGACCTACAGGCGTTTTGCAATAGCAACGACGACGTTATTTTGTCAACAAATGAACTAAGATTTTAAACTGTCACTAACACTATTGTTTAGAGTTCCCATTATTGGTTGTATATCGGATATTGTTGTCTACACCAACACTTATATTATAAAGAGGAAAGATTTGTATTTTTGTGTGTGTGTGTGTATGTTTGTAATGACTAAACATAAAAAACTACTGGACCGATTTGAAAAATTATTTCACCATTGGGAAGCTACACTATATCTAACTACTGTGGACACCTAATCGCGCCCGCTAGTCATCACGTATCCACTCTAGACGAGGTCGAAGTAACATCTAGCTATTGAATGCATTTGCTCTGTCAAGTCGAGTACAGTCAGTTAAGGAGCTTACTCAGCTCTCGAGATAATTTTTGCTTTCAAAGACGAACAAATTATGAGTGATATTAAACAAAACAAGAAACTTGGAATAGTAATAACTGGTTTATTTTCTCTCGGTAAGTTTCCAAGTTGTTATTTGTAGTAAGAAATTATTTAAGTTATGAAGAACGAGATAGTTAATATTGGACGTCCATGAATGATTGATTAGATTGTCAATATCTTGAATAATCTGATAAATTAGAATACTAGATTAGACCAATCAATGGAATATATGTATATTATTTTTGTTTCATTCCGTAACGTTTTTGTTTTTGTGTGTGTGTGACTTTTGTTAAATTTAAAAACTAAAAACTTCAGACTAAGCAATTTTCATTAATTCTTGATCACTAAGTTAAAACTACGCTATTTCATCAATCAAATAAAGGGGTTTGAACTTTTTTGTATGGAAGCTGCCACATCGACCTTCCGTCATTTTGATTTTTTTTAGAAATCACGGTCCACGATATAATTGATATGTGGGATTGGTATGTGTTGGTTGGTGCGTGCGTGTGTGTGTATTGATGTGATAGAGAACACTCAGACGAACAAAAAATGTCATGTAACATGATACCCCAAAGTGTCACGTTATCCAGATATTTGAAAGTAAAAATCGACATATAATATGAGTACAATAACCACATAAAAATAGACCTTTTAAGTGTCTATAGGCGTTGATTATTATTGTTACTGTTTATTGAAAGAGAGTAGGTACATAACATACTACTAGGTGCACGAGAAAACTATTCTTTGACATGACATAGCATTTCATTGCGATGCGAAGCGATTTTCTCGAGCGTATAATGATAATCAACTTGGGAACGATTATTTGGATACAATTTAACGCCTATCTACGTTATAAGTCTTTTTTTAATGATTGTCGTTGTACTCATTTGTCGATCTTTACCTTCAAATATCTCGGTAACGTGGGACTTTGGGGTACCGTGTTACTGGACATTTTCAGTTCGTCTAAATGTCCTCCATGTCCATTTTCATCGTGGGCCACGATTTTGAAAAATAATCAAAATCGCAGGCAGGTTAATATGCTACATTGTTTCTATCCCCTTGAAAAATAAACTAATTCAAATTAGGACAACGATTTACTTTCAACATACCTACTTAGTTCTAAACTTGTATATTTTCATTATCTTTTTACCAAAGTCATACTTAACAAACTTGTATTTTGATAAGTTTTAGGATATCAGAATACAAGTTTGTACGAGTTTGTAGCAGGGTATCTCAAATTCCGAGATTCTTACCAAATTTTGGCTTGTTTGAATGGACTAAGAAGTCTGAAAGCATTTATTGGCACATTGGATCACAGTGCTGGTTCTTTGGGCAGTTTTTTTATTTTGCCCAAAGGATCTACTGTCCAGCCCGCTCTCTGGTTATGTGAAGACTCGTTCAACCGCCAGGGGATATCCGGGAAGACTTAGTCCAATAATCCTTCCTACCTCTATCAATAATTAAATTAATAATCTGAGGAACGCCGCTGAAGAGGATATTACATAACACGCTTAAGTTAACAATGTCGACCAGCCATTCATAACAAAATTCCTCCAATACATTCTTCGGTAAATTCCGAGTCTTCCACAAGCCAAATTCTCCATAAAACATACAAATTCCTTCACATTAGAATACAACATCATCTCAAAAATAACGTCAGTTATAAAACTGGGCAGTTATTTTGATTAAAACCGAAGTTTATTTATACCAGTATAGTCGGCAATATAAAAAGCCATTCATTTTCATCGCGAACCCATCCGTTAGGCTCGAATCGTAAAAAGTAAACTGGGCATTTTATTACGGGTTGCCCGGTACCGATCGATGCTTATTCTTAATGGCTGGTACTGCTAATAGTTTTTGGGGTGAGCCTAGGGATATTTTTTCAAAGATTATCTAAGACCTGTTTTTTTTGGGAAAGGAGAAAAAATGCTTATAAACGAACACAAATTTGAAATAATTATCTGGTGGCCACACAGCATCTCTATATAGTCTTCCAAGTTGGTAAAATAGTAATAAAAAATTAAAAGGACTCACGTAGATACTTTTCTTGCGTATTCAAAGCATTAATGATGCATATTTTGTCAATTTTCTGTTGCATGTCATAGGTAGGTGAATTGTTCTCTTCTGATGATGATCAAATATAATCATTATCATCATCATCCACTTTCAAAATTCACCAACAGCTGGGTACATCCCTCCTTTTTCTTGTACCAAGTTCAATGTTTTTTTGCCATTCTCATCCAAATTTTTCTCCCAACGCAAACAATGTCGTATGCCCATCTCGTTTGATCAAAGCTAATTAGATCAAAAGGTTAATTTGCCTTCATTGCCGTAACCTGTAAAAGGTTAACTCTGTCTAGCCGCGGGTGACGGGATACGGTCAAGGCGACTGTTTGTTCCTGTGTCCAAATAGTAGTTTATTGTGTTTACTTGATTTACTATTTCAGTCAATCGTTTACTGAATCGATTTATAGCATTTTGAATATAGGTAATTTTTTATCCCAAAATTAATTTAAACTACGAAAATTATTGTCATATTAACCCGAAAAGTACAGTCAAAACAAATTGAAATGGACCGTAAGTCAAAGTAATAAGACTTTTAAACTTTTTTTTTTCATCATTCAATACAAAATAAAGAAAAATAAACCTTATGACCAAAAAGTTCTCCAAGAATTGGTAAAACTAATTTAGTAAATAATGCATATACATGTTAAATTAAAAATTCAGTGTATGTATTATGATTATAACTTAATATTCTAATTGGGGTGTTTGAGTGTGTGCGTTAATTACGTAACATGTTGTATATAAAAATCAATGCCAATTTTCATTGTAATTTTATAACTCAAGAACGGGCTCACCTATCCAAACCAAATGTTTAGGCTTTGTTCGGACTATTTAGTAGATGGTTTATGTAAAGTTAGCACAAAATCGGTCGAGTGGTTCGTCGTTTATCACATTTTTTGTAACAAATGAATTCAATAAATGGCGGATCATTTTGTTCATCGGGATTTTGCAGTCAAATTTAAACTTTTTTCAGTGTTGACAATACAAGCATGTTGTTGTCATTCATTTCTGTCATTTCATTTTGTTCAATTGGTTTCGAGAATGGTTTAGATTTTTAGATTTACAATTAGACCCGGTAGGTGGCGCTGCTGTCCAGGCAGGACGACGTCTGCCAGGTCCGCTAGTTCTGTATAAAACATAACATCACGCCTGTAATCCTCAAATGATTCGCCAGAGGTGTACCTACTAGTACAACTGAGTTTTACCAGTAATGTTTAAGTGTCATGTGATGTCTCAGGGGACGTGCAATTTGCCATCAACCAAAACATTGATTTATATTATTAGATACTTATTATACTTATTAGATAATTGACATATTATTATTAGATACTTTTATCCATGCTGATTCATAACTTGATCTTTTACATTTTCGACTAAGATACTAATGAGTTTCTTGTGAATATATTGTTAAGTACATGAAGAAAGCCACTGGGTTTTTTTTTTGATCTAGCATTGTAACATTACATACATCACACCTGTAATTCCAGAAGGGTTGGACACAGTTGTACAGTCACCTGCAAAATTGCATGGATACCTTAATGTGTATTTTCCTGTGAGCGTTTATAGTGGATAACTAGTTTACGTTAGGTGGCGTCATTTCTCGCTTCACAAGATTTTAGTTCTGAATTGTCCATGCATTTTTGCAGGTGACTGTATGTAATAGTACTCCTACATTTAGGCTGTTATGTTTTACTCCCGTGTAATACGGAGCAAGCCTGTTGTCATCAATCGGGTACAAATCCAGAGTCCTTGACAGCTACTGAAAAAATCATGTTGGAGTAACCCAATAACACACTGCGCTATTTTTTTTTTGTGAGTGGGAAATCTTCAAATAACCCCTCCCGCTCTTGGGCAGAGCGAACGGTTGTGTCAGACTTCTACTGACTAAAAACCACCCATGTTCCTTCTTAGCCCTATATGTCAAGCCCGCGGTATCTCTTTCAACATCCCGCAGCCCCGACAGTGGGCTTAGACGTGAAGAAGTAACAAACATACACACTCACACACTCACAAACTTTCGCCTTTATAATATTAGTGTGATTATTCTATATCATTTTCGTAATGATCAACATTAAACATATTTCATATTTACATATTTCAAAATAATCAAGAGTAAACATTTTGCCCTAATAATATTTACCCAAATGATAAAGCAATCCCCTAAAATGAAGTCAAATTCAAATTGATGTTGGAAATCAAGTAACTGTCAGCAAAACTAACGGTCAATAAACGTTCGCAACTAAACAGATTAATCAAGATTAATTAATTTGTGTAGTTTATCGCCTCGCCTAATTTTGTTCATGACCGTTCGAGTATTCATGGAAACTTCTACATTATTTTAGTGTATGCCTGAATTATAGTTTTTTCATAATAAACTGTAATTGAATAGATTGACTATAATTTTTATATCATGTTATTTTTCTCCTCGTGGCTCTATGATAACTGCCACTCGGGTCGATCTTTAGGTTAAGCCGCGCTTGCCTGGGTTGGTCTGTGGATGGGTGACCCATTACATACCGAGTTTCCTCCATGCCTCGGAAAGTACGTTAAACAGTTGGTCCCAGTTGCCATACATATAGATCTTTGGCAGTCGTTACAGTTAGTCAATGACTGGAAAGTCGGACACCCAGTTTTACCAAACGGTATCGTATATTATTAATAAAAGGGTATTTCGGAACGCGAGAGGGACAGAACCTCTCGTCCCACCCGCCGCGGGAGGCGCTCCGGGCGTCGGGGGCCACGTGATGGCCGGCCACCGTAGACGCGGGCCTGTGGACGTTGAGTGATGGGCTAGCTCGCCGTCCGTCCATCTTACGACGACGACAGGCCGTGCCGACGGCGCGTACATGTTCCACGCGTGCCTCAAAGAGATGTCAGCAACATGGGAGGGGCCCGCAAGGGCCGACGCCCGTCGGGGCTGCGGGTTGTTCACAAGCTACCGTGGTATCGACATAATATAGGGCTAAGAAGGAACATGGGTGGTTTTTAGTCAGTAGTCCCTTTCGCTCTGCCCAAGAGCGGGACCTATTTGAGGATTTTCAAAAAAAAATGGAAAATCTTACCCAGTATTAACTGGGTTGTGGAGGTCAGATAGGCAGTCGCTCCATGTGAAATACTGGTATTCAGCTACACCCGGTGAGATTGGAAGCCGACCCCAACATAATTGGGAAAGGCTAGGCAGATGTCCTAAAAATATTGAAAAATGAATTAGTTGGACACTGCGCGTCACGAAATACCAATCTAATGACGGACTTTGTGAGGAATGATAATCTACACTTAATATTATAAAGAGGATAGATTAGTATTTTTATGTGTGTGTATTTGTAATGAATAAACTTTAAAACTGGTCCAGTAGTTTTAAAGTTTGAATTGATTTGAAAAATTCTTTCACCGTTAGAAAGATAAACTATCCCCGGGTGACATAGGCTACTTTTTATCTCTGTATTCCCACGGGAACGGGTGAAACCGCGTGACGTCCACAAGTTACTTATATTTAAAAGTGTAAGGATTAAATTATGCCGTGACGTCTGCCGTGTGAGAATGAAAGAAGTAAACGTGCGGCACCGACCCCTAAGGGCGGTTAGATAATGATGATTCGAAAAATGGAGCAAATCCGTGGACATCTTTAGCCTATAGCTTGCCTTATTTATACTTTAATGAGAAAGCATACTTTGTTAAATAACCTTATCGATTCTGTTCGGTTTATTGACTGGTGGTCCAACGCAGGTTTAGTGTGAATTTTGTACTGTTGACCTGGTGTAGTTAGATACATATTTTATATGTTTACATTTATATAAATAGATTTACATTACTATCAACAGGATCACTAATCACTCTAATCACTCTAATATTATAAAGGCGAAAGTTTGTGAGCGTGTGTTTGTTACTTTTTCAAGCAAAAACTACTGAACGGATTTAGATAAAATTTGGTACACAGATGGTTTATAACCTAGATTAACACATAGGATAGTTTTATCCCGATTTTATCTTCCCGTGGGAGTTGTAGCGGATGAAGCCGCTGGCAACAGCTAGCATAATATAATAGTATAAGATACCTAGAAGAACGACCTTCACCGACCTGGTTTATGTATGAAAGTTATTTTATATTCATTTAAATATGTCAATAAATATATTGCAAATAAATTTAATTTAATCTAGAAGATCAGTTTGTAATGAAATAATCTTTATTTTAATTTAACTTTAATTCATTAAACCAGAACGGTGAGAGTTACTAGTATCGACTTACCTGTCGCTCCATGTGA
Source organism: Diarsia rubi (assembly GCA_932274075.1). Lineage (NCBI taxonomy): Eukaryota > Metazoa > Arthropoda > Insecta > Lepidoptera > Noctuidae > Diarsia > Diarsia rubi. Next base: position 5,977,381 of record OW026433.1, read on the forward strand.
AATACTGGTATTCAGCTACACCCGGTGAGATTGGAAGCCGACCCCAACATAATTGGAAAAGGCTAGGCAGATGTCCTAAAAATATTGAAAAATGGCTAAGTTGGAAACTGCGCGACACGAAATACCGATCTAAGGACGGACTATGTGAGGAATGATAATCTACACTTCTACCCAAGAGTTATGACGAGAAAGAAATAGTCAACCTAACGTTTGCATATTCTATGGGCTTCATACTTTCGATTGGTACGGAATTTTCGTCTAAAAATCAAACCAGCAGTGCAATGTTATAAAAGAAATTGAAATTAATCATATTCTTGACTGTAATTTTTTAGACAACCCATTTTCAATCAAATACTTTTAACTATTAACCAGCTCGGTGAAGGTCGTTTTTTCTAGGTATCTTAGGCTATAACGTGAGTACCTACTGCACAAACTGCCTCGTTAGGCTAATGGTCGGAAGTCCGACCGTTAAGCATGAAGGCTTGAGTTCGATGCCCAGCTCGACAATAGTGTTATGGGCTCTTCCACCAGGATTTTTCAGAAGCAGCCACGGTATTTGAATTGGTGCCCAGTTGTTGGCAACAGGCTTGCCTCGTAAAACATGGGAGCTAAGCTTAACAGGCGCAATATGGGAGTACTAAAGTACAACTGCACGCTTTACGACTGAAATGGAAATGGGCAGGTCATTTTTCGAGATGTAGAGATCAGAGGTGGACATTAAAAACAATGAAGTGGGCTGGACCGAGAGGCAAGAGGAACAGGGGCACACCACGCAAGAAATGGGCAGACGACATCCGTAGTAGCTGGTCCGAGCTGGATGGAGTCGGCCCAAAACAGGGAAAATTGACACGGGATGGAGGAGGCTTTTAACCAAAAGGGATCCATATCCAAATAAAATATAAAACTATTAATTTGTAAAAACATTTTGTAACGAAAAATATGATAAAGTACAACTGTACGTACCTAACCCTTGTGGATTTATGTTGTTGCTGTTTATGTGATTCTCATGAGTCCGTCTTTAATGCGGCCGCCACACTATGCTCCTCGCGCTGCTCATCGCTATGCTCCTCACGCTGCCGCTATTTTCCGCGATGTTGCCCGCTCTGCCCACACTGCTCTACTCGCGCAATTAATCGCGACGCTCCTACAAAAACAAAAACCGACAAATAGGGAGCGATGGGCAGGACGAGAAAAGTGGCCACACTATGTCTCTGCCTCCTTTCCTCGCTACTTCCCATACCACTCGTCGAGTGTGTAGCGGCCGCATTAGATTATCGAAAAATATTGGATTTTTTTTTTGTTTTATGAAAATTGACGAAGATAAAACGCGTCAAAGATTTGAGTGGGGGTTGGTGACGTCACTGACCGCAACAAAATGTCATCCTAATGTCTTAGAGTATGACGTTATACGAGTTTTCAAAGTTCTGCATCGTCTTCATTGATTGTTTACGTGAAAAAAAAATATGTGTCCAATATTTTTTGGCAATCTAGGTAGGTATATGACGGACTTATTCGATTTTTTTTTTGTGAACTACCTACCATATTGCGCAAGATGGGCACGATAGAATGTGTGGCATATCCTGTGTTGGGGTACCACACTCATATTCTGTCCGTTTCTTCACATACTTAATTAATACTTTATTCACAAATAGCCCATTTGTATAAAAGTCGAAAATGTAAAAGATCAAATTATGTATCAGCATGGATAATTACGAAAACAAAAATATTACGATAATTACTTGATAAGACTCACTGCAAAGATACTCAACCTATTTTACAAAAGAGCTTAGGTCGCAAGGGATTCTAAAAACCACTGCAGATGATTGTTAAGTAACTATAGTTGAAACCTGTTAAGATGTCAATAGCGGTCATTGCCCTTTCCCTTAATATCTCTTCGTACGAACCAAAACAAATAAACCATGTCTCCTTTTTTATTTGAAAAAAATGTTGAATATCATGATAGATTACGATTCAAGACATGAACAGGCTTGTTTTTGGATTTCAAAGTTAAGAACTTTAATAACTGTATGTGGGTCAATGACCGTTATTGACATCTAAACTGGCAGCAACTAAAGCATTGGAAGGGTTCATTGTAAGAATCGATTTGTAAGATCAGTCGCAAGATAGTTGCATTACCGACACCAAACAAGAACAAACAAAAAAAAAATAATAGCAACTATAATTAATGCAAACAAAACATGTATCCTATAATTGCGTTCAACCTACCGCATAGTGTTTTATTCATATTTTCCCCGTTATAGGTACTGTAGAGTTAGAACAACATCCTTCTTAGATTCAACGAGAAGATTGTTTCTGTACCCGCGGGGACGTAACATCGACTCAATACACCTCGTTCACGACCTCATGTCATGCGGTTTTTTTTTATTTGATGGATATTTTCAGATATTTTAAGTTTCACGTAATAAGGGGCGAGCCTATTGGCATCGATCGGGCACATATTATCTTGACTTCATGGCTGTTACTGAAAAATTCTTGATGGAAAATTCCAATAAAATATCACTTTGTCCTTCCTGGGAATTAAACTAAAAGTCACTACTTTTGTTTTGAATGAATGACCGCAAAAGGCAGCCTTTTTTATTTTGGAGTAAATCATCCCAATCGTCATCAATCATCCCGTCGGGGCTGCGGGTCATAAGTCATATTGTAATTTATTTCGAAACAATAATACATTGTGTAGAAATTTTGTAAAAAAAAATTGTACTTATAAAAAAAAAGTACAATTAAAACATTACAATCCAAAGAAATGTGTAAAAAACAATATTGTTCGCAAGAGATACCGCGGCCTCGACATAAAGGGCTAAGAAGGAACATAGGTGGTTTTTAGTCAGTAGAAGTCTGACACTGACATTCGCTCTGCACAAGAGCGGAATCAACAAATATCCCCTATTTGTTGATTTCCCAACCCAAAAAAAAAAGGTAGTAAATCATCCAATGTCTCTTCCTGACAACCTTTCACATCAATTTTCGAGTAACCCGCAGGTACCGCGACCTCGAATACAAAGGGCTAAGAATGAACATGGGTGGTTTTTTGTCAATAGAAGTCAGAACTCCCAGGAGTCATTTGATGATTACCCACCTTCCAAACAAAACCCTGTTTTTGCCCTAAGCGATTTGTTTTTACCGGCGGAACTGTCGCAACATGCGTGTCGCTTATACGTGTATCTCGTGGCTTAGCAGATACGGGATACGGAAGAGTTACGCAAATATTATGGCAAGCTCTGCAGGGAAATACAAGCGTCGCTCGTTATTTGTGGTGAAAGTGATGCGGATACAGATTCTGAAGGATGCTTTGAACAAATCTGCTAAAATTTGTTAACAGTCGATTTCAGTGTGGTCTTAATTATGCAAAGATTAGTTACAATTGAATGTCAAATCTATAATTATAAAAATGAATTGCTGTTCGTTAGTCTCGCTAAAACTCGAGAACGGCTGGACCGATTTGGCTCATTTTGGTTTTGAATTATTTGTGGTAGTCCAGGGAAGGTTTAAACGGTGAGAAAGTAGTAGGAAGGTAGTAGGTAGGGTAGTAGGCAGGTAGGTAAAAGGGCATTGCAACGCATGCCGGGTACAGCTAGTAAGTCAATAAAACTCAAGGCTACTCTTTCTTTGCAGTTATTTTTCAATCGATTCAATAAATATAGGTAAACTAATTGAATACTTGTTTGAAGGCGCTAATCCAGGAATGAGACGCCGTCGCAGGAATGGGACGCCGTCGCCTCCTTCTGCGAAGCAGTGATGCTTATGCGGAGGTGGCGAAACGCGTAAGGGAGAGCACCTCTCGTCCCAGCCACCGCGGGAGGCGCTCCGGGCGTCGGGGGCCACGTGATGGCTTCCGGCCACCGTAGACGCGGGCCTGTGGACGGTGAGTGATGGGCTAGCTCGCCGTCCGTCCGTCTTATGACGACGATAGGCCGTGTCGACGGCGCGTTCGTGTTCCACGCGCGCCTCAAAGAGATGTCAGCAACAAGGAAGGCCGGCCCGCAAGGGCCGACGCCCGTCGAGGCTGCGGAATGATGTAAGAGATCCCGCAGCCTTGACATATAGGGCTAAAAAGGAACATGGGTGGTTTTTTAGTCAGTAGAAGTCTGACACTCCCTTTCGCTCTGCCCAAGAGCGGGAGGGGTTTTTTGATGATTTCCCACCCCCCAAAAAAAAAAAGGCGCTTATCTCTGGAACTTCCAACTGCAGTCAGATTTTGGCTTTGATATTTTTGAGGAAAGTTCATCATCATCAGCCTATAATGTTCTCACTGCAGGGACTCTGGCCTCCTCTGGGAAGGTTACACGACACCTAGGAGCTGAGCAAATGTAAAAAAAACCGCAGGGAAAAACTAGTTACGCGATAAAGTCCAAGACTCTCTGCCTAGTGTGCTTGAGGAAAACATAAACTAGTAAGTTACTCCTCTTGAATATTATATTAACAGAGAAAGTCGCAGGCAACAGCTACTGTTCACTAATTGAAAGGTTATCTCTTGAAACATTCAACCAAAGCTCGGGCTCAAATGTATCAAAGGATCTACTGCCATTTTCAAAAGTACTATTCAAATTTCAAACTACATCGAGCTTTTCCCACACACACGGTTATTGTTCGTGTCTGAAGTACGTAGGCAATACATAAATAGGACAATAAATTATAAGATATATATAGAAATAATACAAACTTAATATTAGAAGAAGCAAAGCGCTCTTCCTCTCTTATATAAAAAAATGCTGTACATTATGGATTGCAATAAACGAATTGAATTTGAATAGGGTAACTACCCTAAAATGACGGACTAATTAGTTTTTTTTTTTAACTAACAAAAAAAAAACTAATTAGTCCGTAATTTAGATTACCAAAAAATATTGGACACGTATTTTTTCACGTAAACAAACAATGAGGACGATACAATGCTTTGAAAACTCGTGTGACGTCATACTCTAAGACATTAGTATGACATTTTTTAGCGGTTAATGACGTCATCAACCCCCACTCAAATCTTTGACGCGCTTTATCTTCGTCAATTTGTATTGATTTGATAAAAAAAAATACGTATCCAATATTTTTCGAAAATATTACAGATGGACTAATTAGAATCACATTATTTGAAGTCTCGCGCCCATATCCAAATGCATTCGCGGTGGGCGCAGCAAGTCTTTTTCTACCATACTTCGTAATAGAAAAGTATAGAATACTTTTACTACATACTTCTCAATAGAGAAGTATGGAATAATAAGACATGCTGTGCCGATCAAGAAAAGAAAATAAATTAGGTGTGTGATGAGATAACGAGTCATGACTCGTCATCTCATCCGACATTTCCTTTCTTGCCATAGCAAGACCATCCATCGTTTAGATTTACTTAATATCTATTCTGAATCTCACTCTGTCATTCCTTATTTAAAACTCTTAAGTATAGGTATCACATTAGCTTTCCAGAGGTTTTCTTAAGCAGCCTTTAACAAAAAGGCATGAAGTCGTCGCGTTGGTGCGAAATGAAAGGTGTTCGGTGAAGCGCATTTCCTTCACTGGAACTTAGACCGTCCGCTTTTCAAGAGCTTAGACCAGGAGCGTGACACTGTTATAAAAAGGCATGTTACATGGGGTCGCGCGGTCGGTGCAACCCGTTTTTGTCTTCCATTGTCTTTTATTAACCGCCATCCTTTCATTTACTCTTTCTTTTATGTTATAAAAGTAATGACACAAAAGAAAAACGATGTAAAATTAAGTCGATTAAACTGTTAGTTTTTTCATAAAATTAAAATATTTCACTTCACCATAACAATAAATTGATAATTTCATATATTTGTGTGTTATATTTTTATCTTATGAATAGGCACTGACAGGTGGCAATTAATTTTCAAAGCATTTGAAATGAAATATTTATAAATAATATTAAAAATACTTGTACAGGTATTTTTTTACAAACTTAATGGGATTTTCTATTTGAAAACTTTGAGAATAAACAGTCGGAAAAAACTCTCACTTTGGTAGGTTATTAACCCAAAGCATCAGTATACCACTATAATGGATTAAAAATCGTTCAGTCTAACGCCTTAGGTTCGTTTGAAATGTCCCAAACACAATATACATAAATTTTATATTATTTATTTATTTAAATATAAATTGAACGCAGGAACCTTTATTTATTATAGAACAGTTTTTTTTAAAACAATCAAAACGATTTTACAGTTAGCCATATTAATTCCAAAGCACGTAATCAAATAAAACCCGGCTCGGCCACAAATCAATATCCAATTGAATAAATTCCCGCCATGCTATCCATGAATAGTAATTTCAATGCATTTTAAGTGACTTTAAATGGTTTGCCTATTAAGATATTATATCTTTTTCTTTTTTACTACTAGACTGTTATGACTTGAGTATTAGATTCAAAGTAGCTGACAGGTTCAAAACCTACCTTTTGTACTGAATCTGTACTACAGCGAAGGGTACAAAAGGTTGTATTAACAGATTGAGCGCCTTATTATAGACACAATTAAAAAGCCATTATTTTATCTACAGATGGTGTTCGTAAGGTGCCCGAGGAGTTAATAAGGAACTAAAACAAAAAAAAAATAAGACAGCAAAAAAACCAAAATAGCTAATATGACAGATATTATTAAATTAATATAAGGGCAGGAGAATGATGATGATCTTATTACCTACCAATATTTGGTCATAAGCACTAAGTTTTGTATTTTGGATTTTGATTATAAATGTCCTCTACGAGTAAAACAGAAACAATCTGTTTAAGCAAAATACCCTATTTTGCTTAAACAGATTGTTTCACCGAAAAAATGTAATTAGTCCGTCAGATAAATTTATAAAAAAATAATGGATATGTATTTTTTCTTTTTCCACTTAAAAAAAAGATAAAGACGATACAGTGCTTCGAAAAGTTGCGTCAAGTCATGTGACGTCACAAGGTTAGTACTTTTTTACCCACAAAGTGACGTCAAAAGCCCTCACTCATGATCTCCGACACGTTTCATTTTTACCAATTTTTATTAATTTGATAAAACAAAAAACACGGTCGTATCCAATATTTTTTGATAATCGAACAGACGGACTAATTAGAATTTTTTATTCATTAAAATCTATTATTTATTCAAATAAGTTCAACAATAAGGTCAGGGCGTAATTCTGACTGAAAAACTTCGTCCAAATAAAATACAAATACAAAATTAAAAAAATCTCTTTTCAGCTTCCAATATACTAGTCTTACTCTTCTTTAAGATACAGGCCGTACAGATAATAACTACATTCAAACTGGTATTCAAACATCATGCTGCTTTATGAAAATTTCCACATTAAAATTCACCAAACATTTATTCAGGCTAGCTCCTACACTACAAAGTACTGTCGTCGACAGCTGTCAAAGTCACAGTGCAATTTAATTAGTCCAGTCTTACCACAGAGCAGTTAGTAACGGCAGCATAACAAGGTGAAATGTTTATAAATTGTTACCGAATTTTTACCCGCAGTTTCCAACCCCGCTAGTTAGAGTACGAAATTAAAAATTTTTCATTGTTCCATCGACGTGAAACTTTTCTTTATGATAACATTGAGTTTGACTGCACTTTGTTTTGTACTGCTTATTAAAACTGGAGTGAGATATTTAAGTTTTAAGATGGTCGTTTAATATTAATCGCCTCTTTTAAGAAGTTGATGAAGAAAGAAAATGAAACAGTCCCTTCGAAAATGACCGTGCTATTAAAAATGAGTAGGCAGAAAGAATAATAAAACTGATTCAAAGTCTGGTAATTTTTTTTCACGTTCAGATTTGCATCCTTATTAAGTATTTCTAATAGACTATAATAGAAAAAAACATATAGGTTTGAAAAAAAATGGAGAAACGGGCAATCAACTTTCCTCGCAATGACTGGACACTGTTTGAGGTGCCCGAAATCTCTGCAGCAGGTGAAGGTCAAGTGAACGTGTTATGGCTGATGATGATGATGAACTGGGGTTTGGTGATCAGACCGACATTCGCTCCATGTAAAATAATGGTATTCAGCAGCGTCCGGAAATACTGGATGCCGACACCAATAAAGTTTTAAATAAGCTAGGCAGATAAGATGATGACGACTTGTTTAGTGACGTTATTAAACGTATATAAATTAACTAGATTGTGCCAGCAGCAGCGGCATTAGCAGGTTATCCTAGCTTTAAAAACTTAACTGCTGTACTCAGAGAGCTAAAATGATTACTTAAGCAAATTAGTAAAGCAAATAAGTAAAGGTTTTGACAGTTTTGTCATACAAAAGTATGTCAAATCTTTACTAAGTGATGACCTACGTAATCAATGAAGCTCTCTGAGTACACCAGTAAGAGCCCAGTCACACGAAAATCTAGACAACAAGATCGCTATCGAAAAGGTACGCTTCGGATTAATCAACGACCTACGACACGAAGTAGGTCTTTGAAGTAATACTCCACATCATTATCAGCCTATATTGTTCCCACTGCAGGGAGGCCTCTTCTCTAGGAGAGGGATGGGCTATAATCCACCACGCGGGCCCAGTGCGGGTTGGTAGATGTCACATGTCTTCGAAATATATTGATTCTAAGACACTGGCGGTTTCCTTATGATGTTTTTCTTCACCGTTTTGAGAGCAGCGGTGATGAAATAAATTACACAATGTAATGATGCCCGGATTCGAACCCACGACCTACTGTTCGTAAGTCAGGGCCGACACCACTGGGCCACCGCTGCTCTCCACAAATATCTATCTCATTTCTTCGGACATTAACTTATGAAAGGAAACATTGAAGATCAATTCATGCCGTGATCACAATATTACCAGCCAGTGGCTAGAGGGCTTAAATTACTAATGGTTTTTACAATGTTACTAAATACAAGTATATACTCGTAATTTAACTTCCTACCTCTAATACAATTATCTTAGTTCTTCCTCCTCTCTCCTACTTTTGATCTATGCTGTGCCCGACAGAGTCCATAATAGGGTATATCACCAAAAAAATCAGATTAGTCCGTCTGTTAGATTATCAAAAAATATTGGATATGTGTTTTTTGTTTTAACAAATTAATAAAAATTTACGAAAATAAAACGTGTCATGGATCATGAGTGGGAGCTTTTGACGTCACGTTTTAGGTACAAAAGTACTAACCTTGAACACACGACGTGACACGACTTCTCGAAGCACAGTATCGTCTTTATCTTTTGTGCACGTGAAAAAATACGTGTCCATTATTTTTTGGGAAATCTATCTGACTGTCTAATTAGATTTTTTTGGTAAAATACCCTATTAATACTGATGTAACTGTTTCTCTATCAACTGTATACATTTTTGGTACGCAATAAAGAATTGAGAATAAATTAAAATTAAAATGTATTTTTTTGCCAATGTTTATACAACTTTATTGAATCATTTAAACAAACTACAAGCCGTTCCCTCAAACAAATGACAATTCCAACAAGATAGCTATTCCAATGAAGACAGTTGTCGGTCTCAAATAGTTTATGTTAAACCAGTAGCGAATACAAGCGAGGGGAGGAGGGGGGAGGAACGAGACAAACAAGCCTCTTGGTGTGTCTAACCGCATGAGGTAACAGAATCGGCGAGTGAGTAAACTGATGGAGGCACACTGAGGGCTGAAACAGTTTGTCGTGAACAAAGGTGTTATAAAGCCATGTATGAACAGGTGGGGGGAATTAAAAAGAAAAGCAAAGAAATTATTTCAAGTAGAGCATTACAGGTACTTTTAATGACAGAAAAAGCAAGAATGCGAAGCTACAGTCGTAGTTGCCCAGTTCAAAACGTAGATCTCTATGGATAAGATCAATCAAAATCCAAATCAAAACTCATTTATTCAAACTAGGCTGATAATCAGCACTTTTCGAACGTCAAAATTTACTTTACTTTACTTTACTTAGAGACAGTCCCCCAAAACGCCCCCTCCCCCCTTCCTAGTGTCGAAGGGGCAAGAAACTCCATGGACACTCTTTTAAATCAAAATATAGTTTAATCATAAACCATATCATTCAGGAAAGATAAATCTAATCTTTTTGAATTGTATACCATTTTTTACAACAACATTGAACCCAGGTCATCTCTTTTAGAGCGAAACTAGAAACAGTTACAATAATGACTTCCATTTTTGTGGTTTGCTTGTTTGAGTTCGTTAGAAACGAAACAAAAAACGAACGAACAACGAACAATTACAACAACGTACAACAACAACGTAAAACAACAACAACAACGTTTTATATTATTGAATATTTATGGTCTCATTGGTGGAGTGGACGCAAGTATAAGATCCTGAGTTCGATTACAGTGTCGGGAAAAGTGTTATTGGGTTTTAACTTTTAATATCAAGAATTTCTCAATAGTAGCCACAAAGTTCGATTTTCTGACCGGTTGATGGTAATAGGCCCGCCCCCTATAATATGGAACTTAAAACATAAACCTTTGGAGATTTCAGGTGTGATGTGAGTGATGTATTGTTTTGCAAAATAAAACATATTAACACTTAGGTACCCACGTCCCATAAAAAATCCCCATACCACAACATTTAACAGTAACTTACTTTAAAAATATCTCTATAAAACAAGTTAGTGACCTCCATTACGGGATCTATTCCTACTTTATGCTATTTCCAATAAAACCTATTCCTCCCGTTACACAACGAGCTCGCCCACTGAGACTGGAGGGTGTAGGCGTATTCCACCCGCCCTAAAACAACGAGCCACATGGACTCCTTATTTGAAATGCAAAGGGTCGCATGTTGCCACGCTTGGGACAAATCCACACCGGTTTGTGGGAAACAGTCATTTGTTTAAGCTTCTTTTGAAGGGAGCTGGAATTGGAATATTAAAGAGATATAATATAATATGTCTCTATGTCTCTTTGTACTGTCCTGAAAAAAAAGTTTTATAAAATGTGTGTGTGAACTTATTTTTGTGGATAAGTAGGCTATGCTCGGAGTTTCCTTGCGTGACCGAATCAGAAATGAGGACATACGTATGAGTACCAAGGTTACCGATGTAGCCCGAAGAATCGCCAGACTTAAGTGGCAATGGGCTAGGCACATTGCTCGCAGAACGTTTAAAAAAAATCTGGAGTGTGAAGACGTTGCGTTGGAAGGCCTCGTACTAGGTGGCCCGATGACCTGGTGAAGGTAGCGAGGACCCGCTGGATGCGAGACGCATGGGACCAGTCAATGTGGCGACACCTAGGAGAAGCCTATGTCCAGCAGTGGACGTCTCTTGGCTGAAATGATGATGACGATGATGATGATGATGAAATAAGTCTACGCTCCATGTAAAAGACTGTAAAAGTCGCACAACATATTTGGGAAAAGGCTAGGTAGATGATGATGCGTCTGTAAACGAACTGTGCGTGTGTTACACATTCCAGTTTTATCTAAGTTTAGTGTAAGTTTAAATAATATTAAGTATTAAGCACATTTAAGTATGTCTAGAGACTCATCGACCCCACAGTCAAACCATTGCAATGGTTGTGTGGGGCTTAGCTTATAAGTAACTTACCTTTCTGGAATTTAAAAAAAAGAATGCAAAGCCAAGCGTAAACATTTTTATGATAAAACTTTATTCAGTTAAATCTCACTCCGACGAAGGTCACCTTTTGTATGGAAGAGTGCGGGTTGTTAGATGTTACACACTTTTTGAGTCACTTTGTCCCATGTCATTTGGGGTCGCCGCAACTTTCCTAACATTATTTCCTGTCAATAATAACGCTATGATTTACATAGTGTTCATCCAAGAACTGTGCAGTGATCATGTAAATTGTGTTCACCTGGATTCAAATCCATCAACGGTGTCTCGTATCTAGGATGTAGATACCATGTTCCACAGCTGCTTCAAAATGCCATTTTAAATAAATAAAATATTTTTATTTCTCACCACAAGCCAAAAAATACAAACAGGCAGTAGCCAACGATTTTTGATTGTGAATCGCTGGTGCCTGTGGTAGGGAGTAATACCATACACGTATACAGGTCACCATTTTGTTGGCAAAATAGCCCTTTTTGCTCCTATTAGAGCACTCATTTTAAATATCCCTCTTCATTGTGAACGTATTCTTAGGACCGTATCGATTCAATCGGAGACCATTTTAATTTAAACGGCATGGCCAGAGATTGCCAGTTTGTGGCGGCCGATTGGTTTTCCGCCGACTGGACAATGTTATCTGAGGGAATTTAATATGAACAGCTCGTGTTACTTGATTAAGGTATTTTAGAATACATTGGAATACAGTTTATTATTAAGTGTTAGAGATAAACTGCTTTTTCTTGTTTTGAATTGCATTTAATTTAGGTTACACAACTCATTTGTGTAAGCAACTCATCATCATTGTCGCATAATGTGCTTCTTATTTCTTGGATGCACTGTCCCACTCCTGGGTAAAGGCCTCCTCCCACTTCTCGTGAACCCGTTAAAGAGGCGCGTGATCGTTCTTCCAGTTCTTTAAAGCCTATAAAATCATATTTTAATAAATCACATGTTACTTTCATGACATAATTGGCTACATTATTTACTATATGTGGTTTTATGGACTTTCCTAATTTTCTGCTCCAATGAAACTGAATAAGGTAACATCAACACAAAACAAATAACAAATATAACGGAGACTTTTTCTAACAAAAAAAAAACATTGATAATCTTATTATTTTCATCTTACCTAGCTAAAATCAAGGACTACAAACTGCCGTTCCACGAAATTCACGAAAAGACTTTACCTTTTCTATTTCAGCAAAAATCGAAAACGAAACGAAATGTTGGAAAACTACAGTAAAATAAACTCTTTCGCTTTTCGTGTATTTCGACTTCAGGTCGAGTTATTCAATGGTCTGATATCAAAACATTGGATTTCGCGCCGTGCTCGCTCATCAATACAAATGTCTGTTACACTTCGGTGACACACGGGTGCCTAGTACGGGTGCCTAGTACGGGTGCAAGAACATATTTAAAAGAACGCCTATAATCAGCAACGGCGGGGCTGACAATGATATTGATTTCATAATTATTTTAATGGAATCTATCTTCTTTAAACGATTATCCTTCTAGTTTAAAAAAAAAAATTAAATGTTTTTTTGCGTGCCTTATAGATTTTCAATTTTGCGTGCCTTATAGATTTTCAAACGTATTCAGTCATCATCATCATCATTTCAGCCCAAAGACGTCCACTACTGGACATAGGCCTCCCCTAAGTGTCGTTACATTGACCGAGCCCGTGCGTCTCGCATCCAGCGGATCCCCCGTAACCTTCACCAGGTCATCGGTCCACCTAGTGGGAGGCCTTCCAACGCAACGTCTTCTGGTTCGCGGTCGCCACTCCAAAACTTTGCGGCCCCATCGGTCATCCGTTCTGCGACCAATGTGCCCTGCCCATTGCCACTTAAGTCTGTCAATACTCAACGTATTCAGTGAAAACCTGTTATTTTGATATCACAATTCTTCAATTGTATTTATTTGAAAAATATGTCTTCAAAATTTGTTGCCTACCCTTCCTGTAGGTATATCACCCCGAAACTCAATAATACAAGACGATGAACCACCATCAGTTTTCGGGTAGAAGGCGCACTGACTATTACGACCGACGTTGCATTTTCGTATTTACCTACTTCCAGGCTTTAGCTAGGAAACGTAGCTGTTTTCCAACTGTTTATATTTAACCGTGATTAGGATGGGATATTGGTTCTAACTGTTTAGTGGTTAAGTTTCAGTAATAACATTCAGTTGCGAACATCGTCTGCATGAAAATAGTAAACGTCAACTTAAAACTTAAACAAAAAATAAAACCGACTTCAACAAAAATACAACACAAAAAAGTGACAAATAAAGAACAGAAAAATAAATTAAAAAATCCAGATCGGTCCAGTCATCTTCGAGTTATCGGGGAAAATACTTAAAAAAAAAGATTTATACGAAGTGATAATGTCCTCCTTTTTGAAGTCGGTTAAATAAAACAAAGACCAACACTGAAGCCGTAACATAAAATAAAATCCGTTTTACTGACAAGTCTGATCAAATAAAACCGTTCACTGTATTGGATGCCGAGATCTACGAACAAAGTGATCAGCTCATCAAACCTTTAGTACTTACCTTCGAACGCTTTCAATGTTGCACCTTATCCGGGATTTAAAAGTTTTTCTAGATGAACTGCTTTAGTGCTATCCACCAAGTATGGTGTTCCATCGATGGTAAAGTAAATTTTATTTGCATAGATTGAAGGTACTTAGAATAAGATGTAACAATAGAATGGATGAGCCTTGTACAGTCTTCCTTATATTAGGCTGTTTGCATGCATAAGGAAGGCTGCACAAGGAAATTATTAACTGAATTAGAAATATAATTAAATTGGTTTATTGTAGATTTGCCACCAAGTAAATACGTCACATTTTTTAAACTCCATACATTGAAAGTTTATTCGTCACATGCATAAAAATATGTGTAAATTCGTCACAAGTCTTCATAGGTACTTACATAATTTTTTCATGAAGTACCTAGTGATAGCAAACTAAGTTATATAGTTATTATAGGAAAACCGCCCTGCTCCCTTCCGCTCTGGGCAGAGCGGTAGCAGGGAGGCAGTAACGGGCACAAAAATTACAAAAAAAAAAATATAGCTTCCCAAAATCTTATTTTGCTGATTTTTTATCTGACGCTTTTATTTATTTTCCGAAATAAATACGTTCTAACAGCCTACAAAACTACAAGTTTCATCAATACTTCATCTGTTAGCACTATTCACACTATAAACCTCAGCAAGGCCTCATAAAACGTAGAAAAGTGCCTATAAAGGTGCCATAAACTACTCCATACTACCAGAGATTTCGAACTGCTAGGTATTAGCACTTCAATTTCCCATCTGGTCCATTCGACTGCTGGAGTGTGTGATCGTAAAATGCTCTGCCAATGCGGTTTATGCAAACTATACGAGTTGATCTCGAAAGTATTCGATAAAACTGACTTTTCAGTAGTAACTTTAAAATAACACATTATTGTAATGGGTGTAGGCAGAAACTAAAAAACTTACCTCCATTACTTTCGGCCACGTCAAAGTAAAATGTTTTTACATGACCTTTTTAAATAAGTCAGTGAATATCTTCTGTTCAGAAAAACAAATCAACTGATTAGTACATTTTGACCTGTAAGGCGAACACAAATGTACTGAACAGCGAAGCATTTTTTTTCCGATTTCAGGTTGTTTTTTGTCATAAGTAAAATCATGTGTCTAACTGCGGTACTCAGAGATATTTAATGATTACTTAAGCCGTCACTTAGTAATGATTTGACATACTTTTGTATGACAAAACTGTCAAAACCTTTACTAAGTGATGGCCTAAGTTATCATTAAAGCTCTCTGAGTGCGGCAGTCAGTATCGGTCACTTATTACTAGTCACGCTTTATAGTTTTGAAATCTCATTACCTTTACCTATAGAACAGAGTCAAAATGGAAATCCCAACAAGACACTACAAGTACAAATTGGTACATCTAGTTCAATTTTAGCGCCTTAACAAACTATAAGGCAACGTGAAACAGCGGCGTCCGTTCTAGATTACTATGAACGGAGTGCCAGGCGTTTCAAATTGCTTTCCACTATGACGGTAGAATGTACATGCAGATAGAACTATCCGTAAAGCCTTTGAGACTGTTTATATTTAAACAAAAATACTTGTCTGTTTAATTAAACTGAATGATACGGATTTTGTTGTGGAGTGCAATGATATTGATCGTTAATTTAGTAAAGGTACAGTGGTTATTATTACAATTATGAAAATAAAGTTAGCGGAGTTTTATTTTTCATACAACTCTTGTTCTCATTAGATAGATGCACCCGTGAAACTACGGTCTGGTCGCTAAAACTTGATAAAATTACCATTCGAAATACCTATATTTGAAAACCTAATTCAACAGGAGCGATTAGATTTTACAAAACGAATTATAGAAGCATCAGTCACATATTCAAAGAGCAAGGAAATATTTTAACAACCAACTAACGTTAACTGATTGAGCGCCTTATTATAGATACAATTAAAAAGCTATTGTTTTATGTACAGATGGTGTTCGTGAGGCGCGCGAGTAGTTAATTGTAGGATCAATGACGTCATTCACTAAATATGTACACACAAACACCTATGCCTTTGTGGTAGGTACAAAACTGTGAATTGTTTGGGACTATAGGATAACCTGCATATAATTGCAGAGGTGAACTCCCGGGATCGAAGCCGTGACCTCAATGTCGCATAACGATGCACTAACCACAAGGCCGTCCCCGTTTACATGAATGAAGAGTGAGATCACTCAGATGACTGACATTAGGTACGTACCTAGGTATGTATATGGGTTTGTCAATGGACATAATTATTACGAGGAAAAATCGTTCAAAGATCACATTGTTAAAATACATTCGACCGTTACCGTGTTCACGGACGGTCGACCATGTTGATTATCGCAAACGCGACTGCTGAGTTTAGGTTCGATCCCTGGATCGGGAAAACTGTTATTGGGTTATTGCATCAGGATTTTCTGGATTTCAGTTCTGTTAATGTGGCTCAAAAGGCTGCCATACTTAAATGGGACTGGGCAGGACATGTCTGTCGCATGCCGAACGAGCTGTGGGCCCGTAAAGCTCAAGATTGGTGCCCTGAAACAGTGACGCGAGGTTGTGGCAGACCACGGAAATGGCGGGACGAACTGGATGTCTTCCTTGAGAATTGGAGAGACGCTGCACTGAATCGCGACCGTTGGAAGGAATGGAGGGAGGCCTTTGCTCAGCAGTGGGACAACATAGGCTAGCTATAATAATAATAATGGCAATGTGCTCGCTTCCTGTACTTTAACATAACTAACAAAATATGGGTGTACTAAAAACACCTCTGTCTAACCCTTCGGGGATTACCGGCGTGATGTTATGTTACTACTAACACCTGCTACATACCGAGACATGCAAATACTCCTATGACCTCGTCCACGTTCATACATCCCATCATTAACTAAAGAGTGTTTTGAAACACAGAAGCCGGAAACTAGAACAAAATAAAAACAGACATAAAATACTTAACTTAAAACTGGCTTTTCAAAAGCCATTAACAACCGGAACCGGCGGTCTACCGGCATTGCGGTAGACTTCCAACTTGTAGAAACAAAAAGGGTTAGTCCACAGTCCACGGGCAAGTCGTAAACCGGTCCCTTAAACAGATGGTACCTACACATAAGTGCAGTGAATGATGGAAGTTTGAAGGTCGGGGTCTGCAAAGAGGAGAGAGGGTAGAGAACTAGTTTTAAGCTGATCTTAAAGTCGGATTGGGGGTTCGGACAAAAAAAAAACTAATTAGTCCGTCAAATAGATTTCCAAAAAATATTGGACACGTATTTTTTCTTTTTTCACATAAGAAAAAATGAAGATTATACAGTGCTTCGAAAGCTCGTGAACTCCTCGAAAACGTCACATGTTAGTACATTTTTTACCTACAAATGATGTCACAACCCCCCCTCTCATGATCTTTGACGCGTCTTATTTCGTAAATTGCTATTAATTTGATAAAACAAAAAACACGTATCCAATATTTTTCGATAATCTAACTGACGGACTAATTAGAATCAAAATTCAAAATCAAAATTTTTTTGACTCAGTCAAAAAGGTATGATTCATAATCATCCTTGAATGACAATTGGGAGAGCAGGAGAATTCCTGCCCTTCCAATTTATTACGTAATCGGCGCAACATTGTTGTCATATAAGTCACACTCTGTCCTTCCATCGTCTTCCTCTACTCTTATAACACACCATATTCATAATGCAAACATTCCTCAGGACGTTTTCAAGGTTTACATATATTGACTAAATAATTGTAGGATACACTACACTGCTCTCAGTTAATTTGATGTTTACTCATAATATAATCAACACTTATTTGTCTAAACCATGACAGAAAATGTGTAGAAAATATTATATGTGGTGTAGTTTCTATCGAGGCTCATGGAAAAAAAGGCGTGAATTTATATAATAAAATGTATGTATGTGTATAACACAGAAAATGAACGTGTCAAAAGTGGTATGTCATATTGGTCATGAATTATAATTGCAATAAATATAAAAATATCATCGTTACTGCAAACTATTTAATCAATCTGTTGTGTAAAACAACAAATATAACAGATAGGTATGACCTACGTATTTATTTTGTTTGTAAACATGACACTTTAAATACTTAAAGATATTATTATGGTAATTTAATGACTCTCAATATTGAGAATGTCAAGTCCTCACTTCACAATTAACATGTAGCTCTATGTTTTGGTATAACTATGTGGGTAATATTATTACGTACATATTGTAACGATACAAGTTAACACACACAAAAAAAAAAACTTTTTATTTCAAAAAACATTAAATTGTTTTTTTTTTTTTACAAGTTGTTGTTCTTTGTTGTTGTTTTACGAGTTGCGGGCAACCGGTGGGGGAGGCCTTTGTCCAGCAGTGGACGTCTTATGGCTGATGGTGATGAATGATTGTAACGAAAAATCAGGTAAAACCTAAACTCGTGTCAAAAATTCTATCAAAAATTTACCATTTTTGTGTCAATTTCATCACTATTTAAATCATTAATCTTCAAAAACATTAAATTTACATCTACACATACTATCTACTTTACATCGTGATTGGTTTTAATGCTTTTGAAGCAAGAATTAAAGTTTATTAATTAGCTTTACACGTGTGTTCCATTTATGTACCTGAAGAGGAAGATGTACTGTGTGACTTCACAAATGTTATTTTAAATACCATATTTTCAGTACACACAGAACTATCAATGGTGCTACACGCAAGTCATGGTACAGATACTGAACTAAATAAATACGAGGAAGGTGGTCGTAATCAAAGCTTATTCATTAATTAATACTAATAAAAAGTGTGTAGGTATAACATTTTGTTGATTGTGAAATTGTATATTTCTAAAGGTAAGTATTTTTTTATTTTTTGTTAAATCATAATTACGATTTTTTCTCTATTAAGAATATCTTCTATACGTGTCCTAATCGCTAGGGTTAAAATAAGTATTTGTTTTTGTTTATCAAGTAGAAAAATAACTAACAAAAAATAATGGCTGGCATACTGGCAAAGTACAAACCAGAAAAAGTATAAAAATATGATATCATTGTAGGTAAAACTTATTTGACTTTGACAATCATTTTAGCATAGAACTGGGATGTTTACCTTGAATAAATATCAATTTAAAACTTTCTTGTTTGTAGGCTATAATGTAAATTGTGGTAACTAAACATCGACGAAAAAAGTGTGTTTTAAATCTTCGTTTTAATAGCTAGCTACGTTTATTTTCGGACTTGTAATAAAACAACACAGTGTGTCTATTCGATCGATCTTACGAAATCGCTCGTTTTAGCAGATTAGGGACGGCCGCGTCCATTTGAACCCAATCGTGTTTTATTAGTTGAGTCCAAGGCCAAACTTGTTGTGTTATGATCACATCAACTGACAGTTTCGCTTAATCCACAATTTTACGTTAGGTCGTTGGGATTTTCTGCTTGAAAGCCTCGTTGTTATTGAGAGTACCTATAAGTTTCTCAATGTGTCATCGACATGTTTGCAACTTGTTGTGGGAGCAACACAATGTTGCTGGCAACTTTTGATGTTGAAATATTGTCCGCAACACCTGAATTTTCCTATCTTTGTTGAGGTACTAAACTAGCTATTTTACCGTGCCAAATTATAATTATTCAAAGTAATATATTCTAAAAATATACATGTAGACAACACTTGCTAGACGATAAGTGTTTGTGTTTTTCACATCAAATCGCTTTTCATGATAAGAAAAACAAAGCTACTTGTCTAATTATCTTCTAAATACTATAAATAATCGATATTTTAAGTCATGTGAGTCAGTTATTATAATTATTTGATAACTTGTTTGCAATGATTTGCATTTAATTTGATACTAAGCCTATTATGTTATTATGTATATATTATATTATTATGTATATAAGCGTCTGTCGGTCACTAGGCTACATATTTTTTATCAGAGTAAAATATGGCCTCTATTATTACAAATCATACAATTAAAGTAAAGTATTGGTCTGATGTAAAACGATCACGCAGAATATGGCAAAAAAAATTATGACGTCTCCACGCAATCGTTGCCACAGCATAGACGGCCGAGCTCGAGTCCAGAAAGAGGTGTGCAAATGACCTTGACGTCCATTGCGATGACTGGTTCTAGGTGGCGAACAAAAAGAGGACCAGGAAAGATATGCCCTTTGGCCAGCTGTGAGACCTTATATACCTTATAAAAAATCTACTAAGTGTGACTCCGAGGATTCCGTACAACAATACTATTTAATTTAATTTTAATTAGCAGCTAATTAAATGAAATTGTTGGTACGGAATCCTCGGAGTCACATTTGGTAGCTTTTTTACTTTATTAAATATCTTCAGGATATAGCTGGAGCTGACGAGAACCATACGGACCAGAGATAAGATCCGATTTCGCATATTCGTGTAGAAACAGACTGAAACAGTCTACTTGCGAGTCGGCGAACATTCGTGATAAGTTGATAACTATAGGACTCCTGTATTTACTTTAAAAAATAATTGGAATTTACGTGTTATCAATGTTTACTTTACCAGTAAACAGCTGCAGGATCATTGCATTATTTTTCATAGCAGCACTATTTTACAAACATTACATAACAGCACGCCTGTAATTCCTGAAGGGTTAAGTGGTGTACCTAATAGCCCACCCACATATCGTGAACTAGCTGTTGCCTGCGGCTTCGCCCGTTACATTTCGAAAATTATCCCACGGGAAGCTAAAATCTTAATATTAGTGTGATTGTCTTGACCTAAATATTATTAAGTATATCATTTAGACAAACACACTATCTATAAGAAAAGTGATTAGTATTGTTTGATTTTGCTTAGAAATCGATAATCCAGATTTTCGATTATTATGAATACCCCGGGTTTTAATTGATCCGGATAGTCGGTGTCCTAATATACTATTAAAATCGTTAGAATTAACATATCTATGTTTACTTTGCCAATCAGTACCTGGAGTTGCACTATTTTATACGCAATATTTTTCTACATATTTTACATAACACCAATTTCCATTTCATTTCAGATGAAGAACAAAACAACAGCTGGCTTAGTTTTACTAAGCCTGCTTGTTTCAAGCGAAGCTTTACGACTCCTAGTTTGTTATCCTATGACATCAAAGAGCCACAGCATATTGGGACATGGAGTCGTCAATAGGCTGCTGGAAGCTGGTCATGAGGTAGGGTCCTACTTCTGATATTTTTATGAGAAGATTGTAAATAAGGTCTTTTGAATTATACAGCTAAAACAATTTATTGCATCACTGTGCAGTAACCTCATCAAGTGAAGAAGGACCCGAGTCCCGAACCTTAGTCCCCGTTGGTTTATTCTGTACTTTGGGGGTCGAGAGGAAACATAAAAATGATAATAAACTTTATAAAATCCACTCTTGACCCCAAGGGGTCGAGAGTGGACTATAGTTAGGGGTCGAGTGGATACTTTAATTATTAGGGGGCGAGGGGCCAAGTGTGGACTATTGTTAGGAGTCGAGTGGACACTTTAATTATTGGGGGCGAGGGGCCGAGAGTGGACTAAACCAATTATTTTAGGATCATCATTATTCTATTGCCCTTAAACCTAAATCATTTGGGGTCGGCGCAGCATAATACATGTCTACTTCTTCCATACTTGTATAATACTTGTCATCTCATCAAACACCTCCTTTCATCGGCTCCTTTCAGCCATTTCATCGGATCATTCCCACTAGTTCTATTGCACATTCCTACAATGGAACTAGTGGGATTTTTTTCCCACTATTTCTACGATTCAAGGTAGTACGAAATCGTAGAACTAATGGGAACGAAAAGTCAATGGATTTTGTGGTTACCACTAGTAGAAATAGTGGAAATAAAAGGGTGTTACAAAATCGTAAAACCAGCGGGACTCAAGTTTCTCATTCGCTCTATCACACAGTTTAGGGTTACAACTATAGCACAAAGTAGGTACTAGGAGTATAGAAGTAGGCAGGAGGTATTGAAAACATTTTTTTACTACGCACTAGGCCCACATGATGAGTTTATAGCACACTTCCTCTTCTGATATCAAAAGGCTTATTAGGCGATAAGAAAAAATACATAATTTCCGACGTAAGGAGATAAATGTCCCCGTCGGGGCCGCGGGTTATACACTAGTTATCGCGGCCTCGACATAGAGGGCGAAGAAGGAACATGGGTGGTTTTTAGTCAGTAGAAGTCTGACACTCCCTTTCGCTCTGCCCAAGAGCGGGACCCCTTATTCGATGATTTTCCACCCGCCAAAAAAAAAAAAGAAGGTGTGGATCCCGAAGCCAAATAAGGATAATAGCAAAAACTATATTGATCTAAAGGTGTATTATAAAGTAATAATAATAATAATATTCCACAACTATCACACAACGTCATCTAGTCCCAAGCTAAGCAGAGCTTGTGTTATGGGTACTAGACAACTGATAAACATACTTATATATTTCTAAATACATACATATTATAGATAAATTACACCCAAACACAGAACAAAATTAAATGATCGTGCTCATCACACAAACATTTGTCCTGGGTGGGAATCGCACCCACGACCTCCGGCATAGCAGTTAGGGTCACTAACCACTAGACCAACAGGCCAGTCAAAGTAAAAGTGGCCAGTTAAAGTATGTACGGATTGCAGCAGATGGCGTTCTGTTGTTTCTGCCTACCCTCATGGGAAAAGGACATGAGTTTACGTATGAATGCCACGTTTAGGTTCCAAAGTACAAAAACGAGATAACAAAAGTAAGGAATTTCAACAAGATCTTAGCTACGATTAAATTCTAGTACTAACCTCGACTTATGCTGATGACTCCGACGTCCTCGCTCTAAGGTACAATTATGCAGCAGATGCAAGGCTTTATGAGAAAACTATTTTTTACGTCGTTTACAGGATGTTAGGAACATTGACGCGCAAATGCGCACGTGATCTTAGATTCGTGTTTTATTTAAAGAGAGGCAATGGGCCATAATCCACCACACTGGGGACAATGGCACAGGTGGGTTGGTAGATGTCTCAAGTGAAAGAAATTTTGGTATTGGTACAAAATGGCTTCGCCACGCTGTTATCTTTAAACATTTTGCGAGCAATGGTGGTGAAATAAATTACGGAAAAATCTGTAGCGATACTACAAAAAGTACTACAGCGCCATCTAGACACAAGTGAAGAATCGCGATTATAAAGTTTATCTGCGACTAAAGGACGTATACAAAAACTCGACTACAACTATCGGGCAATAGCCAAGGTAATATTAGGTCAAGATCAAAGTTAGACCAACAAAAAAAGGGCCACTACAGCTCTTGTGTTTCAATGCTACTAGCACAGATTACTAACCATATACTGCACTCCATGAACAAAAAAGGGCCACTACAGCACTTGTGTTTTAATGCTATCACAGATTACTGTGCTATTAGGTCAAGATCAAACTTAGACCAACAAAAAAAAGGGCCACTACAGCTCTTGTGTTTCAATGCTACTAGCACAGATTACTAACCATATACTGCACTCCATGAACAAAAAAGGGCCACTACAGCACTTGTGTTTTAATGCTATCACAGATTACTGTGCTATTAGGTCAAGATCAAACTTAGACCAACAAAAAAAAGGGCCACTACAGCTCTTGTGTTTCAATGCTACTAGCACAGATTACTAACCATAAACTGCACTCCATGAACAAAAAAGGGCCACTACAGCACTTGTGTTTTAATGCTATCACAGATTACTGTGCTATTAGGTCAAGATCAAACTTAGACCAACAAAAAAAAGGGCTACTACAGCTCTTGTGTTTCAATGCTACTAGCACAGATTACTAACCATAAACTGCACTCCATGAACAAAAAAGGGCCACTACAGCACTTGTGTTTTAATGCTATCACAGATTACTGTGCTATTAGGTCAAGATCAAAGTTAGACCAACAAAAAAAAAGGGCCACTACAGCTCTTGTGTTTCAATGCTACTAGCACAGATTACTAACCATATACTGCACTCCATGAACAAAAAAGGGCCACTACAGCACTTGTGTTTTAATGCTATCACAGATTACTGTGCTATTAGGTCAAGATCAAAGTTAGACCAACAAAAAAGGGCCACTACAGCTCTTGTGTTTCAATGCTACTAGCACAGATTACTAACCATATACTGCACTCCATGAACAAAAAAGGGCCACTACAGCACTTGTGTTTTAATGCTATCACAGATTACTGTGCTATTAGGTCAAGATCAAAGTTAGACCAACAAAAAAAGGGCCACTACAGCTCTTGTGTTTCAATGCTACTAGCACAGATTACTAACTATATACTGCACTCCATGAACAAAAAAGGGCCACTACAGCACTTGTGTTTTAATGCTATCACAGATTACTGTGCTATTAGGTCAAGATCAAAGTTAGACCAACAAAAAAGGGCCACTACAGCTCTTGTGTTTCAATGCTACTAGCACAGATTACTAACCATATACTGCACTCCATGAACAAAAAAGGGCCACTACAGCACTTGTGTTTTAATGCTATCACAGATTACTGTGCTATTAGGTCAAGATCAAACTTAGACCAACAAAATTGTTTTCTTTTTTTCAGGTGGTCCACATAACATCTTTTCCGCGTGGCAAAGTTGTGCCTAACTTGAGAGAAGTAAATGTCTCGGCTATAGTTAACGCAATTGTACCGGATGAAGCAACCTGTGAGTTAAATACTGATATTTCTATATACAAGATCGTTTGTTATATTTAATGATAACAAATACAAGGATTAAAAAAAAAAACCTATCATAAGAGCTGCTACATTATACAGATCAAACAGATTCCGTTTTGGGTTCCAATTGCTTCCTATAACAAAAAACTCAAATAAAAAACTACCAACTTCCAAATAAATACTAGAAAGGCGAAAACAACTTTATTTTCCGATTTCGTTGACAAAAAATCCAATAAAACAACGAAATGACCTATGAAACCTCCAAAAGTCTTATCTCTAACCTAACCTAACATAATGTACAGTTTAAGGTTTTACTTAATATCGTCAACGCAACCGACTATCTGGTACTCTCAAATACTTCCAACTTAAAATAAGTCTTCCTAAGCTCCTACTCGTCCACCCTACTGCATAGCAATGCACACACAGTTTTTGATTTCGAAAGCGGTACACTAATTTCCTAAACCTTTACATTTTCAGATGAATCATTCAAACTAAAGAACTTAGTTGGCAAAGAAAACTTTGGTGAATCAATTCTTTTCTTGTACTTTGTTTTCACGATACATAAAATGTTTTTGACGGAGCCAAGTGTTGTCGAGTTATTTAGTGATCCCAATGAGAAGTTTGATGCTGTGATCTTAGAATGGTTCTTCACTGAAGTAAATTCTGGGTGAGTTGTTTTGTTTTATGAAGTTTTTAGTAAATTGTCAGTACATGTCATCATCATCATGATCAGCCTATAATATTCCCACTGCAGGGACTCAGCCCTCCTCTCTAGGAGAGGGATGGGCTATTATCTTCCACGCAGGCCCAGTGCTGATTGGTAGATGTCCCATTTTATCTTTGATTTTTTGGTTCGAAGATTCCGGTTTCCCCACGAAGTTTTTCTTCACCGCTTAGAGAGCAGTGGTGATCAAATAAATTACACAGAGTACTGCGCCTGTCTGTTCGAACCCACGACTTACTGTTCGTATTTCGGGGCCGCCATCTCCGGGCCACCGCTGCTCCAATAATATTAATTCATTACTTACTTTTATAATTTCTTGCTTCACAGAATTCCAGCACTATTCGACTGTCCCTTGATCTGGGTGTGTTCAACGGAACCTCACTGGAATGCCTTGAGGATAATGGACGGTATCACCAACCCTGCGTACACTTTAGACCTCTTCTCTCAGTACAAACTGCCGCTGACCTTCTGGCAGAGAGCTGAGAGCCTGTACAAGGTTGTGAAGAAAAACGTGCAGCTGTAAGTGCAAGTGTTATTACTATTTTAATTGGCGTATAGATTTCCTGTCTACCACTTCCCTAGAGTCTTTGGCATGAGTTCCATAATAACGTTGAAAAAAAAACCTTTTAGATAACATGTTTAAAAGTATATAAGGTATGTCTGTCGTTTGGTCTGTCTTCTCTGTTAGTTCGATTAGCTGTCTCTCTGTTTGTTCCGTCTAATCTGTGAAACGAATGGACCGATTTTGTCGAGAAGTTTATGTCTCAGTACCAACTTCGTCGAAAAAAGATTCAGTTTAAAAGATGGAAACACTGCATTCGAACATTTAACGGTGGTAATTGAACGGTGTTTATAAGCCTGCTAACAGCACGCTTGTAAGATGTTTTGTTGATTTCAATATACTGTTTCCATGAGACAGGGGGCTTTCTTCATGATTGTCGACTTTCGACATTCACGAAAATTCTTGGCAACGCAGCTTATTGTTTCCCAAAATGAACTTATTAAAGGAATAATACCAGCTCGTATTTTCTAAAAAAAAGAGCTTCTAACTTTATAATAATCCCACTAAAAACAAAATGTATAAAAAAGCCAAGTCGCGCAACTAAGTTTTTTACCGTAAAAAGGTAGTGAAGTCCCTACTTAAAAATCTTTGATGTTTTAAATAAATAGATTGACTTTGCCATCGCATCGCATTCGCCAATGTTAAACAGGCCATTGTAATAGCTAGTCGCCATAGCATTGGCCAATGTGATGCAGTGGCCAAGTTTAGAAGATTAAAAATTCCGGCTCCTAGTTTTATCCACAACGAAGTTATAGGAGGTCGAAAATGGCCTGAACTGGTTCGAGAAAAGGATGGTACGGCCGTACCGCTTTACTGCTCGACTTGGAGGGGGCACTGCCGAGCCCCCAGATATCCTTCTACTCTATGTAACTTGTTGCCATCCTTATTCCAGACTAGTGCTGTACCAGTTTGAGAAATGGGTCTACAACAGTTACTACCCTGAGATAGCAGCCAAGCGAGGAGTGACGATGCCTCCGTACGAAGATACCGTGTACAATGCATCCCTGATGTTCCTTAACTCCCATCCCTCCATAGGAGGAGCTCAGAAACTGCCTCAAAATACTGTAAACATTGCTGGATACCACATTGACAAGACCAAACCTTTACCACAGGTAATGCCAACAGCAATATTTCGGCTACGGGTTAACCCAAAAATAAATGGTGTCGCGGCCTGCACAAGGGCTGAGAAGGAAGATAGGTGGATTTTAGTCAGTAGAAGTCTGACACTCCCTTCCACTCTACCCAGAGCGGGAGGAGTAATTTAAAGATTTAAAACCGACCAAAAAAAAAAAATTGGCCCAGACAAAGTGAATGTACAAGCGATAAAGATTATGTACACTGTATAATATTAGTTTTACCTGTTTGAGTGACAGGAGAAAAACTTTACAAAATAATATGAGACGTCAATCTTCCGCGAGTCAGTGTAGTGCTAAAGCGAGGATGCAGGCGTAAATGTGCTGTTTGCTTATTTGTAAAATATTAGCAGATTTATCACTACATACTCGTAGTATAGAACAAAGTCGTTTTCTCTGTCCCTTTATCCCTATGTATGCTCAAATCTTTAAAACTACGCAACGGATTTCGATACGGTTTTTTTGAATAGATAGAATGATTGAAGAGGAAGGTTTAAGTATATTATGTATAATGCACCCGTGCGAAGCCGGGGCGGATCGCTAGTTGAATAAGTCTTTTCTTAAACAGTTTAACAACTTTTCAAAAATGTTACAATTATTAACATAACATCACGCGAGTTAGCCAGAAGTGTACCTAAAAGTACAGCAGGGGATGACCCCATTGCCATTGATTCCTGATTAAAAAACCCAATAACGTCTTTACGTTAACTGGACCTAGTAATACGGTTACTGTAATTGTATATTTTATTAACTTTTTTTAAATATTCTCTACAAAATGAATTTAAAAAAAAACATTTACACTATTTAAAATAAATGTAACCCACCGGTATCGGGAACAGGGGAAATATATTTAAATATATTTTGTCATTAATAATTGCAGAATTTGTATCACTACGTCTCCGTCAAATCTAAAAAAAAACTTTAAAACGTTTATCTCAAAGTTGTATATCCATCCTAACCACTTTCTAAGCCTTAGAAAATTATTTAGCACAAACCCCAATGCCACAGACCGTTTCTCACCGACGCCGTAATACGTAATCACGTTAATTCCCAAGGGTAGAATAAAATCTGAACGCCTGAGTCGAGCCAAAAGCAACGCGAACAGAATTCATTCCTCTAATCTTCGCAGCCGTTCAAAGGACTTAGTGCAACAATAGGGAATCAAGCGAAACGCCACGTCTCTCAGGATTTTTATCCAGCTGCTGTAATCTTATGCTGTGGATTACTTGCTTACAGCAGCGAATCGAACTTGTTTGTGTGGCACGTTTAAATCGTTTAGTGTGCCCCAAATGTTTGTGGAGGAAATCCTGGGGGATTATCGCTGCAGGTGTAAGTTCAGTTTTCAGGATATTTATTAAAGTAGTCGTCTAGCAACTGGTCACCTTCAATACTTATTGAATCAATCACTATACACGATAAAATGATCGAGGTCAATTGAAATATTGGTTTAAAATTGGCTGATTTTATTTTCGATTTGTTACTCAACATGTCCAACATGTTGGACTCCTGCCCATCAGGTCCAATACTAGTCTCTTTTTTTAGTTTGTCCCTCCTTTCAATAGAGTAATATGATTACACACTACTCCTTTGTTCACCAAAGCCATATCCATTTTTGTACAACACAACTCGTCATCATGAATCATCATCTATCTAACCAAATTCTTCGTTCTTCCCTCCAGGATCTGCAAAAACTGATGGACGAAGCAAAAGATGGTGTGATATACTTCAGCATGGGTTCCATCATACACAGTGATGGCATGTCAGATGAGATGAAGAGGTCTTTGTTGAACATGTTCAGCAAATACAAGCAGACTGTCATTTGGAAGTTTGAGAGCGATCTGAAGGATATACCAGCCAATGTTCACCTTGTTACGTGGGCACCGCAGCCGAGTGTTTTGGGTAAGCTTGTCATTTACAGTGAGTTTCATCGTATTTTACCAAAAATTATATTCAAAGGACGATCTGGAGAAGGCTAGCGAGCAGTGGTCCACTTTAGATCGAAAGTACTGGAAATCATGTCTGTAAGGCCTCTTGTCAAGTAGTGGGAGGATACAGGCTAACAGCATCATTCATTTGGGGCATCACTATTGTATCCGCTTTTATTCATTGAACCTATAGAGAGCTAGCAAGTTAAAATTAACTATGCATTGAGACCCCTGGGAAGCCAACGTACACAAGTGGTTTTTTTTTATCTTCAAGAAGTACTAGAATTGTTTGTGCCATAAATCGTATGTCAACATTATATTACTTACTCTTTTTCCCCATTGGGGTAGGCAGAAAACACAGAGCGCCGTGGCGGAAGAGTATGTAGGGATCGTAGCACACCTACTACCCCTACATACTAAAAAAAAAAAAAAAAAAAAATCCTCTTTTTGCCTCGTCCACATCAATACATAAATATTCTGAAACTAACATTTTCTGAATCTAAAATGAAAACCTTATCAAAATTTGCAATTTACACGTTAATAGTATATTTCAGCCCATCCTAACCTAAGGCTCTTCATCACACACGGTGGCCAGCTCTCAACATCAGAAGCCATCCACTACGGAGTACCTCTAGTCGGTATTCCGGTGATGGCAGACCAGGTCCTCAATATGAGGTCCGTGGAGACCAAGGGCTTCGGGATCCATGTCACGTTAGCTGAAGAGATGGTACCAGAACTGGATGCGGCTGTCAGGAAGGTTCTCGCAGATGATACGTAAGTGGAAACTGGAAGACCTACCATTCAGGACGTGACCAAAAAAAGTGTCAAAAACTCAAACATCCAATGAGTAACCTGAAAGTCACAGCATCAGTATTTTTTGGTGGTTCTCGCAATACGTAAAAGAGGTATGGACAGATTGGAGACCGGACACCAGACACTAACAAATATTTTAGTGCCTGTCCGAAGCCAGGTCTACAATTTGTTCGTACAGCATGACCGACCCCACAAGTTATTTTTGAGTAGGAGTAACGGGACCATTTGAATGGTTCCAGAAAAAGAAATAGGTAGCCACATAGCTACCTACTTATTACGATTGTGGACCTTGTACAGTCACGAGCACCAATATGTATACACTTAGCAAAGTTTAAAGCGAATTTCTCATATTAAAATCTATTGCAACTTTGAGATATTATGACCTACTTTGTAATAAAACGCGGGTTCCAAAATTAGTTTCGTTACGTAACATGAAAATGAAATCAATACAGTGGCGAAAATTGCTTTTAATCTTTTCTTAGTGTATACAGATTGGTGTTGTTGACTGTACTAACTTGGTTTTTTTTTTTTTAATGGGACACACCCGCCACACTATTCCCAAACCACTGTAACTCCTGTAAGCCAGAATCAACAGTGGCGACCACAAGAAAAGCGCCGAGACAATGAAGCCCGACGAAGTCCCAGAGAAACGATTTAACTGTCTTGGATCCCGCAACGAAATTAATCAGAAAAGAATAGCGGAGGAGTAGGAAAAACATAGTTTTGACTTCCCTCCATATCAGCAGGAGACAGAACTGAACAAGGCCAATAGGCACACAGGGACGTATACAACTGGGATAAGCCCAGTTGCCTAGCACCACGGATATTATTGTCATTAATATTACTGGGTCCTAAGTTGTGAGCTGTTACATTTGATTCCAATAATAGGTATGACAAAAATGCTTGAACGCACGGAAATTTGTTCTAGTTTCTACAAGGTCCGTGTAATAAATAACTCCGGAAGTAACCTGTACTCTATTTAACATAATATTACGTTCATTCTCCCAAAGACTACACTCCCATAAGATGTGATGTGCAGATTGTTCATATTCGCAGTCAGATGACATTGACAGAAAGGCGAGGCAAATAGCTTGAAGGAAAATAATTTACTCTTAAAGTTACCATGACCTGTGAGAAATTGGGCAACACAGTGATCCACCTCCAGCCATGTCCTGGCCAGCCGCTCACGAACGGATGGAAAGAACTGGTGGAGGTGTCGGCCTTTCATGGAATTATCCTACCTACATTGCCATTGCCATACTAACTTGGATTACCATTTTTTTTTCGGGTTGGGTAATCATCGAATAACCCCTCCCGCTCTTGGGCAGAGCGAAAGGCAGTGTCAGACTTTTACTGACTAAAAACCTCCCATGTTCCTTCTTAGCCCTTTATGTCGAGGCCGCGGCATCGTTTACAACATCCCGCAGCCCCGACGGGAACTTGAATTACCATCACGCCTGTTATCCTCGAATGGTTAGGTAGAGGTGTACGTGTGTAGAACACCCGTATTTGGCCAGTTATGCATAAGTCCCAAGTAATAAGGGGCGACCTTATTACCATCTACCGGGCACAAATCCAGACCCCGCGGGTGCTGCTTAGAAATTCCTGATAGAAAACCCAATAACATTTTGGCCGACCTGAGAATCAAACCCTGGACGCGCTTGCGACCATTAGACCTACGAGACACTCAACCTTGAACCAACCTACCACCCGACCTCGACCTTGTGTACCAATAAAACCAATATGGAAGTAACTGAACAAATCAATTAAACTTCCAACGATTCGAATAATCACTTTAAACCAATTTTTGTCCTGCCCCCTCTCTTCATCCATCAACATTGTTGTTTCTAAATTTTAAACTAATATATTTCTCTCTGTCTTCTACAGGTACGCCAAAAAAGCCAAAGAACTATCAGCTCTATTCCACGACCGTGAGATGCCACCGGGTCGTGCGCTAGCGCATTGGGTGGAATACATAGTGCGTCACCGCGGCGCCCCCCACCTCCGTTCCCCTGCACTCGACGTCCCTCTGTACCAGAAACTGTATCTAGATCTAGCTGTAGTCTTAGCTGTAGTAATATTTTTGGTAAAGAAAGCAGTGAAGTATGCGTTGAGTAAGTGGTTGAAGAAACAGAAGGAGAAGAGAAGTTAAAAAAATGTTTGTTGTTTAGTTTTTATTATCATTGGGAGCTACAAACTGCGTCCTCCCATTTTTGCGATTCTTTCCTGATTTGTGCGAGCCTCAGTCAGGTTTTAATCGCGATCATCTGAACATCCGTTCACCGTTAGTTCTATAAGTAGTAAATTAAACGTTCGTATTTAATAGGGTATTTCAAAAAAAATCTAATTAGTCCGTCAGATGGATTTTCAAGGATTAATGAACACGTATTTTTTCTTTTTTCACTTAAACAAAAGATGAAGACGATACAGTGTTTCGAAAAGTCGCATCAAGTCGTGTGTAGTCACCAGATTAGTACTTTTTTTACCCACAAAGTGACGTCAAAAGCCCCCCATTCATGATCTTTGACACGTTTTATGTACGTCAATTTTTTTTTTATTTGTTAAAATTAAAAACACGTATCCAATATTTTTAGATACCTACTTAATCTAACAGACGGACTATTGAGATTTTTTTGGTAAAATACCCCGTTCTTTTTCTTTCGTCATGACTGAGGGTGACCACATGAGGTCGTTGTTTTCTCCACCAACACCCTCCATGCTGGCTGGTTCTCGGCCATTGGGGCAGATGCCTGAAAATTCCCTCTGTAGACTTCTCCCCACATCTGTTTATCGGGTTGGTGATCTTCCACGGAACCTTTTTCCTTACACGTTACCAGCCACAATAAGCTTTTCCAAGATATCAGGCTTCTTCTTTGCCTCGTGTCCGAATGTGGGAGTCGTTTCAGTCGATAGGCGAGATTTAACTTGACTCACCTTCAATAACGTGGAACTAGCCCAAATGTTGGTGTGCTATTAAGTACACTTCTGCCTAATATTTCTGGAATTACAGGGGTGATGTTTTGTTGTATAATTTTACGAGTGAACTCAGTAGTCGATAAAACTTAGTGTTTATCGTTGTTATTAGAAGTCGTTGTTAGTTAAATAGAATATCAGCATGATCTGTTCAGTTGATATAAGTTTTGACGTAGAAAAAGGTTATAGAGGATTAAACGTTATTCAGAATGCCAAATCATTGTGATAGCTGCAATTGTATGGAAAACTGTGTGTTCTTATCATGAGTTTAATTACGTGAAGTGTGAATAATTATGACAATTAATAAGATGAATAATAAAATAATACAAGTGTTTTTTTTCTTTCACAATAACCTACCTTTTCTTACAATTTTATTGGTTTGCGCACAAATGTACAAACTCACCGTGCGGTTTAATAAAAAGAGTTCGGAAAGATAATAGGGATGCTTACTGACTTAGAAAAATGATTCTAATTAGTCCGTCTGTTAAATTATCAAAATCTTTTGGATACGTATTTTTTGTCTTATCAAATCTATACAAATTGACGAAGATTTATTTATTTATTTATTTATTTATTTATTTATTTATTCATTAACACATACATTTGTTTTAACAGGTAAGACCCAAGCTAACAAAAGTAGTCATAAATTGTTAAAAGTCCAGTCCCAAGTAGCGGGTCTGTGTAGGAATACAGCTATACAGTGGACAACATACTAAGTGTCACCCTCTGGAATTCCGCCAAAGAACAAGAAAATATGTCCAAACGCCGAGACACACTATTCAGTGTTCGCATTGCTCGAATCACTGGTGCGAACTTTAATAAGTTAGTACGCGATGCCGGAACTTTAAAAAGCCCCTCCCTCGGTCCCAACCGTAACCTTCTGTCTGGAACAAGTAATCCCAACGATTCTAATATTTGTGGATTATTTAACATACCACGAAAAACCATAAAAACATATTTTACGAGAGCGAGGTTGCGCCTTACTTCCAACTTATAGTACCCAACCATCCCTATTACAAAGAGAGTTGGATACATAAGCGGGTAGAAAGGGTAGACCCCAAACTGCCTCAAGTACAGATATCGGGTAAATTTATTTTGCATTTTTTCTAGCATCTGAGAATACTTCACCTCATAAGGATTCCAGATGATAGCACTAGTTTCCAAGTTGCTTCGCACCAACGCATTGTAAAGTGCTTTCACTGCTGCCATATTAGTAAAGTCACGAGTTTCACGCATCACAAAACCTAGATTTCTAAACGCTTTTTTGCAGACCTGCACTACGTGAGCCCGAAACGAAAGATCCCCAGTGAAAGTAACCCCGAGATCTCGCACTGACTCCACCCGCGATATGACGTGACCGTTCATACGATAATCGTGGCGTCGTGGTACCACGGCCCGCGTGAATGACATTACATTACACTTCGTCACATTGAAGTGTAGTTTATTCACTTCACTCCAAGCTACCACCCTATCAATGTCCCGCTGGAGCCTTTCGCAGCTCGACTCGTCAGTGATACGCAAAAAAAGCTTGAGATCGTCAGCAAATAATAAACAGCTAGCTTCTTTAATTATTTCTGGAAGATCATTAATCATGATTATGAATTCCAAAGGCCCTAAATTTGTCCCTTGGCTAACTCCTGTAAGGGTTAAATACGAGTCCGAGATGTAACCTGCGTATTCTACTATTTGCTTGCGGTTGCCCAAGTAGCTAGCAAAGAACTTCAAGAGAGCTGGGGTAAAACCCATCCCCGCAAATTTACTTAAAAGTATGTCATTATCGACACTATCAAATGCCTTCCTGAAGTCGAAGTAAGCGACATCCAGTTGGGCACCAGCCTCCGAGTCCAGCACTGTGGTGGCTTGATTTAAAAAACACATTAAATTAGAATTAGTGCTACGGCCCGCCCGGAAACCATGCTGCGCATCGTTGAGCTGAGAGGCTACTTGCGAGTGGATAGTTGAACACAACGCGGACTCGAAGACTTTAGCAAAAGCTGACAGTACTGCTACTGGCCTATATTCGTTAACATCTGAGCTTGGGGCCCCCTTTGGTACTGGAGTAACCCTAGTTAATTTCCAGCCGTCCGGGTACGAGCATTCTCGTAGGAAACTATTAAATAAATGCATGAGCGGCCGGGCCAGTACTGACCGACAATCCCTAACCACGAAGGGTGGCACCCCGTCTGGCCCAACCGAACGCTTGGGCTTGAGGCGCGCGAGCGCGGCGCTCACCTCATCGAGAGACAGCTGTCCCACGTGAACGCGTGCGCCGCGCTCGGGCGCCCCCTGCCCAGCGGCAGCCGCATCCAACCGCGGTGACACCGCCCCGTAGACCGAATGAAAATAATCAGCGAACGCCTGAGCGCACTCATGCTCTTGCAACGGCTCACTATTCCTAGTAATCCTTGTTGTACTTCGCTTCGAGCGCTTGCGTCCAACAAAACCCCAAAAAGACCTCGGTTCCTTGACAAATTGTTGCTCCGTGCGACTCTGATAATCATGGTATGCGGTACTGATTAAGTCTTTGACAAGAGAACGGTAGTGGGAAAATTTATTATAATCGCTGACTGAACCAGTCTTCTTAAAAGATTTGTGCCACAAAGCCTTCTTCTTAATATGACCTATTATGTCAGCAGTGAACCAATCAGGGTAGTTATAACGAAAGCATTTACCCTTGGAGCTCTTTCTTGGAGTGCTATCATCCAAAACCCTATAAAATATCTCATAAAATATTCTAAATGCTCCGTCGGCATTAGTCGTTTCATACAGAGAGCCCCAGTCTACCCCTGCAAGTCCCAAGTATAAAGAATAGAAGTCCGCCTTGCTATAATTCCATCGTGGTAGGGAAGTGGAAGCGCTCGGTACAGGGTAACCCGGGCTAGAAGTCACCCGCCTCCGACTTACACTTACTCGTAGCGGCGGGTGCTGCGGGTCAATGCATGACAAACACTCCTCACGTTCCTCATTTACGACAATGTCACCTACGGGCAAAGTAGTTAGTACTACATCGAGCGTGCGATTATTGCAATTAAGAATATTATTACTTTGGCGAAACCCACAGAAGGTGACAAAGTATTCATAATAACATTGTACCTCTTGGTTTGTTGAATACATATTTAAATCCGCTAATAATACTACTTTATCATAACTAACACATAACTGCTCAAGTAAATGGAACATAAACATATATTCCCTTTCAATAGTCTTAGGTGGAATATACGCAACACAACACAAAAACAAAAAAGTATTTTGACGGTATACTGTCGCACATACGATTTCAAACGGGTGTTCGTTCAAGCTAGTGTTATCGGGTAACGGTACTCTGCGTAAGTCGAGAGCACCGCGCGGTGTGGCGATCAGCATGACACCTCCGTGTTTACGGCCATCCGTACGGTCACATCTTATTATGGTGTACCCGCTTGGAGCCAGTTCACCATCATGTATCGAGTCGTTAATACCAGTCTCGGTTATGGCTACCAAATCAACCATAGACCCTAGAATGTTGTTATAAAATGATTTTAACTTCGTCCGTAAGCCTCTAACGTTCTGATAGAATAAATCTAACGAGCACTTAGGTTTCTTGCCACTAGTTTGGACCACATTCACACCATTCGAGCACACCAGTCCTAACGTTTGCAATTGGGAACTATTTACACTATTATTAGCATACCGACACTGTGAATCATTCCTGTTACGTCGTACAGTACGTTGTTCACTGGGAACATTCAACGACTGCGCGTGCACTGTCGCCGGTGAGAAGCTCGGAGTTCGTGTCCCCCCGCTGCCTGCGGGGATGCCTCGGAAACCAGTCGGACAACTTCACTCCTGCGGGCCACGCCGCCGGCGTGTTTATGCTCTCATTCAAGCTCTCCGGGAAAGCAATTACGAAGGCAGCGTGTCTAGTAGTCTTGATTAAACGTTTTTCTACAATATACTGCTCACAATTTTGAAGTTTATTCAAATAAGTGAGCACGTTCTGCTCCGTCGTCTCCGGCTTGAAAGACCATGCCTGTAAATATTTTAGCTTTTCTACCGATTTAAGCACGTCATCCTCTTGTCCGCTACCAGTAATCACTCGCCGTTTAGAATTCCGTGTTTTGCGTGCCGGTTGCCACCCTTCATCGGAAGTATCGTTTTCATGGCGCGTTTCCGCAGTATTCGTGGCCGGACACTCCAATGATGATAAAGAATCTTTTGTGGGTAGATTGGGATTCACATTTGTAGAAATACCCGTCTTTGGCAAATTATTTGTGTCACCATCGGTCGTTGGTTTTGCAATGGTTAACTTTTTTGCAGCGGCTGCGTAATCACTTTTAGCTTTAGCACTTGAATTAACCCTCGCTTGCCGCATGGGTCGCTGGGTAGTAGTTGGAATCGCTGGCTTCTCTTGTCCACCGTCGGCATCCATTAGTTTCGGTGGGGCTGATTTCGGTGTACCCTCAATCGCTAGCGTTAACAATTTCAACGTTTCTTCTTGCTTGACTATAATAGTGCTTTGCTCATCAATTTTGCACTCGAGAGCAGTGATTTTCGTCGCGAGTTCACTAACCACTTTATGTAGCTCGCGCACTACACCTTCCAGGGCCTTTTGAGCCATTATTATATTTTTAAAATACGTAAATACTGGGAGCTGTACTACAGTGAGCGGAGTACCCACCAAGTATAAGATAAAACGCGTCAGAGATTTGAGCGGGAGGTTGTGACGTCACTGACCGCTAAAGAATGTCAAATAACGTCACACGAGATTTCAAAGCACTGTATCGTCTTCATTGTTTGTTTACGTAAAAAAAGAAAAAATACGTGTCCAATATATTGTTTTGGAAATCTATATGACGGACTAATTAGATTTTTTTTGTTAACTACCCTATTAGCACTTATTTGTTTGAACTATTCAATTCATCATGAGTGTAACAATTCAAAAATGTAGTAATAATCATCAATGTAAAATGGCTATCATGCAGATTACGAGCTTGTCCAATTATTACAAATACAAGTTAAAGATACACAAATAAGATACGAACGAGTAAGATAAAAAAATTATGTTTCCATTATATTTACGTAATACCTACATGTCGGCTGATAATTATCAAAATGACAGCGCGTTCTTTTATCTGTTTTTTTGTTTAACTGCCTAATAAAGTAATAATTCGATAATATATAGCTGACTTACTTACAAGTTGTTCCTACATAAATATGTGAGACTATAGGACGTCACGCGGTTTTACCCGCGTAGCTACCGTTCCCGTGGAAATACAGGGATAAAAAGTAGCTTATGTCACTCGGGGATAGTATAGCTTCCCAACGGTGAAAGAATTTTTCAAATCGGTATAGTAGTTTCGGAGCCTATTCGTTACAAACAAACAAATCTTTCCTTTTTATAATATTAGTGTAGATTCGTGTGCATCATTATCTGCCTAGCTTTGTCCAAACTATGATGAGTTTGACTTCCAGTCTAACCGAATGCAGCTGAATACCAGTATTTGACATGGAGCGACTGCCTATTTAATATGGTGATTGAAGTATACCAGGTAATTTATGATCAACGTCACCAGCAAAATGCATACCATCCTAAAGTTGGTTGCGGATTCGTGCTCCACCTAGTGTAATGATTTTGTAAAATAATAGCAAACTTCTTTCCACTTGTGATAGATGGCGCTAGTGGGTGCATGAGTTAAATACTTCCGTTTTAGTTGTTAGCTAGTAAAATATAAGTATTTAAGTTTGTTCACATTTTATAATTACTAAATAATTATTATTTAGATTATTATAATTTATTTACTGTTAATAATAAGCTTTGATGCATTTTAGTCTCTCAATTGAACATACTGCTGTGTACTTCGCTCTGATTGGTCGAATAACTAGTTGAATGTTGACCCACTGTGAGAGTGGGGAACATTCAGCTTGTGGAGTTGTGGCTGACATTTTAGATAGCTCGAGGCATTCGCTCTTGAGCGGTTGAACGGTGAACATATCTTCAATGTAACTGTGCTATTTATAAGTATATTTGTGATTATGTTGGATGGATTAATATAATTTACTTTTGTATACTTGAGGTGTTTGATTTCTTGACATCTCAGAAGTGGGATTTGCCTACAAAAACAGTGTTAAATGAGCGAGTTGATTATAAATTATTAGGCCATGTGTGTTTAAAGTTAAAGACAAGTGTGTTAATGAATCTGAGTGCTAAGTCTATGATTTGAGCCAAGTGTGCTTATGAATTTAGGCTATGTATGCCTAGGATTTCAGCCAAGTGTGCTTATGAATTTAGGCTATGTATGCCTAGGATTTCAGCCAAGTGTGCTCATGAATTAAGGCTAAGTATGCCTATGATTTAGGCCAAGTGTGCTTATGAATTTAGGCTAAGTATGCCTATGATTTAAGCCAAGTGTGCTTATGAAATTAGGCTAAGTATGCCTATGATTTAAGCCAAGTGTGCTTATGAAATTAGGCTAAGTATGCCTATGATTTGAGCCATGTGTGCTTATGAATTTATTTTGAATCTTTGGCCAGGTGTGCCAAGGTCATATACAGTGAACATCAAGCGTGTAAGTAGAGCCTGTTTTTATTTTTTTTAACGAAAACTGACATACTTATGTCAGATTTAAATAAAATAGTAGTTAGCCATGTGTGCTATGATTGAATAAAGATATATGGTATATTATATTTGTTTTTTGGATATTTTATTATATTTGATTATTCTGATTTATTGTTCTGTTAATACTCCGAAGTTTATGGAGATGTAGATTGGGTATTACATCAGAGTCATGAGATCATGTTCTTGTTTTTGCAAATAATTAGTACTCCAATCATTTTTTGTCAAATTTTGAGGTAATGGAGTCTGATTATGACAATAAGCTGGACCAAGAGCCGCAAGTTCAGACAATCAGGGTTTCGAGAGGAAAAAGGATAACTCCTGTATCGAGCAATGGAGACAAAAGGACATCAGATTGGACAAAAAGGGAATTACTGAATCTTTTAGATGTTTTTCAAGAAGGAACACGTAAGTGATCTTATAACTTAAGCAACAACGATTTCAACAATGTGATCCCGGAGTTCGATCCTTCAAGTAAATCACAGAGTATTGAAAGTTGGGTTAGGAAGGTTAATGAATGTGCTGTAATATATGAATGGGACGAGAGGCAAACTATACATTTTCATGTTAGCTTGTACGTCTCGTAGTAATGAAAATTTTACCGAATATTTTATGACAAATTAATGTTTCTGCACAGATGTGACATAAGTGGTAAAAGAGCCGTAGATTGCATAACTCACACGGTATTCATGATAAATCTATTAGAAATGGCGCACAAGCATTAAATTGTCATGAACCGGAAGACTTGTTGCATTTTCTTAGTTCTCAGCGTACTTCCTTAGAAACTGTCCTTACTGATAAAAAGCGTTATGTCTCAGCATCAACTTCAAACTATAGTGCGATAGTGTGCTTTAATTGTTGTAGTAAAGGACACCCTTACTTCAAGTGTTCAAAACCCCTTGTAAAGTGTCTAAAGTGTTTTAGGGTAGGGCATAATGATGAAAATTGTAAACTTACACCACTTACTCCATGAATAGAATCTAAATCAAGCGATGGCACATAAGTACATAACGTAAAACTCTAACAATTTCTAAATGAGTACCCAAAAGTTTTTCAAATCAGTTAAAGTAAATTATATTTTTATTGCGTAAATCGATTTTAGTAGTGAATATAGTCTCGTGCGCGTGTCTGACGCCAATAGTCTAAACTCTTTAAAACCATCTCTAAATTAGCAATAATCAAGGGTTTTGATAACTACATGGTTGTACAGGACACCCTTGTACAGGACTTTATGAACCTTAAGTTTAGAATAGAATAGAATAGAATAGTATTTATTTCTGGGTATATGGTAGGTACAAGATCTTAATATAAAACAGTATCACATACACTACCGTTGCCGGTGTAGAAATATTAAAATCATTTACGAAAGTGGCCAACTTCTAAACAGTGACAATATTATATTGAAAGCATAAGTTTGTCATCTAAACACTAATAATAAAAAAACCTCAATAAATTAGTTGATATAAAAATAGGGAATTTTTTATACAATGCCAAGTTTTTTTTATGCTCAATTGTTATTCATTAATGAATTAATGTCAAAATTTACTACATACAATAGTGCCAGATGTCAAATTAAAAAAAATAATAATAATAAAAAGAACACAATACAAGTCAATAGGTATATATGAAAATAGAATGTCAGAGTTTATAATTTAAAAATTCATTAACTGTGTAGAAGC
This sequence comes from Diarsia rubi, assembly GCA_932274075.1. Taxonomy (NCBI): domain Eukaryota; kingdom Metazoa; phylum Arthropoda; class Insecta; order Lepidoptera; family Noctuidae; genus Diarsia; species Diarsia rubi. Next base: position 6,018,580 of record OW026433.1, read on the forward strand.
AGTTGTCCAAAAGCCAAGCAAATATTGTTTTTCTAAATTTATTAGTAGGTAACACTGATGCGTGGGGGTAAATTATTAAATATTTTTATTGCCATACAATTGGAATTCCTGCTATATAAATGTAATCTCTGGCTAGGTGCAAGTAATTTATTTGGGCTTCTGCTTTTCACTCTTTTAGAAATGTGTTCATATGACGGAAACATGTGCGGATACCTTTTTACAAACATACAAATCTCAAAAATATATAGGCAAGGAAGTGGAAGAATTTTTAGAGTTTTAAATAATGGCTTACAATGGTCTAAATACTCTGCTCCACACACAGCCCTAACACATTTTTTTTGCGCAAGAAATGCTCTGTTCACATCGACTGAATTTCCCCATATTACGAGGCCGTAACGTAGCACTGATGAAACATAGCCATGATACGCATTAAGGGCTGTTTCTTTACCGGCTATTCGATGCAATTTACGAAGCGCAAACACAAATTTGTCGAGTCGAGTGCAGACTTTTTTTTATATGTTCTTTCCAATTCAATTTGTCATCAATAACTATCCCCAAGAACAAGGTTGAAGGTACGGGTTCCAGGATTGAATCATTGTAGCGAATTTGTGGTGGTTTTATCAAAGAGTTATATGATTGGAATTGTACTAATTTAGTTTTTTCAATATTTACACGTAAATTATTAAATTCTAGCCATTTCATTGCTGTCAGTATTTCATTGTTAGCGTCAGTTACCAAGTCATTTATATTTGATGATTTTATTATTATAGTAGTGTCATCAGCAAATAGTGTACAATCATGTTTTAGACTCTTGCAAAAGTCATTTATATATAATATGATAAACAACGGAGGCCCTAATACGCTTCCCTGAGGCACGCCACAACTATTTATTTTTAGGTTAGAATAGTATGTTGTTTTGTCAATTTTTGTTTTTTTTTTGTGTTTTTCTCAATTTTTGTTATTGCCGTTCTTTGCTGGCGACTCGATAAATAACTTTTAAGCCAGTCGTGCGCCTTGCCTCTTATGTCGTATTTTTCCATTTTATTAAGTAACCGATTATGTGGGACAAAATCAAAAGCTTTGCTCATATTTAAAAATACTGACAATACAGACATTTTGCTATTGAGGGCTTCAGATATAATTTAATGGAATTGAATTGAATGTGGACGATGAACTTGTCGTTTATGATGGATTCTTGCAGTGTTCTTTACTGATTGGCCAAAATTTTACTTAATTAACATCCATAACGGTTCATAAAGACGACAGTACGTTTTATTTTTATGAAAGTCCTGGGCTTAAACTTAAATTCCTTAAAACTTTCCTTGCCGTAAGACATTCTGTTACAAACACATCCGAATTAATCGAAGTTTCTCTGTTCATATAATTCTGGCGATGGTTATATAGAGGGTTATAACAGAAATAAACCTGTTGAAGAGTATACCTTACACCAGGTAGGAAGTAGTAAGTATAAGTGCAGGTAAATGTCTCCTTATCCTGTCCAATCTTCAGCCCATGCTTTAAATTTTCCAAAAATACCTTAATTGCCAGAGCAAAATCACAAAGGACGTGACTAAATTAGCTCCTCTTATTAAGACTGAAATAAATGTCTGAGCCAGATATATCGCGTATTTACATAATTCTTAAACCTGAATCTGACTACGAATCTAAAGACATTGAGAATAATTATGTTATCACAAATATCATACATCATCAAAATAAAGTTGATACTTTCAGGCAAAAGACAGCACAATTATATCCTATAGAAAAAGTTAGCATTCTGTTTCACGCAATCCAGATCGACCACCTTGGCCCATTCGTAAAGAGTAAAAACTGGAATGCCTACAATCTCACTACTGTTGACGGCTTTACAACATTTTTATTGGTTAAAACTGTAAAATACACCAAAACCAGGACTGCACTAAATAATAATAATAATAATAATATTTCACAACTATCACACAACGCCATCTAGTCCCAAGCTAAGCAGAGCTTGTGTTATGGGTACTAGACAACTGATAAACATACTTATATATTTCTAAAAACATACATATTATAGATAAATTACACCCAGACACAGAACAAATGATCGTGCTCATCACACAAACATTTGTCCTGGGTGGGAATCGAACCCACGACCTCCGGCATAGCAGTTAGGGTCACTAACCACTAGACCAACAGGCCAGTCGACTAAAAGTTCTTGTAAACATATTTCATGACAATAATAATAATACGTTTATTTCCAGATAATAAAATCCATAGAGCAAAGAGTAACGAAACAGAATAGGCAGCCCGCATGTATAATTCAATTAGAATCATAAAACATTCACAAATTTATACATCACAAAATAGAAATGAAGAAAGTTCATATTATCATTCTGTCAAATAGTAAATCAAATGAGAAAAACAGATAAAATACATTAAGACTTTGGCTTACCATCTTGAATTGTGTCTGATCGCGGTACTTCTTTTACTTCATCTACTTTTAAGTTTTTGTGACAGTCATGGTTTTATACGAGTACCTACTCATGGTGTTAATTATGATGCCGGTAGGGTCCTTGCTAATACGTATAAAGAAAATGATTTGATTAAGGTTACTTGAACTAATTTTAATAACATTTTGATAGACTTCTCTTTAAATTTATAGGTCTAAACTAAGTACTTAACAAAAGTTTTGGGCAATGATCGATATCAAATTGCCGAAATTCCAGGTTTCAGCAAACAAAAAAAAATACATTCAAAAGCGTAATCTCAATCGACCGTGGATAAATGTTCATTCCCCTGATCATAAAATATCGACAAGTGGTTTTAGTAGTTCACCTTCCAGTGCTGGAAGTAACATAGATAACAACAAAATCATGCCAATGCGGATCTAAGATCAATGTATAGCCGAATGTAATGATTTTTGTAACAGGTTCGTTTGTTTAACTTTCATCTAAATTGTAAGATCGTGCGTCAGGAGATCGCACGATGTCGGATGGCCGAATGTAATGATTTTGTAAAATAATAGCAAACTTCTTTCCACTTGTGATAGATGGCGCTAGTGGGTGCATGAGTTAAATACTTCCGTTTTAGTTGTTAGCTAGTAAAATATAAGTATTTAAGTTTGTTCACATTTTATAATTACTAAATAATTATTATTTAGATTATTATAATTTATTTACTGTTAATAATAAGCTTTGATGCATTTTAGTCTCTCAATTGAACATACTGCTGTGTACTTCGCTCTGATTGGTCGAATAACTAGTTGAATGTTGACCCACTGTGAGAGTGGGGAACATTCAGCTTGTGGCTGACATTTTAGATAGCTCGAGGCATTCGCCAAAGAGTAAAGTATATAGCATTCGCTCTTGAGCGGTTGAACGGTGAACATATCTTCAATGTAACTGTGCTATTTATAAGTATATTTGTGATTATGTTGGATGCATTAATATAATTTACTTTTGTATACTTGAGGTGTTTGATTTCTTGACACTAGTTTCTTCACCTGTGTAGCACGGGATAAAATGTGGGGAATAAAATACATTATTTAATCAATATATTTTTATTTTGAGGAAACAACCGAAGTTCTATCAAATACATGATGATTCTCCTGTGACCCAAAGTCTCTACTGTAGATACCAGTGCTCCCTGCCACCCAGATGGAGAAAATTGGTGAAGCACGGTGCACATCCCAATTTGCAGTTAGCAGAGGCACCCAACGCCAATAACAATTCGAAGTCTACTAATTTCGTCTATGTACTTCTATAAAAACGCTTCCGTATCTGGCGATACCGCCACCTGCTATTGCCTTCGTTCAGCAACTGCAAACAGTATACCGCATTGTTGTCTGATAGTGGGTACTTGTCATCAACAGACCGACAAGATGTAATTAATGTTTTCCAAAATATATTCGTAAAGAATAGAAGAACTGGAGCCGTCACTTACTTACGTATGTCTTCTTGTTCTTAATTATGTCGGCCAAGAGCTGACCTACTAGTTTGGCGCTTTTCGGTAGCGTCCATCAGTTCCTGCAGTGAACAAACAACAGAACACTAAAATTAATAAGTGTTCCATCGTTTGTGGAACAACACCACATTCACTCTGTAAGGCAAAGTTTCTTGCTGCAGCTTACCATGTTCAGGTGGGAGATTTTCAGCAGTGGGAACAAAGGGGTCAGGTACGGATACACTACTTCGCCGCAAGGTTGATCTTTGTGTAGACTACCAATCAGTGAGCTGGCTCGCTACTTATATCGTCAACTACAACAACAATTTCGGCGTCTTTTACAAGTCACTTCTATTTGACCTTTGTGCAATCAACACTATTGCATCAATTTAGCAATCGTGACGGTGGTTACCAAGTGTATCCCCTGGCGGTTCTATATTTAGTTTGACTGCTCAAGCAGGAAACAAAAAATCACGCATGATGATTTGTCGACTTTTAAAGTTATAGTCTCCGTAAAATATTTTTCCTTTTACTATTTATTGAGGAGTCAGATTTAATGACAAGTAATACAGATACCTAAGTATGGAAGAAGAAGACATGAGTCCGATTCCAAAGGGATAACGACAAAAAAATTATGATGTATGTCCTATCACCGGTTTTACTTACATCTTGCGAAACAATTTTTTCAGAAAATAAATTTGACAAATTAAAACATTCAATCACGTGACTGTGAACACCAATCAGAAACCATTACGTCATGCTGAGGCAATTGCTATGAAAGGTCCGAAATTAGACAATTTCCCTCCACACTAATGTTGTTAATAAGAGATTTGGAATTTATTAAGAAGACACATTTATAATCCAAATATTAAAATACACGAAGAATGTAACAAAGCTTGAAGTAAAGTTATTTTTTAAAGGGATGCCAAGTTACTGTGGCGAGAGGTTTGACTTCGTCTTCAGATGTTAACAAGTTTTGGTAGTTGCTCACTCTGACTTGTTCATCGCTATTGACATTTACACACAAGAGAGCTTAAAATTCTCCTTCAAGTTATTTAAAATATATTGGGAGGTAGCATTAACCAATCTTTCAAATTTAGCCAATTAGCATGCCACTGAACTCCACGCGAAGCCTTGTGCATAAGCTACAATTGTATATTTATTGAAACATAATGGGGTGAGGTCTATGCGGGATGATACAGGCTAAGAGTATCAATATATCATGCAACAGAAACGTAGGTAATAATTTTTTTAATTTTTGGAGTGTAAGGCCTTTACTGACTAAAATTACCCATGAATGAATGAATGAATGAATGATTTTTATTTTACTTCTTCTTTTTTTTCTTCTCCTTCTTTTTTTTCTTTCTTGTCTTCTTTCTTTTTTGTTCCTTCTTAGCCCTTTGTGTCCGGGGTCGCGGTTCCTTTTTCGAAAAACCCGCGCCCAGCAGACGTCGATCCTTGCGGGCTCCACAATGTTGCTGACATCTCTTTGAGGCGATCTTTGGTCTGGCCTTGTCTATAAAAATAAACTAGATGAATGCAAAACATCTAATATGTCTTGATTTCCTGGTTGCTAGATTTCAGGTTTTCGAACGCCCGAAATTTTATCTACATTTAACATTGAGTTGTGTTTTAACTTATAAGTTCAATAGTAACAATTTTATTTGTATTTACTTTGGTTCATCCTTGGCAATATGACTATAGAGTAGGTACCGTCAACGAGGAAAGCTTATAAATATTCGAATTCCGTTTATTTAGAACAGTTACCTACTATTGATTTATATATTCTTTTAATATAATATTTTCCAAATATGTTTTGACGCCTTTTATAAAAAAAACAGAACCCTTTATACAAAATTGTCAACGGTGTATGGAAGGTCACATAAAAAGTTGTTTATGTGAAGTTTTTAGTGGCAAAGCTTGTTTCAATATCGTTGAAAGAATGCGACAAGTTAAATGTATAACTGTATAATCAAAAACGTTTTTAAAAGTAAACACGGAGTGCAGTTCATTTGCATTAAATGCTTTCTACAATTATTTTGCCAACCGTAACTGACGTAATATGTCTGTTGACAATCCAGATTACTTCACATCAAGCCGCATTTATCATCCAATTGTATCGTACTTCTGGCCTTACGCTTGCGCGTAGAAGACGCGCTTTGAATAATACAATATAAAATTTATATTCTTCATCAGATTTTTTCTATGCATTAGTGAACTAAAACTACTAAAATGAAGTTATTAGTGCTATTTTATTTGGCCTACGTTCTTTGTAGTGCCGAAGCGTTAAAAGTGTTAGTTTTATTTCCGTATCCTGTGAAGAGTTTAAGTATATTAGGCACAGGTGTGGTGAGGCATCTGCTAAACGCTGGACATGAGGTACTAATTTTAAAGGACATTGTTTTTTTCTTTTGTATGGATTCCCGTACCGTTATGGTTCAAAATCATTTTTTTTGTTTTTTTTTTTCAACACATAACACAATATTAACTCCTACAAAATATATTTTTGTAAACCACTTCCGGGTTTCGGTATTAACAGATACATCATGTAGTCAATGTTAAAAATGAAAAATAATTTCCTGTGACTAAACTACTGGATATTATTCAAAATTAAGTGTTTTTTTTGTATAAACACTGGGAACATCCTAAGGTATACGAAGTTTAATTTATTGTTGTATCGTCGGCTCCACCCTGTATAATAAGTGTAGACAATAAAAAACAAAGAATGATTTTGAACCATGAGACTTCTTGGTACGCCTTTTGGTCATTCTCCTTAAACAGTTTTAATAGAGTTCATTCTTCTTTCTTTACCGTGTGATTAGCGCTTTTTTTTGGCTGGTGGGAAATCTTCAAATAGCCCCGGCTCTGGGCAGAGCAAAAGGGAGTGTTTGACTTCTACTGACTAAAACCACCCATGTTCCTTCTTAGCCCTTTGTGTCGAGGCCGCGGTATCTCTTTCGAATAACCCGCAGCCCCGACGGGGTGTGGTTAGTGCCTAACCTCTTGTAAGTGTTTTTATGCCGTCAATGGCCCTCTTACTTCGTTTTTCACGCCGCCGCCGCCGGTCGTCGAGCAATATCTCTTAGGCATGCTCGTTTGCCCGTCGGGGCTACGGGATGTTGTATAAGATACCGTGGCCTCGACATATTGTTATTTGATGATTTCCCACCACACCAAAAAAAAAATCATCATTTCTCAATTATAGTTTCTTTTTGTTTTCATTTTTCAAAATAATTCAATAAAGTCACGATTAATTTTAATATAATTCACCATTTTCTTAGCATTAAATATGAATAAGAATAATTTATTTAAGAAAAATGGTGTACCTACATTTAGGGACAGTAATGTTGCTTCACAACTTAAACTAAAATTATTACTATCGGACGTCACGTGGTTTTACCCGCGTAGTTCCCGTTCCCGTAGGAATACAAGGATAAAAAGTAGCTTAAGTCACCCAGGAATAGTGTAGCTTCCCAACGGTGAAAGATTTTTTCAAATCGGTCTAGTAGTTTCGGAGCCTATTCGTTACAAACAAACAAACAAATCTTTCCTCTTTATAATATTAGTGTAGATATTTAACAGATAAAAGTAGTGAAATGTAACTCGTATTTATCAATAGAACTAAGATATGCATTATTAACTATACACTTTTTGGACAACATATTCTAGGAGTTTTTGTATTATTTTACTTTAAAGATTTATGGGGTACCAAAAAACACGCTGCACACTACAAAAAATATAGTAGCTAATTTACCTAACGCTTAAAAAGTGATTAATGATATTTTTTTTGTTGCATCTTGCTAAAACCGAATATAATTATTGGGTATGATTATGTTTATTACAAAAAAAAATCAACTACACGCGGATAATCACAACGACGAATACCTGCACGTCAAATACAAAAAAAAATATGCTAATACGTAATTAAATCGAATAGTAAATAATTAAATGACCGGCTCAAGGAATCTTACTTGTTAAACTGCGTAGTTTTCTGATATAAATAACTACTGTCATAGGTAAATATAGGCAATGCCAATACCTAATTTTAATAAGATACGTAGTTAAAACGCCTGACAGCCGTAGGTAACTTCATTTCCGTATAATGATAACAACATTTACTGTTGTTTTTTACCCGACTGTCACAAAACCGAAAGATACGGTTTTAGTTTGAGCAGGCTATGTATGTATCAGAGACGTAGCGTGCCCTTTACTCTAGTCCCACCGGCTTCCCTACGGGAAAATAACACTGTACGTAGTGTCTACTTTAGTAAAAATATTTAATACATCATAGAATTGTCAACATTTTTCATGTCAACAAAGAAAGCAACAGACAGCGTAAAATAAGCCGGTGCTCGGGTGTCAGAATTCAGAACTAAAATTCGTGTGAGCGCACTCACGTGACCGTTGTCGCACGCAAACCGTTTAGTAGGGAACTCAATAGTAAGACGAATTATTATCAGGTTATGACAAGGCAGGAATCGAGGCTATGTAGGGGAGAAACGTTGTAACTCCGTCATTTTTGAACCGATTTTCAAAATTCTCTTTTTTATTCGAAAGAATATACTCCCGTTATCTCTATGTCAGGTTCTGATGATGGAATCTCAGGGTAATCGATGGCAACTCTTTCTTTTTTTGGCGGATGGAAAATCATCAAATAACCCCTCCCGCTCTTGGGCAGAGCGAAAGGAAGTTTCAGACTTCTACTGACTAAACGTCAAAGTCAAACTTGCAGTAATGTTACGTGTCTCAAAAAACTACCCATTAGGGCGGCGTATACAATTAAACAAATAAAAATTTAAAATCGCAAGTTAACAATCGTTTCAATATTTGGTGTACAACCAATAATTTAAAAAATAGATAATGATTACAATTAATTAAATACACAAAAAAAAAGATTACAATTAGATAGTCAAGTTTTGAATTGTCAAGAATAAATACATACATGGTTGTCAGTTTAGTTTAATACATTTTGTCAAGAAGGCATTCGTCAATGGTATAGTAGCATTTTTCAATTAAAATAATCTGTTCAAATTGTGTCAAATTTAAATCTTTAATGTCATTTGGAATTTTGTTTAAGTAATATTTTCGGAGCCATGCACAGAATGCTTTTGTGCAAAATTCGTGTCGATATTCTGGTCTCATCGACCTAAACCGTTGATCTGAAGTTTTTTTAAATAGTTGACTGTGTTTATTGACGAATAATGCGATCTCATATATGTACAGACAAGGTAAAGTTAATATTTTAAGTGTTTTAAAATGCGGCTTACAGTTTTCCGTTGGTTTAAGGTTGCATATTGACCTAATGCACCTCTTCTGTGCTTTAAAGATGTTATGCTTTTCGAAGGAATTTGCTCTGTAACGTAATATAGGGTCTACGTAGCCATAATACGCAGCTGCAACAGCTGCCTGATTAACAATTTTACTTAGTTTATAAAAAGCAAAAGCGAACCTACTTAATTTTGTGATAAGAATTGCTGCATGGTCTTTCCAAGTCAGTTTAGAGTCAATTGTCAAGCTTAGAAATTTTATATATCCTACTCATCGATCACTAGTTTTTTATTAGTGATCGATGATCCTACTTCTTCAATTTTATTATCTTCAAAAGTTATTTTAATGTCAGGAGTGGTTATTCTTTGTTTTAGTTTTATTTAAATTTCATTTTAGATTATTATGTTCAAGCCAATAGGGATGTTAATTGACTTAAAAAAAATAGATTCTAATTAGTCCGTCAGTTAGATTATCGAAAAATATTGGATACGTATTTTTTGTTTTATCAAATCAATAAAAATTGACGAAGATAAAACGCGTCAAAGATTTGAGTGGGGTTTCGTGACGTCACTGACCGGTAAAAAGTGCCATACAAGTGTCTTAGAATATGACGTCACACGATTATTCAAAGCACTGTATCGTCTTCATGTTGGTTTACGTGAGAAAAGAAAAAATACGTATACAATATTTTTTGGAAATCTATCTGACAGACTAATTAGATTTTTTTTGTTAACTACCCTATTAATTGATTATTGTAATGCGTCTTTGATGTCACATTCATAGGTTCTATTTTTATTACGTCTTATAATTATCGTGCTGTCATCAGCAAAAAGAACCATAGGAAAAGCGACGTGTTTTGAAAGGTCATTAATGTAGGCTAGAAACAACGACGGGCCCAACACACTGCCCTGTGGTAGGTACGCCAAAAGTGATTTTACGTTTTCCTGAAATAGGTATATTTGAGTTCCTTTTTATCTCTTTTAGAAATCGTCTAATTTCCGTTCACTGCGTTCTATTGATTAAGTAAGACTGTATAAGAGAAAGTGCGTTACCTCTTATTCCATACGCAATAAGCTTCTGTAGTAGTACCTATATCACTTTTTAGTAGCGCTGTCTTTGTCTAGCAAGTCATTTAAAATCAGTTAAAACTAAGTAATCTTTGTATCGATTTTATTGCTTTTTTACACATCGTGTACAACATTTTTGTGATTTTTTATCAGTTAGTCTGTATACGTAATAGTGATAATAGGAGCATCGAAACTGATTATAGGATTCATCCATCTGACGGTTTTCTGGTTCAAAACATTGCCAACTAGACTAGATTGCAGTTGTATTGAATATAATGGCCACATTGATAATTGGTCGCTTATTGTGGAGTCGTTCATCCAGCGTTTTTTTTTATAGAAAATAATTATAATGTTCGCGGTTGATCAAAATTGAACTTTGTATGTGTGTAGTTTATGTAAATTAGCGCATAGCAACACGAAGTTTTGCTAATATGAGCTACAGGTTCAATATTGCTGTAACTGGACCAATTAATTAAAAGCAGTACGTAGGAGAAAAGACAATCTCTTTTACACTATAACACTTTCTTTGTCCTGCTACTTGGGATTCGATCATGACCTGTCTCAATTATCATTCTCTCTCTCTTTTCAACAAAACCAAATCTCTTTAATTTACCAACGATTATTTTTTGATTGATGATTCGTCAATTTATTATAATGATTTGTTATATTTCTAGGTGACCTACGTTACTGTTTTCCCATTGAAGAACCCGCCAACTAAAAACTTCCGTCAAATTGATATCAGTAGTAACTTGGATATAATTAAAGGTAAGTCTTCATTAACATCATTGAAAGGCCAATCATCATCATCATTTTCTTATCTCATTCTTCATCATCATTTTCTTGTCCATATCACAATTGATGTGGGCTTGCCAAATTCTATATCTTTATAGTCATCATAGAATTACAGTTAAGTACTTCCAGGACACGAGTTTGTAGTTTAGTCGTAGTACTATTATGTATTTTGTGGTTTAGTTACGCGTTAAGTTTATGCATAGATTTTGTGATATTTCAATATTGTGTCATTTCTTTGGTTTGCACTGTTTATTATTTATTTTATGTGATTGTGATGATATGATTTATTAAATAACCACATTCCTCTAACAGTTTAACTCTTTAGAGTTAATTGTTGTTGATGAAAATTTTATCGATTGAGACATCTTTTGGAACAAAATAAGTAGATTAATTAATACTAATGGTGACTGACTCTTTGTGTCAACAACTGAAGATGGAACATTATATTATGCTCTGGAAATCCTGTTGTCTGCATGGACGTTACTGAGGACATTAATTTCAAAGCCGAATTACAAGCAGCCTTAATTTAAATCTAAACATAATTACTAAATGAAGAATAACTAACCAATAACAGTTATTCCTCCTTACAGATGATGAATCACTGACAATAGATTACGTACTTAATAATCAAGTTGAAAAAAACGATGCCCTACAAATCCAAGAGTTTGGTCAAGAAACTGCAAGGCTAACCTACCAGAATGAAAATCTAAAACAACTGATACAAAACCCCAATGAGCGCTTTGATGCCGTTATGGTTGATTTGATAGAATCCGAAGTTCACGCTGGGTAAGAAGAAAATATAATCTTAACAGGTTTTAAGATGGATTGCGGCAGATCTCATTGAAAATAGTAGCTGGAGAAAACCTTTGGTATATCAAAATAAATGGAAGACATGGGGCCTTTGCCCAGATGTAGTATGATTAAGTCAAACAGTAACAATTACTTTTAGTTTAATATTTTCAAGATAACCACGAAGTATTCTTTTAACTTATGTAAAAAACTGATCCCCTCCCAGAGGAGGGGATCAGTTTATAGTATGCCTTGTGCCTAGATCAGAATCTAGGCACAAGGCATACTATAAAAGCCTGTCGGGGCTGCGGGTTGTTCGAAAGATATACCGCGGCCTCGAAAGAAAGGGCTAAGAAGGAACATGGGTGGTTTTAAGTCAGTAGAAGCCTGACACTCCCTACCACTCTGCCAGAGCGTGAGGACTCATTTGATGAATTCCAACCATTCAAAAAAAAAAGTCCTACAAATTATTACATGAAACCCAGTTTGTAAGAGGCCTAAATTCAACATTATGATGAACAGATCAGTAGTGCAGTTAGGCTGCAGCAAATCGGTAAAGGAATATTTTCTAACACCCCTGACACACCGATGTACTCGTAACTTTAAGAGTCAATACTCTTGCTTCCAGGTTGGCAGTTCTGTACGACTGTCCAATGATATGGCTGTACTCCATGGGTGCTCACTGGCAAGTGTTACGATTACTCGACCGTGGTACGAACCCTGCTTATGACCCAGACTACCTGTCTCCCACCATGGTGCCTTTGTCTTTCCTGGGGAGAGTCGATGAGTTGTGGTCGAGGATCAAGTGGCAGTTCCTTAAAACGTAAGTTTAAATGCTTTATTAGGAGCTCTTCAAAATCATCATTTTACCGTCCTTACTTTTTCCCAGCTTTACTGGGGTCGCCTTACAAGCAAACCTGTTGCTCGAGCATATAGAAAACAATTCTGGATAATAATTGGTGTTTCCTCGTGGTCATACTATTTTGTCAAACCTACCAGTATGACCACGATGACATTTCGTTTCGTTTTATGGGAAGGTATCAACTAGGGCGCACGCGCGAGTTTCACACGCACCAGTTTATGAACGAGCCGTTCGCTAATTACCAGGCACCCCATAAAATTTATTTTACAGGAGGAGCGAAAATGATAGTATCAAAATAGTATGAAACACTTAAAATAAGGCCCAGCCTTTTCGCAACTCTGTTGGTTTATCACCAATCTGGTGGTATTCCAAAGCTCTTTCGATTTGACTTTCGTTATGGTATCTGATTGAAGATTTAATGTTCAGTATTTCGATCAATACTAAAATCAGCAATATCTCTCGTAACTTTACCTCGTTTCAACATAATTTACATAACCCACTTTAAACCGTCCCATAAAGATTTCTTATCTTTTTCATGCACAGATTGCGATATTATATATCTTTTATAAAAGAATATTCTCTTTCAATTTCAGATTCATAACCCAACCTGAGGAACGCAAGATCTATGAGCAAACCTTCGGACCACTGGTTGCCAAACGCGGCAGGCCACTTCCAGAATATGAAGATGTCATCTTCAACGCTTCGTTGATCTTTGGGAATGAGCACGATGCTGTTCGTGATCGTCCCAGCACCCCCCAGAACTTCAAGTACATCGGTGGACTCCATATTGAAGAACCTGTGAAGCCACTGCCTAAGGTTGGGATTGTTATTGAAAATCATTTCACTTTATCATTTTGTACCAATATACCATATGCCAGCAAAAAAGTTTGGTAACCGACTGTGGGACTTCTTGTGGTTGGTACCCATTAGTAGGATCTATAACTGCTGGTAAATTAATTGTTGTCTTTTTTTTTGGTGTGTGTGAAATCTTCAAATTGACTCCTCCAGCTCTAGGCGAAGTGGAAGGGAGTGTCAGACTTATGCTGACTAAAAACCGTCCATGTTCCTTCTTAGCTCTTGCGCCGAGGCCGCGGTATCTCTTTCGGACAACCCGCAGCCCCCATACCTGCGGAAATCATATTTATGGAGATATTGGGGGTCAACTTGTCACTACTGTTTTATTTTTAAATACGAGTTTTAATGGTATAATAGGTATTTTTTATTGTCCACGACCACTGTACTTGTAAATACATACATCAGCATAATGATTTTAGTACGTTACATTGAGTTCTACAGTAAAACGTGATTTGTCATCCTAAAAACAAGTCGTTTCCCTGCAATATATTTTGCGTTCCTTAGTTTGTTGAACCGAAATCTTGGGTTACGGCATCGCGAATGCTCCGTTTACACCCTGTGGTGAAAATGCACTTGAAACGACAATAAACATTTATTGAAATGGTTAAAACCGTGAAGAGGGCGGATTGTACGAAATCAATTGACGGCTCAATAAACTGAACGTTCTCCCTTTTTCAGGACTTTCAAGACCTCATAGACAATGCCAAGCACGGTGTGATATATTTTAGCATGGGATCATTCTTGAAGAGTACTGATTTGCCAAGACCTCTGGTTGCTGCACTGCTTAAAATGTTCGGGGAGCTAAAACAGACTGTCATTTGGAAATTTGAGACGGACTTGACAGATGTTCCGAAGAACGTCCACATTGTGCATTGGGCACCGCAGCCCAGCATTTTAGGTAATTGCTATACATTAGTAGCTGAACAAAACTACTATTTTTTATGATTAATTTCGTTGCTGTATCCAAGACAGTTAATTGTTTCTCACTTGATTTCTTCAACCTTTTTTATCTCCGCGCTTTACCAGCGGTCGCCATGAACACTCGCGACCGCTAGAAAAGCTCTGGTGTTCAGGAATTGCAGTGGTTTGGGAATAGTGTGGCGAGCTTGAACAATACTACTAATTTGTTTGCCTTGTAAAACGCGCTAGTATCTGCAACTCAAATAATTTCCCTTATAAGTTACGTTATTTGCTTTTCAATAGATTAATACCAGAATTCTAAACCATTTTTGTACATACTGTTCTCATTCATAACTTTTCAAGAGTTTTTGGCGATCAAACAGTTTGATCTTAATACTTTTACATAGGGTTGCCTTCCGAATGTAAATAAAATGGAATCCTTGTAGACTCGCTGCCAAAGTTAACATTCTAAATAATATACCAAATTCCAATGATAACTATTTCTTATGGCATCTTTCAGCTCACCCCAATGTTAGGATGTTCATCAGCCACGGAGGCCTCCTGTCCTCAATAGAAACCATCCACTTCGGCGTGCCGATCATAGGAGTACCCGTGTTCTTCGACCAGTTCACGAATGTGGAGAAAGCTGTGCAAAATGAATACGCTCTGAGGGTTCCACTAAGTCACAATCTACCTAAGGACTTGAGGGTCGCTATTAATGTGATGTTGAAGGATGATACGTAAGTTTTATAATTTATATATTCCTAGCTTTTGATCGCGACCTTTATCCGTGAGAAATTATTTCTAAAAATACTACTTGACCATTTAAATCGGATTTTGTTAACAATTTCAAAAGTTTCGGTTATTGTTTTAAATACTCCTTGACACACATCTGCCAGTAAAATTCTCTTCACAATCAGACTCGCCGTTTCGGAGAATAGTTGGATCATACAGACAAAAGTGCAAAAGAAATATATGTGCAAAAAAAAATTTTTGATACATTCAGTAAAAATCTGTAATTCGGAAATCACAAACAGACACTTCAATTTTATTTGTTTATATAGAAGATGTATGGATAATGCAATTTTTAGCTATAACACTAATATTATAAAGGCGAAAGTTTGTGAGTGAGTGTGTGAGTGTGTATGTTTGTTACTTCATCACGCAAAAACTACTGAACGGATTTGTATAAAATTTGGTACACAGATAGTTTATAACGTAGATCAACACAGAGAATATTTTTAATCCCTATTTTATCTTCCCGTGGGATAATTTTCGAGTTGTAGCGGGCAAAGCTAGCTAGTACTTCATAACTCTAACAAAGTTCACAAATCCATTAGGGAAGGATATCTAGAAGAATTTGTGAAGTCCCGTGTAAAAAAGGCAAGCCTATTGCTATCAACTGGATACAAATCCAAACTCCTTAGTTTCCTCAACAAGGGCGTAGCCAGGATCAGAAACAAAGAAAATCTTAGATTATATATTATATTTTAAATCGTTATTTTTAACATAATGAGCTTCACATGATTAGACATTTTGGTGGTTGTAATTTAAAAATCGAGAAAATATAACAGTCTTTTTTGTTTTTTTAGGTTTTTTTTTTTTTTATTTCAAAAGCCAGTTTTCAAGCTTGTTACTTTCCCAGGTCTCATAAGCAGCGTCGCAAGCTGTGAAACTCGTCATAATTACAGTTTACCAGCGAACGACTGCTCTTCTAAGGGGGGGCAGCTGCCCCTCCTTGCCCGTACCTCGCTACGCCGAAATGCTCCTCAATAAGATCGTATAATAGTCACTCTCACGACAGACCACCAAAAACCATCTCTAAAACTTTCCTTCATTCCACAGCTACGCCAAAAAAGCAAAGGAGCTATCCTTCATCTTCCACGATCGTCTGACGAAGCCTGGAGCAGAACTGGCCCACTGGGTGGAACACGTGGTTCGCACAAAGGGTGCACGACATCTTCGTTCTCCTGCCTGGAGCGTTCCCCTCTACCAACGACTGTACCTAGATCTGATAGCAGTCATACTGGCTGTTGTATATGTATTCTTCTATTTTGTTGGTAAATTGTTCAAGAAGAGTCCTAAGAAGAATGATCAGAAGAAACGGAATTAATTAATGGATGTACGCACTGTGGCTAGTCGAGTTTTACATAACCAATATATACGGATCTCTCCATTGTACGGGAAATCTATACAGAGCGAAACTATGTTATACTGGAATTGTAATACTTAAAAAGTCGTGTGTACTACCATTCTTAGTTGACTATTTGAGTATAAATGGAGATTGAGCACAATTATTGTAATATAAACGAAAAGATCATGGTTTTAGAAGCAAAGTTGGACCTCCAACCAACGAAGAAATGTACATACCCAGTACATCAACATTCTTTCCAATTTCTTTGAAAATTTACTATTTTATCGCTAAGGTTCAAGATTGTTTGGGAAAATTTGACAGTTTCAGGCAGCTTTCGAGCTGCCGTCTGTACTCAAGAGCACGGTGCACGTCAAGGAAATTGTAGTATGAACAATTCAGTACATTGAAATATTTCGTAGGTTATTAAAAAGATGTTTCACAATTACCCTTACATCCTCTATTTTGTGTCGTATGAGATTAATGCTAAGCTAGCCAATGAATAAGTTATAGGTGATGTTAAAAATAAATGAAGATCCTTATTTTTTCTTTACTTTATCCCTCTCATTAATTTGATCTCTCTCATCTCGCACAAAACAATCAGTCGTATCAGCATCCCAATTGCCTATTTGACTTCACAAAAATGTTATGTTATTTCAAAGAATTATCAGAAATACTTAACAGTTGTTTTACGAAAATACTCCTAAATTCAAGCTGTTAGTAATCTAGTCAAGCGTTAAACCGGTATGGTAATTAAGCTTAGAACCCTTTGATGTGGCGGCTGTACGGAAATCTATGTACCCAATGATATATTAAAACTATAGATACGTTGTCCGCCCTCAAAAATGACAACATGAAATGAAGCCAACTGGCCACATCGCGCTTAGTTACGCACCAACCTCTCGCGCGACGCTACGTTTGTTCTTAATTTAAATCGTGTGTGTAAACCTGCGCAAAACTTAAAGAAAACAGGAATCAACCGGCATCCCGCTGTACGGTGTCATTCTTTTGAGAAATAGAGAATTCGAGAAAAGTAGTTATCTAATATTTTTGCCGTTTTGAAGCGCCGCCGCCGCCCGCCATGTTATTTGATGACGTGTCTATAAATAATACGTCATTGTATGTACCTATGTACCCACATATCCACCAAATGTTTTTCGGCGTGATAGTCCCTGGCCGCGCCACAGTCTCCTTTTGAATTGGGATTAATGCGAAAAAATTGTTCGTAAAATGTTCATTATTGTTCATAAAATAAAAAAATAAGTACTATAAAGGGTTTCGAGTTATTCTAGTTCTTTGTTATTTTTGTTGTTAGTTGTTTTAGTTCTTTTTTCGAATTTTTCGCATTAACCCCAATTCAAAATGCGACTGTGGCGCGGCCAGGGAGTATCACGCGTTTTTCGGGCCTATTTCGAATATTGACACAGCAACGGTGCTTGGCGGCAGAAACAGGGATAACAATTTCTTAGTAGCAACCTGGAATTGGAAAGTCGACTGTATTACGTTACTCCGAAGTTCGAAATACCGATGTACGATATACAGAAAGTTTGTGAGTCCGAATAACGTTAATCAGAATGTACGCTAATACGAAGTAAGTACGGTATTCAGAATGTTCGTTACTCCAAAAGTTTGGTAATACGAAGTACTGTATTAAAAATGTTCATTATCGCGAAGTACGGAACTCCGAAAGTTTGCTATGACCAATTACTCAATAATAATTGAGAATATTACTCACATCTTTTTTTTATAAAGGCGTTGCCCCCACACTAGGAATTCCTCCTGTGTCGTGGGTGCGTTCACAAACATTTAAACTCACATACACAAACACACCCAGACCCGAAACAACTGTGTGTAGGCCATACAAATATTTGTACCGTGCGGGGATCGAACCCGCGGTGAGTAAAATACCCTTGTGCCATGGAAAGCAGGTCAAGCCGTTGCTAACCCATTGGACAATGAGAGTGAGGGAAGAAAGTGTTTCTGGATTATGTAGTGCACACACTTGTCTAACTGCGGTACTCAGAGATATTTAATGATTACTTAAGCCGTCACTTAGTAAACATAACATAACACGACTAATAGACCTACGGGGCAGACTTGTGCACTATAGTGTAATTATTATAAGTTGATGGTTTTCCGTTGACCTTGATCAGAATGCATGCCAGAAAACGGCCACCAGGATTACTTACCTATCTTACATGACCAGATATCGTTCTTGTTACTATGGTGACACAGCGAATATCAATGTAAATATAATTGTCGTCTACAGCCTAATGTGAATAAAAATAACATTGAGCTCGTATCAACAATTCACACATTTCAAAACTGACACCACCTTAAAATAAAAATACCATTTCTTTATTTTCGTATCCTGAGTTCATACATGTATTTTATTTATTTTTTGATTCCTTTATTTCTGAGAAAAAAAATGAAAACCAAAAAACATGTGATGACGTCATATATACGGCAGAATGATGTAGCTATCTTTGCCTAAGCATTCAATATTTTTTATGAAAACAATAATGTCAAACAAGACATCAATTTGTCAATGTTGAATGTCACTGAAGTTTACATTTTTCATAAAATTTAACAATTTGTTTTTCAAACTCGACACGCTTACTGTTAGTATTATCAACTTTTGATTGATATTTCCCCAATAAAATGGATCCCAAAGAAACATATACGCCAATAAAGGAACCAAAATATTGTTTTGTACCAGCCTGCGCCAACGAGTATGACAAGCTGCCAAAGTGACAACGACAAGACAAGTGTGACACTTTTCATTTTTTTTTGTCGTGTCACAGTAAAGCAAAGGTTATATCGCCATTCCACCGTAAGAATGACGTCATTTGGCGCTTACGTCTTTTTAGAACGCGCCGAATTTGAAACTTAAAATTATGTATGAAAAGTACATAATTTCGAAAAACAAAAAAAATATGGGTGTCCTAGTTTTGGATTTGCTTTTATATTACTTAATAATACTCACAAGTTAAAAATATGAAATGTTGTCAATTGCCTACTCCGTCAATAGGAGATAACACAAAGATAATTTTAACAATATTTTCTGGCTGACAAAAATAATTAATAAATAACGTGTCTCGCCCTTTCATATTACTGACAGGACTTCACAGGACCATATGCTACGTAGACATAGAGTATATTTTCATTTTCTCCATGCCACTAGAAGCTATAATGTTTGTAAACAAAGAACTTCTACAGTTATGTAGCGACAAATCAATTATCATCTCATCATCTGACTAGTCTTTTCCCAACAAGTTGGGGTCAGCTTCCAGTCTAACTGAATGCAGCTGAATATCAGTATTTTACATGGAGCGATCTGCCTATCTGACCGTTACGGGTGACCGGACTAATAATAGAAGTTCTTTTTTATGAAAAACTTTAGCTTCTCGTGGCGGGGCCATATAGTAATATATAACAATTATTCGTTCACAATATTAATTAATAATGGCTCGACTGTTACAAAAAACCGGCCAAGTGCGAGTCGGACTCGCGCACTGACAGGGTTCCGTACAAACAAGGTTCAAAATTATTAAAAATATTTTTATTTTAAGATGTAACCAAAAATTTACGGTTTTCGCAATATTTCCTTTATCTGTGCTATAAGACGTTGCTTCGTACCAAATTTCAAGATTCTGTGTTTACGGGAAGTCTTTCAACTTTTTGAATTGTTGTATCTCATAAACGGAGGCCCTTAGAAATGAAAGTGTTGTGACACTTTTATAGATTACTAGCGACCCGCCCCGGCTTCGCACGGGTGCATTATACATATAATAAACCTTCCTCTTCAGTCACTCTATCTATTAAAAAAAAACTGCATCAAAATCCGTTGCGTAGTTTTCAAGATTTAAGCATACATAGGGACAGAGAAAGCGACTTTGTTTTATACTATGTAGTGATTATCCGATCTATAATTTGTCTCAGCTAATTTTATGATAAAACTTACTTTTTAAATAGACACCGTGTATCGGCAATCATAGCCAAGGACTCGGCGAAGTGGATTCTGGGAACAGCTACGTAACAGAAGAGTTGCATGCAATAAGAGGAAATCCATCAATGAGATTACGCCTCGTATCCATTAAGGCAACATTTGGCGCGCGACATGTTGCGCCGATAAGCGATGGCAGATCGGCACCGGCTACCAGCGCTTATCGGCGCTGGTAGATCGGCGTCGGTGTTTTACGTGTTGTCGTACTTGTTCATAAATTTTAAATGACAGGTGGCGCCAACGCTGTCCGGCGCGTGTGGAAAATTTTCGTAACTTGTCGGCGACGTTCGGCGCTTATCGGCGCTGGTATATATGTAATGCCTGCGCCGGTTACCTGCATGGCTCGGTTCCTAAAAGCGCTGGTAGATCGGCGCCGGCTACCAGCTCTCTTTGCGTATGCGGCCTTAGGCCGATCTACACGCGCTTATCGGCGCTGGTAGATTTAATTCAGCTTGTAGGCGACGTTCGACGCTTATCGGCGTTTGTTCATATAATTGCCAGCGCCGGTTACCTGCATGGACCGGTTCCTATAAGCGCTGGTAGGCTGCCAGCTTTCTTTTTGCATACGGCCTTATGTTGGAAACAAAATCTGTCCACCTGATTAGGAAGTATTTTCTAAAGCTATAATAATATTACACTAATATGAAAGATGCTATAAATCTTTAGTAATAAATTGATTCAGAACATTGACTTGATTATTAAAGTTATATTATTTGAATTATGTTGTAAATCATTATAGACACTAATGATTTATTAATATTAATTTAATCAATAGTTTAAAAGTCATTTGACAGAAGACTCTCTTGGTTCTATTTTATGTAATAATACTGTATTTTATGTAATGTACCTACCTAATTTCGTGACAAATATAAAATTAAAAAGTTTATATTAACGTGCATAGGGAAGAAAAATGGAAAAGCAACACAAGGTTTTTAAATAACAGAACATATATTCCACACATAACAAAACACTCAATCTGTACAAAACATACAACGGAATATCAGAAGCCAAGTAAGTTTCTACTTTTAAAAAAGTTAATCTTATACTAATACAGGGACTGTCATAGGGTTACATCAAATTGATCAGTGAAGAATCATCACAAAAAAACTTGAGGAATAATCGAATTTTCTTTGGATGTTCTTTGTTCGAACTTGGTTCCACGACTTTTCGCGTATTAGAGATGTCACCAACATGGAACACAAAGAACTAAGAAGGCCACCCATGTTGGGTGGGTTTTAGTCAGTACAAGTTTTCGCTTCGCTTCCCCAGATCGGGAGGGGTCAATTGATAAAATGAGTAAATGATAGCGTTTCAGTTGACAGGAATGCAAGAAAAAAAACATGTTTCACCAAAAGGTCAGACAGATAAGTATGACAACATAGTTTGCAGGCTATATACATATGTCAGTAATGGGCCTACCACACGCTCAAGCTTCACTACACTTTTGCCTGCGCGATTACACGGCGCACACAGTACATCGGCCGTGTGTGTGGGAAGTCATCAAATGACTCCTCCCGCTCTGGGCGGAGTGGAAGGAAGTGTCAGACTTCTACTGACTACAAACCACCTATGTTCCTCCTTAACCCTTTGTGTCTGGGGCTGCGGTATCTCTTCGAACAACCCGTAGCCCAGTAAGAGACACCTTGAAAGGAGATATACCTATTACAGACATAAACATCATTTAAACAGATGATTCAACACATTCAAGTAGGTAAACGAATAATCTAGATTATTTTTCCGACCCAAATATCGACCAATAGAATTGCACCATTCGACGTCACGTGGTACAACCTACATGGTATTATACTGATAATTTTTTGAAAATTTTCTCTGGTAGTTGCTATATATAAAAAACAAAACATGATCCAGTCAAATTAACCACACGTCAAACTGACAGGTTGAATTCAATTGTGAAAATTGGAGATTTTGCATGAAAATGAGTCGATTTGGAGTTTGTTCTCTGTCCACCATCGATAAAAAAGTCAAAGGAAATGTTCATTATGAAATTCTTATTTGTTAACTGTACATTTCGTCTCATGGTGCAATTCTATTGGCCGACATTTGGGACGGAAAAATAATCCCCCGAATACCACACGAGCTTCAAAATTATCTGGCATTTCCCTCAAGGTTCCCTGCAAACAAAGAAAAACTTGACTCCTTCATTTGTTTGCAACGAACCTATCGGGAAATACCCGATAATTTTGAAGCTCGTGTGGTATTATAAGTGAAAATCACAATCTAGTACAAAACATTGTACTTTTTTATATTTTATGTAAATATATGGTACAGGCAACAAAAGGATTAGAGAGGGAAGCAGACAACATTGGCAATAATTGTCATCAATGATTTTGTTCACAAAAAATGTATTGAAGTGCTGGCCTAGTGGTTGTGACCCCGACTTACGAACAGTAAGTCGTGGGTCCGAAGTCACCACTGCTCTCAAAACGATGAAGGAAAGGAGGAAGGTGTCTTGGAACCAAAAAATCGAAGACGTGTCACATTCTACCAACCTGCACTGGGCCCGTATGGTGGATTATAGCCCATCTCTAGAGAGGAGGCCTAAGTCCCTGCAGTGGAAAGATTATTGACTGATGATGATAATGATGAAACTGTAAACACACAAATGCAGTCACATGCTTCAGTGTTGTTGAAACTGTAAACATTATTTCAACTATCAAACGCAACATTGCTTAATTTTTTAACACTGAATTCTCGGACTGCTCAGCATACACACAAAATGGGTTCAGTTGCCTGCCTATTTTATTGATCATTTTTGTTGCCTGTGCCATACCAGTAATTCATGCAACTTAATTCGTCTTCACTTTCGTACCGTTCTTGCCTGTCAATAAACAGCAAATCTTCTTAACTACTAACAATAAAACTATTGAAGATAACACAACTACTGCAAGTAGATCTAGGTACACTCGCTGGTACAATGGTACATCCAGTGCCACAGATCGCAAGTGTGGAGCTCCTTTTGTTTTGACAACGTGGTTCACCCAGAAGTTCAGAGCTTCCTTCGGCTTCATTGGATTGTCGTGATATGCTATTGATAGAGCTTTTACTCTTGCGGCGTATCTGTGGAAGAAATGGATATGATTAGTATGAAAAGCAAGTTTGTTGGAATAATTATTGCTATCAGCATGGTTATGAAAGTATCTATAGACAAGCAGAAATTATTCAACAAAACTGACACTCAATTTAGACCTTGTATGCCCAAAGACAAAAGAGAACCAAATGGAGTCCCTAGAAACAACCTCCGCAATCACATTATAAAAAAAAATCGTTAGAGTCTGATTCATTTAGGAAAGAATGCTTAACATTAACTTTATGTCATCTTTTTTGGGTAGCGACCCATAGCTGTGAAAAGGTCTCCTTCATAGCCGTCCACTATTTTCTATTCCTCAAAGATAATAAAAACAAACATCCTAACATATTATATATCATCATCTGCCTAGCCTTTTCCCAACTATATTGGGGTCGGCTTCCAGTCTAACCGGATGCAGCTGAATACCAGTATTTTACATGGAGCGACTGCCTATCTGACCTCCACAACCCAGTTAATACTAGGTAATACGATACCCTTTGGTAAGACTGGATGTCAGACTTTCAGGTCACTGACTACCCGTAACGACTGCCAAAGATCTATATATGGCCTATTATATATACAAAAACTAAATATTCTTTCACTTACTTTGGAAGATCACCAAGAACTTTATCCAAAGCCACCTTCAGATCCTCATGTAGATGGTAAGTGAGGTCAACTTTAATAGCATAACCCTTCTGTTGGGCTCGGTTGGCATTGAGGAACTGGTCTGCGAAGACTGGGATGGCAATGAGGGGAGCCGCGAAGTGGATAGCTTCGGTGACGGACAGGAGACCTCCGTGAGTGACGAAAAGGACCAGATTTGGATGAGCTGGAAAAGAGGAAATACTCATTTTACTTTTAAATGAGACATTGAATAAACGCGCCAACGTTATACCCTTTTTTAAGGCAAAACTTCCTCAGTAAACAATAAACCTTCGTAGTAGTTGTTTCTGTAGCAGTTATTTCGCCGACCATAATTATAGCATAACGTGACACGCAATAAAAAATATTTTGCATTGTTTTTTAAACATTAGCTACGCCGACTAATGACAAAAGCCATCTGCTAGTTCTGCTACCCATACGTACAAAAACTACACCCATCATCTTCAATTAGTTTTAACCTGCCATATAATTACTGCTCCACGAGTATTTTCCTAAGTAGTTATTCTTGTTGTATAGTGTATTATTACATTGTATTTTTTGTGGACGACTATTAGTTTATGTAATAGCTAGTTCTATACTATTCAACCTTGTTATCAGAAAATTGTACAGCATGTATCGAAAAGGTATGATACTGACTGTAATGTAGTACCCTTGACATCCAGTAGTTTCGATCCAGGGTTAATGTGGACCACTGGTCATCAGTTTGGTCCAACTCGTCCTGCCATCTGCTGTAGCGCTTTGTGAGCGATAAGTTGTGGTCATATTTAAAGTTGTTGTATGTTTATTAACTGAACAATTTCTTTAACTGACCCTACATCGTATCCGCGAAAAAAAATTGTAGCCTCATATATTTGAGTTCTGCTGATATTGAAATTTTGTATGGGACAGCCGAATATTTTTTTTGGTATTGTGATGATGGTTCTGAGTGTTATTCAGTTTGATGGTTTGTATGGTCAGACCTTTCATTTTTACTACTCTTATACACACGCAGTATACTTCGAGTACAGATAATTGAATAAACATGGACTTTGGTAATATCATATCTTGTCCGTTCACTAACACAATACATCTCATCGTTTGTATATTGCCACAATACGAATATGTATGTTTTGATATCATCTTGTTTTTACTTGAAACTCTAGTTTTTGCCCACGGCTTTGCCCGCGTATTTTGATCATGTTACCGAAATAAAACATGTATTTGATAAAGTATCTATGTCCTAAACCAACTCTGTCCATGGTCGAATCAGCCATTAAGGCATAAGCATAGACAGAGTCAAGTAACTTCTCATGTATAATACTAATGTATGTGGATGTTATAATATGAACGCTGGCATACTCATCGGCCGATTTCCACGATCGTTTTTTATTAGGACACCCGGCCCAAATCTCTTTGGCAGCTTTATTTTATGCAAAGTGAATGAACAACGAAGTGATGTTGCCTTTGTTATAATTTTGATTTACCTTACCTAAAATACTTTGCTGCGGTGCCCACTGCACTATGTGAACATTTTTCGGTGAGTTTGGTAGGTTCTCCTCAAATTTCCACAACACAGTCTGTTTCAGTGCTCCAAACACCTTCAGTAGGCCTTGCTTCAAGTCATCTGGTAAGTCCTTGCTTTTTAAGTTTGATCCCAAGCTGAAGTAAATCACACCGTTCTTGGCATTGTCCATTATTTTCTTCAGATCCTGAGACAATTGCATTCGTGTATTAAATAAAAGGAACCAAGATGAAAATAAATAGTTTTAGAATATACTGTCTTCTATAAAGTGCGATATGACCGAGTAAAAGAATAACTTAACTTAATTTTGTTTTCATGATTTATGCTGTACCTAACAACTAAAAATAATAAATATGTAGATATGTTAGTAAAATACACACATCAAAAGTGTCTAGGGATCAAGCATTTTTATGCGGATTTCTTGAGATTGAGATGTGGCTTTGTAATAAATTTATGATTTTATAAATTTATATGGATCCTTTTTGGTGCATTTCATAATTTGAATCAGGAACTGTGAATCAAATTCGAGTAAAAGATGAAAATCAGCTGTCAATATTTTCCCTATAAAAACATACAACGCATTGAAGACATTATTAGTGCTACTGTTTCCCTACTACTGATTAAAACCAACGTTATTATGGAGCGGCGACGTCATTTAAGCAGGGAAGAAATGCTCAGAGCCGTGGGAATGATAGAAGCTGGTTCCCGGCAACGTACTGTGGCTTTAGCTCTGAATACAAGTCAGAGTGTTATCAGTCGACTTTCTACACGTTACCGAAGCACTGGTACCGTGGCTGAGCGCCATGGAGGACGGTATCGCTGCACCACACGGAGACAAGACCGATACATTCAAATCTTAACTCGAAGAGCTCCAACAATAACCGCCATGATGTTAGCCGTGAGGCTTCATCACTCTTCAGGGAACTTAATTAGCGACCAAACAGTCAGAAACCGCTTGCATGAAGTGAACCTTCATTCCCGAAGACTGCTACGGGTACTACCTATAGCAATGCACAATCGTAGGATTCGATATCAATGGGCTCTTGAACACAGAAATTGGGCAGAAGAACAATGGCGTTTCGTGTGCTTTTCTGATGAGTCTCGTTTTGGTATGAGACCGGATACAAGACGTATACGACACTGGAGAACCTGGACGCCAACAGCGATTAAAATCCTGCCAGGAAGTCCATCCTTATAGTGGTGGAACCATCATGGTATGGGCGGGTATTTGGATCGGCGGAAGAACTGAGTTGATTTGGATCAGAGGCAACCTCAACGCTCAAATTTATGCTGAGACGATTGTATCAGACGTCATCGTTCCTCTACAAGTGCAAATCGGTCCCTTATTTCAGTTAATGCATGATAATGCACGACCGCACACCGCAAGAGTTGTAAGACAGACTCTCGCCGCAGCTAACATCAATGTCCTGCCCTGGCCTGCTCAGTCGCCAGACTTGAACCCGATTAAGCATGCATTGGATATGCTACAGAGAAGAGCTCTGCCGAATATGGAGGGTATCCAGTCGCAAGAAGACCTTTTTTTGTTGTTGCAACGAACATGGGCGGCCATTCCACAGCGTGATTTGGATGAACTCATTTTGAGTATGCCAAACCGATGTTCTTGTGTTGTTAGTGTTCGCGGTAGAAACACGGATTATTAATTGTTTAAGTTACTCAATAAAATTTTAAAGAAAACTGTTATTTCAGTCTTTTTTTCGAACTTTAATGTTAGTGGTTCAAATGTCAAAAATCCCTTTATTAGGAAAATGGCAAATTTCTTTATTAATGCAAAGGTGACTTGGTTTATCGTTACTGTGACAAACGAAAACACTTTATTTGATGAATCCTTAAAGAAAATTTTAATTAATATCAATCAGGAGAAAAGTTATTGCAAAAATATATGTTGATCCCTAGACACTTTTGATGTGTGTATTTGGAAATATTGAACTAGGTGCAATTGGCTAGATTTAGAACAGTAAAATTAACCAGATGAAGCACAGAGGAAACTGGATATGTAATAGATTATCACCCATCCAGGTTACGGCTTTGGCAAGTGCGGCTTCACTGACTGTTATTACTTAGCCACGAGCCCCTCTTATTGTAGAACCACTGGACCAAAGCACCAGATTCTACTAATAGACCGAAGATATAGATAGCGTCACCTACCTCTGGTAAAGGTTTGACTGGCTCTTCAATATGGTAACCTCCAATATGCTTGTAGCTTGGTGGCAAAGGTATTGCGCTCCCAATAGCCACCTGCGAGTTGCCTAGCAACATAGAAGCGTTGTACTTCAACTCATTGTAGTTTGGTACAGGTTTGCCTTGCTCGATAGCGATGGGTGCAATCAGTTTCATATATATTTGCTCCTCTCTAGCGTAGAAAACTCTGGAAAATATAATAAAAAAGTTTAAAAATCATGTTTATTTAAATAGGTTTTTACAAACACTTGTACAAGTATTTTTTTAAACTACACACATCAAAAGTGTCTAGGGATCAAGCATTTTTATGCGGATTTCTTGAGATTGAGATGTGGCTTTGTAATAAATTTATGATTTTATAAATTTATATGGATCCTTTTTGGTGCATTTCATAATTTGAATCAGGAACTGTGAATCAAATTCGAGTAAAAGATGAAAATCAGCTGTCAATATTTTCCCTATAAAAACATACAACGCATTGAAGACATTATTAGTGCTACTGTTTCCCTACTACTGATTAAAACCAACGTTATTATGGAGCGGCGACGTCATTTAAGCAGGGAAGAAATGCTCAGAGCCGTGGGAATGATAGAAGCTGGTTCCCGGCAACGTACTGTGGCTTTAGCTCTGAATACAAGTCAGAGTGTTATCAGTCGACTTTGGACACGTTACCGAAGCACTGGTACCGTGGCTGAGCGCCATGGAGGACGGTATCGCTGCACCACACGGAGACAAGACCGATACATTCAAATCTTAACTCGAAGAGCTCCAACAATAACCGCCATGATGTTAGCCGTGAGGCTTCATCACTCTTCAGGGAATTTAATTAGCGACCAAACAGTCAGAAACCGCTTGCATGAAGTGAACCTTCATTCCCGAAGACCGCTACGGGTACCACCTATAGCAATGCACAATCGTAGGATTCGATATCAATGGGCTCTTGAACACAGAAATTGGGCAGAAGAACAATGGCGTTTCGTGTGCTTTTCTGATGAGTCTCGTTTTGGTATGAGACCGGATACAAGACGTATACGACACTGGAGAACCCCTGGACGCCAACAACGATTAAAATCCTGCCAGGAAGTCCATCCTTATAGTGGTGGAACCATCATGGTATAGGCGGGTATTTGGATCGGCGGAAGAACTGAGTTGATTTGGATCAGAGGCAACCTCAACGCTCAAATTTATGCTGAGACGATTGTATCAGACGTCATCGTTCCTCTACAAGTGCAAATCGGTCCCTTATTTCAGTTAATGCATGATAATGCACGACCGCACACCGCAAGAGTTGTAAGACAGACTCTCGCCGCAGCTAACATCAATGTCCTGCCCTGGCCTGCTCAGTCGCCAGACTTGAACCCGATTGAGCATGCATGGGATATGCTACAGAGAAGAGCTCTGCCGAATATGGAGGGTATCCAGTCGCAAGAAGACCTTTTTTTGTTGTTGCAACGAACATGGGCGGCCATTCCACAGCGTGATTTGGATGAACTCATTTTGAGTATGCCAAACCGATGTTCTTGTGTTGTTAGTGTTCGCGGTAGAAACACGGATTATTAATTGTTTAAGTTACTCAATAAAATTTTAAAGAAAACTGTTATTTCAGTCTTTTTTTCGAACTTTAATGTTAGTGGTTCAAATGTCAAAAATCCCTTTATTAGGAAAATGGCAAATTTCTTTATTAATGCAAAGGTGACTTGGTTTATCGTTACTGTGACAAACGAAAACACTTTATTTGATGAATCCTTAAAGAAAATTTTAATTAATCCCTAGACACTTTTGATGTGTGTATTAGGCCGGTGTTTCGCACCGGATTACTCTTAAAGAAACAGCTAAAACAAACTCAGAAGTCATGTCTTAAGGATATAATCTTGATCAACTTTCATGAGGGGATAAACAGATTTGTGAAATGGTATTTTGAAGGAAGAACCTCAAAGATTTGAGTGGACTAGACCGGCTGGTCAGGTCCACTGACTAGTGCAAGCATTAGCTTGTCTACCATTCTCGTATCAGTAAGGGACATGAATACCAATGGTGGCCTAGCAGTAATGGCATCGACTTTTATGTCGTTACACACAAAAAGGGCCGGGTATTACTTATATTTACCATCGTGGTGAAAGGACAGAAGTCGATTGCCCAGACGTATCAGAAAGTAGTAGAATACGTCACTCGAGGAGGCTTCTTTCTTGCACAGGACTACAGGAGGAACCGAAAAGATTACCCGTATGGTGGTGTAATCGAGTTATTTTCAGAGCTAGGTGTAACATCCTAGAATAAAGATTAACCCGTGTTTTTTTAGGGTTACTCAGATAATACTACACAACAAAAGTGAAGTGAAGACAAGTGAAGTGCTACTATCATAAATCTTGTCTTGTTTATCAACACAAGTTTTGTATTTATACAATGTTAGTTTGTAAGGTGTTTATGAGCCATTGTAGTCTGAATTAAATGATATTTAATTATAATAACCGGTTCACGATGAAATGCACGAAAGTGACGAAGTTAGCCCACGCTCGGTGCTATTACTTTCATTCTGATGCCGCCAATTTAAATGGTACCCATATATTATAAGGGTCCATGTAAAATGGTTAATCAAACAAATGGATTATATTTCTAATCGTTTAACCTTTAGGACCCATTTCCTCACACAGAGAGGCCTGTATATGTCCCATCGTTGGGGACGTTAAAAGGCTGATTATCATCAATTTATAATACAAGGTCAGACAGAACTGTTGAAATATGGCACTAAGTATCCACAGTAAGTACTGAATTTCAGCAAGTCATGATGATAAAGGAAGAGCTATTTATGAATTATTATTAAAGACTACTTACGTATGCAGAGATTATACATAGTAATTATGATAAAGGCAAGTTGTCGTAATACTTGGATTTGAGCTGTTGCAGCTTAGAGTAGTTTTGTTATCATTTATATTATGCGGTCTAGTGTTGTACCTAAATATATTTGGACAGTCACAGTGATTTAGTTGGTTTACACGAAATAATCTTAAGAGCTGGATATACGCACCTGACATTTCACCCTCCCGTTTTATCGGGCGCCAGAGGGGTAGTAGCTACGCGATTTGGGAGTAGTGATTACGTAAAAATCATCCATATAAATAAGTTATTGGCAAAAATAATATATATGGGAGATCAAAGTTCCAAATTTTGCACAGCTATTTTTGTAAATACTAGTTTTTCAGGTTACATTTTTACTTAAATTACCTCCATGACCCGTTTACTATTCAAAGCATCCTACTAGAACAATGTTTTAAGAGTGATACATTGAGTTTTGCCGTAAAATGTGATTTTTGACCCCAAAAAAAAAGTCGTTTCCCAGCAAAAATTTTTGCGTAGGGGTACTTAGTTTGATGTACAGAATGCTGATGGAATGATGGTAAACGTATGTGTGAAGGGTTAACTTACAACCAGAATATATATTTTTGAAAATAAATTAAGGTATGTTTGCGGGAAAAAAAAGGTTCTAATGTAACCTAAAAAAGGCCAATTCACGTATATCCACGCCAAAAACTTATTAAACTGTGACTGTAAAAATCAGTCTGTTGCATTCTATGATTGATTGATGCTACTTTCAACGTACATTACAATTTTTTTTAAATATAAGCCACTTTGTCCAGTTTTTCTGTAAGATAAAAAACTCGTTGGAGTCGATTAAATGGTGACATAATAAAATTATTTGTATAGACGAGATACCTCGTCGGATAACCTTGAATTTTATTTGTGTGTAATCCTATGTGACAGTGTAGCGGCCGGCATTTCCAGTGTCAAAGCATTTTAATCTTTATCTCTATTGGTAACTGTATAGAATCACTTGAAACATGGCTAAAATTAAAACACTCTTCTTTTGGTTTTGGCGTAGATGGATAAAAAATAAACGAATAGACGAAAAGACAGTCAAGTGCGAGTCGGAATCGAGCGTGAAGGGTTTCGGACCGTCATAGTAGGGGCCCCCTTTAATTTTTATATATATTTTTTTTGTAAAAGAAATACGTAAATCAAACCGTTTGTTACGGATCATAGATACAGGTTGCTGACAGGCAGACGGACAGACAGACAGTGAAAGCTTCCTCTGTAACCAAAGAGTAACCTAAATAAAATCAAGAAAAGCTTACCCATTATGTTGATAAAGTCCTTTTAACAATGTCCACAATTCCTTAACTCTCGGTAAGTACGAGTAAGGCGGCACTCTAGCGTTCAAATAGTCACTGTTGTAGGCCGGGTTCAGAGGTCCATGCACCAGGTTCAGAATCATCCAATGTGGCTCGATGGTCGAGAACCAGATGTACGGGCATTGTAGTATCGCTGGCAATCTGAAAATGATTAATATTATGCTTATTAGGAACAGCGGTGGCCCAGTGGCGGTCCCGACTTACGAACAGTAGGTCGTGGGTTCGAACCCAGGCAGGCACATTACTTTGTGTAATTTATTTCATCACCGATCCTCCCAATACATCGTGAGTAAACCTCTTAAGGAGCATCTTTCATTTTTGGCGCAGCTGTTGCGAACCCTAACGTATCTACAGTGGGTTCCTTATTCAGTTTCGAAATGTCTTAGAACCAAAAAAATTCGGAGACATGTGACATCAACCAATCCGCACGGAGCCCGCGTGGTAGATTATAGCCCATTCCCTATCAAAGAAAGGAGGCCTGTATCCCAGCAGTGGGAACACTAATAGGCTGTTGATGATGATGCTAGTGAAAATGAGCCATGTTGGCAATAGCTGCTTCGCTTTCCTTTTGTTTTTTGACATTCAAAAGTGCATGTAATGGTCTAATTGAAATAAATTATATGATTTCGAGTTTAAGTCGTTCGCAGGACTTTTAGATATTTTTCCAGAGATGTAATTCTAAGTAAATATTTGAAGTCCATGAAACATTCATTTATGGTTTACAAAAGAAAAACTTGATTTTGTTATTGACAATGATGCTCTCCATAAAGCACGGCAGTACTAAGACTGACGGGGAGGCTACCCAATTTTTGACAAAAAAACCTGGGCTACAGTTCAAAATATTAAAACAAATTTCGTTTCGAACAGTTCGGTGAAGAAATAAAAATCACTGATGTCATCGCATTTTCTTTACAGATTAGATAACTGCTTCTATTCTCAATTCCAGCATAATTTTTTGGTCAATTTGTTAATTGACTTAACAATTAAGATATTTTCCTTCTGCATGTTCGAGATAAGTCGGAAAAATGTACAAATTATCCTCGATTTTTATTACGTCTAAACGTGATTACGCTTTGTAAACTAACTTTACTTTCCTCAATCTTTTAAGTAAACAGTGCAGTGTCATGTCCGCATTTTTTATGGAAACTCATGTTATCCGGTTGATAGCATTAGGGTCATCCCCTATTACATGGGACTTTAATATTACTGATGAAATGTGGTGCACTATGAGGTTCACTTCTGCCGAACCATCTGAGGATTACTGGCGTATTGTTATATGTATTATTTAATACAGAGTTTTAGACTGAATTAGTAAATTTGAAGTGTTTTTTTTTACATTGTTTATTATAATACAATTTCTTTTTTTATTGATTTGTGTCTTTAGTAATTCTTAATTTAACTTACACCTCACTATTGTATCGAGTCTGGTTCTTTTAACCTTACTGACAGATGTGTTGCTGGGGAGTTTGTTCCGTCACTTCTTCTTTCCAGCGAAATCACTAGGAAGTGTTGAAGGGTGTGCGTTTTGGGGGTGTTGTGGAATTGTCTGTGGCACTTTTTAGAAGAAAATGGTTTTTTAAAAAACTGTCATTATAGAAATATAAGAAAGTATGAAAGTCTACTATTTTTTTCTGTGATCTTTTTTTCTTTACAAGTAAATCGTTGTAGTTAATAAAGTAACTCCCGACCCAATTTGTATTATTTGGCGACCGTGATAATGGATAAGGCAAAAGAGTCGAGGAAAATTATACGTCAACGGTTTACAAAATGCGTGAGTAAAGTTGAAAATATTCTGTCTCAGAAAGATAAAAGCGCATTAATACCCGAGTATGAAAGGCTAGGCAAACTGTTCGGCGAGCTCTCCATCGTTCAAAATAAAGTGTTAGATATGTGGTTGGACGATGATCAGAGGGATGAAAAGCTGTTGGAACAAGATATAGATGCCTCCGATTGTTACGAAGCTCGTTGGTATGAAATTAAATATAAAGTTAAAGAATTTTTAGATGAAGAGTCGCAATGTTCCAATAAAGGTACTGTTAAAGAGATTGATAAGACTAGCAATTCATCAGAAACTATTAATAAGCATCGTAATTTTAGACTACCCCAACTGCAGCTTCCATCATTCGATGGAGAAATAAAGAATTGGATTGGTTTTTGGTCTCAATTTAAGAAAATTCACTTAAATAGCGACATTGACAATGATGATAAGTTCCAATATCTTCTACAATGTATGGAGCAGGGTTCAATTGCGAGAGAATTAGTAAAGAGTTTTCCACCAAATGGAGAAAATTATCACAAGGTCGTAAAGCAATTAAAGGAACGATTTGCTAAAGATGAGCTTATTATTGAACACTATGTTCGTGAGTTATTACATCTAGTGTTAGCTCAATCCAAAGGTGCAAAAATATCATTAAGAGCACTTTACGACAAACTCATGACGCAAATTCTGGCGTTAGATTAATTGGGTGTAACTCAGGAGAAGTATGCAGCATTTTTGTTTCACACTGTCTCTTATAAATAGGTAAATTAAAGTAATTTTTGATGTTTGAAAAGTGCTGATTATCAGCCTAATTTGAATAAATGACTTTTGATTTTGATTTTAAACACTAATAGTTACTTACGTAGAATACAAATCGGTGAACATATATTCTCCAATGATGACGTCGAATTTGTTCGTGGGGTCCTTTAGGAAAGTCTGTACATTTTTATTGCTTAGCGTCAACTCGGCCATGCCCGACATTATATCGAACATGAGGTCGGTGTCAGAAAGATCCATCACTCCACTCATGATCTGTTTCACGTCCAACATTATGTCTGTAAAATATACTAAGTGTTAAAATAACTGTTTCTTAAAAAAACAAAGGCGTTCTACGCATATGTATAATTTGTACAGCAGTAGACAGTAACATATTATACACTGTAATACATTTACTGTAATGCGATGCCTTCTATGTTGATACAGAAAAATGCGATACATCGATATTTTGAATCGAAACCATGGTAAGACCTGCTGTCGTGTATGGATCAGAATGTTGGGCCACCAAAGGGATAAATGAAAGGCAATTGCATGTGGCTGAGATGAGAATGCTTAAGGGAATGTGTGGTGTGACGCGAATGGATAAAATAAGGAATGAGTACACAAGAGGAAGTCTGAAAGTGGCACCGTGGAATGAAAAGTTGTGTGGTAATCGATTGGCGTGGTATGGACATGTGATGTGAAGGAATGCAGATAGTTTTGTGAGGAAAATGTTGAGTATGAATGTAGATGGGTATAAGAGTAGAAGAAGACCAAAGAAACGATGGATGGACTGTGTGAAGTATGATATGGCTAGGAAGGAGGTGACTACTGACATGACGAGAAATAGAGAGGTATGGAAGAAAAAGACATGTTGCGCCGACCACAAATAAATTGGGATAGGGGCAGGAGAATGATGATGACAAACGAATACAAGTTATGAAATGAACAAAAGGGAGCCACAAAAATATTCCTTGAATGTTGTCTTGTGTTGTTGTTGTTGTGTTGTGTTGAATGTTGTTGTTGTCTTGATGTTGTTGTTGTCTTGAATGTTGTGAAAGAAATACATCACATAATTAATCGATTTCGAATATACAATTTATAGTATCGTGCACCCTTTTTTTAACGAATTGAAATCATTATATGACTCCTCTCGCTCTGAGCAGAGCAAAATGGAATATCTGACTAAAACCCATACGTGTTCTAGTCAAGTCAAGTCAAAGTCAAAATATTTTATTTCACATAGGCCTACATGGGCACTTGTAAAACGTCGACATAAAAAAGGGGCACGGTTCGGTGCATTGGTCGATTCCTAAGGAGAAGAACCGGCAAGAAACTCCAAAGGTTACTCTTTTAATCTTTTAAAATGGTTTTAAATGGTTAACAATAAGTTTAAGGTCCAGACATAATCTTGGGACACACATGAGGGCTATGCAGATTAGAGTCTGAGATGGTCTTTTGAAGACAGACACACAGATTTGAGTGGACCCGTCCAGTCAGTGCAAGCATTTGTCAGTTATTGTCGAGCTCGACTTTTAACTCAAGGAGCTCGACGTCACGACGAACAATACCAAGGAAAGGACATTTGGGTTCAAACTGCCAGACAATCGTTAAAATTAAAGAAAGACCCACATAGTCCTCATATTCACAATATAAAAATAATAAAATATTTATCATATTAAATAAGTCAAGTTATTAAATGTCAAAAAAAAAACACAAAACTAAATCAAAAACAAAAAAAAAATTAAAATATTTAACAAGTAAATATTGGTCAAAAAATAATATCATACTTTAAAAAGGAAACAATGTCATTGTGTATAAAGAAAATTAATAAAATGTCAAATTGTAAAAGAAAAATAAAATATATATAAAAAAAAACAATTCAAATTGGAGCAGTTCAATCCCAAGCTTTTTTGTCCTCCATATAATCTTTAACAGCATAAAAAGCTTTCTGGCAAAGTTTACGTTTAATAAAAGATTTAAATTTATTAAGGCTTAAATTTTGAATGTGGCTTGGTAGTTTATTATAAAAGCGAATACATTGGCATCTAAATGATCCACCTATTTTCTTGAGCTTTGTTGTGGGTACAATATATTTATGTCTATTTCTTGTATTTATATTGTGAATATCACTATATTTCTTAAACAGCTTTATATTTTTGTGAGCATACAAAAGATTTTCATAAATATACTGAGAGGGAACAGTCATTACATTAATTTCCTTAAATTTTTCTCTCAGAGAGTGTCTCGGACTTAATTTATAAATAGATCTAACCGCCCGTTTTTGCAAAACAAAAATGGTCTGAATATCAGCGGCATTCCCCCACAATAGAATGCCGTACGACATTACGCTATGAAAATAACTGAAGTACACTAATCGGGCTGGCTCTACATCGGTTAAATTACGAATTTTTCTTACTGCGTATGCTGCAGAGCTCAGCTTTTTCGACAGTTTATCTATATGAGGCCCCCACTGAAGCTTAGCGTCTAAAGTTAAGCCCAAGAACACCGTGCTATCTTCAGGATTCAACTCTTCGCCCTTTACCAACACACAAGTTTTCACCTGCCTAACGTGAGGTAGTGTAAACTTAATGCATTTGGTTTTTTATTCATTAAGCAGCAAATTATTAGCGTTAAACCAATGCACTACGTTCGAAATCGCGCTATTTACGTCGTCTACAACGGGTTGTTGTCGTTTAAGTTTAAACAAAAGCGAAGTGTCATCTATGTAATGCCCTTTGCCTTTCAGGGCCACGGTATATTATATATTACCTATTATATAATTATCATTGACTCTCGTCACTGGTTTGGTATCTTCAACTACAAACGACGATAAATACTTCCGACTATCTTGAGTCTATTTTAAGCAGGAATTTCTATTTGCTTAACTGACTTTACAACTTTACACATATGTCCACTACCTTACATTATTTTATGGCTTGAATAGCTCTGTGGTTCGATAAAAAATTCAAATACTGGTTTCGCACTTATTTAATAGAGTAAATAAACTTTTTACGAAGCCACCATTAAAAATTGAAACATTAAGTTCATCAAACTATTGTCGGCAATTTTTTTTTTGGCAAAGCAAACCTTTTTTTGAGGTATAAAATCAAGGTTAATGGTAAGACCTAATATGTGCTGATGAATGAATTGTATAGTACAGAAGGCACAGGGTTACATGTAGTTCTTCCATATTATACGAGATGATTTTTAGTCACCGTCTAATTTTTTTCTAGGCGTTAGGTATCATTCACTGACACCATTTAAAAAAATTGATACGTAAAATTTTCATATTAAATCATTTTTTCGAAAGAATTATCCGCTCTCTGTGAATCGTTAAAACTTTGTTATGTGATATTCTCAATATTTTTGTAATGAGTGAGTGATACTTGAAGAAAAATACACGTACTCAATAATTTTCGCCAAAGATTAATATACTAATGGACGGTAACTAAAAAATCATCTTGTATTAAATAACTGGCCAAGTGCAAGTCAGACTTGCACAGGAAGGGTTCCGTATCATCGTAGTAGGGAAGCCCCCTTTAATATAATTATTTCTTGTTATTAAAGCGGCAACAGATAAACATATTTTGTGATAAGTTTATTTTTCATAGTGTTTGTATAAATGAAAAAGTTATATTTGCGGTTTTTTAAATGGGCTATATCTCAAAATCTATTTACTATAAATCGTTCAAACCAATATTAAAAAGTTAAAAGTTTACATTGCGATCTACAGCATATACTTTTTTTAGATTTTTCACTCTCGTAGGTTAAAAGTACCAGCTACCAGTAAAAGTTACCAGGGGACCCCTGGTAACTTTTACACATTTTACTATCTGTCTATCTTCCGAACGATTGTCTTTGAGAAAAAATGGTTTAAGAAACCTCGATGTCATTTTTAAACACGTATAGTAAGGTTTTTTGAGTTTCAGTTCCATGTATAGGGAGACACCCCTTAACCTTAATCTTTTATTTTTAGCGGTTCACAGAACACATCTATCTACCAAATTTCAACTGTGTAGTGCTAATAGTTTCCGAATAAAGTGGCTGTGGCATACCGACGGACAGACGGACATACGGACAGACAGACATGACGAATCTATAAGGGTTCCGTTTTTTGCCATTCGGCAACGGAACCCTAAAAATCATCATCATTCTTCTGCTCTTATGCCAATCAATTTGAGGTCGGCGCAACATGTCTTCTTCTTCCATACTTCTCTATTTCTCGTCATGTCAGCAGTCACCTCCTTCCTACCCATATATGAAAAAATAATTATCACGTCTTAATTGAATAGAATACACTTACCGGCAAAAAAATCTTTGT
The DNA here is from genome assembly GCA_932274075.1 of Diarsia rubi. Classification (NCBI taxonomy): domain Eukaryota; kingdom Metazoa; phylum Arthropoda; class Insecta; order Lepidoptera; family Noctuidae; genus Diarsia; species Diarsia rubi. The sequence goes on from OW026433.1 coordinate 6,057,651, forward strand.
TTCCCGTGACATCTACTATCCTTAGTTTCGTATTATTTGGCTGCTTCTCGACGAATGGCGTTATGTATGTCACCTGTTAACAAAAAAATATGTTTAATAGAATGATGTAATTCAGCCTTTGGACATACATATTTACATTTGACGGCACGGCTAGTGCAGTGGCTTAGGCAGTTGACTACTGCGCTACAATCCCCGCTCGAAACAAATATTTCTATGGCCTACTAATAGTGATAGTGTTTCGGGTCTGGATATTTGTGTAATTTGTGTATGTGAGTTTAAATGTTAGTGAACGCACCCACGATACAGGAGAAATTCCTAGTGTAGGGCGAAGCTTCAAAAATTAATTTTCTATTCAGAAAATATAACATTGCAATCACCACAAAATGATTGTCAGATTTTACTTGTTTATCTATACTAATATTATAAAGCTAAAGAGTTTGTTTGTTTGCTTGTTTGTTTGAACGCTAAGATCTCAGGATCTACTGGTTGGAATTGAAAAATTCTTTTTGTGTTGGATAGTCAATTTATCGAGGAAGGTTTAAGGCTATATAACATCACGCTAGGACCAAAAGGAGTAGAGCATAAATGACAATTGTTGCATAAAACGGTATTCCTTATTGAGAGCTTCCGTTGCGTGCGCTGCAAAAATGGTTTAAGTTATGCAGATATGATGTATCAAAGAAATGTTCCTCTTTAAAAGTTCTACAAAAAAGTCCGGAACAGCATGTATCTATCTATTAAAATTAACTAACTGTAACCATTTTTTACCATTTAAATGTTAGGTTCAATAGAGTTATTTTTTGCGAAGCTTATTTAACCCATATGGTATTAATCTATATCTAAATAAATGTGTTTTTTAGACGAAATTTAATATAGAATATTTGTTTCTATTACTCTATATAGTTTAAACAAATATCTTAGAAGATATCGCAATGTTAAAATGTCCGCGCGACAAAAAAAATTACGCGGTCCGCCGGTCCTCGCCAGCCTTCGGGTAATTCAAATTCAAAATATTTACTGCACCATAATATTTACAAGGTGTTATTGTATATTGTTTTGTGAGCAGTGGTGGCGGCCCCGACTTACGAACAGTTGGTCGTGGGTTCGAATCCAGGCAGGCGCATTACTTTGTGTAATTTCTTTCATCACCACTACTCTCAAAACGGTGAAGGAAAACATCGTAAGGACCTTCCCATCCCACTCCTAGAGAGGAAGCCTGACTCCCATGCAGTAGGAGCAATATAGGCTGATGATGATGATGATGATTGTATATTTAACAGTAAGAGATAGGTAGGAACACATAGTAATTCTCACTTTAATAATATATTCTAAGGTAATCTAAACTAATATTATAGAGAGGAAAGATAAGATTTTTGTTTGTTACGATTCAACTCAAAAATTCCTGTGACGACTTTGAAAATTCTTTTAACATTAGAAAGCTAAATGAAAAAATATTACTATGTTGGATAGTCGATCTATCGAGGAAGGTTGTAAGCTTATTAGCGTATTATTGTAACGCAGACGAAGTTGCGTGGGTCAGCTAGTTCAGAAATAAATTTTAAGTTAACAGTTTTTCACCAAAACGCTATGTGCAAGTGAGAAAATGTATCATTTCAAAATCAAAGCATGTTAATTCGATTGTTGGGTTTTATTCTTTTTAGCCTAAGCAACAACAACACAAAATTAAACATCATCTGGCTAGTGATAACATTGATAACAGTACGGTTGCCCTAATTGGCTATCACATTATTTGGTAATTAACAGAATATCGCTATTAGTCATAAGCCAGTCATTCATTCGATTTTATCTCAAATGCTAATCAGCTTTATTTTTTGGTTCACGACCGAACAAGTGAAATATACAAAACACTAATAATTTGTGTTGTTGTGAAGTCAGTTTTTTCTTTTCTTAAATATTTTCCATTATCAATTTTACTTTGTAACGTGAAGTTAACAAAAAATATGTATTATATAAAGAGAACTCATATAACGACACGGGTAATTAATAAAAGTTAAATGGCATCACTGCGCAAATTTTTTCTACCATATCTAAAAATAATCATGAACCCGACGTTCATGATTATTCTTAGATTAGACCAGTAATCACTGATAAATCGGTGTGCAAGCACGAGAAAAAGAAACATGCTGTTGAAATGCTACTACTCCTTTTTTTAAAGTCGGTTAAATTAAATAATTAATAAGGTCGTGAACAAAAGAAACTGCATAATATCTATTACTGTTTATACTTCTTCTTTACGTGTGGATGTGCTTAAATCGTGTTAGACCAGTATGTGTGTGTATGCCACCTGCACAGCTCTATCATTTTGCTTCGAGTAAATCTTGAACAACGACCGTTGATCTTGAAAGATGGAAGTGGTTGTGCAGGATGGACAGGATAGGAGGTGGCGCATATTCTACAGAGGAGCGCCACCCATTTAACCAGATTATATCTACAACGGCCAACCTGGGTTTGCAATTGGTTAAGAGATTTCCAGATCTGTCTACTGATGTAGACATTAGTGATCAGAAGATTTTCCATCGACGAAAAATTCTAAAGCATTCTCAAATCTAATTTCCTAGTTGAGGTTTTGCGTAATAGTGCATTTTTTTATATTCAGTAGATATATACTGTAATCACCTCATCAATTACTGTAATCAGTTATCAAAATGCATCATTACTATATAATCAGAATTAACGATACTAGCCATACCAAATCGTAGTTAGTAATAAATTACTATCATAGTAATGTATGATTTACGATTAATTTGCCTGTGGTAGGTACAACGACCACGCTGTCTAAAATGGCCACTTTAGCAGAATCGTAATATGAATCATGTTAAAAATTTAAAATTCTTAAAATGGACTTTATAGTTTAGACATTAAGTCTTCCTCTTGTATTACGATTCTGCGTGGATTCTAGTAAAGCTTCCATTTTAGACCCGCTGATATTATTTTGTTGACAGGAAACGAGTGAGACGAGACGATAATTAAATCATTTAACTTTTAACCAACGTGAAAAATGAGGTTTTTAGTTTCAAGAGTATATTTTAATTTATCGTAATGTGAAAGTAGTAACCGTTTTTGATCAAAACTTATCTTATTCATATAATAAACGCGTAAGTTTGATGGAGGGGAATGAATGGATGGGCTGCGGGATGTTTTGTGTAAAAAGGAACATGGGTGGTTTTTAGTCAGTAGGAATCTGACACTTCCTTTCGCTCTGCCCAAGAGCGGGAGGGGTTATTTGATAATTTTCCACCCGAAAAAAAAATGGAGGATGGATGTTATCAATATCTTTCACGCAAAGTCTACCAAACAGATTTTAATAAATTATTAGTAATAATAAAGATAAAATAACACAATTATATTGTTTATTTATTTATTTTAAATGAAAAGTAAAGATTACACGGGCGATGCAGCGTATGAAAGCTATTATTTCATTTACTTATCAAACTACTTACTATATAGGTATGTCGCATAAGTAAATAGGTACATATTTATACATAATATTATATAATACATCAACAAAGTACACTTTACATAAGTGTTGCGATGATGTAACCATATTTGAACAGACTTGTTTTTATAGATAAAGTTTACTCTTGAAAATGTAGGTAATTATCAACCTTTGAGTTTATAAAAAGCATGTTTCGTAGTTATAAAAACCAGTTATCAGTATGCCATTAAATGTATAGATCAATGTTTTTGGAAAAAAAAAGTAGTTAAAAAACTAAAAAACCCGACTGAAAAGACTGAAAAGCAAAAAACAAGCACATTTTAAATTAAACAAAACTTGGAAGCAGGCGGGGTCCATTCTATTTTCATTTCATAATTTAATATTCAAATGAACCCCGCCTGCTTTTTTTATTTCTAACTTTTTAGTTCTTTAGTGACCAACGAAAGAACAAATCTTTCGTTGGTCGCGTAAAATACTTCGCAGATGATTTAACTTTTATTATTTATTTATTTATTTATTTATTAAACTTTATGCACAAGCAAACAACTGTACAAAGGCGGACCTAACGCCTTAACTTTTGTGTTTGTTTATAGAATTTGTGACTTTGAATTTATTTTAAACATATAGGTGTCATATTTTTTTGTAATCTCCTTTTAAAACCCTTCATTTTGATACCATACTCGATGGTAATGGATTTTTTTTATTTTTTCAAATCCACGATTTGGCCCCCAAAACCAGCAATTATCTTTGATTTTTAATTTTAATGTAATCAGTGACACTCGCGCCATCAAGGCGAATCTAACGACGTATATTTCTTTTAAATCCCTTCATCCGTTTAGGAGTTATGAGGGAACAAAGAAACGGACATACATACACGCCAAACACATAACCCTCCTTTTGGGCTTCGCCGCAGTCGGGTAAAAAATCGTGACCATGCAAAAATGTACTTTTAAACAGCGACTTCAGTAAACAGTAAATCAACTACTATCTACAATAATAAATTTAGAATAAAAATGCTCTCATCATCTGTCTAGTTTTTCAAAACTGAAAGAAAAGAAAGAAAACATGTTTATTTAGCACAATGCCACAAGTGCACACAACAAACAATAAAAATAGTAAAAGAAACTAAAAAACTAAACAGAAAAAAAAACTGCTTTGGAGTCGGCTTCCAGTCTTACCAGATGCAGCTGAATGCCAGTATTTTACATGGAGCGACTGCCTATCTGATGTCCACAACAATACCTCTTGGTAAGACTGGTTGTCAGATTTACGACTGCCGAAGATCTACTCATGACAGCTGTGACTTAGATTGCTTTCCGAGCACGGAGAAAAATGGTATGTGGTATGGTGATCATTCATTAACAGACCATACTAGGTAAGCCCGGCTTATTCTAAAGATTAATGCGAGTGGTTTTAAAAATACTCTGTACAATATAATCCTTCCAAAATAAACTACCTATATTGATCTTTTTTTTTTTGGTGGTTGGGAAATCATCAAATAACCCCTCCCGCTCGTCGGCAGAGCGAAAGGGAGTGTCAGACTTCTACTGAATCAAAACCAACCATGTTCCTTCCTAGCCCTATATGGCGAGGCCGCGGTAACTTGTGAACAACTCGCAGCCCCGAAGGTACAAACATACAGGGTGTAAGTGTGAACACTTCACGAAACCGTCAAGCAAGCATTATGTATAGCAATCCAAGTACCCCTACGCAAAAATTATTGCTGGAAAACGGCTTTTGTCTTAGGGGTGAAAAATCACATTTTACGGTAAAACTCTTAGGGCTTGTTTACGGAAACGCGGGGCGTCGCGCGCCGCGTGCGGAAGGCTAGTCGCGTGCTATTTTATTCCTTTACTGAGAGGCGGGTCCACCGCAACAAATGATGCATTTTAAACTAACGGGCGAAAAATCGCTTCTCGTAAAATCGTCGTCTGAAATCGTTACCGTTTTCATACATCGCCATAATATGTTAGAATGAAAAATGCACAAGGCGACGCGCGACGCCCCAAGTCTCCGTAAACAGGCCCAAAACATTGTGCTCGAGGTATTTAAATAGTAAACGGGTCATGGAGCTGATTTAAGTAAAGTTATTACCTGTAAAACTAATACATAAAAAGAACAGCTGTGAAATATTTGGAACTTTGACGCCTTTGAACGTGTTCCCAGGTATGGTTTAGAACAAAAAAAATGATCGCATCGATCCCTATCACTGAACAAGTGCCTTTTTGGCTTCGTTAAGGGTACTTTTACACCCTTTATGCAAAAATATTGGTTTTAAGTTACTTACTTCGTGTCCTCCATTAAGAAGAACCTTGACCATGTTGTCTCCAAGAATACCATGGCTGGGACTTGGAATCGGAAAGACAGCCAAGATCCTAGCCGCATCACATAAGGAGAAACTTAGTAGTACACCGAACAATAAACACTTCAGTTTCTCCATTTTCTGAAAATTTAATTAATGTTTTTTTCACAAACCGTTTGATTTTTAAATAAAGAGTTGATTCGGTATTATTAACGGTGATGATTAGTTTATTCCATTCGATTTAAATAAGGCCTTTTTTATTAGGTACTAATTGTTTTATTCTTTTTCTTTTCACAAATGGGATACATTTTTAATTGGTTTTTTTTTTATTATTACCTATATCTTTACGAAAGAATATTTATTTACCTATCACTGTAATGAACACACCGTAAAATTTTTAATTCGTGTTTGATAACTTTCTAAAATATTTTTCACTAAATATTCGTTTCCCGCGCTCTAAAAGTGGTCACATTTATCGCGAAGTGACCGAAGCGACTGCGTTTAAATTTAGAATGGTGCGCGTGATTGTCTGTGTAATATACTTGTGGATCTTCGCGTAGGCTTTTTGTTGATGTCGTTTAGGGATCCGTGAACGTAACTCGAGATAGTAAAACGTTTATCATTATATTTAGAATTATTATTTATTAATTGTAATTCTTGCATTCTACCATATCATCTGGTATACCTACAAATGAAATGTATAATATATATATACCTACAATGTATACCAACAATTAACCTTAAGATAATATTTATGTTTATACTTTTTATTACTATTTATATTTTTTTTTTTTTTATAATAAAAATATCACAACTCAAACTAATTCATGTTTTAAAGTTATATAGTTATATTATTTAAAAAATGGAATTAAAGATAAAGATCAATTTATTTGTCCGAACATGCAATTAGTTAATGTAGTTTAGTTTACAGAATTGTAATTAGGATCTGCTCAGCCTTTTTCCAACTATATTGGGGTCATTTTACAGTCTAATCAGATGTAACCAAAAACCAGTATTTTAAATGCACCTGTTTTCTACCCTAGCAATGATTCCCTACACAATTGTCCATTTCCTTCCTTGGTTTGGTAAAAACAAAACTTGCAAAATAAATAACCAACCACATAATGAACGTAAGTAACGTCCACTAGGTGGACCGATGACCTGGTGAAGGTTGCGGGGACCCGCTAGATGTGGGACGCACGGGACCGGTCAAAGTGACGACCTGGGGGAGGCCTATGTCCAGAGTGGACGTCTTTTAGCTGAAATGACGACGATGTAGACATATTAAACTTTCGAAATTATTACGGAACCCGGACTGAACACGCACCTTATGTCATCTTTAAAACTAGTAAAATACAGCAATTGGTAAGCGTGTATGGGTAACACATTAGATACAATCAATATTTGTCGATTGTAGACCGTGTGTACAAAGTCCTGATTAATCTTCAAGTAGGTACCGTCGAACTGAAGGTCTTTCAATATACACACATCAAAAGTGTCTAGGGATCAACATATATTTTTGCAATAACTTTTCTCCTGATTGATATTAATTAAAATTTTCTTTAAGGATTCATCAAATAAAGTGTTTTCGTTTGTCACAGTAACGATAAACCAAGTCACCTTTGCATTAATAAAGAAATTTGCCATTTTCCTAATAAAGGGATTTTTGACATTTGAACCACTAACATTTAAGTTCGAAAAAAAGACTGATTAACAGTTTTCTTTAAAATTTTATTGGGTAACTTAAACAATTAACAATCCGTGTTTCTACCGCGAACACTAACAACACAAGAACATCGGTTTGGCATACTCAAAATGAGTTCATCCAAATCACGCTGTGGAATGGCCGCCCATGTTCGTTGCAACAACAAAAAAAGGTCTTCTTGCGACTGGATACCCTCCATATTCGGCAGAGCTCTTCTCTGTAGCATATCCCATGCATGCTCAATCGGGTTCAAGTCTGGCGACTGAGCAGGCCAGGGCAGGACATTGATGTTAGCTGCGGCGAGAGTCTGTCTTACAACTCTTGCGGTGTGCGGTCGTGCATTATCATGCATTAACTGAAATAAGGGACCGATTTGCACTTGTAGAGGAACGATGACGTCTGATACAATCGTCTCAGCATAAATTTGAGCGTTGAGGTTGCCTCTGATCCAAATCAACTCAGTTCTTCCGCCGATCCAAATACCCGCCCATACCATGATGGTTCCACCACTATAAGGATGGACTTCCTGGCAGGATTTTAATCGCTGTTGGCGTCCAGGGGTTCTCCAGTGTCGTATACGTCTTGTATCCGGTCTCATACCAAAACGAGACTCATCAGAAAAGCACACGAAACGCCATTGTTCTTCTGCCCAATTTCTGTGTTCAAGAGCCCATTGATATCGAATCCTACGATTGTACATTGCTATAGGTGGTACCCGTAGCGGTCTTCGGGAATGAAGGTTCACTTCATGCAAGCGGTTTCTGACTGTTTGGTCGCTAATTAAGTTCCCTGAAGAGTGATGAAGCCTCACGGCTAACATCATGGCGGTTATTGTTGGAGCTCTTCGAGTTAAGATTTGAATGTATCGGTCTTGTCTCCGTGTGGTGCAGCGATACCGTCCTCCATGGCGCTCAGCCACGGTACCAGTGCTTCGGTAACGTGTCCAAAGTCGACTGATAACACTCTGACTTGTATTCAGAGCTAAAGCCACAGTACGTTGCCGGGAACCAGCTTCTATCATTCCCACGGCTCTGAGCATTTCTTCCCTGCTTAAATGACGTCGCCGCTCCATAATAACGTTGGTTTTAATCAGTAGTAGGGAAACAGTAGCACTAATAATGTCTTCAATGCGTTGTATGTTTTTATAGGGAAAATATTGACAGCTGATTTTCATCTTTTACTCGAATTTGATTCACAGTTCCTGATTCAAATTATGAAATGCACCAAAAAGGATCCATATAAATTTATAAAATCATAAATTTATTACAAAGCCACATCTCAATCTCAAGAAATCCGCATAAAAATGCTTGATCCCTAGACACTTTTGATGTGTGTAGTTTAACGCAATGTACTGAAATATCTGTGTCATTATTTAAAGAACCAGGATATTACTGCATCAATAGATATTCATCACCATCTGTTTAGTCTTTCTCTATGTTGGGGTCAGCTTCAAGTCTAATTGGAATCCGGAATTGTTAATAATCATTTATTTCATAACAAAATAGGGATGTTTACTGACTTAAAAAAAATTGATTCTAATTAGTCCGTCTGTTAGATTATAGAAAAATACTTTTTGTTTTATCAATAAAAATTGACAAAGATAGAACGCGTCAAAGATTTGATTGGGGGGTTGTGACGTCACTGACCGCAAAAGAATGTCATACTAATGTCTCAGAAAATGACGTCACACGAGTTTTCAAAGCACTGTATCGTCTTCATTTATTGTTTACGTAAAAAAATAAAAAATACGTGTCCAATATTTTTTGGAAATCTATCTAATGAACTGTGTAATTATATTTTTTTGTTAACCACCCTATTCATTGCGTAGGAAATTAGATAAACATTAAATTTTAACAAAAAAAATAAACAACAAGAAAAAAAACAAGATTTAACAATAACTCATATCAAACAATAATAAGATTGTAGTAGAATGCAGCAGAATTGGAGCATTTGACATGTTGCCCCCACACTATGAATTTCTCCTGTATCGTGGTTGCATAATTTACAAACATTTAAACTCACATACACAAATACCCAGACCAGGAACAACTATCTATAGGCCATACAAATATTCGTTCCGAGCGAAGATCTAACCCGCGATACGCAGCGCATCAGTCCAATCGCTCAGCCACTGCGCCAACCGTGCCGTCGAACACGCAATATTCGCGTGCGTATACGCGCTCCAAGTTTTAAATGTGATTTTCTTTTCTACTGTATTGTCTGTTGACCTTATGTCGCCGGACATCGCATTTTCGAACTCATACTATTACGGAAAAAGTCTTATCCTAAATGAGAAACTCCTTGCTGCACGAGAAAATCGGATTTGAATATTGTTGCGTGTTAACGAATTAAGAATAGATGATACCGTGACGTCTGACAGGGAAAAATGGACCCCAAACAGAACGGCACAAAGGCAGGAATATGATGTACCTATACAAATTAGTGCAATGACTGTACCTACATAATATCGCACCCTGTCAACAAACACCTTTTTGCAAAAAAAAACCGACTTCAAAAACACAGAAAGTAAAAAAACCAATATCGCAAAAAAGTTAAACTTCAGAATTCTATAATAATAAAATTCTAGTAGACTGACAATATTGATTGTAATTTTTTATAAATCATTTGGCTTTTAGTGACTGATGTCAAACACTACAGTCTTTTGATATCAGTCGCTCTATGTCTCTGTGTAATCTTAAAAGTAAAAGCAAGTTACCTGGCTGTATTCTTAATAACTTGTTCGACCGTACCATCACTTACTATAGGCACAGTTTAAATAAAAATAAACCTTGCTTCGTTTACTTGGAAGTAATTATAATATGATGCTTGTGTCTCATTTATTATCCTGCCCCTACTGACAACAGAAAAAACTGTATGACCAACACAAATAAAAAACTTACCTTGTGTCCCACTGCTGAGCAAAGGCCTCCCCTTTTCTCTCCAAACCTTTTTTATCACGTGCGATTTCTGGCCATGCTAGCCCCGCAACGGCACCTTACCCGCGGTCGACCTCGACGGCTGAGGCTGTCCTGCCTCAGGCGTCCAGTGTGTGACGATTTTTGCCCATGGACAAAAATAGCACGGATGTCCGATACGTCATTCCGAAAGCCACCACGCCGAACCACACGCCGCCGAATGCCCGCAACGATGAACACTGCAAGCAAAAAAAGCACGCAGCGACGCACACCGCAACAACGAATGCACGAGACCTCGAATCACGGAACAACGAACGCACGCCGCCCCGCGCACCCGCCGCCACGGCACGCGCCGCCGCGCGCCCCCACACCCACAGCACTCGCCGCCGGTAACATCCGGCGCCGCGCAACCCGACGCAGCAACCCCCGAAACAACGTATTGCACTCCTAAGCTACAGTCACAGTCACAAGGCATAATAACTTGTGAAAGTACTGAAGTTAGTATAAGTAACTACTACTTTTTTTTCTTAATTAGGGTTCCGTAGCCGAACGACAAAAAACGGAATCCTTATAGATACGTCATCCCTTTTTCTTTTTTAGGCGTGGGAAATCATCAAATGACTCCTCCAGCTCTGGGCGGGAGCGAGTGTCGGACTTCTACTGACTAAAAACCACCCGTGTTCCTTCTTAGCCCTTGTGCCGAGGCCGCGGTATCTCTTCCGAACATCCGCAGCGTCATGCCTATCTGTCCGTCTGCCTGACCGTCAGTATGTCACGGCCACTTTATTCAGAAACTATTAAGACAACTCAGTTGAAACTTGGTAGGTAGATGTATTTTGTGAACCGGTTTACGAGAACTTGGACCGTTTTAAAAGAACGCTTTTTATTCAACTTAGGTTCATTCCGATTTGTGTGAAACTAAATCTTGTCTTCACTGTCGTCAAGGATAAAGTGTTTAGAGTACCAAAAATAGCATGCTATTGATAATTTTAAATATTATAATCATCACATAACAACACGTTTTAAAATTTTCATACATGATCATGACTAAGACATTTTATTGCGTCAATAAAGCGGTAAATCTCATGAGTAAATATTGTGTTGTGTCATCCCTGATGCAATACATACTATTTTTATCAAAATTTTATAACTTTTTAGGCCACTGTCTTGATTTACTTTAACTATAACCTTGCAACGTTGCGTGAACTGCACTCTATTAAAGTGATTATTTTATATTAATATTATAGGGTATATTTTAACTAAAAAATATATATATATCATCATCATTTGCCTACAATGTTCCCACTGCAAGGACTCGGGCCTCCTCTCTAGGAGAGAGATGGGCTATAATCCACCCTGGGCCCGCGTCCCAGCGCGGGTTGGTAGATGTCACATGTCTGCGATTTTTTTGGTTCTAAGACATGCCGGTTTCCTCACGATGTTTTTCTTCACCGTTTTGTTTTTATATTTCCTTAAAATTAACAGCAAGTTTAATGGACTTATATGAGTTTGTATTTCCTAGAATGTCCTAGATGATCGGAAAGTGCTTTAAAAAATCACATCAAAAAGATGTCGGTTTTTGGGGTCGTTTTTCACTTTTACGTATTTTCTGATCCCGTCAGTCCATAATCAGAATGAAAACGTTCGTTACAAAATATATACGTCTAGCCTCGCCTCATTTCGCTGTCTTGGCAAGTACGTTAGACCTGGTTAGTCTTAGATTTGTAGGATCTATTAAATCAGTAAGAGAGTGTGTGAAAAGTGGAGATGAAAAGACTCTAATTTTTGGTTGATTTGTAAAACGTACACATGAAACAACAACAATCTAAAAAAATGGTTTTCCTTGAATTTATTTTCGACTTTATAGCTAAAGTATTATGTTCAAGGTTGGTTCGGAAAAATTTACAGTTTTGGGTAGCTTGCAGTGCTTGCGTTTGTACTGTAAGAGCATGTAGTTTTCATGAAAATTAACAACTTATTCTACGAGACCGACCAAAAACGCGTGAAATAAAATGTTGCGATACAATTTAATGTAGCGAACAGGTAAGGTTCTTTTCATATTTTTTTAGAATTATGTTATTTCCTAAAGGAAAACTTGTACATTTTCATGAGTATCGACTACACGCCTTTTTAATATTGCCTACGTTATCAATCACCCAATATACGACAGGTAAAATTGAGAAAAGGGCCTAAATGTTTAGTGCGACCACACATTCGGCAACTTGGAAAATACAAATTTTGCGCTAGCAGATGTTGTAGGAACTGTTAAGAAAACTGTTAAATAAAAAGTAAAGTCCTGACTGACTGACTCATCAACGCGCAGCCCAAACTCGATTTTTCGAAATTCAACCCCTAAGGTGGTTAAATAAGGGATGAAAATTTCTATGGAGAATCGTCATTTTCACGAATCCGCAGGCAAAAGGTAGTAAAGAAATAAAGCAATTTTAGAGACTTCCTCACGGTAATCCCAGACTGGCCAAGCAACAGTAGCGACCACCAGACGAGCGCCGAGACAATGAAGTTCAACGTAGTACCAGAGAGATTAATAAGAACGCGTTAGTTACGTACGACACATAATCACTGAATTCTTTTCCGCTTCTCACACACTATAGTCTACATTTCTTTTTTCATTTCTCCTTTTGCAGGTCTGCTGGCAGAAATTTCTTGAGAAATAAGCAGTACCTTTGTACTTTAATGTTATATTTTATATTTTTCCTGTGTTGTCTACTGTGTGTACATAAATAGTTAAATAAATAAATAAAATAATAGCAGAGGAGTAGAAATAACATAATTTGCCTCGCACCACTGATTAATATTTTATCATTAAAATTACTGCGTCCTGACTAGTGAGCCAGCAACAGGGGAGCATAACTGGGCACTTTTATATAAGTTTCTAGTAAAGGTTCTTTAGTAATAACAAAAAAAGGAAGTATTGGTACACAGACCAGGTCACAGACGCAGTTACTGTTATAAAAGGTCCATTTTACACTTTTTAACGCAATTCAAATTATGATCTGCTAAAGTGGCCATTTTGGACGCCCTGAACCGTCTTTTGCTAGAGTGTGCAACAAAGCGGGAACGCTATCACAAACACCCAGATCCGAAACAACTATTTGTAGGCCACATTTGTTTCTTGCGGGGATCGAACCCGCTACACGCAGCGCAGTAGTAAATCGTTCAGACACTGCGCCAACCGAGCCGGCTCTATTTCTGAGGTTCCATTCTAATTAAGCTATGATTTCAATCCGTTCAACTTATGATGCCTGCCACAACCCACACTTTGAAATAAACACATTATAGACATGACGTTATTAAATATTTATATTGTCCACAATGCAAAGTCCATAAATAGAACTGTTTAATATTCTTCGAGCACCTAATATCGCTTCGAAGCGATTCACCAAGCAGTTAAGTGCATGAGCACCATGCATAAATAGTTTAATAAGTAATTTGCGATTTTTCCGTAACATGCGATGGGTCCGATTCCCAGTATTCTTGGGTTTTTCCATAAGGAATTTTTGATAACAGCCCCGAATTTGTTTAAAAGCTATCGCTAACTAATAAACAAAGAATCATAATAAATAATAAACAAAGAATTTAGTATTTTTGTTATTTTCTCTCACATAAATTGAGAATGTTCATAAATGTATATAATATGTATCCTAAACAACCTAGCAACCTACGTAACCTAACATAAAATGAAATTAAAAAAAAAACAGCCATATACTCCAATATTCTATTTTCATTTAATTCTTCTTCTTCTTCTTACCAACAACCACATTCTTTGTCTTCTTTGAAAACACAAGACTACACGCAAATCTTAACAGTATGAAGATTACAAGCAAAGCTACTAATAGCAAAGCTGCTAGATCGAGATAAAGGATCTGATTCAGAGGTAGATGAAGTGCAGGGGATCGCAAGTGAAGTGCTCCACGAGTGTTCACAACGTGTTTGACCCAGTGCAGCAGTTCTGCTCCCGGCTTTACTGGACGGTCGTGGTAGACATAGGACAGCTCCTTTACCTTTTGTCTGTACCTGTAAAATAATAAAAGAATTTGTAATAATTGGATGCACTGGGTGTCTTACTTACTTAAGAATTGGAAAGATGTTGCACAGAATCGAGACTGTTCGACTGGAAGGAGGCCTTTACTCAGCAGAGGGGCAAAATGGGCTAGCTAAAATAATAAAAATATAATAATTGACTTTCTTCTCTCTATCTTCTTCAACTTTGACCACCCAATGCTGAGCATTAGGTGTCCCCCAAATATTTCCACTTTTGGCGGTTCAGTCCAGATTTTTCCTGGCATTTTAAAAATGTCTGTTGGTAATATTGAAATAAAAGCTTTTTACTAAATGCTCATGAAAGTAAATACAATACATATAACAAAAATACAGTAAATTCTGTTCTTTTTTATTTTTGTCTCCCTCTGTTTGTTATGCCTAATAAGTGTATTATCAAAGGCCTTCGACCGCAAAAAACCCTGGATTATCTCATGTTTCACTAGGCTTTAGTTCACAATCACAAGATTTAAGTCGCATATAATCAAACGTCGTATATGTAATTAAACTTACTTAGGATTATGAAGAATTTCATTTATAGCCACTTTCAAGTCTGCAGCCGTATCATTAGACAGGTTTACTTGTAAAGCGAAACCCTTGTTGACAGATCTCTTGACATTGATAGGTTGGTCTCCGAAAACTGGTATACCAATGATGGGGACGCCATAGTGGATTGTCTCTGTGGTTGAGAGGAGACCTCCGTGGGTTATGAAGAGTACGCATGTTGGATGAGCTAAAAGCAAAACTGATTTTAAGTACACAAATCAAGTTATACATTCCGGGGCTACGGGTTGTCCCGGGGCTGCGGGTTGTTTGAAAGAGATACAGCAGCCCCAGACCCTGAGATCTTACATCTAAATATAGTGCTCTTGTTTATTCTTCTTCTTCTTTCGATTCTGCAACTCAAATTTTGTCCGACCAGTACATAGCAACCTGGACAGCTCTTTCGTTTGCCTTTGAACGTGCAATAAGTTGGGCACGACGACGGGCAAGACTAATTGTAGTGTTATATCAATATTTGAACATTCTGTACCTGTATCCTGTGTGAGGACTGCAGACCGAGTGAAGGCAAAATATATATTATAGTATAGATCCCGTGTGTGCTTGCTATACTATAATATATATCTCGATATATTAATATATATTATAGCTACGTCTGTGACGGGCTTAAGAGTAAACATACTTTAGGCATTATAGTGTTATTAAAACACCCATGAATTTGAAGTCTTGAGTAGCACAGCCACCAATAGTAACTTTTCTATAAATACAAAACATTTAAACGTATTAACCCAACATATTTGTAATAACTGATGTTTTCACGAATCCGTAATCGGTCCCATAAGGGTACTTCTACCTCAGTTAAGTGCTTCATGCGAAAGAAAAATGGCCAATAACTTACATAAAATACTTGGCTGTGGTGCCCATTTCAATATATGAACATTTTTGGGCACATTGGGCAGATCCTCTTCGAATTTCCACAACACAGTCTGTTTGAGTTCTCCAAACACTTTCAGGAGTTCAGTTTTGACCTTTTCTGGCCAGTCCTTGCTTTTCAAGTTCGATCCCATACTGAAGTAAATTACTCCGTTTTTGGCACTCATCATAATCTTCTTTAAGTCCTGTAAACAAATCCTCCGTCATAATGTTAAGTGCATATATTAATTAACATGGATTTTATCTTAATATACGATGATAGTACGTAATTATGTTCCAATTGCAGGGACATAGGCTTCTAATCAGAGAAAATGAGTGGGCTATCACCTACGCTGACCCAGTACTGGTAATGCTGTCAATGGTGTCCTTTCGTTTTGAAGGAAGGAAAAATCTATTGTATAACATACCTCTGGTAAAGGTTTCACATCCTCATCAATATGGTATCCCCCTATAGGCTTGTAATTTTGCGGTAGACCTAAAGCCAATCCCATAGACACGTGTGAGTTGCCCAGAATCAGAGATGCGTTGGACCGAACTTCATAGAATGAAGGGGCTTGACGACCTCTCTTTAGAATGAAGGGCACTATCAACCTCTCGTATTCTTGTATGTGCATGTCGTCGAAGTACCTGTAACAATGAATTATGGATGCTTTCAATGATTTTGCACCAGCAGTATATCAGAACAGAGTTTTCTTTTAGTTTTGAGTCGGTATTTTTTTAGGTTTAATGATGATTTGATATAATCTCCCCATAAACCCTAATCCTAAGGGCAGGTTTTAGCAACAGTTGAACCAGATTATCATATTTAAATGAAGTTCAAGAATGGTCAGGGTCAATATTCCGTAGCAATAATGACACTGTTACGATGTACTCGCGATCGTGTTTTTCATTGGTGAAGTATGTTTCAAATAAAATGAAGCCATGAATCCATTTGTTCTGATTTGTAATCATTAATAAACATCCATCACATGATAACCCTCAAAATTATGATTCTTGATTGTGATTAAAGTATCGCTGTTATATCTAGTGACCATTTTAAACAAAATTGCTCGAACTTACATAAATGCGTTGTATTTTGCCCTGATCCTAGTCCAGAGTTCTTCGACTCGCTGAGTGAAGCTAAATGGTGGCATATTAGCAGATAATGCATCAGTTGAATAAGCAGGACTGTGAGCTGCATCGATGAGGCTAAGAATAGCAGAGTTGACCTCTACAGGAGATAACCAAATCAGAGGACAGTCAAATATTGCTGCGAAACTGAAACAAATTATGTTTTTAGAATTTATAATTTGCTAAGAAAAGAGATAGTATGAGAAGTCATAGTCATAAGTCATTCCAGTCATCTCTGAAGGCGACTCCGGACTGCGTGGAGACTTCGCCTGCCGCGGAGTGTGGATTGCCCAGAGGAAGGCGTTATTTGATGTCCGTGTCGTAGACACCGACGCTCCCTCTTACGCATCACGCCCAGTAGCAGCTGTCCTCCGCTCAGCCGAAGAAGAAAAGAAAAGGAAGTACTGCGGCCCATGCGAGACGCGTCATGCCACCTTCACCCCCCTGGTGACTTCTGTTGACGGAGTTTTTGCTCCACAAATGACTTCATTCATAGCACACCTCGCCGAAGCACTAGCGGACCGCTGGAGCCGGCCCCTTTCTGCAATAACAGGCTGGTTACGTGCGAGAATACAAACAGCCATCATCAGAGCAAGTAGTATGTGCATTCGCGGCACCCGTCATAAATGGCAACGAAAACTGGTAACTATCAACCTGCATCATCTTTGTGGTAGTCTAACATCCAGCCGATCATTGGTCACTGATCTTTCTTTCGCGCGTCGTCCTCTACAAGTATTATTATAATAATATCAGCCTATTTCTGTCCCATTTCTGGGTAAATGCCTTATAATATATTAAAGACTTAAATTGATTGATAAGTCCAGGTTTCCTCACGACTTTTTTATTCACCAGTGTTGTTAATGTCCAAGATAATCTTAGCAAGTACATATCTATGGATTTTAACCCTCGTACATAAGAAGCGAGCCCTTAACATCATGGATACGCTGACATTGGTTACTGTTAGCCTGTGTCATCCCACCGCTTTCTACTGACTGACTTCTAAATTTGGTGATCCAGGGCCAATGTGGACAAGCAACCACGAAATTAGTAATTTTAAAAATATTGTAATTTCTACGTACCCAGCAATTAGTTCAGAAAACATCCATTCTACGATAACCACATCAAAGTGTTCATTCGGATCGTTCAACAGCTTCTGAACGTCTTCGTTCTCTACTGTCGATGCCGCCATTTTCAGCATCAACCTTCTTACGAAGTTCTGGTGGTCACTTGATGTCACTGTTTTCTCCATTAATTTCTTTATGTTGATTGAGTCAACTGTTAAACGTTAAAAGTAATGTAATATGTAGTTGTTTTTTTGCAATGACAACTCGCAGGTCACTTTGAAGCTTGCTCCTGCTACTGCGGGTTGTTCGAATGAGATACCGAGACCCTGGGCACAAAAGGCTAAGAACATGGGTAGATTTTAGTCAGCAGAAGTCTTACACTCCCTTCCGCTCCACCTATAGCGGGAGGAGTTTTTTGATGACTTCACACCCTCAAAAACCTTGCTCCTGCTTGACCGGACTATCCTGTGGTTTCATTAAGTGTTAGACCTCTAGCCATTGCCAAAAAGCTTATAAAAAATTCGTTATTTTAAGTAAACGACTGTATAAATGCTGCCCACTTCTCCCATTATTGACAATAGGCCTCTGCTTTTACCAATCACCACACCTGGTCTTGCCACGTCCAGGTTTCACCCGTGATGGCAATGTAAGTAAATGATGGAATGTAATGTATCGTCTAATGTAACGTCCACGATGCAATCAGGCATAAAATACTAGAAAGAAAGAGACTTTAATCAACTGGACCCCCTTGTTACTGGACCCGCGTCAAACTGTGAACAAATTGACCAAGTCAAAATGTTACTTGTTCAACTGATCCCGCGGGTACATTTCGATTGGGTCCAGTTGACTAATGAATCAAAATGTTAAGGTGTAAAATCGACATGTACCTGGCATGATATTGATATTACTGCTGACGTCAATCTGTCGAAGATTTGGTGGAGGATTCTTATATTCAAACGTTCTAATATATGTTACCTGAAACATTCAGATATTAGTTATTAAACATCTACTCAGCGTTAGATGTATCGTGAACATGTATGATTAACAAAATAATTTGTAAAATTGGAAGCGCTTGTATTTAGAACCCATCTGTGTTGGATGAGCCTCCATCTTTAGAAGCTATATTTTATAGTTGGTCTAGTGTAGTAACGGCCTAGTGAGAGCATATGGTTTCAGGTGGGATTCCCAAGTTGAACAAAGTGTTATAGGGGTCTTTCATTACAAATTTCTCAGCAACCACGTAGACTGGGATGCCTGGAGTTTGGAGTGACTATTCAGGCTCGCACTCAATAACATACATGGGACTTAAGACCCATAACAATCAATTATAACATTTCGCTACACGATCCTTCGTAGATATGTATAGGGTCAAGACTAACAGAACAACAAAATGTTCACGGGTATTAAAATCCCTAAACTCAGTACCAACCTCATTGCCTTCCTTTAGCAACTGTCTGACTACTCCATCACCGAGGATCGAGTGGCTCTTCGCAGGCATACCGAATACCACCAGAGCCTTATACGCCTCACATGATGAACAAATTATATGGCCCAGCAAAAAATATAAAGCCGCGTTTGCCGCCGCCATTTTCTGTAAAACCAATTGCCTTTTTGTAAGTAGGTACTCTTTTTTGTGGTTTGTGGTGGATTCTTATCGCGGTAAGATTTCAAGGTTATTTTTTGTTCTGTTCATTAGTAATTAATGTCTGCAAAAGGAATCATAGGCCGTCTTTGAAGTGGTTTGTTAATCACCATCTAAAGCCTGATTGTAGATACCTACTGTCAATCATAGCAGTTCCTTCGCTTTCAATCCCCACTTCTCATTTACATTTTATTTATAAATTTAAATCATTCATTCATTTTAATCATTTCCGGCGTTTCTAGGCTCTAGAAAGACATACACTGGCCTTATTGGTAAAGTTCTTCAAAAAGGACAGGTGCGTAGTACTCACAAACGTGCGTGTATGACCAAATGTATGAACGGCTACAGCCGATCGATCGCAACTGAGGCAGGCCCAAGAAACACTGGCGTAACGATCTGGACTTATTCAACAGATTGGACTGAGAAGGCAATTTGTAAACAAATTTGGAAAGGTATGAGGGAGACCTTTGTCCAGCAGTGGAACAGCGTAGACTGAACAAAAAATTGTAGCAGGTCGCGTTCTGCGATTTGCGAACCCCCATGGGAAAGAAATGTGAGTTTATGTATGTAGGTACTTCATGTACAGTATTGGTACTTGGTACAAAGATTAACTGAACAAATATTACGCCAGGTAAACAGTGAATATTCATAATCATAATGAGTATGCTTCTTTTGCGTCTACGTTCGTACCTACATGATATATTTATCACTGCATGTGGTCAAACACGGACTTCGACTGAGATTACAGTTGGTGAGTAACGTATTAAGTTATTTATATTGTATAAAGATACGCAATATCAAGGCTAACAGACGGCCCAGGTGCTTTAGATTTACTTGTTTGTGGCGAGTGCTTTTAAGATATGCGCAGACGAGAAACTTGGGTCTGTTATCTCGCCTATACCTCTAACTGCTGCACTCAGAGAGCTAATGATTACTTAGGCCATCACTTAGTAATGGTTTTGACAAATTTGCCGTACAAAAATATGTCACACCTTTACTAAGTGACGGCTTAAGTAATCATTAA
Organism: Diarsia rubi; assembly: GCA_932274075.1. Lineage (NCBI taxonomy): Eukaryota > Metazoa > Arthropoda > Insecta > Lepidoptera > Noctuidae > Diarsia > Diarsia rubi. The sequence continues at coordinate 6,078,363 of OW026433.1, forward strand.
ATATATCTGAGTACGGCAGTAAGCGATGGTAAGTTGTTTCATGCTGCAGAAACAGTAATCACTTAGTTAATCAGTTCACGCATATAACATGTGGAACGAGTAGACATTAGGGAAATGAATCATGGCTGCGGAATGCTGTAAGAGATACCGCGGCCTTAACATATAGGGCTAAGAAGGAACATGGGTAGTTTTTAGTCAGTAGAAGTCTGACACTCCCTTTCGCTCTGCCCAAGAGCGGGAGGGGTTATTTGATGTTTTCCCACCCACAAAAAAAAATGAATCATCAATCATCAAGTTAGACTAGAAGCCTACCCCGACATAGTTATAAGTCTGTAAGAATTATATTAAATACTGTAACGCATACCTATCTGCCGTGGTTAGATAAATAAAGTTTGCTGTGACATAAAATTATCACATTCAAACAGACTGATAACACAATCTCACGTAGACGTTATAAATATAATACTACTATACTGGGCATTAAAAGAGTGATTTATAGAAAAAGTTAAATAAGGAATATCTGTTTAGAAGTATTGTATCACTATAAATATACCAACTTTATTGTTTTTATTTATAAATGACTAGTGGACGTCACGCGGTTTCACCTGCGTAGTTCGTTACAAACAAACAAATATTTCCTCTTTATAATATTACTAGCTGTTGCCAGCGGCTCACAGTGGTGCAGGTAGTACGGGCATGCGGAAAATATTATTTTTAAATGAAAAGACGTTGCGTTTCTTCATAATACTTTATTAAAATGATATAATGGATGTACCAGTTTACAAAGAGAAAGATATAACACGTATTTTTTTTTTATTAACATGAAAATATTCATCAAATTTTTTCACATGAATTTCATATAATTAAATCAGCATTTTTAAATAAATAAATATTAATAAACTAAATATTAAATAGAGAAGACATTGATTGAGAGATGGGTGCTATCCACTAATAAAGCTTTGGCATCATCGTGAAGAGGATAGTATTTTTTATTCGGTACTGCACGTAAACTGTTGATAAGGGGATCTGAGGTAGCTAAGAGCATATTCATAACATCTTCATTACATGATAGACGAGAACATTTTCTTGAATGACCTAACCTATAATTGCGGTAATCTTTATTTCGCGCTTCTTGAGCTTCCTCAGATAACATCCCAATAGGTAAGGCAGCAACACTTATTATTTCTTTGCCATGCAGCAAGATTTTATGCACAGTATTTGGCATATTATACCAGCTGTACAGGCTTACATATAGTTCAGCAGTCTCGTAACAATAACTACCAAACTTATCCGAATCAACTAATGCACTAGAATTAATTGTTTGCAATATTATACCAAACCGATGAATAAGTTCTTTATCGACTCTTGTGACTTCAGCTACAATGTCTGCATTATTGAAAAATCTTCTAGACGTATTTCCATCGTTAGATGTTCCCATTCCTTGCTTTACAAAATCCACTTTTAGACCTAAACGTTGAAACAGCTCACTTTGGATTCTTTTCTTCTCTTCATCTTTTTGTTGTTTGGTAGTTGCGTTCGTTCTCCAACTGGTAAATGACATATTGTACGCAATATGTAATATGCATTCCATAAATTTAATCCGTGCGTGAAGCGGGGATAAACCGACCTTGAGAGCCTCCGTATCCACAATTTTATTTCGCACTTGGTCAAGGTTATTCATTTCTGATGGCTTTGACTTGCATATAAAACACACTGCACATGATGATGTGTCCGTAACTGTCTGCGCTATTTTGCCATCTATCATTGTGAACACAAGTTTATGGTAGACTTTGTAAGTCTTTTCCTTTAAACTAATAACAGTTTCATTTAAGTTTGCTATTTCAGACTCCATTCTAGCAATTTCATTTTTCGTAGATTCTGTAGTTTCTTTTTGAAATTGGAATTGTACCGGGCGACAACACCTTGTAGAAGAAGGAGTTGCATTTGTCCAATACACAACAGATTTATTTTCCTTTTCATACAGACGCAGTGGAACTAATGATGTCAAAAACATATATGAATCTGACACATTTTCGTCGATAAATGACTGTTTGTACTCAGCATGACCTGATGATCCGTCACATCCCCACTTGTGTAAAAACGTTGAATTTACACTAATCTGTGTAAGGTCGTCTTCAGACATTACTTCAAATAATCTTCTGGTTGTGTGATCCAGTAATGACTGCAAACTTACACAAGCGTAGCTTTCCGTTACATCAATATCCGTGGGGTAGCATTGCCTTTTTACTTCAAGTACTTTATGATAATCGGGAAAAATATCACAACCAATACTTTTTGCTGCATTTCTCAGTACTTGATATTGATGTTTCGAAAGTGATGCATCAAGTAATAATGCCAACGCTTTTTCTGGAGTAAACTTGATAGTATCCGATGATCCTTCTTGTACGAGTACCTTAGAGGCAGCTTTCTTAATCATTTCTTCAGGAACGCTTTCACACAATCTTTTAACCTTATATCGCTTTGTTCGATCGCAACATTCATCAAATGATTTTTCTGGTCGTCCTCTATGAGAGCGTTTTGATGGCCCTGGAACATTACTGTCACAATTCACCACATCAGTCTGCACCGAAGATGTCTCAACGGTAAAAATATTTTTCAGCCACTGTTCATTTTTTGCCATAAAAGCATTTTTATTTCTCGCTGCAGTTTGCCACTTTTTTGTAAATACGGGTAGAAAATTACGGCTTAACTTTTCATAAACTTGATTCCAAACACTTTCTGTAAGCTGTAGATACATAAGTTTTAAATTTTCGAGGCATTTATGTATCTCACGATTACTTGATATTATGATTTCCACTAAATCGGCATAGACAATAGTAAAGCTATCCATCACTATAATAACACTGTTATCGTAAGAGAAAATAATTGTAAGTGAAGTTAAAACTACCATTCAATGCTATTTATACTTACACGATATGATAAAATGTTAATTACCCTCATTAGAAACACTTATTAATATAATGCACTTTTTCTTAATTACAGAGCGTCATTAGTTAAGGACCTGGTATTTCCAAGATCGCAGGTTATCGCAGCCAAAACTAATGTATTCTTAATCTATAGGGTCTAATTAATCTCCGAAAGTATATTATTACGTATCGGTCGATAACGGAGATTAGTTATGATCTCATGATTGAAAACAAAAGGTTCCAAATGACCTTCTTCACTAAAAATGTAATAGTAAGTAATTATTCATTATATTATAACATTATGTTTACTATTTTATTAGTACACACAATAAACTTATGACTAAACTAAAAATGAAAGTTGATAATTATAGTATTTTGGTTCTATTCATACTTGAAATAACAATATTTTTTGCACGAAATTTGTAAATTCTCGATCACCCTACTTTGGCATCATATAATTAAATACTGTATAATTATTTATCCGTATTAATTTTAGGACTTGTTTCTAATAACATTCTAGTATGTGTGTACCAAATTGTAGACATTTTAAACAAGGTTGAAACAAAGGACTTTTTTCCGCCCTTGTACCAATGTGCGGCTTCACCCGCTACAACTCACGGGAATATTAAATCGGGATAAAAAACTATCCTATTTTTTAATCCAGGTTATAAATTATCTGTGTACCCAATTTAATCCAAATTTTTGCGTGAAGAAGTAACAAACATACACACTCACAAACTTTCGCCTTTTATAATATTAGTGTGATTATTAGTGTAGATCACCATTTTTAAACGACGCATTTGCTATTTACCCGTTTGGCATAAAACTCCTCTATAAAAACAGAAAAGAAATAGCCCTTATTAACTGAACTCAAACAAGTAATTAATGACATTGTTTCCATATAAAATAATTTAGCTATGTACCACTTAAAATAATTATGCAATGTCCCTGATTTCTACCTACTAAAATGTGTGGTGTTTCATCAATTGATATCGTGGTCTGTCATGTTATTTGCACATCTCAGGGACTGAAAGTGCAAAACTCAACGCAAAATGTTGGGCCAACTCAATTTGAATTGTCATCGACACGCTAAGAAGACGACCTCATCATCATTTTAGCCAAAAGACGTGTACTATTGGACATAGGCAGGTGTCGCCACATTGACCGGTCCCGTGCCTCTCGCATCCCGCGGGTCCCCGAAACCTTCACCAGGTCATCGATCCACCTAGTGGGAGGCCTTCCAACGCACCGTCTTCCTGTTTGCGGTCGCCAGAACTTTTCGGCCCCATCGGCCATCCGTTCTGCGAGCAATGTGCCCTGCCCTACAACCTACGCAAAATAATTTAAACACACTTTAAGTTATACAGAAACACTCATCATTCTCCTGCTCTGACCAATTTATTCAAGGTCGGCGCAGTTTATCTTTATCGTCTATAGGTACTTCTCTATCACTTGTCACCTCAGCAGTCACCTAGCCAAATCATCCTCCACACATCAATTCATCCTTTGCAGAACTGCCTTCAAGATATTCCTGTAAACACTAACACAGTCTTTCACTTATCATTCTTTCCGTCAATACAAAAAATATGAGACACTATAGAATACTTACAATAACACGAGCGGTCCACAAACAAATAATATTATGTATTATACATTAATATTATGATCACATCACTGAGTTCAAGGTTACTGCTCAAGTAACAAACAACTATATAACATTGGCCAGTTAGATAAGAACCCCAAGCTAACGGTTATATTGTTAACGTCACTGACACCACTTTCCTACGCCATGGGTTTGATGCGACTGATTATTTTATTCATAACTCAATAACACATTACTTGAATGCTATATTATTGTTTCAATAAATAATAAATCAATAGCTAAAAGATAATTTGATAAATTCAACTCGACTTTATTCCGAACTTGGGTCAAATATTACAATGGAGGTTCTTTAACATTCGTTGCTATGCACTGGCCATACGGGAAACCGGTTTAAAAAATAAATAAGAACCAAAACTTTTTTGGATACAGGCCGTTGTCTGTGATTGACGGCTCCCAGCCAGTTCTGTATTTTTCGGGCTGCAATCGTTCAAACTGCCAATATTCTACTATGTTTTTTTTACAATGTACTCAATGCAATGGTTTTGTTTTGTTACAAGAGGACTATGATGACGTGTGTACATCTGATTTTACAGTGCAATGACCTTTATTCTCGTTGACTTAAGGAGATGTAAAATAATTATGCAAGGCCTGCAGTGATTAGTGAACTCCTTTCACATATTTACAAATTTTGCATAAAACCATTGTGATCTTTATTTCTGTTTGTAATAAAGTGGCTTTTAGGTTACTGCCACTCAAAAGTCTATCAAAATCACAGGGATCTTTTTGGTGTTTATCAAGTTCATTTTTTCAGCGGGTCGATGACAATTTATATTGAGTCGGCCAGGAGTTGAGGTTGAAGTGGCAGTGGTAGCTTGACAAGTTTGGCAGTTTCAATAGCGCCCATCAGATCCTGTGATCAATGTGCAAGCAACAGAATAGGCAAGACACGAAATCAAGTGTCCCAGCGTTTGTGAGGTAACACCACAATCACACCCCTAGGCATAGAATATATAAGGTTGCTTTTAGTTGATACGGGCAGAGGAAACTGTTAAAGAGAACGAATCGTGGGTAGTACTCGTATTAAGTTCATTCTCATCATTTCAGCCAAAAGAAGTCCACTTCCGGACATAAGTGTCCCCTAAGTGTCGCCACATTGACCGGTCCCATGCGTCTCGCATCCAGTGGATCCGCGATACCTTCACCAGGACATCAGTCAATCTAAGTTCATCATCATTAACAGCCTGTAATGTTCCCACTGTAGGGACTCAGGCCTCCTCTCTAGGAGGGACATGGGCTACAATACCCAGTGCGGGTTGGTAGATGTCACATATCTTTGATTTTTTTGGTTATAAGACATTGCTGTTTCTTCACGATGTTTTTCTTCACCGTTCTGAGAGCAGATCTAAGTTTATACTAATAAATAATATACCAAATACGCTTACCTTAATGTGAATATTCTTTAAGTCATGGACACTCACTAGAGCTAGGTAGGCACTATTGGAGTTAGTAAGCTTGTTATATTATAACTAAGTAAATTCTCTTTGCTTTAAAAAACACGACGTAATCTTTGGTCACACTTCTTTTAATATCACCATGTAAAAAATATACCTAAATAGATAAAACTTGTATTTGAATAGTTTACCTGACCGATACCACAGAATACCGATACAGTATCTTGGTAGGTTTTTGACGGAATGATACTAAGCAGAGGAGTACCTAATATAATAGTACACCTACATTTCCTATGTTTAATGAAATGTGTCCGCGGTGGCCCAGTGCTGTCGGCCCCGACTTAAAAACAGTTATATGTCGTCACCCAGGCAGGCGCATTACTTTGTGTAATTTACTTCATCACCGCTGCTCTCAAAACGGTGAAGGAAAACATCTTGAGGAAACCGGCATGTCATTATAGCCCATCCCTCTCCTAGAGACGAGGCTTGATTCCTTGCAGTGGGAACATTATAGGCTGATGATGATGATGATGATCAATGTAATGCCCCTATTACACTTAACATAACTGGGGATGCTAGCCTGGTGTCACCAACAGAGCAAAAATCCAGACTCCATGGCTGCTGAAAATATACAACAGAAAAACCCAATCACAATTTAAATCGGAATGGAACTCTGCACCTCATGCTCAGCAGTCGCGGTTGTAACCACTGGACCAACGCCCAACCGACTATAAATAAGTTTTATTTATTGTTGTTAGGTTTTTGCTTCACCGCTATGAGAAGTCTTGCACTCCCCACCACTCTACCCAGAGTGGGCAATAGGCAATCTTCACATGACTCCCACATTTGATGATTACAAACCAAATTATAGCCTGTTATATCTCTGTGTGTGAGAGATGCTTTAACTGGCTGTTGGTTCCCTAATAGGGCATTTCACCAAAAAATCTAATAAATACTTCCACCATCAGATAGATTTCCAAAAAATAATAGACACGTATTTTTTCTCTTTTTACGTAAACAAAAGATGAAGAAAGTGCTTCGAAAAGTCGTGTCAAGTCGTGTGACGTCACAAGGTTAGTACTTTTTTACCCACAAAGTGACGTCAAAAACCGCGGAAGCAGCGTCTGTCAGATAATCGAAAAATATTGGAAACGTGTTTTTCGTTTTATTAAATTATAAAAAAAATACGAAAATAAAACGTGTCCAAGATCATGAGTGGGGGACTCATGATCTTGGACACGTTTTATTTTCGTATTTGGTACCCATTTCACAAGCGATTATGCTGTTGCGGGCTACGAATATTTGTCTACAAATACTTAAAAAGTGACTTCTTTACTCGAGACTTTCAGACTTTTGCAAGAAGATATCAAAATATTTTCTGACATTCTTCTGTGAACATTGCCTTTTTTAACAAAGGCTGCCTGTCCGCATGTATGAACTTAATCCCGTGGCTTCGCCCGCATTTAGTTTGGCAATTATGACACAGGATCGACACAAAAAGTATACTTTGGGTTAATCCAGGTTATAGACCTCCATCTTCACAAATATTTGCACTCTTAAGGATTTCAAAGTCAAAGTAAGTTTATACTTAATCAAATATATTACGATAGTTTTAGATTTTTGATCATCAACATATCTATTTTTAGAAAATTCACTCGAAGACAAGGCACAAGACAAGACAAGGCTTAAGTAAAGTATCCCGATCGATTGTTTTATAATTTATTTTAAGGCATTTAAATCTCAGTTATTCTTCTTTTGACTTCCTGGTTTTTTCTTCGACGGGCAAATATATGCGCAGGCGTGCTTTATCAAAATATATACAGCTAAGACTAGAACTGCGATGAGCGCAGCGAGATCTAGGAACCTTCTCTTGTAGAAGGGTAAGTCCAGCGCAGGGGAGCGCAGGTGCGGGGCGCCGCGAGTGTTCACCACGTGATTCACCCAGTGCACCAGCTCCACACCCGGCTTCACGGGCCGGTCGTGGTGGATAAACGATAGCTCCTTCGCTTTGTCAGCATACCTGTTAAAAATATGATATTTCTTTAACAATTGCTCGACATGAATGACGAATACGAGTAGTAGACAGTTTTGCCCATAACCTGAGAAGTTTATATCGTGTTATTTAAATATCAACCTATTCCGAGCTTGCTCCGCTCGCTCTTTAAATTCATATGCAAAAGTATTTATCCACCTTATTTTAGGTTCTCTTATGATATTCCTGCGGCTTGATATTCTATCGTAGGTAGATAATTTCAGTAGAAGAGAGAGTATCTGCCAAACAAATGACTCACACATGCTTGTCTATAAAGTTTCGTTTAAAAATTATACATCATACACACCTTTTGTTACTTAAAACTTCTTCAATCTTAACTTTTAGCTTATCAACCATTGTATAAGCAAGGTCAACTCTTTGCGCGAACCCTCTGTTGACTGCCTTGTCGACATTCATGAACTGATCACCAAACACTGGAATGCCTATGATTCGACATGTTGATTTCAAGTATGAATAGAACCAAAATACTATAATTATCAACTTTCATTTTTAGTTTAGTCATAAGTTTATTGTGTGTACTAATAAAATAGTAAACATAATGTTATAATATAATGAATAATTACTTACTATTACATTTTTAGTGAAGAAGGTCATTTGGAACCTTTTGTTTTCAATCATGAGATCATAACTAATCTCCGTTATCGACCGATACGTAATAATATACTTTCGGAGATTAATTAGACCCTATAGATTAAGAATACATTAGTTTTGGCTGCGATAACCTGCGATCTTGGAAATACCAGGTCCTTAACTAATGACGCTCTGTAATTAAGAAAAAGTGCATTATATTAATAAGTGTTTCTAATGAGGGTAATTAACATTTTATCATATCGTGTAAGTATAAATAGCATTGAATGGTAGTTTTAACTTCACTTACAATTATTTTCTCTTACGATAACAGTGTTATTATAGTGATGGATAGCTTTACTATTGTCTATGCCGATTTAGTGGAAATCATAATATCAAGTAATCGTGAGATACATAAATGCCTCGAAAATTTAAAACTTATGTATCTACAGCTTACAGAAAGTGTTTGGAATCAAGTTTATGAAAAGTTAAGCCGTAATTTTCTACCCGTATTTACAAAAAAGTGGCAAACTGCAGCGAGAAATAAAAATGCTTTTATGGCAAAAAATTTTTATGGCAAAAGTTGAGGGTATACTTGCATAATTTGACTCCACGCGCACATCGCACCTTGTATACTCGTTATTTTATTTTATTTGAAGTACGTCATGGTGTTACTATACTTATTTCGTAAATATATTTTTCTTTTTGTAAATTGACACCTTATTTTTTTATAATCAAGTAAATTGTATCATTTATTTGTACTTCTGTGTGTTGTGCTATGTCTTTTGTGTGCACTAAATAAATGGTTTATCTATCTATCTAGGTAAGCTTGTACACCAGGTCTTGAATAAAAGAAGACGTTTACAGCAGTTAGGGGCTTTGACAACTAAAAGGAAGAAAAGCAGACAGGAAAGCCCTACGCCCTCATCTTAATCATCTCCTAGACCATTGTCCGTTTTGCTTTATGAAAGCAACACATTGGATGAAAATGTTAAAGATGATTTACAGTGGCTTCGAAATTCGTCAGAACCTTGGAGCCTGGTGGAAATAAAATGGAAAAACACATTAAATAATCGAATTAAGCGTCTTCACAACAATCATAATGATCAGACTTTGGAATCGTATATGAACGACTACCCAGCTCTAAAAAAACCGCAAGGTTATACTCTGGTAAGGTTTACCATAATAAATAAACTATTATACTTGTAATTTGAGTTGAGTTTGTAAAGTTAATATTATTATATTGTGGTTTGTGATTTTTAGTTGAACATTGACTTTGAAGCTACGTATGGAGACCAAATAAATAATTTGTTTATTTATTTTCCCGTGGGACAAGTTAAAATCTTGGAATTACTAAGAAAAAGGAAATCAAAAGATAACGTTGGCCAGGAGCTAATTGCTCTAGCTGATTGTAAGTATATTTTTCTTCATTCATTTAGCCTATAAATATACATTAAATAAAGAAATTTAAATTGTCTATGCACAACAACCTACTTCATGGTATACCTACTAAAGGTAGCTATTTAACTATTTTAAAAATGCTTCTCTTATAAAAATTCAGCTATCAGGAAAATAGATTGCCTATAATTATGTTTCTTTTATTTCAGCACCTAAAGAAGAAGATAAAAATCTTGCAGCATTTTTGGCAATTCCCCATGTATTGAATACGACAACTGTTAAACAGAAGAAAAAACAAAAAAAAGTCGAGCATAGCTGCAGCTGGAAACCATCTAAGGCAGAAACACGGGATGCTTTCATCAAACATTTAAGATCTGATGCTGAAATCGGTCAGTCTATTGAACTTCGGCTAAAAACATTACAGAATAAAGGGGGCAACACCACAGCCTTACATAATTATTGTTGGTGAGTCTTTACAAGATATTAAAACTTATTTAGTTGTTGTCAACAAACTGGTGATGTATCACAGGGTCAATATTATGCAAGCTGTCGACACTTGTTATAAGGCCATTTGGGCTTTAAATGCGGAATATGGAATTGACTCAAACGCAGTATGGTACTTCATACAAAAATGCTTTTACAAAATGACATCTCAGTTTGATCAAGGTTCAACTTCAGCTGAATCTCTCTTAACAGATTGTAATATGTAAAATGATACATAAGTGTGTCCATTTATATATTTGTAATAATTATTGTGATTTTTCAAAATTGATTAATAAATAAGTTGAAAATAATTACTTTAGTCTAAAAGAGTTCCTACTCCAATTTATGTTTTTAAATATTTTATTATTGTTATATTTTATTAAGTTTCAATATTGCAGACATATTTTCGAAGTCACTGTAAATTATCTTCAACATTTTCATCGAAAGATAATGGTCTAGGAGATGATGAAAATGAGGGCTTAGGGTTTTAGTTGTCAAAGCCCTTAACTGCTGATGTCTTCTTTTTAAGACTGATTATAATTATAATGATTCAGTACCTGATTAAAGAGTAGAAAGAATGATGTCGATTTCCACCATGCGTTACGAAGACGGCCAGATTAGGGTGAGCTGAAAATTTAAAAAATTTCAAGCCTGTTTTCTTCGAGGAGATGGGATGTTATAGGATCCATGACCCCATGTATGTATGTAACCCTTAGGGGGTGGCAAACTGAAACTCACAAAGAATTTCCTGCTGAGGCGCCCACGTCAGAATGTGAACATTTTTAGGCAAGTTCGGCAAAACCTCCTCAAATTTCCACAACACAGTCTGCTTCAGGCTTCCAAACATCTTCAGGAGACTGACCTTGACCTCATCGGGTAAGTCTTTACTCTTCAAATTTGAGCCCATGCTGAAGTAAATCACACCATCCTTTGAGCTGTCCATAAGTTTCTTTAAGTCCTATAAACACATAATCATAAGTTTAGATGAGAAAACCTACTTTTTTCTTAAATTATCTCTATTACTTACTGCCGCACTCAGAGATCTTTAATGATTACTTAGGCTTTTACTGTTTTGTCATACAAAATTATGTCAAATCATTACTAAGTGTCGGCTTAAGTAATCATTAAATATCTCTTAAGACTTAAGTGGTAGTGAGTAAGACACATTGTTCACAGAATAGATAGTTGATGGGGCTGAAAAGTTCTGGAGTGGTGACCGCTAACCAGAAGACGTTGCGTTGGAAGGCCTCCCACTAGGTGGACCGATAACCTGATGAAGGTGGCGGGAATCCACTGGATACGAGACGAAAGGGGTCGGTCAATGTGCAGATACTTGGGGGAGGCTTATGCTTATTAGTGGACATCTTTTGGCTGAAATGATGATGATGATAATCTTTGTGGCTTAAATATTGCCTTCAATGACAGATAATTCTGTTCTCTCAAACATCATCCTTACCTCAGGTAGAGGCTTCACAGTATCGTCAATATGGTAACCTCCGATATACTTGTGGCTCTGAGGAAGAGAAGCACCTCCGGTCGTAGTTACGTATGCGTTGGACAGCACCAAGGATGCGTTATACCTGGCTTCATCGAAAGTTGCGATTTTTCTCCCACGATTCTCAACAATTGGGCCAAACAGTGTATTGTACGTTTTTTCTTGAAGACCGTCCAGCCAACTAAAATTTAAGAAATATTGCGTTAAAATGGCTTAAAAGCTTCAACTGATTAATTTGATTACATTTTTACCCATCTGCGGCGAAGCCCAAATGGGTTTATGTGTTTGGCGTATATATATGTATGTATGTCCGTTTCTTTGTTTCCTCATAATTCCTAAACGGATGAAGGGATTTGAATATACGTCGTTAGATTCGTCTTGATGGCGCGAGTGTCACTGGCTACATTAATATTCAAAAACAAAGACATTTTGCGGATTTTGGGGGCCAAATCGCAGATTTGAAAAAAAAATCCATTACCATCGAGTAGAATATTAAAATAAAGGATTTTAAAAGGAGATTACAAAAATATATGACACTTATATCTTTAAAATAAATTCAAAGTCACAAATCCTATAAACTAACACAAAAGTTAAATCATTTGCGAGGAATTTTACGAAAGAACAAACTTAATTTTACGAACAACCAACGAAAGAACAAACACAAAAGAACAAAAAAAAATGGAAATAAAAAGATAGTTAAAAAACTATAAATCCGGAGTGAAAAAACTGAAAAGCAAAAAAATAAGCACATTTTAAATTAAAGAAAACTTGGAAGCAGGGTGTTCATTTGAATATTAAATTATAAAATTAAAATAGAATGGACCCCTTCTGCTTCCAAGTTTGGTTTAATTTCAGAAGAAAGAAACCCGTAGTTTTGGCTGAAGATGAGACTGAAATCTGTATCACTTAGTTAGGTGCCCGAACTGAAAAACGGACTTGGAGAGTAGCCTCAGCCTCATGTATTTTAGTAAAAACTCTAAATAATCTGGTCAGTAGTAACAATCACGCTGGCGTTGCGATTTGCTATTGTCATATTGCTTTTTATATTAATTGGAACACTTACACGTATCTTACTAACTGAATTTTCATTTGATTCCACAGTTCAAACACTCGCTGAGAAAAGCTCAACGCTGGTGAGTTTGGACTCATGAGAGAGTCCACTGAATATGCGGGGTTCAACGGTTCGTCAACCAGTTGCATAATTTGCCAGTGAGGATCCACAGATGACGACCAAATCAGCGGACAGTTGAAGACTTGTGCAAATCTGAAATTAAAGGAAAGTATTCAGTCCGAGAAGTCAGCTAATGTCAGACTCACATAGAAAAACTAAGCAGAAATGAACAGCGTTAAATTATAAATAATGTTTATTTTGCAAATAGGTTTTTACAACATCTTTTACACGTCCCGTCGGTGTTTCGTACCTGTGTCCTCAAAGAAACAGTCGAAAGTGGTCTTAGTCTCATTTAAGGAACAGACATAATCTTAATACTCTCACAATTGAGGACTATGCAGATTATTGTCTGAAATGGTATTTTGAAGAGACAACCATACACATTTCAGTGGAACTGTCCAGTAAGTGCAAGCATTTGTCAATTAGCTTAACGTCACGACGAACAATACCAAAGAAAGGACATTTGAGTAGATTGCTTACGGTTTTCAAACTGCCAAACAATCGTAACTAACTTTCTTATATACTTTTAAGTTTTCAATGTTTTATTCGTTTCCTTACCCAGCTGGGGCATCGCCAAACATCCACTCAACGACGGCCACATCGAAATATTCCTTGGGATCATTCAAGAACTTCTGAACGTCTTCATTCAGGACAGTTTTCTTTGTTACCTCTGTCATCATGTAGGTCATAAACATAGAGTTTAAATCTTGGGATTTGTGCTCCATAATTTCTTTAATGTTTATAATGTCCGCTGAAACGATGAAATAGGGTTGTTATGTACACATTTCGAAAGACATCCGAGGAAAAAGTGATGGATGTTATGTTAACGGATGGAGAAGGAGAGGAAGGGCAAAGAGAAGATGGATGAATTGTGTGAAGAATGATATGAAAGAGAAAGGATTAAAATTAAATGATGTCTTGACGTCTGACAGGGCAGAATTAAAGAAGAAACGTCTTGGATCGACGTATGTAAATGTAAGTGCCAAGCCAACTGTAATGGCCCCAGGCATCCTGCCTCCCAAAAAAAATAACCCCTTAAATATCCCCATCTTCCTAGATGGGGATATTTAAGTTCAAATTGAGGATTTTCCTTATCTGTCGTTTTCTTCCTATCTTGAGATAGAATAACTCAAATGATGTTGAAAAGACTAAAATGATTTGATAAACTAACTGCCTGCTGTGTACTGGGCTTGACCACACATTCATGATCATGAAGTAAGTGAAAAACTTACGAGGTAACAGTTCGAAGTTAGCGCTAACATCAATTGTGCGAAGGTTGGTAGGAGGATTCTTGTAGGTAAATGCCGTTATGTACGTCACCTGAAAGTAGAGATATATACAAGGTTAAGAAAAAAATGTGGGGAACGTTATTAACCCATTACTACGCCTAATGTATCGTCAGATAGGTACCACAGGGATATGCCGTTTTAACTGTAAACGCGAGAAAGAACGAAAAGAAAGAAAATGTATTTATTTAAATAGGACAGGACAACACAAATTGTTAAAAAAAAACAATAACCCAATCGACAGCACTGACCTCATGACCAGCTTTCAGCAGATGTCTGACATATCCATCACCAAGGTTTCCATGACTCCTCGAAGGCACGGGAAACACCACCAAGATCTTCGCAGCCTCAGAGCATGCCACTATCACGCTGAACAGCAACCATAACGTCTTCATCCTCTCCATTTCTATACAAAGTAAAAAAAGCATATTTTTTAACTAAGTATTGGCATAAATCACGTCTGTAATCCCTTATGGGTTTGGAGGTATACCTATACCCAGTCAGGGTAGATTGTATATTATTATTCCTTTTATTTGTATTTTAACAAACTTAATACACCTCATATCCTCATAAACTCATAACAGTACGAGCCGTTTATAAAAAGCCACATTTACCGGTCCCGTATGTCTCGCATCCAGTGGAACCTCGCAAATTTTACCAGGTCATCAGTTTACCTAGTGGGAGGCCTTCCAACTCAACGCCTTCCGCTTTGCAGTCGCCACTCCTTTATTCGGTCCCATTAGCCATCCACAATAATAATAGATAATAAATAATAGGTAATATATATTACCTATTATTTATTATCTATTATTATTGTGGATGTGGTAATATATATTACCTATTATTTATTATCTATTATTATTGTGGATGGCCTTCCGCTTCCGCTTTGCAGTCGCCACTCCTTTATTCAAATAAATAATAGCTTATCTATTTTAGTTTTAACCATTTCTCTAAAATAACATAGATTTCAACGAAATTGCCATTTTTTTTAAAGATGAACATGAAAATACTGGCTGTATAGCTAAACGACCAGAAGTAAAAAAAAAAGCGGGAAAGTGACACATTTGATCAGCACTAATTTTTTCTTTAGTTAAGTAATAATTATGTTCTTAATTTCCTCGTATTCGTAATGAAAAGCACAGTGTTTACCTCGGGTAAATTACTTATTTAGTCCCTCGAACTATTAGCGCCCTCACTACATTACGGGCGCCAAACCCCGTGTCGGGACTAAATAAGTAATTTTCGCCCCTTGGATAACAATGTACTATTTCTTTCTTTGTCTGTTTCTATTTTCTCAAATTTTATATATGTTGAGATGGTCAAAATATTTACTTATACGCAATGACGTATTATATATAGACACGTCATGAACTAACATGGCGGCGTTTCAAAACGGCGAAAATATTATATAACTACTTTTACGCGTAAAGAAACGGAAAGAAAATATGACACCGTACAGCGGGATGCCTGTTGATGCCTGTTGTCTTTATGTTTCGTGCAGGTTTACACACACGATTTAAATTAAGAACAAACGTAGCATGGTGCGTAACTAAGCGCGATGTGGCCAATTGGCTTCATTTCATGTTGTCATTTTTGAGGGCGGACAACGTTTCTATAGTTTTTATAAATCATTGCTTATACAAGTATATGAACATAAAACTAGACTAGTTTCGAGGACTAGTTTATTGTAGATTTTTAGAGGTCTAGTTTTATGTTCATATACCACATTCATGTACCACAAACGAACGTTTGTGGTACCAAAATCAGTAACATGGCCTCTTATATTATTAATCATTATTATTATTATTATTATTCTTATATTATTATTCTTTATTGCTTGTGGTATTTTGCCTGAAATAAAACACAATTTATTTTTATAACAAAAATAACTAACGATTTCTCATAAATTACTAGGCCTGGTTGATTGAATTTTCAACGGACGTTGATCAAAGTGAAACGTGTTTCGACGACGCGGTAACGTGACGTCTGTATATATATTTAGTAATACTTTTGATATTGGTTTATGTTTATATAAAATTTTTTGCTTAATACATTTTCAATAAGTCGTAAATCTCCGTGATACGATTATTATTTTCGGAAAGTACAACCTGCTTATTATATTTTTTAGGTCTACAAACAGATAATATTTTTTTATCAGTTATGCAATCACAACTGATAACAATGATTGTAATAATTATGTTTAATTGTGGAAATAGTAGGTAAACAATAACAGCCACGAGGATCGATCTTCAACGTTAAGCTGAGGTTGGTTCAACAATTGTAGACCATCCAGTACAACCGCGACCCCTTCGACCTCGTAAAGAACATTAAGGTGGTGATCGCGGCTGCAAAGTCCAGATATTTTATGATGAATGTTGACATTATGACAGCCGTAACCAATAGTTTCAATATACCCAGACTTGAATAGCCCATACTCAATCTGAACCTCAAAAGTCTCGGTCAGAGTATCGATCGGAGAATCGGAGTTTAAGTATGCCTACGCTTACACGGAGTCAGTTCCTGCTTGGCCTCCACAATCCAGCCCAGATTGTGGAGGTCAAATACGTACTGGCTCCGTGTTAAACACCGGTATACTTCAAAATCAAAGCTATATTTAAAGCTATATATAGCTATACCTCACGCAAAAGCTGTCAACAAGGAAATAGGGTAGTTGAAAAAAAAAAACTAATTAGTCCGTTAGATAGATTTCCAAAAATTATCGGACACGTATTTCTTCTTTTTTTACGTAAACAAACAATGAAGACGATACAGTGCTTTGAAAAAAACTCGTGTGACGTCATATTCTAAGACATCATCATGTCATTTATTACCATTCAGTGACGTCACAAACCCCCACTCAAACTTGACGCGTTATAACTTTGTCAATTTTTATTGATTTGATAAAACAAAAAATACGTATCCAATATTTTTCGATAATCTAAGAGACGGACTAATTAGAATCACATTTTATTAGTCAGTAAACATTCCTATTGCAGTAGGTAGTCGAAAAAATTACGTAAAAAAGTAAACATCGACTTAACAAAAAAATTAACAACATAATTATCAAGGTCAAACTTAGTCAAAAGCTTAGGTATTTAATTTGTTTTATTTATTTATTTCTCCATCTTACGACTATCTTTACAGGGTATACCCTAATGCGAATAATAATTTCAATTAAATTTTATAAGTAATCACAAACATTGAATTTTTTGTGAACTCACTCAGAGAACAATGAAATAAATCCACATCACTAGCTACAAGGTTAAGAGTGCAGAGCAACCGCGTCTTTGGCGCCTCGCCCAATAGATTGAAGAACAGCAGTGACATCCTCTGCCGGACTATTCTAAAGAGATACCGTGGCCCCAGAACACAAAGCGCTAAGAAGGACCATGGGTGAGTTTTAGTCAGCAAAAGTCGGACACTCCCGGTCGCTCCGTCCAGAGCGGGACCCCGGTTATTTGATGATATCTTACCAACCAAAAAAAAAAAGTCAGGAACATGATGGTAATGATAAGTTAAGCCGGCTTTTGACAATGGGATGTATATTATATTACATCTTGAGATATAATATTGTATGGCTCGTCATATATTTTGTACGCGACCGTTCACACTGTGCTATAATATGTATTACATCTCAAATGCGGGATGATATTTATATAGCTCAAGATGTAATATATAAAACATCCCATAGTCAAAAGCCGGCTTTAAGGAGCTGACTGTACCTACAAAACAGTTCCAAGAATTGTTGACGAATCGGGATTCAATGTATGAATATTAAAATAGTTAGTAAAGGACACTTTTCAGCACTTGTTTTGTTTAGTTGAGGAATCTTGAAAGTTACCAAACGTGATGTAGCCCACTTATTTAGTATATCTATGGTACCAGGTAGCCCATTATGTTTCCCTAAATTATCAAAAAAAATAATAAAAATAAAATTACCACAACTTCAAATTAAAACAACACTCAATTCACTTCTCCTAAAATTATAACATTGAAGAAATTGTGGACTCTTCAAAACGTCACTTTTAACTTCGACGGTATTTTTGAGACACTTCACAAAAATTTAAATATAACGTCCTATCGACGAGAGTTGGATGAACCTACTGTTTCAATGGAATGCAGGTGTCAATGAGTATTATATACTACATAATACTAAGATTAAACGTGTGATAAGTGATAACCATTAAAAGATTATTATGTCACACGGCTCATTCTTAAAATATGCTACAATTTTTACTTGTGGTATATACTCGTAATATATGTATATAATATTTAAAAAGTAATTCATTTTTATAGTCCGTCTGTTAGATTATCGAAAAATATTGGATACGTGTTTTTTGTTTTATCAAAAATAATTAAAATGCACGTAAATAAAACGTGTCAAAGATCATGGGGGCTTGTGACGTCACTTTGTGGGTAAAAAAAGTACTAACCTTGTGAAGTCATACGACTTGACACGACTTTTCGAAGCACTGTATCGTCTTCATCTTTTGTTTATGTGAAAAAAAAAATGTGTCCATTATTTTTTTTTAAACTGACGGACTAATTAGTTTTTTTTAGTGAAATATCCTAAGGTCCTGTAATTATCATTGTTATCAGTCTGGAATCACCTACGGCTGAGTTTGGGCCTTCCCATTTTTCTGCTACAATTCCCAGTCCTGTATGTTTGTGATTCTAGAACTACCTCGTCTCGTTGTTCTAGTGGAACGCAAGTGCGACTGCTGTGCATAAGGTCCTGGTTTGGATTCCCTTGTCAGGCAAAGTGTTATTTGGTTTTTCCATCATTAATTTTTCAGTAGCAGATACGGAGTCTGAATTTGTGCTCGGTTGATGGCAATAGCCAGTTTGTTGGCCATGGGACTCAAAAATAATTGGTGAAATTTGGATGTACTAATGGGTATATCCTTTGCCTAGCCCTTCGGGGCTACAGGCGTGATGTTAAGTTCTGTAAATAAATATATTTTGAGTAAGTATCGCATATAATACGGAACGACGGTCGTGGGTTCGAACCCAGGCAGGCACATTACTTTGTGTGATTTATTTCATCACCGCTGCTCTCAAAACGTTGAAGGAAAACATCGTGAGGAAACCGGCATTTCTTAGAACCATAAATTTGAAGACATGTGACATCTACCAATTCGCACTGGGCCCGCGTGGTAGATTATAGCCCATTCCCTCTCAAAAAGAGAGGAGGCCTGTGTCCTAGCAATGGGAACATTAATAGGCTGTTGATGATGATGATGATGAATATCGTCATCGTCAGTCTACATTAGTTTTCTTCCGTATATAGACCTCTCCAATAGAAGTGTCATTAAACTGAATCCTCGACAATAGGTACTTCCTTTCTTATTAACCGTCTTTAAAAAAGGAGATGGTACCTACTATTTATGTTAAACTGTTTTTATGTAATGTTTGAGAAATTAAGCTTTTAGTGTTTTGTAGTTTGGTTATGTTTTAGAAAATTTTATTTTTGTTTGAAGCTGAAATATTTTTTTACTTTATTCTGTTTTATAAGTCGGTTTTATTTTTAGCAAAACATTTTGTTTTTTTTTTGGTCTAGTCAAAGTCTAATTTGCTTTACCTTGGACTTTGGTCCAATGATGAAACTTGGTGTAGCATAATAAGCGTAATACCAAATAGAACGTGGCTTTATTTAACTAAAGAATAGGTATGACGAAAGATTTTGAAATCCCCTTCCGTAATGTGGGTACATCTTTTTTATTTACGAAAAAACCTTTATTTCAGTAATAAAGTAAAGTTTAACGAAGATATAAGCCATTTTTGAAAAAAAAATTAAATAGTGCGCGAAAACAGCTCGCAGTGTCATGGCGTCGGGTCTGACGTCACGCTTATGTAAACATGGAAATGTCAAAGCGCAGCTAGAGGAAAATAAAACAAACATTACTATAATTCGTGTGTTAAAAATGAATAACAAAGTTTATAAGTGGTGTGCGGTGCCTCAGTGTAAAAACACATCAATTATAGCAATAGTTTTAGCATTACATATTAGAATGTCAAAAATGTTGTCCTCTGGACCTGCATAGCTGACCCGGTGATTATGATAGTAGGTTGTTAATATGAGAAAAGATACTAGTACATGCTTTGTAGTTACAGAAATTAACTCCTTTTGTTGGTTATTAACTCAGTAGCAAACTTCAAGTTTATTGTAAAAATAACATATGAAAGTGAAAATAAACTAAACTCCTACAAGCTCAAAACGAGTTTGTTGTATTTTTATAGTGTTAGATACTTACAAAATTTACTTACAGGGAGGTTTTCACATTTCGGAACTCGGACGAGCAAAATTCTTTATTTGACCCAAGGAAATCGCCCAACATCAGTAAATCTATCCTGGGCAAATTTGAACTGTTTGCTTTTACAAAGCCTGATTCCATTGCTAAAGATGTTCACAAAGTATTGTAGTAACAAAAAAAATATCCAAATGCGTAATCGGCAACAAAACAACACAGTGAGCTAGTGACAGCTAGTGATGTTTACATTGGCGTGACGTAGTGCGCTATGATTGGTGTTTCAATCAAAATGGCCGATATCAGTATTTTAATCTTTTATTTTATTAAAAATCTTACTAATCTTAATTTTTTAAATAAAACTAAATCAGTGTTTTAAATCCTTCTCGTATGTAATTTCCCCTAATATCATTAAATCATTGATTCTTTGACTATGTCGTCACGCCTATTACAGCTAGACAGATATTGACTAGGTATCCATGACAATTATGTATTACAGAGTTATCGTTGACAGAACAAGCCACCATACAGCCAAGGAGGCCGTGTCAATAGGCATATCACCTCATTCTTCCCCGGTCGAGTTTCTACTTTCTTCTCCATCTACCACAAAGTCCCTTAGGTAGAAGGGCGGCTTTCTGGTCCTGTTTGATCTCCGCGGGAGAGCTTCGATCTGGACTCTCGGAGAAGGCGGCGAGCTACGTAGATCCTCTGAACGTTGCGGCGATGATAGCGACGTGGTGTCGGTATCGGGTGGGGCTGTAGCGTTGTCTTCCATCTCTTCAGAAGCTGATTGAAAACTATAATTTCCACTGTAATCAACGGTATTCGGGAACGGTGCCAATTGACGGTTCGATACTGTTGATGTTTGCCCATTGTCCCGTCGAATAAGAGAATAGTGAGGATTAGTTTCAAGGAGTTCAGCTTCTTCGACTAGAGGGTCTGTTTTAGATTGTCGGACATTCTTCTTTACCAATATCGGGCCTGGTGTAAGCCAGGACGGCAGTGAGTCTCCGTTCTGGGATCTTCTAGGGTATGTAAAAAGTTTTTCATGTGGGGTGGCATTAGTAGCTGTACATAAAAGAGAACGTACACAGTGCAATGCATCCTTCAGTACCACTTCCCAGTTTTCCGGTGGTAGTCTCTTTGACCGGAGGCTGAGTAGGATAGTTCGCCAGAGAGTCCCGTTTAGCCGTTCCACTTGTCCGTTACCCTGGGGGTTGTAAGGTGTCGTTCTAGATGAGGCTATGTTTGCTTTCCTTATGAATGATTTGAATTCTCTGACATAAACGATGAGCCTCTATCGCTATGAACATAGAGAGGCTGGCCAAACGTAAGGAAGAGATCTTTCAAGCAGTTGATGACAGTAGCAGATGTCATATCTTTACATGGATAAGCAAATGGAAATCTGCTGTACTCGTCGACTATCGTTAATATGTACTTGTTGGAGGTGTTAGACGGCAATGGCCCCTTAAAGTGTATGTTGATACGTTCGAGAGGGGCTATAGCTTTGATCAAGTGTCCTTTGGTTTTGAGAAACCTTGGTTTTATCTCGGCGCAGGTCGGGCACGAGGCAGTCATCTTCTTTATGTCGTTCGCTGAATAGGGTAAGTTTTTGGATCTCACCCAATGATACATCCTTGTCACCCCTGGGTGACAGAGTGCGTCATGGAGCTCTTTTAGCTTACTGATATTCATATATGCGCATACACGAGATAGAACATCCGCAGCTGCATTTTCACAGCCTGGTCTATAAATAATGTCATATTTGAAACAAGACAATTCTAATCGCCAACGTAAGATTTTCTCGTTCTTGATTTTACTATTATGATTCTGATTGAACACGAAGGCTACCGATTGTTGGTCTGTTATTAAAAGGAAATGTTTGCCAATAAGGTAGTGTCTCCACTTCTTTAAACTTTCCACTATAGCGCAAGCTTCTTTTTCGATTGAGGATTGCTTGCATTCGGAGTATGACAAAGTTCGCGAAAAGAATGCTACAGGTCGTCCTTGTTGGGTGAGTGTAGCCGCTAGGACGAATTCCGAAGCATCAGTTTCAACGGTGAAGATTTCGTCATTAATTGCTGCTAGGGCCGCCGCCTTGATGTCTTGCTTTATTTCCTCGAAACATTTGAGAGTGTCGCTCGATAACGGGAAGCTTGTGACGCAGGTGAGAGGTTTTATCTTTTCCGAGAAACGCCCAATCCATTTTGCATAGTGCGCGAACATTCCTAAGACTCGTTTCAGTTCACTTGATTTAGTCGGTGCGGGGAGGTCTAGTAGAGGCTTAAGTCTATCAGGATCAGGTCGGATAGTATGATTTTCCACGGTATAGCCAAGAAGACTGATCTTAGTTTTATTTAAAACGCTTTTTTCTTCATTCAGAGTTAGATTATACTTTTTAGTGGCGTCCATAAAACGTTTTAGATTGCGCTCGTGATCCTTAACATCCTTGCCGCAAACGGTTATGTCATCTAATTTTTCTTTAGATATTATGAAGTCAAGAGTCCGTTGGAAGGCAGCTACACCGTTAGTAACTCCGAACGGAATGCGTGTGAATTGATAGAGTTTTCCATTTGCTTCGAACGCTGTATATATTTTCTCATTTTCTAGGATTGGGACCTGATGATAGGCTGATTTTAAGTCGATCTGACTAAAGACTTTAAATTTGGATACGTTGTTCACAACCGTTTCGATATTTGGCAAGGGGAAGGCATCTAGGTCAGTAAATTTATTGATTGTCATTGAATAATCGATCACGAGCCGCTTGCGATGGGCCCCTCCACCCGCTACGAGAACTTAGGCTCTCCAAGGGGAAATACTTTTTTCAATTACCCCATCTTGGAGCAACTTAGACACTTCTTCTTTTATGAAGTCAGCGTCTTCTTTAGTGTAGCGCCTGCTTCTGACAGCAATCGGTTGGATGTTTGTCGAAAGATTTTGTGAATACGGAGGCCGGCGGAATTGAGGCTTGCAGAACATTACAGATTTGTAAGGGCTCAGCGGGACCTCCCAGATTGAATTGGATGCTTGAATGTTGCTTAAGTAAGTCGTGACCCATGATAACGTCTGCGCAGAGGTTGTCAACTACTAAAAGAGGTGTTTGCTTGTACGTATGTTGATTCATTTTAATAGTTACGAAACATATCCCTTCAACGAACGAGACTTGATTAAGAGAGGCGAGATTGACAGTTTGTTTGCACGGTCTCTTGGGCAACTTCATGATGCGGGCGACTTTGCTGTTTATGAAACTGACTGAACTTCCAGTGTCGACGAGAGCATCAGCTTTGTAGTCGTTTATTGTGATACGGATTGTCGCACTCCTAAGACTTGAAGGTGAAGCAGCGGAAAAAATAGCCCCGCTATAAAACTGGTAATTGTTTGAGTTGGGACTAGGATGTTCCTCATTCCACACAGAGTTTATGTTATGCCCGGACCTGCAAACGCTAGCAAAATGACCTTTCTTCGAACACTTATTACAAGTAGCTTTGCTAGCTGGGCACCTTATTCTAGGATGAATATTACCGCCGCAGAAGAAACAGCGCTTAGCTGATTGTGACGAGGAGGACGGTGCGGCCGAAGCATTCTGCTGCATTCGTGACGATGAAGCTACCGCCAGATTGTCCGATTCTTTATCTCGAGAGATTTCAGGTACAGCATTGATGCGGAGAGTTAGTACCGATCGTCTGAGCATCTTTCTCAGCAGTTTCTAAAGTGATAGCTTGATTAAGAGCTTCAGTAAGAGCAAGCGTAAAGTTTTCTAAAAGTCGTTCACGGATTTTTCTTGAGAGCAGGCCAGAGATAAGAGCACTACGAATTGCCTGTTCTTCATGTTCTGTCGCGGTGACTGCTTCAAATTTACAATCATTAGCCGTCAGTCGAAGGGCTCTAGCATATTCGGAAATAGTCTCGTCCATTCTTTGTTTTCGATTGAATAGGACATGTCGAGCTAGTATCGTGTTTTTTTGTTTGACATAGATGTCTTCTAGAACTTTCATAGATGCTTTATAAGTCGTGCAAGACTTGATATGTTTGTAGATCGATGCGGATAAATGGTTGATTAAAAGCTTACACTTGAGAGAATCCGGTACGTCTTCAGTATTTTCTTCGACGAGAAAGCTTTCGAAAGTCGATTTCCAATGTAGCCATTTTTCATCGGCGTCCGCGACATCAGGTTCGACGTCAAACTTATCGGGTCGGAGATACCTTGATAGCGATGATTTGCCTAATTTGTAGCATAATAAGCGTAATACCAAATAGAACGTGGCTTTATTTAACTAAAGAATTACAGCTAGACAGATATTGACTAGGTATCCATGACAATTATGTATTACAGAGTTATCGTTGACAGAACAAGCCACCATACAGCCAAGGAGGCCGTGTCAATAGGCATATCACCTCACTTGGCCAACCCACAATTAATTCAAGAAAACAGCCAGATTTTCTTAGCTCACCATGACAAACAATTTTGCGTGATCAATCATTTATAATTAGGTGGTGACGTGTTCGGGTAATATTATAATCTCCAACAAACATTTACCTGGTAAGATATGTACAGTGTTGTGCCGCTGTCAAATGAAATTATAACGAACACAAGATGCTATGTAAATATTATTATTTTTTCTATATTTATTTTCGTGCCCATTGCTAGTCGCAAGTAAATAGGCTTCTTCTGGGTTAGCTCGTTTCATCGTCGACGTCATCTCTGCCTTACTTATTGGCTGCAATAGCCTGGAAGTGCTATAATCTATGTATTGATCCCAGTAAAATGTGATATTTTCATTTTGAAGAACTGGCACGGGCATTTCTGGGTCAGGTACGACACTTCCGAATCCACAAGGCTGTATTTTGAAGCAAGTGGCTGATGGATAATATTGGTTACAAGGTTGTGTCTATGCCAGTCTCGGGGGTCGGGTTACTTCCTTCCCTCTGATATGGCGAGGGAGCAAATGGCTGATCTCCGCAATATGCTCGTAAACGGGTGCTGCTTGTGGTGACTCGTCGTCTTGTTGGCCAGGTTTTTCTGTTTTTTAGTTATTATTATTATTAGATCTTATTTTAGTTTATTTTGTTCTAGTTTATCATTTGTGATTTCTAGTTACTGCTACCTATTATGTATAATATACCCTATAATGCACGTGTAAGCGGGAACGCGAAAAATCGTCTAGTAAGTAGATAATTTGATAATTATTATAGCGGACAGCGGTAGTCGCATGCCACTAATACCTGAAGCTCTTTCATGGCGTTCTCATTGATATAGAAGTCAGCTGCTGGTTGCCATTAGCAAGGTGGCATGCGACTACGACTGTCCTCTATAATTTATCAAATTAACTACTTACTAGACGATTTTTCTTACTTAATACTTTTAAGACCGCATTTTTATTCGAAGTCGGGTTTTAGTTTTTAAACTTATTTTTTTATTTGAAATTTATTTTTGTGTGTTATTCAATAAATACGTAATAATATGTTACTTTCATAATGTAATATTCTACTTAATGTTGGTTTGTTATTTACATAATACGAGTAAATAACACAGACTAGACCGCGAGAACTGTTTGACCGCAATGTAAACGTATATGTTGACTTGAACTATAATATAATATACATACTTGTGATGTACTCTCCAAGACCTTTCATTTGATACCAAACATGTTATGATTATCTCAATTTATCTTTTTTCGAGCTTACAATTTGACATTTAAATTCCGTTTTTAGAAAGAATTGTTTAAATTTATATAGCCCATGTCACCCGCGCTATTTTTACGAATCTATTGACACCTCATTTATTAAAATACGTTCAGTAGTCTAGGCGCTACGGTGGAACATAAAATCATACATACATACATAGACTGCCAAAATCATTACCCTTCCTTTTGGCTTCGCCGTAGTCGGGTAAAAAGACTTCATATTCAAGACTATTAAATTCTTTTTTTAGGCCACCAAAGAAACACTCCGTCAAAACTATTGCTTCATATCATTAACATTGATTTCCAGCGCTTCCGGCATACCCAAATACATGGCTACTTTGCATTTTAATCCGCAAGCGATCATTTTATTTATTTATTTAAAACACACACTATCATTACAGGCTAACCTAATACAACAGTGTAGTTATAGTTAAAGTTTACCAATGACTGAGACGTACGATTAACAATCTAGACTAATTAAGAACGTAAACATCAATAATAACCATAATAATTCTTCAATAATAATTAACAATCTAGACTAATTTTACAAAAAGCGGCCCGTGTGAATTCACTCAAAGTACAATTGAAGCAATCAATTTGTTGTGACACCATATTGAGTGCACGCAGCGCGCGCGTTAGCGGCGCGTGTTGCCGCAGGTTGGTGCGAGCGGGCGGCACCCACAGCAGCGGCGGCCGCCTCCGTCGCCCCACGTACCCATCAGGTACACACAAACCAATCGTGCTTACAACGCCTGGGTTGTGTATTTTACCACGCAAAATCTTAAATAGGTAAGTGGCAAGAACTACTTCCCTTCTTACTTCCAGTTTGTAATATCCTACCATGCCCAGCACAAATAGAGTTGGATATAGCAGAGGATACCCTGGATACACCCCATATAGCTTTAAGTACAGGAATCTTACAAACTTGTTCTGGATACGTTCTAACATTAGTTTGTACTTTGCTTCATGTGGCGACCAGATGACAGCATTGCACTCCAAATGACTTTTCACCAGCGCTTCATACAACGATCTCAGAGCACTGATGTTTGTGAACTGGTTTCCAAGCCGTAAGACCAACCCTAAATTGCGGTATGCTCTTTTACAAACATCCGTGGTATGATTACGGAAATTCAAATCATTTGTAAAGCGCACGCCTAAGTCCTTAACCTCTGAGACACGTTGCATTCTGATTCCGTCCAAGCAATATTGATAATGCCTTGGGTCGCGAGCACGGGAAAATGACAACACCGAGCATTTGGCCACATTGAAGTACAATTTATTGCTACGACTCCACTCTGCTATGCTATCTACATATATCCTTCTGCAGTACGTCATGATCAGCTTCCTGTCCTATTTCCCTAATCAATTTTAAGTCATCCGCGAACAACAATGGTTTGGATTTACTGACTACTTTCGGCAGGTCATTTGTTGTTAAAATGAAGAGAAAGGGTCCTAAGTTACTGCCCTGACTGACTCCCGATCTCGTGTAATAGGGCTCAGAAAGCTTTCCATTGCAGTCGACATACTGACAACGGTCCCGTAAATAGCAGGCGAAAAAGGACAAAGTGTGAGGTGTAAAGCCTACACCAGCCAGTTTGGTCAAAAGGACGTCGTTATCGACTGTATCGAAGGCCTTCCTAAAATCAAAGTAGGCAACATCTACCTGTTGCCCCGCATCCACCGTCGGTACTATTTGTGACATAAGGTCCAGTAAGTTGCCCGTTGTCTCCCGCGCAGGGCGGAAACCATGCTGTGCGTCGGACAACAGAGCGCTAACCTGTGGATACAGGCTACTTTGAATGGTCGATTCAAACACTTTAGCTGGAGTGCATAGTACCGCTACAGGTCTATAATCGCAGGGTGCTGAGCCTCTACTAACTTTAGGCACAGGTACGACCCGGGTAAGTTTCCAGCGCTCAGGAAAAGTTGCGGCCTTGATACAGACGTTGAACAAGTGTAGCAACGGCCTAACCAACACCGCACGGCAATCCCTAAAAATGTAAGCTGGAATACCATCTGGCCCAGCTGAGCGCTTAGGGAGCAAGCGTTCGAGCGCACGCTGCACGTCAGCGGGGCCCACACTCGCTAGGTGCACCCGCGCACCCGTCGACGCGCCCGCTGCCTCGCCCGCACTCGCCGCCGTCACACTCAGTACGGGAGGTTCCGGATTGTACACCGACTGAAAAAACCGAGCGAACTCATTGGCACAATCGGAATCCGATAATACTCGTCCGTCCTTAATTAACTTCCGCTAATTCGAATCTCCTTTCTTAGACCTAATATACTCCCAAAACGCTCGCGGTTCCTTCGCCAGGTGCCCCTGCACGCGGTTGCGGTACTGATCATGCGCTCGAGCCGTCTCAGTTTTCACTCGCGCCCTATACCGCGCGAATTCCACATAATCACTACGTGATTTACTTAATTTATATTTTTTATGCAATAAATATTTAATTTTTATATCTCTAATAATATCAGCTGTATACCAAACTGGATAAACGTATCTCTTATTTGAGGAATTCATATGTTTACTTTTTGGAGGAACACACTTGTCAAAAACGTCATATACCTTTTTATAAAATACATCTAAAACTATGTCTGGGTCACATGAACCGTAAATCTCAGTCCAATCTATGTTAGCTACCAAACTATACATTTGATTGAAGTCCGCTTTATTAAAATTCCGACATACACGATTTAACAATGAATGAGATAGCGAGTGTCGCGTACGCGGCGATGCGGGAGGGGTTTGTGGCGCGGGGGACGGCGGCGAAGAACGCGCGCGCTGGATGCGCACGGTCAGCGGTGGATGGTAGGCGTCCACAGGCTGCAAGCCCTCGTCCGCCGCGCTCACCGACACGCCACTCCGTGCACTCAACACGAGGTCCAATTGCCTATTGTTACAGTTGGGTACAGAGTTGCACTGAGTAAATTCACAGTAGGCCATGAAATATTCGTAATAGTTCAAAATGTTCTTGTTACACGAGTACATATTAAAGTCCCCCAGTATAATTGAATTACTACGTATTATCATGTACGGTGTTATTCAATAGATGGCCTGTATCTAACCAGACAGTCGTTGCGTCGACACGTTCACAGCTGGACACCCAAAAAGAAAAGGCCCCAGCCACTTAATAGGCGCACATGACGTTTTCGCTATAGATTTATCTCCACCGCAGACACACTCCCGCCGGGAGCTGAGGCCTTATCATAGGACGGTGGGCCAGAAATTCCTAAACTGTCCAGCGGCGTCGAACCCCTTGACGAGCCGATGATTGGGTCGCATTAACGATAAACTATATTCCTAACAACCACGCGAACAAACTGGATTTCTCCCAAGTTTTTCCACAACTGATTATTTTGAACTAAGTGACCAACTCTCTTTCTCAAATAATCAATTAAATAGTTGTACTTAAAAATCTAGCGAGTCATTTGTCTGGTTGCCAACTGTGTCAACCGTTGAATGCAAAAAACCCATCAACCGTCGTTTCGCTTCAGAGCAGCAATCGCCGGCGACGTCGCCAGTAAGCCTGCAAGATTGAAGTGGGACTGGGCAAGCCATATAGACAGAACAGATGCATCTGGACAGACGGAACAGAATCATCATACAATGACTTCGGTCGTCGTAGCCAATCAAGGCCTTCAAAACCCTGTCGGGGCCGCGGGTTGTACACTAGTTATCGCGGCCTCGACATAGAGGGCTAAGAAGGAACATGGGTGGTTTTTAGTCAGTAGAAGTCTGACACTCCCTTTCGCTCTGCTCAAGAGCGGGAGGGGTTATTCGATGATTTTCCACCCGCCAAAAAAAAAAAAAGGCCTTTAAAACCCTGGAGTGATGACCAAGAGGCATTAGTGATTAGCCAGAGATTTCTACACACGGGGAGAAGTGAAAACATATGAATCGAATTATTTTCTAGCAGGTAAACAATACAAGACGTTAAAATATATATATTAGGTACTTTTTTGATACTATCGAGTTGGAAAAACGGAGAAAGTGGAGAAAGCGGAGAGAGCTAGAGCAAGGGAAGTCTATAAACCAACATTTCTTAAATAATTTATTATAAACAATATGAATAAATTAAAATAGCCTTAATAACATTTAATTATTCTTCTTTTTACTTCCTGTTCTTCCCTTTGAACACACTTGAGAACAAATATACGCACAGGAACGCTTCAGCAGAATGTATGCAGCTAAGACTAGGACCGCGATGAGTGCAGCGAGATCTAGGAACCTTTTCTTGTAGAAGGGTAAGTCCAGCGCAGGGGAACGTAGGTGCAGTGCGCCGCGAGTATTCACCACGTGATTCACCCAGTGCACCAGCTCCACACCCGGCTTCACGGGACGGTCGTGATGAATGGCGGATAGCACCTTCACTCTTTCAGCATACCTGGTAAAAAAAAATGTTTTAAGAATTACAAACTTAAACGTTTAATCTATAGACAATTTCTCTTGTTCTCATTCTTTCTGATTCAGTGAACACCCTTTAGAGCTCGCTCCGCTCGCTCTTCAAATTCATATCCAAAATGTTTATCTGCTCTATTCTAGGTTCTCTTAGTATACTCCTGCAGCTTGATATTCTATCATAGGTAGATACTTTCAGTAGAAGCACCGGTTGCTAAGAGAGCCTCTGCCGCACAAATGACTTTATGCCTTTTTGTATAGTTTCGTTTATAATGCTACATCATACATACCTTTTGTTACTAACAACTTCCAAAATTGCTTTCTTAAGATCATCAGCCATTTTGTATGAAAGGTTTACTCTCTGCGCAAATCCTACGTTGACTGCCTTCTCGACATTCATGAACTGATCACCAAACACTGGTATACCGATAATTGGCACTCCAAAGTGGATGACTTCAGTCGTTGACAGAAGACCACCATGCGTTACGAAGACGACTAGATTACGGTGAGCTGAAAATAAAAAAAAGCATGTCAAGCCTGGATTTTCCGAAGGGTTTAGGATACCTTAGGTTCCAAAACCTCATGCTATAAGAGGTAGGAGACAGAAACTTACAAAGAATTTCTTGTTGAGGTGCCCACTGCAGGATGTGCACATTTGGAGGCAGGTTAGGCAAAGACTCCTCAAACTTCCACAACACAGTCTGTTTTAGACTTCCAAACATCTTCAGGAGACTGACCTTGACCTCGTCGGGTAAGTCTTGGCTCCTCAAGTTCGATCCCATGCTGAAGTAAATCACGCCATCCTTTGAGCCGTCCATAATTTTCTTTAAATCCTGTAACACCAACGTTATTATATTATCTTTGGGATGACAATCACTCATAATCACAAATTACATATTATTTACTTCATTTTGTATAAAGTTGGATGGTTAAAAAAATCCTAATCTTAAAAAATGCTTAAAATTATGAAATTCGGTATATTTTCTTTAATGATCATAATTATCTCCCTTTTTCATCCCTATATACGGGGTCCAAATTAAGTAACTATATTCGGGTTACTATAATTAAATTATACTAATACAAGACAAGGTTGTGAGTTAATTTGTTTACACAGATTACTCTGCTTGCTCAAAGACGCCATTAGGTGTTGTAGCAGAACATTATTAAGTACACAAAGACGTAGATGTTTCATTTATAATCGTCATTCTTACCTCAGGCAGAGGTTTAACAGTATCGTCAATATGGTAACCTCCAATATACTTGTGGCTCTGAGGAAGAGAAGCACCTCCACTCGTGGTTACGTATGCGTTAGACAGCACCAAGGAAGCATTAAATCTGGCTTCGTCGAAAGTTGCTAATTTTGCTCCACGCCTTTCAGCAATAGGAGCAAACACTTCTGTGTACGCTTTTTCTTGAACACCATCCAGCCAACTGAAATTTCCAAAACATAACTAACTTTACCATACTTAAGGTCTCAACAAGTGCTAATTGCTAACAAAGCTTTTGTTTTTGACGATACGGTCGGCACCGTGGCTGAGCGATTAGACTGCTGCGCTGCGTGTCGCGGGTGCGATTCCCGCACGAACCAAATATTTGTATGGCCTACAGATAGTTGGTCCGGGTCTGGGTGTTTGTGTATGCGAGTTAACATGTTTGTTAACGTACCCTCGATACAGGAGAAATTCCTAGTGTGGGAAAAAGTAAAAAAATTATGTTTCGATTCACTTATGCTTTTTGGAGGGTAATGTCAGTCTCATACAATTTCAAATATTCTATCATTGGCTGATAGGATGTCACATTGTCTAAGCCCGGATGTGCAAATCACGGTTTGTAGTACATAAGACATATAAAAGATACAACAGTACAGACATATACAAAAAAATAGAAGTGATTACTACATATTAACAACAACTTATGAAATTTGGTTCTTGATTAGAAAAAGTGTCATTATTTTTTTTTGTGGCTAGTTTTCCTAAAGTTTTATACCATTTTAAAATCTAGGTTAGTTGCGCAAATTTTTAAAAAAACTTGCCGTAGTAAAATATCTCCGTAACTATTACAACAAAAAAAATATCACAATGATGCGCAGAACAAGTGAACAAATCCTGTTGAAAGTGGCTTTCAGTTACGTTAAACGTTTTTTGCACCAGTAATTTATTGTTTTGTATGAGGTAATGCTCATGTCAGATTTTTCATTTTATAAATTACAGTATATCTTGTTCTTTTTTCTAGTTAAGCAACGTCATTTATTTTCGTCATACTTACACGTATCTTATAAACTGAACTTTAAATTGAGTCCACAGCTCACATACTCGCTGCGCGAAGTTCAAGGGTGGAAAGTACGAAGACATACTGTCTACTGCATACGCGGGGTTTGACGGTTCATCGATCAATTGCATGATTTGCCAGTGGGGTTCAACAGATGATGACCAAATAAGCGGAGCGTTGAACACCGAAGCAAATCTGAAATGTTGAGTATTATTACTAGGCAGAGGTACTGGGCAAAGTGTTGTGCTGACAAAATGTTGTGCCCGCAAAGGCTGAGTCTTCCGCTCTCTGGCGACACGGGACACGGGCGACAGAAAAGACTTTTTTGCTACTTGCTGAAACCTAGCTCCAATAGTGGAGCCTGAACCTTTAAATTTCAGAGACAGGTTTCTCATGAAACAAGGAAAACCTGATCAGGTCGTTCAAGAGCCAAAGTCTGGTACGTGCGTGTTCCGGGGTTCAATTGTAATTATAACTTACCCAACAGGGACATCGCAAAACATCCACTCGATGACTACCGCATCAAACTGTTCCTTGGGATCATTCAATAGCTTCTGCACTTGTTCATATTGAACTGTCGTCTTTGCCATCTCTACCATCATGAAAGTCATAAAAGTAGTGCTCATTTCTGGGGCTGTGTTATCCATAATGTCTTTCATGTTTATAAGGTCCTCTGAAATATTAAAAATTGTTTTTTTTTACCCGACTGCGGCGAAACCCAAAAGGAAGGTTATTTACATATTTTAAAGTCCGTTCGAAGACTACAGGCATGGCGTCCAGTATTTTAAGGGGCACACTATATTTAGAAATCATTCTTGTAAGAGGTTACTGTTAAGATGTTCATGAGCTTAGAAGTATGTAGGTATTCTTTTTAATTCTTGGCCTTCAAATTTTTGCGAACAAACAAACCCGCTACACAATTCCCAACCACCAAAGTTCATGAAAGCCAGGTGACCACCAGAAAAAGAAACAGTCAAAAAAACTCAACTAGACTCAGAGAAACGATTCAACTATCTTGGATCCAGCATTAAAAAAAATCAGATAAGAACAGTGGTCTACCCTCTTTCTTATCCCCCATATGGATAGAAGAGTAAGAGACAGGCCCCAAGTGCCCGGTGACTCCAGTGGTTGTGCGGGTGTGGATGGGCGCAGGCACGGCCCTGGGGTCAGGGGAGCTAAGAATCTCCGGGCGAGATCGATCAACCGTCAAACGACCGCGGCAAATTACATAAAGGACTCCGATTCACTTAATGTTTTAACCTACAATGTCCGAACACTATTGAAAGACGAACGTTTAATCGAGCTTGAGAACGCTCTAAAAGACATCAATTGGGACATTTTGGGCCTCTCAGAAGTCAGGAGGGTAGGCGAACACACAGAAGTAAGAGATGATGCTGTGTTCTTTCACATCGGTGAAACCAGTGGACAACACGGAGTGCGGTTCATGGTGCCAAAGAAGTGGAAGGACAATATTATTGAATTTCTAGGTTATTCTGAACGTGTCGCTGTGCTCAAGTTCCAACTAACACCTAACAAAACTAACTCTCGTACAAGTATATGCACCGACATCTGCACATTCCGATGAAGAGGTAGAAGATTTTTACGATATTGTTAATAGAGCATGCGACGAAAACAGGGGCACTTGTAACATGGTCATTGGCGACTTTAATGTAAAAGTGGGACGAAGGCAGGAACTGGACAGTGGAGATACGGTCGGTAGTTTTGGTTTGGGAGACCGCAATGTGCGAGGCGCTCGTCTCACCCAGTTTGCCTTTGGACAAAGCATGCATGTAGTCAATAGTTTCTATGAGAAGAAACCGCAACGACGATGGACCTGCTTGTCTCTTGACGGCTTCACGCGCATGAAATCGACTACGTTTTGTCATCAGAACGACATTTATTAAAAAACATTAGTGTCATAAACAAAATCAAATACAGTTCAACCATAGACCAATCCGTGCAAAAATTAGACTAGACTTTAAAATTCAACGAGCCAAAATGTTCATAAAACCAATGAGAAGACTTTCAAAAGAAACATTAATTAACAGCTTCAATCACTACAACTTAGAATTATCTAACTATTTTAAAGAACTCAAAGTTGATAAAAAATACGTAGAAGAGAAATATAATGCAATAGTTTTATTTATTTATTATAGTTACCGGTATCAATAATACTTGTAAAACCATAAAAAACATACATAGTACCAGAAACAAACTAATACGATATAGTATTGAATTGATAGAAGAACGAGCCGATAAAGAAATAGGAACACCAGAGTTTAGGATAATAGACAGAGAACTTAAAAGGAGCATTAGGAAAGATTCGAGAAATTTGAATACATATTTGGTCAAAACTGCTTTAGGAAAACATACATCTTTAAGAATATTAAAACAAGGAATCACAAGAGGACGGATTTGGATTAACAGCTTGAAAGACATCGACGGCATTAAACATAACAATAGAGCAAAAATAATGGAAATCGCTATAAAATTCTATACATCGTTATACTCAGATCATTCACCGCCCGACATCAACACCGAATACATCCCTTCAGATTCCATTCCCCCAATAAACGTTTATGAACTGCACAGAGCACTTACTACTATGCGCTACGACAGAAGTCCTGGGGAAGATGGAATTACCACAGAAGCGCTGAAAATCGGCGCTACCACTTTGCTACCCCACCTTGCTAACCTGTTTGACACCATATGTTAAATAACTGTTTGTGCGGTTCTTAGTTTATATTCATCGATCGTGTTACTTTGTTTGTTTATTATTTTTTGTTGTTTTTTTCTTTGTTTTCGTGTTTTATCTGTGGAAACCTGTAATTGGCCTTCAAATGTTTATTAATTAAGTACATTGTCTGTATTAGCTGTAAGTTTCCCAAAAATAATAAAATAAAATAAAATAAAATATTACTATCAAGAAAAATCCCAAAAACGATGTGCAAATCAAACATAGTTCTTTTACATAAAAAGGCGACAAAACTGACATTGGCAATTACCGTCCAATCAGTTTAACATCTCACACCTACGAAACCTTTATTAAGGTAATACACAATCGCATAGATGAAAAACTGGATAAACATCAATCACCAGAAGAAGCCAGAGTTCGCCCTAGTTTTTCAACAACCGACCACCTGCAGACCTTTTTTTTTTTTTTTTGGTGGGTGTAAAATCATCGAATAACCCCTCCCGCTCTTGGGCAGAGCGAAAGGGAGTGTCAGACTTCTACTGACTAAAAACCACCCATGTTCCTTCTTCGCCCTCTATGTCGAGGCCGCGATAACCAGAGGACTACCCGCGGCCCCGACAGGCGTCGGCCCTTTCGGGCCCCTCCCATGTTGCTGACATCTCTTTGAGGCGCGCGTGGAACACGAACGCGCCGTCGACACGGCCTGTTTTCGTCGTGAGACGGACGGACGGCGAGTTAGCCCATCACTCACCGTCCACAGGCCCGCGTCTACGGTGGCCGGAGGTCATCGCGGGACCCCCGACGCCCGGAGCGCCTCCCGCGGCGGCTGGGACGAGAGGTTCTCTCCCTCTCGCGTTCCGCCACCTCCTTCGCCAGCATCACTGCTTCGCAGAAGGAGGCGACGGCGTCCCATTCCTCCTCGCCCCGGACCATGGCTTGCACCAGGGCCGGGACCACCTGCAGACCTTAGACCAAATTCTAAAAAATACACCGAATTTAGTAAACCACGATACTTAGCCTTCGTAGATTATGCGAAAGCCTTCGATAGTATCAAGCACTCTGAAATATTCAATTCTTTAACAAATTAGGAACTGGAACAACAATATCTAAACCTTTTAAAAAACATCTACCATAACAGCACAGCAAACATCAAATTGAATACTGCTGGACCTTCGTTCAGCATACAGAAGGGTGTTAAACAGGGTGACCCGCTCTCTCCGAAATTATTCACCAGCACTCTTGAGGAGATATAATATGATATAATATGAGGAGCTCGTGGCTTAATAAGAACTGCCACTCGGGTCGATCTTTAGGTTAAGCTGCGCTTGCCTAGGTCGATCGGTGGATGGGTGACCGCCCATTACATACCGAGTTTCCTCCGTGCCTCGGAAAGCACGTTAAGCTGTTGGTCCCGGGTGCCATATATATCTTTGGCAGTCGTTACGGGTAGTCAGTGACCTGAAAGTCTGACATCTAGTCTTACCAAAGGGTATCGTATTACCTAGTATTAACTGGGTTGTGGAGGTCAGATAGGCAGTCGCTCCATGTAAAATACTGGTATTCAGCTGCATCCGGTTAGACTGGAAGCCGACCCCAATACACTTGGGAAAAGGCTAGGCAGATGATGACTCTTGAGGAGATATTTAGAACACTTGCAGCTTCATGGACAACCAAAGGCATTGAAGTCGGCAGTAAGAGGTTGATGAACCTCCGATTTGCCGACGACATAGTCGTTTTTGCCCACGACCCTGGAACTACAGACTATGCTCCAAGAACTGAGTACGGCCAGCTCTAGGGTGGGTCTAACTATGAATCGGTCAAAAACCAAGATTATGACCAACAGCACTAAGCGTAGGGTCGAGGTAGACGGGCAGGAAATACATTATGTCGATGAGTATATCTACTTGGGCCAGTTAGTATCTTTCGAAAACAGGCAAGAAAGAGAAATCGATCGCAGAGTCGAAAAGGCCTGGAAAAGCTACTGGTCCATGAAGACGCTAATGAAGGGTGATCTTCCGGTCTCCCTGAAGCGCAAACTCATCGACATGTGTAGTCTGCCCGTCCTAACCTACGGTGCTCAGACATGGTCTCTCACCGAGACTCAGAAGTTCCGCCTTGGAGTATGCCAAAGGGCAATGGAGCGTAGCATTTTGGGTGTCAAATGACAAGATAGAATTCGAAACACCACGCTGCGCTCCAAAACGGGCATAGTGGACGTTGGCAAGAAGGCTGCTAGGCTAAAATGGGATGGGGCGGGTCACATCAGCCGCATGCACGATGACCGCTGGGCAAAAGCCTCAACACGATGGTTGCCGGAAGACGGACGGCGCCGCCGAGCCTGGCCCAGAAAGAGGTGGCTAGACGATCTGGACGCGCACCACGAGGGTTGGTTTGAGGTGGCACTGGAAAAGAGCACTTGGAAGGATTTGGGGGAGACCTTTGCCCAGCAGTGGGACAGTACAAGCTATTAAAAAAAAAAAAGAACAGTGGAGGAGTAAGAGTTTACCGACCTACCAGATATAAAATTTTAAATTGAACTCAAATTGTGAAGATAGTACACCCCAAGCACGCAGAGAAAAGGCATGTTTCTCAACTGTTGGCTAATATCAGAGTCCTATAGAGAGAGAATATAGACGTATATGAAAATTAAAAAAACTTACTAGGCAACAGATCGAAGTTAGCGCTAACATCAATTGTGCGAAGCTTAGCAGGAGGATTCTTGTGGGTAAATGGCGTTATGTACGTCACCTGAAAGAAGAGATATAAAGTTTTCAGAAAAGTCTGTCAGCCCCAATTGATTAAGTCTTTTAATATTTCAAATGTGATCCACGGATGCCCCTCAAGTTATAGGGGAAAATAAACAAGTCCGTGATTAGACCTGTCATAACGGGTGATTTTTTAAGAGGTATAGGATTTGATTTTCAAAAAAAAACACAAAAAATTTGAAAAAATTGATGAAATCTTTATTGGAATCGATAGAACGATCAATATAATTTAATGTTTGAAGATGATTTCATGCAAATGCTGGCCGCGGCTCCGGTTTAGATGGCCCATTCGCAAGGCCCAATTTCGGCACACTCTCTCCAACATATCAGCCGGTATATCACGAATAAATGCTTCAATATTGGCTCCCAGTGCGTCAATCGTTGCTGGTTTATCCCTGTAGACATGAGCCTTAACATGGCCCCACAAGAAATAGTCCAAAGGCGTTAGATCACACGATCTAGGCGGCCAATTGACGGGCCCAAAACGTGAGATAAACTGTTCACCGAAGGCGGCTCTCAATTGGGCCATTGTTTCGCGTGCCGTGTGGCATGTGGCACCGTCTTGTTGAAACCACATGTCAGGCATGTCCAATTCATCTATTTTGGGCAAAAAAAAATCGCCAATCATCACACGGTAGCGCTCGCCATTCACAGTAACGTTTCGGCCATTGTCGTCTTTGAAAAAGTACGGCCCGATAATGCCACCGGCCCATAATCCACACCAAACAGTACATTTTTCGGGATGCAGTGGTAGCTCTTGTAATGCTTCTGGCTGGTCTTCACTCCAGATGCGGCAATTATGCTTATTGACATATCCATTCAACCAGAAATGAGCTTCGTCGCTGAACACAATTTTTCGATAAAAAAGTGGATCTTCCTCCAACTTTGCCAATGCCCATTCACCAAATGTTAGACGTTGTGGGAGGTCGTGTGGCTTCAATTCTTGCACCAGCTGTATCTTGTAAGGTTTTACACCCAAATCCTTTCGCAAAATTTTCCACGTAGTGGAGTAACAGAGGCCCAATTGCTGCGAACGGCGGCGAATTGACATTTCACGGTCATCACTAACACTGGCGGATACAGCCGCAATATTTTCTTCAGTCCTCACTCTACGTATGCGTGTTCGTGGTTTAATGTCCAATAATGTAAACTGGGTTCGAAATTTAGTCACAAGCTTCCGAATAGCTGCCTCAGTAGGCCGACCAAACTGCCCATAAATTGGAAGAAGTGCGCGATGCACTCTCTTAACCGAGCATGCATTTTGATAGTAAAATTCAATAATTTGCAAGCGTTGTTCGTTCGTAAGTCGATTCATGGTTAAATTATAGACCAAACTGAACAAGTTTGACAATGACACAAGACACAATTCACGCGTGATTTGTCAAAAACAGTGTTGCCAAAAAGATACCAGCAAAAAAATCACCCGTTACAATACGGATCGGAATGCTGGGCTGTGAAGAAGATGGATGAAAAAAGATTACATGTAGCTGAGATGAGAATATTAAGGTGGATGTGGTGTGACAAGAATGGATAAGGTAAGAAACGAGTATATTAGAAGAAGTTTAATCTAAAAATTAATTTAAATAAAACACAAATCTTACATTTTAGTCAAAGAAAACCATTAATAAATGATGTTAACTTAAGCTATAAAAATCACACCATATGTAAAGTTAATACCGTAAATACGGATACATTACTTACTGCCTACCACGCACTGTTGCATCGATCCTTAGATACGGCATTATTTTCTGGGGAAACTCTACACATAAAGAGGCT
Organism: Diarsia rubi; assembly: GCA_932274075.1. NCBI lineage: Eukaryota > Metazoa > Arthropoda > Insecta > Lepidoptera > Noctuidae > Diarsia > Diarsia rubi. Next base: position 6,118,632 of record OW026433.1, read on the forward strand.
ATATTTAGAATGCAAAAACGATGCATAAGAGCTATGTTTGGTCTTAGAATTACAGACAGTTGCAAACCATATTTTATTAAACATCAAATTCTCTCACTTCCTTCCTTGTATCTATTGGAAACGGTATTATTCGTCAAAAATAATTCCCAACTATTTCCGAAGTCTTCAGAAGGTTCCGAAAGAAGTCAACGTGATAATCGGAGACTTCGTTTACATAGTGCTAAAACAGCTCTCATGGGCAAGAGTGTATTCAGCATGGCTCCAAAATTATACAACAAGGTACCAAAGGCATACAAAGATTTGAATATTAAAAGATTTAAGAAAAGTATGAAGAAACTTATAGTAAATAAATGCTACTATAATGTTGCCGACTATTTGAATGATGTAATTTAGACCTTTTTATAAATTTTATTTTCATTATTTTAAATTAGTTTTTGATTATTATATTAATTAGATTTTTGACTATTATATTGATTTAATTTTGACTAGTATATTAATTTGATTTTGACTATTATATTGATTTGATTTTGACTATTATATAAATTTAATTTTGATTATTGTTACTAATTATTACTTTATTAATTCCTTTCTTTGTTACTTTTATTAATTTTATATTTGATCATTATTTCCTTTATTCATTTCATAACAAATTAAATACATTTTTAAATATTAATTACAAAAAGGTATATAAAAAACATAATGATGATATATATGATCATTATTATTATTATTTTTGTTTTTTCTGTGTATTTAACTTTGACTAGGTATTTCTATTAATTTATTTCTTCTTATTTTCCAATTATTTAATTTCACGTAACTTTTTAACAAATTTTTGTGTGACGATTATATTATTATTGCATTTGTACGCCTCTATAGGCAAAACATGTTGAAACTATTTTTATTTTTTAGTAATCTCTCCAACAGATTGTGAACCTACACGTGTTTTTGACAAATAAATTGAATTGAATTGAATTGAATTTAAAAGTTGCCCCAGTTACAGATAAGTTGAAAGGGAATCGAATGTCGTGGTATGGACATGTTATAAGGATAGACGATTCGCATGTGACTAAAAAGGTGAAGGATATATATGTTGATGGATGGAGAGACGGAAGAAGGCCAAAGAAAAGATGGATGGATTGTGTGAGGAATGATATGAAAGAGAAAAGAGTAAATGACACTGTGACGACTAACAGGGAAAAATGGAAAAAGAAAGCGTGTTGCGCCGACCCTAAATAGAATGGGATAAGGGCAGGAAGATGATGACCGTCCAGTTTGTAAGGTTACACAAAATGTGTTGTAAATATTAACTTTTATATTGCTTAGCCTATATTGTCTATCCATTCGACTTTCGTCACAAAGCTGGTGTAGCTTTGTTAAATTATAAAAAGCAGCCATACATTCGAACATTACCTTAAACCAGCGCTTACCTCATGACCGGCATTCAGCAGATGCCTGACATATCCATCACCGAGGATTCCGTGGCTCTTCGCAGGCATGGGGAACACCACCAAGATTTTAGCAGCCTCAGAACATGCTACTATCATGCTGATCAGCAACCAAACCGTCTTTACTTTCCCCATTTTCTATACAAATAAATAAAATATAATTATCGTTTTCTATTCGGAATTTCCACATTATAATTTTGGATTTAATTAAATAAAAAGAAACAAAAATCTTAAATAAATTATTATAAAAAACAATTGAAATGGAACAGTTATGAGACTTTTTTAATTGCGCTTGCAATTTAGGTAAAGTAACGTCATTTTAATAATCGATTTCTACTGAGAAACGCAAATGAAAAATTCAGTTAAAAAAATCACTATGTTCTTGTTTTGATCCATATCAAATTCCAGTTAGTTAAATATAGTGTTATCAACATTATGAAACTTTTCTATTAGCAAAAAACACTATAAATGGTCTAAAGGTTTTTAATAAATAGTGCAATGTAATGCTTAATAAGCACAATTCAAACAAATTAGTGTCAATAATAATGTGAAAATTCCACACATCTATCTCTACATTCTCAACTCAGCTGCATGCAATGTTTTTGGCCAAAAACTTACCACAGTTTTAATCGTACGTGTATAGGAATTCACTCTAACCTTCGAGCTTTAAAAAACTCTTATGTTCAATTGACACCAGAAGTCAGTCTTTCAGCAAGAGACACATTGTATCTAGTGACTGAAAAGCGAGGTAGTTATATAGTATTCTACGTTATCATTTGTATAATGTTATCATTAGACGTTTACTGATAACTGTCTGAGAATGATTCGACATTTTTTTTAAGGTGTCTGTATCTTAATAGATGTTATACACCCGTATTATAAAATATAAATTGATAGTTAGAAAATGTGCATCGCAGATTACTTCGTGCAGTGCATTATAGATGTCACAAAACGTAAAGCCCTATGATCAGTTGCTCAACAAAAACAAAACTATTAGAAGCAGTAACCCTGTATAATATTGTAAATAGCAAATTTGACTCTATAGACCTCAACAATGTACTGTGTAATGCGGTCCTCATAATTGTTTACAGACAGCTGGTGAGGGCAGGTACACTAATCGCAGTACCTGTCGATCGAATACTGGTGAAGGTTTACCAATTCGGCGAAATGCACCATCATACAATATGAAACTCGAACACATAAATATATTTAGATACTCTTTGCAAAGGTTCCGAATGACACAAGTGAGCTCTTGAATAAATTAATGTTCTGAAGTACATAATTAAATTTTGCATTTTCATCATTAGTGGGAATAATACTTGATTTTTCTATTTATAATATGTGTTTTCTAACTGTCATGCATAAAAAGCATATTTCCTAGCAATCCAAAACAAAAACCAAATTAATTTTACTCAACAATTTATTATAAAAGTTTTATCAAGTCCAATTAATTTAATTATTTTTCTTCATACTTCCCGATTTTCCCTTCGAACTAATATTAGCGCAAAAGCGCTCCAACAGAACGTATGCAGCAAAGACTAGGACTGCGATGAGCGCTGCGAAATCTAGGAACCTTCTTTTGTAGAAGGGTAAGTCCAGCGCAGGGGAGCGCAGGTGTGGGGCACCGCGAGTGTTCACCACGTGATTCACCCAGTGCACCAGCTCCACACCCGGCTTCACGGGACGGTCGTGATGGATGCACGATAGCTCTTTCGATTTATTGGCATACCTGTTAAAAAAATAATGTGTTTCAACACTTGCTAACTTTTTGTTCGTTAAAGTTGTGAGGTTTTTTTTAAACTTTTTCTCTCCGGTTTAGAGATACCACTGATTTGAGCTTGCGCCGCTCACTTTTCAAATTAATATTCAAAAATGTTTATTCACCCTATTTTATGTTCTTTTTGTGAACCCCTTTCAGCAGCAACACCAACACCAGTCCTTGAGACAATGTCTCACCACATAATAACTCTCACTAGGTTATTTCTACAGTTTCGTTTAAAGTTGCTACATCATACACACCTTTTGTTACTAACAACTTCCAAAATTGCTATCTTTAGATCATCAGCCATTTTGTAAGAAGGTTTTACTCGTTGTGCAAATCCTATGTTGACTGCCTTTTCGACATTCATGAACTGATCACCAAACACTGGAATACCGATGATTGGTACACCAAAGTGGATGACTTCAGTCGTAGACAAAAGACCACCATACGTTATGAAGACGACTAGATTACGGTGTGCTGAAAATTAAAATCATGTCAATCCTGTTGTATCTCCATTATAATAGGAGATAGAAGACAGGAGACAAAATCTTACAAAGAATTTCCTGTTGAGGTGCCCACGTCAAGATGTGAACATTTTTAGGCAGGTTCGGCAAAAACTCTTCAAATTTCCACAGTACAATCTGCTTCAGGCTTCCAAACATCTTCAGGAGACTGACCTTAATCTCGTCGGGAAAGTCTTTACTTTTTAAATTTGAGCCCATGCTGAAGTAAATCACACCACCTTTGAGCTGTCCATAAGTTTCTTCAATTCCTTTAAACACAATGATCATAAGTTTAGGTGAAAAAAAACCTAACTACCTACATTTTTGTCTGATATCATCTTTATGGCTATAAATCTTGCTATCAATGACAGATTATTATATTCTCTCAAACATCATCTCTACCTCAGGTAATGGCTTCACAGTATCGTCAATATGGTAACCTCCGATATATTTATGGCTCTGAGGAAGAGAAGCTCCGCCACTCGTGGTTACGTATGCGTTAGACAGTACCAAGGAAGCATTAAATCAGGCTTCGTCAAAATTTGGTAGTTTTCTTCCACGTTTTTTAACATGAGGAGCAAACAGTTCTGTGTACGCTTTTTCTTGAACACCATTCAGCCAACTGAAACCCAAATATTGCGCTAGACAAGTGACAATTGCGTGTGTTTCGATTGATCATAAGCTGGTGTCAATCTCATACAATTTTGATTTTCCAATGACTGCTATCGCTGATAGGATCGATACGAGCAGCCAGTGACCCGAAAGTCCGTCAACCAGCCTTACCAAGGGATATCATATCATGGTTAGTATGATATCCCTTGGTAAGACTGGTTGACTGAAAGCCAGTACCAGCTTAGTACCAGTACATACAGCTACATCCAGTAAGACTGGAAGCTGAACCGAACATAGTTGAGAATGGGATAGGCAGATGATAGTCTTATCGTTCAAAGTATGTTATTTATTCTAGGACCTCTTATTCTCGTTATTTTTGTTGTTTTGTCATCCGTCGAATTGGTTGTAATTATCTTGGCTATGATGATCTGAGTCGTTTAATTTTAAAAATAACAGAGTTCTAGTACCATTCTCTACAGACTATATTCTCTTGTTAGTTGCCAAGTACACAAGCAACATCATTTTACTTTTCTTCATACTTACAAGTATGCCAGGAACTGATCTTTCAATTGAATCCACAGCTGAGATACTCTCTGCCCAAAGTTCAAGGGTGGGGAGTACGAAGACATGCAGTCTACTGTATATGCGGGGTTCGACGGTACGTCGATGAATTATATAATTTTCCAGTGAGGTTCAAGGGATGACGCCCAAATAAGTGGAGCATTAAACACTGTAGCAAATCTGAAATTCGAGGAAATCATTAAGCAAAGGTTATTAGACAAATGTAGGGCACTAGTGGCGTTATAGCCAGTCAAGCAAATACGTTCAAGTCATCTAAAGGGTGTTTGTAAGAGAGTGCCTTGTACGTTAAAACTTTCCATTGCATTCTGTGTGATCTCTTGCGATTGTAGCATTGCAAATATTATGATTGTGTCATCACGTCACTTTAGCTGTGGTCTACCTCGACGGTCTTGTTCTTCCGCAGGCTTCCAGTGTGTGACGATCTTTGCCCGTTCATATGCCCATTTACTCAGACTTACATCTCTAAAAATTAACTTAGTAAATCTTGCTGGATATGAGTACTTCAAAGTTGTATTCAATAACTTACCCAACAGTGACATCGCAAAACATCCACTCGACTATCACCACATCAAACTGTTCATTGGAATCATTCAATAGCTTTTGAACTTGTTCATATTGAACAGTCTTCTTTGCCATCTCTACCATCATGAAAGTCATGAAAACAGCGCTCATATCTGCTCCCTTGTCCGCCATAATATTTGTCATGTTAATATGGTCCGCTGAATTTATTTGTTGATCTTTTCAAATTCAGAATACCCTGTGGCATGTTTGAAACACATCCAACGCAGCTACATCAATATTAAACCCTGTGTGATAGATAGGTCTGCCATACCAAAACGTCAAGTCACTCATCTGCCTAGGCTTTTTCCAACTGTGTTGGGCTTCCAGTCTAACTAAATGCAACTAATACTAGTATGGTTGATAGATCAGTAGGTTTTGTGACAATATTCTGATTCTACGCTGTGGAATTATGGGCAACTACAGTAAATTCACTCATGCCTTCATTCATTCATGCCTTGTGATTGGGACTGTAGTTTATTTTGTGTTTGTTTTGACTTTTCAAAAGTGCCTGTAACTGGCCTACTTGAAATAAATGCTTTGATTTGATTTGATTATGATGCTGACTGAATATAAAATTTAAAAAAACTTACGAGGCAACATATCGAAGATAGCGCTAACATCAATTATGTGAAGCTTGGCAGGAGGATTCTTGTAGGTAAATGGCGTAATGTATGTTACCTGGAAGAAGAGACATAAAGTGTTCGAAACATTCTCTCAGCACTAATAGATTTAGTCTTTATTATTATTACAATCCATTCATTCCATTAATAAGGATACACAAAATTTATTGTGATCCATAAATTTCTATTTTACTAAGCCTATATTGTTTGCCCATTGGACTACCAGCTCGGCACATAGCTACACCTCTTTAATTGTAAAAGGTAGTCTGTAAAACTGTAAAAGTAGCGCTTACCTCGTGACCGGCATTCAGCAGATGCCTGACATAACCATCACCGAGAATTCCGTGGCTCTTCGAAGGCATTGGAAACACCACCAAGATCTTAGCAGTCTCAGAACATGCCAGTGTCGAGCTGAACAGCAACCAAAACATCTTTACCTTCTCCATTTTCTGTACAAATTAATTAAATACTGTTACGAGCTGGGTATGGGATAAATAAAAACACTACCAATTGTTTAATTGGTAGTGTACACGAAACAACTTTATTAATCACTAAACACTTTTACACAATCGCAAAACACTACTGAACACTTTATCACACTAGATATTTCTCCAAACCTTCCGTTGTCTCGCTTTAAAAGTAGACTGACTCGCTCAAACCTCTGTCGGTCTTTTTATACCCAAACACACAAAAAATATTCCAGAAAATTCCCTATTATTAACTAAAAATGCAAAACATGGTTCTCCGACATTCTCTCTCGCATGCAATGATGCAAAATGAAATTCCCACCAACCCACTGAACAAACTGGTTTCTGATCAAGTTTTTACCAGAAAATTTGGAAATCGTTGACTATACGTAGGCATTCGACAGTGTAAAACACGCAGCCAAATCTTCTTGTTTCATTTTTTTAATATCTACAATGACTGATTGTATGTACAGTCTATAAAGAAAACATTCGCACTGGAATGTATGTTATAGTTGAACTGTGATGTAAGGATCGTAGCAGGTTGCGTTCAGTGATTTCTGCTTACCCCCATGGAGAAAAGGCGTGAATTTATGTGTGTATGTATGAACTGGATTTTAATTCGACTTTAATATCTATTTCTCAAAATAATGAGCAATTTTCTAGTTTTGATATTTATTTTAATCCCATTTAGTCAAATATTGTATTATTAACTCCATGAGGGACTAACGCTATTAATGGATTACTTTTAATAAATAGTAAATAATTATAATGCTTACTTGCACAATTGATACAAAATAATGTCAATATGAATTTGAAAACCAAAATATATTGATAAAGAACAAAGTAGGCCTCTGGAGGACACTTTTTCACGACCATCTTCTTCATGACTTTAACACATTATTTTCCAGGCTCCATTTTTTTGTAGGCCTATCTCAGCCGTTCTAGATAACGTTTCAGATTTTAACTCTAATTTAATTGATAAAACTTACCACAGCCTTAATTTATATAAATTAACTGTAACCATCCAGCTTTCCACTTAAAGAAATGAAAACACTACTTACTTTTATAAGAAATTTAAAAATTATTATTTTATACTTACTAAAAGTAGGTATTTCTTTTGACCACAGAGACAATGTATCTAGTCAACGAAAACCTAGGTAGTTAAAGTATTCTACGTTATCGTTTGAGTAAACGTTTATTGATAACTATCTGAAAAATGATTCGTTGTCTTAAGATGCTCGTCTTTAAGTGGATGTTGCATAAAGTGGATGCTCACACATCCACTTTATGCAACAACTTAAACTCTTTCAAAATAGATAATTATCGGGGTTTGTTATCTTGTTGTGAGTACTTTTGATAATTTAGTAATAATCCACACATCTGGCATCTCAATTTGATTCATCCTTTAGTCAGGATCAAAGAGTAAAGTATATAAATGGTAGTCAGGATCATTAACGCAGTTTTTAAAGACAGCTGGTAGTTCCAACCTACTCTGTGGAACAACTACAGACTAACATATTAACTAAAGAACATTGTATCCTCTCTGGTTTTTTTTTTCTATAGCTTGAACCAGAGCTATAATATTATGTTTTCAAAAGTGCACAGATTGTTGGTTGGTATATGCTCGTTTGGGAAAATCTGAGACAATATTCAGTACGAAGGTAAACTTCGGTGTAAGGAACCACAGCGGGGTGTCAATTTTAGAAGAACTATGGTCCTACGGTAGTCATCATACGTCAAGCCCCGGTTTTTAGTATTTGTCGAAAATCACCGATGTTATGTGTGTGTCTGTGTTCATGTACTCGTATTTTGATTTGATTAGGAGCATGAGCCTGAAAGCGTTGACGAGTATTTTACTGAAAATTTTAAATATACAATACTGTACAGTAGGCTACCTTAGTATTAAATTCTGAGGAAAGGTATGAATAACAATTGGATGATTCAGAGAGTAAATTAATTTTATTAGATGGCATGTGAAAAAAAATGCATTTTGGACGTACGTTGCAAGTCGTAAAACGTCAAATAAAATTCCATCCACGGTTCATTACAATCAAATTTCATCCAGTGATCCTATTACTACTTGCAACTTGTTTGCTACATTTTTCCAGTCAGCATACGAGCCCTCAACATTTGACCATAACTCTTGGGAACCACCATCTACTACCACGCTACTACTACTGATACTACTACTACTGACCACGATGTTTTTCTATGCAAACTACAACTGTCTCTTGATGAAATACATAGGGAATTAAAATCAATTGATTCAACCAAGGGTCCCGGACCTGATGGGATTCCCTCGATTTTCCTTAAAAATACGTGTGACACATTATGCTATCCTCTACTTATATTGTACAATAAATGTTTATCATGTGGTATTTTTCCTGCAGTTTGGAAACATGCAAATATCGTACCAGTTCATAAGAGTGGTTCCAAGCACGACGTAGCTACCTATAGACGTATCTCAATACTATCTTCCTTTTCTAAACTATTTGAGCGACTGGTACATAATAAATTATACCCGGCAATTCGCAGTGTTTTAATACAAGAACAGCATGGCTTTGTTAAAGATAGATCTTGCATTAGCAATCTCCTCATTTTCACGTCCCAACTTTTTGATGGTCTCGATAATAGACAGCAGATTGATGCAGTTTACACAGATTTTCAGAAGGCCTTCGATAAACTGGACCACACACTACTGCTTCATAAAATTGCCTACAATGGCATCAAAGGGGATCTTTTAAGGTGGTTTATATCGTATATAACTAACAGAACACAAAAGGTAGTTGTTAATGGCTTTGAATCTGGCTCTTTTCAGGTCACCTCTGGTGTACCCCAAGGTTCCATTTTGGGCACTTTATTTTTTATTTTATATATAAATGACATAAAAGACTGTTTTCAAAATTCTAAATTTCTTCTGTATGCGGACGATTTAAAGGTCTATAAAATTATTTCGGACAAAGTCGACTGTATTAAGTTCCAGCAAGATTTAGACCGTTTCTCTAACTACTGCTCTTCCAATAAACTTTATCTTAGTATTCCAAAGTGTCATGTTATAACATTTACTAAAAAGAAATTTATTATAGAGTTTGACTATCGTCTTTCGAATACGGCCATTAGTAAAGTAAGTTTTGTTCGTGATCTTGGTGTTCTGCTAGATTCAAAGCTACATCTGGATGTTCACATTGAAAACATTGTCAACAAGGCCTATCAAATGTTTGGTTTTGTTATGAGATCGTCCAGGGATTTTCGACGACCTTCTACTTTTTTGCACTTATACAAATCAATAATAAGACCCCAGTTAGAGTTTGCAGTACCTATTTGGAACCCCTTTTACATAAAATATGTTGAAAGATTAGAACTGGTACAACGTAAATACCTTCGCGCTATAAATTATAGATGTTATCGGAAAAAAATGTCATACCACCTACTTCTTAAAAAATATGATCTTTTGACTTTAAAGTCAAGACGAAAACTTCTGGAAGTTATGACTCTTTTCAATGTGTGCCGTAATCATTTTGATTGTCTGGACTTAGTTAGGAGTCTGTGTTACCTGGTTCCTCGAACAGTTCATGTACGTGAGATACGCACTCGACGTCTATTCGCTACTAGCTTCTGTAAATCCAACGCTGGCTCGCGTTCACCACTTCATCGTTTGGTTGAAACATACAACAATGAGTTCTATTTAATCGACATTCTGTTTTTAAGTAAAAATGCATTCAAGAGGCAAATCTTAGCAACTCTAAAAGACTAGCAAAGTACCTAAAATACTATTGACATAATGTTTAATACGCACAAAAAACTCACTTTTTCTTTGTTTTTTCTTTTATACTTGTAAATCGGGATATTAGTTCCAGGTTAATGGCCGTTGTTTATGATAGGACAATATTCTTGTGCTTAAAAATGTACTGTGTTATAGGTTTTGTATTTTTGTATTGCTACTAGCTAGCTTCAATGTTCTTAAATTGTAATCTGCGGAAAACGTAGTGGGTAGCATAATTGTTTAAAAATGTTATATTTAAGATATTTATGTTTAATTTTTATTGTGCTACTGTTTGTTTTTCCCTAAATAAATAAATAAATAAATAAATAAAGCAGACGAATACGTAGGTACTTATTAAATTAAAATCAATGTATTTCACTTAACAATTTATTATAAAACTTATAACAAGCCTAACTAATTTAATTATTCTTCTTCTTACTTCCCGATTTTCCTTTCGAACAAATATTAGCACAAATATAAGCACAAGAGCGCTTCAACAGAAGGTATGCAGCTAAGACTAGAACTGCGATGAGTGCAGCGAGATCTAGGAACCTTCTCTTATAGAAGGGTAAGTCCAGCGCAGGGGAGCGCAGGTGCGGGGCGCCGCGAGTGTTCACCACGTGGTTCACCCAGTGCACCAGCTCCACACCCGGCTTCACGGGACGGTCGTGGTGGATGAACGATAGCTCCTTCGCTCTTTGAGCAAACCTGTTAAAAAAGAACTCGTTTTAACAATTGCAAACTTCAGTTTGAATAATTCAATAAGCTATTATAGATTCATCATAAACTGGCTGATTAGCAGGTGCGACGTTCGCTCGCGTTGTTCGCTCACTAGACCAGCTTGCGACAATTATTTCCTAGTAGACGAACGCCCGTTGCGGTCGCGGAACTTCTACCTTTGAATCGTAAAACAATTCTCTAGCTCGCTTCGCTCGCCGTTGTATACTCTGAGTGTAATCACTTTCCACAAACATAGCTGGTAGGTAGCAGCAGGTAACTTGAGCTGTCATGACTCCTTAAAGCGGAGAGCTAAGGACTTCTAAATCCCTTTCCCGTTTGTTACTTTTATGTACACACCTTTTGTTATTAGCGGCCTCAAGAATTGCTTTCTTGAGATCACCAGCCATTGTGTATGAAAGGTCGACTCTTTGAGCAAATCCTCTGGAGACTGCTTTGTCAACATTCGTGAACTGATCTGCGAAGACCGGAATTCCGATGATTGGAACTCCGAAGTGAACTGACTCCGTGGTTGAGAGGAGACCACCATGAGTAATGAAAACCACGAGGTTGGGGTGCGCTGAAACATAAAAAAGGATCAATCAATATTTAGATTACTGTAAGAAATATTTTTTACACCTCAGTAGTAATAGTTGAAACTCTTTAATTGAGGGAGAGTCATTGGATCAGCCTGCCAAATTCTTCCGCTGAGAACGTTCTCATATCAGAGAAATCTTACAACACTGCTTAAGTCAGGAAACTAAACAAATCGCCCGATTTGTTCTAGAGGTGAGCTTTCTAATGTGGATAAGACGAAGTTAATGATCATTGAACAAGACTTACAAAGGATGGCTTGCTGTGGAGCCCACTCCAAGATGTGAACATTTTTAGGCAGGTTAGGTAAAGCCTCCTCAAATTTCCACAAAACGGTCTGCTTCAGGGTTCCAAACATCTTCAGAAGATCTACCTTGAGCTCGTCGGGTATGTCTTTACTCTTCAAGTTTGAGCCCATACTGAAGTAAACCACTCCATCCTTTGCGCTGTCCATAAGTTTCTTCAAGTCCTGTTAAAATATTATCATTATTGACTTACATTAATTATACGAATTTAAGGACGTATTGGACGGTCCCATCGGGGCTGCTAAAAGATACCGCGGCCTCGACACAAAGGGCTAAGAAGGAACATGAGTAGTTTTTAGTCAGTAGAAGTCTGAAACTCCCTACCGCTCTGCCCAGAGCGGGATGAGTCATTTGATAATTTACCAAACACCAAAAATAAAATGACATATTGGACGGTACAGCATATTATTGAGTATTTATAAAGGAACAACAAAGAAATTAATGAAATAGTAAGAAAGAAAGAGGAGTAAGGCTTCTTATAAGGCAGCTCACAGAAGGAACCGTTGAAAAAACCTGTTATGCCGTCGACGAGTAACATGGGGTACGGGCAGGTAATGATGTTGATCAAATTAGAAGATTCTACCATCCTTACCTCTGGCAGAGGCTTAACATTATCCTCGATATGATATCCTCCGATATACTTGTGGCTCTGTGGTAGTGATTTAGCTCCGCTGGTGGAAACGTATGCGTTGGACAAAATCATTGATGCGTTGTACCGAGCTTCGTCAAAACTTGCTGCTTTTCTGCCACGTTTTTCGATAGCCGAAACGAACAGAGAATTGTACGCAGTTTCTTGTACACCGTTTAGCCAGCTGGAATGTTAAAAACTTCATCGTCATTTAATTGTCTTAAACACAGTTTTCTAATAGTAATAATGTGTAGTTTTTCAAAATTAGTTGTGGTCTTATCATGATTATTTCATATTTTGATAAGCGATTTGTTGATGAAGTTATGTTTTATAATCTAATTAAAAGTCAAACTTACAAGTAATTTAAAAGCGTTACTTTGGTTTGGGTCCACAGTTCCTCTACTCTTTGGCAGAAGCTCAATGGTGGTGCGTGCGTAGACATGACGTCTACAGAATATGCAGGGTTCGTGGGCTCGTCAATCAATTGCAGTATCATCCAGTGAACTTCTACTGATGACAGCCAAATAAGTGGACAGTTGTACACTTGGGCAAAACTAAAAATAAGATAAATATTAGGTAATTCAAAAATTTGCCAGTTCTCTCATATGCGAGGAGGCCTGTATTCAAGTAGAGGAGTAGGTACATTAAAAGCAGGTTGCACTATGCAAGTTAATCGACAAGAATTTTTCGACTTATGAAGATGGCCATATTAGGAAGTGTCAAACGAGGAAACAACACTGCATCCTCTTCTTTGGGTCTTTTGATTTGAAATAGTTATAAGAAAACACCTCATTCTCTTAGTAGATGTTGACAACGGCAAGTCCTCTTATTTATTTATAAAGTGTCGTACTGTATCTGTACAGACTCATACAGGCATGCGTTAAGACGCATCGCCCCGCGAAGCGGAACTTTTTGTAAAGCAAAATCTTGTGCCATATTAGGGTATTTTACCAAAAAAATCTAATTAGTCCGTCAGATAGATTTTCAAGAAATAATGGTAACGTAATTTTTTTTTTCATTTAAACAAAAGATGAAGACGATAAAGTGCTTCGAAAAGTCGCGTCAAGTCGTGTGACGTCACAAGGTTAGTACATTTTTACCTACAAAGTGACGTCAAAAGCCTTTTCGTCAATGTTTATTAATTTGATAAAACAAAAAACACGTATCCAACATTTTTCGAAAATCTAACATACGGACTTTAGATTTTTTGGTGAAATACCCTATTACGCCAAGTAATGTAGAAAAAATTGGCGAAAACGTAGAAGCTTTAATATTCCGACGTCTCATTATGTACTTACCCAGCAGGTACATCACTGAACATCCACTCTGCGATCACCACATCGAACTGTTCGTTAGGGTCGTTCAGAATCTTCTGCGTGTTTTCATTTGTAGTCGCTGCCTTTGTAATCTCAGTCATCATGTAGATCATGAGACCAATGCTTATGTCATCGGATGTTTTGTCCATGATGGCTTTTATGCTCAGAATGTCCGCTGAAATAGAGAAGGTGGGTTTGTTATATTTCTAAAAGTTACAAAATGATTAATTGCAATCTATTCACTACTGTACTCTCGGTTCTGTGATAGCTTTAGGGGTGTGACCATCGGACTGCCAAAGGTCTCAAATTCAAACCCAAGACATACTGTATAATGATCACTCGCTGGCTGGATTCCTCACGAGCATACCTGGGAGATATGTCACGAATTCATGATGGCATGTAAAGCGAAGTCACGCGGTAGCATAAAAACTCTGACTCCAAGTTGGGCTTTAATTAAACGATAAAGAAGAAATACCAGTGTGAGTGGAGGTAACAGCTCACTTCATTCCCCAGACAGTACCAGTATTATGGGGAAGAAAGTTAACTATTCATGTTAAAATACTATAAGAAGCTTTATCCAAAGAGTCATCCTGCTGAGAGGAAGAGCGTGCAGGAGGCTGTTCTCTCAAAGTAGCTTTAAATCATGTTGAAAGCAGACGGCAGTCTGTCTCCGAACCCATCCGTGTTTCCTATAACACATATCTATTTACATATATATAATTCTACTGTACGTGTGTTTGTCACTAAACCAATTTGTTCCAGTGGATTCGAGAATGGTTTAGATTCACAATTGGACCCGGTAGGTGGCGCTGCTGTCCGGGCAGGACGACGTCTGCCACGTCCGCTAGCAACATTATATATTCTTTGCGTTCCAAGGTAGCGGTAACTCTTTCGAACAAATTCCGCTAACTTGGCCTGATTTTATAGGACAAAAACTATAAGTATAGTAGCTTGAATGCTGGTGTTCATATGTGAAGGTTACATGAATAAAATAATCCTTACCGGGCATCACATCGAAGACCTTACTCACATCGACTGTCCGAAGTTTGGAAGGAGGATTCTTGTAGGCGAATGGTGAGATATATGTGACCTGTGAAAAGATACTTTAACTTAGTCAAGTTTCTAACCATTTTAATTAGGCACATGAATCGACATGTGCCTGCATGTACAGCAATAAAGTCATTTATTAGTATTCAACAATTTTAATTGTTATATAACGGGAATAGAAATGATGGGGAAAAAGCGTGAGTTTATGTGTGTATCGATCGATCTGTGTAACTCTAGGCTCCTGTACTAGGAATTCCTGTGTCACAGTAATTATTCTGAGCCAGAATTTCAAGTTTCGCACCTATCGTTAAAATATCAAATAATTTAAAAGAGAAAATTCTCACTGCTCTGCATTCTTCAATAAAAAACATGAATAACCAACTTCAACACTTTAATACCATACTTCGTGGCATATGTTCTAAAGTTGACTGCCCCAAACTCGAAATAGGTCAGGTAAGAGTAAAGACCTGTTCAGACTCCAAAACTCGAACTAAGGCTTTTAAGTCCTGAAACGTGACGGCATGTCCTACCCATTACTCTTAAGAACTAATTAGGCACACTTTGTTGGAACTACGCGTTTTTATTTAAACAAAATCGAAGACACAAATGATCTTAACATTAGTTAATAAGTTCGTTAGGACCTTAAATGTGTTCTGCTGTTCTGCATTTAAATATGTGGTTCTGTTTGTTAACATTGCGTATGGAAAATCAGCATGCACGGTGTTAAACGAAGCCGTCAACCAAGATTATGCAAACTAAGTTGCCCTACGCAAAAATTATTGCTGGGACTTGTTTTTTAGATGAAAAATCACGTTTGACGATAAAAGTCATTGTAGCACACTCAAAACATTGTGCTTAGAATAGTAAACGGGCCATGGATGATCGCAATGACGGGGAGAACTTCCTTTCGGCGTCTTTATGGGTAGATATTTTTACAACCTTTATAATTACCGCATCGCTGGGACACAAACCTCTTTAAGGAGAGGTAGGCTGTAATCCACCTCGCAGGCCTAGTGCGGGTTGGTAGGTGTCACATGTCTTCGATTTTTTTTATTTTGGACATGCCGGTTTCCACACGGTATTTTACTTCATGGTTTTTAGAACAGTGGTAATGAACACATAAATACACAAACGGCTGACGTCATTGGGCTAACACTGCTGTCTGTTTTTTAATCTTAATTATACCTATTCAGTAACTAAATTGGTGTTATATAATAGTTTTATGTGATAAACTGGTATCAAAAGTATTATCAAGGTGGGAAGAAATACAAGGTTAACAAATTGTGAATTCACAAATAGGTTCAAAGGTACTTAGGGCCTAAGTGCGTAACTATAAGCTCGTAATTACTTTATCTATTTTATCAACAAATATCTGTTATTGAACTACCTACCTAAATACATTTTTTGTAAATTTGATATATAATATTATTTTATTTATTTTATCTACTATCTGTCTAATATGTTTACCTAACGATTATAAAACTAAGTGTGGCATTCAGCTTCGAGTATATTTACTACAGTTTTATTTTATTTGGATACATACCTACTTTTAGATATCGAACATAATATTTATGCCAAACGAGTTCTACCTTTGTCTATGATTTTATAATATAATATTATATGTATACAAGTAACCCTTGTAGGTTTGAATGTGGGAGAAACCTCTGAGTTCTAAATTGTACTCCTCCAACTTCTATAAATCTTTTATTTATGGACCTACACTTTTTTTGAATACCATACAAAAAAAGCTAGTAATTAATAAATCCTTAAAGTAAAATCGTAACAGATGATTTAATTATTAATTTGTTTCTTTTAGCGTTATGGTTAGAAATTATATCATGGGAACGTTTAAAATAATGGGTGTAATGGTAGGTACCCTTAACGACATCGAAAGGCATTTTGTTCGCCGTGTCATTGCGGTATTTTTTTTGTTCTGGAACATTTTGAGAACTTTCGAAGATGTTGGGGGCCAAAGTTACAACATATCCACATTTTTTTAAATTCCATCTTATTTGTTATAAGATCGCCACGATCCCCCTTTTTATTTTTTTTATTGAGTTACACCGTAAAAAGTGAATTTCCAGCCCAAAAAAAAAATCGTTCCTTAGCAATATTTTTCTCGTAGTTTGATTTACAGAATGTTTATTCGGCGGCTTCGTGAGAGTCCTTGTATAATCTATAACTGAAGCTTTAAATTAGTGAAAGAATTTTGTCTCGAATTAGTAGTTCCTTAACTCCTTAACTAAATAGCTAATACATTAATCTTAACAGGTACTAACCTCATGTCCAGCATTCAGCAGATGCCTGACAATTCCATCACCAAGGTTCCCGTGACTCCTCGAAGGCATGGGGAACACCACCAAGATCTTGGAGGCCTCAGAGAATGCCAACATTAAGCTAAACAGCACCCAAAACGTCTTCATCTTCTCCATGTTCTGCACAAAGTGATTAAACAAAATAATATATTGTTGTTGTCCAAGTTAGGTAAATTATCTTATCGCAGAGATGCTCCACCTATGACTGGTCGTATTAACGTTATATTTAGAACAGTGTATTATATTTTTATTTCTTGAGTTAAACTAACTATTGTGTTTTTTGTACTGTTGTTTGTTTTGAGATGTTAACCAGATAATATTACGGATAAATGCACTGCATTTACAAGTAAGTAAAACCACAAATTAGACCCATAGTACTTAATCAAACGAAGTTATTGAACACTAAGACACATATTCTAATTTACATAGAATTAAATGTGACTTGTGAAAAATGTTGTCAACAGCTACATTTTTCAACCTTTTTCCAAATTGGCTGGTATTTTTTCACTTCAATTGTGTAAAGCATATTATTATTATAACTGAGATGTCATGATTATACCCTTTTTTATTTTTGTAATTTAAATATTATTGGGAGGAGACTTTATTATTCACGTAAGTTGGTTGATTCATCAGATTTTCTCACGAAAGGTTCTTCATGAATGCCATACTAAAAATCATAAATATTACCTATTCTTAACGTTTATAATCTTTGGTGTACATAATGTAGGTATCTACAACAGGTACGTCTTATTTCGAGGTCTAATTATACTATTATTTGGTATCACAGATTTACTTGTATTAGTTGTATCAGATTTTGTAGACGTATACGTAATTTATTTCTTCAATACTAAATTCAAACAAATAGATAAATTCATGCCAAATCAGCCACTATATTTAACTACTACTTACTATCCTATACAAGTATTAAAGCATTTTTGTTTGTCTAAACATACGATGTAAGTAGGTTGGTAACAAACACCAAAATTAACAATAATAGCGAAACAAGTCGAACTTGGGATCGCAAAACGTGATTAGATTATTAAACCCGGCAAACAACTTTGCTCGTATCAACAAAAAAAAATAAGTCAGCTAAAACTCACCAATTTCAATGTAAAACTACAATGAATTCACTTCACTCACAAGAATAATCACTATATAAATTATAATTGAGATTGTTATATCTATTATTAACTTATTACTTATATTTTTATATTTTTAGACGGACAAGAGACCCACGATAGACGCTTCAACAAAATTCAATGAGTTGAAAATGTGTTATGTGTTTTATATAGCATCGTTTGATTTAGTGGCAGATAAGGTACACAGTATCGGATAATAGCTCTTATTGTAAAGTGAAGTGACAACAACCTAAAAGTGTAATACGTTACATTATTGCATGAGATATGTGTATGAAAATGATTGAGCTGAAATGCTGCCTATCCATGCGTCATGTTCTTGATCGGGTGCTGTGACTTGGTCATCGTTTAGCTGCCATGGTTTATTTTATTTTTGTAGTTTGAATATACATTTTTACTCTTGGCGTTTATCGTTTATTTTACGTAGCTACTGCTACATACTTATTGATATACAACTATACTTAATACATATATTTTTTTTATTAAATCGATATTTGCTCATAAATGAAACATATTGCGCCGGTGCACGGGCGACTCTCCGACGACGCATTGTAGATAGATGATAGATATTTTTGCACTTACGCACTTCGAATTCAAAAAGATGCCTGTTGAATCTTTATGGGTACAGACCCTTATAGTAGACCCTTATAGTATGAGTAATAAGTACGAGTACTTCTTACTTAATAAAATAAAATAAAATTAAAAATATTGTTGTAAAACGTGTTTAAATAATGTTAATTAAATTAAAACAAAACATAACGAGAAAATATGAACTAAGATTATAAGATACTTTTTGCCTTTGATTTATGATATTTTAGTAAATGTAACATAACATAACATCAGGCCTGTAATCATCGCAGGGTTAGACAGACTTGTACTTAACTAATAGTACACCTTTGGCAGTGGCTTTTGTATATCTGTATCTTAATTTTTAAACAAGTTTTTGTATATTCACGATGCGATACCTTCTGTGATGTTTGACCTTTTTTTTGGGGTGGGAAATCATCAAATAACCCCTTCCGCTCTTGGGCAAAGCGAAAGGGAGTGTCACAGAACACTGCACTGCTGCAGTGTTCTGTGTTTGTAGTTGGTAAGTCCCTGGGGGTCTAAAATGGCCACTTTAGCAGATCATAATATAAATAATTGCGTTAGAAAGTAGAGAATGAACCTTTCTCAATAGTAAATCCGTCTGTGATCATTTTATATTATTTTCCTATTATGATCGCAGAACGGATGGCCGATGGGGTCGGTAAGTTCTGGAGTGGCGACCGCGAACCGGTAGACGTTGCGTTGGAAGGCCTCCTACTAAGTGGACCGATGACCTAGTGAAGGTTGCAGGGATCCGCTGGATGCGAGACGCACGGGACCGGTCAATGTGGCGACACTTAGGGGAGGCCTATGTCCAGCAGTGTACGTATTTCGGCTGTAATGATGATGATGATGATGATGATGATGATCTGTTTTTCTAAACGGTCACAGACACAGTTACTTTATGAGAGGTCCATTTTACGCTTTCTAACGCAATTCATTTTATATGTTATAGTGGCCATTTTAGACGCCACGTTTCAAAGACTGTCCACTGCCTTGTCTGTGTTAGATATTAGATATACTAGAAGTTAGATATTATATGAACTAACTATGTCCTCAAGTAACAATACATGACATAACATCACGGCTGTAATCATCAGAAGGTATAACATAAGTGTTCTTACATCCACTCCACACATAAGACACACATTTAAATTAAAAAAAATATTTTTAAGGAAAATTTTTCACATTTTATTAAGTGAGGCAAAAAGTTTAAAAAATTAAAATAATGAATCAAGTAATTTTAATTGAATGATTTTTAAACTGGTATGGAAAACCGTCACCTTCTTCTGCGACGCAGTCATGCTAACAAAGGAGGTGGCGGAACGTGAGAGGGAGAGAACCTCACGTCCCAGTCGCCACGGGAGACCCAGGGCCTCGGGCATCGGGCGTGGCGGATCCTGGCCACCCTAGGCTTGGGCCTGTGGATGGTTTGTAATGGGATAGCTCGCCGTAAGTCAGGCAAATTAAATAACACCTTATAATAACTATTACTCTTGCGTCAGTTTGTCTTGGCAACAATCAGAAGTAAAATTATGGAAATTCTAACACAAAACATTTTATCTTGTTACCTACCATGAAATAAGTGGTTGGTATCTAATCTGGCACACAATGGCTTTTTGCTGGTCAGATAAGATTGGTTGTCACAACTGTAACTCTAGATTTAATCAGCGGTGTAAATACTTCCTGTTGAAAACGATCATCATTAAAATAACTCATTCCACGGCAGGACATAGGACTTATATTTAAGTCTTAAATATAAGTTTCTTCGGATGGGGGTTCATAGACGGCTCAGACCTCAAGTGTGTATGCGGCGTATCTCCACACACAATGTTCCACCTTTCATTTTGCGCTGGATGCCCTTTTTTTTTTGCGGGTGGAAAATCATCGAATAACCCCTCCCGCTTTTGGGCAGAGCGAAAGGGAGTGTCAGACTTCTTAATTCATAATTCATTTATTTATTGTTTGTTACAGGTAAACATACGGTCTTACAAATAGTTTTGTTTGTAAAACTTCTACTGACTAAAAACCACCCATGTTCCTTCTTAGCCCTCTATGTCGAGGCCGCGATAACTAGTGTACAACCCGCGGCCCCAACGGGCGCTGTATGCCCTGACACCTGCTCACTTGACAACCTTATGAATGCATCAGCGAGTGGAGTCCGCATAGCTGAATTTTGGGCCAAAATGATTTAATAAAAAGCCGCTAATATGGGACATACTTTCTTTATTTCATCTTCTCTTTCTTTCTTTGGATCAACTGCCCTATTATCTTAGTGCCTGCTAGCGCGTTTGCTGAGCTTGTGGTCCTTAGGGTACAGGGATCGTCTTACTACATATTTTTAAATTAAAAATTCAATACGAGTAGCATCCCGAAGTTTTCAGGTCGGCGACAGGTCTGCAACCCTCTTGCCGTGGAAAACACGTCAAGCCGTTGGTCTTTAGCCTGATGTATTTCTGGTCATGTCGGATTGACGTCAAATCGGCTATGGCAGTGGTGGGGGAGAGGCTGCACCTACGTCTGTGCTCTATAATATTCCCAGAGCAGATGGCTAATGTCCGCTGAGACTAGCAGCTATGATCGACTACGGTCAGGAAGACTATTTCATAGAATCAAGTTCTAACAGTTTGATGTGTTGCTGGAAAGTTTGTTCTGCTACTTCTTCTGCAAAAACACTAAGAAGTGGTGAAAAACACCTCCTCTTAAAGGAAATCATCATCTGCCTAGCCTTTTCCCAACTATGTCGGGGTCAGCTTCCAGTCTAACTGAATGCAGCTGAATACGAGTATTTTACATGGACCAACTGCATAACTGACCTCCACAACCCAACCTCTTAACAAAAAGGTGCACTTAATAATAATAATAATCTTTATTTACCCAAAAAATAACATACAGAGTTTGAAATAACAGTTTGAAATTTTGTTTAGAAATACATTTTATAGTTATGTTGCAAATTCTGTACAATAATAATACTCTACCTCTTAAGCTAGGATAAACCTGTATTTTAAGAAGTAGTTTACGATCAATATCAACAAAAACTTATATCAAGTGGACTGTGTCATTCTACTGTATGGTAAACAAGAGTAGAATTTAATGCTGTATGTTTGTGTGTGTGTGTGTGTGTGTGAGTGGTGGGTGTATAGGTGTGTGTGTAAGTGTGGGTGTAAGTTAAAGGAAATTGTTGACGTTCAGAGATACACCTATTTACATCCTTCTTTGAATAGATTACTTTTGATACTTCTCTCCATTTGCATGGGACTGACCACTTTAACGACTTCTATACATCTGAGAACATGAACACTTTGTCTCCCTGCATTTAAAATCTGTCACATAACCACAAGATAAGGGTTCACAAAATGATTCTAAAAACCACCTGGGGTCCACTCTCGGGATTCCCACACGGAACCATATTTTATATGAAATTGACAGCTTCGACAAATTGTAGGGGCCGAACAATTTATCACTGTTCGAACCAAACTGGACGACGATTGCACGATTTAGACGTTTTATTATTGTCTAAATAAATTGGTTTACATGCATAGCAAAAGTAAAAGACCCTTCTCGGAGGGAATGAGAGAAGAGGTTTTTAACCAGTTCACCAACAAGAGGTCACATTGCCAAATACCATCAGCAACCGGCGCGCGGCGATACCGACTTAAAATTTTCCAGTAAATACCCCAGAAATACTTCCCATTTCTTGGAAAATTTTGACCCATTACAGGTCAAACTTAAGACTACAACTTATCACTCTCTTTGGCTGTATAAATGATCTTTATAAATATTGTATTCTGTAACGTGATAATGCGCAGATCGTCACTCGCAGCTATCTTCAGCCGCCATGAAGTTTGGACAGATCTATACGAGCTGTTCAAAAAGGAAAACCAATTTTAGCTGTGAACTAACCTACAGTTAATTTTATTGCAGTAACTTAATTCCAAAAATATCGATTATTTTTATAAAAAGCTACACACCGTGATCAAGCAAATTCCTAATGCTTCATCACGGTGTCCAGGCCATTTATAATGACATCAAGATAATCAGGCTGGCTTGCTCACGACGATCAAAACAATCGATTTATTCATTCGCGGAAGTTATTTTTACATGACCAGTTTAGGAATGATGAAATCATCTAAAATACTTATTTCATGTCAAAAAACTGTTGTAAAAGTTGCATTATGTATGACAAGCCAGAACAAAAGGTAAATAAAAGCTTCGCCTGATTTACATACTGGGTTCAGAACATCAAAATAAGCAGCGTCGTAGCGGCGAACTCTTTCATCCAGCCCTGGTTCAAGCCATAGTACGGGGC
The DNA here is from genome assembly GCA_932274075.1 of Diarsia rubi. Taxonomy (NCBI): domain Eukaryota; kingdom Metazoa; phylum Arthropoda; class Insecta; order Lepidoptera; family Noctuidae; genus Diarsia; species Diarsia rubi. The sequence continues at coordinate 6,141,902 of OW026433.1, forward strand.
GAGAGGTAATAGGACACCGTCGCTTCCTTCTCCAAAGCAGTGATGCTAACAAAGGAGGTAGCGAATTGCAGAAAGATTTCATGTCAAATTGTATAGAAAGAGCTTTGTCTATCTTGGTAGTTTGGGGGGTATGAGGAACAGGGTGTAAAGTTCCTCATCCCCCATAAAAAAGGGAGGATCCTCCAACCAGACGGATGTTGTGTCTGGTGCACTGCCCGACAAATGTAAGTCGGGATTTTCTATAGAGGCTAATGTCGCGGATAACTTTGGTAGCGCGATGTAGGAATTGCCATTTGTTGCGATAGATGTCGCTGTCGCTACAGTAGAATAGAGATAGAATCGCCGTGCTACGAGTCCTGCTACAATCCTTAGGTACATACTTATTTAATTATTATATCAATTTAGCTTCGTTTAGATAAGTACCACCACGTACATGTGAATAATCTTTTATCTTTGTAATACTTACCTAATCCACACAGTATCTAGACTACATTGACGAAACTTACCGTGTATATGATTACTGAATCTGATGCAATAATAAACATTGTTTCTAGATAATTATGTGATTACCTATTCTTTTATCCTTTCGATTATAAAACATGTTTCAGATTGTGTTCATGAATGACGCAAGCATTCATCAGACACCTGTTTATTATAAAACAATGAGAGTACCTATCTATCTCAATGTATCCGACTTATGACTGGTTCTGACTCCTGAGGCAAGTGAGTGTCAATTTCAAGTGAGATCTCCAGCGAATGAGTGCCTCGTTTGTCTAGTGGTTGCATTCACGAATGGTCATGGTCCCGGGTTCGATTTCCGAGTTGAGCAAATTGTTTTAGAGTTTTTCCATCAGGATTTTCTCAGCAGCAGCCACACCGTCAGGGTCACAGATATAGATAGACCTAGATAACGCAAGAGCAACACTTCGCGTGCCAAGCTTACGTACAAAAATCGTAAGTGGCCACTTACGCGGTCAGTCTGCATCGGTGTATTGCGCTAGTCGGACATCGGCGCTGGTGCTAAAGGCGGGGGTTGGGGCAAAGGGGACGCCGTACGCGGCAGCGTCTTTAAATCGATTTGATTTTCTACAATAAAAAGTGCTTGTGACGTCATAATAGGAGTAAAAAAATGGCACGCTTGGTTTTCATACAGATCGTGATACCTGCGTTATCTGGGTCTATCTATATCTGTGGTCTGGATGAATTGACAACGGTTTGTTTTTGATATTCTCCTTCAGCATATTGATGCGGACTCGCACATTCTTTTTTTTAACCTTGGAACAAATTCCGCAGCCCTGGCAGGCTAAGCCCTAGCGGGTCCGTTTACCCTTGACACAAAGGATACCGTAGCAGCAAACACAACAACAATAACAATATCAATATTAATAGCAATAGCAATATTTAACGCTCAGCCATAGGTCAATTTACTCTGAGTTGTGGAGGTCATATATCGCTACATGCTCCATATTTAAATATAACTGCATGTTTAGACTGAAAGCCGACTTCAATAGTTAGATAAAGACTAGGCAGATATCAACAAGCATCACCTGACTCCACTCCCGAGCCCGATTTCAGGCCAAACTAGTTTGTCCGGATGTAGCGCTCGCCGGCTGCTGCTGCCGCACTGCTTGCTACGCTCGCTCGGGTCGCACGTGTTTCGTTCGTGGTCACATTCACAACCTAACACATTTAATAGGATTGCTCTATGAGACTATGATCTTGATTTTGTGATGAGTCCTAGGTAGTTTAGCCTAGGACAAACTAGTTTGGCCTGAAATCGGGTTCGGACGGTGTTAGTAGTGTTGTCGGCGGTGTTGGCACTTATCAATGGGAATTCAAATTCCCATGCATTAGTATTCAGCCTGCATCCGATGCGTCACGTTGATTCTGATTTGCATCTAGCATCATAATTATCCAGCTGTTTCAATGCTCTGATCATTATGTCCCCTAATTAACTCTCATTATGCTTGTCCCGGACTGTACGTGAGTGTGTGACAAGAGTAGGTATCAAATACTAAACCAAATTAGCCTGATGCAGCAATACCAGTATTTACATGGAACGACTGCCATACATTACGTTTCCAAAAAGGAACAGGTTCTCTATTCCTGTGTATGTATTTTATGTGTGTACATTCGATCCTCTTTTGTGTTCGAAAAAGTATACTCCCGAGGTGGTCCCATTGTCACTAAATCAGGATCTGATGATGAGATCCCAGGGAAATCGAGGGCAACCCTCAAATTTTAAAGGCTCTTATTACGTTTTCCATTTATTTTCTAAAGCTGTTGATGCGCTGATGATGGAAGGTATAACTCCTCAACGGTGAGGAATTGAAAGAAAATTCCTTCATAATTGTGCGTACTTACTTAATAACCGACTCTGAAAAGGAGCTTCTCAATTCGTCGGAATTTTCTTTCTATGTAAAGGTTTCTTTGTATGTGATTTCCTTATCATGGTACCTCACTATGATAAGGAAATCAGGATATCAGATCCTGATTTCTTTAGAATTTAGCATCCCAGAGAAATCGAAAGTTTTTTTGTTTTTCTTACATTTTACATTGTGTTTTATATTGGTAAGTAATAATATGAAGCCAACCCCAACATATTTGGGAGAAGGCTAGGCTGATGATCAATAATATGTAGTGACCAATCAATGGTAAGTTTTTAGTATTTTTCTGAAGTGGAATTTTGTCTTTACTCTGTGTGTGTGCTAAAATTTAAACGTTTTCTTCTATATAGTGATAAATATGTATTGAGGAAACGAACATAGTTGTGGTGACCGAAATTTGGCAATGGAGCACAAACTCAGCTATATTCTCTCGCTATAGTCAGATGAGACAGCAGGTGACCGGAGATAAAATATACGCAGAACCAAGGCACAGGTTTCAGTCAGGACTGCTATCGAGAAATTTCTAATGGAAAATCGTCACTTGACACTTGGGGGAGTCCTATGTGCAGTAGACGTCTTTTGGCTAAAATGATAATGATGATGATCTACTTACAAGGACGCAAATAATAAGCATTCAAAAAAATAATTTCAACTGTTATCATAACTTATCAATACTTGTCATCGTCATCTGCCTAACCGGTCAACCGTGCCGGTTGACACAGTGGCTCAAGCAGTTGACTGCTGCGCTACGTATCGCGGGTTCGATCCCCGCACTGAACAAATATTTGTATGGCTTACAGATAGTTGTTTCGGGTTTGGGTATTTGTGTATGTGAGTAAAATGTTTGTGAATGCACCCACGATACAGGAGAAATTCCTAGAGTGGAGTAACATTAAAAAAAAAGGATTACAAAAAAAAAACCCAAGAAAAGGACCCAACTTAGTATATTGAGGTCAGCTTCCAGTCTAACCGGATTGCAGGTGAATCCCATTTTTAACCCGAAGCTACTACCTCCACAACCCAGGTAGTGACTGGGTAATATTATCCTACTTCTTGGTAAGTCCGGTTGTCAGAATGGTTTAACGTGACTTCCAAGGCACCAAGGACACTTGGTATGTAATGTGAGGTCACCTATCCACAGACCAACCTAGGCAATCGCGGCTTAACATATAGATTGATCCGAGTGGCTGATATTAACTAGCCACGAGCTACTGTCTTTAGTTAACATTGTTATCATTTGATGTAATAATTTATCATTCATCTCTAGGTACTCGTAAATAATTAATTTAGCAATAGCCCATAGATTCCATGAAACTATGTATATCGAATGCAATAAGTACCTATTATTAACTCCTATATCATAAGTGGAGCGATACCAGCATAGACTAATTAATTTTTCGAGTGCTAACCATTTATAAAAGCGTCGAAAATCCACGAAATTACGACATTTGTCATTCGAAAAACCATTAGCCGGTATACATTTTCGCAAAATAACAGCTTGACTCTCAAAATGAAGGCGATTATTGTGCTCTGCAGTGTAATTTCCATAGTTTATTGCAAAAGTTTTGGAGCACACTCTGGCTTTCACAAATGTAAGTTTACCAAAGCTTTCTTTTTGTTTGTTTGACTATAATTTTGGCCTACGCTGTAAATTAAACTGTGTTACGTTTGTACGTTAAATGTAAGTTCAAATTGCGGACACAGCTCCGAACACTGACACTCCATGCAAATACTTCTACTTCTTCGTCGTGTCGATGATTCCCGATTTTTCTATTCAAATAAATTTAATTAAAACCAGAACTCAGCGACATTGATAGCGATGATTGTGGCTTGGGACAGGTCTTATAAAGCGCAGGTGGAGCAAAGAGCAGGTCGGGAGGCGGGCCATGGTTATGTGAAGAGACCTCACAGTCGCACTCAGTTTTATCGGAATACCCCTAACGGAACAAGCTGTACCCGCAGCGGCCCACCTAGCTTCGGTTTACAGTCTTCCAGGTGGCCGTGGCAGTTGGCGACCCGCTAGGAGTTTTTGGAGAGGGATGTCTGAGGAGCCACCGCTTTTTCCAGCTTCACTAACCCTTTTTCTTGTCGATTATTTAATAATACTGAAGTAGGTAGCTGCTAGGGCCGCGTCTGTAGAATCAGGACTGATGGGCTTGAGTCGTCACATAGTGGGTGCCAGAAGACTGGCGTCGTCGCCGAGGGAGGCTTCCCTCAAAAAGGCTGGCGTGAGAAAACAGCACAGAGAGAAGAGTGGAAGGCTATGAGGGCGGCTTTTGTGTAGCAGTGGGACAATATCATCATCATTATCATCATCAGCCTATAATGTTCCCACTGCAGGGACTCAGGCCTCCTCTCTAGGAGAGGGATGGGCTATAATCCACCACGCGGGCCAAGTGCGGGTTGGTAGATGTCACATGTATTCGATTTTTTTTTATTCTAAGACACGCCGATTTCCTTCACCCTTTTGAGAGCAGCGGTGATGAAATAAATTACACAAAGTAATGCGCCTGCCTGGATTTGGACCCACGACCTACTGTTCGTAAGTCGGGGCCGACACCACCGGGCCACCGCTGCTCTGTGAAAAAAAAGGTAGATGTCAACGTCTGATCTCTGCAGCTGGTAACTTAGTAACCAATATGACTAAGTAATTTCTGATTTATTGTTGTTTTGTAGCTTCAGAAAGGCTATGCATCAACATGTGGGATGAAGGATGCAACAACGGTCAACTCGGAGGCGCTGGTAAGTACCTACCTACTCGCCCAGTTACTTCTTTCTCAGGTGAAATCCTTTCAAAACGTGTGCTGTATTTCAAATTACCACACCACAATGAAGACGCATCGATACAGGACAATAGTCAGAATAAGTAGGTAGAGCTTTTAAGGAAGTTAGAGTTCCTTCTTTATCTGAAAGAGAGGAAGGGTCTCAAAAATGCACGACCATCACTTTGAAAAGAAATAGAGAATGAGAGGCAGGTCATATAATTGAAGCCCCTTTAAATGTCAAAAAAAAATTAATCGGCTCATGGGTCGAGGATTTTCTTGTGATGACATAGCCAATCGGTCTGAGCTGTAGCTACCCTATCGCGTTCCACGGCAGCAGGTTCGACGCTCCGCGACGGCAATAGGGTTTTGAAATACCTACCTTGCACGCCCTGTTCCCTCTTAATCTGTTACATTTCATTTCAGGCAATGACGATGACTACCTGAACGGCGGCTTCAACCCTGGTAAGCGTTGTGTCAACATGTGGGACGACGGATGCATCAACGGACAACTGAATGGTGCTGGTAAGTCAGCATCGCTATTCTCTTGCTCGTATTCCAATAGGGATATTTACGGACTAGAAAAATGTGATTCTAATTAGTTCGTCTGATTGACAATCGAAAATTATTGGTTAAGTTGATTTTAAGTTGTGCTATATTAAAAACTAGCGGATGTCACGCGGTTTCACCCGCGTAGTTCCCGTTCCCGTGGGAATACATGGATAAAAAGTAGCCTATGCCACCCTGGGATAGTGTAGCTTCCCAACGGTGAAAGAATTTTTCAAATCGGCCCAGTAGTTTCGGAGCCTATTTGTTACAAACAAACAAACAAATGTTTCCTCTTTATAATGTTATTATTATTAGTGTAGATAGCGACCCGCCCCTGCTTCGTACGACGTCACCTTTCGGGTTTAAAACTATCCCATCTTTCAAACTGGAAACAGCCATACACTTAAAAAAAAATACAATCCGTTGAGTGGTTTCAGAGGTATACAATCACAGTGACAGCATGAAGTCCTGGTTTGATTCTCAGGCATTGAGTTATTAGGGTATCCCATCAGGAAGTGCTGTGTCGTTGACCGGTCATGAGTGACACCCGTTTCTGCAAACACAGGAAACATAAAAGCAGAAGTACTTTTTGTACCTAGACATTCTAGTAGATTTAATAAGCATAACTGTAAACGGGCATGAGTACCTATATTTTATTTCAGGCAATGATGACAACTACCTGGGAGGTGGCTTTAATCCTGGCAAACGTTGTGTCAACATGTGGGATGATGGTTGCATCAATGGTCCACTTGGAGGTGCTGGTAAGTCCCTAAGCTTATTAATACATATAAAGTACTTAGATAGCATTTCTATAGCACGATTTAGTCAAAATTATAAAGTTTGATGGATAAACGACCTTAGGGAAAAGGAAAACAAACTGAATGCCGAAATCGCAGTGAGGAAAAACTCCTGTGGTGGAGACTGGAGATTCATGAATGACTCTGCTGTGGGCCGTTCCCCAAACAATGGGGCACTTACTATCGTGCCCTGCGTGTCCTGTTGTATGTTCACTACAGGACTGATGGACGCTACCGAAAGCGCCAACTAGTAGCTCAGGTCTGGGCCGATAAAATTTAGATAGCCATGGACAATAGGGGATCGGACTGAGTCAAAAAGCAATGATTCTAATTAGTCCGTCAGTTAGATTATCGAAAAATATTGGATACGTGTTTTTTGTTTTATCAAATTAATCAAAATTGACGACGATAAGAAGTAGTTGTGACGTCATTTGTAGTTAAAAATGTACTATCATATAACGTTTTCGAAGAGTTAACGAGTTTTCGAAGCACTGTATTGACTTCAATTTTTGTTTATGTGAAAAAAGAAAAAATACGTCTCCAATATTTTTTGGAGATCTATCTGACGGACTTATTCGTTTTTTTTTTGTCCGATCCCCTATTGGAAACGCTAAGAAGAGGACAGTATTGTGAAGGCCTCTTGTTGACAGAGGCCTCTGTCCAACAGTGGACTGCTATACATTGCGGTTCAATTGTTTTATTCGCTTAGTTTGAGAGCCACAATATTGACGGAAATATGTATAATGCTACGACAAACTGTTGCTTTGACTCTTCTATGCTCTTCTCTTGTTCTTCATAGCGTAATCGATGGCGTCGTTTTTTTTTATAATTTTAATAAGGTTGGTACTGGACCATTAGTCTATAGAATAGAATAATTTATTTCAATCAACAAATGACCATTTAAAAAACTTGCAAAAATAGCAACCGACTTAAAAAAACACAAAAACGTTTAAAATAGTTATTTTTAGTTGTTGTTGACTACATTAATTCTTGACATTAATTTTAATTTTACGCCACCTCTGGGTTCGATTCCCGGTCACCTGGAACCCCTTTCTGGGCGCCACAGCGCAGCGGCGTCGTTCGTCTTCCTGTCCAAAAAATACTGGGGGAATACCCTCAATTTAAAAATAATATATTCCCCCAGTATTTTTTTTTATCTTTATATCGATCGTGCGTTTTAAATGGGTTAATAAATAAAAAAATACGAGTCTCCACAATAAACCCAGCTCTAACTATTAAAGTAAAGTTTATTGTTAATCGGAACATAGTTAATAATGGCGTCTGAGGGGCGCAACTCCCCATATGTAGTGTAAAGATAGCTCTAGATATAGGCATACCTAGAGCTATCTATACAAAATATTAAACGATTTTTTTAATATCGCGCAATAGTCTGCGGCCGCTATTTCATAGCTCGCACATTATTGTAAGGCACTATCACGCGACGTCTTCGCGTGAACGACAACTTTGAATCTATTGCTTTAATAATTCAGTTAAAAAGAGAGGTTGTAGTAGCCATGTACAATATATTTCAGACTTAGATCTACATTCTGGAAAAAAAACTATCTTTTATCCCACACGGTAACCCGGAAACCAAAGGGCATCTTCCTGCAATGCTGAAGATTCTCAGGACAGAAAAAAACACGCCTATTTACAATTTGAAATCGTTAAAAAGTTCAACTCTGAAACTCGTTGTTATTTTCATTACAGGCAATGATGATGACTATCTGAATGGCGAGTTCAATCCTGGCAAGAGGTCCCTTCAAACCCTGCTTCAAAAACTGAAAAATATCAATCACCATGCCTAAGATGACAAGATATTTCCATGGACTTTAATTTTCTTTATTTTAGAAGTTTCTTTATGGTTTTGTTTCTGTGCAATGTAAGCTGGTCTCATCACTGGTAGTTTGAATTAAATTATGAAATTATGTAAATACTTACTTTTAATTTAATTATTATCACCGTATCACGCCTATAATTCCAGAACAGTTAATCATCCGAGTTTAAACTTTAAACCCCAAGTAAAAAAAGCAAGCGAGTGTTTTGTTTGCCTTTGGGCAAAAAACAGAATCCGGTGTCATACTGAGAAATTCCTCATGGAAATCCTAACAATAGTCTGATATATTTTGTATGGGTACTTACTGTTACTGTAGATACATATTATTATTCGTGGGAGAAAAACACAAAACTAAGAACATGTTCAGCGGTGGTGCTTGCAGACTAATGGTTACTAAGGTTTCTCATCTGGCAGCAAGGAATCGCACTTTTCCATGCTCCTGTCCTTCTCAGTACCGTCCATTTGCTGTGTGCGTTTCGACCGCGCCGCCACGACGTTTTTTTTTTTAAAAATCTACCAAGTTTATGTAAAAGTTTGTAAAAGTGGATTCCCAAAACCATAAATTTGTCAAAGTTATGGTTACAAAGTTATAAGGGTTTGAGCGTGGCCGCGCCATCGGAACGCGGAGAACCGCGCGGCCACGGAGATCTTTAAAACTAAGCGTTGCAGAGACCTGCAATTTAGGTAAATAACAGATTCAACATGTAAAAAATTTGTAAAAATATAGAAAAAAATCCTAGGTTTATATTTTAGGAGCTGTAACACTAAAACCCCATGGCCGAAACGGTGAAAATCACATTATCGCCGATACCCAAAAAGGACTTAGGTTTATATTTTAAGAGCTGTAAGACAAACCCCAAAACCCCATGGCCGCGCCATTGAAACGGTAAAAAACCACGTTATCGCCGATATCTCGCTGAAAAAGCATCGCAGAGGGCTGAAGTTGTTTGTAAAACAATGATTTGAATTTGTCAAAAATTGGAAAAATACACAATAAAATTCTAGGTTTATATTTTAGGAGCAGTAAGGCTAAAACCCCATGGCCGAAACGGTGAAAATCACGTTATCGCCGATATCTCGCTGAAAAATCATCGTAGAGGTCTGAAGTTTCTTGTAAAACCAAGATTTGAATTTATCAAAATTTTTAAAAATACACAAAATAATCCTAGTTTTATATATGGAGCTGTAGTACGGTACCTATCTACATTTCAAATATGACTCGAGTTTAATTGTAAGGTCTGAATATATGGCCGCGGGTTGTACACTTGTTATCGCGGCCTCGACATAGAGGGCGAAGAAGGAACATGGGTGGTTTTTAGTCAGTAGAAGTCTGACACTCCCTTTCGCTCTGCCCAAGAGCGGGAGGGGTTTATTCGATGATTTTACACCCAACAAAAAAAAAAAAAAAAAAAAAAGGTCTGAATATATGGCCGCGGGTTGTACACTTGTTATCGCGGCCTCGACATAGAGGGCTAAGAAGGAACATGGGTGGTTTTTAGTCAGTAGAAGTCTGACACTCCCTTTCGCTCTGCGCAAGAGGGGTTATTCGATGATTTTCCACCCGCCAAAAAAAAAAAAAGGTCTGAATATATAAAATGGCGATTGGGTCTAAAATCCGCGGGGTTTTCACGTGTCTTGTCCTGGTTGTCAAATTTTTGAGATGGCAACTAACCGGAAGCACCTGAATATCTAGGTACCCGTTTTTTACGTGGAGCAACTGCCTATCTGACCTACACAACACATTTAGTTCTAGGATGCGATATCCCTTGGTAAGAATGGTTGCCCGAATTTCGGACCACGGACTACTTTTAACGACTGACAAAGATCTGCACATGACAGCTGAGACCAACGGCTTCACATGCTTTCCGAGGCACGGAGGTAACTCGGTGTGTCATTATGGGTCATTCGTTCCAAGTCGGCCCCGCGGGATTGCGACTTAACCTGAAGATCGATCCGAGCGGCTGTTTAATTTAGCCACCAGCTTATGAAGTAAATTATATGAAACAAATTCCATTACTATAAAAACTTTATTAGTCCCAATAAACTGCTATGAGCATAAGATGCTTACATAGACACTTTATAAAAATAATTTTAGAACAAGTTCTAGTGACCACACTGTTCCTATAACTAATTATTACATACTAATGTATATAATTATTTACAACATTGTGAAATAGCTACCGAACATTTTGTTACTGGACGAAGGCAATGGCAGTTAGTCTAAAATTTGCTTGGCAAGTAAGATAAGTCTTTTAGAGTACATAGAAAACAGTAACGTCTTAACTTCGAAAACATTAGTTCCTTAATGCATTGATTTATTATACAAATAACAGACAAGAATAAAATTGCTAATTCCATGATAGCAGATACTTTTAAAATAGCTGTTAAAAACAATTTCACTATTACTAACTAGTTTTGAAATGACTATACATACAAACTTATAGACAAAGGGACTCAAACATAATTTTACAATGAGAAAAAATTATCACAAAAGCGGCGATGTTAAATAATGATAAAATTGTTATTATTTTTGTATCCTACAAGCGGTGGGCAAAGCATTGAAATTACTTAAAATTAGGGCAAATTGCAACAATTGGTAAAGGCTTGTACTTGAAACCAAGTTAAAATGGCAATCAAACGAGATCAGAGCAAAAAGAAGTCACAATTCTCATACAGACTGTATACAAACATTAAATTCAGCTTTAGACAGATACACATTATAATTTTGTGTAGTCTAAACTTTATTGTCACTATATAATTGAACAGCTTGCACTTTGTTATCACAGCGCTAATCTTAACAATATTCAATCATTTGGGCATCTTTCATTGTCATTTCATCACAATAATCTTGTATAATAGAATTTTATCATTTCAATATTTTCCTGTGTCACACACATTTTATCAGACATGGCAGGCATTCTTCCCTTTCCATTATTTTGCCACTTTTAATATATGTAGATAACAATTCAATATAAGTACATACTATGAGCTAAAAGTTTATAACTACTATAAATTCTCACACCAATTCCATTCAAAATAAGTTAATAGACAGCAACAGTTAATTTTACAATTTACAGATAGATTTTAAAAGATTCTTCAGTTTGTTTGTCCATGCCAATGTTCTTGAGCATATTGTGGCAATTCCATGGGCAATTTATTATAACCCGAATTTAAACTAGGACCAGGATTATTTGGGGCACTTTTTTGAACATTACCTTGCCTAAATTTAGTAGAATATTTATAAAAATCAGACATTTCAAAAGGTTTAGTCTCCTCTCTATATGGTATACATTTACCCTGTTCTATCACTGTAAGGTTTTTCGGTGACTCCAAAGAAACCGCACCAGGGGATAAGACAGGAGGACTTTGTGGCATGTGATTTGGACTTTGCATAGCCGAGTGGCGACCAGAGGAGATCATGATCTCATATGCTTGTGAGTTTCCTACGCTAGAAGTCCGCTTCAAGCTAGAACTCTTTTTGAGAAGAGGCGCTTCAGATTTAGTTGGTGAATCCAATGATGTCTCATACCATTGTTTCTCTTTCACTTTCATGTCTGCTTGAGAGAGTGGTGAGAATTTATTCATGCCAATTGGGTCAAAATTATAAGACTTTGTACTGACTGGGGTTAATTGGTCTTGGTAATGTCTCCTATCCTCCCTAATATAGTCATCGGTAGACACTTGCAGTTGCATGTGCATAGGATATTTGATAGCATTGTGTTCTCGTAGAGGTAATGTATTTGGTACAACTGCAGTCCGTTCTATTGGCATGTGAGGCTGTTCTTGAATGTCAGGTTGGGACCGATGCTGATAGTTCATCATTTGTGCTTCGTGCTTCATATTTTCTAGATGCAACTGATTATAGTCACTGTGAGATGTTAAATGGTAGGTCTGGGTCCTTTGTAATGTGTTTCGACGAACACCTTCTGTGCGACGTTTAGGTTGTTGCATTTGATGCTGATGAGCTAACCCAGACAAATGTTGGCTTTGAGCCTTCAAATGGGATGCATATTGATATAATAAGGGTGTATTACGCATACCATTTTGTACTGGATGTGGAGCCATAGTTCCGTGAGTATAATGTGTGGTTATATCAGGGTGGCTAGAACTAAAGTGAGTTTCTCGTAATCTAGATACATTATGGGCTTCTGGAGTATTGTTGCAGTACAGTTTGTTCATATAGTCACTTGTCATTGTATGATGTCTGTAAATAGTTCCTTGCTGCATGTCATTTTGTAGATTTTCGTTCATTGGCTCATGTCGGCCAGCCAATGCTGGGTAAGTATGGGATGTATGTATGGAGAATGTATCAGTGTTCCGCTCTTGAGGAGGTGAAGGAAAAAAGTTAGAACAGCTAGTTTCTGGACGCCGAACATGTCTTGAATGTGAGCTTTTAGTTGAAACACCAGATATTGATGGAGTCGATAATCGATGTGAAAGATTTTTACGCAAATTCGCGTCTTGTTCCATCATTCGGTCACCTGTGGCAGCCCTAAGGCGCCTGGATGAGTTATCGGATCCATCTTGGACGTCATTACCGTCTGTTGACCTATCAACACTTTTGATACTACCTAATCTTTCTCTTTGAGGCACTTCTGGGCTAAGAGGCGCTTCGGGGGGCATGATGCCCGTTAACTGTACTTCTTGAACACATAGTTTGTAGAGCTCTTCGTTTTTGGCTGCAAGTATCTGCTCCAATTCCTTCTTCCGAGCTTGCAGCTTGAGCAACTTGTCCTGCTTATCAGAATGCAAATCGCTACCCATTGTGCTCGTACCCATAATTATCGGAACTTATAACACACAAAACATAAGTCAAAATCACGTCCACGAAATTGTATAAAGTTAGTTTATTGATAAAAGAGTCTAGTAGTTTAATCCTAGATAAAATAAACAAAGAAAATTATAAATTATTGATCGTTGACACATATTTTCACACGCACATCCGCACCCATGCTTGTTTGTAGAAAAAAAATAAGTTGCGTTCAAATTAAAAGTCTTACACATACTGTTTTTTTAACTGGCCCTAAGTAAATCAAAAATGATGAATCCTAATATCAAAATGATATCACGTATCAATTTAAACAAAAAATTGGAAAATTGAAATTAATATTTTAGTGTTGTGTTGTGTACAATATTCTTAAACATTAACTCATCAACATGAACGCAGATTTTTTATCTGCTGGCTAAATGTTTGTGAAGTTAGCTATGCGTAAATGCGCATGAAGTTAGCCTGCGCCCGGTCGAACATTGTCGAGGTTAATAATTTATTAAACGCACCAGGAGTGACTGACTGACAGTGACATTGTCAATTTGGCTAGACTAGACGTCATTATCATATCAAACGAAACGGGCTGGCTGGCTTGGCGTTGGCTTGGCTTAGTACCTAGTAGAGAGAGAGAGTATTGCCTCCGCCGCTATCAGTGCCATGTAATTTTAGATAAACATTAAAGTAACTCCGTAACTATCTTCCTTCCCGAACCTCTGTACTTAGAAAGGCTTTTACCACACTACAAAACATACCCAGCAAAGATGTCGAGAGTATACAAGTCAATTGTAACCATCGCCGATAGATTTGTCCCCGGAGCTATGCGCCCCATGTGGGAGCATCCAGCTGGTAATTATGATAAATACCTTTTCCTTTTATTTCAGAAAAAAAACGCAGTCTACTAAAAGTGAGTTTGTTAATTTCAGGTCCCAAAACGATTTTCTTCTGGGCGCCTGCTTTTAAATGGGTAAGTAATGCGGAATTGCGGACATAAATTCAAGGTCATACTATTTATACTAAAAAGACCTTGCGTAAGGGCAAATCTAATGCGCATGAATATTATGAATAATTAACGGGATAATCATGCAGAAACTATTTTTAAAAAACATTCAATTTGTTTAATAACTAGCAACTTTTCAAAGCAACTCAGTTTTAAGTTGCCGTTATGTCTCATGCTATCTCTTTCACTCAATAGTGTCTAGAAAGTCATGGTTGTATTAAACGTGTGGTTTGATTATTCTGGTTAGTGGACTGATCAGTGGCCGTTCATTTATAACCAACACAAACATCGATTTGTTGGGGACACTGAAATGCTACTAATAAAAAAAACAAACATTATGGGACATTGATAATTTGGTAATAGCATGATAAAACCAAATAAATCTGGATAGTAAACTAGTAAACTTATCATATCTATGAAATAAATCCTAACTTATCTCTAAATAGTACCTACCTATAATATGTCACAGACATGGCAGAGATTTATTTTTATTTATGACATAGATAATGTTCAAGTTCATGTTTACTTGGTAGATAAAATGATAAGACATTTATGAAATCTCATGTTACATGCCGAGACTACATGGACAAATGTCATTGAAGCCAGAGACATTATCAATTTTTTTTTAATAGGCTGAATCATAAGTTCATAACTTAAGCATTAATATTTAAACCATGTTAAATGTAATTTTCTTGTACTGTCTTGATTTGTTTTCAATGTGTTAACCCAAAACACTTACAAAAGTGATATTATTGTGAAAAATAAGGTATTTTTTTCAAGTTGCAATTTTATTATTGGTTCAGAGATAAAATCAGAAAAAAATTGGTATCTAATATTTATGTTTGTGACAGTACTAGTGTACTTGTACTGTTATGAAAAGTTTATTAGCCACTTTAAAAAAAAATGTGTTCATTTTGTCCATGATACGGGCAAAAATTAAAAATCCATTTTGTGATTGTGATATTTCATACTAATACTTCATTCATCTGGGTTAATGGATTGTTTGAATAAAACTGACTTCTGGAATATTTAATAGCATGACCAATGGTGACATTAAAAACGAAATATAAGTGGTTTTACAATGTGTTAATCTGTTAGATTAATCTCTACTATCAAATCACGTGCAGACGTCATGTGACTTATATGACTATTGATTTAGGGTTGAAAATAGATTGACGCGCGACTTACGAAAATACCTACAAACCTGGCTAAGCCCAACTTATCTTTGCGGTCGAAATTATATCATCATTACACATTTCGAAATAAAGTTGTAAATCCCTCATTCTGCTTTGATAAATGCGCGGGATAGTGACTTTTTCATCTATTTTTGATTTTATTCAAAATAGGGTTGCTTGATATTGTTAGCAGCAAAATTAAAGTTCAGTTTTCCCAAAATATTAGCCAATCTTTACTTTGTACGACCACTTTGTAACAGTACATATAATAGGTTTACTGATATAACATAACATTCAATGAGGCAAATCATGCACTTAGCAAACAATGGGCACATAAAACATGAATGAGCTACAATGAATTCCATTCCTTAGCAATAATAACCCAGAAGTCAGTATTATCCATAACAAAGTGACTATGGCCTTGACTCATCACATTCTCACCACTTTCCAGGGTTTGGTGATAGCTGGGTTGGGTGACTTGAATCGGCCTGTCGAGACCTTGTCTATCCGCCAGTCGGCATCCCTCGCGGCTACCGGCATTATCTGGTCCCGATACTCCTTAGTTATTATACCTAAAAACTACAGCCTGTTTGCTGTCAATGTGTTTGTGGCCTGTACCAGTGTGTACCAGTTAAGCAGAGCATACATGTACAATAAGGAACATAAAAATATAAAAGAGGCAGCTAAACAATAAGTCAAACCCCTTTTGACCAAGTGTTACAACAAAAACAAGAATAAAACAAATCTCTGGTTGGTTAGGTTGATAGTTACGGGATGTTATGCACTTTAGTAGTGGCTAATGGCGGTAGCCTTTTTTTAATTGAGCGCCAATCACGCCTCTCTCTCATAAATAGAATCTACTTCAAACACTATTGACAAAAAATATTTTAAATGTTATTTCATTATAGAGATGTTATTAATTAAGAGTAGCCAATTTTTTATTTATTTTATTTGTAGTTTATAGATTAAAAGTATATAAAATATTTTGGGGATGGTAGAATCATATTTTAACGTCAGACTACTTGGTAGTAAGAAAGCACAATCTATAATTTAGATTGTTGATTTTATTATTACAATTTTAAGTAGAAAAAAAAAGTGCAATACAGTTACAAAATATGAATATATACCTTTGTTATGATGTATTTTTAAATCATTCACTAATGCGGCGGTAAGTCAAAAGTCGTCGACCTATCTATGTTATTAGCTCATTACGTCCTAATGGAAGCGAATGGGGCAATATGAGCCTGACTAGGTATAATTGTGCCTTTTTTTGTTTAGTGAGGCATATCAATAAGGCCTAAGTCGGACGTCTAATTGTAATTGTGTCCTTACTTATTTTGTGGCTGTATTGTTATTCTTAATTCGTAATGTATGGCCAACGAATGAGGTCTGGTACTACGTAAATCATTAATTTTTAATTTGTTAAAGCGCCTACAGATGGCGCCCTAAGCAGTGGCGGATACAGGCTAGGCAGGCCAAGTGTGGTTTGGGACTGGTCCTTGCACGGTCTATGCATACTTTGAAACTATATGCATGCTATGCTAAATAAATCGGAAAGGCCTGAAATTTTTATTCATTATTGTTATCATAACTTTATTCGAAAATCGATGCCAAGTAGAGTAATTTTCTTTTCCTTTTTTAAATCTGAATCCGCCACTAGATCGATAAGATCGAACGCGATATTGGTTTCTGTTACAGCAAAATTATTATAGAGTTTTGTCTATGATCTTTAAACAATGAGTGATCTCTAAATCACTGTGTCGAAATCTACAAAAGCACTGTGACAAAAATCAACAGTGCGATCGAAGTCTTATCTAAATTATGATGAATAAGGTGCTTAAAGTTCTGATTAAATATTTATCTCAACTGTGATAATTAAACGTAAATGTGGTTACTGTTAACCAATGTAAATCCATGTGTTAAGTATTGTTAATGTATATCACACCGTTTTATGTAACATGGCGTTATCCGTTATTAAATCATAGTTTTGTAAAAATAACACATTGTCTATTTTTGTAAAAACCTTTTTGGATTTTGGAAATATATATATTTTTATATTTCGAATACTTTCTTGTTTCTATTTTACTTTCTTGACTTTTCTTACTAATTCTCTTTCAGTTGTCACCAATAACTGACTAATTTCTCTATTCTATTGGCCTTCTGTTGAAACGTTGCATGTGCCTTGTTTTTGTGTCATTTTTGTTCATACAGAATTACATATTTTTTTGTTTCATATTGATATTTTTTACATGCTACTTGAAATATCAATTGATTAGAAAACTTCATTAAATTAGTGAAGTATGTTTATTTTGTTTTGAAATTTTAATAAACGCGGAGTGAAGTTACAACCAATAGACATTCTTGGAGGGTTAAGTTTCGCATAACTTCTTCGTGTTTATTAAAATGTGAACTGGGTATGAATTTATTTTTAATATGAATTAAGTAGATTGACTTTGGTAATTAAATATATTTAAAAAAGTTAGCTAGTAAAGGCATGATTTGTGAATAGATATATGCTAAAGGCAGTTTGAAGAAGGTTGTATAGCAATTTAAAGCATGTTGAATTTTAACCATTTATGCAAGTAATTGCATGCTTACCCAGTTAGGATTTTGCTGAAGCATACTAAGAAAATATAATTCCATGGCTTTATAATAGGTAAGAACCAGCTTGTTTTTGATGAGTGATTTTCCGTTGTGATTGTCGGAGTGGTAGTCCGGCTCTGTACATTTTTCTAAGGTGGAACGAAAACATTGTGAGGAAACCTAGGAGATACTTAAAGCAAATAACTAATTGAAGACATGCCTAAAGTCGAATAAAAGTCCTGCCGTGAAGCGGTTTACAGCGCTAACATAGCAACGAGCAGTCTACAGAAAGACTAAAGCTGTGGCGAGCATAGCTATTCACAAACTATCGAAACGAAACCGAATCGAATATTTCGTATGTCCTTCTAATGGCAAAAAAGATAGACACGACATATTCGATTCGATTGTTTGTAGAATAGCTTTGCTGGACATGAGTTGCCATGGCTCACCTGGAAATCTTTAAATAGACCCTGGGTCCGCCCATGTTGGTCACAGCAAGGAAAACCTGCTGAAGTTGAGATTCATTAATGACTGCCGGAGTGTAAATGGCGATGGGGCTTAATATCGTGTCTGTTGTTCAAAACAAGAACTGATGGACGCTACCGAGAGCGCCAAACAAGGGCTGGCACATACGCTAAGAAGATGTTATACTCTGTTAAATTGTTATCGAAACTTCTTATTTTACCTGTCACTCCTTGATATAAAATCATGGTCCTTCTTTTGGCGCTTGGATGACATTGTCAAAAGAGCGCTGTTCGCATTGACAGAATTTGAAGTGTCATTTATGGGTGTCCTGCGGACGCCTCATAAATTGACCAAAATTAATTTTTAGTGCCATGTAGGCAATTTTAATAATTAAAATCATAAAATAAAAATGTCATCATTTTACAAGTTCATCATTCGTAACGTGGACAAAATAGTCCCAAAATCTTTGAGACCGTTATGGGAACACCCGGCTGGTAAATAAGTTTACAATTATTTTTATTTAGGGTTCAAAAAGTATGTCTAAGTTGGCTTCTTCGTTTTAGGTCCTAAAACAATTTTCTTCTGGGCTCCTATTGGCAAATGGGTAAGTAAAAGTATCTAGTAGTTTGGCACCGCGCCATGTATCTCAAAGTCGACGTTCCCTGCGTTATACTTCCACACTCTCTAACGGTAGGATCATTACAGTATCAGCCTGTTATAAAAGAACACAAGCGCGGTTTTGATAACTTTTCGATCGATCAATATGCCTCCGTCGACTGTTCTGGCCCTTTATTCACAACGCTTCGATTCGGTTTCGATGTCTATCTTTTTTTGGCATTATGAAAGTGAGCGAGATAGATATACGAAATGTTCGATTCGGTTTCAATTCGATTGTTTGTGAATAGCTATGCTGAACTGTACAAAGCGCAAGACAACTCTTTCTTATAACCCAGTTTTACAAGGGACCTTTTACGTGCGTCGTTATATTATTTTGCTCTAGATTTTCAGCGCTTTCTTGGATCCCCGTTATCTCCCGTTTGTAATTAACCCTGCGATTTTTCTTAGCAATTGATAAAGATTCTCGTCACAATCACAAAATATGATCAAATCGAAACTTGTTCGCAATAGAGACTACCTACTTGACCACCCTGATTCAGTACATAATAGGATCATAACCAATTTCAGAGCTTGGTGATCGCTGGATTGGGGGACATGAACCGGCCTGCCGATCAGTTATCTGTGAAACAGAACGTGTCCCTCGCTATAACCGGGAGCATATGGGCGCGGTGGTCGCTTATTATTATACCGAAAAACTTCAGTCTCTTCGCTGTCAATTGTTTCGTGGCTTTAACAGGCATTTACCAAGTTAGCAGAATCTACATGCATCAAAGAGCACTCGAGCAAAAATTGGAAGACAAAAATAAAAAGAAATGAAATCTTTGTGTGCGTTTCGACCGCGCGGCCACGACGTTTTTTTTAAAAAAAACTACCAAGTTTATGTAAAAGTTTGTAAAAGTGGATTCCCAAAACCATAAATTTGTCAAAGTTATGGTTACAAAGTTATGGGTTTGAACGTGGCCGCGCCATCGAAACGCGGAGAACCGCGCGGCCACGGAGATCTTTAAAACTTCTTTTTGTACCTTATCGTTTAATTTTAATTTAATTTAGAATCCTTGAGAAATAATTTCTAGGGAAATGCAATAGGTGGAAAGTTTTCTGTTAACACAAAGTCATGGTCACCCTATCGAAACAACAAAGATTCTAAACGATATCGTACTACAGCTCCTGATATATAAACCTAGGATTATTTTGTGTATTTTTAAAAATTTTGATAAATTCAAATCTTGGTTTTACAAGAAACTTCAGACCTCTACGATGCTTTTTCAGCGAGATATCGGCGATAACGTGATTTTCACCGTTTCGGCCATGGGGTTTTAGCCTTACTGCTCCTAAAATATAAACCTAGAATTTTATTGTGTATTTTTCCAATTTTTGTCAAATTCTAATCATTGTTTTACAAACAACTTCAGCCCTCTGCGATGCTTTTTCAGCGAGATATCGGCGATAACGTGATTTTTTACCGTTTCAATGGCGCGGCCATGGGGTTTTAGTCTTACAGCTCCTAAAATGTAAACCTAGGTCCTTTTTGGGTAATTCCAAAAGTTTTGACATATTTAAATCTAGGTTTTACAAGAAACTTCAGACCTCTACGATGCTTTTTCAGCGAGATATCGGCGATAACGTATTTTTCACCGTTTCAATGGCGCGGCCATGGCGTTTTAGTCTTATAGCACCTAAAATATAAACCTAGGGTTTTTTTTTGTATTTTTACATGATTTGACAAATTCAAATCTATGTTTTACAAGAAACTTCAGACCTCTACGACGCTTTTTCAGCGAGAAATCGGCGATAACGTATTTTTCACCGTTTCAATGGCGCGGCCATGGCGTTTTAGTCTTATATCACCTAAAATATAAACCTAGGGTTTTTTTTTGTATTTTTACATGATTTGACAAATTCAAATCTATGTTTTACAAGAAACTCCAGACCTCTACGATGCTTTTTCAGCGAGATATCGGCAATAACGTGGTTTTCACCGTTTCAATGGCGCGGCCATGGGGTTTCAGTGTTACAGCTCCTAAAATGTAAACCTAGGATTTTTTTCTATATTTTTAAAAAAAATTTACATATTGAATCTGTTATTTACCTAAATTGCAGGTCTCTACAACGCTTAGTTTTAAAGATCTCCGTGGCCGCGCGGTTCTCCGCGTTCCGATGGCGCGGCCACGTTCAAACCCTTATAACTTTGTAACTATAACTTTGACAAATTTATGGTTTTGGGAACCCACTTTTACAAACTTTTACATAAACTTGGTACAGTTTTTTTAAAAAAAAAACGTCGTGGCCGCGCGGTCGAAACGCACACGAAATCTTTTACCAAAAATGTTTATTGAGCAAACCGTTGTTAGGTATTTATAATTCCCATGATGTGTGAAATGGAAGTTTGTTTTAGTTTCAGTCTTTTCTTTTTTCTTTTAAAAGCCCCGCTGCATTAGGCGGTTTCCCATCTTACAGATTAAAGCTCCGTCAAATTAAACTTTCGTAGTTGTGGGTAGCAAACTAGCAATAGATACTTCTCGATCATTTTAAATCGAGATCAAATTGGTCATTCGTTCTTGCAAATTTTAAATTGGTCGAGTATACCTAATGACTAAGCTATTGGTTATAAGCACGTTGGAACCAAACACTTTTCTGTTTTGAAAACTGTGAACTGATCAGTAAATACAGGCCAAACCTTGTATGAACGGTCAAAAAACCGCAACGTATCCAACACGGTATGCTGAAACTTTCTAACTCACCCTTCATCCTACATCGGCCCCATTGTCCTGAAGCGCCCAGGGCCTCCAGGGTATTTACACGGCCCTGTATAATACATAAATTAAGTCACGTGATTGGTTCGTGCACAGAAACTAGAATATCGCCAGATTTGTCGGGAATATAAAACTTTAATGACAGAAATATAGGCGATAAACAGCGCACCCAATCACAGTTTTTAGTATCAACAAGGCAAAAGGTCCTAGAATCTTACGTCAGTTACTATCTCATGGTTACTAAACTTCACTATAAGCTGTATTTAGATAAGTTTTGTCGCACAAGTGCGTAGAAATAGCGTTGCCGCGTTGCGACTACGTAACACCGGCAATGACGCGACACCCTGTCAGACGCCAGCACATCAAACTACCAATATTTCATACTAAAACGGTCAAATTCTACCAATCAAACTTGAACCTAATCCTTTAGATACAAACTTGAAATCCCCATTTTGTCACAACTGTATTGTCAGTCAAGTCGACTCTCTCCATGTCAAAAAATTAAATAATCAGTTAGAGATATTTTTATACCCGCGATGCAAGCCAATGCAATACTGTAATAGGAAACGCTCCCTCGGCCTAACCTTGCAGAGATTACGCGAGTGTGTTGTTTGTTACAGACCAGTGTGACGATAGCAACATAAGTAGGTACCAACCTTGTTATCTTTGCTAATCTTAAATTGGATGGTTATTTGAAGTTCTGATAGATAGCTTACCTTATATACCTAACTTTCTAGATTGGTTGTCAATGAGAATTAGGTACCTATAGTACCTACATAAAGTGACCATAGCTCGAATAACCGTTGAAATGATTAAACTTACGTGGCATTGTAACCAATTAAAACTATTTTTAAGTTTATGTTTTATTCACTACCTCGCTGGTCGGGTGGTTGCAAGCTCGACTGCTGACCATGATCGAGGTCTTGGATTCGATTCCTTGTCGGGCAAAGTGTTATTGTGTTTTTATCAAGAATTGCTCAATTGCAGCCACGGGGTCTGGTACTCGGTTCATGAGCAATAAACTCGCCCCGGCGCCCCCTATTACACGGACTTTTTACGGAAACGTTGTGTACTACTAATAAGTACCTACACCTCTACCTTTCCCTTCGGTAATTACAGGTGTGATGTTATGTTAGGTAGTAGTGCTAGTATAATAATAGTAGTGGTAGTACTTACCTATACTTAATATTATGATGCTGATTGTACCTACATAAGTATAATTTACTCACGACCTTTTCCCATGTGGTTTGGTTAGGCAGAAATTGCAGAACACTGCTGGCTTTTTCGTCTACTCTTGTGGTTATATCCACTCCTGAGCTTCCTCACAGTGTTTTCGAGATACCTATACAAATTCCAATTGAATAAGCCTTATATGTATGTAAGATGTTAACTCTCTACTAAGCTCCATTTGCCGCGCAAATTAACAAATTAACACAAGCGCATTTGTTCTACAATGGCCGCGCGGGGCTCTATGTTTCCTGTTTCAACTGCGCGGCCATATTGACTTTGTTAGGTTTTTACAAATTCCTTCGTAATGTAAACGTAGTCGTTTTACTTTTACGACACTATGTCCGAGCAGACAAAACGGACACACATTATGTTGCTTACCCAGAAGCATTTATAATATGAAGAGAAGAATAATATACAGCTATGGAGAAAAAGTCGAAAAGAAAAACTAATGTGGTTCAATTTCTACGTAATGGAGCCAAATCGACGATTGTTAAGTAGGTATATCTAATTGTACAAAGATCTTTTGGTGTTTGACTAAAATTGAAACGACCGGCACGGGGCGCCATCTAGTTGTTCACACAGATGTTTACCAATAACGTTCTGCTGTCAATGTCATTCGAATGCCAAAAAATCCTTGTGGAACCATAGGTAATCGTTTATCCTCTGTGTTTACATGTTTTGCACGCCCATTGCATAACGAAGTATTACAATATCTGTGGTATAATGAAATGATCCCACAACATTAATTTGCAAATATTATGTACCTAGCACATACCTACCTTTTTTTTTTGGCGGGTGGAAAATCATCAAATAACACCTGCCGCTCTTGGGCAGAGCGAAAGGGAGTGTCAGACTTCTACTGACTAAAAACCACCCATGTTCGTTCTTAGCCCTATATGTCGAGGCCGCTGTAACTTCTGAACAACCCGCAGCCACCTACCTGTACTGTTCCCACTGCAGGGACACAGGCCTCCTCTCTATGAGAAGAAACGGGACATGATGTATGCGGGCGCGGTACGAGTTGGTAGATGTCACATATCTCTGCGACTTTTTGAATCTAGGGCATGCCGATTTCCTCACGATGTTGTCGGCCACCTTTTTGAACCAGTGGTGATTAAATAAATTGGTAGGTACACAAAGTAATGCGCCTGTTTGGGTTCGAACCCACGAGTTTCTGATCGTAAGTCGGTGTCACCACCGCGACACGGGCATTCGATAGGCACCCAATCACATTTTAGATAGATGACATAAAAGATGTAATTTAAGCATTGTGTTGTCTGCTTATTAGATTATTTGAATGAGGTAAAGAAACTGCTGATTTTGATTTTAAGAGTTATTTAAAATAGCTTTAGTTGTGTGCGTTTGTGGGATTATGAAGAATACTGCTTCAGTATACCGTTTATGCACAATTGCGGCATGACATATTATGGTGACGAGATGCCTAAATATTTTGCTGGTCTAGTAGTCAAAAGCGCTACTGCTAAGTACCTAAAGTCTTGAATGAGATTCTTGGGTCTGGCTAAGTATTATTGGGTTTTTCATCAATAATATCCTCACGGCCTGCAGGGCTATTGCGTATCTTTTAAATGACAGTGGCTAACCTATAGTGCCTTTCAATTACTGTCAAATGGTTCAGTTTTGTACTAAACCATAACCAATTTGACAGTTAATCCATAGACAATATGATAGCCACTGTCATTTAAAAGATACGCAATAGCCCTGCTGGATTGTGCCCAGTTGATGCCAATAGGCTCGCCCCTATTCATCATTATCCACAGTCTAAATACACCCACTGCTGGGTATAGGCCTCTCTTTTCTTGTGCCCATCTCCACGATCCTGTGCCCTGTATGTATAACTACATTTGGCCATCTCACTGCTTCCGCCAATGAACGGACTCTTTCCAAATCTTTACATAGCATCTGCCTCACACCGTCACGTCTCAACATGCATCAACGCGAACTCAAGCACAGTATTCTTGAAGTCCAAAAAACTTTAATAATTTCCTTGCAATATCCACAGGCTCTAGTTCTGGCTTCGCTGGACGGGTACACCCGCCCACTGGACAAGGTGTCGACCACACAATCTGCCACGCTGTCCGCCACTGGTCTCATCTGGACCAGATACTGTTTGGTCATCACTCCTGTCAACTATTCTCTCGCTATTTGTAATTTTATGCTGGGGGTCGCGAACGGAGTACAGACTTTTCGTGCTTACCGTTTTCAGAATCAGAAAGCAATAACTGCCTAAATGTGGGACGGGAACGGAGTATTTTAACGCGTTTATTGCTGCTGATTTGTACCTATAAAAAAATAATTAGTTAATTTAGAAAAAAAAGATCTTTGTAAAACTTATCAAACAAAATACACTCGTTTAAAAGTAAAGGTGCTTACCTACAGATCTTATAACATACCATGTTTTTAAACAATGTTATATTACATGCTTCAGTTGTGGAACCTGAATGTGATGTTACAAAATTCATGTTACATAACTTGTTATAAAACACAAGTCATACAACATGGAGGAAAAACAAAATTGTATTCAAATCAGCCGCAGCAAGCGCCTAAATAAACAAAAATGCCTTCGAAAACCTAAGAAAAAGCACGTATTCTCGTCTCGATTCATAAGGATAGGTCACTATTGATACTACTTCTTATTGTACTTAGTTTTTATAATACAAGATACTCCTCTGAGTGCCATTATGGTTATTAACGCCACGAACAAATACGCTGAAACTTTATAATAAGGTAATGGGATCGAATTTATGAATTGTAGATAATGACGTAACTTTATCCAAATAACAAGTTTTATTGACTAGTCACAGTTTAATTAAGCATTTCTTGCCAAAAATCTACCCACCTGGCAGCGAGGCATAATAATCATTGATTTATATGTTTGTCACAATATTGGCCACTTATTTTTTAAGGAAAGTGATTTTCGCTTTATTTTCAATAGGTACTTACCTGTACTTACCTAAACTGTTTTTCTATAACTAACTCCAATCTCACTGGTGGCATCGTGCCAAGCTAGTCCGGTGATTTTTACAGCAAAATATACTTTACATTCCATTCTTGCTTGGCACTCGCAGGTGGCGCCACCAGCGTAAGGTGGCCCATATTCGCGTCATTTAAGGTTGATGCGACAAGTTAGCCCGTGAAATTCGAATAACAAGAATGCCTTTTTCAAGAGACTTATATGAACTGAGAACTAAGGTTGTATTGATTAGGGCACGCCACGATAGTGGCGGTAAGTCCCCTCTTTGAGGAGTGGCTTGAGAGGCGCCACGGCGCCCTCACCTTCCGTCTGACGCAGGTCCTCACCGGACACGGTTGTTTCGGGAGGTACCTGCACCGAATCAGGCGGGAGGAAACGCCCGGAGGCCACCATTGTGAGGATCGGCCGGAGGACACGGTGGAGCACACAGTGGAGGTGTGCCCCGCTTGGGCAGCCCCGCCGTGTTCTCGTAGCGGCGATCGGCGGCGGCGACCTCTCGCGCCCGGCCCTGGTGCAAGCCATGGTCCGGGGCGAGGAGGAATGGGACGCCGTCGACTCCTTCTGCGAAGCAGTGATGCTAGCGAAGGAGGTGGCGGAACGCGAGAGGGAGAGAACCTCTCGTCCCAGCCGCCGCGGGAGGCGCTCCGGGCGTCGGGGGTCCCGCGATGACCTCCGGCCACCGTAGACGATGGCCTGTGGACGGTGAGTGATGGGCTAACTCGCCGTCCGTCCGTCTCACGACGAAAACAGGCCGTGTCGACGGCGCGGCCTCGACATAGAGGGCGAAGAAGGAACATGGGTGGTTTTTAGTCAGTAGAAGTCTGACACTCCCTTTCGCTCTGCCCAAGAGCGGGAGGGGTTATTCGATGATTTTACACCCACCAAAAAAAAAAAAAAAGGTTGTATTGATTGGTGATTGGTGTGGGCTTTACCTTGTCTCATTAACCTTATGTGCGTTAATTAGGCTCAAGGCCTGCTATAGTTTAATACAAACTAACAAAACACGATGTGTCGCCTTGTCGTATTGTACTAAGCAATAATATTTTAATATGTCACTACCTCAATAATACTTCTCTGTTCAACTAACAAAAGCCAGGTATGTGAATTATTTACGTTTCCTATTGACACTTACGTTGGTTTAGTTTTAGTAGCTATTGTGCAGATAATAGAGCAGAACTTTGAAGATCACCATGATAATATAGTGGAAGTTGTTTGAAAATGGAGAATAGTTTTAGCTCAATGGGACGAAAAGTGCCCTAAATATTGGAGGTTACCGATTTGACTAATTTAAATATTTGGGATAGTTACCTCCAATACCCGTTAGAACTTTCTATACTGTACAAAAAAATATACATATCAATGACAAAGAAGATATCAATGAGACAAGATTTTTTACGAAAATAACATCATCCTGCTAATGATTTACATTCCTGGCCACTAACAGTCTCGTTCCTGAAACAAACTTTCAGAAACTTTAGGATTCAGTATTCTTTTATAATATAATCCGCTAACTAACTACAAAGTATGAAAAAAAAATTGTAATGAAGCTATTTTAATTGTTTATAACATAGGTACTAATTTTAATCTTTTATTAAATGTTTTGTAGAATGTAGTAACTGTAGTGTAGTTTGGCAGATGCGTGGACTGCATTTTTATTTTGTTAATTTTAAATCTGGTGTACCTAGTGTGAAATACTCATGACGCCACCTGTGGCAACACTCAAAACTTATCTATGTGTCACCATATCAACAAGATGATTAAGAATAATTCAAGTAAATTACAGTCTTTTACAGTTATTTTATCTCTGACGCATCACTGTCAAAATCACGTATTTTAGTTGCAAAACTGTTCCAAAATCTGTCAATTTATTGTGTAAATATAATTTTCTTTATTTTTTCAGCATCAAGGTTTTTATTGGCTTGCTGCTGTAAGAGGTTAAAATAACTGTGTCAAAACTCTCTGGTAAGGCACTAACTGCCGTAGTCCGCGATATTTCATGAATACCTACTGAAGTCGTCACATTTGACATACAAAATCTCCACTTAACTGCCGCACTCAGAGAGCTTTAATGAGGCCATCACTAAATAAAGGTTTTGACAGTTTCGTCATACAAAAGTATGTCAAATCTTTACTAAGTGGGTTAGGTACTCATTAAATATCTCTGACTACCGCAGAAAGTGATGGCTTAAGTAATTAATAAACGTCTCTGAGTGCGGCAGTAAATGGCTATTTCTAGCAGTCCACGTATGTTTTTAGAAAGTAGTTTATACATAGTTTGCATGCACGCATGTAATTGTGTTGTTCTATGTTGCACGTAGTGTTATTATTAAATCTTGCCGCAATTTTACTATATTGTATTTATTTTTATTCATGAACAATAATATTCCGCTTTCCAAATCCATGCCTTCTTGAAACCCCAATTCATTATTTGGCATAGCGTAACTACCCAACCAATCCATACTCACCGCCCTAAGAAGCCATAATTTTTGTAACCAAAAACTTCTACTAAAGTATCAATACGTGTAATATAAAATTAACGAACAATTTTACTTGGTCGGGTTATATTTTAGGGGGTCTAATAAAGCGCTATCGTCTATTGTTTTGTGGTAATAGAGCGACGCGTTCGCGTAACTTAGTGGAAGCACGTAGAAGTTCTTTGTTTACAAAAATTATAGCTTCACGCGGCGGGGAGTATAATGCAAAATAAAATAGTTGTCAAAAAATCTAATTAGTCAGTCAGATAAATTTCCAAAAAATATTGGACACATTTTTTTTTTATTACGTCAACAAAAAATGAAAACGATACAGTGCTTCGAAAACTCGTGTGACGTCACAGTTCTGTATATTTTGTGACGTCATTTGCGTCCCCACTCATGATCTTTGACAGTTTTATTTTCGTCAACTTTTATTAATTTGATAAAACAAAAACAGAAACATCCCTATTGACGATGGACAAGGTTCGTTTAAAAAAGGCGTAAAAAACTTGCTGAAAGCGGAACTTGACTATGAGCCAATAGTCATCTATTTTGATGTAAAGGAAGATTAACCCAATGGCTTTGGCAATAGGAATTAAATCGTGCCAACTCGGGCAAGACCTTGGCACTGTTGGAGGTTATTGTTATTGATTACAAGAAGACATTGCTACATTACTCCAGGTCTAGTGGTCACAAAATCGACTGCTGTGCATGTGGGTTCGATTCTAGGGTAGAATCTAGGTAGTGTTATTGGGTTTTGTAGTAGCACTAGTAGCCCAGTAGATCGACAACTATAGTATACTTTTGCACACTGAAACTATGATTATCCGTAACTATCTGATCACCACCACTAATCGCTTCCATCTTTGGTAAATAATTAGTACTTAATTGGTACTAATGAGTAATTAAACAACAAAATTGGAACCTTTAGCAGTTTTCGAGAAAATCGGCTTTAATCACGCTCCCTTTAGTAGAACCACCATGAGCGCCGATGAGAGGCATGCTGCAGCTATTCTAGATTCAAGATCATGAAACACGAAATAAAATCTTGAAAATGACCAAGGTACCAATTTTGTTGTTCGATCACTAATTATTACCATATTTACAAAATATGGCACCAATTGGCGTTGGTGGTCTGGCGGTAGTTACGGACATAAACTATGATTAGTATTGCTGGAAAAAATAAAACTAAAAATAAATTATTTTAATATACTCAATCTTCGACAATACTCAACAACTTATCCATACTAATAGGATTAAAACTCCTACCATTGTCATTAGAAAACATGATCACATTTCTTATAACGTAACACTGATGTTCGCCGATTTTATACAAAGGTCTACCCTCCCTGATTTTTCCAGCTATAGGTACAAAAGTGATACCTTTTTCGATGCACCTCGTTTCAAGAAGCTCAGAGAAGCTTTTGGCTTGTGTTGCGGTCACTAAGACGTCAGATATATGGGATATTTCCTTCGGTTCGGGCATTGTGAAGCGCGGCGGTGGGGGCGGTTCCACGGAGTCAATGTCGGCGCTTCGATTCATCATGTCGAGGGCTTTCCGAAAGGCGTCGCGAACGGCCGGCTCTTTGAGGACTTCTTCAGGGAACATTTTCTGAGGAATAGATTGTTTTTTTTAATGTGGTTTGTTTTTACTTTTGAATCCTCTATCAAAT
This sequence comes from Diarsia rubi, assembly GCA_932274075.1. Taxonomy (NCBI): domain Eukaryota; kingdom Metazoa; phylum Arthropoda; class Insecta; order Lepidoptera; family Noctuidae; genus Diarsia; species Diarsia rubi. The sequence continues at coordinate 6,171,959 of OW026433.1, forward strand.
AGGAAAAGTAAGTCAATAAAGGTAGATGCCCGCATTTGGCTGCGGTTCTAATAGAGATATGCGATAATGAGTTGCGAGGAGTGCCTTAAGAACCAATAGAGTTACTTAATTTACCTAGCCTCGCACAGTGAAGCTCAAGTGGAAACGGCTCCGTAGCGAGTTTTTTTTTTACATACAAATAAGAGAAACATGTGTGCGAGAAACGAGGGCACAGTAGAGTTCTTAGGACTACCTTTATGCCAAGGAAAATCAGTTTCTGTTTTACTTGACTATGCGCCAGACGAAATTGGGTTAATATCCAGTATATTTGCATCATGTTGGATTTTTCAAAGGTTTTTGCTATCAATCAATAAATCAATCAAAAGTCATTTATTCAAATTAGGCTGATAATCAGCACTTTTCGAACGTCAAAATTTACTTTACTCTATTTACAAGAGATAGTCCCCCAAAACGCCCACCCTTCGGCACTTCCTAGTGTTTTAGCTGGAAAGAAGAAGATCGATCTGGCTAACCTTTTCCCAACTATCTTGAATGAGCGAGTTTCAATCTGACCTCCACAACCCAATTAGTACTAGGTAATAAACCCCTTGGTAAGACTGGTTGTCAGACTTTCGAGTCACTGACTACCTGAAGGTTACATGGCAGCCGGTAAAAACAGCTTAACAAGCTTTCCGAGGCACAGAGGAATCTCGGTATATCGGTGCCGGTGGTCACCCATCTTGATGGAATCTCGATTTTTTACCGACGATATTAATATTAAGAGGAAACAAGTTAACGGCACGAACTAGTTTGTGGGCGGGGTTCAAATGCATGCTATGTCATCCGACATCACGAGTGAAAGGGACACAACTAAAACGGGCGCGCGAAATTTTCTATGCAGACCTTTGGTAGTATGGATATCATGTAAAATCTATTGTTATTCAAATAAAATTATTTGAATAACTAATCTATCCCTGTACGGTTTCTCTTTTATCTTTTTCATACTATATACGTTACTTATTTACGCTCAAAGATGAGTTAAAGTTAGTACTAAAATATGAAAGTTTCGACGCTCATAACTTCCAAACCATTTTTTTTCCAATTCTGCTTGAATAAGCAGAAGAAAAAGAAAATCTAGCCTAGATAATGGCAAGACCAGTTGACACAATTTTCAATTTTGAACCTACACCGTCAAACAGAAGAGTAATCACCATACTACGTTTGTATGGAAGAATGAATGACTTGTACAACCTTAAACAAATAAATATTACTTACTTACTTACTTAAATTAGCAGTTCTGTGCATATCGTAACAGTAATTAATAATAATAATAATAATAATAATAATATTCCACAACTATCACACAACGCCATCTAGTCCCAAGCTAAGCAGAGCTTGTGTTATGGGTACTAGACAACTGATAAACATACTTATATATTTCTAAATACATACATGTTATAGATAAATTACACCCAGACACAGAACAAATGATCGTGCTCATCACACAAACATTTGTCCTGGGTGGGAATCGAACCCACGACCTCCGGCATAGCGGTTAGGGTCACTAACCACTAGACCAACAGGCCAGTCAAAAAAAAACACATGTAACTGTGTAAAAACGAGAAAGTGTCGAAAAAACTTCGCGAGTGGACACAGTGAGTTTCGTGTGTTGGGGAAAGAATCGAGTTGTGAGTGACAGTGGTAGTGGTGCGCCAAAAACGAACAAGAATGAGGGTAGATCCTTTTGTCACCTCAGAAACATCCACCCGCAATAAAATCAGTATATCCGTGATCATGGTGCTTGCAGCAGCGCCGAAATATCGGAAATTCGAAATCTTTAATAATAATGTTAGTGACCATTTTTTTTTTTTTTTTAATGATGCAGTGTATCTTTAAACCCCGAGTCCGGCCAGGAAACGCCCGGCGTCAGGTGTACTGGTGGTCGCAAGAGCTGTCGTACCTGCGTAAACAGTGTATGGCGGCGCGGCACCTGTACACCAGGCATCGCAGGCGCCGCATTCGGCCTCCGAATGCGGAAGCCATTGAGGCGGAGCTGTATGAGGGGTACAGGGCGGCGAAGGCCACCCTCCGCGAGGCTTGTAAGCGGGCCAAGAACGAGGCCCGCGAGGAGATGCTGGAGACTCTGAACAGAGATCCGTGGGGGCGCCCTTACAAGACGGTGCGGAATCAACTCCGCACCCGGGCCCCCCCGCTGACGCAGAGTCTCCGGCCTGAGCTCGTGGAGGACGTGGTGAGCGCTCTGTTCCCTTCGCGAGGGGAGCATCCTCCCCCGCCAATGGCTCCGCCATCCGCGATGCCGGAAGCGGACCATTCAGGAACCGATGACGACATTCCGGAGGTGACTGGGGTAGACCTGAGAGCGGCGGTACGTAGGCTGAGTGCCAAAAATACCGCCCCGGGACCCGATGGCTTGCCTGGCAAAGCCTGGGTCCTGGCCTCAGAGGCTCTTGGGCCCCGACTAGAGGGGTTCTTAAGCGCATGCATGGAAAGAGGCCAGTTCCCGCTTCGTTGGAAGACGGGGAAGCTGGTCCTCATCCAGAAGCCGGGGCGCCCGGCGGACTCGCCGTCCGCATACCGGCCCATTGTGCTGCTCGACGAGGTGGGCAAGCTCTTTGAAAGAGTAATTGCAAACCGCCTCGCCGAGCACCTGGAGGGAATGGGTCCGGATCTTGCGGAACACCAGTTTGGTTTCCGCAAGAGGCGCTCGACGGTGGACGCCATCATGCGCGTGAGAGCCCTCACGACGGGGGCTGCGGTCTCTCGGGGCGGTGTGGTCTTGGCGGTGTCTCTCGACATCGCCAATGCCTTTAACACTATGCCCTGGAGCTGCATTAGGGAGGCACTCCGGTATCACCGGGTGCCGACCTACCTTCGTCGTGTGGTCGGGGACTATTTGACCGACAGGGCTGTCATCTACCCTGGTCAGGACGGACAGTGGAACCGGCGAGAGATGTCGTGCGGTGTTCCACAGGGATCGGTTCTGGGGCCGCCCTTGTGGAACATCGGTTACGACTGGGTGCTGCGCGCCGACCTCCCTAGCGGCGTCAGCGTGGTCTGCTATGCGGACGATACGCTGGTGCTAGCTCAGGGTGGGTCGTACGAGGCGGCGGCCGACAGTTTGACACGCGGGGTTGCGATAGTCGTAGAGAGGATCCGGCAGCTGGGTCTCGAGGTGGCGCTTCACAAGTCGGAGGCCATGGGCTTCCATGGACGTGGGAATGCGCTGCCGTCGGGATCCCAGTTAATGGTGGGAGGGGTTCCCATCGGCGTCGAGTGTACTTTGAAGTACCTAGGACTCGTCCTCGACAGCCGGTGGAACTTCGTGGAGCACTTCCGACGTTTGGCTCCCAGACTGGAGCGGGCCGGGGCTGCCTTTAGGTGGCTCTTGCCCAATCTGGGGGGGCCAAACGCCTCCTGCCGGAGGCTCTACGCGGGGATCGTGCGGTCCATGGCCCTTTACGGGGCGCCGGTGTGGGAGCCGGCTTTGAGGAAGCGGGCCGCCCACTACCTGAACGTGCCCCAAAAGGTCATTGCCGTAAGGACGGTACGGGGGTACCGCACGATCTCCCGCGAAGCGGCGAACCTCCTTGCCGGATTGCCGCCGTGGGATCTGGAGGCGATAGTCCTCGCGCGCCTGCATCAATGGCGAGCGGAGGCGCTGCGCCGGGGGGTCACTCCGCTGCCGCGGCAAATTGCTGCGCGGCGGACAGACCTCCGGTGCGATCTCATGGCGACATGGAGACAGCGACTGTCGCAACCCCGTGCAGGGCACGCCACGATAGTGGCGGTAAGTCCCCTCTTTGAGGAGTGGCTTGAGAGGCGCCACGGCGCCCTCACCTTCCGTCTGACGCAGGTCCTCACCGGACACGGTTGTTTCGGGAGGTACCTGCACCGAATCAGGCGGGAGGAAACGCCCGGATGCCACCATTGCGAGGATCGGCCGGAGGACACGGTGGAGCACACGGTGGAGGTGTGCCCCGCTTGGGCGGAGCCCCGCCGTGTTCTCGTAGCGGCGATCGGCGGCGGCGACCTCTCGCGCCCGGCCCTGGTGCGAACCATGGTCCGGGGCGAGGAGGAATGGGACGCCGTCGCCTCCTTCTGCGAAGCAGTGATGCTGGCGAAGGAGGTGGCGGAACGCGAGAGGGAGAGAACCTCTCGTCCCAGCCGCCGCGGGAGGCGCTCCGGGCGTCGGGGGTCCCGCGATGACCTCCGGCCACCGTAGACGCGGGCCTGTGGACGGTGAGTGATGGGCTAACTCGCCGTCCGTCCGTCTCACGACGAAAACAGGCCGTGTCGACGGCGCGTTCGTGTTCCACGCGCGCCTCAAAGAGATGTCAGCAACATGGGAGGGGCCCGAAAGGGCCGACGCCTGTCGGGGCCGCGGGTAGTCCAACGGTTATCGCGGCCTCGACATAGAGGGCGAAGAAGGAACATGGGTGGTTTTTAGTCAGTAGAAGTCTGACACTCCCTTTCGCTCTGCCCAAGAGCGGGAGGGGTTATTCGATGATTTTACACCCACCAAAAAAAAAAAAAAAAAAAAAAAAAAAAAAAAAAAAAAAAAAAAGTGTATCTTTAAAAGAAAAATGTAGACAACAATATATTACACTAAACACAAATTTTCAGCTAAAATAGGGTCATACAGACATCAGTCAGACGATGTCGAGCTGACAGCCTGTGCGGTACGGTGGTGCGTTGGCGAGTTAACTATTAGTAACGATAAATGTGCATATTCTACATATGAGATGGACCTACTCTTGTCCTCAATCATGTCCTAAGGGCAGTTTAATAACTGATATCGTAATAGTTACCTTAAAATCCGTATAAGAGTTGAGCACAGTGGCGTGCGGCGGGTTGGTGTTGAGCCAGGCAGCCAGCGAGGCCAGCCAGCGCGGCAGCAAGGCCCGCGCCGCTACGGCCGCCACCGTGCCCGCGCCCAGCAGCTCCAGCCACTCCACGCACCACAGCCAGGCCGCTGGGGACCGCGGTTTACGTTACATGACATAGAGACCTAGCAGATGTTCAATAGAAAGACCAAAGAAGCGTTTTAAGGTTGATGCTTCAGAATATCCCGCGAAATTCGATTTTCTTAAGTTTTTTGCAATTTGGCGGTCAGCAGATTCGCGACCGTAACTAATGTGACTTTACCTATTAATAATGATTAAAATCACCAATACAACCCAAGTTCAAAAAAATCGCTTTCAATATTTTCGCGGGCTACATTGAAGGTTCCACCTTAAACATAATTCAATTCAACATCATCAAGAGTAATGCTGGCCCTGTGGTGGCGGAACAGTAAGTAGTAGGGTTGCTTTGTGTTATTTATTTCATCACCACTGCTCTCAAAACGGTGAAGGAAAACATCGTGAGGAAACCGGCATGTCCTAGAATCAATTCGAAGACTTGTGACATCTACCAATCCGAACGGGTTCGCGTGGTAGATTATAGCCCATTCCCGCTCAAAGAGGAGGCCTGTGTCCCAACAGTGGGAACATTACAGACTGATGATGATGATGATGATGATGATTATGACATTTCTCTGAGATACCGCTTATAGGCTTAGCATGGGAGTATATACGTACTGTTTTCCCTGCCGACAAGCTCCAGCGGTGCATGCTGCAGACAGTGGTCTAGCTTGGGCACGATATGCTGGTGCAGCATAGCCTGCAGGGCGGAGCCCCAGGCGTCGCGCCAGGCCCGCAGCACCCCGCGCGCGGAGCCGTCCGCTGGGTGCCAGGCAGACAGCGCGGCCGCCAGGCGGGAGCGGATGAGAGGGTACACTGAACTGGCCAGGGCTTCACCTGTATAAAGATAATAGGACATGTAGTCCTGTCAATTTAGACATTCAAGGTTACACTAATTCCCACCCAGCTGAAAAATTGGTAGGATTCTTTAAACACCATTATAAATGAAATGTAAAAAGTCCTCAACGATCAGACACCTGGAAAAAAAAATCGAGGTCAAAAGTCACAAAAACGGGTTTTTCGCGATTTTCAGCAAAACGGTAAGTTTTATCATAAAATTTACATCGACAAAATTATAGATCAGATAATCACACTAATATTATAAAGCCGAAAGTTTATGAGTGTGTGAGTGTGTATGTTTGTTACTTCTTCACGGAAAAACTACTGCACGGATTTTGATGAAATTTGGTACACAGATAGATTATAACCTGGATTAACAAATAGGATATTTTATCGTCATTTATATGCGTGTCATGCGTGGGGTCCCAGGCGCCTTGTACTGACCTGCCATATCGTGCCAGGGCAGCACCCAGTGGTGCAGGGGCTGCGTGTCGTGCGTGGGGTCCCAGGCGCCTTGTACTGACCTGCCATATCGTGCCAGGGCAGCACCCAGTGGTGCAGGGGCTGCGTGTCGTGCGTGGGGTCCCAGGCGCCTTGTACTGACCTGCCATATCGTGCCAGGGCAGCACCCAGTGGTGCAGGGGCTGCGTGTCGTGCGTGGGGTCCCAGGCGCCTTGTACTGACCTGCCATATCGTGCCAGGGCAGCACCCAGTGGTGCAGGGGCTGCGTGTCGTGCGTGGGGTCCCAGGCGCCTTGTACTGACCTGCCATATCGTGCCAGGGCAGCACCCAGTGGTGCAGGGGCTGCGTGTCGTGCGTGGGGTCCCAGGCGCCTTGTACTGACCTGCCATATCGTGCCAGGGCAGCACCCAGTGGTGCAGGGGCTGCGTGTCGTGCGTGGGGTCCCAGGCGCCTTGTACTGACCTGCCATATCGTGCCAGGGCAGCACCCAGTGGTGCAGGGGCTGCGTGTCGTGCGTGGGGTCCCAGGCGCCTTGTACTGACCTGCCATATCGTGCCAGGGCAGCACCCAGTGGTGCAGGGGCTGCGTGTCGTGCGTGGGGTCCCAGGCCCGCACGGCGGCATGCAGGGGCGGCAGTACGCAGCGCTGTACGCACGCACGCACGAGCCAGGCGGGCGCGGCGCTCTGCCACGCTGACACCGCGCGCTCCATCGGCGCCGGGTTGCGCGGATTCCATGTTCTGGCGACAAAGATTAGTCAGATTCCGCCATAAGACATGCCATACCACGAAATGCTATGTTCATTTGTCAATAAAGAGTAGTACATACATACAGAAGATTCAGGTACATATTTTATTTACTTAAAAGGAGGACCCTATGTACGGAGTAGTGTACATTTTGTACAAGTTCAACACAAAATACTCACTCAGCGGCCGTAGTAAGTTGTGGCACAAAGTGTTGCCACAGGAGACTATTGTACGCCTCTTCGGTTAAAAGCTTCCTCCACTTCAGGAAGGTCGGTATTGGCTCGTCGGGCGCCGACAGCGGCTCCCACGTGGCTAGTAGGGCGCTCAGTAAGGGGCTCACTATGTTACCCGCGATAGTGCCTAAGCCGAACATCTCGTATTCTGTAGGGTAAGAGTCCTGGGAAAAATAAATGGAGAAAGTGAGTGTGTATTTGAAATTTTGAATAGCTATGAAGATTAAGAGTGTGTAGTTGGGTAATTACCCGACTACGGCGAAGCCAAAAGGAAGGGTAATGATTTTGGCAGTCTATGTATGTATTTATGTTTGTATGTTCCACCGTAGCGCCTAAACTACTGAACGGATTAAAATAAATGATGTGTCAATAGATTCGTAAGAATAGCCCGGGTGACATAGGCCATATAAATTTTAACAATTCTTTTTATGACGGAATTTAAATGTCAAATTCGAAGCTCGAATAAAATTAAATTGAGATAATCATAATATGTTTGGTATCAACTGAAAGGTCTTGGAGAGTACATCACAAATATGTATATTATATTATAGTTTAAGTCAACATATACGTTGAGATTGCGGTCAAACTGTTCTCAAGGTCTAGTCTGTGTTATTTACTTGTTTTATGTAAATAACAAACCAACATTAAGTAGAATATTACATTATGAAAGTAACATATTATTACGTATTTATTGAACATCACAAAAAAAAATTCAAATAAAAAAATTAAGTTTGAAAACTAAAACCTGACTACGCATAAAAACGCAGAATAATAAAACCGCGGTCTTAGCTACAGCTACAGTCACAATTTATAAGTGAATTTTGTGAATTGTGAATGGCAAATCAAATTCCCATGTCAACAGTTCAACGGAAATTGATAAGTGGCTTTGTTACACAACTCAAATTTTTTATCCTAATTTATAAACGCGAAAGTTTGTATGTATGGATGATGGATGATTGTTACTCTTTCACACAAAAACTACTGAACGGATTTGGATAAAATTTGGTACACAGATACTTTATAAACTGGATATAGGACATAGGATAGTTTTTAGTTCTAGTATCGTAATATATCTGTGTATGTTATATAATCGAAATGACCGATGAATAAAACAACAATAACAAATTTTGACGTTCGAAAACTGCTGATTATCAGCCTAGTTTGAATAAACCAAAATCAAAAAATCAAAATTAAAACTCATTTATCCAAACTAGGCTGATAATCAGCACTTTTCGAACGTCAAAATTTACTTTACTTATTTACAAGAGACAGTCCCCCAAAACGCTCCCCCCTTCGACACTTCCTAGTGTTTTTGCTGGAAAGAAGAAGTGGCGGAACAAACTCCCAGCACACATCTGTCTGTTAGGTTGGTTAGAAGAACCAGACTCGATACAATAGTAAGGCAAGTATAAAAAAAGTATATTATAATAATAAAAAAAGGCATAACATATCAGTAAACTAATCTTGGAGAAAGAACATAAATAAATAACAAACATTGTCTTGTGTTCAACTCAGCGACCAACTGTCCTTATCATTTAAGTAGTCGTTAATGGAATAGTAAGCTTTTAAACAAAGATTGGATTTTACTTTGGCTTTAAACGTTTGTTATAAAATGTTATACCATCATCTGCCTAGCCTTTTCCCAACTATATTGGGGTCGGCTTCCAGTCTAACCGGATGCAGCTGAGTACCAGTATTTTACATGGAGCGACTGCCTATCTGACCTCCACAACCCAGTTAATACTAGGTAATACGATACCCTTTGGTAAGACTGGATGTCAGACTATCAGGTCACTGACTACCCGTAACGACTGCCAAAGATCTATATATGGCACCCGGGACCAACAGCTTAACGTGCTTTCCGAGGCACGGAGGAAACTCGGTATGTAATGGGCGGTCACCCATCCACAGATCGACCTAGGCAAGCGCAGCTTAACCTAAAGATCGACCCGAGTGGCAGTTCTTATTAAGCCACGAGCTCCTACCAAGCCCGACGAATGAATTATGAACTTTGTGAAGCCGGTGAAAAGGAGCGCGTAGTTTATGCTTATTTCTAGTGTTAAAGTTGTGAATATCACTGTTTTTAGTGTACAGGTGGATATTTTGTTTTTTATATAAAATGTTGGCAAAGATGAACTGAGAAGCAACAGTGAGGATACCAATCACCTTAAAAAAATCGGATAAAGAGAAACTCGGGTACCCAGCTGATAAATTGCACGAACCGCTCGCTTCTGCAGAACAAATATATTTGAATATCAGCAGCTTTGCCCCACAGCAGAATACCGTATGACATAACGCTGTGAAAATAACTAAAGTAGACTAACCGTGCTGTATCAACATCAGTGAATTGTCTTACTTTTCTGACGGCGTATGCGGCTGAACTTAGCCTTCCCGCTAGGCTTGATATATGTAAACCCCATTGTAATTTTGCAAAAAATGAGTTTAGATTTTGATTTTGAATAATACAACTAACGAACGAAAGAATTTAGAATATTTAGCGCTTAAAATACTGTTTTTTGCAGTAAAACATTCTACTGAAATTTTGAAAAGATTAGCTGGTGGCATTCGTTTTCACTGTTTTGCCCAGAGCACCATGCAGCATACAAACCTACCTTCAACTCAGCCAGCACATCGTGAGCTCTCTCCAGCGACACATCAGGTCTGTTCAGCATCTCAACCCGCTGCAGTATGCCTTCCACCTTGTTGATCACTTTGTCTTGTTCTGACAGCTTTATGTTGCATTCTTCTAGGTCTCGCTCCAGAACGACGATCTCGTCTTCCGCTGATTGAAGCTCGCGAGCGTTTTGGATGATGTCCTGTAGAAATTAAGTTTTGTTAGATAATTATGTAGTACTAGCTGTTGCCAGCGGCTTCACCCGCTACAACTCGAAAATTATCCCACGGATCATAAAATAGGGATAAAAACTATCCTATATGTTAATCCAGGGTATAACCTATCTACATACCAAATTTCAACCAAATCGGTCCAGCCGTTTATGCGTGAAAGAGTAACAAACATCCACACATCCATTCTCACAAACTTTCACATTTATAATATTAGTAGGATTGGAAATTAGATTAGCGTATTTTTTATTGGATTGAGTTAACAGCTAAGTGGAAACACATCAAAAATTAACAATATACAATTCCCTGCCTGCATCCATGTTCTCAAGCTTATATAACCCAATCTTGACGGCACGGTTGGCGCAGTGGCGCTGCGCTACGTGTCGCGGGTTCGATCCCCGCACGAAACAAATATTTGTAATGCCTACAGACAATATTGAAGTCGAGAGTGAGCGTGAGCCCATTTAAAAAAAAAACCTCGTGCGGAAACCGGTATGTCCTAGAACAAAAAAATCGAAGACTTGTGACATCTACCAATCCGCACTGGGCCCGCTTGTTATTTATATTATAGCCCATTCCCTCTCAAAGATAAGTCGCCTGTGTCCAAGCAGCGCAGCAGTGGGAACATTAATAGGCTGATGATGATGATTAGAGATAAACCATTTTTATTTTTTGGCGGGAGGAAAATCATCAAATAACCCCTCCCGCTCTTGGGCAGAGCAGAAAAGAGTGTCAGACTTCTACTGACTAAAAACCACCCATGTTCCTTCTTAACCCTATATGTCGAGGCCGCGGTAACATGTGAACAACCCGCAGCCCCGACGGGAGAGAGATAAACCATGACCGTTAATCCAACATTACCTGCTCGCAGCACTCGACCATCAGCTCCAAGTTATGCACAAGCTGCGGCGCGGCAAAGTTGTCACACTTGCGTCTGGGCTCGTGCTCAAAGCGCGGCGCGGCCGCTCGCAGCGCGTGGTACCCGCTCAGCACACGCTTCTCTTTGCCCGTCATGTCTATCACAGGCACGCGAGATAACTCGTTGCTGGGGACGTGAGAGAGAATGTGTGAGTGCTTTGGTAGAGGAATTGAAGAATGGTTTTTTGGTGGGTATATGAGCGATTTTAAGTCCATCTAGAGGTAATGTGAGGTGGAATGGACAGCCACGCAAAAGCCGTATACTCAGTATACTATTCTAAACATTTTAAAAATCCGTTGATAAAGGTCGATGTGGGCGGGCACATCGACCTTTATCAACGGATCTTGCAAAAAACACAGGTAATCTATACATTTTGGTCATGTAGGTGCATCTTAAACAGCGGTTTTTCGTTTAAATTACCGATGAAACATTTCGAAGTGCGGGGAAAACGAGACGCTTTAGAAGATTTTGTTTCTTACAAAACTTATTTGTATTGATTTCAGCTATTAATACAAATAGCTTAAAAATTTGAGAATAAACTAAAATGTCTCTGAAGTTAGACATGCGCTTTATACAAAATTTTTCCAATCTTCAAAATTCTTTTGAATGGTTTCTTTAATCTCCAGCATGTTGCAGTTCAACAAAAAAAGTAAAAAAAAACTTGATTATCCCAACCCCCACAGAATAATCGTCCCCTATATATCCAAATCCTGTATACCTGGTAATAGTATGCATCGTGGGTTTACCCTCTTGTATGACATCGGCGGCGTCACGGTAGAAGTAGCGCCCCTTGTGCGACTTCTTCCAGTTGTAGGTCTTCTCTTTTGTCCCTTTCTCATCTTCCTTCTCTTTCAGACGGCGCGCTTCTTCTTCTTTTTTGGCTTTTTGCTAGAACATTATTATTTAATTGAGTATTTTTAGGGTTCCGTACCCAAAGGGTAAAATTACTAAGAACCCTATTACTAAGACTCCACTGTCCGTCTGTCACCAGCATGTATCTCATGAACTGTGATAGTTACGGCCGAATACTGAAACGCCACTCAAATATAAGTAACGCTCAAATCTAGTGCTGTCTCGGTCGCTCTATGCTGAAGTAACAGAGACAGAACGAGATTTAAGGGCAACTTAAAATTGAGTAGCGTTCAGTATTCGGCCGTTAGACAGTTACAAATTTCGGAGATGATGTATTTCTGTTGCCGCTATTTATCAACAAATACTAAATATAGAACAAAATAAATACCTATTTCAGGGGGCGCCCATACAACAAACGTGGTATTTTTACACGTTTTTGTTGGAAATCTCTGACGCTGGGTCAGGGAAGCGCGGTTGCGATGACAGGCGCGAAATATCAAGTATTTAAAACGCTGCTTCGTCCACAGTGTACTTAATAGTGCACATAGATATCGCCAATTATTGTCTAAGACACGTGTAAGATAGCAAGCCTATTGCGAACCTCCGTGACAGCTACTGAGAAATACCTGCTGGAAAAACCCTTAAAATAGCACTTTGTCCGATCTGGGAATCGAACCAGTACCTTATGCTTGAAATTATCAACCAACAAGTCAGTCTTGTTTAGTGTAAGTTTATACTTAATCGGCCAGTGGATGAATGACTTAATTTAATATTGTGAGTTGAGCTGAGGGCCAAAATATGTGGAGTTTAAGGTGCCCCATTTTGTTGATAGCTAGTCAAGCTCCATATTATAGAGAGGCTGGATGGGCCTACAATGGGGAGGTTTATCAAGCTACATGTTGGCAACAAAGCTTGTTAAACCTTCCCGTGTTTGTGTTTGTTATTTGTATTTTTAATGTTCCTGCATCTTACTAACATAGTTTTTAAGTGAGATGTAATACTTAAAATAAAAAAAATAAAATAAAATAAAAAATATATATTTTTATTTTTGATACCCAAAGAGCAGTGGTCTACATTAACAGCACGATTAGATAGCATTGGAGAAGTCATGAGGAGAGCATTCTAATCATGCAGGCATATAACAGCAGTCTTATACTTACAGCTGCTTTCTCAGGTCCATAGGCACCGATAGCTCCCCTTCCTCGTCTGACAGTAGCCTCCACGGGTGCCGAGATACCCTGCAGGTCTTTACCCAAACCCATACCTGGTTGGTAACCCATCTGTAAAGAAAATATATTGTTTAATATTATAATTCGACACAAATGCCTTTTTCATCAAATAATCACTCTAGAGACTTATATGAACTGAGACGGTTGTATTGGTGATTTTAATCATTATTACTTAACAAATACAGAACCCCATAGAAAGGGGTTTACAGCCTCTTTCATAGGGTGGATGCCTCTTTCAAAGGGAGGACGCCTCTTTCAAAGGGAGGACGCCTCTTTCAAAGGAAGGACGCCTCTTTCAAAGGAAGGACGCCTCTTTCAAAGAAAGGATGCCTCTTTCAAAGGAAGGACGCCTCTTTCAAAGGGAGGACGCTTCTTTCAAAGGAAGGATTCCTCTGTCCCAGCAATGTGTGCTTTCTTACACACATTTCTTTAATAACTAGAGTAAGGAAAAAAGTAATGACCTTTAAGAGCAGCTTAGCTCCTATACCCTTAGTATGCTTCTCCCAGTTGCCCACATTGGATCCAAGGTTAGCCGACCTCATGCCCTGCCCCTGTCTCCGTATCCCTGCCGTCTCGCTTGCATCGGGGGCATTTTGTTCATCTTCATCTGAGCTGTCAACTGCAATCTTGGGGCGCGAGGTGGATGCTTCTGAAGATTGTATTTCTGTTGATGTAAATAATTTTGTTTTATATAGCTTCAAATAAATTGAGGTTGGAAATTATTCCACAGTAACATTTTACTTGGTAAAATAGATTTTGGTACTTGAACACTAGGAATTTCTCTGCATCATCGGTGTGTTTACAAACATTGAAACTCACACATATAACCCAACCACCCAGACCCGGAACAACTTTCTGTACGCAAAACAAATATTTGTTTAGCGCATGCATTGAACACGCTACACACAGAGCTCCAACCGCGCCATCAAAACACCAGTAGTTAAAACTAACCTTTATTAACCTCTTTCTTCTTGCCAGCTTGTTGTACTCCTCCGGCTACAAACCCAATAGGTGCCGTAAAGTCTTTTTGTTTGCGAGACCTTCTTCTGACATTGTCTTCATTGTCCTCTTCATCACTGTCTTTGGCCCAGACACCTGAAATAAAAGAATGATTTTGATTCTTCAAACCGTCATAAATACTTCTGCTTGTTGCTATTACTGTTTTGACACTGACAAGATATGCACATAAATACATGTGATGTTGTCTGGATATCTCTATCATACACCATGTCTATGAATGTTATGAACAATTCAACTAAGAGAAACAGAGATTTCAACATTTATTGCAATACAACACAATATTAATATCTTATTATGAAAGATTAGCCAGTGTTAACGTAGTTATAATATCTACAAAATTAAGAGTGAGTTCAACACAGGTTTTTGGTCAGTGGATTGTTTAGGGGCGGAATTTATTAAGCTGGAATAAACCACCAATCTTACATCATTTACAACCCGACTTGGCCTAATGCTTCTCAGTACTACGTGAAGTTATCTGGCATGGGCACTAGTTGTTTTTTTTAATATTTCACTTATAAGTATTGCTTACTGGTTTTACTTAGTCAGGAGCATTCTTACTGCTATTAAAAATGTTTTCTTACCGTAAATCTGATGCTCTTTTTTAGCTCTTCTGGCTCTGTTTGGATTAAATTCGTTGTCCAAATCATAGTCGGTGATTTCAAACCTCATTACTTCGTCGTCCGACATGGTTTTGCTTATTAAGACAAAGTTGTATTTCGTCACTGTTGTTTCTTGTACGATTATATCTAAATCATTTGTAAAAAGATTCTTTTTGGGCCCAAAATCAACGGAAAGCCGAAGATTGAAAAACGAAAAATCGCAACTTTAGACTTCAACTATTTTGACAGTTGACTGACAGCTACATATAACACAGTGTAGTAGAACTTTAAAAATCGACTAAAATAAAGATTTTAGTATTTTTTTAAAAGACGAACTCATGATACGGTTTTCTGCAGGATATAAAATAATAAAATAAATCTTCTTCGTGGGTGACAAATTATAATTGAACTGAAAGATGCTACCGAAAGCGCCAAACTAGTAGCCCAAATCTGGGCCGATACAGTTTAGATTGCCATCCACACGCTAAGAAAAATAATAATTATTATACTGCTACTTATGGGATTATCCCCAAATAACAGAAAACGAGAAAAACCGGATAGCCCGTTCTATCTCCACATGTAGAGAAGAGATACAAGAGATTGAAGGCTTGTGTGCTTTTGAACTTTAGTAAGGCTGTGAGGTGGTGGCAGAGTTTACTTTGCCAAACACATTTAGAGCTCGCCCTATATGAGCCAGACCAAGACAGTTACAATTCGCAGGACACCTTGTGGTTGTAGGGAGTTATTGGGAAGTTTTGACCCACGTCCCGATCTCCCGTTATTAATATCTGGCTTGAACTTATTGGCCGATCGGAGTGATCACTGACAAGGAATAGATAATATTAGCCTTGATATTAATTTAGACTCTTTGAGTAAACGAGTTCGGAGTTTCCAAGCTACCCCATATGAAATCTTTATAAATGGAGTACAGAATACATCTACATACTAAGTGACAACTGTGTAGGTAGTCCTAATAGCTTCGGAACAAAGTGGTTGTGACATCTAGACAGACAAACTAAGACGACTTTTTTGCCATTCGGCTACGGAACCCTAATAAAAGTATTTATAACAGGCAACCGTTTCCACGTCAGTGTTCCTTCCATCCCGTATATGTTTGCAATCTGCTTCCAAAGGTTTGCTATCCTTGACTTATAAAATAAATATTCTAAATAAATGGCATAGCACAGGGTATAAAATCAACTTCAATGTTTAATGTCGAATAAAAAGTGGTAGTTCTCTTTTATTTCAATCTTTTTAAATCTGTTTTAAAGTAACTTCTACGTGACGCGCTAGGTGCGTCATGCGCATTGAATCGGCTTAGTGTTGGTAGGGATCACATTCCATAACGATTAATTATATAAAAACTAACTTCCTTCGACATAATCTTAATCTCGGCAATAGGGTGTGAACTTGGAGCTATGCCATTTTTTTGGAACCTTTCTACTATCTTTATGATGCCAATTTATCAGTTATTTCGGAAGTACAAGTTGCTTCATCAAAAGAAAACACCAATGACGTTATTCACATTTCTTTATTAAAATTCTTCAGTATTTTTATTTTAAGTATATAAAACTCACGTAACATAACATTTCTTACTATGTATTGTGCATCTAGTCACATGCTTAGAATATATTTGTAAGGTATGATTCCATTGGCAAGTAATAATCAGAAATTCCAATACAGACGTTTTAGCATACGCCCCAAAAGATGGCATTCTGGCAGTAACGCAAAATTAGAGATAAAACAACCGAGAAACGAAAGTACTAGAAACTGGCAAGTTATGTCAAAATTGTTCCTATAAAATTGACAAAAATGGTTTGTTATAATTCGTTTTTTTTTTTCATATAATTGACATCTTTTTATTTTTTATAAACGTTGTCCCACACTAGGAATTTCTGCTGTATCGTGGGTGCGTACACAAACATTTAAACTCACATACACAAATACCCAGACCCGGATCAACTATCTGTAGGTCATACAAAATAATATTTGTTCCATGCAGGAATCGAACCCGCGACACGCAGCGCAGCAGCAGTCCATTGCTTGAGCCACTGCGCTAACCGTGCTGATCACATTAGTAAAAATGTTACTTAAAATATCATTCTCAAAACCCATTTCACAACAAATTTTATAAAAAGATAATAATTATGAACACCAATTAAGATATTGCAGTTATCACGAACCGCACAAGGCTCGATGTTTTTCGAAATTAGTCGAATTCATGCAATTTAGTCTTACAATACGATCACAGAAAATGTTTCGATAATAATTTTCTTTACGTTTAAACTTCTGACATTTTAATCATGTCTCGAATAATTTTGCGCGAAATTAAAACTTTTTTGAAATTGAATACAATTTGATAAAAATATAAATAAAATATTTGCATCCTTGGGACGGAAACGGACGACTTTCAAACTTTTTACTTAGGACGTAAAATAAGGGTAGGGCCACACTTGATTCAACAATATCGCACGGCTTTCCTTATTGTACATGAACACTTTGGCGAATGCCCATAGCTAAACTAAAGCTGCTATCTCCTCAACAAACGTCTACCAACAGTGGAGTCCTGACAACGTTAATCAAGCGCCAAAATATTCCTGTACTATAAATATTCACACCAAACCGAGTGCAGTATTAAATCAAACGCAGAACTACCTTTATGTTTTGAGCGAAATAGGTTCTCTACTAAATTTAAATAAATTCTATCAATTATAAACTTGTATCGAAAGTATTTTCTTAAAACGTCAAATAACAAAATAAAATTATACGTACAAAATAATCGTTTTACGAAAATAACTAAATTTAATATTACACACAATGTTGAAATAAACATATTTTTCCAATCAAAACATTCAAAGTCAAAAGTTAGTAAAACAATTAAAAAATAGTAATGTCCAAATAATAGAAATGTTAAATTAGATAGTATTTTCTATTTGTTTGAAGACACTGTTTATCACAATACAAATTGTTATTTTTTTCTGAATATAGATTTACAAAAAGTTGGAACAACTTACTTTATATGGTGTATCTGATGTACAACAGGCATTCGAAATAAATAGTGTCCAAAAACATTTAATAGTTCAAAATATAAATATTTATTTAAATAAAATTAATCATAATAAAAACACACAGACAAAACCAGTTATGTTCCTCACAAATAAATATTTATCAAATTTTTTGAACATTACAAAATCACAGTTCAAAATTACGTTGATGGCAATCTAGTTAAAATTGTTAAAAATAATTGCAATTAATTTATTCTAGTAAAGTAGTTAGGTACTTAGATTAAGTATGTGATGCTTACTACAACTAAAAAATGTACCAAGGTACAATCTAAAATAATGCAATTTTATGCATAATTTGTTTGATATCACGTCTAAGACGTTTGAACATTAACGATTTTATTATTTGATATTTTTGATGGTATCCATTCCCTAGCTAAGTAAGTAAGCTAAGTAAGTAGTACTTAGCTAGGGAAGGGAAAAACCGAATGCAAGTTCTAGTAAATAAGTTATTTTGTTTGTAAAAATGCTTTTCTAAACCATCGACTGATATTTAATTATTTTAACTATAATTAATACAACAATATTCACATTAAATACTGTTATTTGACACCTAAACTAACATCAATAGTTGTATACAACAATAATTAAATATGTATTTTTATAAAAATCGTTAACGTTCTGATATCGTCATCTATATCATAATTCATAAAAGAACTGTCCATTCTTATTTCACTACATATTTACATACGTTGTATATCGCTATACCTAGAAGGCAACTCTCAACACCCACGGTGGATCATCACATATTTCAAAAACCCTTGGACTTGTGAGAAAACACTCACACAATGTGCGACGTACAACGATTGCATGTTCAATCGACTAAATGTTAGATAATTGTGTAGGGACAACACAATATTATCTAACATTTAGTCGATTACTTCCTTACTTTAAAAAAATCGACAAAAAAATCGTTAGTCACGCACGACACTAACTTTACTATGGCGAATCACGTTCGAATTTTCAAACGAATGTGTCATTTGTTTTCCCGCTGACGGTATTTCTTTTTACGTATATGCCTTCAGCGGCGTTGGCTCTCAGTCATAATGCCACCGCTTGTATGTAGCTATCATCCTCGTAGTTTCCCGTCGCTAGCCTTAGGGCGTGTTCTTCGCAGAGTGAAGCTAGTTCTTTGAGCCATTCATCGAGTATGACTGCGTTTAGAATTGATCGGAGGGTGATGGATTGGCTCCAGTATGTGTCCTGTGTGAAGACTGGTCTTTTTTGTGGACTAGCGTATGTGTGGGGTTGTGGACTGTGCGCATTGGTTTGGGAGGGTGATGATGCTGGAAAATAAATTTATTATGATAATATGAGTTGCTCGGCTTATTCTCTTCTTAATCTGGGTCTAAAATTGAATATAGACTAAAGTAAGACAAAAAGAGAGATTGGTCTGCAACATGGTGTTTTGACAGGTTCAATACTTACACGACAATCTCCTTCCAAACATATTGGAAATACTGTTGGACAAACTCCGTCGTTTAGCTTCCACGCGCTTGAATGGAGAGTCGTCGAGTTTTTGAGACAAATCGTGGCTGTGACCTGAAAGGGAAAAATAAAATGTTTGATATTAGTTTCAGCCAGTTTAGTTTTTAAGATCCACATAATTAGGGAAAGCCTAGCGTTATGTAAAATAATATAACATAAGACTGGAAACTGAAGCAAACATAGTTGGGAAAAGGCTAGGTAGATGTTGTTTATTTTATTTTTATTTCTGATTGTACTTGACATTATTTTGAATTGATTTTATTATTTTTTATTGTGATCTGTTGACATGCCATAAATTGTAATTAAATAGTAATTGTAATTTTGTACGCCATACATAGGTATTTATAGTGAAAGAGCGAAGGGATGCCTACCACTGCGCGGGCGCGCGAGGTGTGCGGGGTGAGGGACGGCGCCGCTGCGAGCGTGCCGTCTTGTCTCCCGCACAACCCCTTCGGCAGTCAGGAAAAGTTAATTGAAACAAGAGCACGTCCGTTTGTATTCCGACGGTTCCTCTCGCGAGTGCAATACTGATTCCTGATTATACGCGATATTAATTAAAACGACTTTAATTACTGAGTCCCCCTTTCAATAGGTATTGGCAAAACATAGTGCTGATATTTTAACAAAGACTATCTGTAATACCTATGTTTTCCAAATAAATGACTGATTGATTGATGATAATGGAAAGAGTTAAAGCATAGAATACCCTATGTTAAATAAACTAAGAACGTATAAAACATGATAAAAGACAATGACCAAAACTCGTAACAAGAATTCTCATGTTTCAAGATCAAAATGTAATTATTTTCATAATTTTTTACGACATTTTGCGGCTGGGATTTGATTTTTGAATGGGATTCCCCATTAATTTTAAGTATAAAAGTATGAATATTGTTTGACATGGCGCTCACACAACCAGTTCAAAAGTCGTTCTGTTAGATCTGTGAGTTGATTTTGACAGGTCGGCTGACATCACATCATAGAAGTTTCCCTAAAATACCTACTTGCCTGGTTTTGAGGTTATTTCCGATTTTATAAAATTACTCCGAAACTCGGATTTAGTTTACAAAAAGAACTTTTGTAGGAGTTAATAGTATAAATTTTGTCTAAATTTATACTATTAACTCCTACAAAAGTTCTTTTTGTAGAAAACAAAGCGTGATATTGATGCAGTTTGGTACGGATTCCATATATCCATGAACATGATCCTTTCCCGTTTCTTTCATTTTTCTCGGATTTATTGAAAAAAATAAATAAAATATATACTGGCCAATGTTCTTGGAATTTTCGAATGAAACATTGAAGAAAAAACGAAAAAAAATACAACAATTTGCTTTTTTTGGCATTTCAACGCTAGGTAAACCACATTTTCTCTGAGCTGCTGGTAAGTAAAGAAGTAACTTACTATCATCGTTGCTCGAGCCCCGTGTCTTTACCAGCGCCATCTCTCGTTGTATAAGGTAAACTCGAGCCTTGTCCACTAACTCGCCGCTATTTTCAATGCCTTCTGTTAACTCGTCTACTTCTTCTTTTAGTTTACTTAAAATCTGAAAAAAAAAAAACAAAGCATAAATTAAATAAAAAACAATGGTTTGTGGTATGTTATTTGCTAATGTCACTTGGGATACCTATATACTCTCTCAGTTCGGACATTTATAAGATATAATCATTCTCTTGCCTTGATCCCAATTCACTTGGAGTCGGTGCAACATAAATCTTCTTCTTCAATACTTCTCTGTTTCATATTCGAAACCCTCGTGAGGAAGGTTTTTTTTTTATCATATTGCATACCAGCTGTTGCCAGCGGCTTCGCCAGCTACAGTTCGAACAAATTATCTTGGCAGGTCCGAACTGCGTGCAGAACGCTGCGCAGTAACATTTATTAGGAACCAAATGGTGACATGAGGTGAAGTTCGGGGGGCGGTAGTAAAGGCTAGAGATGCACCTTACATAAACACAATCAATCCTTTATACGATCAAATATCGTAATCGATTAGTTTTATTTGGAATACGTTATTATTAGTGTTCAGAAGATATTTAAGTGAATACATTAACTAATAAAGTGAATTTAATCATTAATAATTGAGTTTTCGTCTTTATTAAAAAAAAAATGTATGGTAACTTTATGTTTCCTCTGATAAAAGACATGATTTACTTATATTTTAGAAATCTATTATAGACTTCTTGAATAACGAATGTTTACGAATATTTAAAAACTCAATATAAAATTGAATAGAAACATCTTTTTATTACTTAATTTCAATCGATTCGAAGAATAATCGATTAAACGACACCCATTGCACATGCACATGCACATCTCTTTTTGTTAACTTCCTGACCTTCGTGAAAGTTCGGCAATATTCGGTACGAGGTATTATATCTCAGTCACACGACAGCATTTGTTTGGTGTTTGTGTTGCTATCTCTGTCTTGAGCACATTCGATTAGAAAAGTTTTCGTTGTGTTTTTGTTTGTTGTTTTTAATATTACTGTTATTTTTTATTATTTGTTAGATAAGTTAGTGGGCACTTATTTCGTCAAATATGCCACCAAAGTATAGTAGTGTTTTAAATCGCCAGGCGAGAAAAAATATTTACGATTTAACTCAGTATATGAAAGGGGAAAAAGAAAATGGAGGTAAAAATGTAGACTAGGTATCTAAAAGTGTTTTGATATTTATTTCATTTGTATTTTCTCACTGTATTAGGTATTTTCTGATCGTATATTTGTTTATCTGGCAATAACAGTTTTCTTCGCGAGTATACATGCGCAAAAGTTCGCAGAGCCTATGTTCAGACCTGTCAAGATAATTTGATCGTACTGTACAACTCGAAATTTATCCCACGGGAAGATAAAATCGAGATAAAAACTATCCTATGTGTTAATCTAGATTATAAACTATCTGTGTACCAAATTTTATCCAAATTCGTTCAGTGGTTTTTGCGTGAAAGAGTAACAAACAAAAAAAAACGTGAAAAAGCACAAGTTTATATGTATGGAACTTATGAACTTGTGCTATTATAATATGGGTATCATTTAAGCTATCGCCAATTTAATAAATATTGTGTTTCTTAAGTAATAGGGTTTGTCCCCAAAATAGTAGGTTTGTCATCAAAACGTAGTCTCCAAACAGTATAAAATCAATTCCACAATAAATCACCTAAAATCATGGAGATAAAGGCTCTAGTAGCAAATAAATGTTTTTGTATGTATTATAATAGTTCAGTGGTCTGTCTGCAGGGATTAAAGGAACCTAACTAACCGAACCTCGGGGTGACCTTGACGTCGACCCTCTAGGGTTAGGGTTTCTTTCAGCATTATTTGGTGACAGATCTACCATTCTGGGCACAAAACTATTGTTTATGTAATAAAACTATTATTATAAGAACGAAGTTTATATTCATCTAATGCACTACCTTTTTGTTGCTCTTATTTTACACATAATTATATTAACAATAATTTGATAATTCATTTCTGGAAACACTTTTTGTTTATCTGAGAACGAAAATATTTAGTGGTGACGTTTCTATATATTAGGTGATACAACTTGGTGACAAGAAATATAGTCCCCTTATAATATTTTGTAGGGTAAAATAAATACTCACTTGGAACAAAGAAGGCACGTTAGGTTGTAACACGAATCCGGGGCACAGCAGTAAGGAGGTAAGTAGAGGAGTAGGCAGCGAGGCTAATTTAGACACCACACTCGTGACTCGACAGTTTACTAGTACTTCGGATTCTAAAAGGACGGCCGTTTTCTTTAGTAGGCTGGCTAGTAATGGTCCTGGAAATGATAAAAAGGAAAATTGTTAGGAATTTTGTTAAAGAAATAAGAATAAGAGATACGTGAGTTAAGAGATATAAGAGATACCGGGCCTCGAACACAAAGGGCTAAGAAGGAACATGGGTGGCTTTTAGTCAGTAGAAGTCTGACGCTTCATACGGCTCCGCCCAGAGCAGGAAGAGTCGTTTGATGATTTCTCACCCTCCAAAAAAAGGGGGGCAGGGTAGGGAACTTTTTAAAAATAAAAACAATACCAGCTATATTCATTCATATTTTCAGTGCCTGTCCGTAGTCTCCAGTTTTGATCCTATGACACTAAACTTTGATGAAATTAAGTTTAAAACGACTATGTCTCTATTACTAGACTGTGTCCGTATTCTATGTCTTATTTCTTAGTAAGATTATACAGAATCAATAGCCAGTTTAAAACTCACCGATAATAGATTCAGCACTAGCCCTCCAGCTCCTAATCAAAGGCACTTCTCCTTCATACTCCCTCTCCTGCTTAGCGACACTCCTCCTAAACAACTCTTCAGCAAAACCTTCGTCACCATCAACCTCTTTATAAATCTTAAAGCTCTCATAACCACTACTCTCCCCTGTAGACGTCAAAGAATCATGTTCCTTCCCTTCGTTCACAATCTCGGTCTTCGCTTCACTCTCTTGCTCATTCAATTGTTCGTTCAGAGACGTCAAACTATGTTGTTCTTTTTCTGAACTGTCACTGGTTTTCGTTTCGTACCCACTGGTGCATGATATGAGGCTGTCCTGCTCTTTCGTTAGGGGGACTATGTCTGTCTCTTTCGTGTTGTTGTTGGTCTCTCGTTTAGGGTTTGTGATGCTGTCGTATCGCGAGCTCCAGTTGCTGCAAGCTAGGACGCGGGAGACTATTTCGAATCGAGAGTCGCAGATGTAGGCGTGGTAGTTTCCGTATAGTGTGTCGTTGGGATTCTGTAAGAGAATTTGAAATAAAATAAAAAATCACAGAAACAGAGGGGCAGGGAACCGTTGTCGATACAAATAAACTTGTCCAGGCAATGACAGTGGAAGAGAACGTATGCTCACCCATCCAAGGATCAACCTAGACAAGCGCGGCTTAACCTGACGATCAACCGGAGTAGCTGTTACTGTTTAGTCACCAGCTCCTACAAATTCTGAAGCTTATACTACTTATCATTGTTTGCAAGTCTTACCCCATAATTAACTTTAATTTCGTGGACTAGATGGCTCATGGCGATGTCGTCGTGAAGTCCGTTCGTTCGTCTATCGTGTTCGGTCTTCAGGTCGAGCACGCGGCGACCGCTCAGAGCTAACTCGTCTACCCATTGCTTTGTCTGTGAACAAGTTTGTGATGTTATTTTATTACTATTAAGATAAGTTTCAATTGGCATAGGCTTAAAAAAACTTAGGCCAAAAATCTGCGGCTCTCATAATTATTAGCGCCGGATGTTTTTTTTGACAAACATCCGGTAATAAATGTAGGGAGGTGGATGACCGAAATAATATACTTTTGTTCTTAAATCTTCTTTTAATGATAAAATAAACTTAAAAAAACATTGGACTCGTCTTTTCTTCGTAAAACTAGCTCGTCATACTCCCCTTCTCGCTCACACACATACTCTCTCATTCATTCATCGCTGCGTTCATACTCTGAACTTTATTTAAAATTAAGCTGCGTTCCGAATTAAGATCCTACACAAATGTATTAGATATTTTTTCTAAATCTACCAGTAGTCTCTTGTTAGCTGGCAGTGCCCCTCAAATGATGTCTTTCAAGCCAGCATAAGTAAGACGGCGGCCTCACTGTTGCACCGTATACGGGCATGCTCCAACAGCATTTTGCAAGTGATAGCTGACAGGCTAGGTGGTCCGTTTGGTTAACACTGGATTGTATTCCAGCAGGGCTATTGCGTATCTTTTAAATGACAGTGGCTAACCTATAGTGCCTATCAATTACTGTCAGATGGTTCCATTTTGTACTAAACCATAACCAATTTGATAGTTTTCCATAGATAATGTGATAGCCACTGACATTTACAAGATACGCAATACCCCTACAGGTGTTGGTCTGATTGCGTTTGTGCGTTTTCTTTTTGTGGTTTAATAACAGGTAAAATTTATTGAGTTATAAGTAAGACTATACTAAATATATAAACTAACCTAAAAACAAACTAATTATAAAAGGGCATCGAAAAACTCCTCCTCAACGCTGTCAGCAGGTAAAGTACCCAAGAGACTGGCAGCGTTGCCGCGTTGTATGGCAACACTTATACTCTGGCCAAAGAAAAAGCCAGCCCTTGGGTCAGAGGAAGCGTCAACAAGGCGTTTGGAAATATCAGAAACATAGTTAATAATAACAATTTAATAACATAGTTCTTAAGTACTTTCTAACACAGACATGGATGTGTCTGTGGCTATTATGAGAAGATGGTCTGAAATAATGTGTAACCAATAAAATACAAGAATAAAAAATTAAAAGCAAATAGATAAAGTCCATACCATCTCCATAGGCCTGGAACAACACCGGGGCGACAGTGCCAAGTACGCGACAGCAGCGTCCCTATAGGGATCCGGGTCAGCTATCCGGTGCCTGTAGGACACCGCGAGGTGATGGCCGTTGAGGAGGTGTTTAAACACGAGGTCTACCATCACGTCTTCGCAGTTCAGGTCGATGAGCGTCTCCATTACAGACAGAGACACTAGTGAAAGCTGGAAAGTGTAATGTCAGATTGTATTACTAAAGTGCAGAAGACAAAAAAAATTGTCCGTCAGATAAATTTCAACCAAATATTGGACTCATTTTTTACTTTTTTCACGGTAAACAAAAAATAAGGACGGTCTAGTGCTTCGAAAACTCGTGTGACGTTACATTACAGCAGTTTTTTTCGCTTATTTTTATGGCTAGGCATGGGTCCCCCCGGACGCTCATGCGTTTAAAATCTCACAACTGAAATGACTTACCTAAAAACTTCATCTGTCATTCGAAATCTGCTGCTTCAAATAAGTCAAAAAAACAAAAATACAAGCTTCAATCACACACATACTTCATCACCATCATTATTTAAGAATTAGACTGACCTGCGAGTTGCCCTCGAGTCTCCTCAACAGCACATCGACGACTCGAACACCGTCATACTCGTAGACAAACAGGAAGTGTAGGACTGCCCTCAGTAGACCCCGGCTGGTGACGCAGCGTAGGATCAGCTCTAGATACGCCATAGCAGCTGCTTGTTCGCCAGCGCCACTCTGCAAGGGCGCCGCTTTCGTCTACGGTTTGTTCCACGTTAGTAGGCTTGGTTTGTGCTGGACGATACGCGGTTGAGTGACAGTTTTTATGAACGTAGGTAGGAGGTTTCAAGAGTTTTTTGGGGTGAAGAATGGAAGGTAAGAATTTTTGCCACCTCCTGTGTACTTATGTTTACTCATCTGGCGGACCAATTTAGTAATAATAAAATTAGGAGTGTTTTTCTATAATTATTTTTTTTGCATGTTGAACTAAGCAAGTCCAATACATGTGGAACCATTTATACATCCTAAACACTGTGATACAGTGCCTTAACAAGTTTAGATCCAGTAACAACAAAATAAGATTTACTTTACGCGTTTTTGGATACAAACAGTTGTGCAATAGTAGTTGTTAATTTTAGTAACAATATAAATAGGAAACATTGATTATTATTTGTTTTTGTAATAAATACAATGTTAAGGAGGTGCTGGATAGAGAGAATAAAAAGATGTTAAAAATTAAAATAATAGATAACATTCGAGCCAAATTCAAGAACAAAATAAAAGACTTGGGTTAAAACCTACCACCAAAACTGAGGAATGTAATCGATTCATTGCTGCGACATAATAAATGCACCGTAAATAAATAATCACAATAAAATTGCTTTGACTTCACATAAAACCACTTTATAAAACTAAGGAGTTTGGTAAACAGACCGACACATTGCTAGCTCAAAAAATATGAATTGTTATTTTAAGACTTGCAAAAATTAAAGTTTTCGATCCTTTATCCCAATTTAAAGATTTTGGTAGCAAATACGTTATTTTCTAGAAGCAATCTACATTGTAGATAGCACCAAAACTATTTGCGTCCTATAACAAAACAGAACGAAATAAAAAATACACGCGTATGTAAAAAAAAATGGTTGTCTGTAAATTCGGTTTACAGACGATAATTTTACGAGATAACGGAGAGATGCGTCACAAGCCGAATGTTTAGGCCGACCGGGCCTCTATCGCGTTCCACGCCTTCGCTTCCACGCTCGGCTCAGGCGGAATGTGACAATGAGTCATGATTGTTAGAGCGTACAGCCAGTGTTCATCGATTTATAACAAGTTACCACGTCACTAAATTAAAGTCATATCTCAATAGCGTAGCACATAACATAAGACATAGGTTTTTGTGGTTGATAATTAGGATATGATACCCGGAACTTTATAAAAAATTCAGTCGGCCCGTCTTCCAAATACCCTGGTATTGTCACAGTCAAAAAAGCAAAATAAAAACACCCGCGATACATATCGTATCACCCTTCACCAAAGATGTCGAGGAATGAATCGGTCGTTGGATGGTTACCGTCACTAAACCGCCGACGCCGGCGCATGGCCCACACCGGTGCGTCCCGCGTGCAATGACAAGCCCACTTACGTGATGTTATGCCGTAATATGGTCTTAACTCTATGGTTAAACACATGCCAGGATCACTTGATTATTTCAGTATTGGAAATGGGATATGACAACAGATTCATTTGTCGGCTAGACCCAACCGTGGCGTTCAAAAACAAGCTCTCAAAAATTTAAAAAAAAAATCAAATAATAGGTTAAGTTTAAATTCCTGGAATGTGCTTTCTGTCAATGACTATAAATGTAAGTATTATGACTTCAATGTAAAGTGAGTGCTGATTTTTCAAACGACAGATATCTTGTAACTGCAGAATAACGACTTGGGTCTGACAGTTTGTGTGTATGTGTCAAAAGTCAATAATATTCCTGAGTAAAGATATATTTTTATTGTTTGTCAAAAATGGGCGTTCTGGTGTAAAAGTAAGCTCTATGAATGCTCCATATTTTCGTCATGATACATTTATATTCATGTTAGAAAATTTAATAATGTCACGTGTTTCAAACGTGATTAAGTCACACTTAGGCCCAATTTCACCAATGAAACTCAAGATTAGTAGCAAAACTCTTTCGACCTTATTACAAAAGTGGTTTACTTAGACTTGGTTTATATCGCATGCCGTCACTTTCTTTTGAATATTATCGAAATGAGACGGCATGCGAGATAAACCAAGTCTATGATAAACCCAGGTTTAACCACTTTTGTAATAAGGCCGTTTGAAAAAACGGAAGGTTACTGTTGTTTAGATGTACTGATTACATCCAGTTTCTTTGATGAAATTCGCCCTAATAATGGTTAGTTTTTAAGAAACAAACACATGGTTATATGAACACACACGATGCCACTTAATAATATAAATAAACATAATATAAATAAATAACATAATACTTATACCTTACGGCTTACACGTTTCATTCGAAGCAATTTTTTTTTTTTAAATATGTTTTTGCAGACACTTTTTTTATTAATATAAATGCAAACTTTACCGAGTTATGTATAAGGTCACTTTGTGCTTCCATAAATTAAATGTAACATAACGCTACTAATACCTATGAGTTAGGCAGGGCTGTACACCCAAATTGAACTAAACATATCTAGCTAAAAAAACAGAAAAATATATCAGTGCAACATAAACAGATATTTTCTTATCTGTAAAAAAGTACCAACAATGTGTTTTGCACTAGAAGATTTACGTACAAATTAAATACCTAGTGTTCTCACCTGTCATAACTGAAAGAAATACTGTTAGTCAATAGTTGTTTCTGTGCCGGGAAATGTTTGTGCAAATAGAGTTTTGTGAATTTTTAAAAAGTTTTTACATAGAAATATGTAAAACTTGAGTTTAAATTATTTAGACAGAAAGAGATTAGCAGTAAATATATAATTTTAAGTAGATATAATAATACGTTCACAACAAAATAATGATAAAAAAAAAGTTATAAAATGCGCAAGGATTTTGTTATGGACACATAACAAAACCCATTAGAAACATGACATGGCAACGCATACAATGCTCACTCATCCCGCACCCTGTATGTATGTATAAGTTACCTGTAGCAGCGCGGGGCCCATGACGGGGACTAGGAACCCTTGGTACAGCAGGTCTAGAAGGTGCTTCTTAATTGAGGGATGGGCCACCTGCACATAAACAAAATTATTTTTCTTCTTCTTATTGTGTGGTCAGGTCTAACGACCTAACACACCTTAGTGTCAGAGTTTCCTAACCACCTCAAGGGCCTCTGACATAAAGAGCTAAGAAGGAACATGGTTGGTTTTTAGTTTAAAAAAAGGGCCTTTGACATGGTTTGACGACCGCCATTTGACGGCCGGGATTACCGGCTTATACGTGCCTTCCGAAGCACGGAATTATCTTCATCATAATTATTGTTTTTAACTTGCAGTATATTATGGTTGTACTTGACAAGTTAGGCCGAATTTCTCCAATGCAACTGAATGCAATCAAAAGCATTCCTATAAACTGCGTTTAACAGCTGTCAGTGTCATAAATATTAAGGAATATTGACACTAACACGTAATCCATTAATTATTTTCTCTTGTCATGTGGGCAGTAAGGTCTAACGACGCCTTGTCAGATAATGTCACACGTCGACCGTTAACTGTATTTTAAAGCATAAAAAAATACTAAAGCTTTAAATGTATGAACTACTACTTTAACTTACTAAAATTAACTTACCTGTGCCACAGCATTGCAGAACTCTAACGAGTCAATAAACAGCGTCAGTTTATGAACATGATTGACGTCATCGGGCGTGAGGCGGTAGACCTTGTCGCTTAGAGTTCGAGGTAGAAGGGAGTACAGACCGCTTAAACCTGTAGGCAAAAATAGACACTATTTGAAC
Source organism: Diarsia rubi (assembly GCA_932274075.1). Taxonomy (NCBI): domain Eukaryota; kingdom Metazoa; phylum Arthropoda; class Insecta; order Lepidoptera; family Noctuidae; genus Diarsia; species Diarsia rubi. Next base: position 6,201,984 of record OW026433.1, read on the forward strand.
TGGCGTAGGATTGGGTTTTAGTTAATAAGCAGCGTCAGTTTATGGACATGATTGACGTCATCGGGCGTGAGGCGGTAGACCTTGTCGCTTAGAGTTCGAGGTAGAAGGGAGTACAGACCGCTTAAACCTGTAGGCAAATATAGACACTATTTGAACTGGCGTAGGATTGGGTTTTAGTTAATAGGCAGCGTCAGTTTATGGACATGATTGACGTCATCGGGCGTGAGGCCGTAGACCTTGTCGCTAAGAGTTCGAGGGAGAAGAGAGTATAAACCACTTAGACCTTTAGGCAAAAATAGACACTATTTGACCGGACACAAGAGTTGGGTTTTAGTTTGACCCTGGTAAGTACAGACCGGTTAAACCTGTAGGCGAACATAGACACTATTTGATATAACATAGAGTTGGGTTTTAGTTTGACCCTCTAAACCTGCAAATACTAGGACACTATTTGAACTGGCAAAGAGTTTGAGTTTTAGTTTGACCCTGGTTTAAGTAAGACTGACGCTTGATAAATCCCCGTGACCATCCATTCTATACCAAGACCCTTCCTTATCTCGATTCTAATTCGAAAACAGTCCATACGAACAGTCAGACAGTTACACAACCAAACTATCTTCGCACGCTGGTAAGGAAACGTACCAAAGAACTTCACGCCAAGCTGTGGCTAGACCACGGCGAGTGTAGGCAGGCCAAGAAGGCGCTTCTCGCCATCGACGCCCGCCTTACCAAACAGTGACGGCTGCCAACATGTAATGTTGTGGGGAAATAGTACTGATCACAATAGAGCATTTGTCGCCCAAAAGAAATGTTTACGTGCTATATATGAGATTCCATCTGACGAATCATGTCAACCTATATTTAAAGAGCTTGGTTTGCTACCGTTACCTTCACTGTATATATATGAAGCATGCATGTTCGTCAAAAAACACAAAGAACTATTTAAAACAGCTGAAGAATTAAGTTCTCGTAGTGGGCGTGACCAATACAGACTTGTGCTGGATGTGCTTCCTCGAACAGCGAAATTTAATAAAAACTCTCTGGCTATGTGTGTACGTCTCTATAATAAATTACCAAGAATGTTTAAAACATTAAATTGTAAATTATTTAAAATACAATTATATAAATGGCTTAATCATAATAATTTCTATAGCATTGATGACTTTTATAATATTAATTCAATGTAATAAATTTCAATGTCAAAATGTATTATTGTAAGTAAGTTTGCACGCTTTAGTTTTAAGCAAAACATGTTCGATCTAATATATATATATATATTTTAATAACACCCTGTATACCATGTTTTACGCAAATAAAAAAATATCTTAAATATCTTATCTTATCTTAACACGGGACACGGTACTTTTAACAAGCACCTCTTTGTTATAGGAGTCACAGATAGTCCTCTGTGTCGAGCCTGCATGGAGGAAGAAAAAACAGCAGCCCACGTGCTCCTGCACTGTCCGGGGGTTGCCCCATACAGGGCCAAATACTTCGGTGACCCAGGTACTCTCCGCGAGATTGCCGGTAACAACAAGGGGTTGCTGGCTTTTCCTGGGGGGCTGGGGTGGATCGAGTGATATTCCCACCCGCACGCAAAATACGCGCATTGGGCGTGGAGTTGCGGACACGAGCCCGTTATACTTATACACAACCAAACGGTATTGTGTTCAATCAAAATCAAAAATCTGGATATCAGATAGGCAATCGCTCTATGTAAAACTGATATTCAATTGCATTCAGTAATAATAAAAATTTGAAGTTGAAATGGTTAAGTTAATAAAAAAAGAACCAACTTAAAAAAAAACCACAAAAATTTTAAATATCTTTACTTTTGGAAGTCGGTGACTCTGTTTGTTTTGTTAATATTGTATGAAAATAACAGTGATGCCCTCTATAGTATTATTTGGGAACTACTTCTGAACTATGTTGTATGTAAGATTGTAAAAGGATCCGTTCTTAAATAAAGTTATCATTCGTTCTCTCTCAGTCTCACATAAAAAACCGTGTTTGATTTATGTTTCATTGACTTTTTTGCCACCGACTGCAAATGTATGTATGTATTTTAGACTTTTTTTGTTTTTTACGAGTAGAACTCGGTTCTTTTCTTTTGCAAAAAGCTTTTTGTATTTTATATTATCCTTTTTAGTTGTAGACAGTCTTGTACTTTTAGTATATATAATCGTAAGTACGTACGCAGTAAAATTTCATTAAAAAACATAGTCGAATTGACGCACATCTTCATTTTTTTAAGTCGGTTAAAAAAAAAACTAGCCCGGTACATGAACAACGATGAACTGTAACTAACCTGTTGCTAGTACAGGACAAGTATTTCCGGAGAGCATGAAGTCGGCTAGCTGTGCACACCGGGCAGACATCTTGGCGCACAGCAGTAGAGCGTCGCGCGCGGCTGAACCCGTAGTGCCCTCGCGGTGTACCGACGAGAGAAGGAGCCGGACTATTATGAACCTGCAAATTGGAAGGTGTGTTCAAAAATATTAATCAATCACTGGCCTAATAGGGATTGGGAAACAAAATATATGATTCTGTTTAGTCCGTCTGTTAGATTATCGAAAAATATTGGATACGTCTTTTTAGTTTTATCAAATAAAAAAAAAATACGAAAATAAAACGTGTCAAAGATCGTGAGTAGGGACTGCATATGACGTCACATACGTCACTTGCTGATAAAAAATACACGAGTTTTCGAAGCACTGTATCGTCTTAATTTTTTGTTACCGTAAAAGAAAAAGAAAAAGTATGTGTCCAATATTTTTCGATAATCTTACAGACGGACTAGATATTTTTGAATACTATCCTATTTTGCACTATGGGTTGTGACGTCACTTTCTGGTTAAAAAAATATACCAAACTGTGACGTCACACGACTTTTCGAAGCACAAGAAATAATACGTGTATAATATTTTTTGGAAATCTATCTGACGGACTAAATAATTTTTTTTAGTCAACTACTTTATTGGCGAGATCAGTGGTGGCCCAATGGTAGCGGCCTCGACTTACGAAAAGTAAGTCGTAGGTTCGAATTACTTTGTATAATTTATTTCATCACCGCTGCTCTCAAAACGATGAACGAAAACATCGTGAGGAAACCGGCATGTCTTAGAACCAAAAATTCGAAGACATGTCACATCTACCAACACGCACTAGGCCCGCGTGGCGGATTATAGCCCATCCCTCTCCTAGAGAGGAGGCCTGAGTCCCTGCAGTAGGGACATTATAAGATGATGATGATGGGGGTAAAATAAAGCTAAATAAATAAAAATCGGAGGTACTCACTCGGCCTGCGATCCTTTATGTGTGTGGGTCGTTAGGAAGAACAGATCTAGGAACTTGATATTCTGCATCAACGCCACGCATAGCTGGTTCAACACTGCCACTAGCTGACCTAAAACAGATTAATGACGAAATGAGATTTGAAGAAGATAAATTAGTATCGAGTATGAGGTCCTGGGTTCGGGCAGTTTTTCCATCACGAATTGGCTATTTGGCTACTGTAGAAAATTCACGAAAATGTTATGTTATTTCAAAGAACTAACAGAAATAACACGATGTGTGAAAAAAGTAATAAAATCGATAAAAAAATGGAGTAGAGAGCACTACTTGGCAAAAAATGTAGTGCGATGTGACGTCACACGAGTTTTCGAAGCACTGTATCGTCTTCACTTTTGGTTTACGTGCAAAAAGAAAAAATAAGTGTCCAATATTTATTGGAAATCGATCTGACGGACTAATTAGATTTTTTTGTCAACTACCCTATTGGGATAAGGGGAAATGTTTTAATGATTGTTCCTTACAGTGTGAATATATTTTTAATGATTGTTCCTTACAGTGTGAATATATTTTTAATGATTGTTCCTTACAGTGTGAATATATTTTTAATGATTGTTCCTTACAGTGTGAATATATTTTGTTAATGACACTTGCTTTGAAAACGCATAATAATAGTACTTACTCTCAAGATTAGGCGGAGGTAACTCATTTCTGAACCCGCTCAATAGCTTTAACAATGGCCTTAAGAAGGGCTCCGCCGCGATCACCTGTAAATAATTTGTTATGCGTTAACCGTGTGTTTTTAGAAAAAAAAAAGACTGACACCACCACACACTTACCGTTTGGAGTCTTAATAAATTAAGTAAGAAAATGAGGCTATCAATCAAAATTGAACGTGTATGCACTTGGCATCAAAAAAACCTTGATTCTTGAAAACCTAAAGGAACATTGGCGCATCAAAATTACTTTTTTACACCGTTTTTGTTCAAGAAACAAATGGTCATTTGTGATCATCATGTGTCATCATTGTGTCATCTCTATAATTTAAATAATATTAAGTCTTTTGAATGTTTACGAATATCTCTACTTACATGCTAATTTGATGATGTAAGTATCGTTCAAAGATCTTAGTCACGACTAGGTAAGCCATGTTAAATGTTGAATTGGTCATATTTTCTGCAGTATTATTTAATCATTTTGAATTCAACATTACATTCTTGTTAGTGTGATTGATTACTTGTAATATCCATGTTTTTTACTTAGCGTGTCGATAGCAATTAACCTTTTAGAACGACTCAGTACATAATACATATCGACGCTTGAAAGGCATAAAATTACCAAGCGATATTGTGTGCACGCAGGATTATATAGGAAATATTTGACTTTCAAGCGTGGATATGTGTGTATTGAGTAACTATTTTCAACTTTCCCGTTAACAGGGGGCCTAAAGTGGTCTTATTCATAATAGGAATTACGATAAAAATTCTTAAAATTGCCACGAATTGTATGTATATTGTATTATATCCTTTTACGATTTTGCTAAAGCGGTCATTTTACGCCCCTAAACACAATTTTACACCCTTTTAGTAGTGTAGAAAGTCATTATCAGCCTAAAGTAGTCCATTCCAATCAAAACAAATACAGGCCCTACCAACAATCATTGGGAGATACTCCATTTTCCTTTTGTTTGCAATCCAAAATACACAAATAAAATTAATCCCCATAAATATGCGATACATTAAGCTAGTCTATATCTAATGACGTGTTTTACTAGACATTTATCAAATTGCTGATAGTATATAGATAGATAGAAGTACATAGAAACAGTATATAATTACCTGTGTACTGTAATGACCGATAAGATGCCCGAACAGCTTGAGCTGTTCCAAACGTACCGCATTCTCGTATCTGAAATCAAAGAAGATTTTATAAAAACATAAAGTAACATCACGCCGGTAATCCCCGAAGGTTAAGGCAGAGGTGCGCATATTAGTACACCCACATTTTACAAGTTATGTTCAAGTCCCACGTCATTGGGGGCGTGCCTATTGCCATCAACCGGACACAAATCCAGACTAGAAGCGGCTACTGAGAAATTCCTGATGGAAATACGAAATAATAATTTGCCCAACCTGCAGGGTTATTGGGTATCTTTTTAAATGTCAGTGGCTATCATAGTGTCCATCAATTAACTGTCAAATGGTTCCATTTTGTACTAAACCATAACCAATTTGATAGTTAATCGTTGGACACTATGATAGCCACAAGATACGCAATAGCCCTGCTGGAAATCTAACTAAATTAAATCTAATCTCGTGTTACAAAGTACCACAGAGCCAGCTACTTTGTAACACGAGACTTCTACTGACTAAAAACCACCCGTGTTCCCTTTTAGCCCTTTGTGTCCGGGGCCGCGGTATCTCTTTCGAACTACCCGCAGCCCGGCAGTACAGGATTCATAGAGGTATTTAAAGTAAATGTTGTTATGACATTACAATCGTGTTTTTAACCGTCTTCCAAAAAGGAGGAGGTTTTTTCGACTGGCCTGTTGGTCTAGTGGTTAGTGACCCTGACTGCTAGGCCGGAGGTCGTGGGTTCGATTCCCACCCAGGACAAATGTTTGTGTGATGAGCACGATCATTTGTTCTGTGTCTGGGTGTAATTTATCTATAATATGTATGTATTTAGAAATATATAAGTATGTTTATCAGTTGTCTAGTACCCATAACACAAGCTCTGCTTAGCTTGGGACTAGATGGCGTTGTGATATAGTTGTGGAATATTATTATTATTTTTTTTTTTCTTAGTTTTTCTTCATTAGAATTTGGGGTCGGTGCAGCATGTCTTAATCATGCATACTTTTGCTTTTATATCTATTACTCTTCATCTCACCAGGCATTAATTAATGTGTATTTAAACGCGTGTGTTTCACTAAATTGATAACCCTGATTCAATTAAGATAGTCAACAAATAATAAAATGTTTATTTTTAGGTCATTGACTATCAGTCGTTTGCATTACACAACCACGTAGGGAATGTCAACGGAGTCGTGACTTGACAACCCCATTTGAAGACAGAACGACAGATGGTCGATAAAAAAGTGAGTGTTATGAAGATTGATATTATTGCTGTTGGCAGAGCGAAAGGCAGTGTCAGACTTCTACTGACTAAAAACCACACATGTTCCTTCTTAGCCCTTTATGTCGAGGCTGCAGTATCTCTTGGGAACAACCCGCAGCGGACGGGATCATTTCTTAGTACCACCTACGAAGTCGTCTGTGTTCGTTAATTTTTTTATTTCTTCATGCGATCTGATTACGGTTCGTCGTCCAGCGCTTTTCCTACCGGACATTGCAGTCAATAAAACTGATAACAGATTACATTCCACACAGTTGACTGATTAATTGAAATGATAGGAATCCGCAACAATAGCCAGCTAACTAATTCATTAAGTATTTTATCACGCAGTTTCGAGTTGATTTTAATCTGAAGAGTTACTGATTAAAAATATTATGTGGGTTATTTTTATTGAATTGATTGTATTCGGTAAGTTACCGGTTGCTAATATTTTCATGTAGATTCTTGGATAAATTAAGTTTTTGTGTTAGATTCATATCTACAGGTAATATATTTGCTTTAAGAGTTCTACCTGTATAGCCTGTTTTGTCTATTTTTCCATAGACTGACAGGAAGCATTATCACTACAGAGTTCATCGAACTCGTCATTGCACTTGTCGTTCGCTACGTGCGTTTTGCTATAACGTTCTTGATTTTTTTTTGTATCGTTTATCTTAGTATGATAATTTACCATCTTACACCTGTATTTAAACGTCAAAAAGAATATGGTTACTTAGCAAAAACAGTTAGTCATTACCTATTTAACTTGGAGCAGAGTCATGAATAAACCCCTTGATCTGTTTTCTTTCCTAGAAAGTGAAATGACCTTTTATTATAGTAAACCCAATCATTAACAATATTTTTTTTAATTTAACAAAACAAACAAAGCTCAGCTAATCTAATTAATTTTCAATATAAAACAATAATAATACAAAAGCAGAACGAATCTTCAATCCAGATTCATCAGTTCACCACGCCACGGCAAATTTTATACATAATTCAAAACTGATTTTTACGCAAAATAGTCACGATTAACGATTTGCCGAGTTCTATCGATATCCGATTTTGTTCATACTGCGTTTTGAGAAAGTAGCAACAAAGGGTATGGACAAATACACTTTCTATTATCATTGATATTTGCAGAAATGTTGTATTGTGTGAAAAGAGAATAGGACACGCATTTACGTTTGTCGCCTGAGAAAAGATTGGCGATTTTGATCTCTCGTTTCTTTCTTTTAGGTTGAAACTATGATGGTATGATTCGACATTTCTGGATGTGGTAACTTTGTGTAGTATTTACATTTATGTTTTACCAAAAAACTCATTATGTCTGGTAGCAAAATCAATACACATCAAAAGTAGATTAAATACGGCTATCGCTTACCCTGGTACCTACTTCCGCCCTTTATAAGCTATATTATTCAATAGCTATAGTATTCAATAGCTTTGAAGGCCCACAAGTTTTTGTTATAATACATTTCAGGATAAATGTTTTAATATTATTGTTTGTACTTATAACAATAGTAAGCCTAATAAACGAGAGTGCCTTTAGCTCAATACCGCATTATACCGTAAATTCACAATATTATAATAAATATTTCATATTATTACGAGTTCGTATCGCATTGTTTTGGTTGGCGCCATGACTCACACAGGAAATTATACTGTTGACATTAATGGCATGACCCGTGTCGTTATAATCGTAATTAAGTAAGCAATAGTTGTTTTATTTTGTTAATTAGATATGGCAATAAACGGTTCGTGTTTATTATAAGCGTCTGTTGCTGATAAGGGTTTTCTTTAGAATCAGCGACAATGGGAATGGTTGTGAGAAAATACTGGCACGCCTGCCATTGATGTCACGTTACGCAATATTTCAGGCACACCACCAATGACGTATTATAATATAGAAAAGAAGATATTAAATTTTAAATTTATTTTTAAAATTAAATTAACGTGCTTCAAAACGGCGAAAATATTATATAACTACTTTTACGCGTAAAGAAAGGGAAAGAAAATAAGAAAATAAGGAAATAAGAAAATATGACACCGTACAGCGGGATGCCTGTTGATGCCTGTTTCCTTTATGTTTCGCGCAGGTTTACACACACGATTTAAATTAAGAACAAACGTAGCGTCGCGCGAAAGGTTGGTGCGTAACTAAACGCGATGTGGCCAATTGGCTTCATTTCATGTTGTCATTTTTGAGGGCGGACAACGTATCTATAGTTTTAATATATCATTGCACACCACCGAATTTTTAACCATATTTTCATCTAGGCATAGATGAAAATATGGTTAAAAATTCGGTGGTGAGACGAGTAATTATTTTATGAATAACATAAGATTTGATTAGAAACCGTTTGGTAGAGGAGTTCAGTTCAACATGCAATCTACTAAAAGTAACCCCCTACAACCCTTACTTTAATTTGAACTACACGTAGAATTTAGTTTTAGAGTTTAGACCTAAACTTGTTTTACCAACTATTTTTTTTATTGAATCATTTATTACGACATGGGTCAAGTTTGTTCTGTTTGGTAGGTAGTAAATAAAGAGTTTTGAGTTAAAAATATTAAGTGCAATTATGTGCCAATAAAGACTAAGCAATATTATAAGACGGCACGTGCAAAGTCACAATAAACATTGCTTTAGAAAAAAATACACGTTGATCCATAAAGGTTTACCATCCCTGTTAGAGGGGATTTCCCTGAATGGCAACACAATGGTTGGTGTTATCAGTTTTATATGAGGATACAGTTACGAATTCTAACTTCATATTTTTACCAATTATACTGCATGGATGGATAACTACCAGTTAAAATAAGAAAAATGAATAATTTATAATTTAATAGAACTTTAAACAATTGGCTTTGTGACAGATGTTTTTATTGAATAGACGATTATTAAAATTTTAAACAGACATGATGTATACTTACTCGTAATTTGTTGAATTTTCGACATTATATATATCTTTTTTTTTCACTTTTTACATATTGAAATTAAGAATCTTTAAATCTAATCAACAAATTGATGAATTGTCTTGACTGAGAAATACTCTAATCTAATATTATTTTATGATGTAAATTTTGGTAGACTATAATTTTTATGATTATGATGTTTGATGAAAGCCGTTGACGCAATTATATGTTATTATTATGCATGTACCAGAAACATTTGCACGACTGATAAGTCGAATATAGTGAGACTAAAATTATTTTACCACCTGATTATGTATGTACCTATATTCTGGCAAATAAATAAATTTCATTTCATTTCATTTCATATCGTTACTACACAATTTCACTGTGATTTTAAATGAAATTGAAATAATCCTTGTACATCGAACTTAAATTTGACTTAAGCACCAGAAAGTGGCTGTTTTATCTCATTGGGCATGCGGCAGACGTGTCGGTTAGATAAGAACTGTATTTTAACAACCTTAAAACAAATATTTGCCTGTCACCGATCACTTTTTTTTTGTGTTGTGCTTTGATCTAACACTTCTATGAATAAGTATTATCAGCAGCGACACAAAGCAAATACATACTTATGTTTTACACAGTAGCTTATCATATGTACGTGCGTTTACGAAACTGGCTTTATAGTAACAAGTATGTATAATTAATTCATTAGTTGAGAGCAGAGGTAGCCCAGTGGTGGCGGCCAGTAAGTCGTGGTTTCGAACCCAAGCAGGCGCATTACTTTGTGTAATTTATTTCATCACCACTGCACTCAAAACGGTGAAGGAAAACATCGTGTGAAAACCGGCATGTCTTAGAACCAAACAATTCGAAGACTTGTCCAAGTCTACCAAAAACCCGCGTGGTGGATTATAGCCCATCCCTGTCCTAGAGAGGAGGCCTGAGTCCCAGCATTGGGAACAAAATAAGCCGATAATAATGATCATTAGTTTTCTAAATGACATACTTCTATGTAATTAATTTTACTATTAGCTTTGTTTCGAGCAATACCACTTACCAGGAGATAATAAACGGCAAATCAATTTCATAGAAAATAATAATACCAGGCTTATACTGTCCCACTGCAAAAGTTTCTTTTTACGCAAAGAAGTCAGGAGCATTGCACTAATAAAAGGACCTGCTGAGCATGAGGTTTTCGGTTCAATTTCCGAGTCGGGTAAAGTGTTTTTGAGTTTTTTGATCAGGAATTCAGGGAGTCTGATTTATGCCCAGTTGATGGTAATAGGCTCGTTCCCTATTACATGAACCTTAAAAATAACTCGTGAAATGTGGGTGTACTATTAGGTATACACCTCTGCTTAACACTTTGAGGATAACAAGCGTGGTGTTATGTAAGGACCCCATTGTTGGGATACAGGCCTCTCTGTCCTCTCTAAACTAGATTATGGCCATTTTTTTTGGTTGGCGTGTGGAAAATCATCGAATAACACCCTCCCGCTCTTGGGCAGAGCGAAGGAGTGTCCGACTTCTACTGACTAAAAACCACCCATGTTCCTTCTTAGCCGTTTATGTCGAGGCCGCGGTATCTCTTACAACATCCCGCAGCCCATGGCCTCTAATTCACGCTTTTTCAAAGTGGATTATCGATCTCTGATTTTGTGTTTCTAGGGTTCCGTACCCAAAGGGTAAAAACGGGACCCTATTACTAGGACTTCGCTGTCCGTCCGTCTGTCTGTCACCATCAGGCTGTATCTCAAGAACCGCGATACCAAGACAATTGTTATATTTCTGTAGCCGCTATAACAAATACTAAAAAGAATATAAAATAATTATTCAATGGGGACTCGCATACAAAAAACCCGCGTTTTTTGATAAGTAGATAATGGTACGGAACCCTTCCCTTGAGTCCGACTCGCACTTGGCCGGGTTTTTTTTTAAGACTTCCTAACTACATTTTCGTTCACCAATGTCAGTTCACCACATTTAAAATGTTACGCTTTGTTGGTTGCTCATCTCATTATATACGTTTGAAGATCATCGTCTGTAAATAGTAAGTACTGTTATTAAGAAATACTTAAGACGCTAACAAAGTGTCTCAAGTAGCTCCCACTGCTTACGAAACTGACAATTGACCTTCAAAGCGACAGCTCAGACGAGCGAAGCATTTAAAATGATTTATTACTTTAATATATTTAAGAAGGTTTATATTTGCTTATTTCTTACTTTTATCTACTTTTGTCTCTCCACGCGTTATCTATTATCAGCCGTCTTCTTCTTCAGTTCTCGACGGGTAAAAATTAAATTCCATGTGAGGCATAGAAACTCGCAACCCCGTGCAGGGCACGCCACGATAGTGGCGGTAAGTCCCCTCTTTGAGGAGTGGCTTGAGAGGCGCCACGGCGCCCTCACCTTCCGTCTGACGCAGGTCCTCACCGGACACGGTTGTTTCGGGAGGTACCTGCACCGAATCAGGCGGGAGGAAACGCCCGGATGCCACCATTGTGAGGATCGGCCGGAGGACACGGTGGAGCACACAGTGGAGGTGTGCCCCGCTTGGGCGGAGCCCCGCCGTGTTCTCGTAGCGGCGATCGGCGGCGGCGACCTCTCGCGCCCGGCCCTGGTGCAAGCCATGGTCCGGGGCGAGGAGGAATGGGACGCCGTCGCCTCCTTCTGCGAAGCAGTGATGCTGGCGAAGGAGGTGGCGGAACGCGAGAGGGAGAGAACCTCTTGTCCCAGCTGCCGCGGGAGGCGCTCCGGGCGTCGGGGGTCCCGCGATGACCTCCGGCCACCGTAGACGCGGGCCTGTGGACGGTGAGTGATGGGCTAACTCGCCGTCCGTCCGTCTCACGACGAAAACAGGCCGTGTCGACGGCGCGTTCGTGTTCCACGCGCGCCTCAAAGAGATGTCAGCAACATGGGAGGGGCCCGAAAGGGCCAACGCCTGTCGGGGCTGCGGGTAGTCCTCTGGTTATCGCGGCCTCGACATAGAGGGCGAAGAAGGAACATGGGTGGTTTTTAGTCAGTAGAAGTCTGACACTCCCTTTCGCTCTGCCCAAGAGCGGGAGGGGTTATTCGATGATTTTACAACCACAAAAAAAAAAAACGAGCCTACCACACGCTCAAGCTTCACTACACTTTTGCCTGCGCGGATACACGGTGCACACAGTACATCGCGCGTGTGGTTGGGAATGGTAATACAGTGTTATCAACCACGCGCGATGCACTGTGTGCAGGCAAGACTGGTGAGGGCTGTGCGTGTGGTAGACCCATTAGGTCGTAGAGCCGTTAGTCGGGATCGCCAACACTTCGCTTCAATGTTTATCCCGACTTATGAGAAGTAACTTTGTGTTATTTATGTTATCTGCACTGTTTGCTCTCAAAAACGGTGAAAGAAAACATCGTGGGGAAACCGGCATGTCATAGAACCAAAAATTCGAAGACATGTGAGATCTTCCAAACCGCACTTGGCCCGCGTGGTGGATTATAGCCCATTTTCTCTCAAAGAGAGGAGGTCTGTGTATCAGCAGTGGGTCGCAGTTTTCCAAAAAGGAGGAGGTTTTCAATTCGATTGTTTGCTTTTATATTGGTATTCGATTGTTTGTTTTTGGTTTGGTATGTTTGTTCACCGATATCTTAGTCAATGATAGACCGTAGTTACTCGTATTTCTAATTTAATGGCTTTTTCACAGTTACTGTGTTTTGAACTAAGCATATCTTATCTTTAATGTTTGCATGCCAACTTAATGGCGAAATGTGTCATTGCACTACATAATTATTATTTTACCATCTTTTGTACCACATTTGTTGCAAATAAATAATTTTGACTTTGACTTTGACCGATTTTCAAAATTATTTTTTTATTGGAATGAGTATACTCCCGAGGTGATCCTATTGTCACCATGTCAAGATCTGATGATGGGTTTCCATGGAAATTGAGGGTTGTTACGTTTTTTTAAGTTACTTACTTGCCAGTACAAATAGCCCATTCATACAGTTTATCCAGCAGGTTCTCACTGAGCAGGTACTCGAGGCAGGCGGCTGGACTGGTTGCAGTGTTGATCTCCCTTGCTTTCGCCTCCAGAACTAGCAGGGTCGTTAGCTGTTCTAAATGGTTCACAACGCCTAGAACATCGTCGTGGAGGTGATACGGCTGGAAAGATATGGAACTTTTAGTCTGACTGATCAGTCTTAGCAGAGGGAATATCTATTAACCGGGAATTCCGCCCCTAAGATTAGCCACGGACAGAATTTTTTAAAATCAAAATCAATCAATCAAAATCATTTATTTCAAGTAGGCCAGTTACAGGCTCTTTTGAATAGTCGACCAAATACTAAATTTTAATAAATTAAGCTACAGTCCTACTCATAAGGCATAATAACTGTCAGTGTACTGTAGTCGCCGATTCCAAAGCGTTGGTCTCATGAGAAGAATGGCAAGAAACTTCATGGACACTCTTTTCAATCATAATATTGTTACAAAACTTTTGGTTACATCATTTCGATATCAGATAGGAAGTCGCTCTATAAATACTGGTTCAGCTCCACTTGGTGACACAGAAAAGCGACTCCCAATATAATATGAAAGGCTAAACACATGTTTGTCATACGAAGCCAGCTGTCATTTAAACCTTACTCGCCTACGATTTAAGTACAATAAACTAAAAGGAACTATAAAAAGCCTGCGGCTTATCTTATGATGCCAGCGGCCATTTGAACCTTACTAACCTGTGATTTAAGTATAATGTCGTGCGCCTGCTGCCAGTGCTTGCAGAAGGAGCTATAGCAAGCCTGCGGTTCATAGTCATGCCGAGGGTCGAGCGACCTCGACAGCTGGCGGGCGAACGAGAGGCTCGTCGTTCGAAGCCAACTCATAGTTGCTGGTTATATTGGTAGGCGCATCTGGAACAAATGTTGGTGTTAGGTGGTTAACATTGGATTTGGGTTGTCTCATTCAATTGGTCAATGTATACTGCCTGATTTGCTTAGTAAACTATTTGAAATTAAACTGATTCTGAAGATTTTAGCTTCCATGTACAAAAAAAAAATAGTATAAAAAGTTCTTGTTAAAAAAATAGAAAATTACAATAATTAGCTTTGATTAGTAATGAAACAATTCAACGATGTTGGATTTCGGCACTTGCTATCTTCCACTAGCCTACGGAAAAATTAAATGAAAAAAAAAAAGTTGATGTGTACTATGTAATTGTTTAACGTCGCGCGTCGCGCGTCGTGTGAAACTGGTAACAAAGAATGACCAAAAAGAAAGAAAGACCAACCAAGTGTACCGCGCACTCAAATGAAGCGGCTGTAGGTAATCATCAGCTTGTGTTTATTCCAAATTAAACCCAGTATTTCTTGAATAACAGGGGGTGGGGGGGGGGGGGGGTTAATAGGGTTAACTGAGTCTTTATAGTTTTTTTTATAATATCTTAGCACAGCACCTTGTGCTATCAAGGATTTCGTAAGAAGTTTTTGAATGCTCGAACTGAGTGTATGAGTGAGAATGGTGATCGGGAAGGCGAGTCGCGGACAAGGAGAAATGGTTTGAACCAATTTCCCGATGATATTGATATAGGCTAGCTTACTCCGCATAAAAAATATGTCATTATTATTTTTCTCTCTACGTTATTTTACAAAACGTTTTGTTATTGTATTTGTTACGGTATAACATAACATACATAATAGGTGGCCTTGGAGGGTATCTAAGAGATCTATTAGATTCATTAGTTTTATGATTACCAGCCTATTATCACCCAATTAAGATTCATAACAATGGCATTTTCATAACAAAAAAACTCCTGTTTGACGCACAACACGAAGTTATCGAAATTATCTCTATATACAGCATTATCAAGATAGCTAAGTTTTAATGTAGTAGCAGTGATAACTTAGTCGTGTGGCCGTCGGAGGCTCAAGAGTTTTAGGATTTATGTGCGTATTGTTATCAGTTGAAGGAAAACATCGTGATGAACTGATGAAACCAGCATATTTGCGAGATATTTCTCAACGTCATGTAAAGCCAAGTCAAGAGGTCCATGGGCTGCTTAACTGTTACCAGGTTATACTATAACCATACGAGAAAGAAGTATTAAAGCAGTAACATTTCCCGTCGGGGCTGCGGGTTGTTCGCAAGAGATACCACGGCCTCGACATAAAGGGCTAGGAAGGAACATGGGTGGTTTTTAGCCAGTAGAAGTCTGACACTCCCGTTTCGCTCTGCCCAGGAGCGGGAGGAAATATTTGATGATTTTCTCAAAAAAAAAGTATTAACATTTGTTTATAATATATACAAAGCCAAGTTCGAAAAGATGTTAGTAGGACTCGTCAACAACACTGAACGATGCATCCTTCTTTATAATATGGCATGCATACTGATTGTCAAAAGTGGTACAAGCTGTAAGAGTCGCGATTTTAAATTCAAGCAATGTTTCGCATTTTAAAATGGAATAGATTAGTCTTCAGTCTAAAGCGCATATTGCTTTAGTAATCACGCGGTTTCACCCACGTAGTTCCCGTTCCCGTAGGAATACAGGGATAAAAAGAAGCCTATGTCACCCGGAGATAGTGTACCTTCCCAACGGTGAAAGAATTTTTCAAATCGTATCGTCAATATTCGTTACAAACAAACAAACAAATCTTTCCTCTTTATAATATTAGTGTAGATTTATTTTATACATCATCTTAATCATCATTTCAGCCGAAAGACGTCCACTGCTGGACGTCGGCCTCCCTCAAGTGTCGCTACATTGACTGGTCCCGTGCGTCTGTCATCCAGCGGATCCCCGCAACCTTCACCAGGTCTAAGAATAATGATGAAAAATAGAACGTCTCAGTGAGACCTATGTATGCAATACCAACACTAAAGCCTCCTATACATATTAGATATACACCGTGTGCTACTGCATTGTTTCAGAGATAGTAAATCTGTTTTATGTACTTTCCGTAGCACGCCGGTGCACGGTGGCGAGTAAACATAGCTTTATATTAGACACAGACCAGATTCCAACGACATTGAAAACTATTCCTTATTTCAATTGCTTTAAAATGCAAAATTGTAAACATCAATGCAGGCATAAAATGACTTCTCTCGCTCGCACAGGCTCGTTTAAACACTAGTTACTGATGATAAAGTTTATTATCCAACGTCTCTGATATGTCTTTAAAACATTAATCTTTGCTCTTTTTGGTCTGCACCAATCCATATGTGCAACTATTGTGGGCCTTAGATGCAAATAGTGTAGAACGATCATAGTAATGTGTGTGACATTTGATTGAGCATCCTTATTTGTCAGCCAAGGCCAAATTGGTGTTTATTTACATGTTGTGCAATTTAATTTGTCAGCAGATGAGACAATGGCAATCAATAATCTATTACAGCTTATTCTGTACTACTAAGAATCTGTTTTACACTGAAATGTCATCATCATATCTTTGTGTCTCTGTTTTTTCAATGATAACTTCAAGCTGCTATAGGAAGTTATGCATTAGTATGCATGGCAAAATCTATAATGACTCAGTTTCTAAAAACTATAAATTGCAAAATATTCAAATACTTTATGTTAAAAAAAAAACAAAGCCTAATGTCAAATTTTGTGTCTTATAATAGCAGTGATAGCCTAGTGTTGTGACCCTCGGAATGTCAAGTCACAGGTTTTTGAGTTCGAACCCAAGACGCATAATTATCTCTTGCTTCGGTAAAGGAAAACATCGTAAGGAAACCAGCCTTTTTTTTTGGGGGGGTGGGAAATCATCAAATAACCTCTCCCGCTCTGAGCAGAGCGAAAGGGAGTGTCAGACTTCTACTCACTAAAAACCACCGAGGCTGCGGTATCTCTTTCGAACAACCCTCAGCCACGACGGGCGTCGGCCCTTGCGGGTTCCTTTTATGTTACTGACATCTCTGAGGCGCGCGTGGAACACGAACGCTGCGTTGACACGGCCTGTCATCGTCATAAGACGGACGGACGGTGAGCTAGCCCATTACTCACCGTCCACAGGCCTGCGTCTACGGTGGCCGGAAGTCATCACGTGGCCCCCGACGCCCGGAGCGTCTCCCGCGGCGGCTGAGACGAGAGGTTCTCTGCCCTCTTACGTTCCGCCACCTCCTTCGCATCCTAGCATCACTGCTTCGCAGAAGGAGGCGACGGCGTCCCATTCCCCCTCGCCCCGGACCATGGCTTGGACCATGGTTTGCACCAGGGCCGGACGCGAGAGTTCGCCGCCGCCGATCGCCGCTACGAGAACACGGTTGGGCGGACCCAAGCGGGGCAGACCTCCACGGTGTGCTCCACCGTGTCCTCTGGCCGATCCTCAGTAGATTCGGTGCAGGTATCTCCCGAAACAACCATGTCCGATGAGGACCTGAGTCAGACATGATAAAACTCTGACTCCAGGTTAGCCAGTAACCATACAATAAAGAAAAATCTTATAAATTATTCTGGTGTTTACTAGACAGTTCAAACTATCCAGGTAGTGGTGATTCATAATTTGTAACCCGAACATACAAATTTTCATAACATTGCGATTTGAGATAATGACTGGTTTAAACAAATCGCTTTCTGTCACCACCTCAAAATGAAATATTCTGGCAGGTGCTCTAACAAACCACTACATAATTATAAAATTAAGTCCTCCGCCGCGTCTGTCTCTTGGCGATAAACTCAAAAACTTCTGCACCGATTTTCATGCTGTTCACCAATGGATAGAGTGGTTGTTGAGGAAGGTTTTAGTATATTGTATAATTTGACCGACATCCACGCGGACGAAGCCGCGGGCATCAGCTAGTATAAAATAAACAGATGATGTGATGACTCTGCGTAATAACATCATACAAACAAATCATACAAAATACTTTTCCCTTTACAACTTTCACACCATAGTAGGTACCCATCAGTTGTATTGTGTGAACTGAGCTTATACCTCTGTGAGAATCTATTCATGAACAATGTTCGCTGTCAGTGAAACTATGCCTAATTACCATTTGTTTAGATTCTTGCAATTTGATTGGAGTCGAAATAGGAATATGATGCAATTTCAGCTGCATGGTTTTGTTACTTTGTACACACAGTGACATATCAACTAATACATTTTTTGTTTCTTTCCACACATCTGATCATAGTCAGTGATTACTGATAGCAGATGAGAAGAGCAACAAAAAAAAACCTATACATTTCCAGTATAACATTGCCTTGCTGTGTATATACTATCCGCACATTGAGAGATCAAATAAGTTTTTTTTTTGTGAGGTTGGTAATCATCAAATGACTCCTCCCACTCAGACGAGTATCAGATTTCTACTGACTAAAAACCACCCATATTCCTTCTAAGCCTTTTGTGCTGAGGCTGCAGTATTTCTTTTGAACAACCCGCAGCCCTGACGGGAGTCATCATGTAACTGCAATTCAAAAAACAGCATCATATCTCATCATCTTCCTGCCTTTGTCCCATTTCACTTGCGAGTTGGTGCAACATATATTTTCTTTTCTGCTCTGTTAACTATCACGCTATCATGTATTCCTTTTTTATATCATGCCTCACACAATCTATTAATGAAGATATGTCAAAATAATGTTAATGTTTACATTCAAAAGAAATAGGCATGTTGGATTATTGGGGACGTCGGAATAGACAGGGGCCAGATTACTGGGGGTTCACTGTATCTGTGTTTGATTGTGACCATTGCGTTAAAATCTTAGATTAGCCAAATAATGACACCAACCTCATCGGTTTTATTGATTTTGTTGACTTTTTTATTTATAAAATACTAGCTGTTGCCAGTGGCTTCACCCACTACAACTCGAAAATTATCCCACCGGAAGATAAAATCGGGATAAAAACTTTAATCAAGGTTATAAAGTATCTGTGTACCAAATTTTATCCAAATCCGTTCAGTACTTTTAACATGCAGAAGTAACAAACATACACATTCACACACTCACAAACTTTCGCCTTTATAATATTAGTGTGATTGTATTGATGTTGGGCTAACTCCCAAAAGTCTATGATCAACTTGAATGTGTATAAAATAGCAGATCTAAGCTATTACACAGACAATAGACAAAAACATAAAATAACAAGAAAAAGGCATCTTTCATGCATCCTCTCCTCCAAGGTTTGAAAACAAGTACATGAAAAAATCTTTCATTCATTCCTAGAAACTTAAACAGCCAGAACATATCCATGTCTTCCCATTTTATGGGAAATAAATCTTTCACTTTGGTGTTGATGCCACTAGAGCGACATAACTGGAACGGATGACTCAACCCGTTTCTTGAGACTTGGACTTTGTTTTACAGAGAGGTAGAAGTATAGTGAGAGGCTATGAATCATTTACGGATTATCAGATAGGGAACCTATTAAGGCATAGTTACTTAAAGTTTTGTTTGTGTTACTAACTTTATTTTTACATCAAAATTACTAAACAAACCTCTTTTACAATATTGAACCAGAATAAAACCACAATAAGTGAAAAGTTAAAGATAGATACTATTCACAGATATGCTCAAAACAGCTTAGTTTTTAAACCAATACACAAGACAGACAAGGTTACATATTTATTGAAAAACTCATTAAAATTGAAACACAGCATACCAAACATGTAAATTTTAAACCATTAAAGGCATTTGACCATGAAAAATATTTGTAAATTGGTTTCTCAAATAGCTCTATAATTAATAATATTGTGGGCATTGCATATAATATATTAGACTATTATTGTCAACATTTGAAACACACACATTTCACTCCATTAAGTTTTATCATCTTCACTAAAAAGGCTATAATCTGGTGACAACATTATGACACAATCTATAGGAGGAAAATCTTAGTCACTTGTTAACTTTGTCTAAGTTTTCTAGATTTTGCAATGCATTAAAGTGGATACCTATAGGAAGTAGGAAGTGTTGTGGTCAACCGTCAAAACCGTTGGCAATACGACGAAACAAGCTAAGCTTTCAGACTATAGCTCTAGGTAGGTACCAAGGTATAGAAGAAACCTTGACATTCGACATATTGCTAATCCACTACGAATACTAAAAAATAATGTATAAGTAACTTTACAACATATATCACTGCTAACATAGAAAATAACATAAATGTACTCACGGCAAGGAAGATTCCTGTGTTGAAAATAGATGCTAGCCCGCAAAAATAAATCACAAAAGTTACATGATACGCAGTTCACTTCAGGGAATAACACGGCAGCCCGACGAGTGGCTTTTGAACAAACTTTTATACTTAAGATGTTATTTCTATGACTGTCATTGCTTTTTTCTATATTGTTTAACTCAATAGCTGCAAATTGTGATAAAAACTTTAGAATCACAGAAAAAAGAATGCAATCCGTAAAGACAACCATGCATGAATGACAATTGACAAGTAGTGATGCTACACCACACTGACTGCTGCACAGCTATCTGCTACAGATTATAGCAATAGTATGTTATTAGTTTTAGTCGATTAATAATAAAAAAATAAGCGAGGTAAATACTTATTTCTTTCTACTGAAACAACGGGTTCTTTGACGTCTTCTTCTTCTTTGATTCGATAATTCCCATTACTATTGAATTAAAGATATCGGTAAGAATAGACAATTTGGTAAAGTACAAACAGGGCTGATTAAAAGTTACTTTGGACGGAAACCATATTCCAACAACTTGCTCCATACTGCTTGAAGAAATTAATTTGTATCTACGAAACGTTATAATTTCGAGATAACAGCTCAGAAAGGCAATCGTCTCGTTTCCCTAGGTCTACATTCCGTTTAAATGTCAACCTTTTTATCTCTATTGGCACTGCCACACACCACGACGACGACGTATTGAACAAAGTAAGAAACCACAAGAGTGGGAGTCACCATAAAATTCAATGAAAGTGTTAACTTTGGCTGCTTTCGGCCATAGTATGGAGTAGGTATTTCTTTTATGCAATCCTATTGGTCAATATTTCTCTGTTACTCCGCTCCGCAGCCTCGCTCCGCTTCAGGGGGGGACAGGCAGCCTAAGGCCCCGGTGTCCTATGGCATTGTTCTTAGGTACGATGGTATTGTTAAGGAGAAATTTGTTTTTTTTTTAGTTAAAAGTACCAAAGTTATTTCACTCATAAGTTCGTTGTAAGTTTATTGTTAAGTAATCGTGACTTATTTCACTTTAAAGTTCAAGAAGTATTTGTAAGTTTATTTTTATGTAATGCTCGAGTTTAATTCAGCTAGTTAAAAAAGTTCGTTGTACGTTTATTTGTATGCAGAGCTAGGGACTTGTTTGACTTTTATGGCCAAGAAGTTCGTTGTAAGTTTATTTTTATGTAATAGTCGGAACTTGTTTCACTTGTAGGGTTCAATAAGCTGGGCCGCGGGTTGTACACTAGTTATCGCGGCCTCGACATAGAGGGCGAAGAAGGAACATAGGTGGTTTTTAGTCAGTAGAAATCTGACACTCCCTTTCGCTCTGCCCAAGAGCGGGAGGGGTTATTCGATGATTTTCCACCCGCCAAAAAAAAAAAGGGTTCAATAAGCTTGGGTTTATTTCACTTTTTACCTTACTGCGGCGAAGCCCAAAAGGAGGGTTATGTGTTTGGCGTGTATTTATTCACTTCACTTTGTTAAAAAAGTTCGTTGTAAATTTATTTTTATGTAATACCCAAGACTTCCTTTTAAGTTCAAGAAGTGGAGTGAAGTGAAGTTCCTTGTAAGTATACTTTTATGTAATGCTCGTTATATATATATTTTCGTTTTTAATGCTAAAAATGCTATTTATTCATTTAATTCGAGCAACAACGCTCAAAGTAGCACCGAGTCAGTAAAAAAAATACTGGCATTGCTTTATAAGATTTAAAACCAAATAGGGTGCTTATCAACCAGCAATGTAAATCAGGCGATATCGAGCTTGAATAACATAAAATATGGGTACAAAGTTCCAGTTACAGCAAAATTGTGTTTTTGACAATATTAGAGTGTTAGAAGGGAAATTAAGTAGAGCACTCAGTAGTATTTACGACGAGGAATAACTATTCCTTCTTATGCCACTGATAGAACAAGTTGATGGCACGCACGATGTAGAAGAGGGTCTCAACAGCCTTACGTCTTCATCATAAAGGTGCGTACAGATCACATAACATAACGTGTTATAAATCATTGTTATATAACATGTTTAAATGTTGTGGAGGCTGAATATTATAAAACGTGTTTTAATAACATCAAACAAATGCAAAATAACACTGTAATATTGCATTTATTCTAATGTGTGCAGTTTTGTTATACAAATGTTGCAATGTTGAGTTAGGTCGGAAGTTCTTATCAAGGTGCATACTATGTGATGTCTCACACATTTGTTTCGCCAGTAAAACACTCACACATTTGTTTCGCAAGTAAAGCCTGGCAGCCCTAGGATCTTTGAATTTAGGAATACGAGAGAATCATTTTTATGCGAGATTCAGTGTGGCTATGCCTATCATTCCTGACTGGTTTATAAGTTATAAATAAATAAGAAAGTTCATAAATTAATAAGAAACTGAAGTGATTGTCTGATATTTAAAATGACTGTGAAAACGGTTTCAGCTTTAGCGCTGAGGTCAGAAGTCCATTCCCTTTTTGATGAAGGTGTACAAAATGTGATTTATGGTCAGTTCATACAGCCTACACGTTCCCGTGAATGTTCAAAGTCTCCAACTTCCTTTGATGAGGATCTACAGAATATAGACTTTGGTCAGTTTATACAGAGTAGATGTATAAAGTTCGGATGTCCGTTAACAGTTCATGTTGCTAGGATGACTCTGCAGCGTAAGTTTGTTTTCTAGTTAATAGCGTAGTTGACTAAAAAAAATCGAATTATCCCGTCTAATAGATTTCCAAAAAAATTTTGGACACATATTTTTTCTTATTGTACGTAAACCAAAAATGAAGACAATTTTTTAAAACACTGTAGCAGTGTTTTAAAAAATTGGTGTGACGTCACATCGTACTACATTTTTTACCATGTGACGTCAAAAGCCCACACTCATGACGCGTTTCATCTTCGTCAATTTTTATTCATTTGATAAAACAAAAAACACAAATATCCAATATTTTTCGATAATCTAACAGACGGACTAAACGGAATCATATTTTTTTCTCTCATTTTTTTTGTTCTTAGTTTCGCCATATTGTAGGTAATCTTAAGAGGAACAAGATGTTGCGTTTTTCCTTCAAATGTACCCCCCCAAAAATCAATGAATCAAAGTTCCCTTTTCATCTTGAATATTGCCTTCAGAATAATTATTTTGATACACCAAGCGACGCGCGACGGTACAATTTTGAATGAAAAATTGGAAAAAACGTCCCAACCCTTGTAGCACTGTCTCCTATAGTCCTATACAGTGTGATTCTTTATAATGTGCACATATCGAAATGAGGGAATCTATGCTTAATTTTACCGATGGAAAAAATATTTAAAAAAATCTAAATATTTTTTAATATTTTTTATGGAATTTTCAAAAATGTTGTCCGCTGTTGTGACCCCAATGTAAACAAAACGGTGTAACTTTTAAACTAAATTATCTATCGCGATGAGACAATTTTATGTAAAAAGTTATGAAAAAAAAAAGTTTTTTTGATAAAAAAACGTGTTTATTTTCAATTGAGGGTAGTTTTTTCCACAATTTTCATTTTACGAGGACGCCTAATTGCCTCCAATCATTATGGAGTTTGTTTCATCGCGATAGATAATTTAGTTTAAAAGTTACACCGTTTTGTTTACACTGGGGTCACAGTAGCAGAAAAATTTTTTAAAAATTCCATATAAAATATTAAAAAATATTTAGATTTTTTTTAATAATTTTTCCGTCGATAAAATTAAGCATAGATTCCCCCATTTCGATATGTGCACATTATAAAGAATCACACTGTATAATAATACATCAAATGAAAGAGCGTAAAATCTACATCATTTAATTGTATGGCGATAATGGAATTGACTCATTTTCGATGTGTAAAAAGGGGAAAAGGAAGCGTCGATTTCGTAAAAAAATTGTGGTAAATAATAGGTCTGAGCTGCAGCTGTACTTATCGTACACTACGGGAGCAGGCTTGACGCACAGCGACGTCAATAATTTCGTCAATTTTTTTCCCTCTTAACTTTAACCAATAACTTATTTTCTGGTTTTCTAGATATACCCCTTAAAGTAACGAAACAGACACGAAACCATAGAAAGTCCATTCAACTACCACCGGAAGTGCTCTCCCCGGATTCAGCTGTTGAGTTTGAACAAGAACCAGATAATGATAAGGTTCTTATGACAGCAGTATACGACAGTTTACATGAACTGGTAGAGATAATCATGTCTAAACATCGTTACCCGCCAATACCGAGAGTCTTGATGCAGGTAATAGCTTTAAAAGTTCCATTCACCTCTCAACTGACTAAGTTTACCATCAAGCAATGCTGCATCGACATGTACACAATTTATGAATTAAATAAGATACTTGCAGCATCCAATATTACTGATATATGTTTGGATCACTCTCCGCTGAAGGAAGCTAATTATGACATCCTTCTAATAAAAACTTCCTCTCTTCGAAGCTTGTCGTTATCGAGGTGCAATATAAATGATATTGTTTGTGAGCGAATAGCTTCACGATTACATCACCTGGAACCAGCTGAACCAACCTTGTTGGTTTTAAATCTATCGTCCAACCACATAACTGACGTTGGGTTGAAATATTTAGCAGAAGCATGCAGAAGTAACAGACATTTGCGGTACTTGAATTTAGCCGACAATATTATTGGTGATGACGGTGCCAAATATATATTTGACGTGCTAGCAGAATTCCCATTGAATATCGATGAAATTGAAGACAAGAATAAGTTATATATGCATTATTTAAAAAAGAAGGAGTTACTATATCGTAAATACATGTTCAATTTGGTTCATAGTGCTAAAAAGAAAAGTGGGAGTAGTATGTCAGCGAGAGTAAGAGGAAAAGGAAAACCGATAATGAAGAGGACATTTGATAATGAGTATTTAAGCATGAAGGCTCGAGCCAAGGCGCTAGAAACAGCAGGGCCGTTCGAACATCCCTTCAGTCCATCGATGGTGATAGAAAAGAGAGAATGGACTCATTGTATAGGGAATTTCACCCTCTGCTACTTAAACTTAAGGTATAACAATTTGACATATGAAAGTGTTCAGAGATTAGCGGCCGTCGTCCTTCACCAGAAGACGTACAGGAATGAGAAGTTGTGTGGGCTTCTGAATGTTTTACTGGAAGGTAACTATGTGCCTGAGAACGTAGATGAGTATGAAATGATCAAAAATGTAGGGGTTGGAATTGGGAGTCACCCAAGTATACAATCAAATAAAAGCATTTTGCAAAATAAAAACAACCGACTTCAAAAAAAAAACATTAAGAAAGTCTAATAGACTTTCGTTTGTTTCATTGACTATTTTGTGACCGATCTGTCTTGTCGGAGGATCTTCCCTTTTAAATGGTGAATGAGAAACTTTACACCGTTTCTCAAACCACTTTATCTACTTTTATAGTCAAGCAAACTAAGTCTCTTTTAATGTAATTTTGGGATGTAAACAAACGCAAGTGTATTGCTGAGATATTTTATTATTCGATTATAGAAAATAACATGTGTATTTACAAAAATGTGTTATTAAAGATAAAGCTTAATTTGTAATAATCTTATTACGATTCGGGGATACTACTAATTTTAATTAGGTACAAATACTAGTTTTGGTAACTTTCGATTTCAACATCACATTTATCACCAATTATGGCTCTAATATTAAAAAAACGAAGTCAGTAAACTTAAAATTAACAAGTTAAAACTAATAAATATCACTATAGTATTATTTATTACGTACTAAATTTAATAAGTCAGCACCAACTTTCGTTTGTCAAGATTGTGCTTAATACTGGCATTCCCAATTATTAGGATAGATCCTAAATGGGTTCTCATAACCTAAAAGCTTTGTTTGTACCAGAAATCAATACAGCCAAATCGGCTAGCTACTTAGATTATCGGGTAGTCTTTTAATACTGGCTTTATTAATTCCTAGGTGGGAGATATTCTCTGTTGGGTTTTTGCGCTGGTCTTCCCCGACTGCCTGTTGGATTGAATCCAGGCCCGCTGGGTCTGCCTGACGGATAGCCTTGGCTACCTGGAGCTGATCCTGGATACGGTGTACTGGAGCCAGGGTAGTTGGAACCCGGGCTACTTGGACCAGAAGGCCCTTGTGGACCGCTACCAGACCCTGGGTAGCCTGGATAGTTGCCAGATGGACCTTGAGAACCAGGGTAGCTGCCCGATTGACCTTGGCCAGGGTAGCTTCCAGATGGGCCTTGTGATCCAGGGTAGTTACCGGATGGACCTTGTGATCCCGGGTAGCTACTCGATGGACCTTGAGAGCCGGGATAGTTACTAGAGGGACCTTGAGACCCCGGGTAGCCACCTGATGGACCTTGTGGATATGAGGTGGTCGACTGGATGCCGGGATAAGGCGTTGAAGGTCCGGAACCAGGGTAGCTCGAAGGTCGTGATGTACCAGAACCTGGGTAAGAGGAGGGCCCCTGCGGGCCTCTACCACCAGGGTAGTTCGAACCCTGGTAATCATTGTAGCTATTGTAGTCCCCAGAAGATCCTTTAATAGAGTAATCATAGAGCTTGGCATTTAGCTCGTAAAGGCCAGGAGCAGACTCGCAGGTGAACTGGTTCCACCACACGCAAACGAAGTCCTCTTGAGAGAAGATAGTACCATTGGGGCAGAGGAAATCGTACGTCATGTTATTGGAGCAAATGTGGAAAACTTGGCAACGAGTTTCAACGTCAGCATAGTACCCTGGCAGAGGTTGAGACTTACAGTCGAATGATGTTTGGGGGATATAGGTCAGTATAGGATAGTCTATATCTGGCTCGCCAGGTATAGCCGAGTAATCCCCACCTTCGTAGCTACCAGTATCACTGTCAGAGTAACTTGTAGTCCCGAAATTAGAGCCAGGGCCAGATCCAGGATAGTTTTGCCCTGTCCCAGGATATCTTGCCGGGCCGCGGGAGCCTTGAGGGTAGTTTGAGCCAGACTGTCCAGGGTAGTTTCCAGACGGTCCACTGGGTCCTTGCCCTGGGTATGATGACCCGGGGTATCCTGAACCCTGGTTGCCTGATCCGGGGTATCCTGAACCCTGGTTGCCTGAGCCGGGATACCCTTGATTGTCTGTTCCAGGGTATCCTGGTCTTTGGGTTCCTGATCCTGGGTAGTTGTTTGGTCCTGTTGGGTATCCTGTGGTTGATCCTCCGGGTCCGTTGTAGTCGTCGCTCTGTGGTCTATTGGGGTATGGTGTGGTGGTGGTGCTACCGTATCCTGGTGAAGTCCCGGGCCTGCTGGACGATGTTCCCGGTCCAAATGGCCTGTTAGGCTTGTTGTAGTCGTAGCCATTCTGAGCGGCGGCGAGGGCCAGTAACACTGAAACATAAGGGCAGTTCTATTGATATATGTTCTTTGAAATGGATAATTTTTTGTATGGTTCATGTTGAGTCAGTCGGTTTTTTAAGAAACTGCAGCTTAGCCAGCTAGATTTTATGGTTAGATGCATTGTCGCAGATTCTAAACTACGTAAAACGGCTTACAACCATTTAAGTGATGGTTCCTCATCACGTTGTATGTGATTGGAGATAGAAACTTGTATATATTTACTATCAATTTTAAAACAACACTCTTCCTGAAACTTAGAAGATTTCAGAACGCAAAGAGGAACAAAACTGTCACCCAACATCGCAAACTATGTAACTGCCTTTTGTTTTCGTGGATGTTGGAATATCATAAAATGACTCCTCCCGCTCTGGGCGGAGCGGAACGAGTTATCAGCCGTCTACTGAATAAAATCCATCCATATTCATTCTTAGCCCTTTGTATCCGGGGCCGTGGTATCACTTTCGAACAACCCGCAGCCCCCGAACTACGTAACTGCCTTAACCCCGACGATTGTCCAACCTGCGCTAGTTTACAGCGCAACATCTAATCTGGTCTAATTGAGAGTATCTTCTAGCTATACCCCCAGGCACATTGAGCCGAGGTGAGATCGCGTGAGACGCTACGATATCGACGAAGTGTCGCAAGAAGGCGGGAAATAAACGTTACGTTTCGAAGTGAAAACGTTTTTTATTGCCTAATTGTTTAGTTGAGTGCACTAAATGTAATGATGGGTGAGATCTATAATGGAGATTATACAGGGTGTATCACACCTTACCTCACCTTCACGAAGCCGTCATCCAAACATCATGTACAATTAAACTAAACCTACGCTAAAAATAATACTCGGAATATTTTTTTCTTTTTGGGGTGAAAAGTCACGTTTTGGGGTAAATCTCAATGTCGCACACTAAAAACATTTTGCTAAATAGATGCTTTCAAGAGTATAGAGTGGTCCTGAGGGCAATTCAAGTCATTACCTTAAAAACTAATATTTAAAAAAAAACCTTTGAAAAATTCGGATCGTTGACTTTTAATATCCCTGAAACTGAAAGGTTCCCAGGTTTGGTCCAAAACAAAAAAGAATGGTCGCAATAACGGGGAGAATAAATATCTTTCGGCTTTGTTAAGGGTACTTTTACACCCTATAATATATGATCAACTAGCGGACCTGGCAGACGTCGTCCTGCCCGGATAGCAGCGCCACGTACCGGGTCCAATTGTGTTTTTAAACCATTCCATAAATCCCCATTAACAAATGATCCACCATTTATTGAATTCATTTGTTACAAAAAATGTGATAAATGAAGAACCGCTCAACCGATTTATTGCAAACTTCACGTAAACCACCTTCTAATTACGATTGAATAGGTAAGCCCGCTCTTGAGTTATAAAAATTACAACGAAAAGTGGCATTGATTTTTATATAATTATATTGATAAAATCATTAAAATCACTTTCTTTTAAACTGATGAAACGTCAAAAGATGAAAGCGTTTGTTCGTTTCCTCTAGAAAAGAGCCGGTTCGCAACTCCATATATGGTTACTGTTTCAATAAATATACAAATACATACAATATATTCTATAGTATGTGATGCTCTAAATTAATAGTCTGGTAGACTACAAGATTGTAATCTTGTAGTCTACCAGACTATTAATTGACTATGCTAACAAAGCTATAAATTATAGCTACCACTACTCGAAGTTTCAAGCAGGTTTTTTAATAAAAAATTGTTAGATGTTACTCGTTACTAGGGAGCAGTGGTGGCCCAGTGGTGGCGGCCTCGACTTACGAACTGTGAGTCGTGGGTTCGAATCCAGTCAGGCGCATTACTTTGTGTAATTTATTTTAACACTACTGCTCTCAAAAACGGTGAAGGAAAACATCGTGAGGAAACCGGCATGTCTTAGAACCAAAAAATTCGAAGACATGTGACATCTACCAATCCGCACTGGGCACGCGTGGTGGATTATAGCCCATCCCTCTCCTAGAGAGGAGGCCTGAGTCCCAGCAGTGGGAACATTATAGGCTGATGATGATGATGACTCGTTACTAACAAGTTATTGTAGAGAAAAAAATATTTTAAAGAATAATCTTCTGAAACATTAAACATAATAGCTGAAGTCCTGTACATCATCTGCCTAGTCTTTTCCCAACTATGTTATGCTGGGCTTCCAGTCTAACTGGATGCAGCTGAATACCAGTATTTTACATGGAGCGACTGCCTATCTGACCTGACTGACCACTCTGACCACAACCCAGTTAACACTGTATAATACGCTACCCTTTGATAAGTCTGGATGTCAGACTTCTAGGTCACTGAGTTATGTAATATATTATAACAGCCAGGGCCAACAGCTTAATGCGTCGAGGCACGGAGCTGCAGTCCTGTACATCAAATAATTAAAATTTAGGAATGTGAAGCTACTTCTGTTGCTGACCGTTCAAGGAACAATGTTCAATTAGAATGAGTACCAAGCCTAAACAATAGTGTAGGAAAACAGGATATAATTTTATTTAAAACAATTCTGTTCAAGGTGTACCGTAACGCATTATCTTAAATCCGATCTGCAAATTGGTTTTACATAGAAACGATTCCAAATAAACAATTTAAACTTATTACCGCTATCGTTTAGTTTTAAACGCAATTTTCTTAGAAGAATAGAATAATTTTAAGTAAATTGTTAAGTTTTACACGGATTTCATTGGAAACTGTTGAGATAGTTTTAGTTAAGTATTTAAGTACCTACCGAGTAAAATGTTATTTTTAAAATATTATGTTGAATTAAATTACGTTATCAATTGTGTTCATATCACGTTTTATGTAGTCAGTGAATCTAACAACCCGCACTGGGCCCGCGTGATGGATTATAGCCCATTCCCTCTCATATAGAGAAGGCTCTCAGCAGTGGTCTCTCGAGCCCAACAAGTTTGATAGGTAACTTCAAAATTCAGTGTAAGAAGTAATTAAAGTTTTGTGTAATTCTTTCTTTCTTCTTCATTCTTTTTAAAAAAAACGTTGCCCCACACTAGGAATTTCTCCTGTATCGTGGGTGCGTTCACAAACATTTAAATTCACATACACAAATACCCAGACCTGGAACAACTATCTGTAGGTCATACAAATATTTGTTCCGTGCGGGAATCGAACCTGCGACATGCGGCGCAGCAGTCCATTGCTTGAGCCACTGCGCCAACCGTGCCGTTAATTTGTGTGTATTTGTGTTTTAATTAAAAAAATAACTGGGCACAAATCCAGATTCCATGGCTGTTACTGACAAATTCCTGGAAAAACCCAATAACACTTTGCCTGATCCGAAAAACGAACCCAGTCAGCAGTTGCGCTTACAACCTCTAGATGGCATATACGTCTATATATTCTGTGGACGTTTTCTTGAAGCATGCGGTGTGAGTAATCCACTTTATTGACCATATCATTTTTATCTCGGGTTTAACAAAATTGTTAACGTGGTCATAATGTTTCAACGATTTTTAATTAAATCCACCTCGATTTACGTTAAAATTGAAGAGAGGACTCAATATTTTAGATTACCGACTTAAAAAAATGAGATTCTAATTAGTCCGTCTGTTAGATTATCGAAAAATATTCGATACGTATTTTTTGTTTTATCAAATCAATAAAAATTGATGAAGATAAAACACGTCAAAGATTTGAGTGGGGGTTGGTGACGTCACTGACCGCTAAAAATGTCATTCTAAAGTCTTAGAGTATGACGCCACACAAGTTTTCAAAGCAATGTCTTCATTGTTTGTTTACGTGAAAAAAGAAAAAAATACGTGTCCAATATTTTTTGGTAATCTATATGACGGACTTATTAGATTTTTTTGTTAACTACCCTAAGTATTCTTCTACTAATAAATATAACTGGTAAAATGTCGGTGTGTTATTAGGTACACCTCTGCATAACCGTTCTGGAATACAGCAGGTTGTGTCTTGTTAAAAAGTAAACCAACAAATGAACAGAAACGATTTTCTAGAATAAAATGAAAAAATATTAAAATAGAACCCAAAATCTGCAATGTTATTTGTTTTTAATTTTAATTTATACAGTGACAAAAAAATATACGTCGTTAGATATGTCTTTGTGGTGCCAAGACATATCTTACGACGCATATTTTATCTAAATACGTTTATCCGTTTATGAGTTATGAGGGAACAAAGAAACGGACATACCCACAACATACATAACCCTCCTTTTGGGCTTCGTCGCAGTCGGGTAATAAGGTTTCTAACATTAAATCTATTTCGCAAACTTATTGCCAGTGACGTGACACCAACAATTTAGTGAGAAACATTAGTTTGATTGTTCGCATCGCAAGCGGTCAGTTGACATGGTCATGTTACACAATTTCGGTAATGGCTGTTACGTTTAACGTTCCTAGATGCGTTGGATTTTAGTTCGCTAGGTCATTTGGTTGGTAGTTATCTAGATTTTTTTGCTGTTTTTTTTTCTATATTTTATTCTTTGCATAACATAACATCACGCCTGTAATCTCCAAAGGGTTAGGCAGAGCTGTACCTATCGACACACAAATTATATATTTTTTTAATTTTTACATTTTATTTTTTTGTCCCATGTAGGGGGCGAGCCTATTGCCATCAACCGGGCACACCGGGTACTGAGAAATTCCTAATGGAAAAATGGAAAAGCTCAATAGCTCTTACTTACCCAGGACCTTATATTATACAATACGCTTACCCAGGACCTTATATTATACAATACGCTCACCCAGGACCTTATGCACTAGACCAAAGAGGCAGTCGAAGTAAGTTTTTCTTTAGTAATTTGTAATCGAAGATTTATTTGCTCATCAATAGAATTTACAACAGACAGGTAAGTAGATATTTGTTGGTTTTAGTACACGAAGCTACTACAATTTGGCTAATAGATTTTCAACTTTATCACGAAAGCATTTAAGCTATAAGGCTGATTGAAAAAAAAATACAGTTGCGGATGGTTTTGATGTGTGTTGCAATTCGTGAACAATTCATCATTGCAAGCAATTGAAAAACACACTACTCGTGACTTCAAATCATGTATCACTTCCATTTTAGGCTTTAAAACTGCAAGACCCTTACTCCATTTTCAAAACGGTAAAATCTAACCGCAACCTCCTTAGAATAAGACATAGCTGCTCCAGTTTCTCTATGCTCAGTCGTGGGTGCTCGAAATTCAAACAGGGAAGTGCTCTATATTCAAAATAGTTGGATGCCGCAGTCTCACCACTAGATGGCACATCTCTCGTGCTTTCCGTCACGATCGCTATACAACAATAGAACAAGGAAGATTCGAATTATACCAACTTAGATAAACACTTAGCTGCAATTAATTTCGCTCTAATAGTAAGGAGTTAGGGTTTATATTAGAGTAGGTTTTAGTTTCGGAGGTGCATGAGTTAAGCTGGTCAGATAACGTGCGAAGATGCTATTTAATTCAGTGCTACATTTTGTGTCGCCGTTTCTTCATTAGTTGTATAAGCTATTTTGCAAGGAAAGGCCATTGTAGATGGTTGTTTAGATAAGATACATATGTCTTGTATTTTTTGGCGGATTGTTAGATCACAAGAATGTAGCCTTTCTTATCACACTAATATTATAAATGCGAAAGTTTGTGAGTGTGTATGTTTGTTACTTCTTCACGCAAAAACTACTGAACGGATTTAGATAAAATTTGGTACACAGATAGTTTATAATCAGGATAGTTTTTATCCTGATTTTATCTTCACGTATTTGGGGGGCATGAGGAACAAGGTGTAAAGTTCCTCATCCCCCATAGAAAAGGGAGGATCCTCCGACCAGACGGGTGTTGTGTCTGGTGGGCTAACTGCCCGACATCTGTAAGTCGGGATTTTCTATATACGCTAATGTGGCGGATAACTTTGATAGCGCGATGCAGAATTGCCAATGTTAGTTCGCATCTGTTGCGATAGATGGCGCTGTCGCCACATCACTCCCCTCCGAGACCGGAGGTCGATTGCAGGTTGAGTCTTGATGCTTGCCAGGCCAGTGGAAGGTTCCAGTGAGTCGGAACCGGATGCCGCATAGTTCACGGTGAGTCGGAACTGTCTGCGGTGATACCCCAGTAAGTCGGGGTGATGCTGCACATATGCTCCAGTGAGTCGGAGTGGTGCAGTGCTGCGTAGTGGCTGGCTGCTGCGTCGACCAGGAGAGAAGGGCGTCTCTGCTTGTTCACCGGCCGAAGTGCAGTGTGCTGTGCCAAGGTCGCTGATGAGGCTGAGGGTGATGACCAGGTATGCGCTTCCTGCTGCATGCTGGTGGTCAGGATACCCGATGAAGCCGTAGTTGCTGGCTGACGGTATGACTCGCTGCTCGAAGGCTTGAGGAAGTGATGATATTGAAGAGTTGCACGAAGGCTGCGCTGACGTTCATCACGTCGGGGTCACCAGTTTGGGGGGCATGAGGAACAAGGTGTAAAGTTCCTCATCCCCCATAGAAAAGGGAGGATCCTCCGACCAGACGGGTGTTGTGTCTGGTGGGCTAACTGCCCGACATCTGTAAGTCGGGATTTTCTATATACGCTAATGTGGCGGATAACTTTGATAGCGCGATGCAGAATTGCCAATGTTAGTTCGCATCTGTTGCGATAGATGGCGCTGTCGCCACACGTATGATCGATTTCGAGTTGTAGAGGGTGAAACCGCTGGCAACAGCTAGTAAACCAATAGCTATGCCCCTGTGATTTTTGTCCGCGTGAAATTAATGTTTTATTTTATAAAAATAATAGGTTGTGCCAGCATGGACTACCGGGACAAGAAGTATCCTATGTGTTAATCCAGCTTATAAAATATCTGCGTTTTAAATTCCATCCACATCCGTTCAAGTTTTTGCGAGAAAGAGTAACAAACGTCCAAACAGACGTTTTATTGATACACTCCTAAAAGTATTTATTTATAGATACACTTTTCTTTTCAGTTGTACCTTCTATTGTCTAACGTAGATCTAAAAGATGGGTACCATAGCGGGACTTTTTGATAGGTATTTTAAGAGGGTGCCATACCGGGACCATACCATAGCGGGACTAACCGATCCATCCATGTATACCTACATCCTCACAAAGTTTCGCATTTATAATATTAGTAGGATTACATTACTTTCCTATTCTTTTCATTATTTTGTCTTTCCTAATACCGGTACTCAGCTGCATTCGGTTAGACTGGAAGCCGACCCCAACATAGTTGGGAAAAGGCTAGGCAGATGATGATGACATTACTTTCCTATTTGAAACGGATTTGGACGGAACCCTTTTTTTTCTAAAAAAATGGCATTCCTAAGTTACTTCTTACAGCATCAATCAGAAAGGGTGTAAACGTACCCTTAACGCGAAAATTTTTTGGTTCTAGACCATACCTGGGAACCCCCGAGTTACGGAGATATTGGGGGTCAAAGATACAAATTTTGCACTGCTGTTTTTTGTAAATACTAGTTTTTCAGGTTATAACTTTACTTAAATTACCTCCATGACCCGTTTACTATTTAAAGCATCCACTAGCACAATGTTTTAAGAGTGCTACATTGAGTTTTACCGTAAAATGAGATTTTTGACCTCAAAATTTTTTTTTTTGCGTAGAGGCTTAGTTTTGGCTTAGTTTAGTGTACATAATGCTTGGTTGACGTATTTTAGATAGATTTATAGCTATGCAGAGATTGTTATAATGTGATAGGAATGTTTATTCAGGCGGAGTTTTACTTAAAAAACGCGATAGGTAAGTGTTCGCATTGCTTTTACGACTTATAATTTTAATAGAAACTGATAAGCTGATGCAAAGCTAAAAAAAATGAAGGAAAAAGCTTAATTAGTATCGAACTAATTAAATTCGGACTTGAATTAGTCCAAACACTGTTTTAAACTTTCTCGGTTTATAACTAAACTAAGATAACGCGGCAGGCACAGAAGGAGACAGCCGGGATAAGCTGGACTGTTTCACAAAAGATTGGCCTACAATCACACTAGATTGCAAAAAGTGGAATGAGAGAGGGGAAGGCTTTGCCCTTCAGTGGGACAATATTTATTTATTTATTCTCCATATTACGACTATCTTTACAGGGTATACCCTGTAAAGAAGTAATAAGTAATATAAGTTTATACAATAAAAATATAGATATACTGGCAGTTACTGGACATCTTCTGTACCTACTTCGTGCTTAATATCCATTATTATAATTATCAGTCATCCCGCAATCATGGCGCTTGCAACAGTGTCGAAATTTCGGGAGCTCATAATAATGAAGAATTACGGAAGATATCCCGTGATTTGAATTAGTTAGTAAATCAATTTTGCTAGTTTCTACACCTTTAGCAATATCGAAAAAAATAACCCTAAATTTAGAATAATACTCGTTCCCACGATAAACCATGTAAGTTTGCTTTTAGTTGCAATGACCACTAATTTAACCTCAACGATGGATAAGACTATAGTGCGTTATTCGTCCGCGGTGCAATTTCACAAGCTACATTAGATGACGTCCATAGTAATGATATGGTAAATAGTCTCACGCCAGGTCAGGCAAACTGGGTAAACACTTGGGAACGAGTGGTTATTAATAGTTTGAGACACAGAACAGTAGTTTAAGAGCAATTATGTGGTGTTGGTCAATACGAATGTCAACTGGCTTTTAGCCAAAAAAAAATAGGTCCTGAGAAGGTTATTTATGAGAGATAGCAAATCCCGGTAACTAGGACGGTAAAAAGAAGAATATTTACTAGCATTGAACAGGATTCAGTTAGACTAGAAGCCACAGTGAAAAGCTCACAAATGAGGACTTATTAATAAATAATAATATTTATGAATCCGTGGTGCTAGGCAACTGGGCTTTTGTAAACGTCTCTGTTGCACCTATTCGTCTTGTTCTTACCCGACTGCGGCGAGTCCCAAAAGGAGGGTTAATTTGTTCTGTCTCATGCTGATACGGAGGGAAGTACAAATTATATTTTGTCAACGTTTATTCTGGCTTTCAGGAGTTCGTTTTGAAAAGTGAGACCGGGCTTGTCTGCTAAAAAAAATTACCTTAAGCCAACCTCAATAAAGTTCGTAAAATACTAAAGATGCATGCAAGCAGATGAGGAATTCACCGCGCCCTGTGGCTTTATGATTTATTGGAGTTGAATTTTCCGAGATCAATATCTGAAAATGTATTATAGGTAGGTATGTTATTTACAAACACAATTGGTATTGGTACCTACAATCTACAATACATCCTACAATATTTAATTAGGCAGAGAATTGCAGTCTGATGTCTCTTTGAGGGTCACGAGAGTCTTCATTACAGACATTTGTGGTCATAAATCCTTAGACACAAGATTATGCAAGACGAGGGGTGTTAGGAGAAATTGCATAGAATGCATTGCTATGATGTCATTTTCTATAATTCCTTGATTATCCTAAGGTGAGGAGGTTGCGTGCGTGCTCCTAGATAAGTGAATGTTTGGCGGTGAACAATTCATTATTATTTTACAGATACGTAATA
The DNA here is from genome assembly GCA_932274075.1 of Diarsia rubi. Lineage (NCBI taxonomy): Eukaryota > Metazoa > Arthropoda > Insecta > Lepidoptera > Noctuidae > Diarsia > Diarsia rubi. Next base: position 6,239,267 of record OW026433.1, read on the forward strand.
TCGGAATCTTCATGTCTTAACTTAACTTGTCTGTTTTTCGTATTAACAAACAAAGACTACTGAACTATTATCTGCGGGATTTATTCTAGTGGAGGTTGAAGTGCTTCTACCGAGTACGTGTCTGTCGGTTCGATTACGAGAACTATTTTGGGAAATATGATACTGAGTTTTACTTTAATTTAAGGGCAATGGAAACTCCAATACTATTCTGTAAGCTCTCTCTTCATAGTATGAACTTTTCCTGACAACTAAATACGTTGATAGAAAATATATCAATGTCAATTTTCGTTACCTAGTGCAGTTTCAATGGCAATGACTTCGTTCTTTTCAAACAGTTAATAAATAAAACTATACTTACTGCAAAAAGTTGACAAACGCAGCATGGTGTTGGTGCTGCACCTCTGAGCTTAAACTAAATCTGGAACAATAAAATAATTTATGAGTATTAAGTTGGTTTTAATTTAGTCCTATGAGCCGAGAGTCATTCCTCGTTTTAAAAGACCAACCATTAATGGTCAAAGACCAAACTAAACACGACAGATAATTACATAACCCTCCTTTTGGGCTTCGCCGCAGTCGGGTAAAAAACCGCAGTTTTTTAATTACATTCCTTTAGGCCACCTTACGATACATTGCCATTGTACACAAGTTTCAAACACCTATTTCTCTTTATAATATTGCTGTGGTATTAACTAAAGTATTTAATTTTCATCATCATCATATCATTCGAAAGACGTCCTCTCCTGGACGTGTCACCACATTGACTGGTCCCGTACGTCTCGCATCCGGTGCATCCTTCACCAGGTAGTTCATTATTAGTAGTTGTTGTGTGGTGTGTTGTTGTTGTAGTAGTTGATTATTAGTTTTTATTCAGTAGTAATGATTATCAAAAGAATCAAACACGACCGACAGCTGCATTAAATCTTAATTATTTCTACATTTTCTGTCATGTGGAGAGGCTGAATGAAAGTTGATTAACAAAAGGTATTTACAATGCAGATGTAAGTGGCAACGCCGGGAGGGGACGCCCCAGAAAGACACTGATCTTAATGGTAACATTCTTTCAGAAAGGACAGGTGCGTAGTAATCGCAACCGGCGCGGCGTGCGTGTATGACCAGATGTATGAATGTGGACAAGACAAAAGGAGTATGTAAGGATCGTAGCTGGTGGCGTTCTGTGGTTTCTGCCTACCCCCATGGGAAAATTGCGTGAGTTTATGTATGTATGTATTTCTACAATATGGTAGCTCTGTATTTAGGTAAATATTGCAGAAATAATTGAAACACCGATTACCTATGGCATTGCTCATCCGTCGCTTAAGTAAACAATGATTACACAGTCTCCACTACCTGCGACTATAATAATCTAATAGATTACACAGCTAGTGTCTCTTCCCGTCAGCTATAATAAATAATCTAATCAAATAAAATAAAAACGCACGAACACTTCAAATTACTATGTGAGGACGGGATGTTGCCTGACTCGTTACAATATGTCTGTATCATTATATAACGACCTACTTTTGCGATGACTGATGAGCTTAGTTATATTTTTATTGTAAAGGTCACTGCGACGATATGCTGCACGCATAGGTACTCGAAATTAGCCAGAACTGTCACACATTGCTTTTTTTTTCTCGCATATAGGACTAGCTTCTGCCCGTGGCTTTGCCGCATGATTATTCCCTTATTTAACTCTCTTGGAGGTTGAATATAAAAAAAAATCCTTCATCATTCCTTGTCTATATTATAAAGGGAACCTCTGTGCAAAATTTCAACTTTCTAGGTTTTTGTTGTTTGTTTGTTTGTAACGAATAGGCTCGGAAACTTCTGGACCGATTTGAAAAATTCTTTCACCGTTGGGAAGCTACACTATCCCCGGGTGACATAGGCTACTTTTTATCCCTGTACTTCCATGGAAACGGGGACTACGCGGGTGAAACCGCGTGACGTCCGCTAGTGTAAAATATTTATCTGTGGAGCCACTGCTACATACATGTGTCACGACATAATTCTATAGCGAACACTTCACAAATAACATCCGCGGTGCCTACTATTACTCACGCCCTTTGCAAATTACTTGTACACACTTAACTATCTAAGAGATGAGTTTTATGACTTAAGAAATATTCGCCATGGGCTATCCCATAATTTGTGTTGTTTTCTTTAGAATTTACGACGTGTTCTATTTATATCTGACATTTTTGTCTTAATGGGACCTGGGGGTCTAAAATGGCCACTTCAGCAGATCATAATATGAATTGCGTTAAAAATCGTAAAATGGACTTTTTACCGTAGTAACTGCGTCTGTGAACATTTTACGAATTGAAATGCAATTCATATTATTATCCTACTATGATCTGTTTTCCTAAATGTTCACAGACGCATTACTATTATGACAGGTCTATTTTACGCTTTTTAACACAATTCATATTATGATCTGCTAAAGTGGCCATTTTAGACCCCCCGGCAAACCGATATGAAAAAAATTACAGATACTTCGGGTTAGGCAAAGTGTTGGGTTTTCGGTTTAAAGAAATTTTATTCCCAATAAAGACATAAGTCACTTACTTGAGTACAATGCTAAAATAAATAGATTACAATAATATAGATTACAATAAGTTCATCATTACAACTTAATATTACCCATCCAATGCATTAATTTCTCCAGAATTAGCTGCTGCGCAATAATGAGCTGGCTAAGTTGAGTTTTGAATGTATTGAAAGAGGACATTTCTTATACAGGACGGTAATTTGTTATACAGCTGTGCTCCTTCAAAAGTTAGCATATTTTTGCCATAGTTAGTTCTTGTTTTTGGTGAAATTAGCAAGCTTGCTCGCCGTGTACTGCGTTGACTAACTTGTTTATATTGAGTGAGTGTTAAGTTTGAGTGAACGCGTTTGTTGAGAATATTTCTCATGAAAATGCATGTGTTGTAAATGTAAAGTTGTTTTATTTCAATAATTTTGTGTCTTGATAAATTTTGCTGGTAGATGTTAGATATGGGTAGTTGAATATGGTTTTTGCAAGAAAATTTCTCGTAGACTCAGTAGCTGCACTGAGTCTGAATTTACGGTTTAAGATATTTATTTCTCAAAAAGAATACATTCACTTAATATGAGAAATACAAGATAAACTTAAAACTAAATATAAGAATAACATGAAGGTAGGTACTAGTAAATAAATAAGTTAACTAGTAGACACAATTTTTACAATGTTGCGGGTAAAAGGAAAAAGTTAGTGTACTTAAACATGACTGACAAAATGTGGGTGTACTTGCAAAACAATTCGGGGATGTTAAGGCATGATACCGGTATGGTATATTCAGTATTTTTTGGAGGTAATTATTATTTGTCCTCGATTTACCTGGGAGATATTATTAGTTTCACCCAGATGAATTGACCGAACTTAAATATCTTGATTTATAAGACACTAACGCGTTGATGTCTTTTGTATGACAACTACGTCTGCGAAAATCAATCGAAGGAAATGGTGAAATTTTATGGGTTGTTTCAATATTTCGCATGACTGAAAAGACGAAAAAATTAATGTAAATATTGGTCTACAAAACACCAAAAATCGGGACACTACTAAGAAATTCTTGACGGAAAAATTCAATAACGCTTACCGACCTAAAAGGGTAACCCAGGATAAGAAGGAACATGGGTGGTTTTTAGTCAGTAGAAGTCTGACACTCCCTTTCGCTCTGCCCAAGAGCGATTTGATGATTTTTCACCTGTCTTACGAGTACGTCCACTAAATCTAAGAGTTTATGCACGTTACCCATTGCAGGGGAAATCTATAAAAAGTGAGGCCATGTTATACTGGAAATGTATAGCACGATGCGTCGCCTTGTGTACAGATACAGACACGTTTGATACTATGAGAACCTTTTGGCATTATAAACATTTTTTTCATTTTATTTTCTTATGTTAAGGTTATTATTAATGCCAATTAATGCTTTTATTATTCTATCAGCACCTTCTTCTCACTTTCCGGGACAGACCGCTTCTCGCCGTTATCTCGATATATTTTAATGTGACAGTACGGCCAAGGGCGGTGAACTTTGTTGCACGTAATTTTGCTTGCCCATAACATTACTAGGAAGCACATGATCTAGTGTCATATCACCCGGTATCATTCGTTTGTAGCTGTCACGTCAAACTCTATTCGAGCCATTTTTCAACACACACACACATACGCAGTGTTTATGCACCAAACTATGACACTCACACCGCCGACAGGCGTAAACTTCGCCATACAGTCAACGTCTTTGGCCGTATTTGTCGTATCAAAATATTCAAAATATGTGTAATATGGTAGTACGGCTTTAGGCTTTATGATGAAATTTATGGAATTTTTAAGTGTCATTTTAGGAGATTTGAAAAACGTAACGTGTTATTACATAAAACTGATTTAGTACTTAGCACCTAGTACCCTAAATGTGGTGGGCCCCGCGGCCATGTTCTGTAATAGCGTGTTCTGAAACTGTCGGTCTGATGGAACGTGACCGACGCATCACTGCGGGCCATCCACGCAATACGCCTATTAGGACCAAATTGGTGACGGTGGGTCATTTCTTTGGAATGTCTGTACTTCTCACAGGCTTTATCTGGGTCGGGACGGTGTACAGAACTCGGGATGCAAAGATTATCTCCATGATGAAATTTAAAAGATCTGAATGCCATCAAAATCCATATAAAATTGCTTTTGGAGTGACGTTATAAACCACTGAACGCTATGGAGGGAAGTGGAAATTTCTGATTTTCCTACATTTCCGCTATTCTTTTTTGATTAATTTCGTTGCGGGATCCAAGACAGTCAAATCATTTCTCTGGGACTTCGTCGAGCTTCATTGTCTCGGCGCTTGTCTTGTGGTCGCCACTGTTGATTCTGGCTTACAGGAGTTACAGTGGTATATGCTAGCTGTTGCCAGCGGCTTCACCCGCTACAGCCCACGGGAATATAAAATCGGGATAAAAAATATTCCCATTTGTTAATCCAGGTTATAAACTATCTGTGTATCACATTTCATCCAAATCCGAGCTGTAGTTTTTGCGTGAAGAAATAACAAACATACCTACACACTCATACACTCACAAACTTTCGCCTTTATAATATTAGTGTGATTAGATTTGTGTATCATATCTTTGTATTAGTGTATTAAATTTTGGTGAGCCAAATAAATAAAATAAGTAAATAAACACTGGTTTTATAGTTATCGACATTTTGACTAACTGGAATCTGTTTCAATAAAAAAAAGATTTTCTAACCTGTGTTTTTTTTATATCAGGTAAACGATTGTGAAGTTAATCCATTAGGTATTCTTCCCTATTGTATCAGAGTTCATCTTTATGTGATTATGATTTGGCCTTTTTTTTGTAAGACGTGAGAACTTTTGTCAAATAACAATAACCGAATAAATAATTAATTTAAATGACTATTAATAAATCATACAAACGACTCCATAAATACAATCTTGATGACATGAACTAGTTTAGAATTTTAGTGGTAACTCTTCAATTACAAAGGTTTAATTGGTATGTAGAACATTTACTTATTGTTTTGTACAATAATCTGTGTAATTCGTGAGAATTTACAATTTATTTCGACTGCTACTTTAGAGCAATAAAGCTGTTCACAAGTTCAGAGGCAAAATATGATATTGCGAAGGTTTGTTCTCACATAAGAAGTAATTTTCAGGCCTAATATTATTTTTTTCTTTTAATAACATGATGATATTTAAATTCATCTACAGGCTGTTGATTTTCGTACACTATAAACACGAAATAACATAAGCCAGATCACTGTATCAACAAGTAATTGAGTGAGGTAGGTCAGTTACGCAGTGGTAGTATAAAGACGAGATATTTAGTGGCGACGTAATTTTCTATGCTATGTTTAAAATATAATAATCTATACAAATGAATAAGATTGGATCTGTTTGTAATTCAAAAGTAACAGATTTTACCGACTGCATGTTCATGAAAGTATAATGTAAACGGTACTTTTTTTAAGTCATGTTTTTTTTTGTCTATTTTAGTAAATCACATAGTTTAAAAGTCGTATTGTAATGTTCAAAATAATTAATTGTCAAATTAGTTTACTAAATTTTGAAGGTATGGTGTAGGTACGTATAGGTATTTAGTAAAACTTACGCTTTAGCTTCCTATAGATACCTAATAACTTTTATATGATTTATTATTTATTACTTAACCCCGTCGAAAATTCATCAAACTGAAACTACGCGTATCTAATGATCTAGCTGCCTACCTGTATTCAATGGCGGTGTGGTGAATTAACATGGAGTTGTGTTTTAATAAATAAAGTTATTGTTAAATAATAACTATTAACTATATCACGCGATCGTATTGGAAGCTAATAGTGGGAGCTATAATTATACAAATTGACCGTATCAAAGTGATAATTACTTAGTTTTTTTTTTTATTTTTAGATTTGAGATTATTAAAGTATGTAAATAGGGCAAGAGAATCTACACTAATATTATAAAGAGGAAAGATTTGTATTTTTGTGTGTATGTTTGTAATGAATAAACTCAAAACTCTACTGCGCTGATTTCAAAAAATCTTTAAACATTAAAAAGCACATTCACCTTGTGTAACATAGGCTATTTTTATCCCTATATTCCCACGGGAACGAGAACTACGCGGGTGAAACCGCGTGACGTCCGCTAGTATCTATTAATAACATACATAACAACAAGCCTTGTATACGTCCCTGTGTGCCTATTGTCCTTGTTCTGTTCTGTCTCCTGCTGATATGGAGGGAAGTGGAATTATGTTTTTCCTACTCCTCCGCTATTCTTTTTTGATCAATTTCGTTGCGGGATCCAAGACAGTCAAATCGTTTCTCTGGGACTTCGTCGAGCTTCATTGTCTCGGCGCTTTTCTTGTGATCGCCACTGTTGATTCTGGCTTACAGCAGTTACAGTGGTTTGGGGAATAGTGTGGTGGGCTTGTCCCAAAAAAAAAAAAAACATCAAGCCTATTAAGCTGCACCTAATAGTGCCAACGTTTCGCTAGTTACATTTAAGCCTATTTAATAGGGTAGTAACAAAAAAAATCAAATTAGTCCGTCAGATAATTTCCAAAAATATTGGACACGTAATTTTTCTTTTTTCACGTAAACAAACAATGAAGACGATACAGTGCTTTGAAAACTCGTGTGACGTCATACTCTAAGACAACCCTCACTCAAATCTTTGTCGCGTTTTAACTTTGTCAATTTTTATTGATTTGATAACACAAAAACTACGTATCCAATATTTAAGTAAATATCCCTATTGCCATTAACCGAGCACAAATTTAGACTCCCTGGCTGCTAGTGACATATTCCTGATAGATAAACCCGATAACATTTTATCCGACCCGGCTATCGAACCCAGGATTAGACTAACGAGGGTTAACTAGACCAAAGAGGCAGTCCATTATCTTCATTTACATTTTATTTATTTACATTCATTTATCTTTATTTACATAATCATCATCAGCCTAAACGTTTGGGGTCGGCTTCCAGTCTATCTGGATGCAGCTGAATACCAGTATTTTACATGGAGCGACTACTTATCTGACCTTCACAATAAATTTATACCGTATATGCTTATTTACATAATCTGTTAAAAAAAAACGAAAATTCCAAAAACCGAACTCAAGTTTAATTTAAGAAAACCCAATTCTACGCTCGCCATTGCACATAAGCTATATTAATGGAATACATTATTTTATGAGTGCAATAAAGAATAAGAATAATGTTTGTGCTATTTAGACGCGTAACATTTACGACTGGCCTGATGGTCTAGTGGTTAGTGACCCTAACTGCTATGCCGGAGGTCGTGGGTTCGATTCCCACCCAGGACAAATGTTTGTGTGATGAGCACGATTATTTTTTCTGTGTCTGGGTGTAATTTATCTATAATATGTATGTATTTAGAAATATATAAGTATGTTTATCAGTTGTCTAGTACCCATAACACAAGCTCTGCTTAGCTTGGGACTAGATGGCGTTGTGTGATAGTTGTGGAATATTATTATTTATTTATTTATTATTTATTTTAACATTATAAAACTTAGCTGGACAATGTAACCTCTATTAACTATGATTGTTCATTTATCATCATCATCATCAGCCTATAATGTTCTAACTGCAGGGACTCAGGCTGGCTATCTAGGAAAGGAATGGGCTATATTCCACCATGCTGGCCCAGTGTGGGTTGGTAGATCATGTCACATGTCGAATTTTCTAGGTTCTAAGACGTGCCGGTTTCCTCACGATGTTTTCCTTCACCGTTTTGAGAGCAGCGATGTTGATATAAATTACACAAAGTAATGCGGGTTTAAACCCACGACATACTGTTTGTATACGAGGTATACGAACATAACTATAGGGAAAAGCTGTTATTTTTTCGTGATTTTGTTTTGGTTCCGTAGTAAAAGTTGTTCGTAATTATGAGTACAATGACCCCCTGAAATTCGACGCAATTGCAAAACGACAGCTTATATAACAAAACAAAAAACATCCTGGACGAAATACTAACGTTCTAGCAAGATTTCAGTGAATAAAGATGACACATACAGTTTACGGAAATGACCGAGTGAACAGTGAAGTTTGGTGGCAACTGGCGACGGAAACAAACTGTGCGAATCTGACGCTAATAATTATGATATTGTTGAATCATGAGATTAACGTAAAGAGCGAGATTAATAAGGAGAACGGTTCTGTCTATAATGTTACGCTCAGGTCTGTGATTAGTTTTCTATAACCAAGAGCTTTTACAAACAATTTATTGTCTCTAGGTTACAAAATATATCAAGCCAGAAGATTCTTATAGACCAGTTTTTTTTTTAAGTTAGTTTGTCATTTGGTATTATTAAAAAATTAAATCAATTTTGTAGTTCCAAACTATTTATAAACTGTATTACAGAAGCTAGGTATATTCTCTACAAATAGTTTGGTTTCGATAATCATGTATTTTTTTAGATAAAAATTATGACATACTTAAATGTCTATGGCGCATTTTCGATCTATTTGATTAAATTAGAACAAAGGCTGGATAGATTTTTTGTTCATGTCACCTTATTTTTAGACCGATTGACCAGTCTACGTGATTTTGACGGACAAGACAATCAGCATCAAAATAAGATTAAAAAGATAGTTCGTAAACCACACATTTGCAGAACGGATATTTAATTAACCGCATACCACACGATCGTAAACAACAAAAATGTCAACCAAACAATTTCAATGTAAAACAATACACAGATCCCTGAAACTGTTACCACCTATTCAACCGAACCGCAGTGCAATGCCTCGATTGTTCAAACACATTATTAGCCACAAAAACCTGTCATTGTCACCGTATGCGCATACGCAGTCACGCTGCGGAAAAACTATCAATGTGCAAAGAATGTTGCCGACATTGTGAGAGACCCAACTTTTTGTTATCGACATTATAATTATTATTGTGATTGTGTGGAAGCCGTTTTGTTAAGAATTTTGTCGGTTTGTGGAGTGGCGATTTATGATCTTTTGAAGTAGGTGTGACAAATTATGATTTGTTCTGGTTTATTGCTTATTGCCTATATCCAGCAGTAGGTGAATTCCTGCTGTGGTTATAGATGATATTTATTTTGCAAATAGGTTTTACAAACACTTTTTCAAGCCTTTAACACTTTTTGATGACGATGAGGATTGCTTTACCAAGTACAGTTCGTATCATTTGAAGACCAGGAAATATTAATATGCAAAGGTTTTTCTTGAGAAAATATCGTCCTTCGTAATTGATGAAATGAAGTCTTTTTATGATTTCTTTTTTTGGTGATGTAGTCTTATTTAAACACTTTTTTTCATTATTAGTTAACTTGAAGGCAGAGTACTTACATTTTCTTCCCCCTAGATTGAAAACGATTTATGTAAAAGTAAAGTACAGTCATTCTGCCGTGGTCTTCAGACGCCATAATTTGTAATTTGGTTGACACTTAATAATTATAATTTTTTCGTCGTATTAGGTAAACAAGCTAAACCACAGAATGATGGATAACCGTGGTCGCCTCCTTTCAAAAACTAGAAAATTATACTTAACAAAATATAGTCTCTTTATGAACCTTAAGGGCACTGATATAAAGGTTACACCGCAGCACAGATCGTAATAATACTAATCGCAGAAATGTTAAAGGTGTTTTTAATTTGGTACATACTTGATTGCGAATTAAATGTAAAGAATTTCGCATTATAATAATAAAAATATTCTGTGAAATGCCGATAGCGGGATGAAGTATGGGCGGGCGGAATAAGTTGGGCGGCCAGTAGTAATTTTCATACCTGGTTAGAACCAGAATAATCACTCAATATTTTTGTTGCTAAAACTATATTTTTTAAATTGAGTATAACCAGTTATTAAAATGCACTCTCAACTTTGACCAGTGATCACCACTTAAATGATCTATTTCAAAATACCAGACCACTAAAAAATCTACTCAGAAATACCAGACCACTAAAAAAAATCTGGTCAAAAATTTAAATCGCCACTTCAAAAAACGAACTATTTCTAAAACAAAAAACAACTCACCGAGTGCGTACGTAGCGCTTGCGCGAGTGCGCGGACTGTGCTGCAGTGCGCCCGCGCAGGCTTTTATCACCGTTGTCATAGCAACCACCTCCGCGCTCCAAGGGATGCGTACGATTTGCAAACGTTAAGTTTTGCAAACTGGGTCACTTCTCTCAAGCTTCTAAGATACCTGTGGTTTAGCGGCAAACTTCCAACAGTACGAACTTATTTACTGGACAAACTATTAATTGTTTATTTCATTGTTTGCGGTTACTTGTACAGTTAATAGTTTAATTACATTTAAACTTACTTGCTAGTTTTATCATATTTTGGACGTTATGTAATTTAAATGAAAAGTTACTGAGCCAGTGTCTAGAGCAAAGCAATTACTGATGATAAAGTTCTCATGTCAGTCTTTACGATCATCCTCAACAAACTCTAACATTATGACGTCATAAATAAAGGAATACTATAGTCGGAGCATTGAATTATCTGACAAAAGACGGACAAAAAAAACTAGACTATTAGTCTGTCCAATAGATTTCCAAAAAATATTGAACACGTATTTTTCATTATTTCACATTAACAAAAAATAAAGACGATACAGTGCTTCGAAAACTCGTGAAATCTTAGAAAACGACACATGTCGGTACATTAGAAGTCTGACACTCCCTTTTGCTCTGCCCGCCAAAAAAATATAAATAAAAAAGGGTGGACGGTACGCCGCATTACGTTTGCTAGTCCGGTGTTAAAAGGTTGATGGTGGGATCTTTTTAGGTTCAAAAATGAAACCGTGTAAACAGAAACCAGAACACTTTACTGGAGACGATTAAGATGTTTTAAACCGTACCAAGCGATCTCCAAAGTCCATCTTAGATTGCAATTTCGAAACCTCGCCACAAATTGTATAATAGACACATCTTTTTTGTCATCTCATTGTCTCAACAGCGAAGTTATCGCAATCTGAATTCTAGATAAGATCCTAAGATTACCAATTAGAAATGATACCTGGTAATACTCGGTACTTTCTACAGATTGTCGGCTATTCCGACGGCAATTCGTAGTGCAATCGAATTTAGTGTATCGGTTAAGTCCTAGTTGTACGATTTTTAGGAGTGTTTTTTTAGGTGCTTTGCGTTTAATTGCGAAATTCGTGTCTCTGGTATTTATTCAATTATTTATAGGGTAGTTAACAAAAAAAATCTAATTAGTCGGTCAGATAGATATAAAAAAAAAAGTATTGGATACTTACGTATTTTTTCTTTTTTTACGTAAACTAACAGTGAAGACAGTGCTTTGAAAAATCGTGTGACGTCATATTCTAAGAGATTAGTATGACATTTTTTTCTGGTCAGTGACGACACAAACCCCCACTCAAATCTTTGACGCGTTTTATCTTCGTGAATTTTTAATGATAATAAAAAAATGTAAAATAAATGTCTTATTATTATTATTATTACTTATAAAACATACGTATCCAATATTTTTCGACAGTCTAACAGACGGACAAATTAGAATCACATTTTTTTAGTCAGTAAACATCCTTATTCATCTTATTGATTAAATACAGCAGACAATCTAGGAAAAAAATGTATCGACAATAAAGGATCAATGGAAAAGTCTAGTTTGGTTAAACATAAACATAGGCTTACATCAATCTTGTTTCAAGGCAAAAATACGAACCACTAATCAATATCTGCCTAGTCTATTTATTGCCAATCACGTTGGGGTCTACTTTCAGTCTTACCCGATGCAGCCGAACATTTTATTTGGATCTAGCCGGGATTTTACATGACTGCCTATCTGACCTCCACAACGAAGTTAGTACAGGATAATGCGATATCCTTGGTAAAACTAGTTACCAATTTTAGAACCACCATTAACTTTCTAAACTGCATGCTGGAATAGGATGATAAAGACAGACGAATAATAGATTGCAATTCTTGTTAAAGGCTTTTTTTTAAGTTATAAGTACTAACGAAAATATACCTAACACCACATTGAACACTTGGTTCGCAATAAATGTTTTGACTTTAACTTAATCAAAAACTTAACTTCTGTTAACAAGCCAAAGGTGTTAGACATTTTTATGCATATTTTTTCAGCTATAATGTGAAGACTTTAGCGTCCACAAGTATATAAGACTTCAGTTTACGTCGATTCGGAATTACTGCGTCGTCGGTTTAGTGTTCACAAGCGCTACTGCTGATATGAGCATGAGGTGCAGAGTTTCATTCCCACGACCGCGCCCGGTTGATGGCATTAGGCTCGCCCCCTATTACAGTGGACTTAAAAACATAACTGGCGAAACCATTAGGAACACCTCTGCCTTATCCTTCGGTGAATGCAGGTGTTATGTTATGTTATTTATGCGGAAGACCATGACCAAACCACGACCATGAGTCACTCTCACTCACTTCGAATAAAATACGACGAAAACAAGTTACTTAAATATGTTTTGAACTGTGGACACACATAATAGTAACACGTTAAATATATTCCAAAACACATTAGTGTGTTAATAGATCACAACAAAGTTGACAGGCCTATTCAGAGCCTTGGAAATGCAAATCCTGCAATAGTGTATAACACATTCATAACGCAAACATCTGCTCAGTTGACGTATGTTGCCTAATGTGGACTGAATATTTCAGGCTTATTGTACATTTGAGCAGTAGTGGCCCAGTGGTGGCGGTCGCGACTTACGAACAGCGAGTCGTGGGGAACTATAAACTTCTAAGAATGTGACATCTACCAACACGCACTGGGCCCGCGTGGTAGATTATAGCCCATCCCTATCCTAGATAGGAGGCCTGAGTCCCTGCAGTGGGGACATTATAGGCTGATGATGATGATGATGATTGTACATTTGTATACCTTTCTATGTCTATCATCATCTGCCTAGCCTTATCCCAACTATGTTGGGGTCGGCTGCCGGTCTAACCAGATGCAGCTGAATACCAGTATTTTACATGAGGCGACTGCCTATATCTGACCTCCACAACCCAATTAATACTAGTTAATACGTTACCCTTTAGTAAGTCTGGTTATTGAAAGTCTGATAACCAGACTTACCAATAATCTATTAGGTACGTAAAAGATTTATAATGGCAATTGTAATTTTGTCGTTTATAATTTTTTTTCAAACTATTTTTTACATTATTAAATATTTCCTTTAGATACCAGTAGGTACTTTGCCCAAGACTTTGTCCACAAAAAATGTGGCACAATTTAGCATATTACAATGTATAATTTGCATGATATAAAACTATAATTTATAGCCTAGCACCCAAGATGAATGTAAGTTTCTATCTGTGAAAACATTTTTAGAATTGGATAATTAGTTCCGGAGATTACCGACATACAAACTGGTACCTATAGATCTATACAATCAAGATAAAAAATATAATTATATATACAAATAGGCCCACTGGTATTGGGGTTTACCAGTTATGTTAAAGCGGCATGGACCAGAAGGCCACAATTTCTGACTCCGGTCGCTCCATAAACACGAGTATTTTAATTTACAAGGGTCGGTTGGAGCAGAAGTAACTGATCGAAAAACGTGACTCTCCATCATAAGAATGACACGACGACCATAGTGATGCCTGGCTGTGCTCTAAAAATATATTACTTAAAATATTTTAGGAATGCCCCATACAATTTTATGAAATAAGTGTGTTAATCCAATCACATTCTTGAAAACGACTCTTACGATTTACGGGGTTACCGGTGGAATTGATATAGGTAGGTCTGGCAAAAAATCGTATTCTAGCAGAGCTTTTCTTTACCAAAAAAAAGATAGAAGTCATTTTAAATTCAAATTAGACTACACACCGCTACCGTCACACAGGTTCGTCGCCATTAAAGGTTACAATTAAATAATTTTAAGTACATAGACTGCTGCCACGTTTCAATATGTACGTACATTTTAGTAATCAATTTAGATTCTAGCGTGATATTCACTAGACCCTTCATCATCTCCATTATAATCATCACTGCTGGATATAGGCCTCTTTAATTTTACTCCACTTAGCTCGTTTTTGGGCAAATCTCATCCAGTTGCTACCAGCCACTGCGAAAATCCTCGCTCCACCGAACCTGAGAGCGTCCCACCTTATGCTTGCCGATTTGTGAGTCTTCTCCAACAGTCATCGGTTCTGCGGCTAATATGACCGGCCCACTGCCACTTTAGTTTACTCATTCTGTGAGCTATGTCGACAACTTTGCTCCTTTGTCGGAACACCTCATTTCGCACGCAATCCCAAAAGAGACTCCGTATAGCTCGTTCTATAGCACGCTGAGAGACCTTGAATTTATGAACCAACCGTACCGTGAGTGTCCACGTTTCGGCCCGTTTGTCATAGCGGGCAAGACGTCACTGGACCCTTAGCTTGCTGCAAACAGGCAAATTGGCAAGGACAACCCTAAACTGCAGGACTATAACAGAGCCAAGAAGAGTACCCACAATATTGTACCTAACTTAAAACACAAATCGTTTCACGTCCGTTCGGATTAGGTAACAATTGTTCATGCTCGTCTTATTTATTACACAAACGAACACAAAACAGGATGAGTATTTTGAAACAGACGCTCAACTTTGACCTGATCTGCTCCAATTTGTGGCGCTTCGTGTGAGATTCATTAAAATAATAAAGATAACATGCTGAGAGTAACTAACTACATTAAGACTGGTTAGATCGGTCTACGTGTCGTACAGTCTCAGTTTGAAATGACAAAGTACGAGTATATAACATACCATCACGCCTAAATCCTCGAAGGGTTACACAGAGATGTAGGTACTTAATACTACACCAGCTTTTCTCAAGTTATGTTAAAATGTCATGTAGAGTCGATTCTACTGCATTTAACCGAGCACAAATCAAGACTGGATGGCTGCTAATGACAAATTTTGATAAACAAATCCAATAACACTGCCGGGAATCGTGTCCAGCAGGGCTATGCGTATCTTTTAAATGACAGTGGCAATCATATATAGTGTCCATCAATTAATTGTCAAATGGTTCCATTTTGTACTAAACCATAACCAATTTGGCAGTTAATCCATGGACAATATGATAGCCACTGTCATTTAAAATATACGCAATAACCCGCAGGACCGCACGCTGCAGTAACACTTTCGATCTCTAGAATGATGTACTGAATAGAGTGCAAAGTAACCTTTTTAATACTGGACTGCAGCGAAACTCAAAAGGCGCTTAGTGTTTGACAAGACGTATGTATACCTCACAGGTATACCTATATAATATCCGTCTCTTTGTCCCTCATAACTCCCTAAACGAATGAACAGATTTGGATAAAATATATATGTCGTTAGATTTGTCTATTGTGACTATTTATTAATTTAATTTAAAATGTGATTTTTGTGAATTGCATCCCACAGTTTCCACCTAAGAGGATGTCAGGTCAATGCGTGAGGTGATCTGAGTAGATGTGCGTATCAAAATTCCTATATAATGAACACTGAATACCTAATAGTTAACGTAAAAGTCTGTAGTATTTTAATAGATTTTTGCACTAACAGTTTCGACGTCAGTGAAATTTAATGCCTAAGTAAAAGCGCTCTGATTATATTATCAACATACAACTCAGGACCGAGAGTTGAAATTATACATAAAATCAAACCTCGCCTGGAACCTAAGAAGGGTAAGGCAGGACTGTACCTTAAAGTAAAGCCACATTTCATTTCAGTTTTGTTTAAGTCCCAAGCAATACTGGGCGAACTTATAACCATCATGCATTTATATTTACGAAGTTGCAAGGTTTGTGAGGTCAAATCTTGAACTATTTGAACGGAAAGATAACACAAATAAAAGGAAACCTACACATTTAGATTTCGATATGCCCGTTCCAAAATTATAACTTTTTCGGTAGAGCTGCGTTTATATGGCTCCCCTGATTTTCAATGCTTTGCCGAGGTCAGTTACTCAACTACCCTTTAATAAGTTTTGTGTTCCGTTGCGGAAGTGGTTGTTACAAGAGTGTTTTTATTCGGTAGACGAGTTTTTTCAAAAGTGTCCCTGTAAATTTTATACTCTAAAGCACAGACATATTTGACTGTATCATAAATGTGTGTTACCAAATATTTTATGTAATAAGAACTTCATGTCCCTACCATATTTGATGCAATAAATGAATTGAATTGAATTGAATCAAACTGGCACAACTCCAGAACAATCCAAATCTTCATCACTCCTACTGAGAAATCACAATAACAATTTATCCTACCCAGGAATTGGGCCAAGGACCTCATGTTTACTCTCGACCAGGGATGGCGAACCGTTGGCACGTTCCACAATATTTTAGGCACACCACTGAATTTTGACCATATTTTCATCTATGCCTGCGAGTGATTATTTTCAGAGACGAATAACATAAGATTCGATTAGAAACCGTTTGGTGGAGGATTTCTTTTAAACATGCAATCTACTAAAAGTAACCTGTTAGGTACATCTAGTACAACAGTTATAGAAGTTATATATTTAATTTGAATTACACGTAAATTTGAAACATTTATTAAGTCAAGTTTTTTGGGTATTAAATAAAGAGTTTTTAGTTGAAAATATTTAGTTTAATTATCTGTAAATAAAGACTAAGCTAAGTTATTGGACGGCACGTGCAAGGTCTCAGTAAACATTGCTTTGGAAAAAATGGCACGTTGATCCATAAAGGTTCGCCATTCCTGCTTTAGACCAAAAAAGCAGTGTAATTTATTTATGCATGAGATATCATCTACCCAGTCTTTTTCCCAACTATGTTGGCGTTAGGGTAGGGACCTGTAACCAAATCATTGCCGACTCGTAGTCACACCAGATTGTCACACCAGTGTGACTAACAGGAATTTTATTCTCGTTTGTTACACCACTGATTTTTCCACACCATTTATACCTAACTAGTGTTGTCCAAGTTATCAAAGATCTACAGATGACAGTCGGGACTCTGCTTAAGGCGCTTTCCGAGGCATAAAGGAAACTTGGTATGTGAGCACGACTTAACTTGAAGATCGACCCCGACCCGTCGGGGCGGCGGGATGTTCTAAGTCTTAGAACATCTCTTAGAATCTAAGAGATACCGCGGCCTAGACATAAAGGGCTAAGAAGGAACATGTGTGATTTCTAGTCTGTAGAAGTCTGACACTCCCTTTCGCTCTGCCCAAGAGCGGGAGACGTTATTTCATCATTGCCCACCCCGCCAAAAAAAAAAAGAACGGTAGTTGTGCTCAGCCACGAGATCCTCCGCTGTTGATATTTAGGCATTATATATCTCATTCATATTTCGCGCACGTAAAATTTGGTAGTTACTGTCCACTTAAGCTTAAACATGAGAAGATCCATCAAATAGGCCGTAATACGGTCAAGTTCATGCGATGCAATGCGTAAACACCGTAATGACAGATTATAGTAAATTGTGATACTTTTGACCTCTGAGGCCAAAGACGAAGGGAATGTCAAAATGTTCGGAAGCTTTCTGTGGGGTGACATAACAGTTCTAGCCGTTCTAGGGTTAAGCAGAGGTCTAACTAATAGAACGCCTATATTTCACCAAGTTATGGTGCCACAGACACTCACTTCAAACTTATAACAGCCCACTTTTTTGGTCGAGAGTCCTCCCGTAGTAGGTTTACACAGATTACACTCAAGGGATCGAACGCGATACCCAAATCATACGCCTAAATCCAAATATTTATTGCAAACCAATAAATATTAAATATTATGTTATTATTATTTATTTTATTTTTTTGAGCAATAAATATTTGAATTTGAATTTAGCCTATTGCCATCAACCGGGCTCAGATCCAGACTCCATAAATACTACTGCGTGAGGTCCTGGCTTCGATTCCAGAGTCGGGCAAATTGTTATTTCGATTAGGAATTTCTCAGAGAAACCACGGAATGGGAATTTGTTTGGCTATAGCAATAAGACATGAAACTTAAACGTAACTAGCGAAACCCGGGTGTAATAATCACACATCATCGCTATATCTCACTCTAACCCTCAGGCAGAGGTGTAACCTTGAGGGAACACCTTTGACTAACCCTGCGGGGATTACAGGCGTGACGTTGTCTTGTATTAGCTTTTCGGTTTCAATAAATCCTCCACACCATTTTTTTTCCACAACCTGAGAGCTTAAGACAGCAAAACATTTACAAATTCTTGTTTCCACTTGATGTCGTACATAAAATCATGCTGATGACCCCTGACGGGTCAGACGGGGTCACAATTAGTCCCAAAACATTACATATGTTATGGAACTGCAAACATTTTTTATTTTATTTGCTGCTTCGTTTTAGAGGCCTTCCGTCTTCTAACTGAGTCCAATTGATTGGGCCATTGCATGATTCTTCAAATATAAGGTAACACAGGGGAAGTAGCGAATAAGTAATTTATAACCACATCTCTCTATTGATCACTTTGCCCAACTTTACCGACAAGATAGCCCGCGAAATTCGATTTTTCTTACATTTTTTGCATTTTGGTGGTCAGTGTCAGGTTGTATGTTAAATAAAATAGGATTCGCGACTGTAACAAATGTGACTTTACAGAGTAATAATGATTAAAATCACCATTCCATCACCGATCAATCAATAACAAAACAAAATATTCTTATTATTAGTATATTTTTTATTCAAATAAGTCAAATCAGAAGACTGATTGTAATTGTATCTACTATACGTACTGTTATTTATGGGACTGTGATTAATAGAAAAACAAAAGAAATATTTGTAACTTATTGATTGGCCTGTTGGTCTAGTGGTTAGTGACCCTAACTGCTATGCCGGAGGTCGTGGGTTCGATTCCCACCCAGGACAAATGTTTGTGTGATGAGCACGATCATTTGTTCTGTGTCTGGGTGTAATTTATCTATAATATGTAGGTATGTATTTAGAAATATATAAGTATGTTTATCAGTTGTCTAGTACCCATAACACAAGCTCTGCTTAGCTTGGGACTAGATGGCGTTGTGTGATAGTTGTGGAATATTATTATTATATTATTTGTAACTTATTTAAATACAGATGATTATAAACCTAAACCACTAGTCTTTAATTTAATGTAATGTTGCAGTATGTGTGGCATTACTTTTAAGAATTAATTTAAATCGTGTGGGGGACAAACAGGAAGAAAAAGTTTCATCTGTCCCCCTACAAGTGATAGGGGGACAGATGAAACCGTTAAGGAGTGAATAAAGTTAGAACCGCCCCTCATTGCTAACAGGGGGACAGATCAAACCTTTTTTTCCTATCTGTCACCCTAAGGGGACAAAGCGGGGTGACAGATCGGAATTATCCTATATGTCGAGGCCGCGGTAACTAGTGTACAACCCGCAGCCCTGACGGGCGTCGGCCCTTGAGGCGCGCGTGGAACACGGACGCACCGTCGACACGGCACCAATACAACCCTCTCAGTTCATATTACTTTCTTGAATGCCTTTTTATTCATCAAATAGTCACTCAATGCAATTAAATTAATTAACGATGGATTGTATTCATGATTTTAATTATTTTATCAATAGATGATTCTAGAATACTAATCCTCATTGAGATGCAAAACCGCAGTCACATCATGACAATAACATTTATGTTAATTATAATGTAATCTTTATCTCTGTTCGGAATAGGAACCGGATCGTGTTGCGTGAAACGTCATACTCATTATGAACGTCGCCTGCGCCCGCGCCGCTTCTAGATCTCATCTCATGAGAATTGTTCCGAATACACGTACGAGTAGCTGCTAGATAGTTTGTTACGTTACTGTTATGTACTCTTTAAATGATACACATTTTGTGTAGTTCATTAGAGATTCTTGGAATAAATCTTTCTTTTTTGTTCCAGTTTTTTGTAGGGACAGATACGGCAGGATAAATTTATTATTATTTTTAGCCATTTGTGTCCCACTGCAGAGCAAATTACATCGTGAGGAAAAATTCGAAGATATGTTACATCTACCAACCCGCAACGGTCCGCGTGGTGCATTATAGCCCATCCCTCTCCTAGAGAGGAGGCCTGAGTCCCTGCAGGGGGAACAATATAGGCTGAAGATCTTGATGTTGCAGGGCAAATGACTCCCTTCACTCCAAGTTATAGGTACCTGTCTATAGCTATTAGGTATTAGTCAATCTTTGTAAAAAGAGTCGAGTCCATCCCACCATCTCTTTCTGAAGCTGCCGCGTTGCCATTTGCTCCGGTTTGGTTACTTTATCCCAAAGCACCTCTGGCATGCGACAGATATGACCAGCCCAGTCCCATCTGAGCTTGACAGTCGTGAGACCAACATCTGAAATTTGTGATTTGGAAAACAGTATCTCGCAGTAACTTTTAGGAAACTATAACTTAATATATATTTTATTTAATACATATTGCTACGCAGAGCAAAGTAGATGCGCACAAGCTAGATTTTGTATAAAAAAACAGCGATTTAAGTTGGATGAAAATGTTCATTTATAGTGATAGAGCCAGTATTCCATTTTCGCGACAAGTTCGCTGAACTTTAATGGTAGGTCTGAATTAGTCATAGAAATTAATATGTACGGCTTTCCTATATTCTACTCGTAGACCTAAATATCGATCAAGTCACCTGCGCGTGAGTCAAAGCTTTTACTCATAGGTCAAAATTAGATCATGTTTAATAGTTACAGACTGTATGACGGCTTTAGCAGTATGCTTGCCCTTAAGGCTATGGCCTACTCGGTCATAATTATATGTATTTATAAAGCGTTTAGTTCACAATTTAATTATAAAACCAAATGTCAGAGGTCAAGTGAAATTTTGTTGTGTTTGTGTCATCATTCTTGTGAGAGGTTACTCGAATCATTTATTTATTCGAGTTTACATTCTTGATGCACCATTTGTATTATTTTATTAATTACTAGCTATCCGCCCCGGCTTCGCACGGGTGCCTTACACATAAACCTTCCTCTTCAGTCACTCTATCTATTAAAAAATCTGCATCAAAATCCGTTGCGTAGTTTTAAAGATTTAAGCATACATAGGGATATAGGAACAGAGAAAGCGATTTTGTTTTATACGATGTAGTGATTTTCCCCACACAAAAAGTACTAAAAATCATTAATAAGTTTTTTTCAAAAATTGATTAAATTTTTATTTCGACCATAAATTATAGAAATCAGAAACATTAATCTTGATCACCTTCGCCAATTCTCCAACCGGATTTCTAAACCTAATCCGTACAATAGGCTGGTTTGTAAAAACTCCACCAGAATCATTGTTACCTGAACAATTTTCTTGTACCCAAGTCAGGTCAACGGTAACCCCGTAATCTGAATTGTGTCGACATAATTTTAATTAGATACTTATTAAAATCCTAGCCCCCTTATAGCAGTTCGTAAAGTTTTAACAATCGAACAATAGATCGGTATCAGGTACCGAATCGATTTTTTATTCGATTACCGAGTGTGAGCATACAATCGATTCAATAGTCAATGCCGTGTTGACGTGTTTTATGACATCAATGAACTTAGATAATAATTTCTATAGATTAGGTATCTGGGAATTTTGGGTAAAAACTTAGCATAATCTTATCGCGTGGTCTTCGTCATTGTTGAACGAGGGAAATTTTGGTCTTCCAGTCACATTGAGAATTTAGAGAAGGGCATGATCTAACCCTAAAGATTGATAGTACCCTTTGGTTATTTTTTTTTATTTGTGACAAGCCCGCCCCACTATTCACAAACCACTGGAACTCCTAAAGCCAGAATCAAAAGTGGCGACCACAAGAAAAGCGCCGAGACAATGAAGCTCGACGAAGTCCCAGAGAAACGATTTAACTGTCTTGGATCCCGCAACGAAATTAATCAGATAAGTATAGCGGAGAAGTAGGAGACCTTTGGTTAGATTGCTTATTTCCGTACGAACTACACGATACTTATCCAGGGGCACTTATCTTTGGTAGTCGTTCTAGGTGACCTGGAAGTCTGACAATCAGTCTTACCAAGGGGTATCATCGTATTACCCAGTATTAACTGGGTTGTAGAGGTCAGATAGGCAGTCGCTTCATGTCCAATACTGGTAGGCGGGAATAATACTGGCTGACCCTTACATGTTTGGGAACAGGTTCGGCAGGTCATGACAATTCCAGACCCAAAACTTTACAAGCCATTACTGGTTTGAACTAGGTGAACATTTGTTTGGCCATCAATTTCCCACGAACGATTGAACATCTTGACTTAACAAAAAAATAATACATATTATTATCACATAGATAATTTAATAAGTTACGTAAACCGTATTACATTCTTAAATAAGAGTGTTCACCTATGACCCAAAATGCGTAGGAAATCCCACATTATAGTATCGTTACCGTACGACGGCGTGGTCGTAGCCTTTATATAATTATCAATTATGACCTGAGTTCGCAAAAAAACTTTGTTATTTCGTCTTCAAACCATTTTCTGTGCAATCTAGAAGTATTGCAACTTCATATGCCTAGTTATTGCGAAATCTCATCATCATGAAGGTCCTAGGCGTATCTACATGAGTTAACATGACCTAAGTAGAGTTTGTGAAAATGACACGTAGCACACGTAACATCGCGCCAACCCGAAGGCTTGCTTAGGCAGAATTGTTCTGATTAATTCAGCTACATATTTTCGCGAGTTAGTTTAAGGGCCATGCAATAGAGGGCGAGCCT